>OX941080.1:101885000-103135000 GCA_954870635.1 Arctium minus | reverse complement strand
CCTCTTCTTCTGCACAAGCCTTGTCACCATTTTCTTTAACTTGGCAATTTGTACTTGTTGTGACAAGATCACCAGCTTCATCTCTTCTATGGCTTTTCCTTGTTGAATGACATCTAGGTTGATGTTTCCCATAGCATCCATCAATTCCTGGTAGTTATATCTGTCCTCACCTTCTCCAGAAGTGTTACCCTCTTTTGAAGGATCATGGGATCCTTTTGTAGTGGAAGCTTTCTGCCTAGCAGAAGCACTATCCACCCCCGTGGTTTCTTGGCACCTGGGACCTTTGAATGATTGCTCATTCAAAGTTGCCATGGGGGAGGTCTTATTTATGTTACCACTGTCCTTCTCTGTGCTAGCAGAAGTAGTGGCAACCTCAGCACCCATATGCTCAACCTCCACCTCAGTGAGCACCTCCTTGGGGTTGGGAGACACCCCTTTGGTTTCCCTATTGATATTCTCTAAAGGAGAATTCTCCCTTAGAGGGCTAGAAGGCTTAGTGGGTGATGGTACAAGAAGGGAAGGAGCCTTCTTTACCTGTTTCCTTGTATAAGTTTGGGTAATTGGAGAAGTGGGCTTATGAAGTAGGGACTGTGGGATAGATATAGAGTGGGAAGGTTGGGATTGGCTAGCAGTAGGATGATCTAATGAGGGCCTTGACCCTGCTGCCATACCTTCTTCAGTGTGGGACACCACCATCATTGTAGAGAACAATGGGGTGTCAACTCCTTCCGAGTCCAGAGGGGATCTTTTCATGTTTGAAAAGACCTTACCTTTGGGAATTTTTGGTACATATACCCCATCAAAATGAGGTATGTCCGTGAATTCATGGGTAATAACTTCTTGGACAAACCTGGGGTACATATAAAAACTCTTTTTACTTCCCAGGTTTGAGACAAGATCATTAAAAATCATTTGGGAAAAATTATACTTTCTGGCAGTGGCTAAGCATACCAAAGCATAAGCAATGGTGCTACTGAACTCACTCCATCCAGTAGTCTTTTTAGAGATACAATGCATAAGGGTATGGACAAAGAAACGCCATTGAGGTGAAAATTTTGCTTTTGAGAACTTGAACACACCCAATGGGCCTCCATACCCCATTCTTGTAAGAGTAGAAAACAGTTCATCATTAGAGATAGAAGTTATACCAGAGGCATCGTCTAGACGTAGACTGATGCGAATTACCTCTTCAGTAACTGTCAAGGGTTTGTCACACACCCTTGTCTTGATCATTTGCACACCATTCTCAGTAACAATGGTGGCATTTGCCTAGAATTGCCTTTGATGCTCGATATAGATGGATGGCGATACAGTGAGAGCATGGGCAATATGGCTTGTCTTGAGGAAATCCATAATCTGGTGGAAACCAGCGGCCTGTTTGGGCTTTTGTAGCATCGCGATTTCATTGTGCTCGTCTATGAATGCCATTGATGCCATTGATCTTGAAGTTTCTTGCCTGAAAACTTTGAACTTGAGAGAGAGAGGGTTTAGAGCACAAGTGAACAGTATGCAGAGAGTCGTTATGAACTTTTTAGGCGGGGAAAGGGTATTTATAGCTTGTGGATTATAAGCAGTACTAACCCTAAAAAATTTAGTGAAAGCAGTATTAACAGTGAGCAGTATTAACTGAAGGCAGTATTAACCGAAAGCAGTATTAACCGAAAGCAGTATTAACCGAAAGCAGTATTAACCGAAAGTAGTATTAACCGAAAGCAGTATTAACTGAAAGCAGTATTAACCACTAGCAGTATTAACTAACTAGCAGTATTAACCACTAGCAGTATTAACTAACTAGCAGTATTAACCACTAGCAGTATTAACTAACTAGCAGTATTAACCACTAGCAGTATTAACTAACTAGCAGTATTAACTGAACACTGGCAGAATTAAAAATGCACTGGCAGTATTAACAATGCACTGGCAGTATTAACAATGCACTGGCAGTATTAAAAATGCACTGGCAGTATTAACAATGCTTACACTTTTTGACACCATCCTTTTACTCATACTTTTTACTACTTTGTTCATCCCCTGATCCTTTTCTTCTTGATCCTTCATGATCATTACTCCCTCTGGAGTATTACTAACTTCAACCTGAAACACTTAAACACACAGGTTAGTAGTATCATGCTCAATGAAATCTTCCAAGGGCAACTTATCTTTTAACTCATGCCCTGAGAATTTATTATTACTTCCCTCTGAATCAAATGCAACATGTCCTCCATCAAATCTTTTGAAGAATTTGAAGGCAGTCCATGTTACCTGTTGTGTGCCAAGAGCAACCACTATCTGCATTTCAAATGCTCTTCCTCTTGAGCTTTTGGTTGCCCTGCACTTGATAACTCAGTTAGTCTTGGAGGGAACCCAAGCCAAAGTGGTCTTGGGTTGACCTTTCTCATTTATATAATCTGTCAGTATGGTCTGGATGAGTTGTTTAGGAATCTCATGGCTGGAATACTTTGTCAAGATTATAGGCTTTGCAACATTAATACTAGTAGAAGCACTATCCTTGTTAGCAGTAGTATTGGTTGCAGCAGCACTATTTCTGTTAGCAGTACTATCTGGGATAGCAGTACTAACAGGTTTCTTTACAATTGGAACCCAAACTTGAACAAAGTTGTTTGCTTTCTTTGTCTTTAAATTACTCCTTGGCTTATTTGGAGTATTTTTCTTTGGTTTAGCAAACTTGTTCTGAGCATGTGATATTATAGGTGCTCTGTTCTCAGCCATATGATTCCTTCTCTGATTCCTATAACCAAAAGAGTTTTGTGGTTGTCTTTGAAAAGTGACTCTTTGGTTAATGGGATTGAAATAACAATATTTGGCAAGGTGATTCAGCTTTCCACAAATAAAACAAGGTTTTGGTCTATTGATTTTACTCAGATTAACCCCTTGTTTTTGTGCCCACTGGTTATTCCAATTTCTCTGATTTCCTCTTGGTTTATCATGATTTTGGGACTCAGATTTATTGCATGTACACTGCTTGCAAGGGACAAGATTCACAACTGTGGTTTGCTTATAGTGGACCTTCTCAGACTTTCCCTCAGTCTTCTCTATGTCCTTAGATTTGACCCAAGTCTTTCCACATCCCTCATTGGTGATAATATGATTTTCTAGAGGAATCTCACCACTCCCAGTGTTCTCCTTACTCTTTTCACTAGAGTTCTTTTCTTCAGAGTCTGTTTCAACCACCACTTTGTCTAAAGGATCTACCTTAGTGGCTCCAACAGGCAATTCCTTCCTATCCTTGGTCTCTAGTAAGTTTGATATAGGAGGAATGTAGTTGTTGTTGTATGGTGGTGGTGTGGTGTTATAGCCTATTCCCCTTCTGAGTTTGTCATGGATTTGAGTTTGGAGCAAGGAGTCCATTGCTTTAGAAGCATTGGAAATTTTTTCAATATCTAACTTGGCTTTCTCAAACTCACTCTTTATCTTTTCATTCTCCTCTTTAGACTTTTTCAGCTGAAGTTCTAGGTCATTCTTCTCCCACTTCCAGTAATTTGTATCATAAGAATGTTGAAGTTCATTGGCTTGGAAAACTTTAATCTGTTCCTCAAAGCTCTCAACGATTCTTACATAGTCTTTTATATCTCTCTCTAATCTTTTAAGATCATCACACATACCCTGATTGTGATCCCTGTACCTTTGAACAGTTTCAATACAGGATTTAGAGCAAAAATTAGATGTTACCTCAGTGGGAATGACAGTGCTTGTCGATTCTGATTCTTTAGCCATGATGATTGATGTTGAATGAATGTTTCTGAGAATACTAGCTCTGATACCACTTGTCAGGATCGAATTCTCAACAAGAATTATGAATACTCAGAAACAATATCAAAGAAGTTGCGGAAAAACACTTTGATATTCAATGTAACAGTAAACAAACAGTATATGATTAACAACTTGTAAACTTGTATTGAATGATTAAAATCACAAGATTACACACTCAACCTCAATCTTGAAGAACAGACTCTTTCAAGACGAATTCTACTTCTCTAGAATTAGGAACTATGCCTTGAGGTTGATTTTCTCTCTAGAACAAAAACGTAGAATGAATAATTAAAAGTTATCTCACTATTCTAAACTATACAATATATATACTGAAGATAAAAGATAATTACAGTTTATACAATATCTCCAGAATATCTTCTATCATTATCTCTAAGCTTCCATGAATATCTTCAGCTTTCCATGTTTATCTTTAACCACGATCTCTTCATCATTATCTTAACTTTATCTTAGAAGCAGCATTAACTGAGTCTTGGCAGCATTAACTACTAAGCAGCACTAACTTCTAGCAGTACTAACTTCTAAGCAGTACTAACTTTGACTAGCAGTATTAATTCTACTAGCAGTAGTAATACTCAGCAGTATTAACTTTGAAGTCCTCTGGCAGTAGTAATTCTGAACTAGCAGCATTAAACTTCAACTAGCAGCATTAACTTTACTTGTGCTGTACTTGTGCAATTCTTCAGTTCCCAACAGTTTTGAAAAACAATGAGCATTTGTGTTCCATGATGGAAACGCAAACTGAAAGTTTGCGCATACAGTTGGACGCGCAAAGCTCAGTTTGCGCCTCCAATGGGAAGCGCAAACCTCTTCCAGACTTATGTTTTTTTGAAAATTTTCACTCCGAGACTAGTTCTTCAATATCAAATGCTAAGACTGATTTCTTTGATAAAGTTTCTTCTTCTGATTCAATTATTGATGATTCTTTACTGCTAAATGCTCAATTTTATAAAAAGAAGCATAAAAGAAGAAGATCAAAGAAGTTAAAGAAACATGATACTGTCTTATCTGAAAATTCTAATGTTTCTGATTTTTCTTCTTTAGATCGGATTGCGAGGAAGTCACCAAGGAAGATTTGGAAGATTAAACAGCAATCACCAGAATCTAAACTGTTAGGAGTTAAATGTGTAGACACTCTTTGTGATACTGATACATTTGCTTCATGTAATAAAACCCCAAAATATTCTTTTCAGCAAATGATTGATATATCAAAGAATATCTCATATGCTTCTTCTAGTTCTGATTCTGATGATTGTGTTTTATCTTCTATTGATAATTGCTTTCATTCTTGCATGAAAAATAAATCTGTGAAAAATAAAAGACATAAATCTAACAAGGGACCCATAAGCATATGGGTTCCTAAAAAGGTATAGTTTCTGTGTATGCAACTAAGTCGATTATCTGGACTCGGGTTGTTCAAAACACATGACTGGCAACAAATCACTTCTGTCTAATTTTAATGATAAATGTTGCGGTCGTGTGAAATTTGGCAACTGTGAGACAGCTCCGATTCTTGGTTATGGCGATCTAGTTTAAGGAAACATAACTGTCAAAAGAGTAAGCTATGTCGAGGGTCTAAGTCACAACCTGTTCAGCATCGGCCAATTCTGCGATAAAGATCTTAAAGTCAGCTTCAAATAAAAAAGGGTTGCTGTAAAGAACGATAGTGGCAAAGACTTAATGGTTGGAAAGAGAATATCTAATTTGTATACAATTGATCTTTCTAAAGTTAAGATCTCATCAGATATGTGTTTACTATCCAAAACCTCTATCAATGAAAGTTGGATTTGGCATCGTCGACTGGCTCATCTTAACTTCAAGTATATGGATCGCCTGGTCAAGAATGATTCAGTGAGAGGTCTTCCAGTTCTCCGTTTCCAGAAAGACCATCTATGCCAAGATTGTGAGAAAGAAAAAATGAAGAAAGCTCCTCACAAGCCTAAGCCTGAACACTGCACTTCGGCTATTCTTGACCTTTTGCATGTTGAATTGTGTGGTCCGATGAAGACGAAGAGTTTAGGTCATAAGAAATATGTTTTGGTGATTGTTGATGATTACTCCAGATATACATGGGTAAAGTTTTTGAAGTCAAAAGACGAGACTCCCGAAGTTCTTATCAATCTCATCAAGACAACTCAAACGAATAAGGAGAAGCAAGTCAAAGTGGTAAGATCAGATAATGGCACTGAATTCAAGAATAGTTCTCTTCAGGCCTTCTATGATTCTCAAGGTATACAACAACAATTTTCTGCTGCCCGTACTCCGCAACAGAACGGCGTTGTTGAAAGAAGAAACAGAACGCTCGTTGAGTCCGCCAGATCAATGCTCTCTTATTCAGGTCTACCTTTGTCTTACTTGGCTGAAGCAGTATCAACTGCCTGTCATACACAGAACAGATCAATTCTTCATCGTCGCTTTAACAAAACACCGTATGAACTTATGAACGGGATCAAACCGAACATCAAGTATTTCAAGTCATTCGGGTGTAAATGCTACGTTTTGAATGACAAGGAGAATCTCAACAAGTTTAGTCCAAAGGCAGACGAGGGTGTATTCTTGGGTTATTCTTCAAACTCTGCTGCTTATAGAGTTTTTCTGTTCTCTGCAAGAAAGGTCATAGAGAGTGTCAATGTAAAATTTGACGAAGCTTCTAATTTGGTTTCTAGTCACTCAGACTCAGAACCCGCTATTACTGAAAATTCAGTTTCTGAACAAATCAGTTCAGAACATGCTCTTTCACCAGATAACCAGGATTCTTCTACTCCCTCTCCTAATCTTTCTGATCTTGATTTTTTGTTTGAAAATTTTTATGATGATGTGCCTAGATCTAATTCTGAAAATGTTTCTAATGTTTTGAATCAGGAAACTAAGAGCTCATATATTCCAAATTCCGCTGCATCTATCTTTGACAATGATGATGCTCAAGTCTCTCCTGTTCAACAAGAACCGGCACAACAAGAATTTGTTCAATCAGACAATGTTCAATCAGAAACTGAGCCTATTCTTGAAGAACCTATTCAAGAAGAGTCTATTCAAGATCAACCTGTTCAAGAGGAATCACTTCAGGAAGAAGTACAGAATGATGTTATTCAACAAACTGTTCCCGAATCTGATTCAGAGATTG
This sequence comes from Arctium minus, assembly GCA_954870635.1. Lineage (NCBI taxonomy): Eukaryota > Viridiplantae > Streptophyta > Magnoliopsida > Asterales > Asteraceae > Arctium > Arctium minus. The sequence goes on along the minus strand of OX941080.1, from coordinate 103,128,087 downwards.
TTGAGATACCTCCTCCTCAAGTTGAAACTATTTCTATCTCTTCATCAGATGTAGAAGTTTCTGAAACTCCCTCTCAACAATTAGAAGTGGTTCAAGACATCATTGATCCTTTCCCTTATACCACAAAATGGACAAGATCTTACCCTCTACATCAAATTATTGGAGATCCTCAAGCCAGTGTTTCTACACGCTCCAACTCGGCTACTTCCAACGAATGTATCTTCACTTGCTTCCTAAGCAAGATTGAACCTACAAAAGTTTCTGAAGCGTTGGAGGACCCGTATTGGATTATTGCTATGCAAGAGGAGATTAATCAATTTGATGCGCTCAAAGTGTGGAGACTTGTACCGAGGCCGAAAGGAAAAAGCGTTATTGGCACTAAGTGGATTTTCAAGAACAAAAAGGATAAAGATGGTATCGTCGTGCGAAACAAAGCAAGGTTGGTAGCCAAAGGATATCGACAAGAAGAAGGTATTGACTACGATGAAACATTTGCACCCGTTGCCAGATTGGAAGCTATCCGGATGTTTCTTGCCTTTGCTGCTTATCGCAATTTCACAGTATATCAAATGGACGTCAAGACGGCATTTCTCAATGGCAAGCTGAAAGAAGAAGTATATGTATCTCAGCCAGAGGGATTTGTTGACAAAGATCGTCCATATTATGTATATTTTCTCGATAAAGCATTGTACGACTTGAAACAAGCTCCAAGGGCGTGGTTAGACGAGTTGTCAGCTTTCTTAGTCAAATCCAGCTTCACCAAAGGCTCGATCGATACTACTCTTTTTATATATCATTCGAACTTGGATATTTGCTTAGTACAAATTTATGTTGATGATATTATTTTGGGTGCTACTAACAAATCTTTGTGTACATGGTTTTCTGATCTAATGACCTCTAGATTCCAGATGAGCGTGATGGGATAAATCAATTTCTTCCTCGGCTTACAAGTGAAGCAGCTTCCTGATGGTATCTTCATCAACCAGTCAAAGTATGTATTTGACATCTTGAAGAAATTCAAGATGGACAAATCTACTTCAATCGGAACACCGATGGCTCATGGTGCCAAAATCGGACTCGATCCAGATGGAAAAGCTGTAGATCAAAAGACATATAGAGGAATGATCGGATCACTGATGTATCTAACTGCAAGTCGCCCGGACATAATGTTCTCGACATGTTTGTGTGCCAGATTCCAAGCCAAACCAAAAGAATCTCATCTACTCGCAGTCAAGCGTATTTTTAGATATATTAAAGGAACTCCTTATTTAGGTTTATGGTATCCTAAAAGTTCTGACTATAAATTGATTGCTTATTCAGATGCAGATTTTGGCGGTAATCAATTGGACCGGAAGAGCACCTCAGGCCACCTTCAGTTTCTCGGAGACAGACTGATAAGCTGGGCGTCGAAAAAGCAAAATTGCGTGTCAATATCAACAGCCGAAGCTGAATACGTCGCTGCAGCTAGTTGCTGTGCTCAAGTACTTTGGATGAAAACACAACTTCGGGATTACGGGATGCTGTACAAGATAGTGCCAATATATTGTGACATTAAGTCCGCAATTGCTATTTAAGTCAATCCGGTCCAGCACACTAAGACCAAGCACATAGACATGCTCGTCATCTGGTCCCCTAAGGTCAATTGATCTGGGAGTGATTGAACCCAAATCCTTTTATAGAATCAGATCGAAAGTCATGTTCTACTGGTATGAATGGGTTTAGGATGTGTCGATGTAGCCTTTCTGATCCGGGAAAGTAAGTTCCATGGGGTGCTTGACACCTAGTCCCCTAAGGCCAACTGGTCTGGGAGTGGCTGACCCACATCCTGCAATAGGGTCAGATAGAAAGTTACGTTTACGGCATGTTCTTTACTTAATGAACTCAATGATTAAAAGATGCCAAAGTGCACAACGCTTAAAAGATGCCAAAGAGCACACTTATGTGAAGATGCCAATGTGCACACTGCTAAAAAGATGCCAATGTGCACACTGCTAAAAAGATGCCAATGAGCACACATCTCATGATACTTGGTGATATATTTGAGTTGTGATAAACCTGTAAATTTGTGAAAGTCTTAATTTTTGATGACTTAGTGTCAGTACATGCACAGTTTTCTATAATAACTTTGCATTTTTCTTGAAGCTAATTGAAGTTCACATGCGAGCACACTGAATAGACAGATGGAAGTTGTTGAAACTGAACATGTCTTAACTTGATATGCAATTATACTTGGTCTTGCATCCAACAACATATGCTTGATTTCAACTGATTGATAAATCTGTGATATTTTACTGAGTAAACTTTAATTTGTTTAGTATTTAAAAGTTTATATATTCAGTTGTTACAAAATTTATATTCAATATGATCATCTTTCATACTGATGTCTTTATGTTTGAGTATCTGTGTTTTTGTATATGGTCTGTGCATTTTTCGAGGGGGAGAGATCATCTGCTTGTCAAATCTGACAACATTCTGTTTTTGAGGGGAAGTGATCATAGCTGATAAAATTTTTTCACGTACTAATCAGAAATTTATCAGGTAACTTTTCTGATATTCCTACACATTTGTTATACTGATATGTTAATTTTTTATGCATTTGTGTAGGGGGAGTAAAGGAATCTGACAGGTAAAATTTTCAATTAGCTGTATTTTTTTTAAGAATATTTTTTTAGGAATATTATTTTTTTAAGTGTATTTTTTTAGTGTTATTTTTTTAAAAGTTTAGTATAAATAGAGGTTAGTATGTGACTATTCACTTTTATTGCTTCCTTTATCTTTTTGAACCTTGAGAACTGTTCATCTTCTTCCCTCCTACTCTCTGTGGGCCGAACTCATATTTTTTTTCCATTGCTTTTAGATTGTTGTTCATTTCGATCAGGTATGTGTTCTCCTTTTATTTTGATTTGTTGTTATGATTAGCTTAGCATTGTTCTTATTCTGATTTTGATTTCGTGTTCGATTTCTTACTGAATGTTTCTCGTTTTTACTGTTCATCTGTTCTAAATCTTCAGATTCGATCTTTATTAGTTCGAATTAGGTATTGGGTTGTGTTTAGAATCGAATTTCGTTCCTCAGGTATGTTTCCTTTTACTCTATTTTCTTGTTTTTTAGCTTTAATTTTGTCTATTTTTGTTTTTCGGTTCGAACATCCGAAAACTAGGGTTTTTCGCATCAAGTATGATTGCTACGCAATGTATACTTTGCGCATCTAGTTAGAAACGCAAACTGTGATTTGCGCATCTAACTAGAAACGCAAAGTGTGCTTTGCGCTTCTAACTGGAAACGCAAAGTGTGGTTTGCGCATCCCGTTGGATACGCAAAGTATACTTTGCGCATCATACTTGATACGCAAACCTGTTGTTTTTTGTGTTTGTTCTTGTTTAGTGTAGTTTACGTATCAATAAGGACACACAAAGTCTATTTTGCGTATCCTCTTTGAAACGCAAACCCTCTTTTTGTTTGTGTTTGTTTGTTTTCGTATCATGTTGTACACAAAGTCTACTTTGCGCAACCAACAGGAAACGCAAAGTTAAGTTTGCGTATCCCATTGGACACGCAAAGTGTACTTTGCGTATCTCACTTGATACGCAAACCCCTTGTTTCTTGTGTTTTTTCCTTAAGTTTGTTTTGCGCATCACAAAGGTCACGCAAAGTCTATTTTGCGTACCCCGTTGGATACACAAAGTGTACTTTGCGTATCCTTCTTGATACGCAAACCTTCTTGTTTGGAGTTCATTTCCGTCTTGTTTTCGGATCTAGTTAGATACGCAAACCTATCTTTGCGTATCTTGTTCAATACGCAAATCTTGGTTTGTGCATCTAACTTGGTGCGCAAACCTGCCTTGTGAATTCTGTGTTTTTTCCTGTTTTGTCTTATTCTTCTTTGTTTTCTCTTTTAGGTATAAAATGTCTTATAAAACCAATACAGATCCAATGATTCAAGACGAGAATGTACTTCTCGAGGATCCTTCTGATCAAGCATTACTTGAGATGCCGATGCCTTATGTTCCTTCAGTCGGGGCTAATCTTTCTGCATCTCGCCTAACGCCGAACGATGTCTTCCCTTTTTTGATGTATATTTTGCCTTACAAGCCCAACAATTATTTTGTGGACTTCGACAGAATCAAAATACATCCAGTGATTTGTGCAATTCTTCGAGGACATCCAATTGCTCAGGCTCTTTCATGGTGTGCTGAAGTTCCAGAAGTATACATTCAACAAGCCTGGCATACAATTACAAAGAATGAACTGGCTCATTCGCATCGCTTTGAGCTTCAAATAGATCAGTATGATTCTTATCTTTCATACAAGCGTCTCAGACTTATACTGGAGCTTCCTGAGCCTAATTCCAGACCCGGCCGAACTACATATGACAGCTTTCCATCTGAAGAGGAAGTATTTGAAGGGATAAGGAATCTTGGATATGTTGGGACATTGGACAAAGTGCGTGATTTTGATAAGTCTAAATTACCTCCAGTTTGGTATGCTCTCTTATCTGTCATCATCAGGTGCCTAACGTCAAAACATTTGGCACGGACAGTGCAAGTCTACTGTATCTCCGTTTGTTCCATGCAGTCGTCTATGACTTGCAAGTCGACTACACATTCATTTTCTGGACCGAACTCTCGGAGGTGGTGCATGACAAGCTTACCAACAAGAAACGCAAGTTTATTCCATTCATTCGATTCTTGAAGCTTATCATCAGAAGCATACTCAGAAGCAATCCGGATATTCCTCGAAGATTATCTTGGCCAACAGTTCCTGATACAGAAATGACTTACATCCAAAAGGTGAAGCGGACTTTTGACTATTCGATGCCTATTCCTTCGGAGCTTATTGTGAATTATGCAGATCCTTTAGATGAAAGTATTATCGAATACTGCATGGATAATGAAATATTTTTGGAAGCTGATCAAGAAGTTGAAGTTCCTGCTAATCAAGAAGTTGAAGTTGAAGTATCTGTTTCTGAACAAGAGGTCAACAAAGTTGTTGAACAAGAAGTTGAGGTAAATATTGAACATCAAGAAGTTCAAGCAGATGTCGCTTCTCAACAAATTGAAGATGTAATTGCTCAAATTGCTACTGACTCCCCGATTCATGATACTTATGATGCTGCTATTGATGTTTCTGATGATGATGGTAATCAAGATGAATATGTGCATGATGATGATTCTGGGGATGATGATAATGATTCTGGTGATGATGGTGATGATGCTGATCAACCGAGTATTCGGATTTATGAAAGAAAGAATAGGACACCGGAAGTGGTTGTTTTAACAGAAGTTGTTTCTGAAGATGATTCTGTTCCTGTTAATCATTCTGTTGCACATCTTCAAGTAGATGAATTGGATACAACATTTGATCAAGCCTCAGCTTCGGTACAAAGTCAAGTTCCCGCAACTTCGCTTGCGGCTATTCAGTCTTTAACAGTTCCAGCTGTAGAGCTTACTTCTGATCAAACTCGGGTTTCTTCCGACAAATTCTCTACTTTGAATGATGTCATTCGTCAGTTATCAGAGAAAATGGATGCAGAAAAGGAAGCACAGATTCTGAAGTTGAAGACTTTCTTCAAAGGCAAGATGCCTGAGATTGATATGTCTGTCATTCCTCCAGAGATTCCTTTCAGACGACCAACTGGGGTAGTTCTTCGTGAACCTTCTTCTGCTGTGACTTCAACTACTTCTCCGATTGTTTCTCTTCCGTTTCCTTCGGTGGTTTCTATGTCTGTGGGAATTTCTATGTCTACTCCTTCTGGTACACCTTCAAGGTCTTCTCTTCATGAACTTCCTATTTCTGAGTTGACTGATCTACTATATGCGCGTCTACTGTCTATGTCACTGACACAACATCAGGATCAAGATCTTCTTTCTTTGCTACGGAACTTCCAGCCTACACCGCCTCCGGTTCATACATCTGATTCTGCAAGACTAAATGCTTTAACTGATGAGTTTCATGCATTCAGATCTGAAGTTAGAACAAGTTTTGCGGATCTTAAGTCTTTCATGACTCAAGCATTTTCTGATCTGTCTAACAGGTTTGTTATTCATGAACAAAGTTGTAGATTTGAGGCCGGTCCGTCTCTTAAACGCCGACATGACCAAGATGATCCCGATCCTCAAGGTCATGAGGGGGAGATAAGTAAGAGACAAAGAGTGGAAGGGTTGTCAGCAAGAGAAGATCAGACACAAGAAGAGGCTTCTGACAAAGGAAAGAGTACTGCTAATGTCCAGGATTGCAGTGTTCAAGATCTAGTGGATGTTATGCTTGATAATATTGATTTATCATCCATGTCAAATGTTATGAACTTTTCTGAACAAAATATTGAAAATAACATGCAAATTGTTGTGTATGTTGATCCTGACTTTTCTCAACAGCCAATTGATATAGAGGATTCAGAAGCTGCAAATGACATGAGGTCATATTTTGCAAACTTCATTGAGATAAATTCTGATGATGATGATGATGTGAGATTTGAGAAGATCTTCCATGTTAAAGAAGAAGATTGTGATGACATAGTCATTATCTCTGATACTGAAGATGATTCTGTATTCTTTGATGCTAAGGATGAAGAGATTACAGATATGTTGTACAGAGATCTTCCTTCTCAAGATGAAGTTTCTGAAACTGTTCCTGATTCTGCTCTAGTTTCTACTCCTGTTGTAAGTACTGCTCCGACTACCTCTGTTCCTTCAGGAACATTTGAAGTAGGTCAGTCGTCTAGAGCACAAGCTAATGTTCCTTCTGAATCTGTGGTTCCCTCGAATATTCAAGAAGAAGGACCAGACTTGACAAGACAGCGGAGGCAAAGAAATCTTCAACATCGGTATATGGCATCAAGGCTAAAGACTGCCTTTCTAGAAGATTCTCAGAGAAATATCTTTGTTTCTAGAAGAAGGCCGATCAACATTTATGCAATACTTGGTGTTGAAAACGAGTCAGAAGCATATCAGTATGAATACTTGATGCTCATCAAGTGCCAACGAAAAAGAAATGATCTTGTTCATTCTCCACACTTGATTGTTAGAGTTATCAGTGTTACGATCAACAAGCTAGTTAATCTTTGGTATCCAGAGTTTGAAGTTGAAAGAAGAGATTGCAAGACATATATATTTTCAGAAGCAGACTTCACTGATCTTTCTATTGATGATATTGAGTTCTTATATGATCATTTCAGAAATCTTTATCACAGAACTCAGGATGTGTCTCAAGCTCTGTTTGCTATTAAAAGATTTATTCGACGACAAATCCGATTCTTCAGAGTGTTTGACTTTCAGATGGCTGTCGAAAGTTTTCAACCAGTTGTTAATCTTCTAAGGCCCAACCGAAGCTTTCCAAACTTAGAGTCATATCATATTCTCACCATTGTTGAAGATCCATATGGAGTTGTGTACAAGAATGTATCGAATGAAAAATGTTTTCTTAGATTTGAAGAAATTGCACATTACTTTGATGGAACTTTGAAGGTGATCAAGCTTCAGTTGGAGCAACGTCTGAAAGAATCTCAAAGAAGATTTTTGGAAACAAAAAAAGAAACATTTCTGTTTGAAAATGATGAAATTCGTCTTCTCAAGAAGACATTGAATACTATTCAAGAAAGATTGAATTTCCACTCCACTCTGCGACGCTTAGAAGTTTCAGTTGGTTTGAATAGAATTCGTCAAAGAGAAGAGCGTCAATGATCACTAAGGGGGATATTGTTAAGTCATATTTTGTAGTGATCATTGTATTTATCTGTCTTGGCCAATACTGTGTTTAGTTAGCTTTATCTGTTACTTTGGCCAAGGGTATTTAAGTCCCTTATGGCCTTTATGTTTTGTAAGAAACTTTTGCACTTCATTTGAATACATCTGATTACATTTGGCGCTCCTACTTTCTCTCTCTATTTTCTCTCTCTAAAGATTTAGATATTCTTGGACTTACAATTTGTTAGTTTAGAAAAAAAAAGAAATTGGTGAAGTTCGACCCACCACAGTCACTTTACAACTCGCAGACAGGTATTTGGCATATCCGAAAGGAAAAATTGAGGACATCTTGGTAAAAGTCAATAAATTTATCTTTCCGACTGATTTTCTAGTTTTGGACTATGAAGCAGATAAGGATGTCCCCATCATTTTAGGAAGACTATTTTTGGCAACCGGTAGAACCTTGATAGATGTGCAAAAGGGTGAGTTAACTATGAGAGTGAACGACCAACAAGTAACTTTCAGCGTTTTCAAATCCCTAAAGTTTAATGGTTAAATTGAGGATTGCTCTTGCCTAAATGCCTTGGATGATGATTTTGAATTGAGGTTGATTAGTTGCTTAAGGGAAGATATTTTGGAAGATGATTTGATTGAGGTGGTAGATGCATTTGAGCAATTGGACTTTTATGATAGACCAACCCAAGTTCCCTCTATAATCCAGGCACCCGAACTAGAATTAAAGCCACTTCCTACTCACCTTAAGTATGCTTATCTCATGGAAGAGGAAAAATTGCCCGTAATTATTTCTTCCAATTTAAGTAGTGAGCAAGAAGTGTAATTAATAGAGTTGTTAAAATATCACAAAAAGGCCATAGGTTGGACGATAACAGACATCAAAGGAATTAGTCATTCTCTTTGCCAGCATAAGATAATTGTAGAGGATAATAGTGTTGGCAAAGTGCAACATCAAAGAAGACTTAATCCAATCATGAAAGAAGTTGTCAAGAAAGAAATTTTAAAATGGCTGGATGCGGGTATCATTTATCCCATCTCAAGTAGTGGTTAGGTGAGTCCGGTACAATGCGTGTCGAAGAAGGGTGGTACCATCGTTATTACCAATGAGAAAAATGAGCTTATCCCGACTCGAACTATTACAGGATGGAGAATTTGCATGGACTATAGACAACTAAATCTAGACACCTAAAAGGACCATTTTCCTTTGCCCTTTGTTGACCAAATGCTAGATAGATTGGCCGGAAAGGAATTTTATTGCTTTTTGGATGGATATTTGGGGTATAATCAAATTCACATTGCACCCGAAGATCAAGAGAAGACTACCTTCACTTGTCCCTTCAGAACTTTTGCTTTTCGCCGAATGTCGTTTGGTCTATGCAATGCACCTGCTACATTTCAGCGTTGCATGATGTCAATTTTTTCGAGATATGATTGAAAATTCTATGGAAGTTTTTATGGACGATTTTTCAGTTTTCGGCACATCATTTGAAAATGTCTTGAAAATCTGAAAAAGAGCTTGGAAAGATGTGAAACACACGATTTAATTTTAAACTGGGAAAAATGTCATTTTATGGTACAAGAAGGAATCATGTTGGATCACATGGTTTCTAAAAAGGGTTTAGAAGTGGATAAAGCTAAACTTGAAGTAATAATGCAATTACCCGAACCTAGTTCGGTTAAGGGAATTCGAAGTTTTTTAGGGCATGCGGGGTTTTATAGGCGTTTTATAAAAGGTTTTTCAAAAATTACAAAACCCCTTTGCAACTTATTGCTTGCCGATCAAACTTTCGACTTTACTTCTGAATGTAGAAAAACCTTTGAAACAATCAAAGCCGCCCTTGTCTCGGCACCCATAGTTATAGCACCGGATTGGACATTACCTTTTGAGGTAATGTGTGATGCTAGTGATTGGCTCGTGGGTGCTGTTTTGGGACAAAGACAAGGTAAAATTTTCTATCCCATTTACTACGCAAGCAAGACTCTTATCGAAGCTCAAATAAACTACACTACAACTAAGAAGGAGTTACTTGTCGTAGTATTTGTATTTGACCTTTTTCAATCCTATTTGATTGGCACAAAGGTCATCATGCACACCGATCACTCCGCTATTAATTATCTCTTTAAAAAAATCGATGCAAAGCCACGACTTATTCGGTGGGTCCTTCTTTTACAAGAATTCGACATAGAGATAATTGATAGAAAAGGAGTTGACAATCAAGTTGTCGACCATCTCTCCAGGATTGAAAATGACGTGTCAAGTGGTGAAAATCATGCGATAAAAAAGGTTGTTCCGGATGAGCACATCTTGGCCATCCAACATCATTTTGACAAAGATGTCCCATGCTACACTGATATCGCGAACTATCTTGCTTGCAGAATCAGGCCGTACCATATGCGAGGACAACAATTCAAAAAGTTTGTTCATGACTGTAAGCATTACTTTTGGGATGATCAATTTTTGTATAAATTTGGTGTACACCAAGTTTTGCAAAAATTTGTCCCAAATTTTGAGATGAAAAACATTTTGAGTGATTGTCACGCCTGACCCTACGGTGACCATTTTGGTGGACAACGTACGACAACAAAAAATCTTCAAAACGGATTCTTTTGGCCCACATTATTCAAAAATTCATTTGAGTTTGTCAAAGGTTGCGACCAATGCCAATAGATGGGGAATTTGTCCCAACGTAATGAAATGCCCCTAAATAATATTTTGGAAGTTAAACTCTTTGATGTGTGGGACATCGATTTCATGGGACCATTTCAATAATCAGTACATTTTGGTTGCGGTTAACTATGTCTCTAAATGGGTAGAAGCCATCACGTGTCCTCAAAACGATGCTAAAATAGTGATTAACTTTCTTCATATTTTTGTACGATTTGGCATACCCCGAGCTTTAATTAGCGGTGACGGAACGCATTTCGTGAACAAAATGTTAAGCATTGTTCTTAGCAAATATAATATCCAACATAAAGTGTCCATGGCATACCATCCACAAACTAATGGTCTCACCGAACTTTCGAATCGGGAAATAAAATCAATTTTGGAAAAAGTAGTTAAGCCTAATAGAAAAAATTGGTCACTTAAGTTGGATGACGCGCTTTGGGCTTACAGAACAACTTTTAAAACCCCATTAGACATGTCACCGTACAAATTGGTTTTTGAAAAAAAACATGTCATTTACCTTTGGAACTTGAGTACAAGGCTTTTTGGGCGATAATAGAATTGAATTTAGGTGATGATACTGCGGGAAAGAAGAGAAAACTTCAACTGAGTGAACTAGAGGAGCTGAGGCATCATGCCTACGAAAATGCAAAAATTTATAAAGAGAAAAAATCTTGTCATGATCATAGGATAAACCTAAGAACTTTTGAAAAAGATCAGCAAGTGCTCATCTTTAATTCACGGCTGAAACTTTTCCCGGGAAAATCGAAATCGCGTTGGTCAGGGCCCTTTACTATTGTTGAGGTCGGACGATTTGGTACCATTGATCTTTTGAACCCACAAGATGGAAGAACGTTCAAAGTTAACGCCAATCGGGCTAAGCACTATATCCTAGATGGAGTGCCCAAACCCGCCAACATTGACAATTAGAGCTGGAAAATCCCATGTTGTAAATAAGTTGTACAGTTTATAATTTGAGTCTTTTTGAAAATTTTCGTACAGTGCCCACTGTGGGAAGAGAGTGCCCACCGGGACTTTTGGGCGGGGATTTGTACTAACTAGGATTTTGGAAATCTTCCTTTTTACTTGCAATAATTTCTCTCTGTTTTTCTAGGGGCACTTGGCAACTTGGGGTGGATAGAATCTTTTTCTAAGATTTAAATTGTACTTTTTAAGGATTATCTTCTAAAAGTAATTTTTTATTTTCTTTTCAAAATTTAAACCACCTGGTGTTTTCATCCACTCCCAACCAGTTTTGTCAAAAAGAGAGGGAGTAGTTTTGGGTTTATCTTTTAACTCCTTTCAACTTCTCTTGCAAGGCTAATTAGAAAAGGAGAAGCAACCTTTCATCTTCTCAAAATTCTCAAATGGCAAGAATGAAAAAGCTAAACCCTAATCCGAATCTAACCTCGTCTCGCCGTAGTAGTCTATTACAGGCAGTCGATGCCGTTTCCACCGCACCATTGATTACCCATCGTCGATCGTATCTCCACCACCAGTAGCGCTGGCAGATTCTTTATCGGCCGGTTCGTCGACGGTGGGAGTTCAGACCACCGTCGACTCCTCCATTGCTAGCGCCGACGAGAGCCAAACCCAATCCTCATCGCTGACACTGTTCCTCCATAGCTTTTATAAGTCCCACGAGGTGCTAACCCATGTATCATCTATCCCCTCATCCACCACCATAGCCGCACCTCTGCCACCGCCCTTCACCATCACCAATACCACGCCGACGGTCATTCATGGAGGCACACCCCAAAACCCCTATTTCTAAACCTAGCCATCCCTAACACCACTACCACCGCATCTACCACTATCCCTACCCTAATAGGGGCAAACCCTCTTGACACTACCACAAACCCACCTTCCAACCTGCTTTTAACCACCCCTCATCAGTTTGATTTCAACCAAACCGATGACCTAGACGACGACATTTTGGGGGAAAACATGTTTTTCGACTTTGAGGAACATCAAGTAACTAAAACCCAAGACGAATTCCCTTTTTCTTCCTCACCTCTGCAAACACCAGCGGTCTCTGGCCTGGCTACCCCGGCGAACTCAAAACCCTATTCTGCCCACGGTGAGGAGGCCGTGGCCACTCACACTGCCGAACCTTCACCCACCAAGAAAAGTCTAGTAGCAATGAAGTGAGCAGAGATTCGTCATCCAGTGAGGAGGGTTCTTCCTCCGACTCTGAGGAGGCACCTCCAACCATGAAGCCGAAGAAAACCACCAGTGACGACGACAACGACTTTCAGCCCGAGGAAAAAGGGGACAAATAAAATAATCCACATCGGCCAATGGCAGCTAAGAGGTCGACCAAAAAGGATCCAGTGGTCTCGACCCAAAAGATTGCAATTGCATCTAGGTACGAAATCGTCAAGAAAAGTAAACCTCACTTCAAACGACCTTTCGACCCCCGGTTGGTCGAGGCTGTGATGTTTGTGAAATACCCTCTGATGGAGCATTGAAGGGAACGAATGATTGGCCCCCCTTTTGAGGCCAATCTCTCTTGGGCCATGGAATTTTTTGCCACCATCGGGGTGGGCAAAAAAGGGTGTCATTGAAATACGTGGCCGAAAGGTTGAGTGGACAGGGCCAAAAATCAATAAGGCCTTAGGATTGTCCACCCCGTTCATCTATTCTTTTAGCTAAATGTTGACTGGACAAACCATTGTGTCGGATGAGGAAATTGCTGTCGTGCTAGCACTGCCTGGTCGTGGGTAGTCCTTGGACAACAAATGATTGATTATCTTGGTCGAAAATCTCAACCAAAGGGTTGCCTTGTGGTTTTAGTACCTACGACACAACCTTATTCCAACAACCCACGACAGCACAGTCTCACGAGACAAGTGCTTTTTGCTGTATTGCATACTGAAGGAGACTCCCATCGATGTGGGACCTATTACCCATGCAACCTTAGCTACGGTAGCCACCCGATCCACCTCCCGATTGAATTTTCCAACATTAATAACCAAGTTGATGAAGACAGCGAAAGTCCCATGATATGCTTCTGATGATATCATACAAGTTGCTTAACCCCATTGATAACGAGACCATTGAATGACGTAATCGTGCGACAAAGCAAATGCATACTTCCCCAGTGCCCACTGCTGCCCCGGCCGCAACTGTAGTGCCCACTCCCTTTTCTACATCCATTGGTACTACAACTCCCCCACCACCGCAACCTCCTTCCAGTATGGCCTATGGGACCGAGACATAGATGACTCTAATCGCAGGATAGAATAAGGCCATCCTCGCCAAGCTACAGTCCATTGAGAATTGTCAGACCGAGTTGGAGAATCGATCAATCCGAATGTGGCATTACCAGCATGATTGGAACACAGTCTTTCAGCAGATCCTCAGGCCAATCAACCCCATCGCCACTGCTATGTTGCCACAATATCCTACTGAGATCCTTGCCCCGCCAATGCCTGTGGAGATACCTATTTCTACACCCCCTCTATGGTGGACGCAACTGTGCCCACTACTGCCCCCGATGGGCAGTAGTCATGACATCTGTGGTACTTTGGTGTTATTCTCATGACTTTGCTTTAATTATCTTTTGTCGAAATCTTTTGGGTATTATGAATTGTTTGACTGTAGTCGTCTCTTTTGTACGTTGTTTTAACACTTTGGCTTTAATCTAGTACTTTTGGATGTTGATCACTCTTTGTTTTCTCTAGCATGCTTTTATTTTCAGGTGCATTTTTCCATTCTTGACTTTTGTTTTTGATGCGATTAAGAGGACGTAGGTCGTCCTTCCTTTTTAGCTTATACAATTACCCTTCGAAGCCTCACCAAACCATTTTTATCCTCCAATCAATGGGGACATTAATACTCTCAAGTTTGGGGAGGGGGGGGGGGCATTATGATTATCATCAAAATGTTATGGTCATACAAAAAAACAATAAGAATAAGTCTTCGAAAAATTGGAAGACAAGCACGACCCAATGACATAGAACAAATGAACAAAAATTATGAGTCTTGGGTTTCGTGATTACAAAAAAAAGATACTCAAAAGTGAAAATAAGAAAATAAATAAAATCCTTTTGTAGTATTGTTCAAGTTTAGGGAGGAGGTTAACAAAATTTTGCCCATCAAACACTAACCCAAAAAGCCCTACTGATTAGTTGCACTAAAAACAAAGTTCAGGATGGAAGAATGCACATCACTCCCGATAAAGAAAAACTCAACACTCACTCCATAAGTTGGTATTTTTTTTCTTTCTCTCTTTCGTTCTTCTTTCTTAGTAACTTTCTTTCTTAGTTTTAGTTACTTAAGGACAAGTAACACTTCAAGTTTAGGGATGTGATAACCCTCATTCCTGAGTGTTATTTATCGCTCTTTTCTAGTATTTTATTTCTCATTTATACCCACTTTTGCTTCCTTCTATCTTCATTTGGTCCATGATTAAAGAAATTATGATAATGACATCAAAAGTAATTTTTTGTAGAAAACATCAAAACTGTCGGTGCGGGCACTGTGTGCCCTCGGTGGGCACCTTAATACCCATTGGACAATAGCTTAATCCGATTTATTTTGGTTATTGGGAGAATTCTGCAATAATTGGAGATTGGAAGATCGTTAGAAGATTTGAAGACACTTTACCCATTGGATAATAACAATATTACCCAATGAGTATTATCCAACTTCTCCATTATAAAAAAAGGGTATTGGTGCATCACTTCCATCATCAATTCTACCATCACTTTCCATCATCCATCTTGAAGATTCTAAGTTTCTCTCCCAAAAGATAGAACTTAGACTTGAATAATTAGAATAGTTTTAATTTCTTGTCTTTATTTCTTGTACTTTACTTTTTATGCATTAATTTCCTAGCACTTTAATTTGTTGCATTTTAATTCTAGTACTTTAATTTCTTGCATTTTATTTCTAGTACTTTAAATTCCGTATTTTATTTCTTACTTAGTTTGTACTTTATTTACATTAATTCAAATAGTTAACTCGTATTTCTCTTTTATTACTATATCTTTTATTATTAGTATGAGCTAAACAACTCTTAGGTGTGAGTGTGAGCCAACTTGAGACTAGTAGGCAACACTTGGGTGTGGCCATTGTTACTAACTATTAAGCTTGGTCACTTGAGTCAGGACATAAACTTAATGTGGGTAAGTCGATCACTTTGAACTGCTAATATTAAATCTTGACCTCGAGAGGGGCAAATTCGAAATACGGCTTAAGTGATGCACAAAGATTTGAGAAAATCTTTGATAACTACATAGATGTACGAGTTTTTTATGATTTACTAAGGTCAAATGTCGGTCGAGATTTATATCACAAAGAGATTTGGATGTAAATCTCCATACTAATAGAACTTGATTTTTTATCAGCTTAGTTAAATCGACAAGATTAAGAGTCGGTAACGATGGACACTTTATCAGCATTTTGTAGGACCGGTCTTTAAAAATCCACTTTCGAGAGATCGGGCTTTTTATAGACTTTCCATACTACAAAGTGCCCGACCATTGTGTTACTACGTTTTTCTCATGGAATGCTTACAACCATACCCATTCTTTAATTATAAAGTTCATTTCGTATTTTTAGAATTAATCCACCAACAAAACAACAATTTTTCTCACCCCCAAACTTGTGCAAGAAGTTCATGAAAATCTCTATTTCTTAGTAGTTCAGTCCCTGTGGAAACGATACTCGGTACTTGTACCATTGTATTATTTGTAGCGATTCCAGTGTTGGTATATACTTGTGCCCACTCTGGGAAACTCCGTGTCCACGCTGTAAGTACACGATAAGTAGCTACCAGGTATCTATAACAGTTTGTGTACAACTTGACTAATTTTATAGGGTCCTGAAGTTAACATCGAGACAAACCTCTACCCTTGTAGACTCAAACCGATAACCTAGGGAGGTACTCTAGGTCTCACCATGGTAGCATTTATGTGTATCGAGTGATACCTTGTTAGACAAATTAGAGGCCATGTGCAACTTTCACTTAGGGTTTTGAAGAAAATATTATTTGTCCAATATAGCAGGAAGTTCAAAACTCAACTTAAAAAAATGCGTTCCAAACATGATGTCTTGTTTTGAAGTTGAACTTTTGCTATCAGTTTTTTTTCATAGCCTACTTTTTTAAAGTAGTTGTAGAAATCAAGTCCACAATACCTTTACTGCACACTCTCCTGAATGTCACCTCAAAAATACTAAATCTTAGTGTTTATTCATCATATAGTTGAGTGTCACCGCAAGGTTCCCATTCCACCTTTAATGTATACTCACTAGCATTTGTTTGGGTAAAAATCTCAGATCTTACGACTGACATCAAAAGTTGATTAGACTTACGATTGACGTAAGATATCTTACGACCGAAAATCTTATGACATCAAGGGTGACCAGCGACCATATTTATAAAAGATGATGATTGATCAATCATTTGAATATGACAACTAACTGCCTATTAAAGATGCAATAAAGATGAGATATAAGTAACAAATTTCTTAGTTAAAGGCCAAATCGTAATCGTTGACCAGTAATCATGTGTGAATTAACTACCAACTGAAAATACATTGAGGACATTATGACCACGGACAATGGTCATCCTAAAGAGAATATAAATACTCGAGAGCCTAACCATTTTACACACATTATTTTCTAGGGATAATTTCATGTTAAGAGATTCTTTGAGTTTGCTACAATATTGTCTTTCTTACAACTCTTTTGCATTCACAACATTATTGTAAAAAAACGACACCTCTGTTTGGTGTCATTAGTCACTAGTCATACAGTGTGTCTTACGACCGTCCATAGTTTTATCCTGCCTTTTGGGATTTTCAGCATCATCAGTTCTTGTTGTTCTTATTTGTCTTTTGTTTAAATTTTGAACTTTAGTCGTAGTCTAAACATTTCAGCCTTAGTTTGTCTCCCCAACCTTAGGCCGTTGGTCGGCAAATTACTAACTCAAAAATCACAAATGGAATACCATGCAAGTATACATGTTAAACCACTATCGCTTGACACAAGTAATAAAGTGGTACTAAGTACCGTATATCGATCCCACATAGACAACTAAAACAAGCAGTAATCCTAAGTCAAGCTTAAAAAGTGATTTCAAATGAGGTTTGGAAGGAATGATCTTTGAGTGAGTTAACAGTAAATCAAAGTGCTTAAAAACATAATAAAAGAAAGCATGAGTGTAAGCTCCGGCTGGAGTTGTAAGCAACTATGCACTGGGAACCTTGTTACAACACTGGTGCTGCAACACTAGTTCTCAACCTCACTATCAGATCGCACAACCCTTTTTACAAGGTTCATATTAGGATAGATTACCAGCAACGCCTACTTAGGTGACCCAACTGATGTCACCAGATATTGTTGTTCTCACCGTATAGTTCAATATCAATTAAGATTGAAGTGATTTGTTACAACCCTCTATAACACCGCAGTCTTTTGAAGTTTACGTTGTCTTGCAATCAAGTCCAACTCATCCAAGTAAAAAACAATGTACATCACCCCATCAAGAAGTACTTGGATGAAACTCAGAAACAAGAAGTGAATAGTGAAGTTGATAGCTACTAGTGAAAGCAATTATCCACTGTTACATAGACTTTTATCTCTCAACCGTCTCTTACACCCAAGCTAGGGACTTACCCCATCATAGCTTTACATATGGTGTACGACATTATTGGAGAGACTGAAATTAAGTGCATAAATGTAAATGACAGAAATTGTAGAGCGTAAATGTAAAGCATAAATGTAAATGACAAGAAAAAGTAAAGATGTTGTGACACTGAGAAATAAGGTACTGAATGATTAAAAATTTAATATTAAAAGACTTAAAAGTAGCAAGTTAGAATAGATGTATAAGCTATCTAACTAGTGTGGTTCAACATGAAAGAGATCCCTCCTATTTATACTAGGAGAGGCTTAACAAGATAATAAAACATCTAAAAGTACAAGTTCACATGTTGCAAAAGCATAAAGTAAGGCATCAAAATGTCGAACTACATGGTACATGATTCCTTAAAGTAAAAGGCACTTCATCATCATAGATATTCTTCTGCTCTTTACTCCATTTTCATCTGAAGAAGCTCCCATCAAAGAAAGAATCGATACCCTATCCAAAAAGATTCTGAAGTCAATAGTCCTTGATAGTTGTCCCATGTTGCGACACCTGCTGCAACACCAAAAGATTAGCAACTTGTACTCCAAATTAGCAAACAAGGTAAATTTCTCCTACTTAGCTCCAAACACAATAAATAGCAAAAAATTGGAATAAAAGACTCAATTTGGTATTTGGGAAACTAAAATAAAAAGAAATTCCTAATTAAAAAGTGCTAGAAAATGTGATAAAATAATCACTTGTTAGCCGCCTTATGCGATTTTTGTCAAAAACAACATTCAAGATAAGAACCTCAAGACTTCCTACTTGAAAACACAAAGCAATTAACCCTCATGCATAAAGGTTAAAACATCAAAATCATAGTCATGGTCATCTATACATGTAGGATCACATATACCCAACAACATGCAAATTCCAAGTGATTATGCAAATGTTAACATTTAGAGTTCAAATACATAATTGAACATGCAAAGTTAGGAAATCTCCCCACATTCCAATAAACATGGTTCCTTTTGAATAAACTCTCCAACTCATAAAATGCATATTCAAATCCTCATATACAACCCATGGTTTAAGAGGATAAATAGGTTGAATGAACCATCATTTATAAAAAAACAACCAAAGTTGGGCAAACTCCCAAAACTCAATTAAACATGATTCAACTAGTCAAAATCCATAACTTATATGACCATTTCAAAGAAAGTAAATATAAATCAATTAACAATGCATTTTCCAAAGGTTTATGCAATTATAACATAACATGCTCACAATAAACAATCGTTCATAAGTTGAGCAAGATCACAATTACCTCTTTTACTGTGTCCCAAAATCACCAAATAATTATAAATCACATGATTTATAGCTTGGGATATCAAAAAATCCATCCAATATGCATTTCTCAAAAGATTATGCAAATATATTTACCAAATGTAAATTAATCATCAAAAGCTCACAACTCATGTGATTTGCATTCCAAAATATCTAACAACTCTATAATATGCATTTCCTCAAAGTTTTATGAAATCAAAAGCACCACAAATGCAAATAATGTCAAATAATCACCATTTTATATGAAAATCATAAAGAAACATTTGGAGACTCATATGAAGACGCTTTTGAAGTGTACATAGTTCTATTGAAGAAACTAGAACTCACCTTGTTAGATTTAAGTTAAATCTAGATCCAAACCCAAAATTTGTGTTTCCTCTAGTGAAGACTTAAAATTTCCCAACAAGCCTCCCAAATCCAAACTCCAATACTCCCAAAAACTTGTCTCAAGCTCTAACTCTCGCTAATGAAGGTTTGAAGACTCTAACTCAAAGATCTAACTCTAAAAACCCCTCTTCCACCTCCAAACCCTCAAAAGCGTAGCAAAAGCTTCTCACAAGCTCTACTATATAGCCAAAATCGCACCAAAATGAAAGAAAAGGATGGAGATGAAGAATGACCAAAACCATAGCTCAAAAAGGCCCTATATATGATCTAATGGATGTCGCGACCTTGGCTGTGACCTAAATCGCATGCCAAGTTGCCTAAGTCACTAGCTTGTAGGGGTGTTCATGGTTTTGTTAGTAGGGAAAATGTGAACCGAACTGCATGAGGTGGGTACCTAGCTACCCGAACCAAAACCGAACCAGAGGTTGAATTGAAGTGCACTGAACTGAACCGAAAAAAGGTGGTTACTCATGGTTCAGTTCATAGTTACCCAAATTTATAAAAAAATGTCATTTACAATATTAAAATGGTACTGAAATATAACATTTAAAACAATTACACAACAACTAGATAAAAAATAATCAAGCACTATAAATTAAAATAAGTTTAATTTTTTCAAAACATCTATTTTTTTGTTAATGTCGACTCTTTTACGACTTCATACCACTAAATTTAATCATCCACGTAATTCTTGACATCAAAACATAAAAGACTTTGACTCATTTAACTTTGGGTTGATATAAATATTTAATATTTAGCATTATATATTTACTTATATTATATATACATTATATCTGTACCTGCAGGTAGGGGTGTAAATGATATGAGTCGAGCTCGAGTATCAATATACTCAACTCGAACTCGATAGCCAATTATCAAGCTCGAACTCTACTCGAAAACTCGCGAGTAGCTAAAATGCAAACTCGATTCGAACTCGATAGCCAATTCTCAGGCTCGAACTCAACTCAAAGTCGCTTGAAGTTCGAATCAAGCTCAAACCATGCTCAAGCTAAAATTAAGGTTAAAGTTAAACTTTAATCACAATCAAACTTGACCACAAATGCGGTCAAATGCATCATTTGCCCAATGCGCAAATATGGTTTCAAAAGTTGCTCCTACCTTCCCTTTAATGAATATTCTCTCACCCTCACCTTTTGTAATCAACTGATGTGGGATCAGATGTCACTGCTTTTAACCCTTGCTCTCACCTCCTCTTTTATACCCCTTCTCTCACTTCCAACATTTCTAATCAACCAATGTGGGATCAACCCCCTGTATACAATTCACTACCATTTTTTAGTTTTTTTATAAAGGAAATATAAATGACATTATTATATTATCATTTTTTATTAAAATAATTTAATTTAATTTATTAACAATTTTTACATTATTATAAAACTAATATATAAAAAAATCGAGTATCTCATGAACTTATATATCGAGTTAAGTACTGGAAGTTGGGTTGGCACTTGGACAGTCCCCATTTGATGTTGTCCCAATAATTCATCTGGCGACACCGTCGAAAAACGACGTCCAAATGATTGAAGAGGAAGACAATTGGTCGAGCGATATCAGAAGATTTCTAACAAACGACCAACTTCCTGAAGACAAAATGGAATCCCGAAAAATCAGATTTAAGGCATCCAGATATATTATGATTAGAGGACAACTCTACAGACGATCATAGACAGGACTGAACTTACGATGTGTTACCAATAAGAATTAAGTCCAAATCATTTTGTAAGAAATGCACGATGGTGGGTGCAGTAATCACTCATGAAGTCGCAGCTTGGCAAATCGTATATCTCGACAAGGATACTATTGGCCAACTTTACGACAGGACGCAATGAGGTACGTCCAAAGTTGTATCGCATGTCAACGACATTCAGGTATGTCACATAAACCTTCTGAACCCTTGCACTCGACTCTAACTCCATGGCCCTTCATGCGATGGGGAATGGATATTGTCAGCAAGTTACCTCTGGTCCCCGGGCAAAAGGTATTCCTTCTAGTCCTTACAAATTATTTTTCAAAATGGATAGAAGCGGCTGCTTTCTCCTAAATGACAAAGAAGTCGTCTCCTTTATCTATACTAACATCATTTGTAGATTCAGAATCTTATTCGAGATCGTATGTGATAACGGGTCGTAGTTCATAAGCAATAGAACCCAACAGTCCTGTGAAGATCGTTATATCAAACTTACGACTTCAACGCTCCGATATCCTCAATCAAATGGACTTTCCGAGTCGAGTAACAAAATGATCATCAATTCGATCAAGAAAAGACTCAAGGCAGCAAAATGCAAGTAGGTCAAAGAACTTCCGACAGTTCTTTGGGCCAATTGTACGATACCTCATACACCTTCAGGAGAAACTCCTTTCTCTCTAGTCTATGGTTGCGAAGCAGTCTTGCCTGTCGAGACTCAAATTCCGACGTCACGATTGGAAGAATTACGGGAGTCGACACTAATAAAAATGGCCTTACAGAAACAATTGGTCGAGCGACATTTTAATAAGAATGTCAAGGCCAAGATCTGTCAAGAAGGTGATTATGTCTTAAGACGTGTGTTTCAGAACACCCAAGAACCAGGTTCAGGTAAGCTATCCATCAAATGGGAAGGTCCGTACCGAATAATCGAGGTTGATGGAAAAAGAGCCTATCGATTACAAACCCTCGACGGTCGTGACATTCCTCGAAGTTGGAATCCGGTACATTTAAGGAAGTATTTCTTTTAAACCGATTTCATATTTTCTAACGATTATATTCTTACAACCATTACTGACTTAAGCATCAGAGAGTCATTGTCCTAGCCAACAACCCCCTCTAAAGGTTATTTCATTGCAGGACTGGTCGATCATTCGACTATACTTATGGTTCACGATCATTTCGCGACCAAGTCGTACGATCTAAGGACCTGAGGTTAAGACTTTACCTCAAAAACCTTGCCCAATTTTCTGAATGCGATGTTCGCATTCACGACATAAGAAATTTGGTTGAATCTTATTTGGCTTTGTTTATGAATGCTTAAGATTTGATCGATTAACAGATTACGACTTACGCAGTTGCAAGGTCTAAATCTATCAGCAGGTTTGTTGTTGGCACTGATCGTAAGTTCCTTATGAGATATCTTTACTTGTCCAGTTGTAATTTTATTTACTTATGATTGATCATGCTCTGCTGTCGTGTGTTACTTGGAACGATTTCCATTTGATCTTTCGATGTTTGTCGTGAGTTACTTAGAGAAATTTCTGTTGATTTCTGTTATGGTTGTCGTGAGTTGTTAATGCAAATATTTCTATGGATTGATTCTTACGACAAAGTAAAGTTGCGACAATTTAGTTTGTTAAAAAATCCTTGTATTAATCAAAAGGATTACAAAATATGGCACGACCATCAACGTTTACCCGATTGAAAAACAAAAATTACAAATAACCTAAACTAAGGAGTCGTCGGTTGCTCCTACTCCTGTTGCTGTTGCTGGGGTGCGATCGCAACATTTTCACCATCGGGGACGTCATTCCCCGACTCGAATTCTTGCTCATACAGAATCGAGATCTTTCTCGACCCCGATTGATCCCAAGAAGAAGGCAAGTTTACCTTCTGCCGACGCCAGGGGGTTCCGACCCCTCAGGTGGCGTCTCATCATGGTCGCTCGAACCTTGAGGCGAGTGAAAGCCTCCATAGAATTCACCTTCTCTTCGAGGTCGGCGACCTGCTTCTTTGTCACCCCCATCTCTGCCCTAAGGGTCTAAACCTATTTTTATTCACGTTCGAGGCTTCCTTAATCATCTTCAGCTCCGCCTCCGCCGCGGACGCTCGACTCAGGGCCTCCTTCAGTTGCCCCTGAAGTTCCTCCTTCTCATGACCGACGACCTCAAACTGGTTGAGGACGTCTTCGAGAAGAACGAAGTACTCTTCCCTCTTGGCCCTCCTTATCCTTGGCCTCTGCCTTTAGGGCCCTGGTCAGCACCTCCTGCTCCTTTGCTAAAGCGGTCAAGACCATCCTCGTCACCGGGTCCATACGGGTGTTCAAGACTTACCCCGCCTCAAGAACCTACACAGCCAGGAAACAAACAATTAGACCGTAAGACAAAAAGCAAACGTACGACTTAAAGTAAAAATGCTTACCATGATGGATAGCCCTGAGACATGAGCGACCAAGTCGTCGACCGATACATCCTTGTATCAATCGAAGAACGACGACAGAAAGAACTTCCCCAGATGGGGAAACAGGGACCTCCTGCCCAGCTGACCGGACGACATGAAGTCGCCAGGAAGACTTAAGTTGACATCAATAGGAGCTGGAGCTTCACTCGTCTGGAGACCCTTCCCCTTGTCTTTCGACGGAGAAGATGGTCCCTCCACCCCAGCCGGTGGAGCCTGCGAGATCGGCTCCGCTTCCACGACCGGAGACGTCTTTGCCTTCTCTGATGCAGTGGCCTCAGAGCCACTGCTGTTTGAAGACGGTTCCTTCAGGGCCATCTTCGGCTTCCTGACCCCCGGCCCAGATGTCGGTGGATTCTTCCTCTTGATCTCTCGCCTTTTACGGGCGAGCTGAGCAAGGGCCTCTTTTTTCGAGAGGCCCGTTGATGGTTTTGCGGGGGTCGATCCTCCTGAAAGAAAAACAATAGACAACATAAGTGACGTCCATGACTAGACCTTATGAAAGATAAACAAGTGACGTCTTGAAAGACTAAACCTTACAAAAATCTTACGATCTGTAGGTGATGTCTTATGACTAAAAACCCTACATGATCTTGCGACCAGTGGGTGACGTCTAACGACTAGCCCCCATAGGAGTCTCTCGACTGATGGTGACGTCTTACGACTAGACCCACTAATCATTTGACCATTGGGTGACGTCTATTCGACTAGATCCCATAAGATCTTATGATATATAGGTGAAGTACTATGACTATAACCTATTAAAAATAAGACTTACCCGTCATCTCTGTTTCTGGAGTCTCCTCGACGTGCTCCTTCTCTTCTTGTTCCTCCTCCTCCATGGAAGAAGCAATCAACGTGCCGACGTACTGAACGTCGTCCTCCTCCTCCCAGTCAATGGTAGGACGAATGGTGAAAAAATAATGTTCCTCGACGCTAAACTCGAGGAACCTTTCAACTTTGGCAGCTGAATCCTCAGAAGGCGAAACTGCCGAGAAGTCGATCACTGTCAAATCAAAACACACACACGTTAGGAGAAAATTCTCGATGAATAAACTAAAAACACTAATAAGACTTTACATTTTACCCTCGGTATTCCATCCCGTGGTGAGCCACTGGTCGTTGTCGCCGAGCGACGCAATGCGACCAAAGACGTACCTCATCTTCCACTTGCGATCATTGATCGTGGTCGCCTGAACCAGGATGCAAGGCCTTCTATACTTTGAGAAAAGGTTGTACCGATGGCTCGCCTCCGCCATAACCGCGTAAGCCAAGAGGAGGTCGTAGACGGTAAAAGGCGTCTCCCAATCCGTCGTTATCGTTCAATGACTTGAACGATTCTTCAGAACTGGGGCATCATCTGCCCCGGCGATAAGCCAAAAATTGTCAGAAACGATCTCGACAATGAACAATAGGTCCAGGTAAACCCTATCTTGAAGGGGTATTCGTATAGCACGAAATAACCTTCCAGGTATTATTCTAGACAACACAATGCCGAAGAGCAAAGCTCTACGACGTCAGGAATCCCGGCCAGTAACCGGAACGCCTTGACGTCCTCCTCGCTACTGAGAGTACTGACAAGATTCGGCGACATTGAGAAGTCGGAATCAAAGGTTGATACGGCATAAAAGTTAAACTCTCAGGCTTAAGCTCCTAAAACTATGGGTCGAAAGATCGTACCTTATATGGAGCTCTAAAAACCTCAGACAATTATGGCTACGATTCTTGATTTTTTTCATGTTTGGCTAAAATCACACAAAGATATGGGAGTCTCTCTCTCTCTCTCTCCAAAAGTACAACTAAAGCGTAAGAGGGAAAGGATCTAGTCGGAGTCGATATTTATACTTGATTCAGTGTCAGGTCAAGTCAACAGATGGTCGACACCTGTCATCGACCTTTCGCACGCTAACCGTCGGATGAACTACACATGTCCTTATGCCTGACACCACGCGCCCCACGTCGCCATGACATCACGGTCGTTATGCGACTGCACGCTTTCCCCTACAAACTCTTCAGTTTTTGTGAAACCGATTCAGTTACATTTGTTGACACGTGTCCAAATTAGTTACAAAAATTCGAAAAGTCGACTTATCGCCTAATTTTCGGATTTTGGGGGCAAACTGTTTGGGTAAAAATTCACAAGTCACGACCGACGCGAGAAAACCAAACGTCTCCAATCTAAGGACCGTTCTTGTATTAAGATAAGGTCCTGATGATCACACACATCGAGAGTCTCGGTCATCCCTCACGGTGATGGTCGAGAGTTTATTACGTCCACGACCAAGAAAACCCTCGATAGACTTATATCTTACGACCTCTGTAGCGTAGCTAACGATTATGTCATTTACTGCATACAACTGTTTCCTTTTATGGTTCTTCATTATAGGTTTTAAAGTACATAAATGCCAACGGATATAATGGACGAACAATCATCAAGATCAATCATTGTCTAGACCGTTGGACATTAAATGCATATTTATGAAGACCAAAATCTATATATACGAGGCATGAAGAATCATTCGAGACATCTGATCAATCTGAACTCATCATACATACACAACGCTTAAGAACACTCAACTAAGTTTTTCTCAAGCAAGAACTCTCGACGAAGTGTTCCATCGCACGACAAACAACATAAATGCACGATTTATTTGCTTTTCATTGTAATCTTGTCATTTGTACTTTCAGTCACTCTTTCTAAAGGACGACGTCCCTGTTTGATGTCCATAGTGCACTTGACGATGTCTGCTATCGTTTGCGGTTTTTACCCTCGACGGGGTTTTCCGCGTCACCAAATTCTCTGTCTTTCATTTACTTTTATTCTCGGTCGTACGATTTGTCAATCGATCGCTTACTTTAGTTGTTAAAGCTCCACACCGACCTTAGATATTTCTTTGGACGATTTTTGGCATTAACAGATATAAACTTCATTTTTACCTTCAACTTTTATGGTATCATTAGCTTCATTGATGTTGTCAACTTTAAACACTGATGGCTCTCAGTCGCAAGTCTCTTAGTAATAACTATTTAGTAGTTTTATTATCGTTTAAATAATTCGTTAGCCTATAATGTTGTCTAGATCCTTTAGTTGTTGAATGCTTACTTCGTTCAACGTTAATTTCTTGATGTATCAATATCTTGTAACTTCTCATTCAATTTGTTATTCAGTAAACGTGTTATTCATTACGTTCGATCTTCATCTAGGTTAGTTTGATTTTACAACCCAAATATTCTAAGTGCATCAAATTTAACAGTTTTGGGACTCAATATTATATACTTTTCCCATAATATAGCCACTATTTACCCCCATAATATAGCCACTGTTTAATAAGATTGACTTCAATTTATCATATTAGGCATGTTAAGCTTGCTTTAGACCATAAGTGGTCTTTTTAAGTTTAAAATTATGTGTCTCGTTTAGACCAATTACTATTTAAATAAAATGATGGTGCTAGAAATTTAACCCAAAAGTTGGTTTGAGTAATTTGATAATGGTTGGTCGAGAATTTTAAGTAAATCAAACCCTTTTATGACCGATTAATAACTTGACCCACTAGTTGTAGTCTTGTAGCTTAGGGGTTGTTTGGCAGTTACTTGATAATTTAGAGCAGCATGATTAAGTGGCCAGAATGCTTAAGAGAATTTATATGATTTAGTGTCAGATAAAAAATGATTGTTTAGAAATTGCTCTGAATGAACAGTTTGAATGGCATAAAATTACCATTTTACCCTCAGTTTTGTGTTTAATGAAAAATAACGTTTAACAAAAGTTCTGACTGAAATTTCTAAATGAAAACTAGAAAATAATTAATGGTCCAAATCAATACATGATTCTTATCAATCTAAATAAACACAACAATGCATGTTCAAGTTTTGGCATAACAAAAAATACATGAAATGCAAGTTCAAACACAAAATTTTGCGTACAACATCTAATTTGAAGCATTTAACATCAATTGATTTGCAATCTCATTTCGCAAATTAGCCATGTACTCATTGTCTTGGAGACCCCAAGGCGTTGCATCTATCTCTTCTTTTGTGCCAAACTGGTTTGTTTCTACAATAACAACAAGCCTTTTGTCCCAAACTTGTTCGGGTAGGCTAAAAATGAACCAGAACAAATTATAAAATACAGAAACAAAGTAGGAAATATAAACTTCTAAGGTTCCAAAACACTAGCATCCTTCTACACTTGTGTCTAATGTTAGCTCCTTCATTATAATCCACTAATGCAAATCCCACTTCATTCCATGTTAATCTTGGATGAATGAGTGATTACATATATAGGATTTGAATTAATATAATCATGATCCTAGTGAGAACCCATAATCAAAATTAAGATACAAGTATAGTAGCTCCAAATACTTTAGTACCTATTTGCTCATAGTTAGGGATCATCAACTCTAATTTTTTTTGATCCATCACACTCATCATTAATTCATAGTCCCAAACCAGGGAAAATTTAGGTAGCAATATAGTAGTGGCAGATATGACCAATAAAGTAAAACTGAAACATTTCCCCAATTCAATTTGCATTTAGAATGAAGTATTCATATGCTTAATAGTTCTAATTTCCTTTGAGAATTAAGTCTAGTAACTTGCTATACAGGTTAAGAATCAACTCAATTAAGGTCTAAAGAGAACTCATATATGTCAAAAGGAACTCATATCTATCAAATTCAAGACACAAATGCATAGT
The DNA here is from genome assembly GCA_954870635.1 of Arctium minus. Taxonomy (NCBI): domain Eukaryota; kingdom Viridiplantae; phylum Streptophyta; class Magnoliopsida; order Asterales; family Asteraceae; genus Arctium; species Arctium minus. Next base: position 103,099,548 of record OX941080.1, on the reverse strand, counting down.
AATTCTGTCAAATTTCACAAACTACATAGGGTTGGCTAGAATCTTTACATCTCAAATTTTTGCAAGTGCAAAAATTATGTAATGGGTACCCTGTTATCGTAGACGTATAAAATAAGATAGTGATACGCAAAGAAAACCAACCAAATGGATTGGTGAGGATTAGTCAATAGATAATCACCAGAACAATAGTTATACACATTTGGGTTCGATTTTCAACAGTAGGGTTCGATTTTCAACCGTATCCATCAACAACAGGAGCCAATTTTCAACAGTAGCCATCGATTTTGATGATTGATGAATAAAAGAGTCGAGAGATTACCTTTAATCAGACGTTGTGTAGGTTTAATCGGAAGGGGACACCTATTTATACTTATCAAATGGAAGATCGGGCGGGCTGGTTTTAATGTGGGATAGGGACACCTTTCATTGTGAGTATGTGGTAGAAGAAGAAAGCTTTGTGGCTGTGATAGGAAAGTGGGAAATTTTGAAGGTTTGGTCGGTTGTATAAACGTGTATGGACCGCAGGATCAAAAAGAAAGGGCGGCGGTTTGGGATAAGTTGGACCGGTTGTGCGAAAAGGAAGAGGTAATATGGGTTATCTTTGGAGACTTCAACGAAGTTTAGGGTGCGCACGAGAGAATGAATTCAGAAACTAATATAAAAGGTACGGAGGAATTTAATGCTTACATTGGAAGAAACAATCTGATTGAAGTTCTCATGGGGGTAAATAAGTTCACAAGAGTGAGTGACGATGGAAAAAAATATAGTAAACTGGATAGGTTCCTAATTACAAGTGACTTTGGTGCGTTATGGAAAATCTTGGGGGCAATAGTCTTGGAAAGGAAATGGTCGGATCATGTGCCTATTATGCTTTGTGATAAGGGGATTGATTTTGGGCTGGCACCTTTCAAATTTTATGATGCATGGTTAAAAGAGGAAAGTACAGAAAAGGTGGTAAAAGAGGCGTGGGAAAAGGAGATAACCTCTTGGAAACCGGATTATAGGTTCCGAGATAAAGTCAAGAATGTAAAAATAGCACTAAGGGGTCGGTGTAAAGAAAAACGAGGGGATGTAGATAGAATGTTGGCGGCCAAGAAGGAAGAGGTGAAAAAGTGGGAAATAGTAGCCGAGACAAAGAGGCTGGGAGAGGATGATAGAAAACGGTGGATCGATGGTCGAATGAAATGGTTAGACTTGGAGGAGAAAAGTGCGGCAATGGCGAGACAAAAAGCTAAAATCAAATGGGCGAATGAAGGGGATGAAAATTCCAAATTCTTCCATTTGGTTATCAAAAACAGGAAAAGGAAAATCAAGATCCACGACTTAAATATTGATACGCTTTGGACGGAGGACCCGGTGAAGATAAAGAAATTTTCCTTTGATTATTTCAAAGATAAATTTCCTAGCAAAAGGAATCAATATCCGAAGTTGATGGTGGACCGAAGAAATAAATTAACGACGGAGGAATCATCTTTTTTAGAAAGAATGATATCGATAGAGGGGGTGTGGAGCACGGTGAAAGAATGCGGAAGCAACAAGTCTCCAGGGCCAGACGGTTTCACAATGGAATTCGTAAAGAGATTTTGGGATATTTTAAAGCACGATCTAATGGCGGTGATAGATTGGTTTTGGGAGAAAGAGGAAATAACTGAGGGTTGCAACTCTTCTTTTTTTACGCTTATTCCAAAAAATCCAAATCCGATTAGTTTAAACGAGTTTAGACCTATTAGTCTAATTGGGATAACCTATAAAGTGATTTCGAAAATCTTGGAGGAAAGGATGAAGACGGTAATGGGGAGGTTAATTAACGAGCACCAAAGCGCTTTCTTACGGGGTAGGTCTATTCTTGATGGGGTTCTTATTGCAAATGAGACGGTGGGGTTCTTGGGAAAAAAATAAGAAGAAAGGATTAATCTTTAAAGTTGATTTCAAAATGGCCTACAATTCGGTGGAATGGCCTTTCCTCTTGGATGGTTTGAAAGATTTGGGGTTCGGCATAAAATGGAGGAAGTAGATAGAAGCATGCCTAAAGTCCGGAAAGGTTTCAGTTTTAATAAATGGGGCTCCTACCAAAGAATTCCCAATGGAAAGGGGGTTAAGGCAAGGGGATCCTTTAGCCCCTTTCCTTTTTTTGGTAATTGCTGAAGGCTTGCATATTATGATGAAGGAAGCGGTGGACAAAGGTTTGTTCCAAGGCATCAAAGTGGGGAAGGAAGAGGTAATGATCTCTCATCTTCAATATGCAGACGATGTTATTCTCTTTGGGGAGTGGAACTCATCCAATATAAACAATCTTATGAAAATCTTGAAATGTTTTCATGCGGTTTCGGGAATAAAGTTGAATTTGAGCAAAAGAAAAATCTATGGTGTGGGTGTTCCGGAAGAAGAAATTCGTGCGTGGGCAAGTAGCTTGGGATGTGGAAGTGGTACCTTACCATTTATATATTTCAGGCTACCGGTGGGTTCATCAATGAGAAGGATTTCTCATTGGAAGGTGGTAATCGAAAAAATGAAGAATAAACTAGCATCTTGGAAATCAAAGATGATCTCGTTCGGAGGAAGGTGGATGTTAGTGAGTTCGGTTCTTAGTAATATCTCTCTATATTTTTTTCGTTGTTTCGTACCCCGATAAGAGTGTTGAAAGAATTAGAGGGGGGTGTGGTGAGGTTGATTCAAAAGGGAAAGGTCACGCGTGGTTTAAGTGGGAAAGGGTCTTGGATTCTCTTGGGGGGGCTGAATATTGGTGGATTAAAGGAGGCTAATTGGGGGCTTCTTAGTAAATGGTGGTGGAGATTCCATAACGAAAGAGGGTCACTATAGGTTAAAATTATTAAGAGCATTTACGGGTGGGATGGGGGTCTTCATGGGGGATCTATAAGGGGCTCGGGGGTGGGGGGAGTCATTTTGGGCTAATATTATTAAGGTAGGGAAGGAGATTGATAAGGAATTGTGTGTCCCAATGATGTGCAATATATCAAAATGAACAAGAAATTCGATCCAAATGTTCCATATTATTTGATCTCAATTCCAAAGATTACATATGCTCTCAATACAATATTTCTCTCACTAAAAGATGTTCTCTTAAGGTGCTTAATGAATTCTACTAACAAAAAGGTATTTATACCTAGTTACAATACAAAGACAAATACAACTAAACTAAAAACGTTGACTTTCTTGACTTTGACCTTTGCATTTGAAGACTTTGACTTGAGCTTTGATCCAAATGATCTTGGATCCAACATTTATGCACTAACAATCTCCCCATTTGGATTCAAGATCATCTTCAAAAAGAATAGGCATTGAAGCTCCCTCTTTGGATTCAAATTAAATTCCAACATTCACGAACAATCTTCTCCTTTGTTTAATCTTTGACAAAATCAATCTCCCACTTTAAACTTCTTCATAAAGATAAACATTTCATCTCCCCTTTCTTTTAACAAAAAACAAACAAAGTCAATCTCCCCCTTTCTTCTTTATCTCTCTCTTTATATCTTGACAAACAATCTTCAGAACTATAGTATTCTCCCCCAAAGTCTGTTTTCTTTAAGAATCTTTAACAATCTCTCCCAAGGTAATAAAAACCTCTTTCAGACTTCAAAAAGAAATTATCTCCAGATTTAGATCACTTTACCTCAGCAAACAATCTTCAAAGAAAATTTCAGCAAATTTCAACTAGCTTTCTTGAAACCTTGAAATTTCTCCAAAACTGTTACAAACTGTTCTTCAGACAACATTTCTTGAAATTAGTTTCTCTCCCTTTTTGATGATTGTTAGTGCATATATTTGTTGGATACAAGATCATGAAAGCTGAAAGCTGAAAGTGAAGCCAAGTCAAAGCTCAAGTCAACTCTCAAAGCAAGTCAAAGTCAATTGTAATAAAGTCAAAGTCAAATGTATTTTGTTTTAAGTTTAGTGCGCGTGTGTTTTAAATAGGGATATGAGTAGTTGTGTTGAGTTAGTAGTTGCAAGTTAGAAGTCAGAATTATACGCGGTCATAGAGTGTTAGAGAGAGAAAGTTCCACACAGCATTGTATACAAATTCCAGTAATCGAATTGAAACATGTTGAGTAATTTAATTGTTGTCATCTTGTTATTGTGATTGAATTTGTAATTAGAACTTGAAATTAGAGAATAATAATTGGTATCAGAGCAGAATTCAAGTTCAAATCATACGAATTATGGATGTTCGCACTGTTTCCGAGTCTTAGATCGAATTTCGAATTTTTTTTGTGTTTTTGCGAGTTTCTTTGATTAGATTGAGTTCGTATAGTGAAATAGAACAATCTTGTATTGGTTTGTAGTAGATTTGCACTATAATTCTCAATTAATTTTGAGATTTTGTTAGTTTCGAAGTTCAATAGTTCAAGAAGCACTGTATCAGATCAATTTCAGAATTCGCATAAGAGTGAGAAACGAATTCCTCTGTTTTCGCATATATATTTTGAAATTTTTCTAAGTGTAGAATTCGTGTGAGTCTATTGTGCGAAAAGTTTTATGCGAAAAGTGTGTGCGAAAAGTTAAATTTTTCAAAATTTTACAAGTCAAGATTTCGCATAAGTTTTATATGCGAATTCATAGAACTCACATATAACTGTGTACGAATTCTGTGCATGCGAATTATGTAGTTTGCTTATGTGTGAATTTTGAAAGGTAGTGTTTGTGCGAATTGGTGCATGCGAATTGCTTGTGTTTCACTGTAGTGTGCGAATTCCATACTTAGGAAATTTTTGGAAATTTAATTTCTGGAAATTCTTTCTAAGATTTTCTGTATTTCTGATTTCACTTGGACTAACGTTCATTTTCAAGTTCTTATTGTACATTTTTGAGAGCAGGGATGACTCCCAAAGACGCACTTTCAATCGGTATAGACGTGAAGCCACCGGTACTTTTAAAAGAGAAATACGAACAGTGGAAAGACCGGTTCCTCGATTTCATTGACAGACATGCCAACGGGGAGAATATTCTGATGTCTATCATGGAAGGTCCGATGGTACCCCTCACTATGGAAATACCGGATGACGAGTCTTCTGATAGCGAAGATGGAAATGTAGACAGAGCTCAAAAGACAAAGACTGTCCCGAAAGACCTTTCCCAATATACTGAAGAACAAAAGAACAGATACAAAGCCGATAAGCAAGCTAGATCTCTACTCTTACAGAGCATACCTAACGAGATCTACATCAAAATCGACAGCTATAAAGCTAATGCAAAGAAGATGTGGGATCAACTCCAAAAGATGATGATGGGATCAAAGGTTGGAAACCAGATGAAGGTTGCCAACTGCATAAACATCTACGAAGAATTCAAGGCAAAAGAGATTGAGAGCCTTGAGGAAACTTACGAGCGATTTGTTCTTCTACTGAATGATCTTGCTAAGAACAAAGTCAAGAAGAAGCAAATAGAGAACAACGTCAAATTCATCAGCATTCTTCAACTAGAGTGGAAAAAACATACAAGAAGAATGAAACAGATGAAAGACCTCAGTGACATTACTTTGCACGAGGTATATGAGACACTGAGACAAAATGAGGAGAAGGTAGAAGAGAAAAGAGGAGAAAAGAAGAAAGTTGAGAAAGTAGTCGATCCCATAGCTTTAGTGGTTGGTTAGAAAGAGAAAGAGAAGAAAGAAAAGAAGAAGAAAAAGAAAGTGGTGTTTCCTAGTTCTGACGACTATGCTGATTCTGATTCTGACTCTGATGACGGGGAAAATCTCAAGCAAGCCATGTTACTGCTGACCCGTGCCTTTCAAAAGAATTTTTACAAGAAGTCGGGTTCAAACACTCAAAGATACTCATCAGGGTCTAAGAATCATGAACATAGAGAAAGAGTGGAAGGAAGAAGATTTGAGGAGAAGAAGTTTGGAGATAGAAAGCCTGAGGAGAAGAAAATATTTATCAATGATTATGGCAGTGAGAAGAAGTCAGATGAGCTGATTAAATGTTATAACTGTGGGAAAGTAGGTCACTTCGCCAAAGACTGTCGGAAGCCTACCGTGAGAAACTCAGATTACTACAAGCAGAAAATGCTACTGGCTAAGCAGAAAGAAGCGGGAAAAGCTTTAATGGCCGAAGACGAGTTTTGGCTTGACCACTCTGATGATGAAGAAAAGAAAGAAAGCACACATACGTGTTTAATGGGAAAAGACGTCAAGTATGATGAGACTGACGAAGAAACATCTGATGAGGTACTAATTTTTTCTGAATCTGATTTTGTAAATAAAATGGAAGCCATGATGATCGAGCTTCAAGACCCTTCAAGTCAAATTGAAAAAGGAAAAGAGCAGAGTTGCGAAGAAACGTCAAACTATTTTTTATCTCAACAAGCAACTTGTTGGGAACAAAAGTCTAATTGACTCTCTAAACAAATCTGCTTATGAATTTAAACTTCAAAAAGATTGTTTTGAAAATAAGATCTATGAAATTGTTTCTAAACTTTCAAAGTTGATATTGAGAAACAAGAATGTGTTCTAAAAGCTCATAAATTGCAGGTTGAAAATAAGAGTTTGGAGAAAAAGGTAAATGGTTTGGAAGCCAAATTATATGCTAGAGGACAAACAGATCAAACCATTTTCTTAAACACACCAAATGAGGAATCTGATGTTAAAGAGAAGTGGGGACTCGGTTACGATAACCCACACTATCTAAAGAAAGAAATTAGAAAACAACCAACATTGTATAACTTTGATTTTCTACAAGTGGCTACCAAACATCCTCATTTGAAACCCAAATTTGTTACCAAATCACCTGATGAGGTTGAGGCCAAAGAACATGAGAATAGAAAGAATATAAGAAAATGCAACTACCATTCTGCTATCAAAAGCTGAATGATAGTTATATTTCTGAATAACCAAAATTTCTTTCAAGTGATTATTTTGCAAGTTATTCTACACAAGAGTTGGAGGCAAAACCGGTTATAGCAAAAATTTATGTCCCTCCACTTATTTTAGAAAGCAAAATAATTGATCTTGAAAATGCTTTATCTGATGAAAGAATTTTGTTTAATATTGAACAAGTTGTATTTTCTACTGTAATGAAGAACACTGTTTTTAAATCTGAATCCAAAGAATGTTCAATATCTTCTAAGGCACCTCAAACTTCGGAAGATGATTTTGATGACTTATTTGCGCCTGCAAATGATTTTCTAAATTCTGATGATGGGTGTGTTAATGAAATTGATATGTTTGACTTTAATGCTAAACTTCTAGATCATTCTGCTTTTATCATAAACTCTGAAGCTTTACCTAGTGTGTATGAAGTAGGTGAATCATCAACCAAGGTTGGTGAATCAGTTTCTGTAAGTACTGAATACTATGAAAAAGGTAAGAAGCTAAAGAAACGACGCTCACAAAAACGGACCAACACTGGTAAGCTTAAGAAAAGACAAACTCAGAAATCTATTTTTCCTAACAAATCTAAATCTTTTGTTTTAGAGTTGAAAAAGAAAAGTTCTGAAGAACGAACAAAGTGGCGACCAAAACAGAAGATTGATGAGAAAGCAAAATCATGTCCTGATATTGTTTGTAATAGAAAGACTGATAGTATTTCTGATGTAGTTGGTATTGTTGCTTCTGATAAACAAAAACTTGTAATTTCTTACAAGAAATATTCAATAAAGCAATTACTCCAATTATATCGGTCTGCTACTAAGTCATCTAAATATAGATGGAATGATCTTGTTTCTCGCCAATATTCTGATGATTGGTTCGGTTGTTATCATGTTTATCATTCTAAAGCTTCTCATGTTTTTCAAAACAAAAGAGGACCCAAATTTATATGGGTGCCAAAATCTTGCGCTAATCTGAAAGGACCCAGATACAAATGGGTACCTCAAGTTGTTGTTCCCTGATTTCTCCTGTACAGGCCCGTCATATGTGGTACATGGATTCTGGTTGCAACAAGCATATGACTGGGCAGAAAGATATCTTATCTAATTATACAGAGAAATACTGCAGGAACGTGCGCTTCGGGAATGACCAGTTTTCACCAATTTTGGGCTATGGTGATGTGATTCAAGACAACGTAACGATTACGAAGGTGAGCTACGTTGAAGGTTTAGGACATAACCTGTTTAGCATTGGACAGTTCTGTGATAAAAACCTAGAGGTTAATTTCAAGGCCAAGAGATGTTGTGTCTGTACTGAAGACGGTAAAGAACTCTTGGTCGGCACGAGAAAGTCAAACCTCTATACGATCAACTTGTCAAAAGTCAAGACCGAGGTGTGTCTACTATCAAAAGCCTTGCTGCAACAAAGTTGGTTATGGCATTGAAGGCTTTCTCACCTGAATTTTCGTTACATCAACAAACTGGTTACCTGAAATTTAGTCAAAGGACTTCCAGAGCTTAAGTACGTGAAAGAACATCTGTGCGCAGCGTGTGAGAAGGGAAAGATGAAGAGAGCCGCTCATAAGCCAAATCCTAAGCCTAGTACAAGTTCTCCACTTGAATTGTTGCATATGGATCTCTGCGGTCCAATGCGTACTCAAAGCATAAACGACAAGAAGTATGTACTAGTGATTGTGGACGATTACACGCGGTACACTTGGGTCAAATTTCTGAGAACAAAAGATGAGACACCCGAAGTCATCATCACATTCTTAAAGGCTACTCAAGTGAATCTGCAAAAGACAATCAAGGTTCTTCGAACAGACAACGACACATAATTGAAGAACAAAACTGTAGAAGATTATCTCGAATTGGTCGGGATAACACATCAATTTTCTACTGCTAGAACGCCTGAACAGAATGGAGTTGTAGAGTGACAGAATAGAATGCTAGTCGAGGTCGCTCGAATTATGCTAAGTCAATTAGATCTACCTCTGTTTCTATGGGTTGAAGCTGTATCGGTTGCTTGCTACACGCAGAATCGCTCCATAATCCACCGCCGGTTTCGTAAAACGCCATATGCTTTAATCAATAATCGTATACCTAGCATTAAACATTTCCATATTTTTGGGTGCAGGTGATTTGTATTGAATGACAAGGAGAACTGAAACAAGTTCAGTCCGAAGGCAGACGAAGGCATTTTTCTTAGCTACTCTCAAACGTTTGTAGCCTATAGAGTCTACCTAAAAATGTCAAAGATCGTAGTTGAAAGTGTCAACGTCACGTTTGATGAAGAGTTGACTTCTGAACAACACAGTTCAGAACCCGTACTTACTGGAGTACTAGCTTCTGGACAAATCAGTCCAGAACCTGTGGTTACGACGACTAATTCTGATAAACCATCTACTTCTACATCTCATTTATCATAATTAGATTTATTGTTTGAATTCTTTTATGATGAGTTTCTTGGTTCTAAATTGCCTAAATCTGTTGTGATTGACAGACCTGAAGAGTCAAGCAGTCATCATCCAATAACTTCAGATGTGTCTACTGAATTCGTTCCCCCGGTTCAGTAAGAAACTCCGATTCAAACACCTACTCCTTCGGTTGAAGCTATACGTGAAACTAACGAGACAGAAGTTGCTGACTCAGTTGGTGGTACTGTAACGACTAATCAACAGCCAGATAATGTTGTACCACCTGATGCTTCTGCACAAAATCCTTTAACTGAACCCCTCCTTGCACAAGAAGAAGATAGTGGATTTTTAGATGAATATCACAATCAATCTACATCAAATCCACTCCCTCATGAACACAAGTGGACCAAAGAGCACCTGATACATCAGATCATAGGAGATCCATCTAAACCGGTGCAAACTAGGTCTGCTACTCTTAATCAATGTATGCATGACTCATTCCTGAGCAAGATAGAGCCAACACGCGTATCTGAAGCTCTAGCTGACTCGGATTGGGTAACTGCAATTGAAGAAGAGTTGAATCAGTTTGAAGCATTAAAAGTCTGGAGACTAGTGCCTAAGCCTGAAGGTAAAACCATTATTGGCACAAAATGGGTATTCAAGAACAAGAAAGACGAAGATGGTATCGTGATCAGAAACAAAGCAAGACTAGTGGCTAAAGGATATAGGCAAGAGGAAGGTATTGTCTATGACCAGACTTATGCTCTAGTGGCGCACATCGAGGCTATACGAATGTTTCTTGCATATGCCGCCCACAAGAACTTCACCGTCTATCAAATGGATGTGAAGACTTCCTTTCTCAACGACATCTTAAAGGAGGAAGTCTACGTTTCTCAGCCTGAAGGCTTTGTCAATCCAAAAAAGCCGAATCATGTTTACATTCTGGACAAAGCTCTTTACCGTCTGAAGCAAGCCCCTCGAGCCTGTTATGAAGTGTTATCTAAATTCCTAGTCAAGCCGGGCTTCTCTAAATGTAAAATTGATACTACTCTTGTTATCAAAAAGTAAAAAGTCGATATCATTTTAATTCAAATATATGTGGATGATATCATATTTGGCTCAACTAATGCAAAATACTGTTAGAATTTTTCTAACCTCATGGTGTCCAGATTTCAAATGAGTATGATGGGAGAGATGAATTTCTTTCTCGGATTACAAGTCAAACAGTTTTCCACGGGGATCTTTATTAATCAATCAAAGTACATTTTCGATATTCTTAGAAAATTCAAAATGGAAAATTGTACACCTATTGGAACCCCAATGGCACCTGAAACTAAGATTGGCACTGATCCTTCGGGTAAAGCTGTCGATGTTAGAACCTACCAAGGTATGATTGGTTCTTTGATGTATTTAACATCTAGTAGGCTAGATATAATGTTCTCTACATGTCTATGTGCTCGATATCAGGCTAGTCTAAAAGAATCCCATTTGTCTACAGTTAAACGAACTTTTAGATATCTGAAGGGCACTGCAAATCTTGGTATGTGGTATCCTAAGGATACATGTTTTGAACTGACAGCATATTCAGATGCAGACCATGCAGGTTGTATGATTGATAGGAAAAGTACGTCGGGTCACATACAAATTCTGAGTGATAAACTCGTGAGTTAGGCTTTAAAGTAACAACTATGTGTATCTACATCAACAGCTGAGGCAGAGTACGTCGCTGCGGCGAGCTGCTGTTCTCAAGTGTTGTGGATGAGAACACAACTCCGAGATTATGGCTTCAAATACAACAAGATCCCGATCTACTGCGATTCGAAGAGCGCAATTGCAATATCTGCGAATCCTGTTCAACATACCAAGACCAAACACATCGACGTGAGATATCACTTTATCAAAGATAATGTGGAAAAAGGTACAATCGAACTTTATTTTGTAAAAACAAATTATCTACTTGTTGATCTATTTGTGATACCAATATTCAAGCAAACATGATTAATCATACACAAAAAAATTAACAATCAAGAATTAAGATGAGAGAGACGATAGTCACAAGTGATGTCGTAGTCATTGATCTAACAGAGGAATTACAATACAATGACTTACATCCAAAACTTACTTTCAAGACTTGAGAAGAACAAGACAAAAGAATTCTTTATATAGGGTCAAACACAACCTTGACCACTACACAAGCTACATAGAAAAGTCAACACAATTAAACAAAACTACTTAACAAATTGACTCAAAATTCTATTCTAACATTCTCCCCCTTTTTGAGCAATTAGAAAAAAACATCAATTCATCCATCTCTTGATGCTTGTTCTTCTCAATCCCATATATCCCTTAAACCTTCTGATTGCTTGTCTGAATCTGATTCTGTCCTTGATTATATCTATGACATCTTCAATACAAATCCTTTGCATTCTGGGCATATGATCATTCTCAGCCAACCTTTGCTTCTCACTCTCCTCATACTTTTCTTCTAGATTTTTCAAGACATCTTTCAGAGTTCCATCAGAATACTTAGCAACTTCAGTTGCCCTCATAAATCACTTCTCCTTTTTAAAATCATTCTTATACACAACACCAAGTTCTGGCTCTCTTAGTACTGTGTAGAGTGGAATCTCTTCAAGTAGAGGATGAGTCATGTCAGGTGCAAGCAAATTAACTCTTCTTTGGTTAGTTTCAATACCCAGCTGAAAATCATACAAATAAGTATGATAGATATGCCTTCGGATAAACCTCTTGATACAATCCAAAGCAAAAACAATGTCAGGATGTCTGATAGTTCTACTTCTGAAGTCATGATACATAAACTCAATATCCCAAAAGTTTATGTTTGGAAAATCAGCTTCACTGAAAGTATAAGTAGACAAGTTCTTTCTCTGAACTTCAAACTGAGGATACCAAATGCTATTATACTTCTTCATGGAAACAAAGTACACTTGCACAATTTCATGCTTGATCCTGACTTCTTTTTTAGTTCGGCTCCTTACTTGCAACAACTTGATGTAATCCTTCTGATATTCTGGTGACTTGTCTTGAATACCCAGAAGTTGAGCTTGATCTAACTGTCTGATATAGCTCACAAAAATCTTAACACCTTCTTCTAAGTAAGGAACTCTTAACATTCTTCTGATTCTCTTAATCTCTTCCATAGACATACCATATTCATCATAACTAGTAAATGGAGTAGAACTTTCTTCTGGTTTATCTGAAGGACCTGCTTCAGATTGTGGAATGTTTGGCACAATTGGTGGTTCCTTAACAAACTCCTCTTGATGAACTGGACTTCCATGTTTCTTCTGATATGGAAATTCTTCTTCCATATGAGTATCAGAAACATGAGTATCAGTCATATGAACATCAGAATCAGGATTGACAGATGATTCAATATTTTGCTCAGTAACATCAGTTTGAACAACACTAGGATGAGAACTAAACTCACTTAATGAAGGAATAGATTGAATTGCAACAATACTTGGTTCAGGAACACTCTCATGAACAGGACTTAAATGTAATCCCTTAGGTGTACTCTGAGCGAACATATCATTCAAAGCTTTTGTGTCCCTGTCCTCAAATAAATCATCAAGTATGCTTGCTTCATTTTCTGGAATCTCTTGAGCTCTTTTAACAAACTCAGTAACATCAACAACTTCATCATTAGATTCCAGCTCCAAGAATTCATCTTTTTGATCTTCCTCTTTCATTTTCCAATACAACTCATACTTTGCATCAGCTTCTTCAAAAGTATCATCTTCAAGAGCAATTACATCAGGATTAGGAAGACCTGTAATCTCCAGAATTTCCTGCCTCGTTGCAATCTTAGGCTTTTCAACCCTCGATTCAACACCTTCTCCAACATATAATACAATCTCCATTTGATCATTTTGCTCAGAATCATGATCAGCTCCCCTCTTTTCACCTTCAACATTTTCAGTCCTTTCTTCCACCATGACTGATACACCAGATCCAGTAGCAGCTGCCTGTTTCTCCCTTTTCTCCCCCTCATGATCATTATCTGGATAATGATCATGTTTTCTAGTAGAAACAACTGCTTGGGTTTTTCAAGAAGTTTGAACTACCTGTTTGATTTCAGATAGAGCAAACATAACATTAGATTTAAAAGAATAAAACTCTGAGGCACTAACCACATCTGCTGGTTGAACAGTCTGTGGCGGTTGATTTTGTTGGTGGGATTGCAGAAGGGTAATAAGATCTGCATCATGCTGAGAATCCGGAGCTTGAGATAGCAACTTTGCAAGAAGCAAAGAGTTAAGCTTATCAATGGATAAATAAGCAGGTTGAGTGTTTGGAGTTTGCTGACTATGTTGGATAGGCTCAGGTTCAATTACTGGATCTTTTCCTTTCAAAAAATGTTTCATACTTCCAACTTCCTCCTGCACCTTTTCAAGAATACGAGATTCAACAGCCTTTAAGGCGCCGTCGATAAGTTCCTTTGCCACAAAGTCTGGGTTAGTAACGCCGGTATCACTTAGATTAACCGTTTTCATGACAACTGATGAATCAATTGCATGGCATGTGTTCATCGTTGGCAAAGACGTGTCGATGACAGGACTTCCAACCGATCCTTGTAGTCCGGATTGCAGAGCTACTACGGTTGTTCCGATCGGGTCACGAAGACAACCAATGGTAGAATCAATAAAAATTGTCCTAGAAAGAATAATCGGTAAACGATAAGGCACTAGACTCAATTGTGAATGAAATGAAGTTGAGAACCGGGGCAGGTGTTCTCTATTTTCAATACCTTGATTCTCCGAATGAGAACCCGGTAGACGTTGTGCTATATCCCCGTGAGAACATGAAACTATTTCTTGTTGAGAAGAAATAGAGTGGATGTCCTGGGTGTGCGAGTGCATAAGTGGACTACTTATGTCTTGTGCATCTGTACGCAACACATGTGACGGAACACTGGATGTGGTTGTCCTTTTGGATAGGTAGGTTCGGGTATACACACGCTCACTCTCACCATGTTCTTTTCCTTCCCTGTCACTCTCTTTCTCAATATTTTCTACTTTATCTCCCTCAGTTCCCCTTATTTCACCAATTACTACATCTAAAATGGAGTCAAATTGGCGTTGCTCTTCCACTTCCATGGCTGTAGTACCATAGAATGGATCAAAGACATCTACATCACCAAGTATATCAACTTGGGTCTCAACAACCTCAGTATCAACAAAAGTCTTAGAGGTTTCAACAGTAACAACATTAGCATCATCATCATCTTCATCATTGTCATCATCATTCTCATCCTTATCACCATCAGTTGATCCACCAATAGAATCTGATTCAGTTTTCTCATCATCATCTTTTGAACTAGAAGCAGAAGGCACTAGAATTTTATCACTTTCATTATCATCATGTGCAAGATCCAGATCTTGTTCAGAGCCATGACTTTCATCGACAGGAGGTGTCACTATACGTGGGGTAACAACCCATGACCCTGATGCCTCTAGTCGTGGTCTCTGACCCCTTCCAGAACCCCTCTCGGTATTTTTTTTCTTCTCTCCCCATTTCTGTACCCCCGAGGTAGCAGAAACCCCCACAGACTCCTCTCGCCTAGATATGGAGCCTTGGGTAGGGATGACCGGTTCTGGCCGTCCCATAGACTCTCTATAATCTACAATACTAGGACACTTTGGATCTGCATAGTCTAACAATGCTTCAGGCACAGGCATGATGAATGAAAACTCTTTCTCCTGCCTCATTAAATACCTCAATTCACTGACAGAAGCATGTGGATGATTAATTATTTTTGGAATGCTTCTGTTACTCCTCAACATGCTTCAGAAAATAAGCGCCATGAATCTTTGGTAAGGAATATAGTTCGGAGCTTTAGCAGACTTCTTGGCCACCACTTTTTCATACAGCTCAGTCCAGAATATCTGAGCATAGTCAATATGCAAGTCATGAACCACTGAATAGAACAGTTTCAGAATGTGACTGCTGACATTATCTGATCCAAAATTCTTAGCAGTGAGGCACCGATTGATCACAGAGAACAAAGTATAGTAGAACGGAGGTAGATTGTTTTTTCTTGAACTGGCTCACTTGAGTAAGTTGTCCTACATAACCCATGTCTCTAATGCCTCTTAACACTTCAACATCTGTTGGTAATTCATCAGAAGTTGTTCTTCCTTCCCTTGATGTCTTAGATGGAAGACTCAGAATGAATCTCAATCTTTCTTGTGTGAGAACAGATGTAAAGTGGTCAATTTCCAGCTTGAATATCTGAACTCTTACTCCATTTTCTTTCATGTGGGAAACCCTGATGGTTTTCCATGCTTGTTGTACATATAATTCTGGAACATCAGCTTGAGCAGTAAGAGCATATCTTAGTGGATGGTTTCTCAAGATATCCAGTACCAAAGGATCAATACGAATAGTGGACTGTAGATGATGATTATTTGACTGTTGTGGTTTCATTTCAGATGGAGATATTAGGAATTGATCAGGATTCACATCTTGTGGAATTTGGAAATCAGATCGGGATGATGGCATTGGGCACTGCTCAGAAGCTTGCTGTGCTTTTGGTGAATTCTCACCGGTCTGAACTTGCTGATCAACAGTCTAATCTTCCATTAGTACCTGAAAGGATATAACAATAATGGACAAGGTCCAAATGGATTAGTGAAAAACAAAAGAAATGATTTTTGACAATGAAAACCAACTTTTGAAAAACACTAAGTCCAGAATTCGCTAGATAGACATCTGCGAATTCTATACTTACGAATTCTTGGAAACAATCAAGAATTCGCTAAACTCAAGAATTCGGATAACAAAATTCGTAAGGGTCAGATTCATGAATTCTTTACTTAGAAAGAATTTTGACATGAAAAACCAACTCCAGAATTCGTAAAGATCAAGTTCACGAATTCTATACTTCGCGAAAAGAAAACATGAAATCCAAAATTCGTAATATACACTGTATGATCAAGAATTCGTAAGACTCATAATTTCTTGAAAAATGGTTAAGTGTTCATAAGAAACTCAAGAACATCTTCGAACATTCAAACCAAAACCCAGAATTAAAAAACTCCAAATATGAATTTGAACCTAATAAACTTATTCTGTTGGGATCGATTTAGGGTTTTAAACAGATTTTAATCAATCAAAATGATAATCCAAGAATCCTCTAAATCTTAGAGAGAGAAAGTAGAGAGAGAAACAAAGTAAAGCGCAAAGTATGAAAGTATTGATATGTGCGTGAATGTCTTACAACAACCAAAGCCCAAAGGGACTTAAATACCCTTGGCTTATACAACACAGTATGAGACACTAAACACAATATAAGACCAAGCCTATAAATACAAAGATTAATATAAAATCAGACTTAACAATCTCCCCCTTAGTAATCATTGGCGTTGTGGTCTTCAAAAACAATCTTCTAAATCAACACGGACCATCTAAGCGACTTTGTGAAGAAGCTTCTTGACTTAAAAAAATTTCTTCTCAGCATCTTTCAGGCTCAATTGTTTTTGTTGTCTTGACAAGACTGGACCTGTTTGTAATTAGCTTGAAAGAACAATCGGTTCATCAGCTTGTGCTCTAGACGATTCACCTCTTTCAAATAAACTTGAATGAACTGTGGTGATCGGAGCTGGAACAGCAAAAGACTAGTATGGCTGAGAAAAATAAAATCTTGAGCGAATCTTGATCAGCAGATAAACGTTTGAACTCTTTGTCTCTTTATCATCTCCTTAATTTCTCCCCCTCATGACCATGATGATCTGGATTAACTTGGTCATGAAAATGTTGAAGACGAGACAACTTAAGATCTGCAAAATCAGAGTAAAGGAGAAAGAGGGAAGATTTGTGCTACACATTGGTGGCGCAAAGTTTGATTTGCGCTAACAGAAGGAAGCGCAAAGCTTGTTTTGCGCTAACAGAAGGAAGCGCAAAGCTAGTTTTGCGCTAGAAGCTATTGGCGCAAACTAAGCTTTGCTCTACCAACTTGTGGCGCAAACATGACTTGGAATCTGAAAAATAGCACCTGATAAGCTCTTTGACTCCCCCTACACAAATGCACTAAATATAACAATTCAAGTTAGCATTCATATAGAGAATCAGATACTCCCCCTAAAAAATAGATAAGATCTTTCATAAAAATCTCCTTATTCACTCCCCCTTGAATAATGAACAAACCCATTTAAAAAGATATGAGAACACAAGAAATGAAACATCAATGTAGAAAGAAAAATAAACTGAATATGTATTTTGAAACGACTAAATATATAAAAATTTAAACATAAACAACTAAAATTCTACTTAGTAAAATATCACAATAAAATCTATCAGATGAAATCAAATGTGCTAGCCCCAAATCTGAACCAATGAAAGTATTGAAAATAATTGTCTTCATCTAAAGACTTTCAAGGGACATCAGCGGAGAAAGCAAGTCTGTCTCTGAAGTCAGTTCAGAGACGGTCTTGGAGAAAACAAGTCTGTCTCTGAAGTCAGTTCAGAGACGGTCTCGGAGAAAGCAAGTCTGTCTCTGAAGTCAGTTCAGAGACAGTCTCACGGAAAGACATCAGAGAGCTCCTCATCAGAGATCCTATATCAGAGCTCTGAAGATGTTCACTCTGAATTTCTTGACAAAGAAGAACAGATGACATGTCACCTAGTGATAAGATTTACTTTCTAGAGTAGGTCACTGTTCAAGCATGTCTTGATCTTACCTTTTAGGTAAGACACTGTTCAAGCATGCTTCTATTTGTCAGATAAGTACACTGTTTACTTTATGGTCCTATAAATAGGACCATCACCTTATTGTTCAAAGTGTGCTTAAGAAGTCTTATAACTGACAATATAAGTTGAATATTTTATTCAAAGAATATCTTGTTTATCTATTATCTGCTTTATGAACTGTGATATTTGAATCTCCTTTGATAATAAACTATATTGCTTCCGCTGTTATTACTCTTATTATTTATATCATTGTTGTGAGATTAAATCTGGGATCCAACAATTGGTATCAGAGCCAGGTTTGTTTTCTAAACAAAGAAAGATCGCATCTGCATACTCGGATAGATTTACATCTCATTGATTCTAACTTTCAATATCTGTGCATGTTCATATAAACCTGGTTTATTAAAGAACACCATATGCTCAAGATTTGATAGTAAATCACTGTTCAATACAAAAAGCATCTGTTCTTCAAATCTTCATCTTTTTCTTCAAAAATGGCAAACTCAAGCATAAGTGCCATTTATACAGCTGGGTCATTAACAAAACCTCCTACACTTTTAAGGGATGAATATCCCCAATGGAAGATAAGGATGGTAAATTTCTTAGAAGGTATGGACAAGGATCTTTTTAGATCAGTGAACGTTGGATCACACATTCCAATGGTGTTGGTACCAAGAGTTCCTGAAACAGCAGATACTGCTGAAATACCGGCATATTATGAAAAGAAAACCACAAACTTCACTGATGAAGAAACTAATATGATGGATAATGACTCAAAAGTTGTTAGATTACTTATAATGGCCATTCCCAATGATATCTTTCAAGAACTTGATTCTTGTAAAACTGCAAAAGAGATATGGGATTAGTTGTTAAATCAACTTGAAGGAGGCCTACAAACCCAGAAAAATAGAAGAAATCTATGCATCAATGAATATCATGATTTTCATGCTCTACCAGAAGAAATATTACACCAAACTTACTCAAGATTAAACATTCTTATCAACAAATGCAGAAAGTTTGGAGTGATAAGAACAAAAGAGGAAAACAACGTTCTTTTCTTGAAAAGCTTAAATGAAGAATGGTAACAACTGTCCATGTCTATACAAGCCAATCAAGATCTTGAGTCATGGTCATTAACTGACATTTATGGTACTCTTGTTGCAGATGAAAAGGAAGTTATGAAGAAAAAATCAAAAACCTCTTTAGGTGGACCCCTTGCACTTGTTTCAAAACAAATTTCGAAAGAAAACAACTGTGAAGAGTCACAAAAAGGTTTGGAAACAAAAAGAAGATCCAAAAAGGTCTTAATGGCAGAAGAAAATCATTCAGATTCAGACTCAGAAGATGATATCAATGCCTTCGCCAAATCTCTTGCATTAATCACTCATCAATTTAACAAGAAATTTGGAAAGAAAGTATTTGAAGGAAGGAGAGAGAATGAAGAAAGAAGAAATCCTGAAAGAATATTTCAACAAGAACCCAGATTCACTCCATATAGTGATCAAAAGGGTACAAACTTCAACAATAATGATGCAACACAACAATCAAGACCTCAACAACCATTTCAACCAAGGTATCCACAGCCACAGAGATACTTCAAACCTCAAGAACAGAAGCCAGAGACAATTACTGCCACTCTTTCAACAAATCAAAATGATGGAAGATGTTTCAGATGTGGAAAACTAGGCCATTTCTCTACAAACTGCAGAGGAAAACTTGTCAAAGATCAAGATTACTACAAGAACAAATACAAGTACAACGTAAAAGAAAGAGTTCTTGTAGCAGAAATGGAAGACTGGCTATCAGACTCAACAAGCAACGACGAGGAAGAGCCTACCAATCTCTGTGGTATGGCTTTTTCAGATGGAAATCAAACTGATGGAGCATCAGAAGACAACTCTGAAAAGGTAAACTCTCTTTACACCTCTGACAGTGATTCTGAAATAGATGCTTTTAAACTAATTAATGAACTTCAGGATCTAGAGCAAAAGTTTCTTGAAGAGAAAAAGAAAAGAGAGCAAGTGACAAAAGAGCTCATTTTTTTCAAAAGAGAAAAGAATCTTCTGGAATCAGAAAAGAAAGAATTTTTTCTTGAAAAAACCAAACTTGAAGAAACTCACAAGCAAAAAGAAAAATCATTTTCAGAAGAAATAAGAAAAATTGAGAAAGTTTTAAAAGGAAAAGAAGAAGAAGTAAAGAAATCTGAGTATGAAAGGCTCAATTCTATTGCCTTAACCAAATTTTTTCAAAAGGAAAGAGAAATCCTACATCAATCTCTAGATAGAAAAAAACTTCGAATCAAAAGCTATGTTAATGCACAAGGTGTTTTCGACAAAATAAAAACTCAAATGGACTCTCAAGGGTTGGGATTCAATGAGTTGAATTCATTCACTGGATTGGAGAAAACTTCACTTTCTTCCACTTTCTGTATGGGAAAGGTCCAAAGCTTTGAAGATACATCTATGAATAATTTCAAAAGAATGAAAACATCAGAGGGATAAAAAACAAGAGCTTTGAATTTCAAAAATACTACATACTCTGAAGTAAAAAACTTTCAAAAGTCTGTGTTACAGATAAAAGGAGAAACTTGAGAGGTACTTTTCACAAAACCTTAAAGCAATGATCCCAAAGAAATTTTCAGATTTAATGCTTTCATCTCAAATGAATCAGAGACATCTGAACCAAGTACCTCTGATACAAGTACTTCTGAAAATGAATCTCAGAGTTCACTTAATCCGAATGCCCCTCTGTATTCACCAAAGTCAGATGAAAACATCAGAACTACATTTGAAGATGATGTTAAAAAGATATGGAAAGAAAATGTCATGGAGGACTTAAAAAGAAAAGAAAGCATGAAACGGATCATTAAAGTCTCTAGAACAAAAGAAATTAAAAAACCAATAGAGGTAGCTATCTGTATTAAAACTAAAAGAGACTTTCTTGACTCTGATTCAGAATCTGATCAAGCGATTGATGAACAGATTTTTTGTAAACCAGGGAATGTAATTCACAAAAAGATAGAAACTGTTGGCTCTGGTATTTTGAATGTTCCAATTTCAATTTTGAAAACCAAAACCAGAATACCAATAAGTCCTGATTTTGCAAATATGTGTTTACAAGCAAAAACGTCTCTGGAACTTGAAAAAGAGTTACAAGAAAAGGCAAAGAATAAAACAAACACTTCTGAATCTTACACCTATAAAACAATAAAATTCTCTCCTGAATAAAAAGGCAAATGGACAAAAATTAACCATATTGATCCTGTTTGTGCAGTAAGCAGCAAAGAAAAGAAGATGTTTTTGATCAAGAAAAAGCAACTTGAAAAGAAGACTATCTTTCAAGCAAAAAGGAAAGAAGTAGTTAGGGATACATGTAATATTCCTAGTGCTAGTTTCAAAAGAAGTCAAAATGTAACAAATGCTTTTAATAAAAAGAAAAACTTTGCTCCTACTTCTTCTTGTTCTATTAATTGCAACTGCATTCATCTCTTGATAAAACTGAAAAATCATTTCAGAGGATCACATTGTCTTCTGAATCAATCTCTGAAAAATATCTCAGAGACAAAATTTCAAAAGAAGACAAGTAACGGCAAGACATCAAAAGATGAGATGCCAAAAAGTCATACAAATCCACCAAAGTCTAACATAAAAGGACCCATAATGAGATGGGTACCTAAGAAACAATAATCTGTCTTGCAGAATCAGTCAATGCCAATCTGGTACTTAGATTCTGGATGCTTAAGGCATATGACTGGAGATAAGGAACTACTATCCTCATTCAAAGCAAAATCTGGAGGAGCAGTTACTTTTGGAGACAATGTGCAAGGACAGATTAAAGGATATGGTGAGTTATCAAGAGGAAATGTTTTAGTATCAAAGGTTGCTTATGTGGATGGATTAAAACACAATCTGATCAGCATAAGTCAACTTTGTGATCATGGTTTTGATGTGAAATTTCAAAGAAAATATTGTTCACTTCTTCACGCAGAATCAGGTCAAGAATTACTCAGAGCAGACAGAAAAGGTAACCTCTACAGGATGAATTTTACCAAAATCAAAGACACTGATTCAGAGAAACTTTGTCTTGTATCTCTGAATAGTGAGGAAGTCTGGCTCTAGCATAAAAAGTTTTCACATCTAAACTTTTCCTCACTTGATAAATTAGTTAAACTTAATTTGGTTAAGGGATTACTATCTCTGAAGTTTAACAAAGATCATCTTTGTTCTGCTTGTGAAATGGGAAAAATGAAAAGATCTTCCCATAAAACCAAAAGTGAAAACAACTGTCCTAGACCTCTGCACATGCTTCATGTGGACCTCTGTGGTCCTATCTCTGTACAGAGTCTAGCAGGTAAGAAATACATTATGGTTCTGATTGATGAATTTTCCAGATTCACATGGATAGAATCATCAGAGCCAAATCTGATGTACCTGAAATATTGATAAGATTGTTGAAAAGATTACAGGTTCTATTTAGCAGCAAAGTTCAGAAACTAAGAAGTGATAATGGAACAGAGTTCAAAAATGCCAAAATCAATTCATATCTATCAGAAGAAGGCATTACTCCTAACTTTTCTGCAGCAAGAACCCCTCAGCAAAATGGAGTAGTTGAAAGGAAGAACATAACACTTGTTGAAGCTGCAAGAACAATGCTTGCTGGATCTGATCTTTCAACAAATTTTTGGGCAGAAGCAGTGGCAACAGCCTGCTTTAGTCAGAATAGAGCTACAATTGTCAAAAGATTTCAGAAAACATCTTATGAACTCATTAACAATAAGAAACCTAATGTTAAATATTTTCATGTTTTTGGATGCAGATGTTACATTCTGAACGATAGAGAATCTCTTGGAAAGTTTGACAAGAAAGCTGATGAGGGCAAATTCATTGGATATTCATTAGCCTCAAAAGCTTTCAGAGTGTTCAATCTTAGAACAAGGACCATCCAAGAGAGCATCAATATCACTTTTGATGACAATAAAATCTCTGAACAACAAGAAAGTCTCTCAACACCTATCTCTGAATCATCAAGAGAATCTGAATTAAACAGAATATTTGAAGATTTCTTTGATGAAGATAACCCAGAAGTTATCTTCAGAGATAGACCAAGAGAGAATTCAGAAGGACCCCAAGAAACAGGTACAACCCTTTCTGGACCCTTTGAATTAACACCTTCTGCTTCACCAAATGCAGATCAACAAAGTGAATCAGAAGAAGCTGAAGATCAAGAAGAGGATGATCAAGGAGTGTCTGAAGTAACTCCAGAAACAAATAGTGAAGAAATTCAAGAATC
This sequence comes from Arctium minus, assembly GCA_954870635.1. Taxonomy (NCBI): domain Eukaryota; kingdom Viridiplantae; phylum Streptophyta; class Magnoliopsida; order Asterales; family Asteraceae; genus Arctium; species Arctium minus. The sequence continues at coordinate 103,076,308 of OX941080.1, read as the reverse complement.
TGCTTCACCATCTCCGGAACCAAGTTCAGAGCCTCTGAACAGCACAACAGAGATGTCACCAACTGTCATCTCTGAAGCTCAAACTCCACCCCAAATTTTTGATCCAATCTCAAGATGGACAAAAGATCATCCAATTGATCAAATAATTGGATCCTCATCAGAAGGAGTTAAAAAAAGATCTACCACAATCAATGAATGCTTCTACGTAAACTTTTTGAGCATTATTGAACCAAATAAGGTAAAAGAAGCTCTTCAAGATCCTCATTGGATTTTTGCAATGCAGGATGAACTTCAAGAGTTTGTAAGAAACAAAGTCTGGACCCTAGTTCCCCTTCCCAAAGGAAAATTTTCAATTGGAACAAAATGGGTTTTCAGAAACAAAAAGGATGAGGATGGAATAATAATCAGGAACAAAGCCAGGTATTGGTTGCTAAAGGATATTGCCAAGAAGAAGGTATTGATTATGATGAAACCTTTGCACCTGTAGCTAGGCTAGAAGCAATCAGAATCTTCTTAGCCTATGCTGCACACAAAGGATTCAAAGTTTATCAAATGGATGTTAAATCTGCCTTTCTACATGGTAAATTAAATGAAGAAGTTTATGTCCAGCAACCACCTAGATTTGAAAGTACAGAGTTTCCTAATCATGTTTATTATTTGGATAAGGCTCTGTATGGACTTAAAAAAGCTCCAAGAGCTTGGTATGCAACTCTGTCCACTTTTCTGATTAAAAATGGATTTGACAAAGGCACAATTGATACAACATTATTCATCAAAAGGTACAAAAATGAGATGCTATTAGTACAAATTTATGTTGATGACATTATATTTGGCTCTACAAATCAAAAGTATTGTGACAAGTTTTCAGAGTTGATGAAGACTGAATTTGAGATGAGCCTCATGGGAGAATTAACTTTCTTTCTGGGCTTACAAGTAAAACAAACTTCAGAAGGTACTTTCATAAGTCAAACTAAATATGTTTCTGAAATTTTGAAAAAATACAAACTCAATGATTCAACTTCTATGAAAACGCCTCTAGCCACCGGAGTCAAACTTGACTCTGATCCTTCAGGACAATCTGTGGATATAAAAACCTACAGAGGCATGATAGGTTCACTATTATACTTAACTGCAAGTAGGCCTGACATAATGTTTGCAACATGTCTTTGTGCTAGATACCAAGCAAATCCAAAAGAATCTCATTTATCTGCTGTCAAAAGAATTTTCAGATACCTGAGAGGGTCACCCTCATTAGGCCTCTGGTATCCAAAACTTTCTAGTTTTGATCTAACATCTTACACTGATGCAGATCATGCAGGATGTAAGCTTGACAGAAAAAGTACCTCTGGGTGCTGTCAGTTATTGGGCAATAAGCTGGTAAGTTGGTCATCCAAGAAACAAAACTGTGTTTCAACTTCAACTGCAGAGGCAGAATATGTTGCTGCTGCTAGTTGTTGCTCTCAAGTAATATGGATGAAAACTCAGCTCAGAGATTATGGCCAAAAATATGAAAGAATACCCATTCTGTGTGATTCAAAAAGTGCCATAGCCATCTCTGCCAATCCAGTACAGCATTCAAAGACAAAGCACATTGATGTAAGGTATCATTTCTTAAAAGATCATGTTGAAAGGGGAACAATAGAAATGTATTTTGTACCAACTGATCTCCAACTTGCTGATATTTTCACAAAAGCTTTAGATGAACGAAGGTTCAATTTTTTAATTAGCAAGTTAGGAATGTTGAATATGTCTACCTAAAAAGGAAGAAACTCAGAGTCTCTGATCAAATTATCAGAGCCTCTGAACCAAGTAGCGTATGTCAATATCAGTCTCTGAATGTTCTCCAAACACATGACAAGGGAAGAAAAATAAAAAGTTCTTTTGTAAAGGGGGAGAAAAAGAACTTTTCAAATGTTATCTCAGAGTCTCTGAATTTTAACTCAAAATCTCTGAAATTCATCTCAGAGTCTCTGAAATTGAGGATTTTTTTACAAATCATCTGTCAAGGGGGAGTCAACAACTTTCAGACCAGTCATTCCTCAAACAAGAACTTCTTAATTAATTAGCAATTTTTGATATCATTTGAAATTAAAATTTCAGGTTATATGAACCTTTTTATTACAAGTGATATCTTAAATTACTACTCAAGGCGAAAGGTTTGTCTAGTCAGCAAAAAAGAAGTTATTTAATTTAATATTAAAAATATCGCCCCATTCCTATTTTCTTGGAACCTACATCCGTAGGTACAACAATTTTCAAGACCACGTGTCACAAGAGGGATGAGTGAAAGATCAAACGGCTTTATCAAAAGGGTCAAATCACTGCCGCTTCACCTTATGCACTCAAGTGTATCTTTTTCTAAATTTGGATACAAAACCAATTTTACATCCGGATATTCATTTTTACAAATTACTCTCGAGCACTCTCTCTCTCTCTCTCTCTCTCCAAATAGAATTTGAACTTCATCTTCTTCACTTCAACTCAAAAATGGCTTCTTCAAATGAATGGTGCAAGCTTTTTCCCAAATCTGGCGAATCTTCAAGAGTGTATCGTTTTCCAATCAAAGACAACAATCACACGATTCAACTTGATTCTCCTAAGTTTGAGGAACAATACGGAGTAATCTGCGAGTTCTTCTCCAACTGTGAACTGACTCAAGCCCTAACTGCTTTTACCAATGAATGTCCACTCTCGTTTGTTCAAGAATGGTATTCTTCCAGTCACTACAGCGATGCACATAACGGAATAATCGGCGAGTTCGACATATCTCAAGTCGTAAAATGTCGGATACTCATCACTCCTACTGTTCTATGAGAATTTCTCCCACTCCTAACAACTGAGGAACTTCAAATCACGCGTTTTGAAAAACGCCCAACTTCTGAAACCCTCCTCCAGTTCATTCGAATGCTAGGTTACAACACTGAAATCACCAGATTGAGCAACTTCCGACGACAACATCTACCACCAATCTGGAACTTCATGTTCTCTGTACTAAACCGCACTCCCACCTGCAAACTGGGAAGCATGGATCAAGCAACACCTGAAATTCTGTCAATCATGTATGCCCTATTCTTCAATCGCAACTTGGACATGGCCGGCATAATTTTTGATATGATTCTGACATCAATAGAGAAGAAGAACAAATGCTTGTCGAAGGACCCTGAACAAACGACCCAATCATCCAAAGTTCCTTCAATAACATTCCCTAGATTTCTGTCTCTAATCATCCATACGGCGATCGAGAAGCTTCATATTTTGATCGCCACTGAACAACCCAAAACTCCTTTCTACATAATGAACAACTTCAAACCGACGATTCTATCTGAAGGCTATCCAGAAGCAAGGAGGATCCCTCACCACATGCTGAATCAGGTAAATCCTCAATCTTTAGCCTTAGCTTCTTATCTCAGTATTGCCCAAGGACTAGAACCAGTTCTGGGAACCCCAACACACTTAGGTCCTGAACCTGGAATGGAGAGTAAGAGCAACTCGGCTTCAGAGAGATCTGAGGACCCTGAAGTTCAGAGCTCTCACAAGAGTGAACCAGAGGGTACTCTTGCTAGAGAAACCGAAGTTAAGAGAGATGACAGAGCACTTGAAGGGGCTGTCAATGAGGGAGTTATGGAAGAAACCTCGTCTGCTAGTGAAGAGGATAGCTCTACTAGCTCTGAGGAAAGTGAGGATGAATCTTCAGAGACTAGCTCTGAAGATTCTCAGAGAGAATAGAGCAAGTCTTTTACGGACTTAGAAAAACCTGAGAGTTCTTCCCCTTCCACACAAAAAGATGCCCTAAGGCACATATATTTTAGGACACCAACCCCATCTCCCAGTGCAACCACACAATCTAACCTACCTGATCCAGAGGTAATGGTTATTGAATCAGAGGTGCACACCTCGAACCCAAACCAGCCAGCCACTTCAGAGGTACCTTTTTCCACCTCTGAAGTTCACATAACTGAGGAAACTCAATTTCTGGTTAAGTCCTCTTCACAGGACTTAGCCAATACATTCAGTACTCAGTTGCCTCAGAGTACATTAGCAATTCCTACACATGATGATGCCTCTGTGACTCATCTCTCACCCTTCAGGATATCCAGAAGTAGCTGTCCAACTCAGAGACAATGGCTTGACCTACAAGAACAAGGATTGACTTGCCTGGATCGCAAGCTCAACTCCCACATTCACTTCCAGTCTTCTGAATCTGAGGAGGAGGACTTGGTTGAGAACAAAACACTCAGAGATAATTCTCCGGAACATCAAGGATTGAGTGGAAGTCCTTCCAGAGATAACATCAAAACAACTCTGAACGAAGGCTCCTCTGAACTCGAGGAAAAATTGGCTACATATGTTGTAACCAATGTACCCCTCTCTGAACTTCTCACAAAATCTGAGTTCCAGAGATTCTGTGAGGAAGTCAGAGGCTCCATGAAAGAGCATAACTTTCAGCGAATTGATGGTTCAGAGACCTCTGCTCTTCGCTCTGAAAACACCAACCTCAGAGCAGAGGTTTCCACTCTGAAGATCCAACTCTTGGACTCCTCAAACAGAATCCAAGAGTTGGAACAAGAATTGTTCAAACAGAAGGCTGAATCATCCCTGGAAGTAGCCGCTCTTAAAGTTCAGAATGTTGCTCTTAAAAATCAAGCAACTACAACCATTGATGTTCAGAAGGCACTACAAGAACTAAGGGACGAGGTAGTAGCCACCAGATCATCTTCACTCTCAACAGAACAAATGGCCTCTATCTCTGACCTCATCAAAACAACAATTCAAGCCTCTGTACCAGAAGTCAGCGCACCATCAGCAAAACCTCAACCACCACTCCGGACTACTGAAGACCTAATCACCAAAAGTGATCTGGCCTCATTCATATCCGCAATCATGAGCAGAATGCTAACATGTTCTTCCAAGATCTCTACTATTGCTCAGAAGCAGGTGAAAGCTACTCTGGAACTTCATCACTATAAATCAGAGGACCAGGTTGCTGAAATCAGAATCGCGGCTTCAGAAGCAATTGAATCCATTCAGAAGGCTCTTCTTGACCCCAAAGGAAAAGGAATCGCTGAAACAGACTCTCCCAAATACAAACGCAAGTTTTCTGGTGGGACTTGTAGCGAAGCAGCGAAAAAAGCCAGATTTAATGATTCTGAGGACTCAGATGATGATGAGGCCTCTGAATCACACGATAGGGAGATCAGAGATACAACCAAACACACCTCTAAAGCTGCTCCCTCTGCACCAGTTCAAGATAAGGAACCAGAGAGGAACACCACCTCTTCTGATGACAACGAAACTTTGCAAACATTCACAACACCGGTAATACTTTTCGCATCATCCATACCAGGTGTTCCAATCACTCCAGTTACCGATGCAACTCCAGAGAAAATTGGAGCTCTGGAAGAGGAAGAAAACGAACAACTTATAGACTTCTCTACGTCCTCTAAAGATGCATTCTCATCACCCGAAAGACAACCAATGGTGATGAGAGATGCCTTTGACTCAGAGTCTGAGAAAGAACAGAACTCAGATTCTGACAGAGCGGAAGAAGCTGCTGGAGAACAAATCGAAGTAATTGATGTCGAAGAGTATGTTTTCAAACACGCTCAACCTCATCATACCTCAACAGCTTCAGAATTAAGAAAATCACCAGAGATAGATGGATATATATATCTGAACAACCTTCAGAGATAACTCAGTCACAGCCCAAGGACAAAGAAACCATGGTTGTTGATGAACAGGCTCCTCAAGAGAATCTTGTTCAGAAGACAAGCATCGGTTTACCAGCCAAGGTATTCACTCATCCTCCCACATTCTTAGAATCCACTCCTAAAGCATCGATAGAAGATCACTTTCGGCATATCTACTGCGAGTTCAATATGGGAGACACTCAAGTAATCCCTCTGAATCCAAGAATCAGAGAGGATATGCCAGACTACGAACGAAGATTCATACAGGCAAAGACATCACCAAGAAAGGTGGTTCTCAACGATGCTCCCATAATAAAAGTTGAGAAAATCACTGAAAAAACATTCGCCTTCAACAAAATCATATATAGGCATTATGTGGTGATTCGATCTAATCAGAAGATTTACGAGTTCAATGATAATGATATCGTAAATCAAAATCCATATGATCTCACTCATCTATATGCCTATTGCTCTGCGAGATACGATTCAGGAAGAAGGGAGATAAGAATGAGCATGGTTGAAGTAAGACGGGCAATGGAAGCTTATATCAAACACAAAGCTAAACGTGACTTTCAGATTGCTCTGAACTTGGGTGAAGAAAAGCTCGGAGTGACTGAACCAGTGGAAACCATCGAAAACCTGGACAAACAGAAGACTGGATCAATCATTGAAGAACCTCTGGGTTTCATCTACAGAGTGAACCAAAAGAAGAAAATCTTTCTAGCTTCGCAAGTAGAAAAGTATTCTGATGAAACCTTGAAAGACATACAAAAGTTGATTCAAGTAAAGAAAGAACATCACAGAGCAGACCTACTGGCAAAACTAGACTTGGAAATTGGCTCAATGATTAACTTCAGAGAGCTCATCATGAAGTTTCATAGGATATGTTCTAGTGATAGGTTCTGATTATTTTTTGAATATTATTCTCTTTTGTAATTTCAAATTATTATGAGAAGTAATATTTACAGAGGATAACTTTCTCCTCTTCGCTTTCTAGTTTAAACATTCTCTGTTCTTTTTTATTTTCAGTACTTAGGGGGAGATTGTTAGCCCCAAATCTGAACCAATGAAAGTATTGAAAATAACTGTCTTCATCTAAAGACTTTCAAGGGACATCAGCGGAGAAAGAAAGTCTGTCTCTGAAGTCAGTTCAGAGACGGTCTCGGAGAAAGCAAGTCTGTCTCTGAAGTCAGTTCAGAGACAGTCTCACGGAAAGACATCAGAGAGCTCCTCATCAGAGATCCTATATCAGAGCTCTGAAGATGTTCACTCTGAATTTCTTGACAAAGAAGAACAGATGACATGTCACCTAGTGATAAGATTTACTTTCTAGAGTAGGTCACTGTTCAAGCATGTCTTGATCTTACCTTTTAGGTAAGAGACTGTTCAAGCATGCTTCTATTTGTCAGATAAGTACACTGTTTACTTTATGGTCCTATAAATAGGACCATCACCTTATTGTTCAAAGTGTGCTTAAGAAGTCTTATAACTGACAATATAAGTTGAATATTTTATTCAAAGAATATCTTGTTCATCTATTATCTGCTTTATGAACTGTGATATTTGAATCTCCTTTGATATTAAACTATATTGCTTCCGCTGTTATTACTCTTATTGTTTATATCATTGTTGTGAGATTAAATCTGGGATCCAACAAAATGAATGCTTTTGGATATAGAACCAAGTTTTATTGCATATCAAGTTAAGACATGTTCAGTTTCAAAAACTTTCATCAATCTATTCAGTGTGCTCGCATGCGAACTTTGATTAGCTTCAAGAAAATGCAATTCTAAAAAAATATAATAGAAAACTTTGCAAATAATCACACTAAGCCATCAGAAATTAAGACTTTCACAAATTTACATGTTTATCGCAACTCAGAAACATCACCAAGTGTCATGAGATGTGTGCTTATAAGCATCTTTTAGCATTGTGCACATTGGCATCTTGACATGAGTGTGCTCTTTGGCCGTAAACGTAACTTTCTATCTGATCCTATTGCAGGATTTGGGTCAGCCGCTCCCAGACTAGTTGGCCTTAGGGGACTAGGTTCCAAGTACCCCTTGAAACTTACTCTCCCAGATCAGAAAGGCTACATCGACACATCCTAAACCCATTCATACCAGTAGAACATGACTTTCGATTTGATTCTATAGAAGGATTTGGGTTCGATCACTCCCAGATCAAATGACCTTAGGGGACCAGATGACAAGCATCCCACAGAACTTACTTTCCCAAACCAGAAAGGTCACAGGTACAAACTTTTAAACTTAGAGATTTCTGATTTATAAGAATTTAATATTCATCTCAATCACCCAGTTTTACATCTTAGTGCTTAGCCCATATTTTCATTACAATCCAACATTCTGACGTTTTAGGTTTTCTAAGCATTGTAGACTATAAATATTTCGAATCACACAACTTTAAAACATTATTAAAAGCTACAAACATGTTGCTGACTTTTCGACTTTTGTTAGACTTGAAATTTGAACATATAAAAACTTTAATATAAACAAAGCAACTTGAAAATTTATCCTAGACACACTTTTTATTCAAAAGAAAGAAAAATTGTAAAACTTTTACTTTATAGAATAAAATTTGTGAAGGTTTAAATTTTTAAATTCAACATGGCGAGATTTGAAAATAGAAACATTTGATCAGCAAGTTTATATTCAGTTGAAACAAAATATAATTCAATAAAATTATCTTTCACATAATGTATAATAAATTTGTGTCTCTTTTGAAAAAATTTGGGTTGAACAAAATCAGGGTTTGAATAAGATTGCTCAGATTCTTTAAAAAAATATGAGAAAACTGGAATATCATCATTAACAGAGATAAATGCAGCGGAAATTAAGTAGATGTACTCACAGTTTCTCATTAGTCAGAAGCTTAAAGCATTGAAGAATGAGTCCTAGACTGATATGTCTAGAAGTCATTGTCTTTGAAGTACGGGTTCTGAGCTAAATTACTCAGAAGCCAAATTTATCTTACTCCCCCTTGACATTAGATGCCTGCAACTTAGAAGCAATTTGAAATTTTGGTACCCACTTGAATTTGGGCCCATGTTTGTTAGTTGCAGTTCTTATGGGGATATATTTGTTAGATTTGATAGTTAAAGCACGAGAAAGATTATCAGAAAAATAAGCACAATCATCAGATGAATACAAAGCATAATCATCTGAACTAGAATCAGAGGAAGAATATGAGACATCTTTTGAAATTCGAATCATTTGCTTTATTGAATATTTGGAAATTTTATTACAAGAAGCAAATGAATCACTTTTATAATATTTGTCTACATATCTATCCCCATCAATCTGAGATTCATCCGATATCCGCTTCGCTCTCCAAATCTGCTTCGTTGACTTGCTCAAAGTCCTATATGAAAGAATTGAATTGGAAGAATTAGAACTGTCAGTAATGACATTATCTTGTTTCTTCAACTTCTTTGACCTTCTTCTTTAACGCTTTGGTTTATAATAATCATCATTGAGCGTAAAAGATTCATCAAGAATTTTCAAATTAATATCAGAATCAGAAGAAGCAATTTTAACTAAGGCACCCATCTGAGCAATCAATACATCTGAACTAACCTCGGAGTCAGAAAAAATTTGAGAAAGGTTTTCAGATTTTGGAAATTCCTTTTTGTTTTCTTGAAGAACATGAGAAAGGCTAGAAATAGAATCTTGATTTTGAGAAAATAAATTTTCTTCAAGACTTGAAGTCATGAAAGAAAGAAAGATATCAGATTCAATTTCTTTTAGAATATTTTGATCTTCCATCTTATCTTCAAGGTCAATGATTTTGCCTTCTAATACTAAAGGAGGAGTATATCTCTTGGAATCATAAATGATTGGAGAGATATTTTCCTGATCAGAATTATTGACAAAAATATCAACAAAATCATCAGACACCGAAGACTTGACGGGAGATATATCATTTAAACCTTTTCTGCCTCTCTTTGATTTGTCAGGAAAATATTTTGCATTTTCATGCGTATAAACAAAAGAAATTTCCTTTTTCTTATTATTCATCCTTTTCTCATTTTCGATTTCTAACACTTGCTTTTCATTCATCCAATCAATTTTAAATTGAGGAGCATATTGAGCAAGAGTTAGATAATTGTATTTATATAAAGTTGGGGATTTTTCAATCGCATTGTTTAAACAATGAGGATTTTCAAAACCAAGTCCCCATTTTTCTTTTAAAACTTCATCACTCCTTGGTTTATTCAGGAAAATTGTTTGTTCAGATTGGTTCCTTCGATATAACTTTTCTTCTAACTTATTTATTTTATCCGAAAAACTGTCTTTTAAAGTGGTTATATCAGTCAAAGACTCGAGATAAGTCTTATTTGAATTTTCCAAATCATCCAATTTCTTTTGAAAGATTTCTTTAGTATGAATCAAAATAGATTTTTCATCTTTCAAAGAAATTTTCAATTTGTCAATCAAATCTGACTTTTCAGAATTTAAATTCTTTTCAGATAAGAGTTGTGAACGAAGATCATGTAAAGCAGAAATCATAATATTCAACTGTGAAGAAATAAAATTGTAATCAAACTCAGAGATTACCTCATCTTCATCAGCATCAGAATCATCATCATTTGACTGATCATCTCCGATGAAACACATGTGAGCGGTCTCAACAGTATCAGCTTCATCATCGGAGTGATCCAGCCAGTACTCCTCTTCTACGAGCAAAGTTGTTCCGTTCTCTCTTTTCTCGGCAAGTTCCATTTTCTTCCTATAGTATGCCGAATCCCGAACCTTCTTCACTCTACACTCCTTTGAAAAATGACCCGACTTTCCACAATTGTAACATGCGACATCTTTCTTAGCCTCGGGCACTTGTACATTCTTTGACCCATAAGTGAAGTGAGGAGTGTTGGAACTCGAACGATGTTGGAACTTTTTCTGATAATGTTGAGAGAGAAGGATCATTGCTTTCTCGAGCGCCTCACCATCATCATCAGTAGCCCCGTTGTAAGCATTATCAGACAATGCTTGTTCTGTCAGTTGTTTCGTGAGGATAGCAATCGGGTCTACTGATTTCTTGTTCTTCTTATCCAGTTTGGCCTTCTTCTCAGTGACTATACACTCATCCGTCAGCAAGATCTCAAACATCTCTTGGATTTGCATTGTAGAAATTCTGACATCATTCCTCAAGCGATGGCAAGATTTATTCCATTCTGGTTGAAGTGCATTGAGGAATTTCAGATTTGTCTCAAGCTTAGTCTTTTCAACTTTAATTTTCCTCAGATCATTAATCACAGCACATAATCTGTCATACACAGTTTTCAATGGCTCCTCATCCTTGGCTTTGAATTCTTCAAAGTTGTTCATATAAAGAGTATGTCGGAGTTGAGTAGCAACTGAAGAACCAAGCATAATCTTTTCTAGTTGTTGCCACATAAGATTAGGATGATTTTTTAAACAATCAATCCTATTGTAGACTGAATTTGGCAAGGCTAGCATCAAATTTGCCTTTATATCACGATCAGCTTGATACTGTGATAATTCATCGGGAGTATATTCTTTGGTAGGCTTATATAATCCAGAAGCCAATTTGGGTTTTTCAAAAGGTCCTTCAGATAGAATGTTCATCATGTCATTTCCATTCTTTTGACGCTCTATGAAGTTCAGGAACCGATCTTGCCACTGATAAACTCGTTTTCATCAATCAGCACCGGAGGACGATTTTCTGTACCTAATGACATCATGAGATCATTTTTGTAAAACTGAGCTTGATATGCAAACTTTGCAGAATCCATATCGTCAGAAAAATTCTAAGTCTGGAATGCAGAAGAGTTAGTGCAAACTAGAGGTTTGCGTTAGAAGCCGAGAGCGCAAACGAGGATAGTCGCGAGCAGTTGGAGACGCAAACTTAGATTTGCGTGATACACTGAAGACGCAAACTAAGGTTTGTGTGACTTGTTGATGGCGAGAACTTAAACTTTGCGTGACTCACGATTGGAGAGAACTTGACTTTGCGTGAAACTGAGTTGGTGCAAACTTAGCTTTGCTTGAGTAAGGGATGACGCAAAGTTTAAGTTGCGTAATGAAGAGGTGACGCAAAGCTGAATTTGCGTGAGTCTTAGGTGGCGAGAACTTCACTTTTCGCGAGGAATAATTCACTTGCGTGACTAGAGGATAACGCAAAATAGATTTGCGTGAGAAACCAAGGACGCAAACTTTGCTTTGCGTGACATAAATGTAGCGAAAACCTGAAATAAAATGACAAAATTAGGTAGATCTAGCACAACTGAAGAACTCGCACAAACCAAATGATGAAGTCGCGCAAACCACGATGAACTGGCGCAAAGTTCAAATCTAGCACAAACCGTTAGAAAACCAAGAAATCTTTCAAAAATCGATGACAAAACAGAGTTTCATGAAAAATTCTTGCACATATGAGATCAAAAACTGATTTCTAACAACTTTCAAGCAAAAATCTCGATCAAAAACCACAAATCACAAAATTCGATATAAGAACAGTTCGTGAAAAAATCGTTTTCCAGAAACAGAAAATCTTCAAAATCAACCAACAAAACTTGATTTTCTTGAAAAATGATGTGAATCAAAAATTATTTACTTGAAAAATCGGATCCAACAAACCAAAATTCAGAGAAATTCGACCAAAAACAAAGCCGAATTTGATGAAAAATCCAAAAACGAGATTTTCTTGAAAAAATTCAAGAAAATCGATCAAATTTTCAGATTAATGCACAAATTCATGAACGAAAATCAAATCTCTCAGATTTAGATGGGCTCTGATACCAATTGATAATCCAAGAATCCTCTAAATCTTAGAGAGAGAAACAAAGTAAAGCGCAAAGTATGAAAGTATTGATATGTGCGTGAATGTCTTACAACAACCAAAGCCCAAAGGGACTTAAATACCCTTGGCTTATACAACACAGTATGAGACACTAAACACAGTATAAGACCAAGCCTATAAATACAATGATTATTATAAAATCAGACTTAACACAAAATTAAGATTAAGAAACTTTCGATCATTTAATTTTGATTTTCCATTAACTCCCTAATGAACATACGAAAAAACGAGAAGTCGAAAATCAGTTTGAATTCCAATCCCTACAAGTATTGATTTTAGGTCAAAATTTTAACAATCTTAGGTTCGATTTGATTCAAGTAGTGTTCCTGTGATTCGAATTCACACTAAACAGATTATCAAGATCAAGATTAAGAAAAAAATATTTATAAGTCCACGAGTTCTTGAAGAACAGTCATACGAATCGACAAACACTAATCTAAGTCCAGTTAGGGTTCCCTGCACAAAATCAAACAACAAAACAACATAATACAAACAAACAAAACATAAATAAAAAAAGTAAACACCTTTTTAGAACAAGAAATCGAAGAAATCAGATGAAACTTTAGAAATCGCAATGGAGGGTTTTTGGAGAGGGTTTGTGCTCGAAGAATTCGTAAGCTAAAAAGATATGCGAAAAGTGAGGTTTTCTCAGATATAAACTCTATTTATACTCTAGATTAAGAGTGACACGTGGCACGAGTTAAGTGGACGACCACTTTTCGCAATATACACTGAAACGAATTGTCTAGGAAAAATTTAGACAAAGTGTGTGAGAATTCGCAAAGGACGATTCTGTGAATTCTGTGCAAGAAATTCAAGAATTCGTAAAGGTGTGTGTTGCGAATTCTTCACATTTCACATAAACACTTATGCGAATTGTTAGAATTCGTGACACTCACATATGCGAATTCTCAATAATTCGTATCTCTCACATCTGTGAATTCCTCAGATTTCGCATGTGTGAGGTATGTGAATTCCTGACTTAACCAATTTCCAACTTTTTGAAAAACATTGTAAATGAGGAAACTTGATAAATTTAGAATAGAAACTTTCCATAAATGGAAACTTTCTAAAAATGACATTTTTACATTATTTTTGTTCCAAAATTATTTTCACACACACACACAGCACACTTACAACCCTTTTTAGATTTTATCATTAAGCTCCCCCTTGACTTAATGTATGTTCCTTCTGTTCTTTGACATTTGATGTATTTGTCTGTCTGATTTTGCTGCTGGGCTCCCCCTTGACATTATCTGGATCTTTTGAACAACTGTGCAAATATGCTCCCCCTTCATATCTGCATCCAGATAAAAATGTGACAATTAAGAATACTACATTCTCCCCAAATATTTCATTCTTTCATTATACACAATATGACATTTAATCTTAAAACTCCCTGGTATGATTTGGCAATCAAGATCATCAATATCTTGACATTGAAGTTTGAGTCCTAGACTGATTTATCTAGAAGTCATAGTCTTGAACATTGAATATTGGGTCCTAAACTGTTGTGTTTAGAAGCCATTGTACTGCTCACTCCTTCTTTATTGGAGGATCCTGCATCACAGGTTGAATAATTTTTGGTACCCAAATGAGTTTGGGTCCAGTCTGGTTAGTATGTGGAACCTTTAGTGAATGGTTTCCACCTCTATGATAAGCAGTATCAGTAAAATTCTTCTTTGAGAAATACTTTTTATAGATGTGTGCTTTATGAACAAAATCATTACTGCAACTGTATGAACAACAAATTTTTCTTTTAGCTAACCTGATTAGATGCTGATTTGAATTGATAGCATCAGGTGCAAAAGATTTACCTTTCTGTGCTATGTTCTTTTTCTTCAATTCAGCTTCTGCAGATGATTTCTGGTATTTAACTGATTCAGGAGAACCTTTAACAACCCAAATCATCTTCTCTTTCTTAGAAGCATTGAATCCATAAGCATGTCTTTCAACAGATTTGACATAAAATGGACTAAAAGATTTAATCTGATTTGGTTTCAAAATTTCAGATTTAACATTTTGTTTCTTGAAAACCATCTTTTGATACAAGTTATCTACTGATTGAAAGGAGCACACTGATTCACTTGCATCACCATCATAAGGAGATAATACATGTGTTTCAGATGCTAAATTGTCAGATAAATCAGCGTTTGTTGGGAACTGAAGATTTGTTCAAGTATGGTTAATGCTGCTAGTACATCATGATTACTACTGCTAGTAGATTTAATACTGCTTGAAAAGTTAGTGCTGCTATTTCAATAGTTGGTACTGCTTGGAGGGTTAGTACTGCTAGTAGTTAGTACTGATTGGAGGGTTAGTACTTCTAGTAGTTAGTACTGCTAAGGGATTACTACTGCTAACATCATTAATACTGCTGAGGTGTTTAATACTGCTGAAGAAGGTTAATGTTGCTTATGAGATGAAGACTCAGAATGGAAGGAAGACAGTTGTATAGAAGACTTGCTAAAGTAAAGGAGATAATTATGGACTGAAGATCAATTATATTTTGATAATTATCTTGTAATATGTCTTGTATAAATAGTATAGAATAGTTTGACAGATAAATAATTCTGAATTTTTGTTTTCATAGAGAGAATTAACCTCAAGGTTTAGAACCCTAGTTCTAGAGAAGTAGAATTCGTATTGGTGAGCCTGTTCATCAATATTGAGGTTTTGTTTGAAATCTTGTAACTTTAATCATTGAATAAAGTTTACAAGTTGTGATTTCTGATTCACTGTTCTATTGATTGTTGAATATTAAAGTGTTATTCCGCAACTCCTTTAATATTGTTTCTGAGTTCATTATTCTTGTTGAGAATTAGATCCTGACAAGTGGTATCAGAGCAAGTATTCTCAGAAACTTTCATTCATCATGGAAAACACAGTTGAATCAAACAGTACTCTTGTCTCAAAGGTTTCAATGCTCAGATCTAATGAGTTTGACATGTGGAAGATTAGGATCAAACATTACATTCTTCTCACAGATTACTCCATGTGGGACATCATTGAGAATGGCCCATCTGATGAAGGAAAGATTGGTGCAGATGGAAAAAGAATCCCACCAAAGACGGATGCAGAAAGGAAGACAAGGCAGACATAGATGAAAGCCTTGAGCACACTGCTCTTGGATATTCCCAATGAGTATCAACACCAATTCTGCAATTGCACTGATGCACAGATGCTTTGGAATGCTCTAGAGAAGAGATTCTCTGGTACCAAAAGTACCAAGAGAAATCAGAAGGCAATATTGAAGCAACTGTATGAAAACTTTATGTCAACTAAGAATGAGTTCATGACTCAAACTTTTGACAGGTTTAACAAGCTGATTGATGAACTAGCTACTATGGGAGTACAGATTGATCAAGATGATGTAAACAGAAAGTTCTTAAGGTCCCTTGGAGATGAATGGACCATGTATAATGTTTCATTCAGATAGAATGAACAATTGGAAGAAAAGGAACTGGATGATCTGTACAATGATTTGAGAGTGTTTGAATCTGAGGTAGAAGCAAAGAAGAAGCCTATTGGATATGTTCATAATGCTGCACTCCTATCAGCATCAATTGATTCTACTGTTAACCCTGAATCAGTTAATGCTGCCAGTGGAGTAAATCAAGAAAAAGGCAATGAATCTGTTTTTGAAGCCTTTCTTTCCAGTCATGGTAACTCTTCTTTAATCAATGATGACTTGGAACAGCTTCATCCTGATGATCTTGAAGAGATGGATATTAAATGGCAGATGGCCATGATTTCTATGAGGGTGAAGAAGTTCATCAAAAGGACTGGGAGGAACAACTTCTCCCAAAGAAGAGAAGATGGTGCAGGCTTTGATAAGTCAAAGGTGGAATGCTATAAATGTCATATGAAGGGACACTTTGCCAGAGAATGCAGAAGTGGAGTGTCTCACAATCACCAACAAAATCAGACTGGAAGCTTCAACCAGAACAGAAACTCTGCTCAAGCTCTTGTTTCTCAACAAGGAATGGGGGTTGACTGGAGTGATCAAGCAGAAGAGGCTATTCAAAATCAAGCTCTCATGGCAGAGGTATCTGATCTTCAAACTGAGGTACTTTCTAATCTCTGTTCTCAAACTTGCATAGATACTGTTAAAAGGTACAGGGATCACAACCAGAATATGAGTGATGACCTTAAGAGATTAGAAAAAGATATAAAAGACTATGTGAAAATTGTTGAGAGGTTTGAGGAACAAATTAAAAGTTTCCAACACAATGAACTGCAACACACATATGATACAAATTACTGGAAGTGGGAGAAAAATGATCTAGAAATCCAACTGACAAAGTCTAAAGAGGAGAATGAAAAGTTGAGAGGAGAGCTAGCCAAAGTTAAGCTAGATGTGGAAAAGTTTTCCAATGCTTCTAAAGCAATGGACTCTTTACTACAAACCCAGTTTCATGACAAACTGAGAAGAGGAATTAGGTACAATACCACACCACCACCATACAACAACAACTACATCCCTCCTACATCAGACTTACTAGAGACCAAGGATAGGAAGGACTTGAATGAGGGAGCCACTAAGATAGATCCCTTAGATGAAGTAGTTGTTGAGGACAAGACTGAGAAAGAGGCCGGTAAGAGTAAGGACAATACTGTGAGTGGTGAGATTCCCTTAGAGAATAACATTATCACCAATGAGGATTGTGGAAGGGCTTAGATCAAATCCAATGACATAGAGAAGACTGAGGGAAAGTCTAAAAAGGTCCATTACAAGCAGACTACAGTTGTGAATCCTGTTCCTTGCAAACAGTGTGCATGTAATAAGTCTGAGCCTCTAAAACATGATAAAAGGAGGGGCAATCAAAGGAATTGGAATAATCAGTGGGCTCAGAAACAAGGAGTTGATCTGAGTAGAATCATCAGATCAAAACCTTGTTTCATATGTGGGAAATTGAATCATCTTGCCAAGTACTGTTACTTTAATCCTATTAACCAAAGGATGAATTTTCAAAGAGCTATGCAAAAACCCTTTGGTTATAGGAAGGATGAAAGGAACCATGTGGCTAAGAAACCTGTTAAATCTAAAAGCCACATGAAGAAAAAGATTGTAAAAGAGAATGTCAAGATGTGGGTTCCTAAAAGCACTAAAACAGTTAGTACTGCTACCACAAATAGTGCTGCTGACAAAGATAGTGCTGCTAGAAGCAATACTACTGCTACCAATGTTAATACTGCTAACTCTGTTAGTACTTCTAACAAGGTTAGTACTGCTAAACCTGCTAGTGCTGCTAACTCTGTTAGTACTTCTACAATTAGTACTGCTTCTAGTGTTTGTGCTGCTAGACCAATCATCTTGACAAAGTACTCCAGTAAAGAGTGCTCTTATTTTAAAAATCTCATCAAAAAGGAATGTAAATACTTTGATGAGAAAGGGAGACCCAAGACCACTTTGGCTTGGTTTCCCAATCAATACTAACTGATTTATCTTATGTGCAGGGCAATCAGCAGCTCAAGGGAAAGAGCATCTGGCATGTTGATAGCGGTTGCTCTAGGCACATGACAGGGAACATGGCTTGCCTCAAGAATTTCAAGAAAATTGATGGAGGACATGTTGCCTTTGGTAATACTCCAGATGGAGGTAAGATTAGTGGTAAGGGTGATGTAACAAAAGGTATGATGACCTTTGAGGATGTTTTCTATGTTGAGCAGTTAAGGTACAACCTGTTAAGTGTATCACAGGTTTGTGACAAACAGCATAGTATATTATTCACTAATTCAGAATGCATTATCCTTGCCCCTGGATTCAAGGTAGTTGATGAAAAGATGATACTACTAAGAACTCCCAGAAAGGATAATGTCTATTGTTTGGATATGGATATTGTGTCAACTGATTCATCCCTAAACTGTCTTGTTTCAAAAGCATCTTTGGATGAATCATCACTTTGGCACAGAAGGATGTGTCACATGAACTTTAAAACAATGAATAAACTTGTCAAAAACAACCTTGTAAGAGGTTTGCCTTCAAAAGTCTTTTCATGTGATGATCACTGTGTTGCTT
Source organism: Arctium minus (assembly GCA_954870635.1). Taxonomy (NCBI): domain Eukaryota; kingdom Viridiplantae; phylum Streptophyta; class Magnoliopsida; order Asterales; family Asteraceae; genus Arctium; species Arctium minus. Next base: position 103,057,756 of record OX941080.1, on the reverse strand, counting down.
GTCTCAAAAGCAAACAACACAAAACTTCTCATAAGTCCAAAGAAGTGAAATCATACTGCTTAGTTATTGTTGATGATTACTCTAGATTTACTTGGGTATATTTTCTAAGGACTAAGGATGAGACAAGTGGACTGATCAAATCCTTTATTCTAAGAATTGAAAACTAAACAAATCAAAAAGTAAAAGTCATTAGGTCAGACAATGGTACTAAATTTAAAAATCTTGACCTAAACACATTTTGTGAGGATAAAGGAATTGAGAGGCAATACAGTGCTCCTAGGACTCCACAACAAAATGGTGTTGATGAGAGAAGGAATAGGACACTGATTGAAGCTGCTAGATCTCTGTTAGCTGATTCAAAACTTCCAATTACTTTCTGGGCTGAAGCAGTTAATACTGCTTGTTATGTCCAAAACAGAGTTCTAGTAGTCAAGCCTAAAACCAAGACACCATATGAGCTTTTCAATAAAAGAAAACCATTTATTGGATTTTTCAAACCTTTTGGGTGTCCTTGTACCATTCTCAATACCAAAACTCACTTAGGAAAGTTTGATAGCAAGGCAGATGATGGTTTTCTTGTTGGTTACTCATCTCAGAGTAAGGCCTACAGAGTATTTAATTCTTCTTCTAGAATAATTGAGGAAAGTGACAATGTCAAATGCAATGAGAACACACCAAACCCTATTGGTTCTGGTCCTTAGTGGTTGTTTGACATTGATTCACTCACTAACTCTTTTGGTTTCAGGAGTGATGATTATGCAAGTTCTGAAAGTAGAGGATCAGGGGAAGAACAAGTACAGAATAGTATTCCTCAGTCTGTGATCTTTCCATTACCTACAATGGACCCTGTTGAAATATGTGAAAAGGAAACTGTCACTGAACCAATTCAGAGTGAAGAAGAAAGAAGAGATGATTAGAATTCAGAGCATGAAGAGCCAGAAGCAGCTGATGAGACCCCCTAAGCTGACTTAAATGATTCCAATCTAGATGTTGGAATTAATGAAGAACCTAGTCACCAGACAAGAACTCAAAAGAATCATCCTCCAGAGCTGGTAATAGGAGACATCTCTTCTTCTATGGTAACTAGGAATCAAAGCAGACTTCAAGAGATGCGGTATCAGCAACATACAATACTCTCTTGCTTTCTATCTCAGATTGAGCCTAAGAAGGCCTATGATGCAATGAAAGATTCAAGTTGGATAGAAGCCATGCAAGAAGAGTTGCTACAGTTTAAGTTGCAAGATGTTTGGGACTTGGTGAACCTTCCAAAAGGTCATAGAGCTATTGGCACCAAGTCGATTTTAAGAAATAAAAAGGATGAGAGAGGAATAGTAATCAGAAACAAATCAAGGCTAGTGGAACAAGGGTACACTCAGGAAGAAGGCATAGACTATGAGGAAGTCTTTGCTCCAGTTGCAAGGGTAGTGGCAATTAGGCTGTTTCTAGCCTATGCTTCATTTATGCAGTTCAAGGTATATCAGATGGATGTAAAGAGTACCTTTCTTTATGGAACAATTGATGAAGAAGTATACGTCTGTCAGCCCCCTGGATTTGAGAATCCATCATATCCTGACAGAGTATACAAACTTAAGAAGCACTTTATGGTCTACAACAAGCCCCAAGAGCATGGTATGATACTCTGTCTACCTATCTCTTGGAAAATGGGTTTGAAAGGGGAATAATTGACAAGACCCTTTTTATCCAAAGAAGAAAGAAGGACATCCTACTAGTCCAGATCTATGTGGATGACATCATCTTTGGATCTACAAAAGAACAGATGTGTAGAGACTTTGAAGAATTGATGCACAAGAGCTTCAAAATGAGTGCAATAGGTGAACTCACCTTCTTCCTTGGGATTCAAGTGAAACAGCAGAAAGATGGGATTTTCATAAGTCAATCAAAGTATGTGAAAGACATCATGGACAAATATGGTTTATCAGACTCAAAGCCAGCAAGCACACCAATGGAAACACACAAACAGATCAATGTTGATCTTGAGGGGGAGGATGTTGATGTCCATCTTTATAGATCAATGATTGGATCTCTCATGTATCTCACAGCCTCAAGACCAGATATCATGTTTCCAGTGTGTGTTTGTGCCAGATACCAAGTCAAGCCAAAGCAGTCACATCTTCAAGTAGTTAAAAGTATTTTCAGATACTTAAAAGGGCAACCTAGATTAGGTCTTTGGTAACCCTATGAATCCAACTTTGACTTGATTGCATATTCAGACAGTGACTTGGGAGGTGCTAATATGGATAGAAAGTCTACTTCAGGGGGATGTCAACTTTTGGGTGCAAGACTAGTATCTTGGCAGTGTAAGAAACAAACCACAGTGTCCTTATCCACAACAGAAGTTGAGTACATTGCTGCTGCAAGCTGCTGCTCTCAGGTTCTATGGATTCAGAATCAAATGCTGGACTATGGGGTAACCTTTCTGCATACTCCAATCTTCATTGACAATAGCAGTGCTATCAACATTGTTAACAATCCAGTCAAGCACTCCAAAACAAAGCACATTGAGATCAGGTATCACTTTATTAGAGACTGTAACGAAAAGAAGCTAATTCAAGTTGCTAAAGTTCATACTGACAACCAGTTTGCTGATCTATTCACCAAAGCCTTTGATGTGGGTAGATTCACCTTCTTGGTCACAAGTGTGGGCATGATCAACTCTGAATGAGCTCATGTTTAAAAAGTGCTTGTATACCTGTTATTTGGTTATTTTTTGGTGCTACTAATCATCTTTCTCAGGAAGTATATTGCCTTGCTCAGACTAACACAAGCTTCAAAAAGTGTAAGTATAATTTATACTGCTAGTGGTTAATACTGCTCTCAGTTAATACTGCTAGTTAGTTAATACTGCTAGTGGTTAATACTGCTAGTTAGTTAATACTGCTAGTGGTTAATACTGCTCTCAGTTAATACTGCTAGTTAGTTAATACTGCTAGTGGTTAATACTGCTCTCAGTTAATACTGCTAGTTAGTTAATACTGCTCTGAGTTAATACTGCTTCTTTCCCGAATCATATAAATACCCTCTTTGCCCGCCTAAAAGCTCATAACGACTCTTTGATTACTATTCATCTTCTCTCTAACCTTTTTCTCTCAAGCACTTATTGAATTTCAGTCAAGTTTACTCAAGCTCGATGGCTTTAATGACGTTTATTGATGAACACAACGAGATAGCAATGCTTCAAAAGCCAAAGCAGGCTGTTGGATTTCATCAAATAGTCGATTTCCTCAAGTCCAGCCATATCGCTCATGCTCTTACAGTGTCACCATCAATCTACATTGAGCACCAGAAGCAATTTTGGGCCAATGCCACTTCTATTACTGAAAATGGTGTAAAGGTAATCAAGACAAGGGTGGGTGACAAACCCTTGACAGTTTCTGAAGAGGTAATTCACATCAGTCTACGTCTAGACGATGCCTCAGGTATCACATCTATCTCTAATGATGATCTGTTTTCCACTCTACTAGAATGGGGTATGGAGGCCCATTGGGTGTTTTCAAGTTCTCCAAAGCTAAATTTTCTCCCCAATGGCGTTTCTTTGTCCATACCCTTATGCATTGTATTTCTAAAAAGACTACTGGATGGAGTGAGTTCAGTAGTACCATTGCTTATGCTTTGGTCTGCTTGGCCACTGCCAGAAAGTATAATTTTTCAAAAATGATTTTCAATGACCTTGTGTCAAACTTGGGAAACAAAAAGAGTTTTTATATGTACCCAAGATTTGTCCAGGCAGTTATAACCACTGAATTGACGGATATGCCTCAATTTGATAAGGTATATGTACCTAAAATCCCCAAGGGCAAGGTCTTTTCAAATATGAAGAGATCTGCCATGGACTCGGAAGGAGTTGACACCCCATTGTTCTCTACAATGATGGTGGTGTCCCACAATCAAGAAGGTATGGCTTCAGGGTCAAGGCCCTCACCAGACCATCCCACTGAAAGCCAATCCCAACCTTCTATCAGTATATCAATCCCTCAGTCCCTTCTTCAAAAACCAACTTCACCAATCACCAATACCTACATAAGGAAAAAGGTAAAGAAGGCTCCTTCCCTTCTTGTACCTTCACCCACAAAGCCTTTAAGCCCTCTAATGGAGAATTCTCCATTACAGAATATCTATAGGGAAACCACAGGGGTGTCTCCCAACCCCAAGGAGGTGCTCACTGAGGAGATGCATGAGCATATGGGTGAGCAGGTTGCCACTACTCCTGCTAGCATAGAGGAGGACAGTGGTAACATCAATAAGACCTCCCCCTTTGGCAACTTTGAATAAGCAATCATTCAAAGGTACCATGTGCCAAGAAACCAAGGGGGTGGAGGGTGCTTCTACTAGGCAGAAGACTTCCACTACTAAATGTTCCAATGATCCTTCAAAAGGGGGTAACACTCCTGGCGAAGGTGAGGATAGATATAACTACCAAGAATTGATGGACACAATGGGAAACATTAATCTGGATGTTATCAAACAGGGAGCAGACATAGAGGAGATGAAAATGGTGATTCTGTCTCAACAAGTACAGATTACCAAATTGAAGAAGATGGTGAAGAGATTGGTGCAGAAAAAGAAGAGAAAGCAATATGTTCTGAAGAAAAAGAAAGATGCTTTCAAAAAGGGGGAGAATCAAGAGGCTGAAGTAGAGAAGGAAAGTACATATGAGATGGGATTTGATTTTGAGGAGGAGAAAGCAGCAGAAACTGATGAGGTTCAAGCAGCAGTAGAAACAAAATCAAAAGCAGTAGACACAGAAACAGAATTTTCTCAAGCAGCAGAAACAGTTAATACTGCTGAGATAAATGAAGCAGCAGCAAGAGGGCTATCTGTTGAGGAGTTAGAAATTGCAGAAACTTTGGTAAAAGCTAAGAATGACACTTCTAAGGCTACTAAAAAGGCCAAGGGAGTGGTCATTAAGGAAGGAGGTATTGAAAAGAAAAGAAAAGAAATCAGTGAAACAGGTTTGAAGGATGCAAAGGGAAAGGCTAAGATGGTTGAACCTGAACAACTTTCAAAGAAGAAGAATCAGTTGGAGTTAGATGAAGAGTGGCAAAACAGCTTCAAGCTGAGATGGAAAAGGAAGAACAACTCCAATCTGAAAAAGACAGAGAGCTTGCACTGGAGATGGCTAAAAAGCTAAATGAAGAGTATCAACAGAGCATGAAAACTGCAGCTGAGGCCAAGAAAATATCAGTGAAAGCATCCAAGCAAAGAATGCCAGTCAAGAAGCAGAAAAGACAACCTTCTAAGACCTTTTTGGCCAATCAGGAAAGGAGATAAATGATCAACTTTCTGAAAGGCTCAATTGGTGTCAAAGGAGAGATGTTCACTAACATGGCATACAGCAAGGTTGAGGAGCTATATAAGAAGGAAATGGCTAAGCTTCAAGGGGACTCCTCTCAATGGGAAGAAGCTGAAAGAAGGATGAAAGAGAGGCATGATCTCAACATCCAACAACCCTTCCCTGAGGAAGCCACTCCTACAAAAGAAAAGGCTGAAGACACTAAAGAAGAGAATGTTGTTGTGGAAGCCAAATCTGCAAAAAGAGTAAAGACCATAGCCTCCAAGAAACAATCCAAGAAGCCAAGGATTGAAGAAGCAGAAAAAGAGGCAGAATCTTCTGTTCCACCTTCAGCAGAACCAGAGCAGAATCCAAAACCATCCAATCTGCAATCAAATGAGCAGGTTGATTTGTTCATGACTGTAATAGAACCAGTACAGGCTGTTCCCATTTCTGTGAAGGCACCAGAAGTCATTTTTTGGGATATTCTGAGGGATAACAGAAAGGAGTACTTCAGACTCAAAAGAGTTGGTGATGTGTTTGAAGTCTACTCAACTTGGGGTAAAGTGATCAGAAGTTTTTCAAGGGATGATTTAGAAGAAATGCACAAGGTGGGAATCAAGCTATATGAGCCTGTGATGAAAGGAACTGAAGAAAGTCTACTCAAGATTGCAATGGAATACTTGTGTATGATGTTTGAACTAGAAAAAGTGGTGTACAGGATAAAGGATCTACATCATGAGTATGGGTTTAAGAAGATTGATAAGTGGATGCTATTTGAAAACTGTGGGGTATACATGATTACAATAGACAACTGCTATCATGAGTATTTTCTAGTGGACAAAGTATATGATCATAGCAAGGTGAAGCTAGAAGGAATGTTGAAAGCCAAGATAGTGTGTGCATAAGGATCTGAAATGGCCAGAATTGTGATAAGAAGAACAATCAATCAAAGTCTGGGGCTGGATCCAAATTTGGGCAACTAGGATGAAGTTTTGAAAGCATCTTGAAGACCACGTCTGAAGAACTTGACTTCTCTTCCTAAAAGTCAAGTTAGGGGGAGATTGTTGGGAACTGAAGATTTGTTCAAGTATGGTTAATGCTGCTAGTACATCATGATTACTACTCCTAGTAGATTTAATACTGCTTGAAAAGTTAGTGTTGCTATTTCAATAGTTAGTACTGCTTTGAAGGTTAGTACTGCTAGTAGTTAGTACAGCTAAGGGATTACTACTGCTAACATCATTAATACTGCTGAGGTGTTTAATACTGCTGAAGAATGTTAATGCTGCTTATGAGATGAAGACTCAGAATGGAAGGAAGACAGCTGTATAGAAGACTTGCTAAACTAAAGGAGATAATTATGGACTGAAGATCAATTGTATTTTGATAATTATCTTGTAATATGTCTTGTATAAATAGTATAGAATAGTTTGACAGAAAAATAATTCCGAATTTTTGTTTTCATAGAGAGAATTAACCTCAAGGTTTAGAACCCTAATTCTAGAGATGTAGAATTCGTATTGGTGAGCCTGTTCATCAATATTGAGGTTTTGTTTGAAATCTTGTAACTTTAATCATTCAATAAAGTTTACAAGTTGTGATTTATGATTCACTGTTCTATTGATTGTTGAATATTAAAGTGTTATTCTGCAACTCCTTTAATATTGTTTCTGAGTTCATTATTCTTGTTGAGAACTAGATCCTGACAGCGTTAGCTTTCTCAAGTTGATTGATCTTGTCATTCAACTTGGCTTTTTCATTACAAAGCTTGTCAAATTTGCTTTGCATTTCAGATTTAGTCTTACGTCCCTTTTGTATATCTGTTGATAAGACAACTAATTTGTCAGAAAGTTCAGAAATCACAGATTCAAAATGTTTTCTTTCAGCTTCAAAATCTTTCTCCAAGTTCTGATTTTTATCAGAAATTTATTTGAACAGTAAAGTATTTTTCTTTTCAGAATTCTTTCTTTCTTTGTCAAATATATCTCTTTCAGTTATGACAATTTTTTCAAAATCAAAAACTTGTTTTGAAAGTTTGGTACATCTGTGTTCTAGTTCTTTCTTTTCTGATTCAACTTTCCTTGAAAGTTCAGACAATTTTAGATTGAAGATTTTCTCCAGTTCAGCTTTCTCTTTCTTGAATCTTTCATCAACTTTCTTGATCCATTCTTTTCCTTTTGATTCATAAGTTGATACTTGTGCTTCAACTTTTGTTAATTTGACATTCAGGGTATCAATCTCTGTTCTGAGCTTTGAATTTCGACTTTTGAGCTTTTCATTCTCAGCTTCTATCTTTGGAATCTCCGGCATGTATGACAATGCACATTCCCTGTTGGTAAGACAAAGATTTCCTTTCTCATCAGTATAAGACATGATTAAAATCAATGAACAGTTATGCTTGAAATGATCTTTTAACTGAAAAACATCAAAATTTAAAGTGAAAACACTGAAAAATCAATTAAAATGAAATTTAAGGCAAGTATTCGTAAGACACACTCAAGGTAAAATTCGCAAGGCAAAAATTCGTAAAATGAACAGGAATTCGTAAGGTACAATTCGCAAGGCTCACACACAAAATTCAACAAGTGAGGAATTCGTAAGCAAGCAATTCGTAAAAAGGATATAAGTAAGGATACGAATTGTGGGCTTTTTGCAAGATGGCTTGTGCGAGTTCTTGAGCTTTTTGCAAGAAGGCCTATGCGAGTTATTAGAATTTGTATAAGACACAGTAGCGAATTCTTCAGAATTCATGTCTCTCACAGTTGCGAGTTCTTGACTTTTCGTATAGTGCGCTTGTGCGAATTCTTTACTTAGTCAATTTTCTTCTCTGTGGATGTGAAATCCTAGTCTGCGAATTCTCTTACTCTACGAATTCTTTCCTTGTAAACAACAAGAATAAGTATACTGCGAATTCTTTCACTCTGCAAGTTCTACTTGCGAGTTCTTCATGAATGTTGTGAATTTTGTAGATCTCAGACTTATTTTCGAACTTTCCATCCAAAATCCATCAAAATGATGATGTTTGACTCTGAAACTTTGAACGAATGATCTTTATATCTTCTATAACAACCCTACAGAGGGAATTTCCATATGAAAAACAAACAAAAGTAGGAATTGATCTTGACAGTCCGCGAATGACAAGTTGCTAAAATTGGAAAGATTGATCAAATTATGACAATCTGTTAGTCCAATTAGCAATCAACCAAAACAAGAAATGATCCTCTATCTCATACGAACACTGTGGTATCAATTTTACATCAAGAACTCTATGAAATCAAAAATTCAATTTCAATGGAACAGTGTATTTCCGAAAATAGAAATTGTGACAAATTTGTCTTCAATTCGATGCTTCAAATCTTCCTGTTGTTTCTGTTCAGGCTCTGATACCAATTGTGATCCCAATATTCAAGCAAACATGATTAATCATACACAAAAGAATTAACAATCAAGAATTAAGATGAGAGAGACAATAGTCACAAGTGATGTCGTATTCATTGATCTAACAGAGGAATTACAATACAATGACTTACATCCAAAACTTACTTTCAAGACTTAAGAAGAACAAGACAAAAAAATTTATTGTTATTTTTCTTCATTTCTTTATTTTTAATCTTAAAGATATTTGCACTTAAGTATGTTCATGATCTCAGGGGGAGTGTGAGATGATACAAGATAAGTTGATGTACATACATTTGAGGGGGAGTTCATACATTTTGCATATGTTTAGAACTGATAAATTTTTTATGCATAATTTCAGGGGGAGTAAGAGTTAAGGAGTATGAAATATGACTTCTGATTACATCTGATCAGAACTCGTATTTTTAAACGTTTTATTGTTTTATGTCATTTTATTTTCAATAAAGTTTTGTGAATAAAGCTTTGTACTTTGACAAACTTGTGATTTTTGCATAATTGAGAGAGAGCTTACACGATCATATCAAATATAATTTTGAGATGACTTGATGAGATTTAAGACTGAGTAAAAGGTTTTTTTCTAATCTTAATCTCATACGTATCTGAAAGAAGGACAACTTTCAGATATGAAAACATGTTCTTAAATGTTCAAACCACTTCTGATTCTTAAAAAGATTTCATGAATATAGAAATGTGATTTTAAATGTTCTCATTCTTATGAACTTCAATGTTTAAACAAACCGTGTGTTTCCAAAGATATATACTTGTGTATTATCTTTTCCATATACTTTCAAGTACCCACACACACCGGTTTAACTTTTTGTTGAATATGTTATCACCATGTCTTAAATTGAACAAAATTTTCGATGGTGATACACCCCGCTTGTTATTCAAAGTTTGAGCGTGATTTCATTTCAAAACGTTTCTTTCAAGACTTGTCTATATTTTGATTCGTATAGAAAAATTCTAATTTTTACTGACCTAAGTTTTTCATGATATATCATTAAGTTTTTGATCTTTTTCATACAATGTCAGATTTTCAAACAAGTTTCTTGTATTCATTTCATTCATTCAATATACTTGTTTTGAACAATCTTCAATGTTTAAAAATGCTCAAATCTTCATGAGCATACATATATCTTACATGTATTTTGTGCTTTAATTGCAAAGTTAAACCATTTTGAGCAATATGTTCTTTTAGGAAAACAACATGGGTTCATTGTGTGAGATTAACAGAACTTCTATGGATTCACGTTAACCAGTGTTTCATACCCAAGAAGTTAATCCTTGAGTGATCGAGAGGCGAAGAGTCAAAATATGTGAGTGTGGGTGTGATGAGGTAAAATAAAAAAGAGAGTTTGGTTAGAAGCGAGATTAAAGATAAAAAGAAAGAGGGTGTGAGAACAGAGTAAATGAATATCAAACTCTGCACCAACTTTTTATGAGTCGGGCAGCCACATTGCTGGTGTTTCACAATTCTTCGTGAACATCATTGAAACAGACAATTAGCCCATGCCAACTCTTGATTAAAACTCCACCGGCTACTCATCTTTTTCTCAAAAAAAAGATGTTTCATATTTTCAAGGAGATACAACACATAATCTATCTGGTTTTCATTTGGAAAATCTGGATATTGAAAAAGAAGGAAGTCTGTCCCACCTTTGCACTTCGATCATGCATAATAGTCTCTGTGTTACTATTGTTGTCTCAATGGTTTACACAATTTTGAGCCTAACAAAAACAATCATCAGTGCTTAATTCTTTCAAACACAAGCACGAACACACAGGAAATTCGTTTTTCTGTCTAAACGTTCATAGAATAAACTTGTGTTATTCGATGATTGAATGGAAGACCTGGGGGAGTGAACATCACAAAAGCTCCTTTCCAATGTGTATTTGTTACACACAGTGACTTTGTGTTACTGACAGACATTTTTAACTGATTCATTTGTTGATTCAGGTGTTACATTCATAATTTGTCTGAATTTGAAAAGATTCGGATGAATATCTTTTTGGATCGATAGATGGTCAGAGGCTCGTGTGACAGATCAGTGGTCAGATCAGATCAATGACATTTCTTGTGAATGTTTTGATGATTTCAATACTACAATCATCAAAAAGGGGGAGAGAGGATCAAGAAATGTGGGATATGATAAAGAAAAGTTGGAGCTTAAAGAAGAAATTTATGTCAAGATAGTTAATTTGAAGAAAGTTTGTTGAAAGAAGAAAGAGCAAATTCAAAGAATTCTGGAAGCGAGCAGATCTTACTGAAACTTTCTTTGAAGACATTTGTTGAAGCAAACTGAGCTGAATCTGAAGATAATTTCTTTCTGATGTCTGAAAGAGGTTTTTATAAACTTGGGGAGATTGTTACTATTCTTGAAGACAGATTTTGGGAAGAATACAAAATTGTTTTTGAATATAAGGGGATATTATACTTCAATGCTTATGTTTCTTTTTGAAGATGATCTGAGTTGACAAGAAGTCTAAAAGGGGGAGATAAGTTGTTAAAGTTCATCAATGCAACATAAGGGGAGAATGAATTGCAAAATCTTTCAGATCTATCAATCACAATAGGTTTAGTCACTCTAGAACCAAGAAACTCATCATAAAAATGTTCAAACAATAAATCTAATTATGTTAAATGAGATGTAGACGTTGACGCTTTATCAGAATTAGAAACTTTAACCTCATGTTCTGGACTGGTCTGCCCAGAAGCTAATACTTCTGTTATCACGGGTTCTGAACTGATTTGATTAGAAGCCATATCTTCATCAAATTTGACATTTATGCTCTCCATAACTATCTAAGATTTCTTCATGTAAACTCTGTATGCAGCAGGCGTTTGAGAATATCCAATGAAAATTCTTTCATCAGCCTTGGGACTGAACTTTTTCAAGATCTTCTTGTCATTCAGTACAAAACACCTGTATCCAAAGATGTGAAAATGTTTAATGTTAAGTATTCTATTATTTATCAAAGCATATGGTGTTTTACCAAACCGACGATGAATGATTGAACGATTTTGCGTATAACATGCAGTTGAGACAGCTTCGACCCACAAAAATAAAGGTAGATCGGATTGGCTCAGCATCATTCGTGCAGCCTCAACAAGAGTCCGATTTCGTCGTTCAACTACCCCATTTTGTTCCAGAGTTCTGGCAGCATAAAACTGATGAGTTATTCCGACTGATTCGAGATAATCGTCAACCATTTTGTTCTTGAATTATGTGCCATTATCAGTTCTAAGAAGCTTAATTGTCTTCTGCAAGTTCACTTGAACGATCTTTAAGAATAGGATGATGAAATCGGGCGTCTCATCTTTCGATCTTAGAAATTTGACCCAAGTGTATCTTGAATAATCATCCACAATTACCAAGACGTATTTCTTGTTGTTTATGATTTGCGTTCGCATTGGACCACAGAGATCCATATGCAGCAGGTCTAAAGGAGTACTTGTTCTTGGTTTAGGGTTAGGCTTAAGAGAAGTTCTTTTCATCTTACCTTTCTCACACGCGTCACACAGATGTTCTTTGACATATTTTAGCTCAAGTAAACCCTTGACCAAATTGCCAGTCACCAGCATGTTAATGTATCAGAAGTTGAGATGAGATAGCCTTATATGCCATAACCAGCATTGTTGCATAGAGGCTTTAGAAAGTAGACATAATGCATTATCAAGCTTAACAATTGACATATTTATCGTGTAGAGGTTTGACTTTCGCGTCCCGACCAAGAGTTATTTACCATCTTCCGTTCTAACACAACATCACTTGGCCTTAAAATTAACCTCAAAATCTTTGTCACAGAACTGACCAATGCTGAACAGATTATGTCCTAAACCTTCAACATAGCTCACCTTCTTAATCGTTATGTTCTCTTGCACCACATCTCCATATCCCAAGATTGGTGAAAATTGGTCATTCCCAAAACGAACATTGCCACAAAATTTCTCTGTATAATTAGATAGAATATCTTTCTGCCCTGTCATATGCTTGGAACAGTCTGAATCCAAGTACCACATATGATGGGTTTGCATAAGAGAAATCAGACAACAACCAGTTTAGGTACCCATTTATAGATGGGTCCTTTCATGTTAGCACAAGATTTTGGCACCCATTTGAATTTGGGTCCTCTTTTCTTTTGAAAAACATTTGAAGAATAAACATGATAAGATCCAAACCAACAATCAGAATATTGGCGAGTTACAAAATCATTTCGACCATATGTGGAAAACTGAGTAGTAGACGGAGATAATTGGATCAATTGCTTTATTGAGTAATTCTTGTAAAAAGTTACAAGTTTTCTTTTATGAGTAGAAACTTGACCAAATACATCAGAAAAACTATCATAAGTCCTATTATAGTTTGAAACAAAAAATAATTTTGTAGCCTCTTCAATCTTCTTCTTAGATCTCCATTCCAATTTCGCTTCAGACTTTTTCTTTTTCAATTCTGAAACACAAAATTTAGATTTATTAGAAACACGAGATTTAAGATTATGTGTTTCTTTGTGCTTACCAGTGTTGATCCGTTTCTGTGAGCACCTTTTCTTTTGCTTCTTACCTTTAAAGTAATAGGTACTCACAGGAACTGAATCATCAACCTTAGTTGATGTTTCACCTTTTTCAAACACACTAGGTAAAGCAACATTATTGATTACAAAAGAAGTATGATCTGTAAATTTAGCATTGAAATCAAATTTATCAACACTTTCATCCAAACAACCATCAGAATTTAAAAAATCATTTTCAACCATAAACAAGTCATCAACATCATCATCAAATTGTTGAGCCTTGGAAGAATTTGAAAATTTGATATCATTTAGCTTTTGAGAACACTTCTTTTTATAAGACATTTTATCACAATCTGAAGATTTAGGATGAGTAAAAACATTTCCCATGAAAACTTTACACGATGATGCATCTGAATCAGTAGAATTGTTTACACAAACTCTTTCTGATTCGGAGTTGTCATTTGTAGCTTCAGATTTAAAATCAGTGTTCTTCATAACAGTAGAAAACACAATCTTCTCAAGATCAACCAAAATTATTTCTTCCGCTAAGATATTTTCAAGTTCAGAAATTTTGCTTTCCAAGACGAGTGGAGGAACATAAAGCTTTGTTAAACAGGTTTTACCTCCATCTCCTCAGTAGAATAGCTTCGAAAATAATCATTTGATAGAAATTTTGGTTGCTCAGAAAGATAACTCTCATTCAGTTTTTGGTAGCAGAATGGTAGTTGCATTTTGGTTGTGTTCTTTCTGTTTTCATCTTCCTTAGCCTCAATCTCATCAGATGATTTTGTAACAAATTTGGGTTTCAAATGAGGACATTTGTCAGCCACTTGTAAGAAATCAAAATTATATAAAGTTGGTTGCTTTCTTATAGCTTTATTTACATAATGTGGGTTATCGTAACCAATACCCCAATTATCTTTGAAATCAGTAACTTCCTTTGGTTTGTTTAGATAAATAGTTTGATCAGTTTAACCTCGAGTATAAAGTTTTTCTTCCAAACCATTAATCTTTTTCATCAAAGATTTGTTTTCATATTGCAATTTATTATAATTGACCACAAACTCTTTCTTCTCAAGTTCAGACTTCTTAAATTTAGAAACTGTTTCAGAAATTTGATTTTCAAAACAAGTTTTTTGTTTTTCAAAAACAGTAGCAGATTTGTTCAAAGAGTCAATTAAGTTTTTGTTCCCAGCAAGTTCCTTCTATAATATTTAACAGTTATTTGAATTCTATATTATATTCTTTAATATATTCATATTAATTATGAATTGCGAATATGAATAGCTTAATAGTTAATAGCAAAGATTCTAAGAGTTTATTGAATTCCTATGCATGTCGAATTTACCCCCCCCCCTTCCAGGCCCATCACAAGGAAAACGAAAACCAAGATTTGCTTTATCCGGTATCAAACAGGAGCTACGAGATAAAAAATTGTTTGATGCTTTTTCGCAACTCTGCTTTTCTCCTTTTTGAGCTTAGCTTGTAAGTCTTGAAGCTCGACCATCATGGTTTCCATTTGCTTTAAAAATCAGATTCAGAAAAGTTTTGTAACTCTTCGGAAGTCTCCTCATCAGATTCATCGTATTTGACTTCCTTGCCTATTAAGCATATGTGAGCAGTCTTTTCTTTATCCTCTTCATAGTTTGAATAATCCAACCAGAAATCATCCTCAGCCATCAATGCTTTACCTGCCTCTTTTTGCTTGGCCAGAAACATCTTATTTTTGTAGTACTCGAAATTCCTAACAATCGGCTTCTGACAGTCTTTGGCAAAGTGGCCTATGTTAGTGCATAAATATGTTGGATACAAGATCATGAAGACTGAACACTGAAAGTCAAGCAAATCAAAGCTCAAGTCAACTCTCAAGCATAGAAGTCAAAGTCTTTGTGTAAAAAAGTCAAAGTCAAAAGTCAAAATAATAGTTTTTGTAAGTGTTTTTGTGCGCGTGTGTTAAATAGGTATACGGCTAGTTGTGTTTGAATTATTAAAGTTGCAAACTATTTTCTAGAGAGAGAAAGTTGTCTGAGAGCATTGTATACGAATTCTTGTTTGGAATTGGAAAACAGGTTGATTGATTCTCTTGTTCTTATATTGTCATCTTGATTGTATTGTGATTAGAACTTGAATTTGGGATTAATAATTGGTATCAGAGCAGAGTTCAAATCGAAATCATCAAGAAAATGGGAGTTCGCACTGTGTTTTGAGTTCTTGATTGAATTTTTCATTTTTGAGTGTTATTGTGAGATTAATTGGTTCAATAGTATTCGTATAAGTGTTTAGAACAATCTTATAGATTTTTTGGAATCTTGCACTGTAATTTTCATCAATTTTGAGATTTTGTTCATTCGAAAGTTCACGAGTTCGAAAGCACTGTATTGAATCAATTTATGAATGTAATTGAATTTCTTTGAAATTCAATGTTTGTAATAGGTTCGTAAAGTGTTTGTAATCGAATTGTCAAAGATTCAAATCGAAAGTCGAAGATTTGATGGGTTTTTGAGCCAATCAGAGTGAATTTTTGTCGAGATCTCAAGAACTCGCAGATCAATAGATTTCGCTTAATATCTTGTCTGAAAATTTCACAAGTGTAGAATTCGCATGAGTGTGTTATGCGAAATGTGCTGAATTCGCATGTGTGTGTTGTGAGAATTCCTCAGAATTCGTACAAGCTTATTTGCGAAAAGTCAGAATTCGCATAAGTCATATATACGAAAAGTTTTGTGAAAATATTCTAAGGGAAGAATTTACATATGCCTGTGTGCGAGAAGTGAAGAACTCGCATATACTGTCATACGAATTCCTCAGAATTCGCAATAGTGAGTTATACGAATTTCTAGAATTCGCATAAGGGTGATATACGAATTCCTCAGAATTCGTATAAAAAGTTTTAAAATTTTCCAAAGTACAGAATTCGCATAATTTTGTTGTGCAAAAAGTTTATACGAAAAGTAGTTTTTCAAAAAATTTCCAAGTCTAGATTTCGCATAGTGTTGTATGCGAATTCCTAGAACTCGCATATAATTACGTGCGAATTTTGCAGGGTGCGAATTCTGGTTTGTGCTTGTATGCGAATTCTGGAGTTTGGTGTTTGTGCGAATTGTTGTCTGGGAATTCTTGGCTAAGTTTTCTTGTGTGCGAATTTTGTGTGCGATTTGTTTGTGTTTCAGTGTATCTTGCGAATTCCATACTTAGGAGATTTTTGGAAATTTTAATTTCTGAAATTTCTAAGTTTCTCTGTATTGTGATTTCACTTGAACTAACGATCATTTTTAAGTTCTTATTGTATATTTATTGAAAACAGGATGACTTCCAAAGACGCACTCTCTATCGGTACAGACGTGAAACCTCCGGTGCTATTCAAAGGAGAATATGAGCAATGGAAGGACCGGTTTCTCGACTTTGTGGACAAACATACAAATAGGGAAAATATTCTGATGTCCATCATGGAAGGCCCAATGGTACCTCTTACCATGGAAATACCTGATGATGAATCCTCTGACAGCGAAGATAGGAATATAGACAGAGCTCAAAAGACAAAGACAGTACCAAAAGATTTTTCTTAATACACTGAAGAGAAAAAGAATAGATTCCAAGCAAATAAGCAAGCTAGATCCCTACTCTTACAGAGTATTCCTAACGAGATCTACGTCAAAATTGACAGCTACAAAGCAACCGCGAAGAAAATGTGGGATCAACTTCAGAAAATGATGATGGGATCCAAGGTTGGAAATCAAATGAAGGTTGCTAACTGTATAAACTGTTATGAGGAATTCAAGGCAAAAGAGAATGAGAGCCTTGAAGAAACATATGAGAGATTTGTTCTTCTACTGAATGAGCTTGCAAAGAACAAAGTCAAGAAGAAGCAAATAGAGAACAATATTAAGTTCCTCAGCATCCTTCAAACTGAATGGAAAACACACACTAGAAGGATGAAGCAAATGAAAGATCTAAGTGATATCCCACTACATGAAGTATATGAAACATTGAGACAAAATGAGGAAGAAGTGGAAGAGAAAAGAGGAGAGAAGAAGAAGGCTGAGAAAACAGTGGATCCTATTGCTTTAGTTGCTGCTCAAAAAGAGAAAGAGAAGAAGGAAAAGAAGAAGAAATAGAAAGTGGTTATTCCGATTTCTGACGATTCTGCTAATTCTGATTCTGACAGTGATGATGGAGAGAACCTAAAACAAGCGATGCTACTTTCGACCCGAGCCTTTCAAAAGAAATTCTACAAGAAACTGGGATCAAACAGTCAAAGATATTCTCCAGGGTCTAAGAATCATGAGCATAGAGAAAGAGTGGATGGAAGAAGATATGAGGAAAAGAAGTTTGTAGATAGAAAGCCTGAGGAGAAGAAAAGGTTTGTTAATGATTATGGCGGTGAGAAGAAGACTGATGACCTGATAAAGTGCTACAATTACGGTAAAGTGGGTCATTTTGCCAAAGACTGTCGGAAGCGTAGTGTGAGAAACTCCGACTACTACAAGCACAAGATGCTTTTGGCTAAACAGAAAGAAGCAGGAAAGGCTTTAATGGCAGAAGACGAGTTTTGGCTTGACCACTCTGACGAAGAAGACAAGGAAGAAACCGCACATATGTGTTTGATGGGGAAACAAGTGAGATATGATGAATCTGATGAAGAAAATTCTGATGAGGTATAAAATCTTTCTGAATCTGAATTTTTAAACAAAATGGAAGCCATGATGATTGAGCTTCAAGACCTTCAAGCAAAACTGAAAAAGGAGAAAAGCAGAGTTGCTAAGAAGAGTCAAACTGTTTTTTATCTCAACAAAGAACTTGTTGGGAACAAAAGTCTGATTGACTCTTTGAACAAATCTGTTGGATCCCAGATCTAATCTCGTAACAATGATATAAACAATAAGAGTAATGACAGCGGAAGCAATACAGTTTAATATCAAAGGAGATTCAAATATCACAGTTCATAAAGCAGATAAAGATAAACAAGATATTCTTAGAATAAAATATTCAACTTATATTCTCAGATATATATCTTCTTAAGCACATTTGAACAATAAGGTGATGGTCCTATTTATAGGACCATAAAGTAAGCAGTGTACTTGCATGACAGAAAGAGCATGCTGAACAGTGACCTACTCTAGAAAGTAAATCTTATCACTAAGTGACGTGTCATCTGTTCTTCTGTTCATTAGAAAACTTGTTCATTCAGAGAGAATGTCTTCAGAGCTCTGACGTTGTCTTCAGAGCCTCTGATGAAGCTATCTCTGATGTAAGTTGCAATCTCTGATAAGTACTTCAGAGGCAGGTTTGTCCTCTGGTCTTCATCCTCTGATGTCTTCTGAGTTGCACTGACAAGTACTTCAGAGGCAGGTTTGTCCTCTGAAGTCTTCGTCCTCTGAAGTCCTCAGTTGCAATCTGATAAGTACTTCAGAGGCAGGTTTGTCCTCTGAAGTCTTCGTCCTCTGAAGTCCTCAGTTGCAATCTGATAAGTACTTCAGAGGCAGGTTTGTCCTCTGGTCTTCATCCTCTGAAGTCCTCTGAAATAGGACGGTTATTTTCAACACTTTAACAGATGATTTGGAGCTAACAATCTCCCCCTAAGTGTCGAAAATAAAAGATACAAAAATAACAGAGAATTGAATTTTAATCTAGAAAGCATAGAGGAGAAAATCATCCTCTTAAGTATTACTCCTTAAACATTTGGAAGTTTAATACAAAGTAATATCAAAAAAAAAAAAAGAAACAGACTACAATTTGTCACTTGAACAGATTCTATGGAATTTCATGATCAGAGCTCTGAAGTTGATCATCGAGTCAATCTCTAAGTCAAGCTTTGCCAGTAAATCTGCTCTGTGCCTTTCTTCTTTTGTATGGATCAATTTCTTTATACCTCTCAAGGTTTCATCAGAATACTTCGACACTTCTGAAGCTAGAAAGATCTTCTTTTCTTGATTTACTCTGAAGACGAAACCCAGAGGTTCTGCAACGATTGATCCAGTCTTCTGTTCTTTAAGTTTGTCAAATGACTCCACAGGTTCAGTTACCTCCAGCTTCTCTTCCCCTAGGTTCAGAGCTATTTGAAAGTCACGTTTTGCTCGGTGTTTGACATAGGCCTCCATTGCCCGTCGGACTTCAACCATGCCCATCCTGATTTCCCTTCTTCCATGATCATACCTGGCAGAGCAATAGGCATATAGATGTGGTAAATCATATGGATTTAGATTTACGAGATCATTGTCATTGAACTCGTAAATCTTCTGATCAGATCGAGTTACCACATAATTCCTATAGATAATCTTGTTGTAAGCAAAGGTCTTTTCTGAGATTTTGTTGATTTTGATGATTGGATCATCAGAAAGGACCTGTGCTCTTGGTTTGGTTTTATCTCTGATAAATCTTCGCTCATAGTCTGGCATGTCCTCTCTGATTCTTGGATTCAGAGGAATGACTAGTGTGTCTGCCATGTTGAACTCACAGTAGATGTATCTGAAGTGGTCTTCTATGGAAGCTTCGGGATTTGATTCGAGGAATGTGGGAGGTTTATTGAACACTTTTGCTGGAAGACCGATGCTTGTTTTCTGAACAGGATTCTCTGAAGGAGCCTGTTCATCAACAACCATGGTTTCTGGTTCCTTCGTCTGTGGAGGATCTTCTTTTGAGGGTTCAGAGATGTAGCCATCTATCTCTGGTGATTCCCTTAGCTCTGACATTGTTGAAGTATGATGTGGTTGAGCATTCTTGAAGACATATTCTTCGACATTAACTACTTCAACTTCTTCTTCAATCTCTTTTCCAGAATCTGTTTTTTCTTCTTTTTCAGATTCTGATTCGTAAGCATCTCTCATCACATAAGTTGATCTTTCTGGTGATGAGAATGCATCTTCTGATGTTGAGAAGTCTACGAGCTGTTCATCTTCTTCTTCGTCCAGAGCTCCAATAGTTTCTTGAGATGCAGCTGTGATTTGTTCAGCTGTGATTGGAACTATTGGAGCACCTGAAGTGGATGGGGCTAGAAAGATGACAGGTACTGGCGACTTTAGAGTGGCCTGAATATCTTCAGCAGAGGTGGAGGTTGAACGTCTCTCTGTTCCTTTCTCCTTGTGTTGGTTTAATTCAGAGGGAGTGGACTCCTTTTGTGTTTCAACAGGTTTTGGAGTAGGAGTCTTCTCCCCCTTTTGAAGATCGGATGACCCCTGAGATTGGTCATCTTCGTTATCAGAATCTTCATACCGAGCCTTCTTCCGCGCTTCCTCAGAGCATGCGACCTCTGGTTCCTTTCTCTTCAATACTCCCTCTGAAGATTTGACATTCTTCAGAAGGTCTTCAATTTTCTTGTTCTGCTGAGTGGTCTTGGAGACGAACTTGCTGGATATAGTCATTACATTGCTGGTGATCTTCTTGGAGAAGTTGGTCAGGTCAGCCTTTGTAATAAACTCTGTAGCAGGAGCAGCAGTAGAGGTAGGGATCTTTGCAAGTACCTCTGCCAAAGAATGCAAGACTTCCTCTTTGAATTGAGAGAAGTCTGCATTTGTTGGAGTGGGGGCAGAGGTAGGTGGAATCGCCTGGAGGAGCTCTATTTTTGAGTTCTGAATTTCCCTGGACAATACGGAGTCATTTTTTATGACCAAGCTTTCCAGAGCATCCAGTTTTTCGTTCTGTTTGAGAACCGTCGTGCGCAGCTCAGAGACCTCTGAAGTGAGCTTTTCAACTTCAGAGTTAGAGGCAGAGGCCTCTGAGGTCTTCTCTATTTGATGTTTTATCTCCTTCAGAGATTCTCTGATTTCATCACCAAAGATTCTGAACTCTTCTTTGGTAACGTAATCAGAGGGGGTAACCTTAGGATCAACACATGATTCTAAGTTTCCCTCGAGTTCAGAGGGGCCTTCTTTCGGAGGTGGTTTGAGGTTTTCTCCGGAAGGACTTCCCATTAATCCTTGGGGACCCTTTTTCAAGGATTTCCCTATAATGGTTCCGATTGGTCTCTGATCATCAGAGTCAGAATCTGATGATGAGAACCGAATGTGTTTGGAAACCTTGCTGTCCAGGCTAAGGATTCCTTGTGCAAGAAGGTCGTGCCATTCTTTTTCTGACAGGCAATGCTTACGTTCTAAGGGACGGTCCAACTTAGTTTGAGCCACAAAGGCATCATGTGTAGGTAGAGGTGACATACTCTGGGGTGATTGAGTATTTTTATCTTGGTCTAAGTCCTTTTGGGAGGACTTAGCCGTATCAGAGGTTTCCCCTCTGGTGCATGCTTCAGAGGCAGAAACAGATGCCTCTGAGCGGTTAGGATGGGTAGGGTTCGAGGTGTGCACCTCTGTTTCAATGTCCATTGATGCTGGACCACCTTGGACAGTAAATTTGGTTGCACTGGGATTTGGGCTTTGGATTCTCTCATTTGTGTCGTCAAGGACATCTTTTTCTACCTCACCGCCCTCAGATTCTAAGTTTAGAAACTCACCCTCTGGAATTCTCTCTTCCTCACTTTCCTCTGCTCTGACAGAGATATTCTCTTCGTCAGAGGGAGGGTTCTCATGTTCTCTCTTCCTCACTCTCTCAGAGCCACCCTCTGGTTGCGCTCTGTTAATGTTTTGAGCAGTATCAGAGATATCACTCTCTGATTCAGGCTCAGGCTCAGAACCTAAGTGTGTTGGGGATCCCATCATCGGTTCTGATGATTGGTCAACACGACTAAGTAGGAGATGGGTAGGAGAGTCGGTAGGAATTACCTCAATCATGGTGTGTGGGAATCGTCGGTCATGTGGATAAGGAGGAACCTCTGTTGCTTTGAATGAGTTCATCATAAACAGAGGAGTCATTGGGCCCTCCTCAGTGATGGAGAATTTCTCCATTGCTCGTTGAATGACCACAGAGATGAATCGAGGAAACAATACCGATATTGGTTGTTTTCCTTTGGCCAAGTCCTTGTTCTTCTTGTCCACCGCCGTCAGCATCTCACAGAAGAGAATGTGAGCCATATTGATGCTTCTGTTGAAAAAGAGAGCATACATTATGGCTATTATCGCTGGATGAGTCTGATCCTGACTTCCAATCTTGCAGGTTATTGTTCGGTTGAGAACACTGAACATAAAGTTCCATTTGGGAGGCAGGTACTGACGTCTGAATTGACTTAGGCGTGTTATTTCTTTATTGTAGCCCAAGTGGTGGAGGAACTGAAGAAGGACTTCTTGACTTGGTAGTTTCTCAAAAGCATATATTTGAAGATCAGTTGTCGTGAGGAGGTTGAATCGACGAGTCAGGGTTTGTGGGGTTATTCTTATTGTCAGGCTTTGTTCTCCTAGGTCAATGTGCCCAACCAGTCCTTCCTTTTCAGCGTCGTATTCACTTGAATACCACCATTGTTGGACAAAGCGAAGGGGAATATCTGAGGCATGTTTGGTTAGAACATCATTGAGTTCGCAGTTGGTGAAAAAGTCGAGGATTGGGCGAAACTGTTCATCGTATTTTGATGGGGTGACGTCCAGAAAGTAGTTGTTTCCTTTGACTGGAACATCGAACTGTACCATATTCATGCTTGGAACAAGTTTGCTTGAGTTATCTGAAGTTTGGGAATGAGCCGCCATTGTTGCAGGTTGAGAAAGATGAAAGCTTAGAAGGAGAGATTTGGGATTTTGGATTTTGAGAGCGTAAAGGATAATAAAAAGGGAAACAGGGTTTTTATAGACAAAGGGTAGAGGGAGAGGTTATGGAAACGGCGAATGAGAGTCCTAATGTCAGAAAGGACGTTCCATCATCCCCTAATTAATAGGTGACACGTTTAGGTATGTAGGGGAGAGTCGCTTTGTGTCAGAAAACCGCCAGTTGGTTTTTAAAAAAGAAACGAATGGTTATCCAAAAAGATTTATTATTTAAACGAATTTCCTGGAATATTCGTTTAATGAGAAAAGATCAGAAGCTCTGATATAAATATCAGAGACAAGATCAGAAGCTCTGATATAAATATCAGAAGATCAGAAGCTCTGATATATTTATCAGAGACAAGATCAGAAGCTCTGATATAAATATCAGAAGATCAGAAGCTCTGATATATTTATCAGAGACAAGATCAGAGGCTCTGATATAAGTATCAGAGACAAGATCAGAGGCTCTGATATAAATATCAGAGACAAGATCAGAGGCTCTGATATAAATATCAGAGAAGATCAGAAGCTCTGATATAAATATCAGATCAGAAGCTCTGATATAAATATCAGAGACAAGATCAGAGGCTCTGATATAAGTATCAGAGACAAGATCAGAGGCTCTGATATAAATATCAGAGAAGATCAGAGGCTCTGATATAAGTATCAGAGACAAGATCAGAGGCTCTGATATAAATATCAGAGACTTTTCTTCCTCTTGAAAAGCTGAAAGGGTCTTTGTCTCCCCCTTGACCAAAGAAAGAAGTCTTTGATGTTCTCCCCCTTGACACATGCTTGGAGAAAACAAGTGATTTTTACCATTGGTGAAAAAGTCCAGAGGTTCTGATTGAAAGGATCAGAGACTCTGAAGTTTTCTTGTGGACATATGCTACTTGGTTCAGAGTTTCTGATTATTGATCAGAGACTGAGTTTACCAATTTTTTGTTAGGTAGACATATTCAACATTCCCAACTTGCTAACTAAAAAATTGAACCTTCGTTCATCTAAAGCTTTTGTGAAAATATCAGCAAGTTGTAGTTCAGTTGGTACAAAATACATCTCTATTGTTCCCTTTTCAACATGATCTTTTAGAAAGTGGTACCTTACATCGATGTGCTTGGTTTTGGAGTGTTGTACTGGATTGGCAGAGATGGCTATGGCACTTTTTGAATCACAGAGAATTGGAATTCTTTCAATTTGTTGGCCATAATCACTGAGCTGAGTTTTCATCCATATTACTTGTGAGCAACAACTAGCAGCAGCAACATATTCTGCCTCTGCTGTTGAAGTTGAAACACAGTTTTGCTTCTTGGATGACCAACTTACCAGCTTATTGCCCAATAACTGACAGCATCCTGAGGTACTTTTTCTATCAAGCTTACATCCGGCATGATATAGAAGCATTCATTGATGGTGGCAGATCTTGTTTTAACTCCTTCGGATGAGGATCCAATTATTTGATCAATTGGATGATCTTTTGTCCATCTTGTAATTGGAGCATAAATTTGGGGTGGAGTTTGAGCTTCAGAGTCTCTGACAGTTGGTGACACCTATGTTGTATTGTTCAGAGGCTCTGTTGGTGATGCCTCTGTTGTACTGTTCAGAGGCTCTGAGTTTTGTTCCGGAGATGCAGATTTTTGTTCATCATTTGGTTCTGGAGTTGCTTCAGATACTTCTTGATCATCTTCTGATTCACTTTGTTGATCTGCATTTGGTGAAACAGAAGGTGTTGGTTCAGAGGGCCCTGAAAGGGTTGTACCTGTTTCTTGAGGTTCTTCTGAATTCTCTCTCTGTCTATCTCTGAAGATAACTTCAGAGATATCTTCATCATCAAAGAAATCTTCAAATATTTTGTTTAATTCAGATTCCCTTGATGATTCAAAGATTGGTGATGAACTTTCTTGTTGTTCAGAGCTTTTATTGTCGTCAAAAGTGATATTGATGCTCTCTTGGATAGTTCTTGTTCTAAGATTGAATACTCTAAAAGCTTTTGAGGCTAATGAATATCCAATGAATTTGCCCTCATCAGCTTTCTTGTCAAACTTTCCAAGATATTCTCTATCTTTCATAATATAACACCTGCATCCAAAAACATGAAAATATTTAATATTAGGTTTCCTATTGTTAATGAGTTCATAGGATGTTTTCTGAAATCTCTTGACAATTGTAGCTCTATTCTGAGTGAAGCAGGTTGTTGCTACTGCTTCTGCCCAAAAATTTGTTGAAAGATCAGATTCAGCAAGCATTGTTCTGGCAGCTTCAACAAGTGTTCTGTTTTTCCTTTCAACTACTCCATTTTGTTGAGGAGTTCTTGTTGCAGAGAAGTTAGGGGTAATGCCTTCTTCTGATAGATAAGAATTGATTTTGGCATTTTTGAACTCTGTTCCATTATCACTTCTTAGTTTCTGAACTTTGCTGCTGAATAGAACCTGTAATCTTTTTAACAACCTTATTAATGTGTCAGGGACATCAGATTTAGCTCTAATGAATTCTATCCATGTGTATCTGGAAAATTCATCAATCAGAACCAGAATGTATTTCTTACCTGCTAGACTCTGTACAGAGATAGGACCACAGAGGTCCACATGTAGCATGTGCAGAGGTCTTGGACAGTTGTTTTCACTTTTGGTTTTATGGGAAGATCTTTTCATTTTTCCCATCTCACAAGCAGAACAAAGATGATCTTTGTTAAACTTTAGAGATGGTAATCCCTTAACCAAATTAAGTTTAACTAACTTATCAAGTGAGGAAAAGTTTAGATGTGAAAACTTTTTATGCCAGAGCCAGATTTCCTCACTGTTCAGAGATACAAGACAAAGTTTCTCTGAATCAGTGTTTGTGATTTTGGTAAAGTTCATTCTATAGAGGTTACCTTTTCTGTCTGCTCTTAGCATTTCTTGACCTGATTTTGAGTGAAGAAGTGAACAATATTTTCTTTGAAATTTCACATCAAAACCATGATCACAAAGTTGACTTATGCTTATCAGATTGTGTTTTAATCCATCCACATAAGCAACCTTTGATACTGAAACATTTCCTCTTGATAACTCACCATATCCTTTAATCTGTCCTTGCTTGTTGTCTCCAAAAGTAACTGCTCCTCCAGATTTTGCTTTAAATGAGGATAGCAGTTCTTTATCTCCAGTCATAAGCCTTGAACATCCAGAATCTAGGTACCATATCGGCATTGACTGTTTCTGCAAGACAGATTATAGTTTCTTAGGTACCCACCTCATTATGGGTCCTTTTGTGTTAGACTTTGGTGGATTTGAATGACTTTTTGGCATCTCATCTTTTGATGTCTTGCCTTTACGTGTCTTCTTTTGAGATTTTGTCTCTGAGATATTTTTCAGAGATTGATTCAAAAGGCAGTGTGATCCTTTAAAATGATTCTTCAGTTTCATCAGGAGATAAATGCAGTTACAATTAATAGAACAAGAAGAAGTAGGAGCAAAGTTTTTTTCTTTATTAAAAGCATTTGTTACATTTTGACTTCTTTTGAAACTAGCACTAGGAATATTACATTTATCCCTAACTACTTCTTTTCTTTTTGCTTGAAAGACAGTCTTCTTTTCAAGTTGCTTTTTCTTGTTCAAAAACATCTTCTTTTCTTTGCTGCTTACTGCACAGACAGGATCAATATGATTAGTTTTTGTCCATTTGCCCTTTTGTTCAGGAAAGAATTTTATTGTTTTATAGGTGTAAGAGCCAGAAGTGTTTGTTTTATTCTTTGCCTTTTCTTGCAACTCTTTTTCAAGTTCCAGAGATGTTTTTGCTTGTAAACACATTTTTGCAAAATCAGGACTTATTGGTATTCTGGTTTTGGTTTTCAATACTGAAATTGGAACATTCAAAATACCAGAGCCAACAGTTTCTATCTTTTTGTGAATTACATTCCCTGGTTTACAAAAAATCTGTTCATCAATCTCTAAATCAGATTCTGAATCAGAGTCAAGAAAGTCTCTCTTAGATTTGATAGAGATATCTACCTCTACTGGTTTTTTAATTTCTTTTGATCTAGAGACTTTGATGATCCGTTTCATGCTTTCTTTTCTTTTTAAGTCCTCCATGACATTTTCTTTCCATATCCTTTGAACATCATCTTCAAACGTGGTTCTGATGTTTTCATCTGACTTTGGTGAATACAGAGGAGCATTTGGATTAAGTGAACTCTGAGATTCATTTTCAGAAGTACTTGTATCAGAGGTACTTGGTTCAAATGTCTCTGATTCACTTGAGATGAAGGCATCAAATCTGAAAATTTCTTTGGGATCATAGCTTTGAGGTTTTGTAAAGAGTACTTCTGAAGTTTCTTCTTTTACCTGTAACACAGACTTTTGAATGTCTTTTACTTCAGAGTACGTAGTATTTTTGAAATTCAAAGCTCTTGCTTTTGATCCCTCTGATGTTTTCATTCTTTTGAAATTATTCAGAGATGGACTTTCAAATCTTTGGACCTTTCCCATACAGAAAGTGGAAGAAAGTGAAGTTTTCTCCAATCCATTGAATGAATTCAACTCATTGAATCCTAGTCCTTGAGAGTCCATTTGTGATTTTATTTTGTCAAAGACACTTTGTGCATTAACATAGCTTTTGATTTGAAGATTTTTTCTATCTAGAGATTGATGTAAGATTTCTCTTTCCTTTTGAAAAAATTTGGTTAAGGCAATAGAATTGAGCCTTTCATACTCAGATTTCTTTACTTCTTCTTCTTTTCCTTTTAAAACTTTCTCTATTTCTCTTATTTCTTCTGAAAATGATTTTTCTTTTTGCTTGAAGGTTTCTTCAAGTTTAGTTTTTTCAAGAAAAATATCTTTCTTTTCTGATTCCAGAAGATTCTTTTCTCTTTTGTAAAAGATGAGCTCTTTTGTTGCTTGCTCTCTTTTCTGTTTTTCTTCAACAAATTTTTGCTCTAAATCCTGAAGTTTATTAATTAGTTTAAAAGCATCTATTTCAGGATCACTGTCAGAGGTGTAAAGAGAGTTTACCTTTTCAGAGTTGTCTTCGGATGCTTCATCAGTTTGATTTCCATCTGAAAAAGCCATACCACAGAGATTGGTAGGCTCTTCCTCACCATCACTTGTCGAGTCAGATAGCCAGTCTTCCATTTCTGCTACAAGAACTCTTTCTTTTACATTGTATTTGTATTTGTTCTTGTAGTAATCTTGATCTTTGACAAGTTTTCCTCTGCAGTTTGCAGAGAAGTGGCCTGGTTTTCCACATCTGAAGCATCTTCCATCATTTTGATTTGTTGGAAGAGTGGCAGTACTTGTCCCTGGCTTCTGTTCTTGAGGTTTGAAGTATCTCTGTGGTTGTGGATACCTTGGTTGGAATGGTTGTTGTGGTCTTGTTTGTTGTGTTGCATCATCATGATTGAAGTTTGCACCCTTTTGATCACTATATGGAGTGAATCTGGGTTCTTGTTGAAATCTTCTTTCCGGATTTCTTCTTTCTTCATTCTCTCTCTTTCCTTCAAATACCTTCTTACCAAATTTCTTGTTAAATTGATGAGTGATTAATGCAAGAGATTTGGCAAAGGCATTGATATCTTCATCTGAGTCTGAATCTGAATGAGTTTCTTCTGCCATCAAGACCTTTTTGGATCTTCTTTTTGTTTCCAAACATTTTTGTGACTCTTCACAGTTGCTTTCTTTTGATATTTGTTTTGAAACAAGCGCAAGGGGTCCACCCAAAGAGGTTTTTGATTTTTGCTTCATAACTTCTTTTTCATGTGCAACAAGAGTACCATAAATGTCAGTTAATGACCATGACTCAAGATCTTGATTGGCCTGTATAGACATGGACAGTTGTGACCATTCTTCATTCAAGCTTTTCAAAAAAAGAACATTGTTTTCCTCTTTTGTTCTCATTACTCCAAACTTTCTGCATTTGTTTATTAGAATGTTGAATCTTGAGTAAGTTTGGTGTAATGTTTCTTCTGGTAGAGCATGAAAATCATGATATTCATTGATGCATAGATTTCTTCTATTTTTCTGGGTTTGTAGGCCACCTTCAAGTTGATTTAACAACTGATCCCATATCTCTTTTGCAGTTTTACAAGAATCAAGTTCTTGAAAGATATCATTGGGAATGGCCATTATGAGTAATCTAACAGCTTTTGAGTCATTATCCATCATATTATTTTCTTCATCAGTGAAGTTTGTGGTTTTCTTTTCATAATATGCAGGTATTTCGGCAGTATCTGCTGTTGCAGGAACTCTTGGCACCAACACCATTGGAATGTGAGGTCCAATGTTCACAGATCTAAAAAGATCCCTGTCCATACCTTCTAGGAAATTTACCATCCTTATTTTCCATTGGGGATATTCATCTCTTAAAAGTGTAGGAGGTTTTGTTAATGACCCAGCTGTATAAATGGCACTTATGCTTGAGTTTGCCATTTGTAAAAATGAAGATTTGAAGAACTGATACTTTTTGTAATGAACTGAGATTTACTATCAAATCTAGAGCATATGATATTCTTTAATAAACTGGGTTTATATGAACATGCACAGATAATGAAAGTTTAGAATCAATGAGATTTAAATCTATCCGAGTATGCAGATATGATCTTTCTTTGTTTAGAAACAAAGGAAGCTCTGATACCAATTGTTGGATCCCAGATCTAATCTCGTAACAATGATATAAACAATAAGAGTAATGACAGCGGAAGCAATACAGTTTAATATCAAAGGAGATTCAAATATCACAGTTCATAAAGCAGATAAAGATAAACAAGATATTCTTAGAATAAAATATTCAACTTATATTCTCAGATATATATCTTCTTAAGCACATTTGAACAATAAGGTGATGGTCCTATTTATAGGACCATAAAGTAAGCAGTGTACTTGCATGACAGAAAGAGCATGCTGAACAGTGACCTACTCTAGAAAGTAAATCTTATCACTAAGTGACGTGTCATCTGTTCTTCTGTTCATTAGAAAACTTGTTCATTCAGAGAGAATGTCTTCAGAGCTCTGACGTTGTCTTCAGAGCCTCTGATGAAGCTATCTCTGATGTAAGTTGCAATCTCTGATAAGTACTTCAGAGGCAGGTTTGTCCTCTGGTCTTCATCCTCTGATGTCTTCTGAGTTGCACTGACAAGTACTTCAGAGGCAGGTTTGTCCTCTGAAGTCTTCGTCCTCTGAAGTCCTCAGTTGCAATCTGATAAGTACTTCAGAGGCAGGTTTGTCCTCTGAAGTCTTCGTCCTCTGAAGTCCTCAGTTGCAATCTGATAAGTACTTCAGAGGCAGGTTTGTCCTCTGGTCTTCATCCTCTGAAGTCCTCTGAAATAGGACGGTTATTTTCAACACTTTAACAGATGATTTGGAGCTAACAAAATCTGCTACTATTTTTAAACAAGAAAAATATTGTTTTGAAAATAAGATTTCTGAAGTTGTTTCTAAACTTTCAAAGTCTGATCTTGAGAAACAAGAATTTGCGCTAAAAGCTCACAAATTGCAGGTTGAGAATAAGAATCTGGAGAAAAAGGTAAGTGGTTTGGAAGCCAAACTATATGCTAGAGGACAAACAGATCAAACCATCTTTCTAAACACACCAAATGAAGAAAATGATGTTAAAGAAAAGTGGGGACTCGGTTACGATAACCCACATTATTTGAAGAAAGCTATCAGAAAACAACCAGCTTTGTATAGCTTTGATTTTCTACAAGCGGCTACCAAACATCCTCATTTGAAACCCAAATTCGTTACCAAATCCTCTGATGAAGTAGAGGTCAAAGAAGATGAGAATAGAAAGATTACAACGAAAATGCAACTACCATTCTGCTATCAAAAGCTGAATGATAGTTATATTTCTGAACAACCAAAGTTTCTTTCAAATGATTATTTTGCAAGTTATTCTAGTACAGAGTTGGAGGCAAAACCGATTAAAGCAAAAATTTATGTTCCTCCACTTGTTTTAGAAAGTAAAATTCTTGATCTTGAAAATGTTTTGTCTGATGAAAGAATTTTGGTTGACATTGAACAAATTGTGTTTTCTACTGTATTGAAGAACACTGTTCTTAAATTTGAATCTAAAGAGTGTTCAAATTCTTCTAAGGTACCTCAAACTTCTGAAGATGATTTTGATAACTTATTTGCGTCTGCAAATGATTTTCTACATTCTAATGATGGTTTTAGTAGATGAAAGTATTGGTATGTTTGACTTTAATGCTAAACTTCCAGATCATTCTGCTTTTATTATTAACTCTGAATCTCTACCTAGTGTGTTTGAAGTAGGTGAGTCATCAACTAAGGTTGGTGAATCAGTTTCTGTGAGTACTGATTATTATGAAAAAGGTAAAAAGCAAAAGAAAAGGCGCTTACAGAAACGGACCAACACAGGTAAGCAAAAGCAAAGTCAAACTCAGAAATCTCATTTTCCTAACAAATCTATATCTTTTGTTTCAGAACTAAGAAGGAAAAGGTCTGAAGAGCTCGTTGGGTGAAATCTAGTTTGTAATAGACCGACTGATAGTATTTCTGATGTAGTTGGTATTATTGCTTCTGATAAATAAAAACTTGTAATTCCTTATAAGAAATATTCAATAAAGCAATTACTCCAATTATCTCGGTCTACTAATAAGTCTTCTAAATATAGACGGAATGATTTTGTTTCTCGCCAATATTCTGATGATTGGTTTTGTTCTTATCATGTTTATCATTCTAAAGTTTCTCATGATTTTCAAAGTAAAAGCGGACCCAAATTCAAATGGGTGCCAAAATCTTACGCTAATCTGAAAGGACCCAAATATATATGGGTACCTAAAGTTGTTGTTCCCTGATTTCTCTTATGCAGACCCGTCATATGTGGCACTTGGATTCTGGTTGCTCCAAGCATAGGACCGGGCAGAAAGATTTATTGTCTAATTATACAGAGAAATTTTGTGGAAATGTACGCTTCGAAAATGATCAATTTTCACCAATTCTGGGCTATGGTGATGTGGTTCAAGAGAACGTGACGATTAAGAAGGTGAGCTACATTGAAGGCTTAGGACATAACCTATTCAGCATTGGAAAGTTTTGTGACAAAGACTTAGAGGTTAATTTCAAGGCCAATTCTTTACGACAAGATCCCGATTTACTGCGGTTCTAAGAGCGCAATTGCCATATCAGCAAATCCTGTTCAACATACCAAAACCAAGCACATAGGCGTGAGATATCATTTTATTAAAGATAATGTCTAAAAAGGTACAATCGAACTTTACTTTGTGAACACAGATTATCAGCTTGCTGATTTATTTACCAAACCGCTTGACGAAAAGAGATTTAATTTTCTCATTTCAAAGCTTGGTATGCTAAATCTCAAGACTTAATCTGTTGTTACCTATTAAAGTTTAGTTTTGTTATTTTTATTCATTTCTTTATTTTTATTCTGAAAGATATCTACACTTAAGTTTGTTCATGATCTTAGGGGAGTGTGTGAAGATGATCAAATAATCTACATTTGAGGGGGAGTTAATATAGTTTGCATATATTCTATCACTAATAAAAATTTTGATGCATAATTTCTGGGGGAGTTAAGGAGTTAGGAAGATGACTTCTGATTACATCTGATCAGAACTCGTTCTTAACATGTTTTACCGCTTTATGTGTTTACTTTTCAATAAAGTTTTGTGAATAAAACTTTGTAACTTGACAGAATTTTTGACTGTTGCAGATTTTAGAGGGAGCTTAAACGATCATATAAATATGACTTTTGAGCTGACTTAATAAGATTTAAGATGAATGAAAGGTTTAATTATATTCTTAATCTCATACGTGTCTGAAAGACGGACAACTTTCAGGTATGAAAACATGTTTTTAAATGTTCAAACCACTTCTCATTCTTAAAACGATTTACTGAATTTAGAAGTGTGTTTTTAAATGTTTTCATTATTCATGTGCTTAAATGTTAATGAACCGTGTGTTTCTAAAGATAAATATTTGTGTATTATCCTTTTCATATAATGTCAAGTATTCATACACACCAGTTTACTATGTTTGTTAATATGTTCTTACTATGTCTCATATTGAAACAACTTTTCGATGGTAAGACACCCCGCTTGATATTCAATGTTTGTTGAGCGTGATTTCATTTCGAAACGTTTCTTTCTGGTCTATATTTTGTTTCGTATAGACAAATTCCAATTTTTTTACTGACCTAAGCTTTTCATGATAAATCATTCAGATTTTGATCTTTTTCATACAATGTCAGATTTTCAAACAAGTTTCTTGTATTCATTTCATTCTTTCAATATACTTGTTTTGAAAGATCTTCCATGATAAATATGCTCAAATCTCCATAATTACATTCAAGAGCATACATTTATCTGACTGCTATTTCACACTGTGCTTTAACTACAAAGTTAAACCGTTTGAGCAACATATGCTTATAGAATTACATGGGTTCATTGTGTGAGAACTTAATAGAACTTCTATGGATTCACGTTAACTAGTGTTTCCTACCCATGAAGTTAACCCTAGAGTGATCGAAGAGTGAGGAGTCAATATATGAGTGTGGGTGTGATGAGGTAAAATGAAAAAGGAGAGTTTGGTTAGAAGCGAGCTTAATGATAAAAAAAAAGAGGGTGAGAGAACAGAGTAAAAGAATATCAAACTCTACACCAACTTTTTTTGAGCCGGGCAGCCATATTTCTGATTGTTTCACAATTCTTTGGTGAACATCATTGAATCGGATAACTAGCCCATGCTAACTCTTGACTTAACCCCACCAGCTACTCATTTTATTCTCAACAAGAAGATGTTCAATTTTTAAACGGGACGCAACATATAATCTGTCTGATTTTCATTTGGAAAATCTGGATATTGAAAAAGAAGGAAGTCTGCCCCACCTTCGCACTTCGATCATGCACAATCGAGTCTGTGTATTACTGTTGTTGTCTCAATGGTTTACACAATTTTGAGCCTAACAAAAGCAATCATCATGTGCTTAATTCTTTCAAACACAAGCACGAGCACACAGAGAATTAGTTTTTCTGTCTAAATGTTCATAGAATAAACTTGTGTTATTCGATGATTGAATGGAAGACCTGGGGGAGTGAACATTAAAAAGCTCATTTCCAATGTGTATTCGTTACACACAGTGACTTTGTGTTACTGACATGCATTATTAACTTATTCATTTGTTGATTCAGGTGTTACACTCATATTTTGTCTGAATTTGCAAAGATTCGGATGAATATCTTTTGGATCGATAAACAGTTAGAGGCTCTTGTGAAAGATCAGTGGTCAGATCAGAATATTACGGACATTTCTTGTGAAAGTTTTGATGATTTCAATGCCACAATCATCAAAAAGGGGGAGAGAGAATCAAGAAATGTTAGAAGTGGAGAAGAAAAGTTCACGAAATGCAAATTTTGAAGAAAGTTTATTGAAAGTTTGTGTCAAAGAATGCAAGATTGTTGAAGATTGTTCAGAGTTGAAAGAGCAAATTCAAAGAATTCTGAGAGCAAGCTGGATTTTACTGAAATTTTCTTTGAAGATAAGTTGCTGAAGCAAACTAAGCTAAATTTGAAGATAATTTCTTTCTGGAGTCTAAAAGAGGTTCTTATTACCTTTGGAGAGAATGTTAAAGCTAATTGTAAAAGATGTTGTTCAAAGACTTTGGGGAGTATACAAAAAAAAAATTTAAAGATAAGGGGAGATTGTGCTTCAATGCTGATTTGCTGAAAGAAATGTCAAAGGGGGAGATTGAATTGCAAAATCTTTTTACAGATGATCTTGATCCAAAGGGGGAGAATGTTAGTGCATAAATATGTTGTATACAAAATCATGAAGACTGAAGACTGAAAGTCAATCAAATCAAAGCTCAAGTCAACTCTCAAGCATAGAAGTCAAAGTCTTTTGTGCGCGTGTGTTAAATAGGTATACGGCTAGTTGTGTTTGAATTATTCAAGTTGCAAACTATTTTCTAGAGAGAGAAAGTTGTCTGAAAGCATTGTATACGAATTCTTGTTTGGAATTGGAAAACAGGTTGATTGATTCTCTTGTTCTTATATTGTCATCTTGATTGTATTGTGATTAGAACTTGAATTTGGGATTAATAGCCTATCTTGCCACAGTTGTAGCACTTGA
Source organism: Arctium minus (assembly GCA_954870635.1). Classification (NCBI taxonomy): domain Eukaryota; kingdom Viridiplantae; phylum Streptophyta; class Magnoliopsida; order Asterales; family Asteraceae; genus Arctium; species Arctium minus. Next base: position 103,022,834 of record OX941080.1, on the reverse strand, counting down.
CTGGATCCTCAGTCTTCTTCTCTCCATACTCATTTACATACATTCTCTTTTCTTCTTGCTTCCTATCCACATAACCCTTTGCTTCAGATCTCCTATCATCAAACTTTCTTCCTTCAACTCTTTCCTTATGTTCATAATTTCTCGATCCTGAAGAATACCTCTGACTATTGGATCCCGACTTCTTATAGAATTTCTTCTGGAAGGCTCGGGTAAGCAAAATCATGGCTTGCTTGAGGTTCTCCCTGTAACACCCTCAAATCTAGAAATAGCAACTTATTTAAAATTTTCTAAATACATTAATAAAGGAATTATCTACAACCACAAATTAAGATTTAACCTCAATACAAACATTCATTCTATACAAAAGTCTGTGATAATAATGGATGCTACTAAAACCCCATAATAGTCACTATCTCCAAAATTGTGGAAGACTTCACCAACTACTTACATTGCACAAAGCTAAGGCTCAACTCTTCATGGCTGCTAGAACCAAAACCCAACTGGAACCTGATGCACATGCCGACAAATAAAAAGGTTAGGCTTAACGCCTAGTGAGCTCAAGAGTTTTCAACATAAATAAAGATGTCTGTGAAAATAGATATTGCAGTTTAATTCATAATCTTTCAAAAGGTATGCTTTGAATATGCAAACGACTCGTTTTCCAATAATATGCATTTTAGATGGAGAACACCAATTTGGACATTTTCCAAATCAAACTACTACAAAATGATGATACCAATGTAAACCGCCCCTTCATAAACTAGCTTTAACCCAAAACTCACTCAAAGCGTAGATATAAATTGGACTCTCCATTTAAAAAGGTACGGTTAAACCTTATATTTCAAAACACCCAAAACACGGGTGGGGCATAATACCCAACCCATAAATCAAGGGTAAAACCCAAATATACAAAACGTCACCAAAAACTTGGATAATAAAACTCAATACCCAAAAACAACACCTTTCGGTGACGGGGGATTCCCGATTCCATAAAATGTGACGGTCCACAAAGTAAGCCCATTTTATGTTGTTATGACTAGTCATATAAACAAAAGTACATGCAAGAGATGTCAGGCTCAGTAGCTTTAAACGTACACCCACGGAAACTCGAGTTCAACCCCGTCGGGTTCCTATGTCGAGCCCCTCATCTAATATCGTAATACTTGAGCACGAAGGACTTATACCGCACCCGGTACCTTAACGTGCAACACGAAGGACTTACATCGCACCCGATACCTAACGTGCTTCATCCAAAAACGCAAAACTTGAGCACGAAGGACTTATACCGCACCCGGTACCTTAACGTGCAGCACGAAGGACTTACATCGCACCCGATACCTAACGTGCTTCATCTAAAAACGCCAACAAGGCTCGAGGTCGAGCTACCAAAACTGGACAATTGTCCTAAAACCCCATCAAAATAACAATGCCAAGTCGTAGGCTTAGCAACCCATTGACTCATTGATAAATGAAAATAAGAATACGATAGAACGCACTCGACCAACGAATATGCAAACACCACGACTAAAAGTAAGATTAGTTCGAAACTCAACATTAGTTGAGGCAACCTATTTTCCAAATGAACTTATACTCTTATATCTTCCAAATGCCTCATAACACAAAATATGCATTTTCCAAATTTAACTGCTGATAAGAATGAAAATCATAAAATGAGACTATAAACATTCTTTCAAGTACCTCACATAAAAGTGCAAGTAATACTTTATAAAACATTCTATTTCATGAATGATGCATAAAATCCGACAAACATTTAAAAGCGTATTTCTTTGATCAAAGATCTATTTATGCAATAAGACCTCAAAACACATTCTTTTGTAACACATTTATCAAAATGCCCAAAAATCCCAAATGTGGGTATTATACAAAGATTGTAAAGTTAAATACTTCCAAAAATCAAAGATTAGCAAATAACCCAACATTTGATAATTTCATGTAGAACACATAAACACTTTAAAATAGACATTTTGGCATGTACAACGTTTTCACAAATCAACTTGAACTCACCTTGCTAGATTTAGTGCTAAATCTAGATTTCACCCAACGAGCTCTTTTGAAAACCACTTGAATCCTCAAGCCGAAATCCTCCAAAAACCTAGATCCACACAACTTCAACCGTTAATAACCACATCCAACCATAAAGAAACATTCCCCAAACATAATACACCAAAATCCCCAACGAGATCCAAACCCTAGTTTCTCCCAAAACTATCAAGTCCGAGATTTGATAAGCCAAATACTAGGGAAACATCAATGGAGCATTCATAACTTATTACAAGGTTTGGAAATGGAAAGAATGTACTTACCACTTAGGTTTTGACGAAAAACCTAGAAAACCCGAAATGAACTTGAGGTTGAAGATGAAGATGAAGCTCCTTGACCAATAACTTCCAATCTTTGATGGGTGGAAGGAGGAACACTTGGAACATAAAAGATTTGGTGCCCTTGATGCATAAAACTGATTTTAGGGTTTTGGGGTTCGGTTTCTAGAGAGAAAAAGGGTGAAAGGGGTTGAGAATAATGAGGTGGGGCTGCTCAAAATCGATTTTAAAACAACCAGAGGCCGCAGGCGATTGTGCCCGGCGATTGTGCCCAAGGCACTTTCACCAAGGAACTATCGCCCAAACTGTACCGCGGGCACCACTCTGTTGGCGATTGTGCCCGGCGATTGTGCCCAGGGCACTATCGCCAGGGCACTATCGCCCAGAGTGTCCCGAGCCCCGATTTCTTCCATTTTCATCCGGAGCACCCACGATGCGATAAGGCTTAAAAGGTAAGGCGTAAGGGATGAAATTCTTTATGATCAAAATCAAGGATTTCTCAAGGGATTGGCTTTCACAGACAGGAATTTACGGGTGTTACAATCCTCCCAACCTTATAATGATTTCGTCCTCGAAATCTAGGTTCCCATGAAATCTCACCCGCAGAAAGATTGACCTTAACCCGTTGCTAACACCACCAACACGACCCTTACACCGATACTCACATTGCTGCCCCTCTTGGGCACAATATACTTATAACCGAGCGTACACTTAACTCTCCAAAATAACCTTTTACTCACAAGGGTATGGTCGTCTCCCAACCTTAGGTGACAATTACTACCTCCAGGTAGTTAGTGACCCCAAATTCTCGCTGACCAAACTTTCCTTCGGATCTACGGTTCCGAACACAACGTCAAAGATCGCAACTAAACTTCCAAGTTCCTCAGATTTCAACTGATCCATTCTTAATATCGATAAAGATATTCTTCTAAGGCGCACCAAAGCGTCCTTCAGATACTACTTAGCCCAGATTCGGTCAACACTCAACTCCGTTCCAACCCCAATCCTCACAACAATCCTTTAACACAAGCTTTACCACCACGGAAATGCTTAAATACATCGATACTTAATCCTCAACACCTAAACTCCTTCCAAATTCCATCACTGAAAGGTCAATATTTCTCATGGTTCGACCGGGATACATCCAAACATTCCCAGCTCCACTGACCCTAAGAAAACAAGTCGACACCTAGGGCTAAACGGTGACCTCGAAAACATGGACATCCCGTCCAAAATCCCAATCTAGACAGATAGCCGTACTAAGTTTGACACTTAACCGAGTGCTAAATTTCAAATCTTATATTTCTAACAGACCGACCACCAAAATATCCTTTAATCGCGGAACCCACTGAGACGATACACCATCAACATAAACCATGGTGTCACACCGACGAGCAGTCCACCAAAACGAACCCAATCTAATCGCAGGTAATCACTTTAGACCTTATCCCGCATGATTACCGAGGTATAAGATTGCTTCTGTAATTAACGGGGAAGACTTAAATCTTCTACTTCCATTAATACAAACGCGAGCAGATTCACAAACCGAAACCTCAAACATTCAAGACTGACCGCAAGTCGGATCATCGACGCTTCAAATCCCAAGGACTCCCTTAGTCCCTAAACACAACTCTTTTCATGACGGGGTTAAACCTATAGGCCTAATGAGTTCAAGGTTTTTCAAATAATATGCCAATTTAAACTTTTATAAAACTTTCAAATACACAAGTTTTATAACGATTAACCGTACAGTGACCACACACTATCGCCCATCCGATAGGTTTCAAAACTGGTTACCAACACAACGTAGATAAAACCATTTCCAAAACCCGTTTGATCAGTAATTACGTTAATAAAAACGGTAACAAGAGATGTGCAACAAAATTTTCAAACGGACTACCATGGTCCTAGTAATCCATCAATTTATACTATGCATATGAAAGATAACTTTCCGCACTATAACATGTGTAATAGAAGTTTGTACAATTCCCAAAAGAGACATTCACAAATTAATTTTAAAGTTCTGACTTCCCAACCCAAAAGTCGTTGCGACATAAAATTATTAACCACTCCATATGCAACAGTTTATTCCCCAAAGTTCGATGAGATGATAAGAATGCAAATAATTCTCAAATCGAGTTTAAAACTTTAAGCCGCCTCGATAAGACACATTTGACCAAGATGGTAACTACAACGATATGCAATTCGAAAATTCATTACATGTATTGCGGAAAATTTATAACAGCAAGGTCAACAATCGAAGCACGCTTGGATTAAAATTTAATTTAAGACAATATAAATATTTCGCATTTTTACTCATGCGAGTGAAAGTCGGATTCAACCCAAAAGTATGCACATATACTCGTGTGAAACTCAAGATGCAATCATGCGACATTTAGATTTTTCAAGGTGCCTCTTACGGTTGCAAAAGTGTTGATGCAAGACTCGCCTGAAACAAAGTATTGAACACAACTCGTAAATTAACGCACACAATGATGCATATGCACATGTTCTCAAATTTATTTTACGCAACGCAAAATGACGTAAGACGAGGCACCATAAACCCAACTGAATTTTCGCAAAACTCAATAATGCTAAAATCATGCAGTGACAAATTTTCATTTCTCAACAAGAATGTAAAACGGCAATATGGCTAAAACACTAAGCCCTTAAGAGTTTCCTCTTTTAATGCAATGAAAGGTAAAATGACACCTTTAACAAACTTCACATGGGACACGACGCCAACTAACTCGTAAGCTTAAAAGAAGCAAAATTAAAACTCACGCATGGAAAGACATCGTATAAAACAATACTCCATGAAATTCCAACAAAACTCACACAAACTAAAATTCTCAAGAAATTCCGACTCAACGCATGGGAATAACTTTTCCTTTAAAACCATTGACATATGTGGAGGAGATCCAATGCCTAGGTTAAAATCTCATAGCTACTTGCCCAATACTCAAATGACATTAAAACATGGATATTACAATATCCGCAAATAGCGTTAAACAAGAGACGTGAATAAAGAGATTTTTTTGATAACAATTTGCAATTACGTGCAACAAAACAATTTATGCATGCTTAAGCTCACAGTTTAAAATCTGATGCGTGTTAAATGCTTTACCAAAACTTTATAATATAAACCACTTTCTGTTTTACGAACACAAGAAACAATTTATGAAAATTTATTTCAGAAATAAATTTTAGTGCATGAATTTGGTCGGCATTCACCCCTCTAGACTACGCTTCTCAACAACCCGACATACTAATACCATCCGGGTGTATCAAGCATCTTAGGACAACAATCTCAATTTCCTACTATTGTCATCCGGATACTCCACGTCTTAAAGCAACACTCGGATATTTCATCGGTTCACCTTACAATCTCTCCTCGTATAACGTCAATTCCATAAGCTCAAGGTTCTACTCCAACCAATTATTCTTACTCAAGACGATCAACTTAATGCATTCAACGCACTTAACTATCACTTCAACGTGACATTGCTACAGACATCAACGTTTCCTTATATTACTGCCTTAGAAACCTTCTCACTACCCCAACGGTAATCATACCAAGGTAGTTCAAGTATACACATGTAGTATGTAGGTTTACCATAACACTGGCCAGGTGCCATTATGAACGTACCACACATGCTCATCCTTGCGACCCTCGACAAGTTTCCCGTTTCTAGTGGCCCGATCAACTCCATAATATCTTATCTTAAGGTTCCTAATGTGCAACTTCACTTACAATCGCTTATAAAAACGCTAGTTTGAGTCTAGGCATCTTACAATCAATACCTAATTCCCTCAAACTTAAGCTCTGATACCAACTTGTAACACCCTCAAATCTGGAAATAGCAACTTATTTAAAATTTTCTAAATACATTAATAAAGGAATTATCTACGACCACAAATTAAGATTTAACCTCAATACAAACATTCATTCTATACAAAAGCCTGTGATAATAACGGATGCTACTAAAACCCCATAATAGTCACTATCTCCAAAATTGTGGAAGACTTCACCAACTACTTACATTGCACAAAGCTAAGGCTCAACTCTTCATGGCTGCTAGAACCAAAACCCAACTGGAACCTGATGCACATGCCGACAAATAAAAAGGTTAGGCTTAACGCCTAGTGAGCTCAAGAGTTTTCAACATAAATAAAGATGTCTGTGAAAATAGATATTGCAGTTTAATTCATAATCTTTCAAAAGGTATGCTTTGAATATGCAAACGACTCGTTTTCCAATAATATGCATTTTAGATGGAGAACACCAATTTGGACATTTTCCAAATCAAACTACTACAAAATGATGATACCAATGTAAACCGCCCCTTCATAAACTAGCTTTAACCCAAAACTCACTCAAAGCGTAGATATAAATTGGACTCTCCATTTAAAAAGGTACGGTTAAACCTTATATTTCAAAACACCCAAAACACGGGTGGGGCATAATACCCAACCCATAAATCAAGGGTAAAACCCAAATATACAAAACGTCACCAAAAACTTGGATAATAAAACTCAATACCCAAAAACAACACCTTTCGGTGACGGGGGATTCCCGATTCCATAAAATGTGACGGTCCACAAAGTAAGCCCATTTTATGTTGTTATGACTAGTCATATAAACAAAAGTACATGCAAGAGATGTCAGGCTCAGTAGCTTTAAACGTACACCCACGGAAACTCGAGTTCAACCCCGTCGGGTTCCTATGTCGAGCCCCTCATCTAATATCGTAATACTTGAGCACGAAGGACTTATACCGCACCCGGTACCTTAACGTGCAACACGAAGGACTTACATCGCACCCGATACCTAACGTGCTTCATCCAAAAACGCAAAACTTGAGCACGAAGGACTTATACCGCACCCGGTACCTTAACGTGCAGCACGAAGGACTTACATCGCACCCGATACCTAACGTGCTTCATCTAAAAACGCCAACAAGGCTCGAGGTCGAGCTACCAAAACTGGACAATTGTCCTAAAACCCCATCAAAATAACAATGCCAAGTCGTAGGCTTAGCAACCCATTGACTCATTGATAAATGAAAATAAGAATACGATAGAACGCACTCGACCAACGAATATGCAAACACCACGACTAAAAGTAAGATTAGTTCGAAACTCAACATTAGTTGAGGCAACCTATTTTCCAAATGAACTTATACTCTTATATCTTCCAAATGCCTCATAACACAAAATATGCATTTTCCAAATTTAACTGCTGATAAGAATGAAAATCATAAAATGAGACTATAAACATTCTTTCAAGTACCTCACATAAAAGTGCAAGTAATACTTTATAAAACATTCTATTTCATGAATGATGCATAAAATCCGACAAACATTTAAAAGCGTATTTCTTTGATCAAAGATCTATTTATGCAATAAGACCTCAAAACACATTCTTTTGTAACACATTTATCAAAATGCCCAAAAATCCCAAATGTGGGTATTATACAAAGATTGTAAAGTTAAATACTTCCAAAAATCAAAGATTAGCAAATAACCCAACATTTGATAATTTCATGTAGAACACATAAACACTTTAAAATAGACATTTTGGCATGTACAACGTTTTCACAAATCAACTTGAACTCACCTTGCTAGATTTAGTGCTAAATCTAGATTTCACCCAACGAGCTCTTTTGAAAACCACTTGAATCCTCAAGCCGAAATCCTCCAAAAACCTAGATCCACACAACTTCAACCGTTAATAACCACATCCAACCATAAAGAAACATTCCCCAAACATAATACACCAAAATCCCCAACGAGATCCAAACCCTAGTTTCTCCCAAAACTATCAAGTCCGAGATTTGATAAGCCAAATACTAGGGAAACATCAATGGAGCATTCATAACTTATTACAAGGTTTGGAAATGGAAAGAATGTACTTACCACTTAGGTTTTGACGAAAAACCTAGAAAACCCGAAATGAACTTGAGGTTGAAGATGAAGATGAAGCTCCTTGACCAATAACTTCCAATCTTTGATGGGTGGAAGGAGGAACACTTGGAACATAAAAGATTTGGTGCCCTTGATGCATAAAACTGATTTTAGGGTTTTGGGGTTCGGTTTCTAGAGAGAAAAAGGGTGAAAGGGGTTGAGAATAATGAGGTGGGGCTGCTCAAAATCGATTTTAAAACAACCAGAGGCCGCAGGCGATTGTGCCCGGCGATTGTGCCCAAGGCACTTTCGCCAAGGAACTATCGCCCAAACTGTACCGCGGGCACCACTCTGTTGGCGATTGTGCCCGGCGATTGTGCCCAGGGCACTATCGCCAGGGCACTATCGCCCAGAGTGTCCCGAGCCCCGATTTCTTCCATTTTCATCCGGAGCACCCACGATGCGATAAGGCTTAAAAGGTAAGGCGTAAGGGATGAAATTCTTTATGATCAAAATCAAGGATTTCTCAAGGGATTGGCTTTCACAGACAGGAATTTACGGGTGTTACAATCCTCCCAACCTTATAATGATTTCGTCCTCGAAATCTAGGTTCCCATGAAATCTCACCCGCAGAAAGATTGACCTTAACCCGTTGCTAACACCACCAACACGACCCTTACACCGATACTCACATTGCTGCCCCTCTTGGGCACAATATACTTATAACCGAGCGTACACTTAACTCTCCAAAATAACCTTTTACTCACAAGGGTATGGTCGTCTCCCAACCTTAGGTGACAATTACTACCTCCAGGTAGTTAGTGACCCCAAATTCTCGCTGACCAAACTTTCCTTCGGATCTACGGTTCCGAACACAACGTCAAAGATCGCAACTAAACTTCCAAGTTCCTCAGATTTCAACTGATCCATTCTTAATATCGATAAAGATATTCTTCTAAGGCGCACCAAAGCGTCCTTCAGATACTACTTAGCCCAGATTCGGTCAACACTCAACTCCGTTCCAACCCCAATCCTCACAACAATCCTTTAACACAAGCTTTACCACCACGGAAATGCTTAAATACATCGATACTTAATCCTCAACACCTAAACTCCTTCCAAATTCCATCACTGAAAGGTCAATATTTCTCATGGTTCGACCGGGATACATCCAAACATTCCCAGCTCCACTGACCCTAAGAAAACAAGTCGACACCTAGGGCTAAACGGTGACCTCGAAAACATGGACATCCCGTCCAAAATCCCAATCTAGACAGATAGCCGTACTAAGTTTGACACTTAACCGAGTGCTAAATTTCAAATCTTATATTTCTAACAGACCGACCACCAAAATATCCTTTAATCGCGGAACCCACTGAGACGATACACCATCAACATAAACCATGGTGTCACACCGACGAGCAGTCCACCAAAACGAACCCAATCTAATCGCAGGTAATCACTTTAGACCTTATCCCGCATGATTACCGAGGTATAAGATTGCTTCTGTAATTAACGGGGAAGACTTAAATCTTCTACTTCCATTAATACAAACGCGAGCAGATTCACAAACCGAAACCTCAAACATTCAAGACTGACCGCAAGTCGGATCATCGACGCTTCAAATCCCAAGGACTCCCTTAGTCCCTAAACACAACTCTTTTCATGACGGGGTTAAACCTATAGGCCTAATGAGTTCAAGGTTTTTCAAATAATATGCCAATTTAAACTTTTATAAAACTTTCAAATACACAAGTTTTATAACGATTAACCGTACAGTGACCACACACTATCGCCCATCCGATAGGTTTCAAAACTGGTTACCAACACAACGTAGATAAAACCATTTCCAAAACCCGTTTGATCAGTAATTACGTTAATAAAAACGGTAACAAGAGATGTGCAACAAAATTTTCAAACGGACTACCATGGTCCTAGTAATCCATCAATTTATACTATGCATATGAAAGATAACTTTCCGCACTATAACATGTGTAATAGAAGTTTGTACAATTCCCAAAAGAGACATTCACAAATTAATTTTAAAGTTCTGACTTCCCAACCCAAAAGTCGTTGCAATATAAAATTATTAACCACTCCATATGCAGCAGTTTATTCCCCAAAGTTCGATGAGATGATAAGAATGCAAATAATTCTCAAATCGAGTTTAAAACTTTAAGCCGCCTCGATAAGACACATTTGACCAAGATGGTAACTACAACGATATGCAATTCGAAAATTCATTACATGTATTGCGGAAAATTTATAACAGCAAGGTCAACAATCGAAGCACGCTTGGATTAAAATTTAATTTAAGACAATATAAATATTTCGCATTTTTACTCATGCGAGTGAAAGTCGGATTCAACCCAAAAGTATGCACATATACTCGTGTGAAACTCAAGATGCAATCATGCGACATTTAGATTTTTCAAGGTGCCTCTTACGGTTGCAAAAGTGTTGATGCAAGACTCGCCTGAAACAAAGTATTGAACACAACTCGTAAATTAACGCACACAATGATGCATATGCACATGTTCTCAAATTTATTTTACGCAACGCAAAATGACGTAAGACGAGGCACCATAAACCCAACTGAATTTTCGCAAAACTCAATAATGCTAAAATCATGCAGTGACAAATTTTCATTTCTCAACAAGAATGTAAAACGGCAATATGGCTAAAACACTAAGCCCTTAAGAGTTTCCTCTTTTAATGCAATGAAAGGTAAAATGACACCTTTAACAAACTTCACATGGGACACGACGCCAACTAACTCGTAAGCTTAAAAGAAGCAAAATTAAAACTCACGCATGGAAAGACATCGTATAAAACAATACTCCATGAAATTCCAACAAAACTCACACAAACTAAAATTCTCAAGAAATTCCGACTCAACGCATGGGAATAACTTTTCCTTTAAAACCATTGACATATGTGGAGGAGATCCAATGCCTAGGTTAAAATCTCATAGCTACTTGCCCAATACTCAAATGACATTAAAACATGGATATTACAATATCCGCAAATAGCGTTAAACAAGAGACGTGAATAAAGAGATTTTTTTGATAACAATTTGCAATTACGTGCAACAAAACAATTTATGCATGCTTAAGCTCACAGTTTAAAATCTGATGCGTGTTAAATGCTTTACCAAAACTTTATAATATAAACCACTTTCTGTTTTACGAACACAAGAAACAATTTATGAAAATTTATTTCAGAAATAAATTTTAGTGCATGAATTTGGTCGGCATTCACCCCTCTAGACTACGCTTCTCAACAACCCGACATACTAATACCATCCGGGTGTATCAAGCATCTTAGGACAACAATCTCAATTTCCTACTATTGTCATCCGGATACTCCACGTCTTAAAGCAACACTCGGATATTTCATCGGTTCACCTTACAATCTCTCCTCGTATAACGTCAATTCCATAAGCTCAAGGTTCTACTCCAACCAATTATTCTTACTCAAGACGATCAACTTAATGCATTCAACGCACTTAACTATCACTTCAACGTGACATTGCTACAGACATCAACGTTTCCTTATATTACTCCCTTAGAAACCTTCTCACTACCCCAACGGTAATCATACCAAGGTAGTTCAAGTATACACATGTAGTATGTAGGTTTACCATAACACTGGCCAGGTGCCATTATGAACGTACCACACATGCTCATCCTTGCGACCCTCGACAAGTTTCCCGTTTCTAGTGGCCCGATCAACTCCATAATATCTTATCTTAAGGTTCCTAATGTGCAACTTCACTTACAATCGCTTATAAAAACGCTAGTTTGAGTCTAGGCATCTTACAATCAATACCTAATTCCCTCAAACTTAAGCTCTGATACCAACTTGTAACACCCTCAAATCTGGAAATAGCAACTTATTTAAAATTTTCTAAATACATTAATAAAGGAATTATCTACGACCACAAATTAAGATTTAACCTCAATACAAACATTCATTCTATACAAAAGCCTGTGATAATAACGGATGCTACTAAAACCCCATAATAGTCACTATCTCCAAAATTGTGGAAGACTTCACCAACTACTTACATTGCACAAAGCTAAGGCTCAACTCTTCATGGCTGCTAGAACCAAAACCCAACTGGAACCTGATGCACATGCCGACAAATAAAAAGGTTAGGCTTAACGCCTAGTGAGCTCAAGAGTTTTCAACATAAATAAAGATGTCTGTGAAAATAGATATTGCAGTTTAATTCATAATCTTTCAAAAGGTATGCTTTGAATATGCAAACGACTCGTTTTCCAATAATATGCATTTTAGATGGAGAACACCAATTTGGACATTTTCCAAATCAAACTACTACAAAATGATGATACCAATGTAAACCGCCCCTTCATAAACTAGCTTTAACCCAAAACTCACTCAAAGCGTAGATATAAATTGGACTCTCCATTTAAAAAGGTACGGTTAAACCTTATATTTCAAAACACCCAAAACACGGGTGGGGCATAATACCCAACCCATAAATCAAGGGTAAAACCCAAATATACAAAACGTCACCAAAAACTTGGATAATAAAACTCAATACCCAAAAACAACACCTTTCGGTGACGGGGGATTCCCGATTCCATAAAATGTGACGGTCCACAAAGTAAGCCCATTTTATGTTGTTATGACTAGTCATATAAACAAAAGTACATGCAAGAGATGTCAGGCTCAGTAGCTTTAAACGTACACCCACGGAAACTCGAGTTCAACCCCGTCGGGTTCCTATGTCGAGCCCCTCATCTAATATCGTAATACTTGAGCACGAAGGACTTATACCGCACCCGGTACCTTAACGTGCAACACGAAGGACTTACATCGCACCCGATACCTAACGTGCTTCATCCAAAAACGCAAAACTTGAGCACGAAGGACTTATACCGCACCCGGTACCTTAACGTGCAGCACGAAGGACTTACATCGCACCCGATACCTAACGTGCTTCATCTAAAAACGCCAACAAGGCTCGAGGTCGAGCTACCAAAACTGGACAATTGTCCTAAAACCCCATCAAAATAACAATGCCAAGTCGTAGGCTTAGCAACCCATTGACTCATTGATAAATGAAAATAAGAATACGATAGAACGCACTCGACCAACGAATATGCAAACACCACGACTAAAAGTAAGATTAGTTCGAAACTCAACATTAGTTGAGGCAACCTATTTTCCAAATGAACTTATACTCTTATATCTTCCAAATGCCTCATAACACAAAATATGCATTTTCCAAATTTAACTGCTGATAAGAATGAAAATCATAAAATGAGACTATAAACATTCTTTCAAGTACCTCACATAAAAGTGCAAGTAATACTTTATAAAACATTCTATTTCATGAATGATGCATAAAATCCGACAAACATTTAAAAGCGTATTTCTTTGATCAAAGATCTATTTATGCAATAAGACCTCAAAACACATTCTTTTGTAACACATTTATCAAAATGCCCAAAAATCCCAAATGTGGGTATTATACAAAGATTGTAAAGTTAAATACTTCCAAAAATCAAAGATTAGCAAATAACCCAACATTTGATAATTTCATGTAGAACACATAAACACTTTAAAATAGACATTTTGGCATGTACAACGTTTTCACAAATCAACTTGAACTCACCTTGCTAGATTTAGTGCTAAATCTAGATTTCACCCAACGAGCTCTTTTGAAAACCACTTGAATCCTCAAGCCGAAATCCTCCAAAAACCTAGATCCACACAACTTCAACCGTTAATAACCACATCCAACCATAAAGAAACATTCCCCAAACATAATACACCAAAATCCCCAACGAGATCCAAACCCTAGTTTCTCCCAAAACTATCAAGTCCGAGATTTGATAAGCCAAATACTAGGGAAACATCAATGGAGCATTCATAACTTATTACAAGGTTTGGAAATGGAAAGAATGTACTTACCACTTAGGTTTTGACGAAAAACCTAGAAAACCCGAAATGAACTTGAGGTTGAAGATGAAGATGAAGCTCCTTGACCAATAACTTCCAATCTTTGATGGGTGGAAGGAGGAACACTTGGAACATAAAAGATTTGGTGCCCTTGATGCATAAAACTGATTTTAGGGTTTTGGGGTTCGGTTTCTAGAGAGAAAAAGGGTGAAAGGGGTTGAGAATAATGAGGTGGGGCTGCTCAAAATCGATTTTAAAACAACCAGAGGCCGCAGGCGATTGTGCCCGGCGATTGTGCCCAAGGCACTTTCGCCAAGGAACTATCGCCCAAACTGTACCGCGGGCACCACTCTGTTGGCGATTGTGCCCGGCGATTGTGCCCAGGGCACTATCGCCAGGGCACTATCGCCCAGAGTGTCCCGAGCCCCGATTTCTTCCATTTTCATCCGGAGCACCCACGATGCGATAAGGCTTAAAAGGTAAGGCGTAAGGGATGAAATTCTTTATGATCAAAATCAAGGATTTCTCAAGGGATTGGCTTTCACAGACAGGAATTTACGGGTGTTACAATCCTCCCAACCTTATAATGATTTCGTCCTCGAAATCTAGGTTCCCATGAAATCTCACCCGCAGAAAGATTGACCTTAACCCGTTGCTAACACCACCAACACGACCCTTACACCGATACTCACATTGCTGCCCCTCTTGGGCACAATATACTTATAACCGAGCGTACACTTAACTCTCCAAAATAACCTTTTACTCACAAGGGTATGGTCGTCTCCCAACCTTAGGTGACAATTACTACCTCCAGGTAGTTAGTGACCCCAAATTCTCGCTGACCAAACTTTCCTTCGGATCTACGGTTCCGAACACAACGTCAAAGATCGCAACTAAACTTCCAAGTTCCTCAGATTTCAACTGATCCATTCTTAATATCGATAAAGATATTCTTCTAAGGCGCACCAAAGCGTCCTTCAGATACTACTTAGCCCAGATTCGGTCAACACTCAACTCCGTTCCAACCCCAATCCTCACAACAATCCTTTAACACAAGCTTTACCACCACGGAAATGCTTAAATACATCGATACTTAATCCTCAACACCTAAACTCCTTCCAAATTCCATCACTGAAAGGTCAATATTTCTCATGGTTCGACCGGGATACATCCAAACATTCCCAGCTCCACTGACCCTAAGAAAACAAGTCGACACCTAGGGCTAAACGGTGACCTCGAAAACATGGACATCCCGTCCAAAATCCCAATCTAGACAGATAGCCGTACTAAGTTTGACACTTAACCGAGTGCTAAATTTCAAATCTTATATTTCTAACAGACCGACCACCAAAATATCCTTTAATCGCGGAACCCACTGAGACGATACACCATCAACATAAACCATGGTGTCACACCGACGAGCAGTCCACCAAAACGAACCCAATCTAATCGCAGGTAATCACTTTAGACCTTATCCCGCATGATTACCGAGGTATAAGATTGCTTCTGTAATTAACGGGGAAGACTTAAATCTTCTACTTCCATTAATACAAACGCGAGCAGATTCACAAACCGAAACCTCAAACATTCAAGACTGACCGCAAGTCGGATCATCGACGCTTCAAATCCCAAGGACTCCCTTAGTCCCTAAACACAACTCTTTTCATGACGGGGTTAAACCTATAGGCCTAATGAGTTCAAGGTTTTTCAAATAATATGCCAATTTAAACTTTTATAAAACTTTCAAATACACAAGTTTTATAACGATTAACCGTACAGTGACCACACACTATCGCCCATCCGATAGGTTTCAAAACTGGTTACCAACACAACGTAGATAAAACCATTTCCAAAACCCGTTTGATCAGTAATTACGTTAATAAAAACGGTAACAAGAGATGTGCAACAAAATTTTCAAACGGACTACCATGGTCCTAGTAATCCATCAATTTATACTATGCATATGAAAGATAACTTTCCGCACTATAACATGTGTAATAGAAGTTTGTACAATTCCCAAAAGAGACATTCACAAATTAATTTTAAAGTTCTGACTTCCCAACCCAAAAGTCGTTGCGACATAAAATTATTAACCACTCCATATGCAACAGTTTATTCCCCAAAGTTCGATGAGATGATAAGAATGCAAATAATTCTCAAATCGAGTTTAAAACTTTAAGCCGCCTCGATAAGACACATTTGACCAAGATGGTAACTACAACGATATGCAATTCGAAAATTCATTACATGTATTGCGGAAAATTTATAACAGCAAGGTCAACAATCGAAGCACGCTTGGATTAAAATTTAATTTAAGACAATATAAATATTTCGCATTTTTACTCATGCGAGTGAAAGTCGGATTCAACCCAAAAGTATGCACATATACTCGTGTGAAACTCAAGATGCAATCATGCGACATTTAGATTTTTCAAGGTGCCTCTTACGGTTGCAAAAGTGTTGATGCAAGACTCGCCTGAAACAAAGTATTGAACACAACTCGTAAATTAACGCACACAATGATGCATATGCACATGTTCTCAAATTTATTTTACGCAACGCAAAATGACGTAAGACGAGGCACCATAAACCCAACTGAATTTTCGCAAAACTCAATAATGCTAAAATCATGCAGTGACAAATTTTCATTTCTCAACAAGAATGTAAAACGGAAATATGGCTAAAACACTAAGCCCTTAAGAGTTTCCTCTTTTAATGCAATGAAAGGTAAAATGACACCTTTAACAAACTTCACATGGGACACGACGCTAACTAACTCGTAAGCTTAAAAGAAGCAAAATTAAAACTCACGCATGGAAAGACATCGTATAAAACAATACTCCATGAAATTCCAACAAAACTCACACAAACTAAAATTCTCAAGAAATTCCGACTCAACGCATGGGAATAACTTTTCCTTTAAAACCATTGACATATGTGGAGGAGATCCAATGCCTAGGTTAAAATCTCATAGCTACTTGCCCAATACTCAAATGACATTAAAACAGGGATATTACAATATCCGCAAATAGCGTTAAACAAGAGACGTGAATAAAGAGATTTTTTTGATAACAATTTGCAATTACGTGCAACAAAACAATTTATGCATGCTTAAGCTCACAGTTTAAAATCTGATGCGTGTTAAATGCTTTACCAAAACTTTATAATATAAACCACTTTCTGTTTTACGAACACAAGAAACAATTTATGAAAATTTATTTCAGAAATAAATTTTAGTGCATGAATTTGGTCGGCATTCACCCCTCTAGACTACGCTTCTCAACAACCCGACATACTAATACCATCCGGGTGTATCAAGCATCTTAGGACAACAATCTCAATTTCCTACTATTGTCATCCGGATACTCCACGTCTTAAAGCAACACTCGGATATTTCATCGGTTCACCTTACAATCTCTCCTCGTATAACGTCAATTCCATAAGCTCAAGGTTCTACTCCAACCAATTATTCTTACTCAAGACGATCAACTTAATGCATTCAACGCACTTAACTATCACTTCAACGTGACATTGCTACAGACATCAACGTTTCCTTATATTACTGCCTTAGAAACCTTCTCACTACCCCAACGGTAATCATACCAAGGTAGTTCAAGTATACACATGTAGTATGTAGGTTTACCATAACACTGGCCAGGTGCCATTATGAACGTACCACACATGCTCATCCT
This sequence comes from Arctium minus, assembly GCA_954870635.1. Taxonomy (NCBI): domain Eukaryota; kingdom Viridiplantae; phylum Streptophyta; class Magnoliopsida; order Asterales; family Asteraceae; genus Arctium; species Arctium minus. The sequence continues at coordinate 103,004,962 of OX941080.1, read as the reverse complement.
TGCGACCCTCGACAAGTTTCCCGTTTCTAGTGGCCCGATCAACTCCATAATATCTTATCTTAAGGTTCCTAATGTGCAACTTCACTTACAATCGCTTATAAAAACGCTAGTTTGAGTCTAGGCATCTTACAATCAATACCTAATTCCCTCAAACTTAAGCTCTGATACCAACTTGTAACACCCTCAAATCTGGAAATAGCAACTTATTTAAAATTTTCTAAATACATTAATAAAGGAATTATCTACGACCACAAATTAAGATTTAACCTCAATACAAACATTCATTCTATACAAAAGCCTGTGATAATAACGGATGCTACTAAAACCCCATAATAGTCACTATCTCCAAAATTGTGGAAGACTTCACCAACTACTTACATTGCACAAAGCTAAGGCTCAACTCTTCATGGCTGCTAGAACCAAAACCCAACTGGAACCTGATGCACATGCCGACAAATAAAAAGGTTAGGCTTAACGCCTAGTGAGCTCAAGAGTTTTCAACATAAATAAAGATGTCTGTGAAAATAGATATTGCAGTTTAATTCATAATCTTTCAAAAGGTATGCTTTGAATATGCAAACGACTCGTTTTCCAATAATATGCATTTTAGATGGAGAACACCAATTTGGACATTTTCCAAATCAAACTACTACAAAATGATGATACCAATGTAAACCGCCCCTTCATAAACTAGCTTTAACCCAAAACTCACTCAAAGCGTAGATATAAATTGGACTCTCCATTTAAAAAGGTACGGTTAAACCTTATATTTCAAAACACCCAAAACACGGGTGGGGCATAATACCCAACCCATAAATCAAGGGTAAAACCCAAATATACAAAACGTCACCAAAAACTTGGATAATAAAACTCAATACCCAAAAACAACACCTTTCGGTGACGGGGGATTCCCGATTCCATAAAATGTGACGGTCCACAAAGTAAGCCCATTTTATGTTGTTATGACTAGTCATATAAACAAAAGTACATGCAAGAGATGTCAGGCTCAGTAGCTTTAAACGTACACCCACGGAAACTCGAGTTCAACCCCGTCGGGTTCCTATGTCGAGCCCCTCATCTAATATCGTAATACTTGAGCACGAAGGACTTATACCGCACCCGGTACCTTAACGTGCAACACGAAGGACTTACATCGCACCCGATACCTAACGTGCTTCATCCAAAAACGCAAAACTTGAGCACGAAGGACTTATACCGCACCCGGTACCTTAACGTGCAGCACGAAGGACTTACATCGCACCCGATACCTAACGTGCTTCATCTAAAAACGCCAACAAGGCTCGAGGTCGAGCTACCAAAACTGGACAATTGTCCTAAAACCCCATCAAAATAACAATGCCAAGTCGTAGGCTTAGCAACCCATTGACTCATTGATAAATGAAAATAAGAATACGATAGAACGCACTCGACCAACGGATATGCAAACACCACGACTAAAAGTAAGATTAGTTCGAAACTCAACATTAGTTGAGGCAACCTATTTTCCAAATGAACTTATACTCTTATATCTTCCAAATGCCTCATAACACAAAATATGCATTTTCCAAATTTAACTGCTGATAAGAATGAAAAACATAAAATGAGACTATAAACATTCTTTCAAGTACCTCACATAAAAGTGCAAGTAATACTTTATAAAACATTCTATTTCATGAATGATGCATAAAATCCGACAAACATTTAAAAGCGTATTTCTTTGATCAAAGATCTATTTATGCAATAAGACCTCAAAACACATTCTTTTGTAACACATTTATCAAAATGCCCAAAAATCCCAAATGTGGGTATTATACAAAGATTGTAAAGTTAAATACTTCCAAAAATCAAAGATTAGCAAATAACCCAACATTTGATAATTTCATGTAGAACACATAAACACTTTAAAATAGACATTTTGGCATGTACAACGTTTTCACAAATCAACTTGAACTCACCTTGCTAGATTTAGTGCTAAATCTAGATTTCACCCAACGAGCTCTTTTGAAAACCACTTGAATCCTCAAGCCGAAATCCTCCAAAAACCTAGATCCACATAACTTCAACCGTAAATAACCACATCCAACCATATAGAAACATTCCCCAAACATAATACACCAAAATCCCCAACGAGATCCAAACCCTAGTTTCTCCCAAAACTATCAAGTCCGAGATTTGATAAGCCAAATACTAGGGAAACATTAATGGAGCATTCATAACTTATTACAAGGTTTGGAAATGGAAAGAATGTACTTACCACTTAGGTTTTGACGAAAAACCTAGAAAACCGGAAATGAACTTGAGGTTGAAGATGAAGATGAAGCTCCTTGACCAATAACTTCCAATCTTTGATGGGTGCAAGGAGGAACACTTGGAACATAAAAGATTTGGTGCCCTTGATGCATAAAACTGATTTTAGGGTTTTGGGGTTCGGTTTCTAGAGAGAAAAAGGGTAAAAGGGGTTGAGAATAATGAGGTGGGGCTGCTCAAAATCGATTTTAGAACAACCAGAGGCCGCAGGCGATTGTGCCCGGCGATTGTGCCCAAGGCACTTTCGCCAAGGCACTATCGCCCAAACTGTACCGCGGGCACCACTCTGTTGGCGATTGTGCCCGACGATTGTGCCCAAGGCACTATCGCCAGGGCACTATCGTCCAGAGTGTCCCGAGCCCCGATTTCTTCCATTTTCATCCGGAGCACCCACGATGCGATAAGGCTTAAAAGGTAAGGCATAAGGGATGAAATTCTATGATCAAAATCAAGAATTTCTCAAGGGATTGGCTTTCACAGACAGGAATTTACGGGTGTTACACTCCCCATCATCAGAATCTGAATTAGCACTGTCAGAACTATCAGAACTGGATACCACAACTTTCTTCTTCTTTTTCTTATCTTTCTTCTCTTTCTCTTTCTTCCTATCAACCACCAAAGCCACTAAATCATCAAATTTCTTTTCACCCTTCTTTTTCTCTTCTCTTTCCTCTTCTACTTCCTCTTCATTCTGCCTCAAGGTTTCATAAACTTCATGTAAGGAGATCTCACTCAGATCTTTCATCTGTTTCATATTCCTTGTATGTTTTTTCCACTCAGGTTGCAGCACACTCAATAACTTTACATTGTTCTCAATTTGTTTCTTCTTCACTTTATTCTTTGCTAGCTCATTCAACAAAGAAACAAACCTTTCATAGGTTTCCTATAGGCTTTCTCCAGCTTTCGCTTTAAACTCCTCATAGTTGTTTATGCAATTAGCCACTTTCATCTAGTTTCCAATCTTTGATCCCATCATCATCTTTTCTAACTGATCCTACATTTTTTTAGCAGTTGCCTTGTAGCTATCAATCTTAATATAGATCTCATTTGCAATGCTCTGAAGAAGTAAATATCTGGCTTGCTTGTCTACCTTGTATCTCCTCTTTTGCTCTGGTGTATAGCTTGAAAAATCCACTACAATCTCTTTAGTCTTTATACCTCTGTTCTCAGTACCATCTTCACTATCTGAACTCTCATTATCTTCATCAGGTACAACAACAATTACTGGTTTCATCAGAACCTCATCAATTGATTGTTTTATGTATTCTTCATTCTCATGTCTGTCTATGAAATCCAGGAATCTATCCTTCCATTGTTCATATTCTCCTTTGAATAAGACTGGAGGTTTAACATCTGTACCTATAGCTAGAGCATCCTTTGAAGTCATCTTGAAACTTGCACTGACATTTAGACACAGAAACAAAAACTTTTGATAAAAACTCAAAAATTTGACTAAGTGTCAGAAGTCGCAAAGCACTAAGGTTAACTTGTCGCAAAACACTATTCACTTCACTTGTCGCAGAAAGAGACTTGCGCGTTCTTAGTTGTCGCAGGTTGAAGCTTGCTTGTTATGAGGTTGTCGCAGGCAGTGGTCTGCGCGTTCTTACTTGACGCAGGCTGAGGCTTGCACGTTCTTGGACTTGTCGCAGGCAGTGGTCTGTGCGTTCTTACTTGACGCAGACTGAGGTTTGCGCGTTCTTGGACTTGTCGCAGATAGAGGTCTGCGAGTTCTGAACTTTACTTGTCGCAAAGCCTCTGCGAGTTCTGTACTTAGAAATTTTTTCAACAAATACCTTGTCGCAATGCGCCTGCGAGTTCGAGGAATTAGAAAAAATTTGATCAAGTAACTTGTCGCAAAAACAAAACTTGGCGCAGATCAAAGAACAAACAGTAAGAAGTCACAGACAGTGTTCTGCGAGTTCTTGCTTGTCGCAAACCAAAGAAAACCCAAAAATCACTTGTCTCAGATAGCACTCTGCGAGTTCTTCACCCTCTGCGCATTCTAGCCCGCTGCGAGTTCTTCACTATGAATCTTGCGAGTTCTTCGGATCTTGCGAGTTCTTCACCACTTCGAACAAAAAGTCACTTTTTCAGCCTAAAATCGATCCAAATCTTCAAAATTGATTTTGAAACATTGTGAATTTGTCCTTGATTACAATCTGAACACATTACAAATGATCAATTTCAAGCTAAAACAGTACAAATTACAACTTGATGAAGAACACAGTGCGTACAAACTTTTGAACAAAAATTACAATAAATCAAAAATTCACACAAACAGTTGTGAATTGGATGATATGGTTCAAATCAAATGTGTTCTAAACAAAAAATCGAATACACTACAAGTGATTACACATCCAAAAACACAAAACCAATGAAATTCGAATCTGAACAGTACTTTTGCGAGTTCTTGAAAAATCGGCCAAAGAAATCTCAGATTTTTATCATTTCTTCTGAATTCGTGCGTGCTCTGATACCAATTGTGTGTCCCAATGATGTGAAATATATCAAGATGAACAAGAAATTCGATCCAAATGTTCCATATTATTTGAACTCAATTCCAAAGATTACATATGCTCTCAATACAATATTTCTCTCACTAAAAGATGTTCTCTTAAGGTGCTTAATGATTCTACTAAGAAAAAGGTATTTATACCTAGTTACAATACAAAGACAAATACAACTAAACTAAAAACTTTGACTTGCTTGGATTTGACCTTTGCATTTGAAGGCTTTGACTTGAGCTTTGACTTTGAAACAGATGATATTGGATCCAACATTTATGCACTAATAGGAAGGTATATTGTTTTCGCGTTCTTTTGGGAAACAAGTGGGGGACAGATCGGGGATATGTTTTTGGGAAGATATATGGGTGGAAAATGAGCGACTTAAGGAGAAGTTTAATCGACTTTATCTTTTAGAAATAAATAAGAAGGTGTCGGTGAGGGAAAGGGGGGAGCTTCAAGGAGATCGTTGGGAGTTGAAATGGGAATGGAGAAGGGAACCGAGGGGAAGGGAAAGAGGGGAATTAGAGGAGCTTAGGACGGTGATTATGGATTACACACCTAAGGAAGTAGGGGAGGATCGAGCTATTTGGTGGTTGGATCCACAAGGGGGGTTTTCGGTCAGAAAATTACGGAGCTTGATAGAGGCTAGACGGGTAGAGTTAGGCGGAAGTGTAATGGAAACTTCTTGGGTGAAATCGGTCCCGAAGAAAGTTTTAATTTATTTATGGAGAGCAAGACTAGGGAGAATTCCTACTAGATCGGTTTTAGATAAGTTGGGTATCGACCTTGACTCTATTCTATGCCCAAGATGTGGGAAAGAGGTCGAGATGGTGGATCACGCACTTATTAATTGCAAAGAGATGAAGACATTATGGAAGCTTATGGGTATATGGTGGAAGTTAAACTTTGACTCGGAGAACACAATGAATGAGCTTCTAGAGGTTGAAGAGCAATTGGGGAATGATACAAAAGGATCGAAGAGATGGACAGCGGTACTTCGGAGTGCGATTTATCTCATTTGGGTCAATAGAAACAAAGTTATTTTTAAGAAAGATAGAAAAGGGGTAGGGGATCTATTTTTCGAAATACAATAAAAGTCGTTTGAGTGGATATCAAGGAGGGATGGGGAGATAACTTTGGATTGGGTAAGGTGGTTATCGGATCCCAACGCTTCGTGAATACTGGGAGGGGAAGGGAAGGTGTCTGAAGAAGGTGACACCGACGGGGTAAGGTGTTATAAAGGTTGTCCGAGAATGGCTAGCTTCGGGTTTCTTTTGGTTAAAAAGGACAACTTAAGGTGCTGTCCACTGGGTCATTTAAGAAGGGTAGTCTCCAGCGGCTTTCAATCGGGGACAGCGGGGCACAAAGTAGGTTCGAGACGCTGCAATAAGGGGCCATCAACTGCTGCTTTCGATGCTCTTTGGTTGTAAAAAGGGCCTGAATAGGGACCTGCGAGCGACTACAAAAAGGTACCAGAGGATCACTGTTCTCGCACCTCAAGGTGGTTGGGTTTTGATGATCTTCAATTACTTTGGCTTTCTTGGGTCGTGCTTCTGTGTTTTGGTTGTGTAGGCTGGGTTTGCGACTCGCAAACTCCTTTTTTTTGTTAGTTAGTGGCTTGTTTGCGTTGGATCTATGTGTTTTTGGTTATCGGTGTTGTGGTCGAGACTCACTTTCTTGTAAGTTGGTTGGTTGTTAATGGTAATGGTGAATTCTATCCATACCCCCTCCTATAGGAGTATGTGAGTGAGGTAGGAGGGGGTATGTGAGTGAGATAGGGGGTATGGGGGGTTTTGTGAGTGAGGAAGGGGTAGGGATAGCAACACCCATGGTAATATATGGGTTTTGTTGCTGTTCAAAAAATAATAATAATTGCACTCTCTTTGGAGATGTCACATTGTAGCTTGTTCTCTTTGAGGAAATAAAATGACAAGAAGTTCTATTTTGAGGCATGTAATGAAAAAATGTTCTCCTTAAAAAAAATTAAAATACATAAATCAAAAGGCAAAAAAAAAAAAATTATTCGATATAGAGAGCAAAAGGGTAGATAAGAAGAAGAGTAAACTACTATTTTCGTCCCTAATCTTTAAAAATTGTTTTTTTGGTCCTTGTGATTTGCAACTCCTTTCGCTTTTAGTCCCTGAAAATATTAGTTTTAGGGATTAAATGGAAAGGAATTGCAAACCACAATGACCAAAAAATAACTTTTAAAGTCAGGGACGAAAATGGTTATAAACAACAAACCACAAGGACGAAAATCGTAGTTTACGCTAAGAAGAATATAGAGAACCAAGATAAGCATATTAGAGGCAAAAGTGTTGCTTAGCGACACACAAGGTCAGAGAAAGTTTGACCAGGTGCGTTTACGATATAGAAATGGGAGTGGGAATTGATTGTTGATACTTGATTATTGGTTAAAGACTTGCAACAACTCAACATTCCATTATATCAAGATTCAAGCCAAACCTCAGGAGGCGTTTGGTTCGCAGAATGAAATTTGATGGAATTGGAATCCATTGAAAGAATTTGACTTTGAAGGAATTTGAATGGAATTTGATGGAATTTGACCACACGTTTGATTGGTATGAATTTGATGGAATTCAATTCTTTCACTTTATCCAAGGAATGATGAATTCCTTGATTTGTGGAATTCAATAGAATTCAAGGGATTTCATCATGATTGAACCAACAAAGGAATATTCCATTCCAATTTCTTCCAATTCCTTCAAAATTCATGAACCAAACACCCCCTCAGTTTTTTCGTGTTGTCATTGCATACCTTTTTTATAAGCACCGACCAAAAACGTCCCTAAAACCATATTTTTGGTATATCAATATATTTTATCTTGAATTGTACCATAAAATACAACGTTTTTTTTAAATCTAATTTTAAAAATATGTACTAAAATTATATTAAGTATTATAAACTTTGTATAAAATCATATGTCAACAATCTATGGTGTGTAGTTCAGTTGACAATACAAAACATGTTTCGTATTCGATCTTCCTTCAGCCGCTAAGTGAGTCAAAAAAATAGCCCTTACATTGATGTTTTTAGAGCATATTCAACAGATTCTGAAGATTTTAAGGATTTTTGTTCCAACATAATCCCCAAAACTTTCACCAAGATAGAGATTTTAAAGATTTTTTCCCCAACATTCTCCAAAACTTTCTCCAAAATGGAGAAAATAGGAGAGAGAGAGATTCTCCAAATTGGGAGAACTCTTTAAAAATGCTTACTTATGAGAGAGATTATTTTTTATTCATACTAACAACGAGAATCCTTAAAATCAAATGTATAAGAGAGATAAATAATATTTTATGAAATATATTAAATATTTTATTAATACGATCATATTGTAATCTCCAAAATGAAAAAATTATTGGAGATGAACATAAATTTTCAACAAAGATTTTGACTTTTGATTCTTTTTTCAAAAAATTAATAAAAATGTTCTTAGAAACAGATTAGTGTAAAACCAGTTGGAGTTTCCATTAATCAACTTTTTGTCGAAATTATATGTCAACCATGTTTTAGTTGTTTTAAGAACAATGTTTTAAAAACCGGATCGACCTGGCCGGTTGAACCAGGACTTGGGGAAGAGGACGGGTCAATTGTGACCGGGTTTTTGGCAATTTATGGCCCAGAGTGAACCGGTCGGTTTTATCAAAAAACCGGTTGAACCAGTGGTTGACCCGATGGTTGAACCGTTTTTTTAATGTATTTGGTTTTTTTAATGTATTTATGAAAAACTTATGTTTATGTGTGTTTTTTTAATATATTTAGTTGACCCGGTGGTTGAACCGTGACCCGGTCACCAGTCACCATACTGGCTCAACTTAAAAAAAGGATTTTAAAACATTGTTTAAGATAGCAAATATTGTTCCAATATCGGTCAAAATGGTCTTTTGACCCTTTGTTTTTTTTTTTTTTTGTTTCTTTCATGTATAGATAGCTGTGCATGTAAGTACAAGCCTTTCTTGTACCCAACTGTTCTCAGAAACATAACAGGGGCATTTATGGCAACTCAACTCCAAAAAATAATTTCTATACATTTTAACACTCTGTAAATCCTTACCTATACATACATATTTATGTATACATCTCTCTCTCTCCACTCTGTCTTCTTCTCATCTTCTCTCTCTTCCATTCATCATTTCCTCTTAAAGCTTATCTCCCTCTTCATACATTCACTCATTTCTTCATAAAATTTGCATCAATCAGAAGAAACCAGTTCAGTAACGATTTAATCATCTCCAGGGTTGATAAAGTCGTGCGATTTCATACGCTTCGGGCTTCACCTCCGGCTTTTTGGAGTTCAGAAGAATTTTGGTAGGGTTTTGCGGCTATAATTTGGTGGAGTGAGTTTAAATGCACGTTTTTGGAACAAATGTGATGATATGAAGGGTGTTGTAAAGTCAAGGAAGCAAAATTTTGTTGTTTGTTGAGTGATTGGCTCGACTGTTGTTGCTGAAATTTAGGGTTTTTCCAAGTATAATCGGTTGAATCAAATCGGATGTAGTTCAGGTATTGGATTCTCGAATTTTGGGTACATTCTTCTGGATTTCTTCTCCTTTTTACACGATTCGTATATAATCCACATTGTTCTGTAAAACTCATGCAATTAGTTATGGAATTCTTCAAGAAATTCGAGGGTTTCTGCAGTGGATTGAATGCTTTCCTTTGAAAAGCTGTTTAAAGCTTTCTGTATTTGCTTTTTAGTTATCCGTTGGTTTACAAAGAGAATCAGATTCTAGAAGCTTCAACGGTCTGGGATCTTTAAGCTTCTTTTAAGTTGTAAATCCAGTTAAAAAGTTCCTTCTTGGCTGTTTCCTTCTCCTGTTTTGGATCACATCGGTATATTTCTGCCTTCTCTCTCAAGGTTTTTTTTTTTTTTGACTTGGAGGTTTTGTGCAATTCGTGCTGGTTCAGAGTTAATTGATGCATCGATGGGGCTTCAATTTCGAAGTCTCACGATGCTTGTTCTGTTAGTTTGGTTGTATTGGTGGCCACGAGTTGAAGCTCAAGTGCCTGGTCCTGAAATAAGGTCTGCAAAGGCTCTTGATGTTATCCTCCAGGACTATGCTTATCGAGCTTTTGTTCGACCACGTACCGGCATTCCTTATGATGGGACACCCCCTTCGAATTTGTCTGGGATTCAGATATCGGCAATGAGGCTTCGGAGTGGTAGCCTGTATATGAGAGGTGTTCCAATGTATAAAGAATTCACAATCCCCGTTGGGGTTATAGAGGAGCCCTATGTCGAGAGGCTTGTTCTGGTCTATCAAAACCTCGGGAATTGGTCGACCACTTATTACCATTTACCTGGTTACATGTATCTAGCTCCTATACTCGGTCTTCTTGCTTACGACGCTTCAAACTTGTCGGCTAAAAATCTAAGAGAATTGGACGTTCATGCCTCCGAAGAACCCATTTCAATAGAGTTTGGACAAGTTAGGCCTGTCCCTGATGGTTCAGTTGCAATGTGTGTCTGGTTTGATCTAAATGGTGGCACAAATTTCACAAATGTGACATCTGGCAATAAATGTACGACTTTCGAACAAGGACATTTCTCTATTGTAGTGGAATCCACCGCCCCTTCTCCTTCTCCGGCATCTCCACTACCTCAAGTTCCTACACCAAGTCATGGCGGTGGAGGGAACAATTCAAAGGTATGGACTATTGTTGGATCTGTAGTCGGTGGAGTTGCATTATTGGTGTTGTTGGCATTGCTTATATTGTGGGTGTGGAGATTCAATAAGAGGAAGAAAATGCATCGAATGGAAAAGGCTGCAGAAGCTGGTGAAGCATTGCACATGACCACGGTTGGGAACACGAAAGCACCTGCGGCTACAACCACAAGAACACAGCCAACCCTGGAAACCGAATACGTGCCATGAGTATCTATTTCATATTCTTGTTCAGTTGATGCTATAAGGTATTCTTCCGGTGGTTCATTCTTTGGTAAGGTTGTTGCTGTATGAAGCAGTGTGGGGTACTGTTCAAAGGCTCTTGTGTGAATAATTACTTCAATCTCACAAAACCTGTTCATAGTTTGATGATTTGTTGTGTGCATTTTAGGTGTTTAGCCAAGAGTGATTCTATTCATGGTAAATTTTGTGAACCATTGTCAAAGAATAAATTCTTTTTTGCATGGATTTTGAATATGATCGATGAAACAACTTTGTCTCTTAGGATCGTAGTAAGCACTATTCTAAAAAACTTGCCGCACAGCCACCATGGCGCACCGTGGCGCAAGGCTTGTGTCTCACACCATGTTAAACCCATGGCATGCCATGGCCTAATGCCCAGTTTTCGTAATGTGATATTTGATTTTTCTTTATGTTTTCAATGTCTTATTTGTTAGTTTTTAATATATAATCTAATTTAACTTATTTATTACTATTGACTCATTGAGTAACATTACAAAACATATGTTTTTATATGTAATATTATATATGAATTAGAAATTTGACGCCATAAGTCACGCTTGAAAATACCATGGCTTCGCCGTGGCTCCAGAGGTTTGGCCTCGCCTCTACGTCACGCCTCACACCATTTAGAACCTTGGTGGTAAGGTCTGCATACATCTTATCCCAAATCATATATCCATGTAGAACATACCGGAGTTGTTTGGTTTGGTTTATATGTATATAGTTGTAGTTTGTGCAACACATGAGATGTTTGATCTTGGAGGCCAAGTTCTAATGATTAAAGGAGTTTAAACTGCTTCGTTGGATTGCTTTTGCTTGGGGCATTTGGCATCAATTATTGCATTACAATTTGTGCATACAGATACAAATATACAAGGCCAATCAATTTATGTTACAATTATCTGCCTACATTTTCTTTCTTTTTTTCTTTAAGCATAGTAAAATGAAGAGATGAAACAATATTGGGTTGCTATTTTAATTGCACTTTTACATTATACTTATAAAATACACACACACACATTATATATATATATATATATATATAGAGAGAGAGAGAGAGAGAGAGAGAAAGAAAGAGAGAGAGACCCTTGTGTCTGTATTTGGCTGTCTTTTGCTCTTTTGTTCTTCCAAGTGTTGATATAATTTATTTCCATTCTTAAACATTAAAGTATTGAAATAAGGCAAACATGATATCATTGATATACACTTGGAAGTAAAAAAACATTGTTTATAAAATATTGTTGTAATAAACAACAAATAGCATAATCTCTTGTTCAATGACATGAGACATAAATGATGGTGTAATTGCTATTGAAGAAAGCAAAATTGAGCAAAGGAATTGGAGTTTCCACAACCACCATGACAACAAAACCTTGATGATTCTGACTTATAGTTAAATATGTTATCTTCATTTCAGTTTTATTTTGTACATCTTTTCTTTATTTTTACTATATATATATATATATATATATATATATATATATATATATATATATATGTATATATAGGATGTTGCTATCACTACCCCTCCTCACGCATAAAACCCTTCATACCCCCTTCTATCTCACTCACATACCCCCTATAATATGGGGGTATGGATAGAATTCACCTATATATATATAGGGAGAGAGGTTGAGAGAGAGTCAGGATGTGAGAAATTTTCATTTTTCATGATAAGTTCAGAAAATATAGGGGCTGATTGTTTACCTCTTAATGGTTTCATGAATAGGAAATCTCTGAATCGTTAAGAGGCAAATTTTGTTTGACAAAAAATGTCTGCCTCTTAATGGTTTCAAAACCCTCTGAATGATTTTGTATCTTGATCCTGCCTTAACCATTTAGAGCCTTGATTTCATTTCGACCAATTAGCAAACAACCATATTTCATTTTGCACTATATCATAAGAGCCTCTTAATCATTATGACAACTTAATCATTCTGTACCAATCCATTAAGCAACTGCCAAACAACCCCATAATGTTATCTTTACAAGTCTCATGATAAACCTTCACATGGTATGAATGTACCTTTACTCTTTCTCACCTTCTCACGAAAAAGAGTTGTTCTCACTCGAACTCAAACTATATATATATATAAGGTTGGGTTTCGGTGAGAAGTGATTATCGACCATGGGATGAGAAATGAATGCACATTAGGATGAGATGCACCGTGATAAGATGCACTGGAGTATGAGTGTGGTCTCATGTGTAAACATATTTTTATAGTTTTTATTCATATGAAAAAAAAACATTTTTTGACATTTCATCTATAAAACAACACTGTACGAAAAATCCATATTCACATGTGTTGTTTCATTCATAAAACAACACATACAAATCATTTTTCATGGATTCTAATTTTTAAACGGTTTATATATATATATATATATATATATATATATATAGAGAGAGAGAGAGAGAGAGAGAGAGAGAGAGAGAGAGGAAAGTTCAAATGAAAACTCATTTTTCATTGTGCACGTGAGGACAAATCTCAGTCACTCGATCTATTTTGATCCAACAACTCATATTAAAAAGACTTTTTAATTTTAAAATGCTTAGAGACAAAAATGAAAGAAAATTTAAACAAACGCCAACCATATTTGACTTTTTATTTTCTTTTTTAATTAAAAACTTTTTACCCAATTAAAATTTAAAATAAATTATCTTAAAAATTATTAATATTTTAATCAAACAAATTACATAAAAAAAAACAAGAATTTCGTGCTCTTCGATATGACATCAATCTCGATATAGTTTTTTTGTCGTTTTAACCGTTTTTTATGTGAAATGTTATAGATGTGTTATATTCATTATGAATATTTATGTATGTTCAAGTTTGTACAACACCTCGACACCGTAACTATGTAACTTGACATCACCTTCTTCAACGTCGTAAGGCATCAAGTTTCTTCAGCACCGTAACCCAACACCCATCAAGACGAATCGAGAACCTATCGAGTAATTCTGTTGTGAATCGGGGAACAAAAGAGAGCGCGTCACGTCTCCACATCTCCACAGGTCATTCATGTGTTATTCATCATGAATAATGTATCATTCAGGATGAATAATACAACGTTCAGGGTGAATAATTCACGATTCATGAATTCGTGTATTATTCGTCATGAATGTTGTGTAATTCATCTTGAATACTATATTATTCATCATGAATAATGAATGAACGCTCATATTTGTTATTCATACTGAATGTGGGACATCCAGGGATGCGCATACATATTCATAATTAATTAAACCAAATTTCGGTTGTGAATTGGGAAACAAAAGAGAGTGCGTCATGTGTCTACATCTTCACGGGTCATTCATATATTATTCATCAAGAATAATGTATCATTCATGATGAATAATACAACATTCAGGGTGAATAATACACGATTCATGATAAATAATACATAACTCATGGATTCGTGTATTATTCATCCTGAATACTGTATTATTCATCATGAATAGCGAATGAACGTTCACCTTTGTTATTCATACTGAATGTGGACACTCGAAAACGTGCATGCATATTCATAATGAATATAACACGTATATAGAATTTCACGTTTAAAACGGTTAAAACGAAAAAAAAAAACTATATCGAGATGAATGTCATATCGAAGAGCATGAAATTCTCGTTTTTTTGATATAATTTGTTTGATTAAAATATTAGTAATTTTTAAGATAAATTATTTTAAAGTTTAAGGGGGTAAATTTTTTTTAATTAAAAATAAAAATAACAAGTCAAAGAAGGTAGACGTTGATTCAAAATTACAATTTTGTCCTTAATCACTTCCCAATTAACCTTATTATGTATTAACCATTGATTAGTTTTCTAAGTTTTGATCAATGGTTAAGATTTGTTTTCATGTGCTCAATGAAAGATGAGTTTTCATTTGAACTCACACACACACACACACAGACACATATATATATATATATATATATATATAGACGGAGGTTCAAGGGAAAACCTCAAAAAAACGGAAAACTGAAGAACACTCTGGTAGCCTTCCATCTGGACGGTATGCACTTGTGCATACAGGTAATTATGTTGTTTTTTTTGTTTTTATGCACAAGTGCATTATGCACTTGTGCATATACACGTGTGCGTGTTACAAATTACCTGTATGCACAAGTGCATACCGTCCAGATGAAGGGCTATCAAGATGTTCTTCAGTTTTCTATTTTTTTGAGGTTTTCCCCTGAACCTGACCCTATATATATATATACACGTGTGTGTGTGTTTTTGTTTTTTTAAGAAGGGGGGGTTGTGTGAAGTGTGAAAGCACACAAGTCAAACAAAGCAGCCAACACGTCGGGATGAGATTCAAACGAGTAGTATTGGTATTTTGTTAGTAATATTTAATCATCCTCCTGGATGCCGGCTGGCTGTTTATTTTCTACATTTACCTGTTGCTTGCTGGTTCAGTGTGGGCCAAATAATTCCAGGGGTGCTGGAAAATCCTGAGTGAACTTGTAGAATTTGAACCGATGATATCTAAGAAGAATCCCAAAGGTCTAAACTTTAATGTCAATTGAGCTATCCTACAAGATTTGTTGTTTCAGTGGATATATCACTACTACATCAATTACTTTTTTAAACGCACATTTTTAAACGGTTTTTTAAAAAATTCGAAAAACCCGTTTAAAAAGGTGGCCGCGTTTTTTTAAGACTTTTTTTAAACAGTTCTGCGGTTGTGGTACCGTTTAAAAAAGTCGTATGACCTTTTTAAACGGTTGTTATAAAAAACCGTTTAAAAAGGGATACGTATTTCACACGGATAATTGAACAAAACCGTTTAAAAAGTCGCCTAACTTTTTTACATGGTTTTTTCATACAACCGTTTAAAATACATACATCTTTTTAAACGGTTCTCTAGAAACAACCGTTTAAAAAGGCCAAACACTTTTTCAAACGCTTTCACTATCACAAAACCGTTTAAGAAGGACTTTAAAAATTTAGGGTAAAACCGAACTACATTAATGCGTTTTTATATTTTGATAGGTTCGGAACAATTTGGAGCGAAAAAGAACAAAACGATAATTTTTGACAGATTTGCGCAATTGTGGCGTTTTGATCATATCTCACTTGTCCGATATCCGATTTGAGTGATTCTAGATGATCTGGAAACCCAACACACAGATCTACAATGTTCGTGTTTTGAGTTTTTGGTAATTTGGAGTAAATCTGGGTCGAATTTGAAGTTGAAGTTGAGAGTACAAAGCTGGACAGAAAATGAATAAAAGAATTAAAGGTGCTTTTATAAACATAGAAGAATATGTGGCGGAATGGTAAGTGTTGAGGGTTTGCATGGCTGTGGTTTTGAGATCGAGTCCTATGTGCAACAGATCTTGTAAAACAATACATATTTTACACGCTTTTTTTAAAACCGTTTAAAAAGGTATACACTTTTAAACGGGTTTTTTTTTGCTATTTTAAACGATTTAAAAACCGTTTAAAAATGTGACTTTTTTAAACGGTTCAAAAACCGTTTAAAAAAGCCCATGACTTTTTCAAACGGTGCCCTTTGAAACGGTTGTAAAACCGTTTAAAAATGTCCAAAATAACCGTTTAAAATACTTATTTCTGTAGTAGTGTATATATATATATATATATTCAATTAAATTCATATTGTATGACAACTATATGCAGATGCCAAATTCCTCCAAACCTTCACTCAAATTAAACACAAATGATTTCCAAACAATACTGAAAAAGTTGGGTTGTTTTAATCGTACGGGAGTCATGTTCCCAAAAACTCACATTTTTCTTTAATATAAATAAAAGTAAGTGTGGCAATCTTTACCAATGTTAACCTAATAAGTGTTTACCGGATACCACCCTAAATTTACCAAATAAGATTTTTGGTAATCAAAATAACCTACCGATAATTGCTAACCAATTAAGAGTCATATTACTAACTTATCGGGTAAGATTCTCGATCAGTAAAATGACATAATAAGTAACATAATAAGGTTATTAATAAATACTATCATCTCTGACCGGGTAAACCTATCATGAACGGTAAGAGGCAACACTTTGTAAGATGATGAATTGATAATAGTGTTTTTCTGTGATTTATTTAATTGGTTAATATTTTTGTTAAATAATAAGGCTACTAATGCTTATGTTGTTGTAAACTTGTAATGGATTATTAAAACGTTATGAAACTAGGATCTTAAGAAAAAGAAATGGAATGTGAATAGAGTTTTAAGGGCAAATGATTGAATGAAGCATCCTTTTTTATTTTATTAACTAATTCCAGCGACATTATTAAAGTGGTAATCTGTGTTGTTATATATATATATATATATATATATATATATATATATATATATAGAGAGAGAGAGAGAGAGAGAGAGA
This sequence comes from Arctium minus, assembly GCA_954870635.1. Lineage (NCBI taxonomy): Eukaryota > Viridiplantae > Streptophyta > Magnoliopsida > Asterales > Asteraceae > Arctium > Arctium minus. The sequence continues at coordinate 102,987,852 of OX941080.1, read as the reverse complement.
GAGAGAGAGAGAGAGAGAGAGAGAGAGAGAGGAGTAGGTTCAAATGAAAACTCATTTTTTATTGTGCACGTGAGGGCCAATCCTAGCCAGTAATCAAAACTTAAAGAACTAATCAATGGTTAAAACATAATAAAATTAATTGAGAAATGATTAAGGATAAAACTGGAAATTTGAGTCAATGTCTATCTTGTTTGACTTTTTATTTTCTTTATTAATTAAAAACTTTTACCTTCTTAAAATTTAAAATAAATTATCTTAAAAATTACTAATATTTTAATCAAACAAATTACATCAAAAAAACAATAATTTCGTGCTCTTCGATATGACATCCATCTCGATATAGTTTGTTTTTTTCTTCATTTTAACCGTTTTTTTTACGTGAAATGCTATATATGTGTTATATTCATTATGAATAAGTATGCACGTTCCCAGGTGTCCACATTCAGTATAAATAACAAAGGTGAACGTTCATTCACTATTCATGATGAATAATACAGTATTCAGAATAATTAATACAACATTCAGGATGAATAATACACGAATTCATGATTCATGTATTATCATCATAAATCGTGTATTATTAACGCTGAATTTTGTATTAATCCTCCTAAATGATACATTATTCATGATGAATAATATATGAATGACCCGTGAAGTTGTGGACACATGACACACTCTTTTTTGTTTCCCGATTCACAACCAAAATTTGGTTTAACTCATTATGAATATGTATACGCATCCCCGGGTGTCCCACATTCAGTATGAATAATAAATGTGAATGTTCATTCATTATTCATGATGAATAATACAATATTCAGGATGAATTATACAACATTTAAGATGAATAATACACGAATTCATGAATCGTGTATTATTCACTCTGAATGTTGTATCATTCATCTTGAATGATACATTATTCATGATGAATAATATATGAATGACCCGTGAAGGTGTGGAGACGTGACACACTCTCTTTTGTTCCCTGGTTCACAACCAAACTCGATATATAGGTTCTCGATTCGTCTCGTGGGTATTGAGTTACGGTGATAAAGAACGCAATGCCTTACGACGTTGAAGAAAGTGTTGAAGAAGGTGATGTTGAGTTACGGACTTACGGTGTCGAAGTGTTGTACATACTTGAACGTACATAAATATTCATAATGAATATAATACATATATAACATTTCACGTAAAAAACGGTTAAAACAACAACAACAAACTATATCGAGATGGATGTCATATCGAATAGCACGAAATTCTCGTTTTTTTTGTTGTAATTTGTTTGATTAAAACATTAATAATTTTTAAAATAATTTATTTTAAACTTTAAGTGGGTAAAAGTTTTTAATTAAAAAAGAAAATAAAAAGTCAAAATGGTAGACATGAGTTTAAATTATCTTCCATTTTTACCCCTAATCAACTTAAAATAAAAAACTCTATTTAATATGAGTTGTTGGATCAATAGAGATGGAGTGCGTAACACCCTAAAAATTAGGTAAATAAAAACTTGAAATTTTGGCAATATGACGGCTAAATAAAAAGATTTAGGACCTGTAAAATATAAACAACTACAACCCAACGACGTGGTTTAGTTTGTAACAATTATAGTAGCGACAAAATGAAACATAATACACAACAACCTAATTAGCCTAGTCTAACGAAATTCAACTAGATTAAACGTGGGTGTTGCTATGTCTCTCAAAACGCTCTTCACTCAAATTCCCAAAAATGCCCGGTCCATGGAATATCCTAGGTGCGCTTCCGGTGAATCAAGGTGCCCTATGCACACCATTAGCAGAACCTGTGAGCCAAATAAACACGAACACAAGTGTTAGGCCAAAGTCTAGAGGGTAACAGACCATAACATTTTATAATGTAAGCATGAACAGTATAATTAATTGTTACCGGAAGACCCATGGATTAAATCAATGCCAATATTCCCAAATCGGGACAACATTTCATTCTTGTACAAATATAACAGAGATAACTCTTGAAAGACGGGGGAGACCCGTTACCATCTTGGGTGACGAGAACACGTGAATGGGGTCACCCTTGATGTTATTGGATTTCACCACAAATCCCGGTTCTAGTTCCCATACCATACCAGACATCACAATCCTCAAACCGTTTATGCCTCTAGCGCTTACTTCGTCGAGTTACACCTCAAGGACTTACAGACAAGGGTGCCTATCCAATCTAGCCGAGTTCCAACTCAGGGACTTGCGCCCCCTATTGTCTACCCGCTAGTGCCCAACGGACAACAATTATACCAATTATAAGCATGCTATCTAAATCCTCGTGCACAAGGAGATAGATATAAAAATACACCTTTAGATCATGATCAAGTATAGATAGAAATTTTCCATACAATGCACATATCCTTCAAATTGCATAACAAAGCCCAATACATGTTTATCTTTATATTCTACGCTTGTTTGACAACATGGCAACCATCAACGAAGTAAGGACTCTAACTGCTGATAAGAATATTTGTATTCTACTTCTCATATTTATGAAGGTGGTTCCGTTCCATAAACTAACTTGTTTGCCACTTATCATGCAAAGAAAATCCCTCATGTTAATTAATGATTCTCATAGGGTACAACAATCCCTATACATGTTAGACAAACAAATCCCTAATATGAGGTAACTTTAAATGTTTCATAATGTTCACATAAGCAAGTAGTGGTGCAAGTATAGATGTATAATGGGTAGGAGACTCACCAAATGGGTTTGTGGAGTGAAAACCCTAGAAGTGGAGATGATGATTTGAAGTTCTTCAAGATGATGACTACAACTTTAGAGCCCTAGAATCATCAATGACCTTAAATGTCAAGAAAGTTGTGGTTGGTGAAGCATTAAGTGGAAGGAGATGGTGGAAAAATGAGGGGAACTTACCTTAGAGTAGAGAGAAAATCGACCTTCAAGTTTCGTTGCAAGAATGAATGAACCCTAACAAAGAAATTTCATTTAATGGCCCTGCACCCCGACGGCGAGATTGCCACGCAAGAGTGACCAGGGCACTTTCACCGGTCACTCTCGCCAAGTTTGTACCGCAGCTTTGGCCCAAGCGCCCCACTGGACCTCCGCGATTGTGACAACGCGAGAATGCCCTGGCACTTTCGCCGGGCACTCTCGCCGAAATTGTATCGTAGGCCCTCTGCCTTCAGCGATTATGACACCGCGAGAGTGACATTGGCACTCTCGCCGAGTGTCCTCCATTTCCTGAAAGTTGACAGGTTTCGATCCCAAATTCGCGATTGATCTAAGGTGACTTCATATTAGCGAGAAATATGAAATTATAAATACGAAATAAACAATTGTCCAAAATTCGGGGTGTTACAATCCTCCACCCCTTAGAATAGATTTCGTCCTTGAAATCTCAACTAGTCAAATAAGTGCGGATAACGCCTCTTCATGACCTCTTCCGACTCCCAAGTCACGTTGGTTCCCCGGTGGTGTTTCCATTGAATCTTCACCATAACCACTTTCTTGTGTTGTAGTTTCCTCATTTTCCTTTCTAGGATAGACTCAGGCTCTTCCACGCACCGGTCGTTATCCACCCTATTCTTTGACAAGGGAATAACACTCTCCTCTTCGGCTAGACACCTTCTCAAGTAACACACTTGAAAGGTAGGGTGAATCCCGTCCATCTCGGGCGGAATATCCAACTTGTAAGCTTGGAGCCCAATACGCTCCATGATGGTGAAAGGTCCAAGGAAATGAGGACTGAGTTTCCCACGTTTTTTGAACCTTATTATCCCTTTCCACGGTGAGACTTTCAACATTACTCTCTCTCCCACCTGAAACTCGATTGGCCTCCTCTTTTTGTCTGCGTAGCTCTTCTGACGGTCTTGGGCCGCTTTCAATCGCTCTCTAATGCTTTTCACCTTGTCGGCCGTCTCTTGTACTATTTCTGGTCCGACAAACTGTTTCTCCCCCACTTATAGCCAACACACGGGCGTCCTATACTTTCTTCCGTACAACGTGTCGAACGGCGCCATCCCAATGCTCGAGTGATAACTGTTGTTGTAGGCGAATTCCACTAACGGAAGATGCGAATCCCAGCTTCCCCCGAAGTCAATGACGCATGACCTCAACATGTCTTCAAGTGTTTGAATAGTCCTCTCGCTTTGTCCATCCGTCTGCGGGTGGTAAGCGGTACTCAGTTTAATCCTAGTACCCAACTCCTTTTGCAAACTATCCCAAAAATGAGAGGTAAAGCGGCTATCCCGATCGGATACTATAGAAAGTGGCACTCCATGCCTCAAGATCACTTCATCTATATAAAGTTTCGCCAACTTGTCCATCGGTAGGGTCTCTCGCATGGGCAAGAAGTGAGCGCTCTTGATCAAACGGTCCACTATCACCTAAATGGTGTCGTGTTTTCTCAAAGTCTTCGGTAGCTTGGTTACGAAGTCCATCCCACTTCCATTCCGGTATCTCTAAGGATTGCAGACTACCGTAAGGTCGTTGGTGCTCCGCCTTCACTTGTAGACAAGTTATGCATCGCTCCACATAACTAGCCACATCTAATTTCATTACCGGCCACCAATAGTTAGGCTTTAAATCCCGATACATCTTTGTACTCCCCGGGTGAATAGACTATTTGGATTTGTGCGCGTCTTCCAACAATAGTTCCCGACATCCTCCGATCTTTGACACCCAGATTCGACCTTGGAATAGTTTTAAACCTCTCCCATCTTCGGTCAATTGGAGGTGTTGTTTTACCATAGTTTCACCTTTGAGATTTGCTTCATGAAGTGCTTCCGCTTGGGACTTCTTGATTCGGTCAATCAGGCTTGAGACGATTTCCACCCTTGCAAAGGTGACTTGAACGCCACTACCATACTCCTTTCGGCTCAACGCGTCCGCCACGACATTGGCCTTCCCGGGGTGATAAAGAAGTTCACAATCATAGTCTTTGAGTAACTCGAGCCATCTTTGTTGTCGCATATTCAACTCCTTCTGGTCAAAGACATATTTGAGACTTTTATAGTCGGTAAAGAGAGTGCACTTTGTACCGTACAGGTAGTGCCGCCATAACTTCAGTGCGAACGCCACCGCCGCTAGCTCGAGATCGTGGGTTGGGTAGTTTTTCTCATGCTCCTTCAGCTTCCTCGATGCATAGGCTATTACTTTGCCCCTTTGTATCACTACGCACCCTAATCCCATCTTAGACGTGTCGTTGTAGACCACAAAATCCTCCGTTCCCTCGGGTAGGGACAAAATTGGCGCCTCACACAACTTCTTTTGTAGTGTCCGAAAGGCCCGTTCTTGACTCTCGGTACAAAGGAACTTCACATTTTTCCTCGTCAGAGACGTCAGTGGGGATGCAATCTTGGATGAATCTCCGGTAATAGGCGACTAGACCCAAGAAACTCTGAATTTCCATGGGACTCTTGGGTGGTTCCCAATTCGTCATGGCTTCAATCTTTGACGGGTCTACTTTGACTCCTTCGCTAGACACTACATGTCCTAAAAATTGTACCTTACGTAACCAAAATTCGCACTTTGAGAATTTGGCGTAAAGATTCTCGCTCCTCAAAACTTCTAATACCTCCCTGAGATGTCGTTCGTGCTCCTCTTCATTCTTTGAATACACCAAGATATCATCGATGAACACAATAACCGACTTCTCTAGAAATGGTCGGCAAACCTGGTTCATCAAGTCCATAAACACGGCTGGCGCGTTAGTTAGCCCAAAAGGCATAACTAAGAACTCGTAGTGACCATAACGGGTTCTGAAAGCGGTCTTGGAAATGTCTTCTTCTCTAACCTTCACTTGATGGTAGCCCAATCTGAGGTCGATCTTGGAGAAACATCCGGCTCCTTGCAACTGATCGAAGAGATCGTCTATTCGGGGTAGTGGGTATTTGTTCTTCACGGTTACTTTGTTTAAATATCGATAGTTGATGCACATCCGCATCGACCCATCCTTCTTCTTGACGAAGAGTACCGGAGCTCCCCAAGGCGAAGAGCTCGGTCTCACAAATCCTTTCTCTAGTAATTCTTGAAGTTGCGACATCATCTCTTGCATTTCGGTCGGAGCCAGACGGTAGGGTGCACGGGCAATCGGTGCCGCTCCCGGTACTAGATCGATCCGAAACACCACTTGGCGGTCGGGCGGCAAACCCGACAGATCGTCGGGAAATACATCCGGATATTCGTTGACGATCCGTACGTCCTCAATCTTTTTCTTTTCCGCCTTGGCATCCAATATGTATGCGAGGAATGACATACATTTATTCACTAGACATCTTCTTGCTTTGATGGATGAAATGAGAATCACCTCGCCCTTACGCTTCTCCCTGTACACAAAGACAAAATCCCCTCTTGGGGTCGGTAATCTGATAAGCTTCTTCGAACATAAAATTTCTGCTTGGTGTTTGGATAACCAGTCCATGGGAATTAGATTCACTTCAAAGAGTTCACCACTAATTTCTAGATGACACGATTCCAAAATTTCTCGTAAGACCACTTGCTCCCCATTTCCTACTTCTACTATCAAAGCGTCACTAACGGTACGAGTAGGAACATTCAAGGCTTTGCAAAACGCAAGGGTTATGAGTACCACTATAACACTCTTCTCCTTGTCTGTGCTACTAATAGTCATAAGTTCTTTTTGGATGGTCTCAACTAGGGGTGTGCAAAAAGTCAACCGATCCAATAGGAACCGACCGATACAATTAGAACCGACCGACCATAATTGCATATCCAATTGTAATTGGATCAGATCGGATTGAAAATCTCAACATCCAATTTGGATCGGTCAGTTCTTGGATGGCAGTCCAGAACCGACCAAAACCGACCGAACCGAACCGACCAACATCCAATTACCCATCCAATTAACCATCCGATTACCATCCGGTTTTCCATCCAACTATCATCCAATTATTTTTTTTGCAGTTTGCTTAAATCTAAATTTGTTTTGTGTTGGTTTTTGAATTTTTAGTCTCACTTATGTTGGTTTTAACACAAACTAAAAGTAATTAATTAGAACATTGCATTAAATTAACACATTGGATGGATCCGATTTGATCATCCATTGGATGTCGGATGGATCCCATTTGATCCAATGGATATCCAATCTGATCCAATGGATATCCAATAAGAACATCCAATGGATGGAACCGAACCGATCCAATCATCCATTGGATTGGAAAAATCCAACATCCAATGGATGATTGGATCGGTTCGGTTGGGAAAATTCAACATCCAATGGATGATTGGATCGGTTCGGTTCCCCTCACATCCATTGGATGTCAACCGATGAACACCCCTAGTCTCAACTAAGTCTTTTCCACTCCTAAAGGATACAACCTTCACATGTTCCTTGGTTGTGTTCTTAGGAGTCTCACTATCACTAGGCAAGATTCCAACAGGTATGTTTCTCAATTCCAATGCAATTTATCCAATCTATGTTTCCAAAGTCCTTAAAGCAGTATTTTGGTGATTGATTGTAGAGTTGGAGTCGTTTCTAAAACATTTCAACATTGTTTCCAAAAAGACAAATGAATCAACATTTTGACTTGGTTTACTTTGAAAAGATTGTTGACTTTGTTGAAAATGACCTTGAGAACTACTTGGTTGGTTTTGAAAATTTGAAGTTCTTTGTTATTTTGTAATTGGTGGATTCAAACATGGACTATTCCAAGAGAAATTGAGATGACTTCTCTAATTTGAGTTATAGTTGTTTGAATATTGACCATTTCTGTTATGCACATAGTTTACAGATTCAGAATTTTGGCTACACTGGTCATAAGTATGTCCTTCACCACAGACTACACATTGTATGGGTAGGGTTCATGAGCAAATGTTGCAGCAATAATATTCACACCAGTGGCAACACACATGTTTTTAATCATGTTCGCCATTGATGTGAGTTGTACAGTAAGTGCAGTATTGTTAGATATAGAGTTTGACTCAATTTGTAATTGTTTCGTTGGACTTTTGTGTTGTAAGTATTGTATGAGGTCAAGGCTTGTTTGACCCATATAAATACATTTGGTCTTTGTTCTTTTCTTGTAAGTCATGTAAGCATGTATTCCTTATGTATTCCTTCCAAGTCTTGTAATCGTCTTTGTGAGATATATGACTAAGAGACTTGTGACTACTTTAGCTCTCTAGATTCTTGTTCATGATCTTTTAATCTTTGAATGTTAAATGCTTGAATCTGGAATCACAATTGGTATCAGAGCCTACTCAGATTAATTGGAAAGATCTACAATCAACAATTGAGAAGAATTTGATCCCAAGATCAAGAAAGTTCACTGTTCATATCAAGAACTCGCAAGTTACTGTTCCATTGATCAACTTTGAGAATTTGTGATGTTTTTCATGTAAAATTGATTGCACTTTACTCGTCTAGTGATATAGATCAATTGTCATTCACATTGTAGTCATTAATTCACAATATTTCCATTTCAATTTCTCAAATTTCTTTGTTTTTGAGTTTCATGCACTGTAATCTGGTCAATTCATGACGATCATGTTGTTCTTGGTGGAATTGAAGATTAAGGGTTGTTCACGATGACATATTGAACAAATTCACAAAGTTTCGTGGGCTAATTCAAAGGATTTGGTGGAATTCAGTGAAAATTGAAGTCGAAAAGTTCAAGATCTGAAGAACTCGCATAATGATGAAGAACTCGTATCTCACTGAAGTGTGAAGAATATTAAGTCAGAATTCACATCACACTACATGCGAAAAGATGGAATTCACATGACAATGTGTGCGAGAAGATAAGATTCTCATCTCCTTATATGCAAAAAGTTGAAGGATTCGCATCAAAAAGCATCAAATTTTTCTAAGTCCAGAATCCGCATCCGAAAAGTTAGAAGTGGAAAAATTGACTAAGGGAGTAATTCGCATCACATTGGAGTTGTGCGAAAAGTTCAAATTTTGGAAGTTGAAAATTCAACTAAGTCCAGAATTCACATCCATCATTGTGCTAAAAGTAGGAATTCGCATCCTACAACGTGCGAAAAGTTAGAATTCACATCTAACTTTGTGCGAAAAGTGAAGATTTCTCATCTCTTGTGTGCGAATTGTTTTTTACTTGGTGTGCGAATTCTATACTTAGAATATTTTTGAGTATTCTTTTGATTATTTTTCAAGAGTTGATCTTTCTGTTTATCTGACTAACGATCATTTCAAGCATTATTTCAGATAAATTTTCAATATGCCTTACATAGATGAAAAGGGAAACACTGTTATTACAAACAGAGACTGTTTTGTGGCATACATGCCTGAGATACCTAAAATTGAAGCTGCAAACAAGAAGCTTAAACTTCAGAATGCAGAACTGAAAGCTGAGAATGCTGACCTGAATGTCAAACTGAAGAAAGCTGAAAAGCAGGTATCAACATACCAGACAAAAGGAGCTGAGTGGATTAAGAAGTTTGAAGAGAGAAGCAAGAATGAAAAGGCAGAACTAGAGAAAACTTTCAATCTGAGATTACCTGATCTTTCAAAGAAAGCTGAAAAAATACAAGAAAGATTTAGAAATCAGATGTGTAAAACTTTCTAATCAGGTTTCTGAATTTGAAAAGATTTTAATCTCTGAAAGAGATATCTTTGAAAAAGAAAAGAAAATTACTGAAAAAAAATATTGTTCTTTTCAAAGAAATTTCAGGGAAAAATCAGAGCTTGGAAAAGATTTTGAATTAGAGAGAAAAGTTTTTGAAACTGAGATTTCAAACTTAACCAAAAAGTTAGTTGCTTTATCTTCATATATATTGAAAGGACAAAAGAGTAAATCTGATCTGCAAAGCAAGTTTGATAAGCTTTGTAATGAAAAATCAAAATTAACTGATAAGATCAAACAACTTGAAATAGCAAATGCTGATTTGTCTAATAAAATAACAACTGATACAACTTACTTATCTTCTTATGATGATGATTCAGCTAAATCAGTTTGCTCTTTTCAATATGTTTATAGTCTATTTCAGAAAATGGTTTTCAAGAAAAAGAATGTTAAATCAAAAGTCTTGAAAACAGATCAGATTAAATCTCCAAGTTCTTTCTATGTCAAATATGTTGATAAACAAGCTACTTACTTCTCAAAATCTGGAAAGAAAGCATATGAGAAGGATAAGATGATCTGGGTTGTTAAGGGATCTCCAGAAGCTGACAAGTATCAGAAATCAAGTGCACAAGCTTCAAAGGTGAACAAGAACAAAGCATCTATAGGTAAATATTTTACTAAGCCTCATTACATCAAGTCTACAAATTACTTAATCAAGTTAGCTAAAAGAAACTTATGTTGTTCTTACTGCTGCACTGATAATTTTGTTCATAAAGCACATATCCACAACTGGTATGGATCTTACAGAGTCTATTCTCATGATACTGCACTTCACAGAGGTGGAAACCAATTAAAGAAGTTTTCACATACTAACAAAGAAGGACCCAAATTCATCTGGGTACCAAAACCTGTTAAACCTGTGATGCAGCAATCAACACTCAAGAAGGAGTGAAGGTGCTATTACTTCTGAACACAACAGTTCAGGACTCAGTCTTCAAAGTCAAAGTTGACTTCTAATCAATTCAGATTAGGACTCATACTTCAAAGATATCTACTGAAAAGATTCTTTGATTGTCAATCATTTCAAAGGGAGTATTTCTTGTTTCTGAATAATTGGGGAGATTGTTATATTTTTGATAAATCATATTTTGGGGAAGATTATAAAAGTCTTATTTCAAGAACACCGAACGTATTGAGTAAATGTAGGTATGAAGGGGGATCATATCTGTACAAGTCCAAAAAATCCATCTCAAGTCAACGAGGAGTAACAAAATGTCAAATCAAGGAGGAACAAATCTAAGATCAAGTCAAGGGGGAGCTATTACTGAAATCATTATTCTAAGGGGAACACACTCTAAGGGGGAGTAAGTGTGTGTGTGTAAATGTTTTTGGAAATAAAAATGAGCTAAAATGTCCATTTTTGGAAAGTTTCCTTTTTTGGAAAGTTTCTATTTTTGGAATTTTAAAAAAAGGTCTCTATTTTTTTGCAAATTTCCCTATTTAGAATGTTTTTGAAAACTTTGAAAATTTTGCTAAGTCCAAAAACCGCACACAGTGGTATGCGAATTCGAGGATTTTGCACCCTTTGGCATGCGAATTATCACTTCTCGCATCCTTCTTCATGCGAAAAGTTGAAACTCGCATCCAAGGTCATGCGAATTGTTCTCTTAGGCACATAATTCACATATTGTGCCATGCGAATTTCTCACACACTATTGTCTTTTCTTTCAAGACAATCCTTATCTCTTTGCCATGCGAAAAAGTTGATTGACCAATCTACTCGTGCCATGTGTCATGTTTATTCTCGAGTATAAATACGAGTGTTTTCTCAGACTTAATCACTTTTCAAAAGTATGGCTTTTCGTATGTTCCTGTGCACTTAGAACCTTAAACCCTCTTTTACGACTTCTTTGATTTTCAGACTTCGATCATTCGATTTCATTGATTCAAAGGTTGATATTTGTTTTATCTTTGATTTGTTGTTATTATTCTTGTTTGTGTTCTTTGATTCTTGCAGGTTTACCTTGACTGGATTTGGAGATTAGGGTTTTAGGATTCGAGAATTTTTTTGGACTGTTCATCTCCTTCGGACTGGAACTTGAAATTTTGAATATTAAATCTCGAAATTGTTCTTTGATTGTTAAAATTGGAACCTAAGTTACATTCGTGTGTTGAAATCGAACCCTAAACATATATTAATTTGAACTTAATCGATTAAATCTTTGGGTTTTTGGATGAATTTTTGATTTCGACTTTTCGTCTGAAGTTCTTGATGTTCTTGCTGATTCTTGACCAAATTCATCATTTGATGATGACAATAATCTGGAATGTTAAAATTTATGGATTAATCTTGGTTTAATATTGAAATCGAACCAATCTTTTCAAGAATTTTGGATTTTAACTTCAAAATCAAAATCTTGTAATCTGGGTTTATGATGAATGTTCATGAGGTTTGATGAACACCATGCGTGTTCTTGGTGTTCTAACGTTCAAAACTTAGAAAATTTCAAGATTTGAAATTGTTGAGATTTTCATGTTCCATGCGAATTTTGTGATGATTTTCATATTTTTCCAAGTTAGAAATTCGCATAAGCCTTCATGCGAGTTATGAGTCATCTTTATTTCTTTCAAGTGAGGAATTCGCATCCTCTTTCATGCGAATTCCATACTTAGAGATTTTTGAGAAAAGTTTTTTCAAAAATAAAAGTTTGGTTTTTAACTGACATATTGGACATCTGTCCATATCTTTTATTTTTTTTCTGGTATTTTCATGGTTGAGAATCAATATGTTGATCAACAAGTTTAGATGGATGAAAATTCATCATCTCATGCATCTAAGGAACATCCCATGCCCTCATCAAGATCTGACTACAGCCTGAACCTGGTGTCAATCCTGACCTGATTTTGATCACTCCATCTAAGATGAAACCACAAGCACCAAACAATCATTACGTGGAATTAAATCTTTTGAAGATAGATTCACTTGTTCTGAGCATACTTAAGAATCACCCATTGAGATATGCACTGACATTTTATGGAACTGTTCCAGAACTCTATGATCAGCAAGCATGGAAAACTATCAAGGTTACAACAAAGAAAGTTGGCAATGAAAGAGTTCCTCAATTTGAACTTCAAATTGATCACTATATATCAATCCTAGATTATCAAAGATTCAGATATATTTTGAACCTTCCTGAAGCAAATTCCAGAGAGGGAAGAGACTCCTTTGATGACTTTCCTACTGATACAGAAGTCTTTCAAGGAATTAGGAACATGGGCTATGTTGGTTAACTAACTCAAGTTAACCACTTCAAGAAGAATAACCTGCCACCGTTCTACTACACACTCTTCTCAGTGATCAATCGGTGCCTTACTGCCAAAGTTCATGGGTCTGATAATGCTAGCATACACATTCTGAAGCTTTTTCATGCAGTTGTGTATGATCTTCATGTTGATTATGCTGTGATCTTCTGGAGTGAATTATATGAGAGAGTGCTTTCTAAGAAGACCTCTAAAGCACCAAATTATGTGCTCTATCAGAGATTCTTTACTATCATTGTAAGAAGAATGCTCCGAAGCAACAAAGAAATTCCAAAGAGACACAACCATCATGTTGCACCAGTGAATGTTAGGAGATTTTTGATGAATCAAAAGAAGGAATTCAATTATTCTATGCCAATTCTTGAAAGTTTACTTGATTATGTTGATCCGGAATTCGACTGTGTGATGTCTCATAGAGAGTCTATGGGAAAACCAGGACCGGTTGCCCCTACCCCAGGCTCAATCCCTAGGTGAGTGGAGTCTGTTAGGGTTTCTGTTACCCAGGGGGTACAAGAACGGGAGTGAAGAGGAAAAATACCGAGAGGGGTACTGGTGGGGTTCGGAGACCTAGACTTGAGACTTCAGGGCCACGAGCCAATGCCCAACATCAAGTGACACCTCCTGTCAATGAAAGTCAAGGCGCTGAAAATAAGTCGAATCCAACAGCTGAATTTGATGAAAGTGATGAAATTCCTTCTGCCATAAGTGACAATGATGAGGCAGTCAATGATGATGCTATTGATGATAATAATGATGGTGCTGATGATGAGAGTGGTAGTGATGGAGATGATACTGATCATAATGATCAAGGTGGTGCTGATACACAAGTTGATGAAAATGCTGAACAAGTTGACGTTTTTGCTGTATTTTATGATGATACTATGGAAATAGATCTAGATACAACTGTCAGAAATGTTGTTGGAGAGATAAGGAGTAATGAGGAAACATTAGTTGAAAATCAGAATGAGAGGTTGAGTGAAATGGAAAGACAAGAACATGGTGAGAGTGTGTGCATCAAAACCTACCATTCCAAAAGGGCAACCACATCTACCATTTCGCCGCATGTGTTGCGAGCAAATGTTGAAAAAGACATAAGTAGCCCACTTATGCATCTACACACCCCAACCACCAACTCTATCTCCTCTCAACAAGAGTTAGTTTCATTAATTCATGGGGATATAACATATAATCTACCTGGTTCTCATTCGGAGACCACAGGTATTGAAACTAGAGAACAACAACCCCAGCTCTCAATTCCTTTCTGTACATAATCGATTCTAGAGCCTCTTGAATTTCCTATTGTTATTCCTAGGTCACACATTGATACATATTTTGTCAGAAGTCTTAGTGACCTGACTGGAACACCCCGAGTAGCTTCTAATGCTGAACTACAAGGACCGGGTGGAAGTCCTGTGTTAGCGCATAAATATGTTGGATACAAGATCATAGAAGACTGAAGATCAAGAAGGTCAAAACTGAAAGTCAACTCTCAAGCAAAGTCAAAGTCATTTTTAATAAAAGTTAAAGTATTAGTTTGTTAGTTTAGTTTTGTCTTGTTAGACTTGTGACTAGTTTAAATAGTTTGTTTCTTGTGTTGTTTTTGAGATATATGACTTGAAGAAGTATTGTACTAATTCTGAGAGAGAGTTTTTAGAGAGAGAGAGAATATTGTTCTAGAGAGAGAAAGGGAGAAACAAATTGTAATTGTTTGTTTTGTGAATTGAAATTAAAACAGGTAGTTTACTAATCTTGTTTGTGTTGATTGTTTGTAATTAGAAACTTGAATCAGGGACACACAATTGGTATCAGAGCGAATCCGATTGAAATCAAGAAAATTCAGAGTCAACACTGTGTTCATAGAATTCAGATTTAAATTTGAGTGTTTGTGCGAATTAGAGTTTGTAATTGATAGAAATGAGTTTTTATATTGTATTCGATTAAGTTTGTATAGTCTGATTTGTGTTTTGCACTGTAATTGAGATTTAATTGTTGAATTTGTTGAGTTCGAGTTACACGAGTTCGTCAAGCACTGTATTGAATCAATTTGTACTTCTTGATGTATTTTGTTGAAATTCATTGGTAGGATTCAGTTCTAGATGTTTTGGTGATCGATCTGTTAAAATCTCAGATCGAAATTCGATGTCTAGGTTGGTTTTTGACTGATTCATAGGAGTTTTTCTTTGAGATCTGAAGAACTCGCAAACCCTCGTGAAGAACTTGCAAGGCTCATCTCAAGAACTCACAGAGTGTCAAGAATTCGTATATCTTGAAGAATTCGTAAATAGGCTTGTAGAATTCATTGAGATCATCAGAATTCACATTGTTATTTTTGAAAATTCTTAAGGACAGAATTCGCAGTACTCTGTATTGCGAAAACAAAAGAATTCGTTGTTGGGTCTCTTGCGAATTTCATAGAATTCACAGAGTTAGTTCTGAAAAAGTTTCAAGTATAGAATTCGCAGAAGGCTTAGAATTCGTATATGTGTATATTACTAATTGCTTAGAATTTGCTTATCTGTGTGTTGCGAAAACAATAAGAATTCACATAAGTGTTCTTTGCGAAAAGTGATTTCTAAATTTTTCTAAGGGAAGAAATCGCAGAAGTCATTCTTGCGAAAAGTTTTTCTTAATTCTTTCAAAGGACATAATTACTTCAACTGAACCCCTCCCTCATAATGTACAAACTGAAGAAGCTGATAGTGGATTTTTAGATGACAACCATGATCAATCTTCTTCTAATCCACTCCCTCATGAACATTGCTGGACCAAAGAGCACCCTCTTCACCAAATCATTGGAGATCTAAACAAACCGGTGCAAACTAGGTCAACAACTTTAAATCAATGTCTGCATTACTCATTCCTGAGTAAGATAGAGCCCACTCGTGTATAAGAGGCTCTAGCTGACTCGGATTGGATGTCTGCTATGCAAGAAGAGTTAAACCAGTTCGAAGCTCTAAAGGTCTGGAGACTAGTGCCAAAACCGGAAGGAAAGACCATTATCGGCACTAAATTGGTATTCAAGAATAAAAAGGACGAAGATGGTATTGTCATAAGGAACAAAGCACGACTTGTTGCCAAGGGATATAGGCAAGAGGAAGGCATCGATTATGACGAGACTTATGCTCCAATAGCGCGTATAGAGGCAATCCGCATGTTTTTAGCCTATGCTGCTCACAAAAACTTTACAGTCTATCAAATGGACGTGAAGATTGCCTTTCTGAACGGCATTCTTAAGGAGGAAGTCTACGTATCTCAACAAGAAGGGTTTGTAAATCTAGATAATCCAAATCACGTCTATATCTTGGATAAAACTCTTTATGGTCTGAAACAAGCACCTCGTGCCTGGTATGATGTTTTATCTCAATTCTTGGTCAAGTCAGGTTTTTCAAAAGGTAAAGTTGATACCACTTTGTTTATCAAAAAGGAAAAAGCCGATATTATTCTTATTCAAATATATGTGGATGATATTATATTTGGCTCAACTAATCCTAAGTACTGTAAGAACTTTTCAAATCTCATGGTGTCTAGATTTCAAATGAGTATGATGGGAGAGATGAATTTCTTTCTCGGATTACAAGTAAAACAATTTTCAACGGGGATTTTCATTAATCAATCTAAGTACATTTTTGATATTCTTCGAAAATTCAAAATGGAAAATTGCAAACCTATTGGAATCCCAATGGCACCAGGTACTAAGATTGGTACTGATCATTCGGGAAAAGCTGTTGATGTTAGGACTTATAAAGGAATGATAGGTTCTTTAATGTATCTTACTTCAAGTAGGCCAAATATAATGTTTTCAACATGTTTGTGTGCAAGATATCAGGCTGATCCTAAAGAATCCCATTTTTCTGTTGTAAAACAAATTTTTAGATATCTGAAGGGGACTACAGATCTTGGTCTGTGGTATCCTAAGGATAAAGGCTTTGAACTGACTGCTTATTTAGACGCATATCATGCTGGATATATGTTAGACAGGAAGAGCACATCGGGTCATATTCAATTTCTTGGAGACAAGCTCGTTAGCTGGGCATCAAAGAAACAACTTTGTGTTTCCACTTCGACTGCTGAAGCAAAGTATGTAGCTGCTGCCAGTTGCTGCTCTCAGGTCTTGTGGATGAGGACACAACTTCGAGACTATGGGTTCAAGTTTGATAAAATACCGATCTATTGTGACTGGAAGAGCGCTATCGCAATATCAGCTAATCCTGTGCAGCATACTAAAACAAAGCACATTGATGTCAGGTATCATTTTATCAAAGATAATGTAGAAAAAGGTACAATAGAACTTTACTTTGTAAAAACTGATTATCAGCTTGCAGATTTGTTTACCAAACCTTTAGATGAAAAGAGATTCAATTTTCTTGTATCTAAGCTTGGTATGCTAAATCTCAAGGTTTAATAAGAGATTATCTATTAAAGTTTCTTTTATTGTAATTTTTCATCATTTCTTTATCATTAATTCTGAAAGGATATCTGCACTTTAACATTTTTGTTCATGATCTCAGGGGGAGTGAGACAAGACTTTAAGATGATCAACATTATTTTGAGGGGGAGTTTATAGAATTTTTGCATTTACTTAACTGCCAAATTTTTGTGATGCATGAATTTAGGGGGAGTCTATAAGTACAACAAAAGGAGTAAGGATATGATTTCTGATTACTTTAGATCAGAACTCGTTCACTCAATGTTTTACTGCTTTCTGTTCTTTACTTTTCAATAAATTTGTGAATAAAGCTGCTTTGACACGACCTTGAGATTTTTGCAGATTCAGAGAAGCTATCAAGATCATATCATTACGACTTTAAGCGTGACTTCATGAGATTTTAGACAGAACGACAAGGTTACATTTCTTATCTTAATCTCATATATGGTTGAAAGAAGGACGCCTTTCAATCATAGAAAACATATTCTTAAATGTTCAAACCACTTCCCGATTCTTAAACAGATTTCATGAATTGGAAGTGTGATTTTCAATGTTTTCATTTTATTTGAGTTTGAATGTTATACAAACCGTGTGTTTCCAAAGATAAATACTTGCGTATTGTCTTTTCTATATACTTTCAAGTATTCACACACACCGGTTTGACTTCTTGTTTAAAATGTTCTTACCATGTCTCAAATTTGAAACATATTTTTCGATGGTAAGACACCCCGCTTGAACTTCAACGAATATTGAGCATTAATTCATTTCTAAACGTTCCATTCAAGAATGTTTATATTTTGTGCCATATAGACAATATCCATTATTTTTTACCTTAACCTAAACAGCTATATCATTTCTTTCTGATCATTTTCATACAATGTCAGATTTTTCAAACAAATCTCTTGCATTCATGTCTATTCATTCAATTTACTTGTTTGAAATATCTTCAATGTTTAATATGCTCATATCTTCATGAATATATTCTGAGCATACAAACATCTGACTTATATTTGAGCTTTAACTGTTCAAGTTAAATCATTTTGAGCAACATATGCTTCATAGGACAATATGGGTTCTTTGTGCTAGGACTTAAATGAAACTTCCATGGATTCACGTTAACCAGTGTTTCCTACCCAAGAAGTTAATCCATAGTGATTGAGTGTGAGGAGTCGAAAAGAAATGAGTGTGGGTTGTGTGTTGAGGTAAAATGGAAAAGAGAGTTTGGTTAGATGTGAGCTTAATGTTTAAAAAGAAAGAGGGTGTGAGAACAGAGTAAAAGAATATCAAACTCTGCACGAACTACTTTCTGAGCCGGGCAACCACATTACTAATGTTTCACAATTCTTCGTGAACATTATTGAAATAGGCAAATAGCCCATGCCAACTCTTGACAAAACCCCACCAGCCACTCATTTTCTTCTTAACAAGAAAATGTTTCATATTTTTCTGGGGACGCAACACATAATCTATCTGATTTTCATTTGGAAAATCTGGATTTTGAAAAAGAAGGAAGTCTGCCCCACCTTCGCACTTCAATCATGCACATTGAGTCTGTGTTTATCTACTGTTGTCTCAGTGGTTTACACAATGTTGAGCCTTTTATAAAAGCAATCATCTTTCTACACTTGCACGAACACACAAGGAATTTGTTTTCTTGTCATAACATTCATAGAAATTTCCTTTGTGGTGTTTCGATGATTGGATGGAAGCCCTGGGGGAGTGAACATCAAAAAGATCCTTTTCTATGTGTATCCGTTACACACAGTAACTTCGTGTTACTGACATGCATATTAACTGATTCATTTGTTGATTCAGGAGTTACGTTCATAGTTTGTCTGGATTTGAAAAGATCTAGATGAATACTTTGTTCGAATTGACAACGAATCAGAGGCTCCGTATGTAAGATCAGTGGTCAGAACATATAAAGACATTTCTTGGGAAATTTTTGATGCTATAGATGCCCTATTCATCAAAAAGGGGGAGCTGAATTAAAGAAATGTATGTGTCAGAAATTTCAAAGTTAAAGAATTGTTCGAGATCAAAGGTTAATTGTGAAAGAAGAATGCAAAGTTGAAGATTTCATAAGATGTGTTGAGACTTTACAGAAATTTTCTTTGACGGTTATTTTGCAAAAGCAATCCGAACTAAATCTAAAGATAATTTCTTTCCGAAGTCTAAAAGAGTTTTGTGATAGTTTTGGGGAGATTGTTAATATTTTTCAAAGATAGACTTGGGAAGAATACAATCAAAGAAATGAGAGTTTACAATGTTTGTGCTTAAAGAAGAAATTTGTTACAAAAGGAAGAGATTGTCCAGATTGAACCAAAAGGGGAGATTGATTTGCTAAATCTTTCAAAAATGATCTTGAATCCAAAGGGGGAGATTGTTAGCGCATAAATATGTTGGATACAAGATCATAGAAGACTGAAGATTAAGAAGGTCAAAGCTGAAAGTCAACTCTCAAGCAAAGTCAAATTCATTTTTAATAAAAGTCAAAGTATTAGTTTGTTAGTTTAGTTTTGTCTTGTTAGACTTGTGACTAGTTTAAATAGTTTGTTTCTTGTGTTGTTTTTGAGATATATGACTTGAAGAAGTATTGTACTAATTCTGAGAGAGAGTTTTTAGAGAGAGAGAATATTGTTCTAGAGAGAGAAAAGGAGAAACAGATTGTAATTGTTTGTTTTGTGAATTGAAATTAAAATAGGTAGTTTACTAATCTTGTTTGTGTTGATTGCTTGTAATTAGAAACTTGAATCAGGGACACACATCCTGTCGTAGATAACGTCATGTCGACTATGAACACATGCCATGCGGTTGCTTCGTCAACTGTCATGACAACGAAAAGTCTACGTGAATCCGATGTTAGATTACCAGTCTTTGTGACACAGGAATCTCTCAACGATGCCTTAAAAGTTGTTGAAACCAAGTTAGTGGAGAAATTTGAGGAGGAAATTGGAGTTCTCAAAAGATTGTTAAAAGGAAAGAATCCAACAGTTGAGCCTGAGCCAGTAAGCCAAGTTCCACCTACACCTCAACCAACTCAACCAGCAGACATGTCTATAGATGAACTTAAGGCATTGCTTTTTACAAAGTTGTTATCTCAAGCCCCAACTAATCAAACAGATGCCGATATTCTTTCTCTTCTGCAATCCCAACATGAAACACAAACACCACCATCTGTGCAGCCAACAGATGTGGTCAGAGACTTAGAGTTATTTCTTTCAAAACTGATGTTTTGCAAGCCTTATCTGATCTTACTAAGGTTGTGCAAAATTCATGTAAAGCCCAAGCCTATGTTTCCTAGTCAAGGCATGATCATTATTCAGATAATGACCATGAGGGGGAGATGTATCAGAAACAGAGAGTTGATGTTAATGTTGTTGTTGGATTGGTTGATGAATCTCAGAATGTTGAAAAAGATAGTACTGATCATGATGTTTTGATGAATGATCAAAATGAATGTAGAGAGCTTGTATTATATGTGGATTCGGATGTAGAACCAAGGGGCAAAGCCTAAGGTTGCTACTAGAGTTGAGATTTTGAAGATTATTGGAATGGAAGCTGTTGATATTATTGATTTATCTTCAGATGATGAAGATGAAGCTTTTGAGAAATATGCTAACTTTTGGAAGGTTGAGGAGGAAGAAAAAGAGAATTTTATGGAAGGTTCAGATGATGAGAATGCACAAGATAATGTTATTCCTGATGATGAAGAGAATGTTTTGGATACCTTGCTAGAGGAAAACAGAGATTATGATGTTTTGCAAGCAATTTATGAGCAGGGTACTCCAGAAGATATTCATCTTAGTCCTGTACACAATGAAATTATTGAAGCAACAAATGAAGTCCTAGTGTTTCCTTTGTTTAGAGAGTTCAATTTTTTCTGATGTCTCTGAAATTCCTATCAATCAAAGTCAATCAAGTCCTGTTAGACATCCTAGCCCGATTCAAAATGATCCACCTGTGCAAGATGTTCAGAATGAGGTTAAGAAACCTGAAAATGAAACTGTACATATTCCTATTATGCCAAACCAAGGTGAAGCAGACCTTTCTAATGCACCTGAAGCACCTTTTGTGCCTACTGAAGTTGAATTAAGGCACATGAGACATGCGCTTAGAATTCCTTTTCTGGAAGAGCGGATGAAGAAGGTGTTTGTTCATAGAATCAGGCCAATGGACAAGTATAAAGTTTTGGGGGTTTCAGATCAACCAAAAGAATACCAAGAAGAGTATGCTAGTATGATAAACTATCTGAGACAAACTGAACGAGCTGTGAAAAACAAGTCTGGAATTGTCACTGTTAAAGAAGTCAGACTGAAGAAGTTTTTTAGAATCTGGTATCCAGATTTCTTTGTCCAAAGAAGAGATATGAGTGAATGCAGTTTTACTGAAGCTGATTTCAGTTTTCTGAATATTGATTATCTTGAGCATATGTATCATCTTTTCAGAACTATGGCTATCAGAAGGGAGAATATTGTCTTTGCTTTGGAAGCAATCAAAAGGTTAATGAGAAGACATGTTTTCTACACTTACTGCTATGATTTTCAGTTGGATATAGACTAATCAGAAGAAAGTCAACATTATAAAGCCAAATCTGACTCTGTCTGATATTGATAATTATGATGTGTTCACTGTTTTGGAAGAACCTGAGTTGGGAGTAGTCTACAAGAATAGTGAAAATGAGAAGAGGTTCTTCAGGGTTTCTGAAATTGCTAAGTTCTCTGATGGAACTCTCAAGGTTATTAGACTGCAACTCAACTCAAGGTACAATGAAAGTGAAAGGCAAAGATTGCAAGGTGGTGAGCACTTACCCAGAAGAGTAAAGCTTGTGATAAAGAGGATTCTTGAAGCTCTTGATGACAGAATTGACTTCAGAAGATGCATAAGGAGGTTTGAATCACATTTGGGAACCAAGGATAATCGTGTTAGGAGGTTTACAAATTGATTCAAATGGGGGAGATTGTTAGATATAGAGTTTGACTCAATTTGTAATTGTTTCGTTTGACTTTTGTGTTGTAAGTATTGTATGAGGTAAAGGCTTGTTTGACCCATTAAAATACATTTGGTCTTTGTTCTTTTCTTGTAAGTCATGTAAGCATGTATTCCTTCCAAGTCTTGTAATTGTCTTTGTAAGATATATGACTAAGAGACTTGTGACTACTTTCTCTCTCTAGATTCTTATTCATAATCTTTTAATCTTTGAATGTTAAATGCTTGAATCTGGAATTGATTCATCGCCCATTAGTCTAAACATGCTTATCTCATTTATGGACTTAGCGTTCCGTGTTGGTGGAAAATATTTTTTCAAAAATCTCTCAGCCATGTCATTCCAAGTTTCAATTGAATTGGGCTGCAAAGAATTATACCATGATATTGCTCTATCTCTGAGTGAAAAAGGAAATAACTTCAGCCGTAAGGCTTCATCAGTTACTCCACTAAGTTGGAAAGAATCAGTAATTTCCATAAAAGTTTTGGGATGCAAATGAGGATCTTCAGATGGCATGCCACTGAACTGTTCACTGGATTGTAACATATTAAACATTACAGGTTTCAGTTCAAAATGAGCACACTCAATCTGTGGTCTAACTTTGCCTGCGTGCAATTGGTCAAACATAGGCATAGCATAGTCCATGATTCTTCTAGTTTTAGAATTTACAATATTAATGATGTCTTGGGCCTTAGGCCTCGCTTTGGCCCAAATGCTTCTGCCATTTCGGTTGTTTCAAAAATAGGTGACAAGTTTCTTTGAATTCTTCTCCTTCTTCGAAAAATTTCTTCAAAGTCAGGATCAAAATAAAAAATTTCACCGTGGAACAAATGTGGAATGCAACCAAAATCAGTAACAAAGGTGATTAGAAAGATCATATTTTAAAAGCGACTTAAAGAAAAACTTGTTTTGTCTTGTCCCCGACAAATGCGCAAAAAACTTGGTCGGTGGATTATTTTTTTTTGAAAGGCAGCTTTCGAAAGTTTCCACCCACTGGGCTACGCTTTCAGGAGGTATCGGGCTCCCACTTAAGGGTGCCACCCACTAATCCCCCCTCGCTCCAGACCCGGCCCAAAGGGCCCGCCTGAAGCGGATGTCTCAAGTTGATCACCACGGGACTTGGTGGATTATGTAACCCGAAAATTACAAATGGAATACCATGCAAGTATACATGTTAAACCACTATCGTTTGATCAAGTAATAAACTGGTACTAAGTACCGTATATCGACCCCACAGAGACAATAAAACAAGTAGTAATTCCCAAGTCAAGCTTAAAAGTGATTTCAGAAATGGTTTGGAAGGAATGATCTTTGAGTGTTGTTGACAGTAAATTTGAAGTGCTTAAAACGGATTAAAAGAAAGCAAGGGTGTAAGATCTGGCTGGAGTTGTAAGCAACTATATAATAAGAGTCATGCTACAACAGATGTTGCAACACTAGTTCTCAACTTCACTACCCTTTTGCAAGGTTTATATTAGGATAGGTTACCAGCAACGCCTAATTAGGAGACCCAACTGATGCCACACAGATATTATCGTTCTTCCCGTATAGTTTACAATCATCTAAGATTGAGATAGATTGTTACAACCCCTATAACACTTCGGTTATCTGAAGTTTGCGTTGTCTTGCAATCAAGCCAACTCATCCAAGTGAAACAATGTACGTCACCCCATCAAGATGCACTTGGATGAAACTCAGAAACAAGGAGTGAATAGTGAAATTGATAGCTAGTAGCAAAACAATTATCCAATGTTACATAGGCTTTCATCTCCCAACTATCACTTACACCCAAGCTAGGGACTTACTCGATCATTGCTTTACACATGGTGTACAACATTATTGTAGAGACAATAAGCAAATGCATTAAAGTAAATGACTGGAATTGGAATGCGTAAATGTAATTGACATAAATGTAAAAGATAAATGTAAAGCATGTAAATGACAAGGAATTGTAAAGGTGCTGTGAATGGTGTTGTGACACTGGAGAGTAGTGTACTGAAAGATTAAAGACTTAATATTGAAATTACTTAAAGTAGTAAGTTAGAAAAACTAGAAGAGCTATCTAACCGGTGGAACATGTTCAACAATTAAAATGAGCCCTCTATTTATACTAGAGGAACTTTCTACAAGACGACTAAAAAAGCATCAAAGTACAAGGTCACATGGGACCCATTAACATAGAGTAGGAATCAAATGTCAAATAAAGGTACAAGGCATCTTTTAAGGAAACAAAAGGCATCAATTGAGCATATATGCTTTGCTCCACTATCTTCCTTCAACTGAATTGCTTCTAGTTCCCTCCAAAGATCTTGTTACACGAACCAAAAAGGTTATGAAGCTTTGTCTTTGACTGCAGTCCCATGCCATGAATCGTGCTACAACACTAACTCATCATCAATTTTGTACTTTAAACAAACGAATAAGGTAAATTTCTAATACTTAGCTCCCAACTCAATAAATGGTAAAAACTAGAATAAAAGACTCAAATGTGGTATTTGGGAAAATAAAATTACTAGAAAATCCTAATAAAAAGTGATAGAAAGTGTGATAAATTATCCACTTATCAGCATTCTCGTTGAGGACATGTTTCCGTTTCGCGTTACAGTTTTTGGTCTCTACAGGGGTTTTGGGCTAGTTGAATTGTCATGACATTTCTGATTGTAGTGGTTGTAAACTGGCAAAATTTTCAACCTTACACCTTTTATAAAAGCATTTCTTTTTCACTTGCTCCTTTTGATATAGTGCATTATGATGTGTGGGGACCATCCCCTGTTTCTACAAAAGGGGGTTCCCTATATTATGTCACGTTTATTGATGATTGCATTTGTTATACTTGGATTTATCTTATGAAACACATATATGATTTTCTTTCCATTTTCAGTCTCTTTAGAGCTCTTGTCAAAACTAAACATTCCATTTCTTTAAGTGCTTTCGTTATGACTTGGGTGGTGAGTACACTTCTACTAATTTTCCACAGTTACTTGTTTCTAATGGGACCCTATATCAATCCTCATGTATAGACACTCCTTAGAAGAACGGTGTTGCTGAAAAGAAACATCGTCATCTCGTTGAAATAACCCGTTCCTTTTTGTTGTCAACCGAGGTTCCTAGTGCATTTTGGGGTTAAGCAATTCTTACGGTTGCCCATGTTATTAATAAAATTCCAAATCCCATAATTCAGGTTTGTTTCCTTTTGAAAAGTTATATGGTCATGCACCTGATTATTCTTCACTACATGTCTTTGGTTGTACCTGCTTTGTTCTTCGACTACACGTTAAGCGTAATAAATTGTCATCTCGGTCCGACTTGTGTGTTTTTTTGGGGTATGGTGTTGGTCAAAAGGGATATCGGTGTTTTGATTCGGTTAGTCAGAAATTGTATATCTCGCATCATGTTGTGTTTTTAGAGCATATTCCTTTTCTTCTGTTCCTACTAGCTCACATCATATGACAAAGTCTGATCTCACTTGCATTGATCTTTTCGGTATTGACATTGAAGAAACCTCTCCCACAAACTTAGATACCTCTGTTCCCAAGACATCCAACGAGATGACTCCACTTGCGACTTCTGACACTTCAGCTCCCAAGACATCCACCTCTAATGTTTCTCCACTTATGACTACTCAGTCATCTAATGAGATCGCGGATGATCGTCCACCACATAAATCCGTCCGACCCTGTAAGTCTACTAAACTCCCTGATTTTGCTTACTCATCTTTATTATTCTTCCTTTGCTTCATTTGTTGCTTCTATTCATCATATTTTTGAACCTACCTCCTATAGAGAGGTTGTTTCTAACCCTTTTTGGCAGACTGCTATGGCTGAGGAACTTACTGCTCTACATCAGACCCATACATGGGATCTAGTACCACTACCATCTGGCATGGCCGACCCTGACATTTTGGAGGCTCCGTGCTAAGAAATGAATGTGACCCTCTTATTTTAAGTTTGTATTGTTTATTAAACAAATTATTACTCAATTCAAAAAACAAATCATTTAAGTGTGGAAGCATAAAACGTTTATAAACAAGATTCAAATAAAAATAAAATTGACCTTTACATCTCAAAATTTATGCTCGGTAATCTCCAATGATTAATTTGTTGATAAGAAATAAAAAGTTAATCAAAGGAATAACATCTTCTTCACCACCATTACCATTCAAGTTGGCTATGTTTTTTGACACAAACATATCGACTTTTTCTACCCTTAGTTATTCCACAATTTAATCGGCATCATCCACACCTACACCTACTCTTTCTCTGTCAATCCCCTCATTATTTCAAAATTATTAAGAGTACTATTTTCAAATACATTTTGCACTATTTGCATTGATTCTCCATTACTTGGACATTCCGATGTTTGTTTGATAGTAAATCGCTCGATGGCTCCTCTTTGTCTTTGAACAAATTGTTCATCTTTTCTCCTTTTTTTTTGACGTTTAGAATAGCCCGATTCAAATTTTCTCGTTGGATGCATCCTATTTTATATAAAAATCAGTCAATCATTATTAGGATATACAAAAACGCATACCAACAGAATTTTGTATTTATTCATTGTTATTAAAAGAACACTAACATTAAAAGTTAAAAAACCTTCAAAGAACATATATAAATAATCAAATAATAAAGTTATTATAGAAAATTAATAAAAAGATAAAAAAACAAAAAAACATTAAGTATAAATCATAAGGTTTGATATAATACCTAATTAGAAATGGAATCGAAGAATTGAGAGAATTGATGATGAAGGCTCCAATGGAAGATGGTCGAATGAAAAAAAATTTGAATTGGAAAAATTAAAATCTTAAAAACCCTAATGAAAGACAGCCGAAAAAAATAATAGAATTGGAAAAATTAAAAATATTAAAAACTTTAAAAATGCCATGTTTGCCACTTAAATGAAGAAACTAATAAATGCAAATGGAAACTATAATGTCATTTCAATTTAAAAAAAACAATGATTGCAGTGAGTTAGACTCGATCCCAAGTCTCTTGGGAAGAATTGGAAGTGCTTACCAACTAGTCTAGAGCAATATTGTGTTACTTTTATCTTTGTCTGAATATATACTAATTACATATAAGTATAATAGGAAAAAAAATCGGAGGCCCCGTACGAAGGCACCACCGACACACCCCTAGGGTCGTCCTTGCCATCTGGTAAACATACCATTGGTTGTCGTTGGGTCTATAAGATTAAAATGAAAGCAAATGGATCTATTTGAGTGGTATAAGGCTCAACTTGTTGCTAAAGGATACTTGCAACAATATGGCATGTATTATGAAGAGACATTTGTTCCTGTTATTCCCAGATTCTAGTTCCTAAATGCAATGAATCAAAACAAACACAAACAAGAATCAATTACCTGTTTGATTTCACTTTCAAATTCAAGATTACAAACTTTCTCTCTCTAGAACCCTCTCTCTCTACAGATTTCTCTCAAACGAACTTTCTCTCAGATTACAATCAGACAATGTCACCCACCCAAACAATACAAGATAAAATCTATTTATACGAACACCTGAAACAAGGAAAGTAAAATAGAAATACATTGACTTTGACTTTATTAACAAAAGACTTTGACTTTCAGTGAGAGTTGACTTTTCCAGCTTTGACTTCTTGAACTTTGTCTTCAATCTTCTTGATCTTGTATCCAACAAATTTATGCTCTAACAATCTCCCCCTTTGGATTCAAGATCACTATTAAAAGATTTAGCAATTCAGTCTTCACTTTAAGCTCTGTCAGTACAATCTCCCCTTTTTCTTTGACGGTATTCTTTCCAAAACAGTCTTCAAATGATTAACAACCTTCTCAAAACTTTCACAAAATACTTTCAGACTTTGGAAAGAAATTATCTTCAGAATCAGCTCGGATTGCTTTAGCAAATAATCTTCAAAGAAAATTTCCTCAAAAATCAGCACATCTTCAGAAATTCTTTGATCTTCTTCAAATCTTTTCTTTGAATCTTCTGACTTGGACATCTCTATAAAAAATCATCTCTCAAAACTTTATCATTTCTTGATACCATCTCCCCCTTTTTGATGATTTGAGCATCTATATCATCAAAACTTTCAGCAAGAAATGTCATTGACCATTCTGATCTGTCCAAGAGCCTCTGATTCTGTGATCCATAACCAAGTATTCATCTAAATCTTTGCAAATCCAGACAAAATAAGAACATGTAACCCCTGAATCAACAAATGAATCAGTTAAGATGCCTGTCAGTAACACAAAGTCACTGTGTGTAACAAATACACAATATAAAGGAGCTTTTGTGATGTTCACTCCCGCAGGGCTTCCATCCAATCATCGAAACACCACAAAGGCAATTTCTATGAATTTTAAGACAAAGAAACAAATTCTTTGTGTGTTCGTGCATGTGTATAAAGAATTAAGCACGAATGATTGCTTTTATAAAGGCTCAACATAGTGTAAACCACTGAGACAACAGTAAATAAACACAGACTCAATGTGCATGATTGAAGTGCGAAGGTGAGGCAAACTTCCCTCTTTTTCAATATCCAGATTTTCCAAATGAAAAACAGATAGATTATGTGTTGCGTCCCCAGAAAATATGAAACAATTTATTTTTGAGAAGAAAATGAGTAGCTAGTGGGGTTTAGTCAATAGTTGGCACGGGCTAGTTGTCTGTTTCAATAACGTTCACCAAAGAGTTGTGAAACGCTAGTAATGTGGCTGCCCGACTCAGAAAGTAGTTGGTTCAGAGTTTGATATTCTTTTACTCTGATCTCACACCCTCTTTCTTTTAATCATTAAGCTCACTACTAACCAAACTCTCTTTTCCATTTTACCTCATCACACCCACACTCATTTCTTTTAGACTCCTCACACTCAATCTCTATAGATTAACTTCTTGGGTAGAAATCACTGGTTAACGTGATTTCATAGAAGTTCATTTAAGTCCTAGCACAAAGAACCCATGTAATCCTATGAAAGCATAATGTTGCTCAAAATGATTTAACTTTATCAGTTAAAGCTCAGATACAAATATCAGATGTATACTCATAAAATATAATCATGAAGATTTGAGCATTTGAAACATTGAAGTGTTTTCAAACAAGTATATTGAATAAATGAACATGAATGCAAAAGGCTTGTTTGAAAATCTGACATTGTATGAAAATGATCAGAAATGAATGATATAACAATCAAAGCTTAAGGTCAAGAATAATGGATATTGTCTATACGAAACAAAAATATAGACATTCTTGAAATGACGTTTCGAAATGAATTATCGCTCAAAATTCTTTAAAGTACAAGCGTGGTGTCTTACCATCGAAAAATTGTTTCAATTTAGAGACATGGTAAGAACAATTGAATCAAAAATTAAACCGATGTGTGCGAATACTTGAAAGTATGTAGAAAAGACAATACGCAAGTATTTATCTTTGGAAACACACGATTTATTTATCAATTAAGCACAAAAATAAAATGAAAACATTTAAAATCACACTTCCAAATTATAAAATCTGTTTAAGAATTGGGAAGTGGTTTGAACATTTCAGAACATGTTTTCTATATCTGAAAGTTGTCCTTCTTTCAGATATATTTGAGATTAAGATAATAAATTTACCTTTTCGCGCAATCTTAAATCTCATGAAGTCAAGCTGAAGTCATTAAGATATGATCTTGTCAGCTTCTCTCATCTTGCAAAAATTTCAAAGTCTAGTCAAAGCAACTTTATTCACAAAATTATTCGAATGTAAAAGACATAAAGCAGTAAAACGATTAAAGTACGAGTTCTGATCTGAAATAATCAGAAATCATAGTTCTTTACTCCTTTTGGTATGACATATAAGCTCCCCCTAAAATCATGCATTACAAAAATTTTGTCATTTAATTAAAATGCAGAAATTAGTTATGCTCCCCCTCAAAATAATGTAGATCATCTAAAATCTTCTCTTACTCCCCTGAGATCATGAGCAAACAATTAAAGTGCAGATATCCTTCAAACATAATGATAAAGAAAATGATGAAAAATAACAATACGTAACTTTATGAGGTAACAACCGATTATGTCTTAAGATTTAACATACCAAGCTTAGAGACAAGAAAATTAAATCTCTTTTCATCTAAGGATTTGGTAAATAAATCTGCAAGTTGATAATCTCTTTTTACATAATAAAGTTCAATTGTTCCTTTTTCTATATTATCTTTTATAAAATGATACCTGACGTCAATGTGTTTGGTTTTCGTATGCTGGACAGGATTAGCAGATATCGCGATTGCACTCTTCGAGTCACAATAGATTGGAATTTTATCAAACTTGAATCCATAGTCTCGCAGCTGTGTTCGCATCCACAATACTTGAGAGCAGCAACTGGCAGCAGCTACATACTCTGCTTCAGCAGTCGATGTGGAAACGTATAATTATTTCTTTGATGCCCAGCTAACGAGCTTGTCTCCAAGAAATTGAATGTGATCTGAAGTACTCTTTCTGTCCAACATGCAACCTGCATGATCTGCATCTGAATAGGCAGTCAGTTGAAACCCAGTATCCTTAGGATACCACATACCAAGGTCTGCAATCCCCTTCAGATATCTAAAAATCCGTTTGACAACAGCCAAATGGGATTCTTTAGGAGCAGCCTGATATCTAGAACATAAGCATGTTGAAAACATAATATCTTGTCTACTCGATGTAAGATACATTAACGATCCTATCATACCTCTATAAGTCCTAACATCAACACTTTTACCCGAAGGATTAGTGCTAATCTTAGTACCTGGTGCCATCGGGGTTCCAATTGGTTTACAATTTTCCATATTGAACTTCCGAAGAATATCCAAAATGTACTTAGATTGATTAATGAAAATCCCCGTTGAAAACTGTTTTACTTGTAATCCGAGAAATAAATTCATCTCTCCCATCATACTCATTTGAAAACGTGACACCATGAGGTTAGAAAAGTTTTTGCAAAATTTTGGATTAGTAGAACCAAATATTATATCATCAACATAAATCTGAATAAGAATAATATCAACTTTTTCCTTTTTGATGAATAAAGTGGTATCAACCTTACCTTTAAAAAAACCGGACTTGACCAAAAATTTAGATAAAACATCATACCATGCTCGAGGGGCTTGTTTTAAACCATAGAGGGCTTTGTCCAAGATATAAACATGATCTGGCTTCTCTGGATTGACGAACCCTTCTGGTTGAGACACATACACTTCCTCTTTAAGAATGCCATTCAGAAAGGCTGTTTTCACATCCATCTGAAAGACTGTGAAATTCTTATGAGCTGCGTAGGATAGAAACATGCGGATTGCTTCTATGCGCGCTACTGGAGCATACGTCTCATCGTAATCTATGCCTTCCTCTTGCCGGTAACCTTTGGCAACAAGTCTAGCTTTGTTCCTTATGACGATACCATCTTCATTCTTTTTATTTTTGAATACCCATTTAGTACCAATCACGGATTTACCTTCCGGTTTTGGAACTAATCTCCAGACCTTTAGGGCTTCAAACTGATTGATTTCTTCTTGCATAGCAGATACCCAGTCCGAATCAGCAAGAGCCTCTGATACTCGCGTTGGCTCAATCTTACTGAGGAATGAGTCATGCATACATTGATTAAGAGTCGCTGACCTCGTTTGTACAGGCTTGTTAAGATCTCCGATTACTTGATGTAAAGGATGGTCTTTGGTCCAGCGATGCTCATGAGGGAGTGGAGTAGATACTGATTGAACATGATCATCATCTAGAAATCCATTATCAGACTCTTCAGTTTGAATAATAGAAGGGGGGTTTGCAGTTGAAGTTTCAGGTGCAGAAGCATCAGTTGGAACAGCAGAATCTGGCTGTTGAGTAGACAATATATCACACCCAACTGAAACAGTTACTTCTGGCTCATCAGTTACTTGTGTATCTTCAACTGTAAGAGTAGATGTTGGAATGTGAGTTTCTGACTGAACGGGGGATACAAGTTCAGTTAAAACTTCTGAAGTGACTGGATGATTGCAACTTGTGTCTTCAGACCTGTCAGTCACAGCAGATTTAGATACATTAGATCCTAGAAACTCATCATAAAATAATTCAAATAACAAATCTAAATCAGATAAATGTGAAACTGAAGTAGAAGCGTTATCCGAATTTTTCTCTGTAGAAACAGGTTCTGGACTGATCTGCCCAGAAGCTAATACTCCAGTGATAACGGGTTCTGAACTGAGTTGTTCAGAAGCCATATCTTCATCAAATGTAACATTTACGCTCTCAATGACTGTCTTTGACTTCTTCAGATAAACACGGTATGCTGCAGATGTTGAAGAATAGCCAATGAAGATGCCTTCGTCTGCCTTAGCACTGAATTTATTCAGACTCTCTCTGTCGTTAAGCACAAAACATTTACACCAAAATATGTGAAATTACTTGATTGTTGGTGTTCTGTTGTTGATCAGCTCATATGGAGTCTTTTGAAAATGGCGGTAAATCATGGATCGATTTTGAGTATGACATGCAGTCGACACAACTTCTGCCCACAGAAATAGAGGTAAGTCCGATTGGCTAAGCATAGTGCGAGCGACCTCGACTAGCGTTCGATTTCGCCTTTCGACTACTCCATTTTGTTCAGGCGTACGAGCAGCAGAGTACTTATGTGATATCCCAATCGATTCGAGATATTCTTCAACTATCTTGTTTTTGAACTCTGTGCCGTTGTCCGTTCGAAGAAACTTGACTTGTCTTTGCATATTCACCTGGGTCGTCTTTAAGAAATTAATGAGAACTTCCGGCGTCTCATCTTTTGATCGAAGAAATTTGACCCATGTGTATCTTGAGTAATCGTCCACAATAACCAACACGTATTTCTTTCCACCCAAGCTTTGTGTTCTCATCGGACCACACAAATCCATATGCAGTAACTCTAGTGGAGAACTGGTGCTTGGTTCAGGCTTCGGTTTATGTGCGGCTCTCTTCATCTTACCCTTCTCACATGCAGCACATAAGTGTTCTTTCTCGTATTTCAGCTCAGGAAGTCCTTTTACCAATTTCCCACTAACCAGCTTGTTGATATAACGAAAGTTCAGGTGTGATAAACGTCTGTGCCAGAGCCAACTTTGTTGCATTGAAGCTTTTGTCATTAAGCAAACTTGATTGTCAATCTGAACTTTGGACAAGTTGATGGTATAGAGGTTTGTCTTGCGATGTCCACCTAAGAGTTCTGTGCCGTCTTCAGTACGAACCGAGCAAATCTTAGATTTGAAGTTGACCTCTAACCCTTTATCACAGAATTGACCAATACTAAACAGGTTGTGCCCTAAGACTTCGACATAACTCACCTTACTGATCGTTATGTTTTCTTAAATGATGTCACCATATCCTAAGATTGGTGAAAGCTGATCGTTTCCAAATCTGACATTTCCACTGAATTTCGCTGTATAATTAGACAATAAATCTTTTTGCCCAGTCATATGCTTGGAACATCTACTGTCCAAGTACCACATATGCCGGGTCTGCAAGAGAAATCAGGAAACAATAGATTTAGGTACCCATTTAAAAACGGGTCCTAACAGATTAGCACAAGATTTTGTTATCCATTTGAATATGGATCCTCTGTTCTTTTGAAAACCTCTAAAAACATTTAATCTTAAAGAATAAACATGATAAGATCCAAACCAATCAGAAGAATTATGAGAATAAGCAAAATCAGTTCTCCGATAATTATAATGAGATATAGTAGTAATAGGAGATAATTGAATCAACTGCTTTATTGAATAACACTTGTAAGAAGTTACAAGGTTTTATTGATGAGAAGCATATTGACCAACTACATCTGAATCACTACTAACAGATCTAGTACAAGAATTATCAGAAACTGATCCAACTATCTCATCATCCTTCCGTTTTGGTTGCCATTCTGTTTGAGCTTTCGACCTTTTCTTGCTTATATCTGAAACAAAAGATTTAGATCTATTAGGAAAAGCAGATTTCTGAGACTGAGTTTTCTTTTGTGTACCAGTGTGTTTCTGTTTCTGTAATCGCTGTTTCTTATGTTTCTTACCTTGAGAATAATAATCAGCAGTTACAGAAACCGATTCACCAACCTTAGTTGATGATTTAGCAGTTTTAAGAACACTTGGTAACACCTTTTCATTTGTAATACAAATAGAATGATCAGGAAGAGGAGCATTGAAGTCAAACAAATCAATTTCTTCTATGCACCCATCATCAGAATTTAGAAAGTCATTTGCAGACTCAAATAAGTCATCAAAGTTATCAGTTGAAGATTGACGTGCCTTTGAAACTGTAGAACACTTTGTAGATTTAGATTGAAAAACCGTGTTCTTTAATACTGTAGAAAATACACTTTGTTGAATATCAACCAAAAGTTTTTCATCAGATAAAACATTTTCAAGCTCAACTATTTTGCTTTCAAGAACGAGTGGAGAAACATAAACCTTTGCAACTGCAGGTTTTGCCTTCATCTCAGAAATAGAATAACTATCAAAATAGTCATTTGAAAGAACTTTTGGTGTTTCTGCAAGATAACTATCATTTAACTTGACATAGTTAAATTGTAGTTGCATTTTCTTTACATTCTATCTATTTTCAGTTTCTTTGACCTCATCTTCTTCTAATAATTTGGTAACAAATTTAGGTTTTAAATGAGTATGTTTACCAGCACAAGCAAGAAAATCAATATTATATAATGCTGGTTGTTTTCTGATGGATTTCTTTAAGTAATGGGGGTTTTGAAAACCAAGTCCCCATTTTTCCTTAACATCAGCCTCTTCGTTGGGTGCATTGAGAAAAATGGTTTGATCTGTTTGGCCCCTTGCATAAAGTTTGGCTTCCAGACCATTTACCTTCTTATTCAAATACTTGTTCTCAACCTGCAATTTGTGAACAATTAATACAGATTCTTTCTTCTCAAACTCATATTTAGAAATTTTAACTTCAAAATCAGAAATCTTCTTTTCAAAACAATTTACTTGAAGTTTAGAATCAGAAGCAGACTTGTGTAAAGAATCAATCAGATCTTTGTTCCCAATAACAGACGAATTAAGTTCAAAGATCTTCTTGTTCCTTTTAGCAACTCTTTCTTTTTCCTTTTTCAGTTTATTTTGTAAATCTTGAAGCTCAACCACCATGGCTTCCATTTTGGTAATGTAATCTTTTTGAGTTAAGTTTAATACCTCATCAGATGTCTCATCATCGGACTCCTCATACTTTATTTCTTTGCCCATGAGACAGAGATGAGCTGTTTCTTCCTTCTCCTCATCTTCACCTTCGGAATGATCCAGCCAAAATTCGTCCTCAGCCATTAAAGTGATTCCTGCTTCTTGCTGTTTGGCCAATAATAACTTGTTCTGATAATACTGAGAGTTTCGAACCTTCGGCTTTCTACAATCTTTTGCAAAATGACCAATCTTGCCATAGTTGTAGCATTTGACTGGATCACTTGCTGGTTTTTCAGCAACAGTGTAGTCATTCACGAATTTCTTCCTTTCATCGGGTTTCTTCTCAACATATCTGATTTCTTCATACCTCTTTCCTTCCACCCTCTCTCGGTGTTCGTGATTCTTAGAACTTGATGAAGAATATCTTTGAGAATTTGATCCCGGCTTCTTGTAGAATTTCTTTTGAAAGGCACAGGTCAACAACAGCATGGCTTGTTTCAAACTTTCTCCATCATCACCATCTGATTCAGATTCTGACTCAGAACTCGTAAGCGCTTTCTTCTTTTTCTTCTTCTTTGCCTTTTCTTTCTTTTCTTTCTTCTTCTCTCCAACAACCAAAGAAATCGGATCAGGAACCTTTTCAGCCTTCTTCTTTTCAGCTCTTTTCTCCTCAACTTCCTCTTCATTTTGCCTCAGAGTCTCATAGACTTCGTGAAGAGGTATTTCACTCAAGTCTTTCATCTGCTTCATCCTACGTGTATGTTTCTTCCATTTAGGTCGTAGGATACTCAGAAATTTGACATTGTTTTCCAGCTGCTTCTTTGTCACTTTGTTCTTCGTCAGTTCATTCAGAAGCAAAGTAAACCGTTCATATGTATCTTCAAAACTCTCATTCTCTTTGGCTTTGAATTCCTCGTAGCTATTGATGCAATTAGCCACTTTTATCTGATTCCCTACCTTGGATCCCATCATCATCTTTTGTAATTGATCCCACATCTTTTTAGCATCATCCTTGTAGCTATCAATCTTGATGTAAATCTCATTAGGAATGCTTTGAAGTAGAAGAGATCTTGCTTGCTTGTCTGCTTTATATCGACTTTTCTGTTCTTCAGAATACTAAGATAAATCCACTTTAACTGGTTTTGTCTTTTGTTCTCTTTCTTCATCACCATGTCCACTATCAGATGAATCATCATCATCAGGTACTTGAACTATGATAGGTTTCATAGGACCATCTGTAATTGACTGCAGAATATTTTCCCCGTTTGCATGTCTGTCAATAAAATCCAGAAACCTATCCTTCCACTGCTCGTACTCTCCTTTGAAAAGAACAGGAGGCTTGACATCGGTGCCAATGGAAAGTGCATCTTTTGAAGTCATCTTGATTAAACCTGTTTTTAAAAATATATCAATAAGAAACTAGAACTGATCGTTAGTCCAAAATATGAAATCACAAGAAAAATCTTGAAATTTAGAAAAATCAGAAATTATGAAAAATTTGACTAAATACGCAGATCAAGACTTGCGCGTTTGAGAAACTCGCATGCTAAAGCTAGCGTGTTCTGAAAAACTCGCAGATCGACCAAACTCGCTTGACACTGAAACTCGTAAGTGACTATTCCCTCTAAAACTCGCTAACGCCTAAACACGCATATTACTATTCACGACAAAACTCGCTAACTGAGGTGTACGTGTTTCCAAAACTCGCTCGTCAAAGCTTGCGCGTTTTGAACAAACTCGCTAGCTATACTTGCGCGTTTCCACACTTAGAACTTTTTCTTGAAATTTCAAACTCGCACGTCGAATGAACTCGCAAACCACTGTTCCTCTTCAAACTCGCACCCTTCGATTAGCGCGTTTGAAGAACTCGCTAACCACTGTGTGCGCGTTCAGGTCCTTAGAAAATTTTTCTCACTTTTCCAAACTCGCAGACTTCGATCAGCGAGTTTCTAGAACTCGCAGATTGTTACTTGCGCGTTTGAGACCAAAATCTTCCCTTCGACTTGCGCGTTCTAACGGATGAATCTTGCGCGTTTGAACGATGAACTTGCGCGTTCTGGAGATCTAGCGCGTTCTTCAGAAAGTTGACCCAAAAATTGAGTATTCCATCTGTTTTCGATCTAAACTTTTGTGAATTAGTATGAGACTTTGAATTGTTGCTCGATTACAATACTGGAACATATTACAACACAAGAATTTCACAAACAATCACTCATAATACAAAATGAACAATGAAACAGTGAATTTCGACTCGTGAACAAAAACTCAACAAAAATCACAAATTCGTGAGAATTACAGTGCAATTCAGAAATTAAAGTACATAGACTCGATCTATTACACTTTTCGAACAAATCCTAATCAAATTCTGCTCCAAAAACACATTAAAAATCAAAAACTTGATTCTCTGCTCAAGAACAGTGACGAACCAACACTTTCTTGGATTTCATGATCTGATTTCACTTTGGATCTGCTTTGATACCAATTGTTATTCCCAGATTCTAGTTCCTAAATGCAATGAATCAAAACAAACACAAACAAGAATCAATTACCTGTTTGATTTCACTTTTAAATTCAAGATTACAAACTTTCTCTCTCTAGAACCCTCTCTCTCTACAGATTTCTCTCAAACGAACTTTTTCTCAGATTACAATCAGACAATGTCACCCACACAAACAATACAAGATAAAAGCTATTTATACGAACTCCTAAAACAAGGAAAGTAAAATACAAATACATTGACTTTGACTTTATTAACAAAATACTTTGACTTTCAGTGAGAGTTGACTTTTCCAGCTTTGACTTTTTGAACTTTGTCTTCAATCTTCTTGATCTTGTATCCAACAAATTTATGCTCTAACAGTTCCAGTTGCAAACACGACAATTGTTCGTAATATGATTGCAGTTGCTTCTGTTTGTCGATAGAAAATATCTGAGATGGATGTGAAGAACACAATTCTAAATGGTGACCTTCATGAAGAAGTCTACATGACTCCTCCAGGTGTTCCACATCATCCTTTGGAGGTATGTAAACTTTGTAAAGCACTTTATGGGCTTAAACAAGCACCTTGAGCTTAGTTTGAGAAATTCTCCATGGTGATTACATCGCTTGTCTTTCGTTCTAGCTATCATGATTCGACTTTGTTTGTCAAGTGTACGAGTGCATGTAGTATTCTCTTATCCTTATATGTTGACGGTTTGATTATTACTGTTGATGATTGCAATGACATTGAATCTTTGAAGCGTGACTTGGCTTGTCGTTTTATTATAAAAGACTTGGGAATGTTATGCTACTTTCTGGGTATTGAGGTCACCTACTCTCCAAAAGGTTATCTCTTATCTCAGTCAAAGAATATATCTGATTTGTTTGAACGTGGATGACTTACTGACAACAAGATAGTTGACACTCCGCTTGAGACCAATGCTCGTTATTCTCCGATTGATAGCATTCCCATATGGGATCCTAACCTCTATCATACAATTATAGGCATCTTGGTATACCTCATGGTAACTCGCCCATATATTGTGTATGTTGTGCATGTGGTTAGGCAAATTGTCACTGCTCCGACTACAATTCATTGGGCTGTTGTTTTTCGTATTCTCATATATCTTTGAGGCATGCAATTCTATAGCCTTCTTTTTCCCTCTACATCATTTTTTGAGTTGTGTGTTTACAACGATGCTGACTAGGATGGCGATCCTGCCGATCGCAAGTCCACCACCAGTTTTTGCATTTTTTTCAATGATTCTCCTATTTCTTGGAAAAGTAAGAAGCAAGATGTCATTTCTAGGTCTTCCACAGAGGCTGAATATCGTTCCATGGCATTGACTACTTGTGAGATTATTTAGTTACATTGCTTACTTACAGATATGGGTGTTTATATATGTCAGCCTACTCCCCTACATTGTGATAATAGTAATGCAATATAGATTGTGCGCAGCTCTGTCTTCTATGAGCAAACCAAACAAATTAAGATTAACCGTCACTTCACGCGTTATCATCTACAACGTGGAACTATCTCATTTCCCTTTGTTCCTTCTTCTCTATAGATTGGTGATATGTTCACTTAGGCTTTTTCTGCTGCGCGCTTCCGTTTTATGTCTGACAAACTCTCAATGCGTATCGTTGTCGTATCGTGAGTTTGAGGGGGGATGTTAGCTTATATTTTTTATAAGGCTTGGGCTTGGGCTTGGGCCTTTTCTTAGTATTTCCTATTGTTATGTTTGCCCTAGTTATATCGACCTTTCTCTTTTTTTTTTGTATTGCACTATGCATTATTATTCTAATGAAACCCTAGAACCCTTTCTCTGAAATCTACACATGAATTCACTACTTGACATATAGTTCCTTTAGCAACAAAACAACATCCTTTGCAATCATAATGTGGAGAAGAAAGAGAATAGAGCGTCACCTACAACTTATGGGTTTTGGTCTAATAATCAAATTATGGATTTTGGTTTTTATGATCATTACCTATAACTTTTGGGTTTAATTAAACCCGTTTCCTCGATCTTCCATTTATGAGTTTAATCCGAGGATGAAGGATCAAGTGAGAAAAATAGTTAATGTGAGGAGGTAATAAGAGATCTGGACCCTTGATCACTTTTAATCTCACTCCCACCCATGAATTACGTTTCTCAAGGGAATTGATCTGGTGTATCTCGGTGCATCTCAAGGGTGGAGATCATTTCTTACCTTTCTCACCATAACTTTTATTCTCACTATAACGCAACCCTTAATTAAAGCCCATTTCTTGATTTTCAACCTTAACCGAGAAGGGAAAATGTAAGACTCGGTTTTAAAAACGTGTAATTATTCTTACCCAAATTGAACCGTAATTAAAATAACAACTAAAGATAGTTAAGGGATTAAAACCATCATTTAACCAAACTCTTAATATATATATATAATAAAAAAAAAGAAAAAAATACTACATAAACAAGATTTACATCGTCACTTCATCTTCATATTCCCTTCATTTCCACCGTCATACTCCCTCTCTCTCTAAAATATTTGTTCTCTCTCTCTAAAACTCAACTTCTCTCTAAAATTTCTATTAATCCGTCAAAGAAATCAACGAAACAATTACATATTCGGAATCTACGCAACGAATCCTTCTTAGAGATATAAATTTCTTTATAAGTTATTTAAGTTGGTAGGTTAGGGTAGTTGAAGTTGGTTGGTAGATTATGATTTGTTATTGCAAAGTTATGATCAAATACATGTTTAGAAATGTTTGGGTTTATCAAAATTACAAAAGAGTAAAGTTTAGAATCAAAACGGTGATACTTGTATCTAGATGTTTAACCGCACACCAAGTGTTCGGTTTAATGCCTAAGAGAATAAAAAAATCGTGATTAAGCTTAGGATAATAACCTCTGAGTTCTATGTTATGAGAGTATTAATAATTTGTGGTTTAAATAGGCAATCGAATGAGTTAAACTTCGTCGTCAGTCTCGGTTGATCACGTGTTACATCTCAAATCAATTAAGGTATGGATTTCATTTCTTTTGAATCGTGGGCAACTATTTGGTGTAGTTGACCCTTCCTAAAGGTGGTTCACGGCCTTGCGATTTGATCAATCGAACGTGATCAACAAATGTGAAATTATACACACACATAGACATTGATTTTGGTTTATTGAATCAATTGTTTGAACATTTTGATGTTTTATTAAAATGTGTCTGGTATGGAGTTGTTTATGAAAATTGTGAAGTATATTGAGTTTGATTTTTATGAACGCCATTTGGGTAAGTGGTATATGTTTATTTTTCGTTGTTTTTTTAGAACAACCCAATAAATGGGTATATTATTTGGGATGCCTTCTATGGCGGCTTTGTTGTCATGGCGTCCTGCAGGTGAACTCGGTCCACCAAAGTTAAGCCTATTAGTGGCTTACGTGAACCCACTCTGGGGACTAGATCGACTTTATTGGCTCCAGGGCAGATGGATCGATCCTAGAACTTTTACCCACAAAATATGTGACCGTGGTTACATTCACGGGGGATTAGTGTGTGTGTGCCCGCACGCCGACCCAATAGTTCGTATGGTTTGTCACCCCACGAATACAACAGGAATTGATGGACGTTATTTATATTACATTTTGAAGTTAAAGTGTGAACCGTTCTTGAGATTCTTGATTTTGAATGTTACTGAACATTTTTTTTGCTATGAACTTGAGTTTCATGAACTTTCGTCGAATGAATTTTTAAGTTTTCTGCTTCGTTATCGATGTTTTCATTATTATTTACGAATCTATATTATAATCCATTCACTGAGCCCTGTGCTCATTCGTGTTTTTGTTCTCTGACACGACGGGTTCAAAGTGACGTTTACGGGGACAGGACTTGAGATCGAGCGTGAAATTTTGGAGTTCTTAGACTCACCTTATCATATACGTTCTAAGTTTATAAACACTTTTTGAAGTTTGATATTTTGATTGTAAAATATGTGTTAGAAGTCTGTAATATATGTTTAGAGTTATTAATAGCTCTGAATTGGTTGTGTATTTGTGTTAAGTCCTGTTCGTGACATCACCCGTTAGGAAACATGGGGACGGGGGATGCTACAAATGTGGTATCAGAGTGTAGGTATCGACTTGTAGATTAACCAGGTTTCACCTGTGAGGATTGGGTAGGCATTAGAATGGGTTGACTTTCTATTTACTGATTTTCAATCCGTAACTGTTTTGAATTCTGATTTTGATATTGTTCTGTGTTAGAATGTCGAGACGTGGTCGCCTACGCAAATCCAGATCTC
Organism: Arctium minus; assembly: GCA_954870635.1. Classification (NCBI taxonomy): domain Eukaryota; kingdom Viridiplantae; phylum Streptophyta; class Magnoliopsida; order Asterales; family Asteraceae; genus Arctium; species Arctium minus. Next base: position 102,945,690 of record OX941080.1, on the reverse strand, counting down.
AACCTGAGGGTAACCCAAATCTCAACCCAGTGGGGGGTACTAGTGAACCAAATATTGCTAATGTGTTCCATCAGACCATGTCAAGTATGATGCCTACATATCTTCAATAGGCCATCCAGGCTATGCGATAGACAACACAAAATCTTCCTACAAACCCAAATCCTGGTCCTACACCAAATACTGGAAATCCTGGATCAAGTTTGGGTAATCCAACGGGAGAAATGAATACATGGCTGGAGAGGTTTAATAAACAAAAACCTCAATCTTTCTCAATGGCCGTAGATTCAGTAGACGCCGAACACAGGATTCGGCATATCGAAAAGATAATCAATGTCTTGGATATCCTAGATCAGTACAGGGTCCGTTTGGCCACTTATATGTTTGTGAAAGAAGAGAACAACTGGTGGGAAACTTGCGTTCAAACTGACCCATCTGTTAAAAATTTATCTTGGGATAACATCAAACAAATTTTCTTCAATCAATATTTTATGGCGGCAGATTGCGATGCTTACGTGTGAGAATATTCAACGATCCAGCAAGGCGAGGACGAAACCGTTGCCGACTACATGGCTCATTTTCTTAAGTTTTCTCGTTTTGCAGGTAATACTATAGGCACTCAAACACAACAAGCCAACAAGTTTAAATGGACACTCAACTCGAAGTATAAGGATCATCTCTTGAACCTTCCTTTTAATACCATTACTGAGGTAGCCAACACAGCGAAGAATATTGATTGGTCACAACAACAATGGTTAACTTCATGAGTTGACAATAAGAAACGTGGACCTGAATCTTTCCAGAGCAACCCTCGTTTTGTAAAGTCAAAGTCGAGCATTGACCCACATAAAAGTTCAAGTTCGACATCGGCGGGGTCCGTGTCTAAAGATGACCGATTCGTCTTTCAATTATCGAGAACAAGGGTATATGGCTAAAGATTGTCCTAAAGCTTAGACCGCAACTGGTAAAGGAAAAAGAAAACAAGCAACTACTAGTGGGCGAGTCTTTGCATTACCTGGCGACAAATCTCAAGTGGGTATGATTTCAGGCCATGTTAACTTAATTGATTTATTTGTTTATGTCTTGTTTGATACCGGGGCAACACACTCTATTGTTTCTGAACAATTAGAATCCCGGTTAAAACCTTATGAGCAAACCACCGAATTTCCAGTTGTGATATCTACCCCTATGGGTGGTTCAATCTGTGTGTTAACTCGATTTTCAAATTGTCCGTTAACTATTGGAGACCGTATACGGGAGGTCACTGTACTTCCAATGCATATGTCCCACTTTCAATTAATATTGGGTATGGACTGGTTGTCACACCACCGTGCAACTATAGACTGTAACGCTAAACAAATATTGTTTCGGGATATTGACAAACCAGAGGCAATCTTCCAAGGAGGTACTCCAAATGAAGATGTTACCGCTTTAACCTCTATTAATGTGAAGCAATATACTTGGGAAAGTAACGAAGGTTTTCTGGTCTCGTTACAAGATCTCGAACAAGTATTCCTTACTTCTGCACCCATACCTGTTGTTTTTGAATATCTTGATGTGTTTTCCGACGATCTACCGGGTATACCACCAGTCCGGGAAGTCGAATTTACCATCGATCTAGTCCCGGGCTCCCTATCGAATGGCTCCAACTGAAATAAAGGAACTCAAAACTCAACTCGATGATTTATTAAAGAAATGTTTCATTCGACCCATTGTCTCACCCTGGGGAGCTCCGGTTCTCTTTGTCAAAAAGAAAGACGGTATGATGTTGTTAATGCCAAAAATCGTCCAATGGAAGATCTAAGGTCGGTGTGGAACTTTAACAACTAAAGTAAGCGATTGATCGATAAATCGTGCGACAAGAATAAAAATTAAATAAGAGACAGATAATTTGGTGACGCGGAAAACCCCGTTGAGGGTAAAAACCGCGGACGATAGCAGAGATCGTCAAGTGCATTATGGACGTCAACCAGGGACTTCGTTTTTTAGAAGGAGTGATTACAAGTACGAGTGACAATATTACAATGGAAAGTAAATTAATCGTGCGATTAGGCTATGCTTCGTCTAATAGAACACTTCGTCGAGAGTTCTTGCTTGAGAGTGTTCTTGAGCGTTGTGTAGGTATAAAATGTTTAGATATTCACTTGTTTTGTCCCTCTAATGATTCATCGAACTGGTATATATAGCCTTTGGTCGCCATAAATGAGCGTTAAATGTCTAACGGTCATGATAATGATTGATCTTGATGATGTTCGTTCGTTATATCCATTGGTCATTATGTGTCTTAAACCTATAATAAAAGACTCATAGAGGAAAAACGGTTGCATGTAATAAATGATTAGTAATCGTTAGTCACATTACACAGATCGTGGAATATAAATCTATCGAGAGGTCCCTTCTGGTCATTGATGTGAGAAACTCTCGACCATCGTCATCAGGGACGATAGTGACTTTCGACGTGTGTGATCGTCAGGACCTTATCTTAATACAAGAATGGTCCTTACATTGGAAACGTTTGGTTTTCTTGCGTCGGTCGTAACTTGTGAAACTTTTACCCAAACAGTTTGCTGCCAAAATTCAAAAATTGGGCGGCAAATCGACTTTTCGGATTTTGTAACCAGATTGAACATGTGTCAAAAATTTGTAATTGAATCGGTTCCTTGAAAACCGAAGCGATTTTGAGGGAAAGCATGCAGTCATTTAACGACTTGACATCATGGCGACATGGGGCACGCGATGTCAGGCATAGGGACAGGTATCGTCCATCCGACTGCTGGCACATGAAAGGTCGATGATAGGTGTATAGACTATCTGTCAACTCGACCTGACACCGAATTCCGTATAAACAACGATCCTTTGCCGGATCTTTTCCTTTTACGTGATCAAGATTTTTAGAGAGATATTTAAGGTGTTTTAAGGACCACAGGTTCAGGAAGGTACATATTCCTGATTCCCCTAAGGCGATCGATCCCCCTAGTACTGTAAGAGGAGAGGCGGAGATGAGGGCTTTTAGGCATCTCGCTTAGATCCCAGCTGATGTGAGATTGAATGCTCCTGACAAGCTGAGGCCAGAGCAATGTCCGAATGGATATTTCGTCCTATATCAATATCCATTCAAGATAGGCTTTGCTTGGCCCTTCTCCCCCTTGTCGAGGGAATTTTTGACAACCTTCGAGTTATCGCAAGGGCAGATGATGCCCCAATTCTGGCGAATCGTTCAAGTCATTAAACAATTGACATTCAACTAGGAGTCGCCCTTTACTGTCAATGATCTTCCGTTGGCTTACTCGGTCAAAGCAGAGACAAACCATAGGTATAGTCTCTTTTCTAGGTATAAAGGAGATCGCGTATTGGTCCAGGAGACCGCAATTAACGATCGTGAATAGAAGACGCGGTATGTTTTTGGTTGCGTGTCATCGGACGACGAGAACGTTCGATGGCTTACCACAGAATGGAATACCATGAGTAAGTTTTTTAGATTTTCTTCGATCCTTATTATTTCTTCATATTTGTCTAATGAGGTAGTTTTTCTCTTTTCAGCGATCGACTTCTCTGGAGTCGTTCCATATTCTGATTCGACTACGAAGATCGAGAGTTTTCTCGAGTATAGTGTTAAGGATCGATCTTTTTTCCCCATGTCATCTGTGGGTGAGGATGAGTATGACGAAAAAGAGGAAGAGGATGGTGACATTGGTGAAGCCAATCCTGGTAAGTTCCTTCATTTAAAACGTAGGTTGTTTTAGTCGTAGTATGTTATCTGCAGATCATAAGATCTCGTAGGGTCTAGTCGAACAGACGTCACCCAATGATCATAAGATTGATGGGTCTAGTCGTGAGACATCAGCATTTGAGACTTTTATGGTGTCTAGTCGTAAGATGTCACCCACTGGTTGTGAGATAACTTAGGGTTTTAGTCGTAAGACATTACCTCGGATCGTCAAATTTTGTAAGGTCTAGTATTTCAAGACATCACTTACTTGTAGTCGCCTGATGTTTTTTTTGTTTTGTAAGAGATTTGGCTCTATCAACGCAGACGAAGGGTCCCTCGAGGAGGGAGACATTGGCTCAACTAGCTCGGCAGGGTCGAGTTTTGAAGAGAAGGTCCCTCTCGACATCTGGGTCGGGGGTTAAGAAAGTTAGGACGGTTTTGAGGGAAACATCTCCAATGAACGACGACCCTGAGGTCGTTGCTTCCAAGGAGGCGATGCCGCCACCGATTGTGGAAACGACGTCGGTTTCTCCGGTCCTACCACAGGTGGTGGAAGCCTCTTCATCGAGAGACAAGGGGGAAGGTTCCTCAGACGGATGAGGGTCCGAATATGATGTCGGTAAATTTCAAGTTGCCGGCCGATTTCATGTCGTCCAAATGTTTGGATAGGAAGGAGTTGTTCCCTCATGTGAACAATTTACCTACCGACCTTTCGTGAACGTTTTAGGGACCTTGCGATCGAGGACATGGAAGCGAGCGTCACGGGGCTTTCCTTTATGTTAAGAAACTTTTGAGTTTCTTTTAATCTTTAATCACTTGATTTAACTATTATCGTGTGTTTTTACAAACGTTCCAGGCATCCTTAGCGCTTCACTCGTACTTTAATGACGTGAAGTCCTTGGTAAGCTGGACGAGAAGAGAGAGTAGGTTTCCTTTCGTCTTCACGAATCCCTTGGTAAGCTGGAAGCTGCTGAGCGCGAGTTGGTGGAGCTTCATGGTCGCCTAGAGGAAGCCCTCGACCAGGCCTCCATGGATTGAGCGGAGCTGGATATGACCAAGGAGATCTTGGCTATGAATGCAAAAGAATTCGAGATCCCGAGGTTGGAGCGGGACATGGCCCGAGAGCAGGTCACAGATCTTGAGGAGAGAGTGAAGTCTGTCGAGGCATTCACTCGTCTTAAGATGCGTGCGACCCTGGTAAGGCGTCGCCGAAGAGGAGAGGATCCTTTGGCTTCAATAGACGGTGATCTAACCTTTTTTTATGAAGTATGTTGGAACCAAGGAGGACCTTGATTCTGAGGACGAGCATAAACTGGAATTGATGGACGAAGCTCCCCAGGGTGGTGATGCTGAAGTTGCGGCTCATCAAGGGTAGGAGAAGCTAGCGGGTCCTTGATGTTGGTTTTTGTAATTTTTTTTTTCTAGTTGGGCGACCGTTGGTGGTTGTTTTTGTCATATCTTACGATATTAATATATAACTTTTGAACAGATCGGACTGTCGGAACTTTTATACTGTCAAGACAAACATTAGAATAATTGCATAAGTCAATCACGATAGACATAGAAAGGGTAATCGAGAGATAATAAAGATCAATAGAAATCTTACTAAGTAACTCACGACAACCATAGATGATGAGAAGTAAGAGTATAACTTAGTTATCCAAGCAACTCACGTCACAAAATATGATCAAACGCAAATTATACATGCAGTTGGGCAAGCAAACAACTTTATCAAGGAACTTGTGACTGACGCAAATTGTAAACCTGTCAATCAATATCGATCTTACGATTGAAGTTAATGTAAAACCTATTAGGTGATTGAATTAGTTTCCAATCAAAGAGACCTTTCGCTCGAGGCCAATTGCAAATATCATTCGAGATATGGATGAAGGAACTTGCGACCAGGGCAAGGTTTTGATACTGGGTTATACATCGTATGACATGGTCGTATGATTTTTAAATAAAGTCGATTGTTCGACTAATCTTGTGATGAAAGAACATTAGAGTGGGTCGTTGGCTAGGCCAACGACTCTCCGATGCTTAAGTCAGTAATGCTTGTAGGAAGATAATCGTAAGGAAAGAAGATATGGGTTTTAGAAGAAATACCTCTTTAAATGTACCACATTCCAACTTCGGGGAATGTCACGACTGTCGAGGGTTTGCAATCGACAGGCTCCTTTTCCGACAACCTCAGTTATACGGTATGGACCTTCCCATTTAATGGATAATTTACCAGAACCAAGTTCTTGAGTGTTTTGAAACACACGTCGTAAGACGTAATCACCTTCTTGAAAGATTTTGGCCTTAACATTCTTATTGAAATGTCGTTCAATCATTTCCTTTTGTGAAGCCATTTTGATTAATGCCGACTCCCGTAATTCTTCCAATGCATAGAGGTCATAACTTAGGTCGACTAAGTTGTGATCGACCGACGTGTGTCGTTAGGTCGGAATTTGAGTCTCAACCGGCAAGACTGCTTCGCAACTATAGACCAGAGAGAAAGGAGTTTGTCCTGTAGATGTACGAGGTATCGTACGATTGGCCCAAAGAACTGTCGAAATTTCTTCAACCCACTTGCCTTTTGTTGCCTTGAGTGTTCTCTTGATCGAATTGATGATCGTTTTGTTACTCGACTCGGCAAGTCCATTGGATTGAGGATATCGGGGCATGGAAGTAGTAAGTTTGATGTTACGATCTTCACAGAACTTTTGGGTTCTGTCGCTTATGAACTGTGACCCATTGTCACATACGATCTTGGATGGGATTCCGAACCTGTAAATCATGTTAGTCTAGATAAAGGAGATGACTTCTTTGTCCCGAACTTGGGAGAAAGCATCCGCTTCTATCTATTTTGAGAAATAATCCATAAGTACTAGAAGATATACATTTTGCCCAGGGGCCAGAGGTAACTTGCTAACAATATCTATTCCCCACCGCATGAAGGGCCATGGAGTTAAAGTAGAGTGCAAGGGTTCAGAAGGTTTATGTGAAATACCTGAATGTCGTTGACATGCGTTGCAACTTTGGACGTACCTTAACGTGTCCTGTCGTAAGTTTGGCCAATAATACCCTTGTCGAGAGATACGATTTGCCAAGATGCGATCTCCTGGGTGATAACCACACTCACCATCGTGCATTTCTTGCAAAATGCTTTGGAATTGATTCTTATTGGTAACACATCGTAAGTTTAGTTCTGTCGACGATCGTCTGTAGATTTTTCCCTTGATCATAATGTATTTGGACGCCTTGAATCGAATTTTTCGGGCTTCCATTTTGTATTTAGGAAGTTGGTCGCTTGTTAGAAATTTTTTGATATCGCTGACCAATTATCTTCCTCATCGATCATTTGGCCGTCGTTTTCGTTTTCAATGGACGGTGTCGCTAGATGAATTATTACGACAACGTCGAATGGAGATTGTCCAAGTATCGACCCAAGGTTAGCTAATGCGTCATCTTGGGTATTTTGATCCCTCGGGATTTGTGAAATAGAAAATTCTTGAAATTCTTCGGACTTGGCTTTGGATATTTTGAGATAAGACATCATTCTAGAGTCCTTAGCTGCAAACTCCCCATTCATTTGGTTCACAACTAGGAGTGAATCGCTTTTGATGTGAAGTCTTGTTGCCTTCAGGTCGTAAGCCATATTCATTCCTATGATCAAGGCTTCGTATTCAGCTTCATTGTTTGTAGCCCTGAAATCGCATCGTATGGAGTACACCATTTTGCCCCCCTATGGCGACTTGAGGACGATGCCTAGACCTGCCCCTTGTGCGTTGGATGATCCATCAACGTGTAAAGTCTAGCTTGTGTCGTCGAGATTTGCCACAAGTTCCGTCGGTACGTCTAATTCTGGTCTGGAGTCTACGACGAAGTCGGCCAATGCTTGCGATTTGATGGCGGTCCTGGGTTTGTATTCAATGTTGTAAATACTAAGGTAGATACTCCATTTTTCCAGTCAACCTGTCAACTCAGGTTTTCTCAAGACAGACTTAAGAGGAAAGTTAGTCACGACAGTAATAGGATGTGATTCGAAATAGTGACGTAACTTTTTGATGTTGTTATTAAAGCTAACAAAAGTTTTCCCATAGAGGAATACCTAGTTTCGGCATCGAGAAGTGATTTACTTACGTAATAGATTGGACGCTGCTGTTTTTCATCTTCTCGGGTCAAAACAACACTTACAACGTTTGAGATGATGGCTAGATAAAGCTGGAGGACCTCATGGTCCTCAGGTTTTGACAGCAGGGGTGGAGACGACATATACTTCTTAAGCTCTTAGAGCGCGTGTTCATGATCTCCCGTCCACTCGACGCCCCTATTTTTTTCTCAAGACATCATAAAATAAATGACATTTGTCAGAAGATCGAGAGATAAACTTGTTTAGTGTTGTGACTCGTCCAGTAAGTTGTTGAACTTCTTTGAGGTTACGCGGGGACTTAATGTCCATGATCACTTTTATTTGGTCAGGATTAGCCTCGACCCCTCGGCGGGTGACCATGTATCCCAAGAGTTTTCTTGCACTTACTCCGAGGGAGCATTTTGTTGGATTACACTTCATTTGATATTTTTTGAGAATATTGAACGACTGCCTTAAATGATCGATATGATCAATCTCCTGTTTTGATTTGACCAACATGTCGTCGATGTATACTTCCATAGTGTCACCAAGACGTTCTTTGAACATCCTGTTAAGCGACTAGTATGTTGACCCCGTATTCTTAAGACCAAAGGGCTTGACCTTATAACAGTATATCCCTTTGTCTGTCATGAATGTTGTCTTCTCTTGATCGTCGCGATGCATCAAGATCTGATTGTACCCCAAATATGCATCCATGAACGTGAGTTGCTCGTGACCAACAGTTGCATCGACCATAACGTCAATGTGAGGTAGTGGGAATGGGTCTTTAGGATAAGCCTTGTTGAGATCTGTGAAGTCTATGCAGACCCTCCATTTTCCATTTTCCGTTTTTCTTTTATACGACTACGACATCGGTCAACCAGTCGGGATACTTCACTTCCCTAATCTTTCCTGACTTGAGAAAGTTATCAACTTCGTCGTTGATTACTTTGTTGCATTCTGGAGCTAACTTTTGACGCTTCTGTTTAATAGGTTTAAACGTAGGGTCGATGTTAAGTCGATGATAGATGACCTCGGGGTCGATGCCGACCATGTCTTCATGCGTCCAGGCGAAACATTCAGCATATTCCTGTAAAAAAGAAATTAGCGATTTCTTTAAGGTAGGGTCGAGGGAGGTATCGACGTAAACTACTCTGTCAGGTTTCTTCTGATCCAGGACAACTTCTTCTAGTCGATAGTTGTCGATAGTTTTAGGATCTGCCTGGTTCTGTAATTGCTAGATGTTTTGCTTTCTAGGCTTCATCGAAACTTTGTAGCAGTCGCGAGTAATCTTTTGCTCACTCTTGACTTCTTGGATACCCCAAGTTGTTGGAAACTTGACTGTCTGATCATATGTCGAGGGTACGGCCTTCATGTCGTGTATCCAAGGTCGCCCTAGGATAACGTTGTATGCCGACGAGCAGTCAATGACGTTGAACTTGGTCTGCTTGTTGACCCCTTTAGCGAATACTGGTAGAATGATTTCCCCGATGTTGTTAGCCATGTCACCATTGAAGCCCACAAGGACCGTCAAACGTCGTACGATTTCTGACTTGTCAATTCCCATAGCCTTGATTGTGCTAAGGAAGATGATATTGGCAGAACTCCCTCCGTTGACCAAGATCCTCTTGGTTGAGCAATTGCCAATTGTAAGCTGCATGATCAGGCTATCGTGATTTTTCTGTCATTGCTCACCGAGATCCTTCTGATCGAAAGTGATGGACATGGCGTCCAACTCCAGCTCGTGTTTTGGTCGTAACGATCGCAAGACAGGAAGCTCTTCAGGTCCTCGACTAGCATGTCGCTTAGCTGCCGAGTAAGTTAATCCACATATATCGGAACCTCCGGTTACAAAATTAATGACCTTTGCATGTTCAGGCGAAGCTGGTCGTGCGTTTGTGCCTAACAGATCTTGCAAGTGTCCTTTTGGCACGAGCCAAGCCAATTCTCATCGTAAGGCGATGCAATCGTCCGTCGTATGGCCATGGTCACTATGAAAGTCACACCATTTGGATTTATCTTTCTTAGCATCGTCTCTTTCATTCTTTGGCGGCCACTTGACGTTAGTTTGGACATACTTTAGAGTTTCGACCACATCTTTTGATGTTCCTTTGAATATGTAAGATGAAATCTTAGGATACTGTGGGAACTTTTTTGTTGGAGCATTTTTCTTCTTGTCAAATCTCACGTTCGAGATTTGCTTAGACGTCTCGACCCTGGTTGTCGACTTAGTCTTGAAGTCCGATTTCTTGACACTTAACGCTTTTTTGTCATTGGAATGTTTGCGACAGAAAGCCGCATCATCCTCGACCCGCACGTAAGCTAATGTTCAAGCTCGAACATGTTCAAAGTTTTCCGGCGGATACTTTGTCATCCATATACAGGTCTGAACTGTCGTCGAGACCTCAACCTCGATCGCAGTACAGATGTCACAATTTCGTACGCTGATCATCTCAGAATTGAAGCGATTGAAGTAGTTTCGAACTGATTTTCCTGTCTTATGAGTGATGTAGTAGAGATCGCTGGTCTGCTTTCCATCTTACGACTACTAGCGAACTGCTGAAAGAATTGGTTAACTAGTTCTGTGAAATTGCCGATAGAATTGGGTCGCAAGTTGATCAACCATTGAAGTGCAACACCTGTGAGGGTCGCACCAAAGCTCTTGCACATGCAGACCTCTTGATACTGATGAGGTATCGACACAGTCCACATTAACTGTTTATATTGTGCGATATGTTCGGTCAGATCACTGATTCCAGAATACTTCGGAGTAAATGTCGGAATGTTGTACTTTTTTGGGACGTCGACCATGGTGATTTCATCAACAAAAGGTGGCGCTTGGAATTCGGTCCTTGGTTCAATGTTCACAAGTACAACAACTCCTCGAAGATTTGCAAGTAAGGACAACATCTTTTCATTCTGTTCCTCTAACTGCTTTAATCGTCGTGCGTCAGGATCGTCAAGATTGAAGCCATTGCCGGTAGGGAGCGAGACTGGCACGAACCCAGAATCCTGAGATGTTACACCTGCATTAGGAAAAAACCCATTGCTCTGCAATGTCTCTCTAGTGTCGCCATTGACTGGTGCGTGTATGTGGGGCACAGACATCGATGGAAACACTGTCGTTGGTGGTGGCATCGTAGGTATCATCAGGATATAGAAAGTGGCGACTCCGGTGGTTGCTCTAGTACATTGAGTCGGCCTGGGGTATGGAGGTGGTGGTGGTGGAACAACTGCAAAAGGCATGTAAAAATGTGGTCTTGGAACATAGTGAGGCCCAAACTGGTTTCCCACATTTTGATTCCTCATTGCTGAATGTTCTTCAGCTGTTCTGCGATTTTGCTCATCCAGAGTGTGAATACGGTTGCAGGCAGCATCGAGCTTCATGTGCATTTGAGCAATGCCGTGAGTTTGAGTTCCCTGAGCTTCCATGATCCTGCCAATCAAAAAGTTGCACTAAAACCGTTAGTAAGCCGCACTCTTTGTCGAGGACTTGACTCTAGTTGGGGCCCCACGGTGGGCGACAAACTGTTAATGCCAAGAAAACGTCCAAAGGAAGATCTAAGGTTGGTGTGGATCTTTAACAACTAAAGTAAGCGTTCGATCGACAAATCGTGTGACAAGGATAAAAAATAAATAAGAGACAGAGAATTTGGTAACGCGGAAAACCCCTTCGAGGGTAAAAACCGCGGACAATAGCAGAGATCGTCATGTGCACTATGGACGTCAATCAGGGACGTCGTCCTTTAGAAAGAGTGATTACAAGTACAAGTGACAATATTACAATGGAAAGTAAATTAATCGTGCGATTGGGCTATGTGTCGTCTAATAGAACACTTCGTCGAGAGCTCTTTCTTAAGAGTGTTCATGAGCGTTGTGTAGGTATAATGAGTTTAGATACTCACTTGTTGTGTCCCTCAAATGATTCTTCGAACTGGTATATATAGCCTTTGGTCGCCATAAATGAGCGTTAAATGTCTTACGGTCTTGATAATGATTGATCTTGATGATGTTCGTCCGTTATATCCGTTGGTCATTATGTGTCTTAAACTTGTAATAAAAAACTCATAGAGGAAAAATGGTTGCATGTAATAAATGATTAGTAATCGTTAGTCATATTACACAGATCGTGAGATATAAATCTATCGAGAGGTTCCTTCTGGTCGTGGACGTGAGAAACTCTCGACCATCGTCATCAGGAACGATAGTGACTTTCGACGTGTGTGATCGTCAGGACCTTATCTTAATACAAGAATGGTCCTTAGATTGGAAACGTTTGGTTTTCTTGCGTCGATCTTGACTTGTGAAATTTTACCCAAACAGATGCGTCTTTGTATTGATTACCGGGAGCTTAATAAAGTAACGATTCGTAACAAGTATTCGCTGCCGAGAATCGATGATGTGTTCGATCAATTACAAGGGGCACGATACTTTTCCAAAATTGATCTTCGGTTCGGGTATCATCAACTTCGTATCCGAGATTGTGATATTCCGAAAACCGCATTCAGAACTCGCTATGGGCACTATGAATTTTTAGTAATGCCTTTCGGGCTAACTAATGCTCCAGCGGTCTTTATGGATCTTATGAATCGGGTTTTCAAGGTTTATCTTGCCGACTTTGTTATTGTGTTTATCGATGATATATTGATATACTCAAAGTCAAGAGCAACATGATCAACATCTTCACATCATTTTGGAAACTCTTCGAATGAAAAAGTTATATGGAAAATGTTCCAAATGTGAATTATGTCTTGATCAAATATCTTTTCTCGGACACGTAATCTCTGCAGAAGGTGTCAAATTCGATCCAACGAAAATTGAAACCGTCACTAAATAGCCTCGACCTACGAATGTATCTGAAGTGTGTGGTTTTCTGGGTCTGACCGGTTATTATAGACGATTCATTAAAGGAGTTTCTAAAATATCTCTACCGTTAACCCGATTACTCCGAATAGGATTCAAATTCAATTGGGGTTCTGAACAAGAATCTAGTTTCGAGGAACCGAAACATCGATTGGTTACCGCGCCTATTCTTGTATTACCGTCTGGCACCGGCGGGTTTCAAGTTTACAGTGATGTTTCAAAAAAAGGTCTCGGTTCTGTTCTTATGCAAAACGGATGAGTGATAGCATATGCGTCACGTCAATTAAAGCCCTATGAGGTCAATTATCCGACCCACGATCTCGAATTGGCTGCGGTTATCTTTGCACTCAAGATTTGGTGTCATTATTTGTACGGTAAGACATGTGAAGTTTTCACCGACCATAAGAGCCTTAAATATATATATTTACTCAAAAAGAGTTAAATATGCATCAGCGAAGATGGCTCGAATTTCTAAAGGATTACGATGTTCATATACAGTATCATCTGGGTAAGGCTAAAGTAGTCTCCGACGCCTTAAGTTGTAAAGTCGTGGGACAGGTTTCTTCTTTACTTGTTCCTACAGAGTTGGCTTTGAGATCGAACGGTTCGGACTGGAAATCTATCTGAGTTCGCAAATGGAAATTCTATCGAATCTAATGGTATAACCGACTCTAATCTCTCGAATCAAAGAAGCCCAACAAGACGATAGTGAATTGTGGGCTAACTTCCAGCAGGCACAAGAGAATGTTAGTTCAAAATTCAGGATCGATGATGATCACGTGTTGTGGTTTTGGATCGTCTTTGTGTTTCAAATAACTCGGAGCTTAAAGATCAAATTCTGACCGAAGCTCATAACTCTATGTTTTTTGTTCACTCGGGTACAACAAAAATGTATCACGACTTAAAGACCCATTACTGGTGGGTTGGAATGAATCGAGATATCGCTGACTTTGTATCTCTTTGTCTCACTTGTCAACAAGTTAAAAGTGAACATCAAAGTTTGGGTGGTCTTCTCCAATCGCTGCACATTCCCGTATGGAAATGGGAACATGTAACTATGGATTTCATAATCGGACTACCCCACACAACCTTGAAACACGATGCAATTTGGGTAGTGGTTGACCGATTGACCAAATCGGCTCATTTTCTTCCTATCCGATAAACTTGGTCAATTGATAAATTGACGGAAGTATTCCAACGTGAGATTATACGTCTCCATGGCATTCCTGTATCGATTACCTCCGATCGAGACCCAAGTTTTACATCTCGATTTTGGGAAGGTTTACATAAAGCATGGTGCACACGTTTGAATTATAGTACAACCTTTAATCCGCAAATTGATGGGCAATCTGAATGTACTATTCAAACATTGGAGGATATTCTCTGAGCATGTGTGTTAGAATGGCACGAGAACTGGGATAATTAATTGTACCTAATAGAGTTCTCCTATAATAATAGTTGGCAGTCGAGTATCGGCATGGCCCCGTATGAAGCACTTTATGGCTGAAAATTTCGAACACCGACTTGTTGGAATGAAGTCGGAGAACGTATTCTCGAAGGCCCATAATTTTTGTAAGTTACTACCGAAAAGGTCAAGATTGCGTGTCAAATGATGAAAGAGGCCCAAGCTCGTCAAAAGAGCTATGCCGACAAGCGACGACGACCTATCGAGTTCCAACCGGGAGATAAAGTTTTCTTAAAGGTTTCCCCAACTCGTAGCATTAGACGTTTTGGTCTTAAAAGAAAGTTGAGCCCGAGGTATATTGGTCCCTTTGAAATTTTGCAAAGGGTAGGAGTTGTGGCATACCGATTAGCTCTATCACCACAATTATCCCATATACATAATGTGTTCCATGTCTCTACACTTCGAGGATACAACTATCATCCCCTACACGTTATTGATTATGCTTTATAGCACATAGAACCTGATCTTTCTTATCGTGAGGAACCTGAAGCGATTCTTGATTGTGATGAGAGAGGTACACGGAAGAGAGTGATTCATTTTGTAAAATTTCTATGAAAGAATCAATCGGAACGTGAAGCGACGTGGGAAACCGAGGACCATATGTGACGAGAATACCCTGCGTTATTTAATCGATGTAAGTTTCCTGTCTATATTCGATTTCAGGGATGAAATATCTTTTAAGACTCGGTTTTAAAAACGTGTAATTATTCTTACCCGAATTGAACCGTAATTAAAATAACATCTAAAGATAGTTAAGGGATTAAAACCGTCATTTAACCAATCTTTCTCTCACTCTCTCTCTCTCTCTCTATATATATATATATATATAAAGAAAAAAACTACATAAACAAGATTAACATCGTCACTTCATCTTCATATTCCCTTCATTTCCACCGCCATACTCCCTCTCTCTCTAAAATATTTGTTCTCTCTCTCTCTAAAACTCAACTTCTCTCTAAAATTTCTATTAATTTGTCAAAGAAATCAATGAAACAACTACATATTCGGAATCTACGCAACGAATCCTTCTTAGAGATATAAATTTCTTTATAAGTTATTTAAGTTGGTAGGTTAGGGTAGTTGAAGTTGGTTGGTAGATTATGATTTGTTATTGCAAAGTTATGATCAAATACATGTTTAGAATGTTTGGGGTTGTCAAAATTACAAAAGGGTAAAATTTAGAATCAAAAAGGTGATATTTGTATCTAGATGTTTAACCGCACACCAAATGTTCGGTTTAATGCCTAAGAGAATAAAAAATCCGTGATTAAGCTTAGGATAACATCCTTTGAGTTCTATGTTATACGAGTAATAATAATTCGTGGTTTAAATAGGCAATCGAACGAGTTAAACTTCGTCGTCAGTCTTGGTTGATCACGTGTTACATCTCAATTCGATTAAGGTATGTATTTCATTTCTTTTGAATCGTGGGCAACTATTTGTTGTAGTTGACCCTTCCTAAAGGTGGTTCACCGCCTTGTGATTTGATCAATAGAACGTGATCAACAAATGTGAAATTATACACACACATACACATTGATTTTGGTTTATTGAATCAATTATTTGAACATTTTGATGTTTTACTAAAAGTGTCTTGTATGGAATTGTTTATGAAAATTGTGAAGTATATTGAGTTTGATTTTTATGAACGTCATTTGGGTAAGTGGCATATGTTTAGTTTTCGTTATTTTTTAGAACAATCCAATAAATGGGCACATTACTTGGGATGCCTTCTATGGCGGCTTTGTTGTCATGACGTCCTGTAGGTGAACTCGGTCCACCAGAGTTAAGCCTATTAGTGGCTTACGTGAACCCACTCTAGGGACTAGGCCGACTTTGTTGGCTCCAGGGCGGATGAATCGATCCAAGAACTTTTACCCACATAATATGTGACCGTGGTTAAATTCACGGGGGATTAGTATGTGTGTGCCCGTACGCCAACCCAATAGTTCATGTGGTTGATCACCCCACGAACACAACAGGAACTGATGGACTTTATTTATATTACGTTTTGAAGTTAAAGTGTGAACCGTTCTTGAGATTTTTATTTTGATTTTGAATATTACTGAACATTTCTTTTGCTATGAACTTGAGTTTCATGAACTTTCGTCGAATGAATTTTTAAGTCTTCCGCTTCGTTATTGATGTTTCATTATTATTTACGAAATTATATTATAATCCATTCACTGAGCCCTGTGCTCAGCCGTGTTTTTGTTTTCTGACATGGTAGGTTCGAAGTGACGTTTACGAGGACGGGACTTGAGATCGAGCGTGAAATTTTGGAGTTCTTAAACTCACCTTATCATATACGTTCTAAGTTTATAAACATTTTTTGAAGTTTGATATTTGGATTGTAAAATATGTTTTATAAGTCTATAATATCTGTTTAGAGTTATTAATAGCTATGAATTGGTTGTGTATTTGTATTAAGTCCCGTTCGTGACATCACCCGTTCCGGACGACGGTGACAGGGGATGTTACAGAAAAGGGAGGGGTGAGAGGGACGGCGAGGTGCCGGAGATAAAGGAGAGGAAAAGGGGTTAACAAATATATGCTTTCTCTATATATGTATAACATAACATAATATACTATAAATATATGTATAATAAAATAGAAATATATAAATTATATTGTTTTAATTTTTAAAAGAAAAAAAGGACCAAAAAGCCCATGACTTAACAGTTTAAAAATAAATGTAGTTAGGTCGAGTGATCCAATCCACAACAAAATTAAAATTACAATGATGATATTTGTAATTAATTCGTTTGGGAGACCTAATCCATAATTCTTATATAACCATAGGGACCAAATCTATAATTTACTCTTCTTTCTATTACTACTCACCAGTCCTATTCAAATATAACTATAAATTAAAAAAAATACTTCATCCGTCCCAAAGTAAATGTCCACAATGAAAAAAAACATATTTTTAGGAGTGTATAATTATTACACATTTTAATTAATAAAATTACAATTTTACCGTTAATTATATAAAGAGATTTTTTGAAAATTGACACTTATTTTGGGACAAACTAAAAATAATAATTGTAGACATTTATTCTGGAACGGATGGAGTATGGTGGAAATCATCAAAATATTGTTTTATTAATTTATATAACTAAAAAAAAGATATAATGTATTCATTTATTTTGGACTGCCTGAATAAAATATAATGTCTTTTAGATTTGAGCCTAAATTCACTTACAGTAGTAGGGAAAAGTCTACAAAAACTCAAAGGACCTTTATGTTTTGAGTGATTAATACTTGGGCAATTTATTTGAACAATAAAAATCCTTGGACTTTCTAAAACTTGTTAAATACATCCTTATGACCTATAAAACTGGTTAATGTTGTAAAATAATGAAGAGGTCTGAAAAAACGCAACGAACTTTCATATTTTGAACAATTAAGTCTCTAGACATTTTAAGAACCAAAAATACTATACATTTATAAAACGAAACGAATATACCATTTTCATTACTCTTTCTAAAACATATAAAAGTTATATTCAAATCAAAAATAGATGTACACAATAGTTAGGCAAAATTTACCAAAAGTCAAACCAAAATATACCAAAAGTTGCTGAAAAAATACTAACAGTTGCGCTAAAATTACCAAAAGTGGCGCCAAAAAATATCAACAAATGTGCCAAAACATACCAAAAGTTGCGCCATAATGTACCAAAAGTTGCACTAAAATATACCGAAGTAACCCCTATATGTTAAGGTCGTAGCATGAACTATTCTTCGCTTGCATCATTAATTTATGGTAGAGATACAACCAATTGACTTTTCTGTAACCCTTCTTGATGTCCAGACGCATTATCACTTTCATAATGTTCTTCATCACCAACAACAGTCTCACCTTCATCATTAACAACAATCTCACTTGAAATTGAATATGGTAGGATGCCTTCGAGCTATGTTGGTTGTGGTAAACCTGATGATGTCTTTGATAATGAATATAAAGTGTAAGTAATAGTCATTAAAAAAATGTTATTTGAATTTGAAAAATAAATAATGGATTACTCCAATCATTGCTTCTCCTAAGATTAGATTATAAGAAACACCTATATATATGATGGTATCGTCCCACCTCTAGTCCCTCTTCCACCTCTATTGCCTCTTCTTGTTGTAGTCGGTTTTGGAATGTTGAATCTTGGTCTACTTTTTGGCTTAATAGGTTTTGGTGGTGGGTTCTTCTTCTCATTCTTTCAAGTCCTGGCATTATGCCCCATTTCCAAACAATTTCTACATGTCATTGCCTTCCCAGATTGACTCACTCTTGTAACTTGGCTGTCAAATTTTGATCTCTTTCTTTTGATAGATTGTCTACCAAACATTTTTCTCTCCTTAGGTGGGTTTGGTTTGATGTAAGGTGATAGAGTTCACATGTTGCTTCCATTCGATGGTCTTATATGATTCTCGTAGGCCATTTTGAAGAGATCCGTAGTAAACCATTTACAAACATAATGTAATGCCTCTCCATAACAAATATCCTTATCTCCTATAACATAGTGATTATGGGTTTTCTTCTCGCATCAACAATGATTGTATTAAATATGATTATTTCCATCTTGGCCAATTGTTGAGAGTAATTCTCCTTTGCACACCCCTTTTAGAAAACAACCATCTAGTCTAATCACCTTCCTGGATCCACTATTCGATCCATCTCTTAATGCTTTGAAGCATACATAAATCCACCTAAATTCATTACTTCCATATGCCATTAAAGTGATTTCCACTTCAGGAATTGGTCCTCCCATATTCATGTGCATAATCCCAACGCTTTCCATAATGTTCTGTCAATGAACCCTCAATTTCAAGAAGTGCCCTAAATTTGTACCTAATGCATTGGCCCCTGCTAACTTTGACCATAAACTTCTTTAAAATGTCCTCTTGAAATTTCCTTAATTTTTATAAATGGTTTTTCGACGATTTCCCTAACATACTGCTTTGAAATCTAATTTGGTGTCACTAGGGATCCCAAACTGTAGTTCCTACTACATATGTGTCTGCCATTAATGCTTTTAATCTAAAATGACTTCTCTTCTTGCATCCAAGATGCCCATAATCTAAAAGGAGACAATATTTCTGACCTTTTCCACATGTAACAAGAAACCTCTCTAAATCATTTTTTATATACTCTAGTTGGTAGCCATTTGCCATGGCATAGTTTGTCAAACATTGCTTTAACTAACCAGGATTCTCATACCTCTCACCAAGTCGTGGCTTCATCAATTTCCAAGGAACATTAGGATCGTGTATTGGATATTGCACACCTCTTTGTATAGCCTGATGTCCATCATCATCATCCCCTTCATCCACATTCAACTCAACATCATCAACCATGTGAACATTACAGATTGTTTAAACTGATTATATCATCCTCATCTACAAGGTCCAAGGATAAATAATTCGACATTTGTTCATTTGAATCAGTCCGTTATATCATAACTAGGGTCATTACTGCAATCTGTTGTGTCGAATACTGTATTCAAGATTAAAGAGGGGTCAAAGTTGTAAAGTGTGTAAAGTTGAATTTGTTTGTAAGTTTGTTGTAAGTCAAAGTGTTTGACTTTGACATATTGTCTTGTGTTGTAAGGTCACTTAAGTTGACCATATAAATAGGTTTTTGTCTTTATAATTTGAAGGCACGCTAATCACAAGAACTCACATAAGCTTTAGAGAGAGAAAGTAACGTGTGACGTGTGGCACTCTGTATCACTTGTGACTAGGAAATCATTGTAATCATAATTCATGATCTAATACAAAATGATTTCTATATTTTAGAGTGTATGAGTAGCTTGGATCTGGAACATCAATTGGTATCAGAACGAGATCAGATTTAATCAGAGATCATTTTATGTTCAAAAAAAATGAAGAACTCACACCTCACTGTTTCTTGGATTGATTTTGAGTTTTAGTGTTGTATTTGTTAAATTTTGTGTTGCACTGTATGCGTTTAGTATTTTAGAACACATTTCATTCATATTGTAATCACAATTGCACTGTATTTCGATATCGATTGATTGATTTTGTAATTTTCTATGTTCGAAGGTTCAACACACTGTATTTTGATCGAGTTATACTTTTGTGTTGATTTTGTTGAAATTGATATTTTGTAATATGTTCTAAGTGTGAACGAGAGCAAATTGGTGCATTTTCATAATGGAATTCAAGGTTTAGAAGGATTTTTGGGCTGATTTATGTGTTTTGAGTTCGAAAACTCAAGAATTCGCAAGATCTAAGGTTTTCACATGTTCTTGAGAACATTTCGCATGGAGCTTGAAGTTTGAAAAAGCCAATGACATAATTCACACCAGCTTGTGTACGAAAAGAGTGAAATTCGCACGATTCAGTGTACGAAAAACTGGATTTCGCACATCACTTTTGTACGAAAAGTGATTTTTTGATTTGTTAAGGGAGAATTTCGCATCCTTCGAGATACGAGAAGTGAGAATTCGCATCTCACTTCATGCGAAATTTGAGGAATTCGCATTAAGAAGATCTGATAAAGTTTCTAAGTCTGAATTTCGCATCGATACGTAAATTTGAGAGGGTTGAATTTGGCTAAGTCGGAAATTTGCATCACCTTCTTCTTGCGAAAAGTTCAAAGTTTGAGAAATTCTAAGTCCATATTTCGCATCCCTTTTGTGCGAAAAGACATAATTTGCATTCAACTTCGTGCGTAAAGTGGGAATACGCATCTCATTGCGTGCGAAAAGTAAAGGATTCTCATCCTTAGCGTGCGAATTATTGGTGGTTGTGCGAAAATATTTCTTCTTTGTTGTGCGAAAAGTTTAGAAAACTCAGTGGTGTGAGGATTCTATACTTAGGAAATTTTTGGAATTTTTCTGGAAATTTTTTTATGTTGATTTTTTGCTGATTATCTGATTAACGATCATTTCAATGTATTATTTTACAAATCTTCATTTCTAAAAGCCAATATTAAACATATTGCTGGACAATTATCTATCTATACAAGGATGGCAAATGACTGCTCAAGGGAAAACACAAAGATTAAAGTTGAGAAAGTTGAATTGGAAAACAAAGTCTCTGCTCTTGAATTGGAAATAAACGATCTAAAAAGCAAATCTGAAAGCCCAAATCTTAAAGCTGAGAGTGACAAATTGAAAGAGAAAGTGCTTAGCCTTGAAGTGGAAATAAATGTGCTTAAAGAAGAAGCCTCTCAAGTGAAAAACAACTCCAGTATACAAGATGAGTTAAAGAAGAGTGAAGAGATCATAAAGATATTGGGAAGAACAAATGCTGATTTGAAAAAGAAGATTTTGGAATTGAAAGCTAAGATTGTCAAAATCAAGAATGAAGAGTCTGTCAAGAAAAATGAGGAGATAGCTAGAGGATTAGAATTTGAAAATGCAAAACTACAGAAGAAGATATTTGTTTTTGAGAAGCAGATTGCTAAAGAAAGAGAAGATTTTTGACAAGGAAAGAAAAACTTTTGCTCAAAAGTTTTATGATTTCTCAAGAAAGTCATTTGAAGAGAAGAAATCTGTTGAACTCAAATGTTCAAAACTTTCTCAACAAGTAACAGATTTTGAGAAATGATCATCATAGAAAGAGACAAATTTGAGAAAGAAAAGAAGAAAGTTGATCAAAAGAATGTTGGTGTGTTTAAGATGATTTTAGATAAGAGAAAGAGTGTAGAGAAAGATTTTGAGGAGGAAAGAAAAGTTTTTGAAGGAAAAGAACATAAAGTCTGAACTGCATAAGAAGTTTGACATGCTTTCAAAGGAAATAAATAGTTTATCTGCAAAGATAACTGAACTTGAAGAAATCATGTTCAAGGTGAAATTGACTGAACAG
Organism: Arctium minus; assembly: GCA_954870635.1. Classification (NCBI taxonomy): domain Eukaryota; kingdom Viridiplantae; phylum Streptophyta; class Magnoliopsida; order Asterales; family Asteraceae; genus Arctium; species Arctium minus. The sequence continues at coordinate 102,923,710 of OX941080.1, read as the reverse complement.
AAGACGCCATAATCAATTGTGCAATCACCGAGAGATGATTTAGCTGAATCAGAATGCTCATTCAAAACAACTTCAAGTTCATACCTTACTCATGTTTTCTTCAAAAAGGTCATTAAAATCTAAAGATCAGATTCGTCTTTCTAACCTTTTCTATGATAGAAGTGTTGATGGTTTGGAGAAGACTGGATCCTCAGATGAGAAGAAGGATCAGAAATCATTCGTGCATACACCTAATGCAAAGAAGAACAATGCTCCAAAAGGTAAATCTTTTGGCAAACCTGATTTTGTCTATACTGTCAATCAACTTATCAGGTTAGCACAAAAGAAAATCAATTGTTTATATTGTGGCACAAATGATTTTGTAGATAAAAATTATGTCAATTACTAGTATGGTTCTTACTACGTTTCTCCCAATAGAACTACAACTAACAAACCAGGACCCAAATATCAGTGGGTACTAAAAGCTCAATCTGTGTTGCAGGCACCTAAAGTCTAGAGGGAGTAAAGAACAATGGCTTCTAAACAATACAGTTTAGAACCCGTATCAAAGATCAGGTATGACTTCTGAGTAAAGCAGCTCAGGACTTGGACTTCAATGTCAATGGATTGTACTCCGACACATAAAAGATGATCAATCTTCAAGGGGGAGTATTTATTATTTCTTCTAATAAATTTGTGAATACAAATTTTCAGGGGGAGTTTGACTTCTGAATTTACTTCAATCCTAGTAATTTAGAACTCGGTTTAATGATTAAGGATTATACAAATGTTAAGGGGGAGCTTATATGTTTTATATTTTTACTGATATATTTTCTGATTTTTCAGGGGAGATTATTTTTTAGGGGGAGTTACTATTCTCAATGGAGAATATGTGACGATGACTTCTGAATAATTCAGTTCAGAACTCGTACTTCCATGTTTTCTTCTTACTGAAGCTGAAAAGATTTATCTTAATCAGACAGTATCTTTTATTTGTTTAAGGGGGAGACAATTAAAATGATACAAAGTTTAAATTTTCAATGTTATATTTTTCAGGGGGAGAATAGAGAACTGATGATAATTGTTATATTAATATTTTTCTCTGCTAATGTTTAACTTTTTACAGATATTAGGAGGAAGAATATCTGAGGTTTTGTCAAGGGGGAGTGTAATAGATAAAATATTCATTTCAGGGGGAGTTAAGAATTATATATTGAAGATATACATGTCTAATTCTTAATCTCTAACATATTTGGAAGAATAACGACTTTCAGGTATGAAAACATTTTTCCTAAATGTTCAAACCACTTCTTATTCTTTAAATGATTTCATGAATTTAGAAGTGCGATTTTAAATGATTTTCATATAAGTGCTTTGATGTTTAACTGACCGTGTGTTTCTAAAGGATAATGCTTGTGTATTGTCTTGTCTATATACTGTCAAGTATTCATACACACCAGTTTAGTATTTTTGTTTGACTTTGTTATTACCATGTCTCTAAATGACAAATCTTTCGATGGTAATACTCTCGTTTGAATTTCACTATTGATTGAGTATCAGACATCATTTCATTACTTGTGCTTTCATTGTCAATATGTTTATATTTCTTTCATATAAACAAATTCTAATTCTTTGATACTCCAACCTATTCATGAAAATTGATCTGATTGAAATAGTGTCAGAATCTCAAAACAGTTCTCTTGATTTCATTTCATTCATTCATTGTTCTTGTTTTGAGAAATATTCAATGTTCAAAGCTCTGACACTGATAATGTGAAGCATACATACACTAACAGTGTCATTCTGTTTTCGGATGCTTAATTGTTCAATCTAAATTGTTGAGCAAGATATCTTTTAGGACAAAATTTCATAGGCACAATGTGTGAGCTTATCAGAACTTCTATGGATTCACAATAACCAGTGTTTCCTACCCAAGAAGTTATCCTTGAGTGATTGAGGGGAGAGGGGTAAAAATCAAAGAGAGTGGGTGTGTGATTAGGTAAAATATGAAAGAAAGCTTGGTTAGACGTGAGCTTATATGTTTAAAAGAAATAGGGTAAGAGATCTAAGTAAAAGAATATAAAACTCTGTAGTCTGCACCAAATCTTTTCTGAGTCGGGCAGCCATATAATCTGTTGGTTCACATTCTTTGGTAACCTTCATTGAAATAGGCACTAGCCCATGCCAACTCTCGCATAAACCCCACCATCATCTCATATTTTTCTTGACAAAAAGATGTTTCATATTTCTTTGGGGAAGCAGCACAATCTATCTGATCTTCCTTTGGAAGATTTTGATATTGAAAAGAAGGAAAGTTGCCCCACCTTCGAATCACTTTCATGCACATTGAGTCTATGTAATAATGTTGTTGTCTCAATGGTTTACATATTTTTAAGCCTTATAAAGCAATCTCTATGCTTAATTCTTTCATACACAAGCACATTCACACAGAAAATTTGTTTTTCTGTCAGAACGTTCATATAATTACCTTGTGTTATTCGATGATTGAATGGAAGACCTGGGGAGTGAACATTACTAAAGCTCCTTGTACAGTACATCCGTTGTACTAAGTGACTTCGTGTTACTTACAGGCATATTAACCGTATCATTTATTGATTCAGGGTTACCATTCCAAATTTGTCTGAATTTGAAAAGATTCAGATAAATACATTCATGAATTTATGGTTACATGTTCATATCATATCAGAGCGAGAAACTATTCTCTTCTGGGGAGATTGCTTATCATATTGAATGGGGGAGATTGTTTCTACTTATCATAAAGATTATGTTTATCTTGATATTTGGGGGAGATTATATCAAAGACGATGATGAAATTGCTAAAGTTTTGATGATTCTGATATCTCATCATTCATCAAAAAGGGAGAGAGTTTTCAAAGTTCAATTTCAGAGGAAAGCAAAGTCAACTGAAAGTCATAAAGAGAAGAAATTTCAAAGATTTCAATGTCAGATTTTCATTTCTTTGACAAAAAGGGGGAGATAATTCAAATTTCAAGAGTTTAAAGTCAAAGCAAAGTCAAATAATTTCAAGTTGATATCAAGAAGAAGAGATTATTTGGGAAGTCTGAGAGTTTGTTGCATATCTGTGAACAAAGGGGGAGTTTATAATCTTTTGAAGAATCAAAGTTTGTGAAGAGAGATGAAGTAACTTTGTTGAAGAAAGAGTTCAAAAGAGAAAGATTTATTGAATGTTTGAAATTGTGAAAGCTACAAGTTGAAGATTTTACAGCTGAAAGGAGACCTAAAGATTATTGTCAAAAAAAATTTAATCTTGAATCCAAAGGGGGAGATTGTTGAGTCGAATATTGTATTTCTGACCTTTTCCACATGTAACAAGAAACCTCTCTAAATCATTTTTTATATACTCTAGTTGGTAGCCATTTGCCATGGCATAGTTTGTCAAACATTGCTTTAACTAACCAGGATTCTCATACCTCTCACCAAGTCGTGGCTTCATCAATTTCCAAGGAACATTAGGATCGTGTATTGGATATTGCACACCTCTTTGTATAGCCTGATGTCCATCATCATCATCCCCTTCATCCACATTCAACTCAACATCATCAACCATGTGAACATTACAGATTGTTTAAACTGATTACATCATCCTCATCTACAAGGTCCAAGGATAAATAATTCGACATTTGTTCATTTGAATCAGTCCGTTATATCATAACTAGGGTCATTACTGCAATCTGTTGTGTCGAATATTGTATTCAAGATTAAAGAGGGGTCAAAGTTGTAAAGTGTGTAAAATTGAATTTGTTTGTAAGTTTGTGGTAAATCAAAGTGTTTGACTTTGACATATTGTCTTGTGTTGTAAGGTCACTTTAGTTGACCATATAAATAGTTTTTTTTTCTTTATAATTTGAAGACACGCTAATCACAAGAACTTGCATAAGCTTTAGAGAGAGAAAGTAACGTGAGACGTGTGGCACTCTGTGTCACTTGTGACTAGGAAATCATTATAATCATAATTCATGATCTAATACAAAATGATTTCTATATTTGAGAGTGTTTGAGTAGCTTGGATCTGGAACATCACAATCATCACTACACCCACATATTATCCTGTAAACAAGAATACCAACAAAAATTTCCTCAATGAATGCATAACTCAACAATAATGTCGTCCATTTCAAGAGAAAAACAAAACAAATGATTGGAACATTAACATAAGGCTATTGCCGTATTGAAACATGATTAGGAGCAAAAACTGATTAGAACATTAACATGATAAAGAAAGCTTATCAATGAACGCTTAATTCAACAATAATGCAGTCCATTTCAAAAGAATTTTTTTTTATTGGAACATTAACATAAGGCTATTGTCGTAATAATATTTGATAGCAAAAATTGACTGGAAAATTAACATGATAAAGAAAGATTAGGAGTAAAAGTTGATTGTAATCAAACCTGAGATTGGAACATTAACATGATAAAGAAAGATTAGGAGCAAAATTGATTGTAATCGAACCTGTTTAGGGGTGACGGGGTTATATGTGACGATGAGCGGGCTGGGTGGGACGCGACGTCGACAGTGCGGGGTGGGACGGCGACCACGACGAGGCTGGGTGGGATGGCGACGGTGTTGGGTGGGACGACGACGATGGGATGGGGGAGACACTGAGATGGTTGTCGTTTAGGTGATGACGGGAACGATATTGGGCTGAGTTAGGGTTTACCCGTATAGTTTATTTAGGATATAGGATTTATTTATTTTTTTTAATTTTGATTTTTAACGGTTAAAGAGGTTATAGGTAACTTTTGTAAGCCACAAAGATCTATTTTATATGTTTTAAAAGGTTCAAGAATTTTTTTATTTAAAAAATTTATCCAAGGACTTAATCACACAAAGCTTTTCTCCATGAAGAAAAGTTTAAAAAACTATCAAAAGAGGATGTCGATTCTTTGGAGCGTCCGTTCAACGAATAGGAAGTCTTGAATGCTATTCAAAGTTGTGGGATTAATAAAGAAAGCGTCGGGACCGGATGGATTCACTTTCGGGTTTATAATAAGATTTTGGGATACGGTTAAGGTTGATCTCATGAGGGCGTTAAGGTGGTTCGGTGATAATGGAGAGATTAGTCGGGGGTGTAACTCATCCTTCCTTACCTTGATTCCTAAAGTTGCAAACCAGGTTAATTTAGGCGAATTTAGGCCAATTAGCTTAATTGGTATTTACTACAAGATAATAGCAAAGGTATTAGCGGAAAGAATAAAAACCGTGATGACAAAAGTAATTAGTGATACCCAAAGCGCGTTTGTGAAAGGCCGTTCCATCCTTGACGGGGTTCTCATTGCAAACGAGGTGATCTATTTTATGCGAAAGAAGAAAAAAAAAGGTTGATTTTCAAGGTTGACTTTGAAAAAGCATACGATAGCATGGAGTGGGATTTCTTGATAGATAGTTTGCAAACAAATGGGATTTGGTGTTAAATGGGTCACGTGGATAAAGGCTTACCTTCATTCCGCTTCAATGTCAATCCTTGTTAACGGAAGTCCGACGAAAGTATTTTATATGGGTAAAGGCTTGCGGCAAGGTGACCCCTTGGCGCCGTTCCTCTTCCTCATAGTGGCCGAAAGCTTACACTTGATAATGATAAAGGCAGTAAATAAGGGTTTATACGAAAGCATCAAAGTGGGGGTCAATAATATCCCAATCTCACATCTTCAATACGCGAATGACGCCATATTTTTTGGTAAGTGGAGCTTAAACAATCTCAAAAACCTCCTAAAAATCCTTAAATGTTTTCACTTGATGTCGGGATTAAAAATCAACGTTAGCAAAAGTAAAATTTTTGGTTTGGGTGTTTCGGATGAAGAAGTTCAAAGTTGGGAAAGAAGTATAGGGTGCGGCCCGGACACTCTTCCTTTTACATATTTAGGACTTCCGGTAAGAGTCTCAATGAAACGGTTGGAACATTGGGGACTGACAATAGAGAAAGTAAAAAAAAAGGCTAGCATCATGGAAAGCAAAACTGATCTCCTTTGGTGGTCGGTTGACCTTGGTTAAGTCGGTATTGGGAAGTCTCCCCTTGTAATTTTTCTCGTTGTATCGAGCCCCGAGTGGAGTGATAAATGAGTTGGAAAGGTTGAGATGTAGATTCTTTTGGGGGGATGGTGTCGGTGAGAGCGAAAAGAAAAGATGGGAGAATTCAGTGAGCAGTTTTAGTAAAGGGGGCCTAAATATTGGTAGTATGAAATCGGCCAATTGGGCTCTCTTGGGAAAATGGTGGTGGTGATTTCGAGTCGAAAAAAGGCGTATTGGGTAAAAATCATTAAAAGCATCTATGGGGATGGGGGTGTTTGGTAATCACATGATTGGTGTTGGTGCAGGTACGGTTTGGAGCAATATAGCTTGGATCGGAGCGGAAGTGGACAATATCGGAGTTGCTTTCACAAGTTCGTTTCAGAAGAAAGTTGGAGACAGGAAGAACACAAGATTTTGGAAAGAGATATAGACAAGATCAAGGACGCTAAAAGAAGATTTCAGAAGACTTTATCGCATGGAAATAGATCAAGACGCAAAGGTCGCGGATAGAGGAACGTGGTCGGAAGAGTTATGGAGGTGGGAATGGGAATGGAGAAGGCCACCGAGGGGAAGGTAAATCGGCGAGATGGAGAATCTCATCCGAAGACTAGAAGATAACCAACCTGAAAGAGGTCACGAAGACAAAGTGGAGTGGTCACTAGATGAGTCAAAAAGCTTCAACGTCAAGAAATTAAGAGAGATTATGGAAGAGGGATGACCAAATTCCAACAAAACGGTGGAACCTACAAATTGGATGAAAATCATCCCAAAAAAGGTATGTGTCTTCATTTGGAGAGCTAGTTGAGGAAGAATCCCATGTCGATCGGTTCTGGACCGAATGGAAATAGACTTACATTCGGTTTTGTGCCCAAGATGTGGTGAATCGGATGAATCGGTTGACCACGCCTTAGTATCTTGCTTGGAGGTAAAACAATTATGGACTTTAATTGGAAGATGGTGGAAATTTTTTTTGGAAGCAATAACATCAGTATGAGAAATTCTCCAAGAAGGAGCGAACTCGGTTAATAATAACTCGATCGACTCGCTTTGGAATGGGGTGATTTGGGCAGCCTTGTATCCGATTTGGGCGCACAGAAATAGGGTGGTATTTAGAAGAGATAAAAGGAAAATCGTGGATCAATTGTACGAGTTTCAAACGATCATCTTGGAGTGGGTCAAAAGGCGTAATAACAAGACATCGGTAGACGGTACAAGGTGGTTCACAGACCCTTCTTCTCTGCCATAACTCAACACGGGTTGTGTCGGAAAGTGTGAGGTGCGGGCTGCGGTATCTGGGTATTGATTTCGATGGGGATCGTTAGTTTGACTCTCGCAAACCTGATCCTTATCGCCGTATCGGTATCGGGTATCGCGGCTGTTTTATTTTTGTTTGTTTTGTTTGCCTTATTCTACTCCTATTTTCTTTGTTTGAATGGCGTACTGTTGTTTTGGCCTACTGTTGCTTTGTTTTGGTTGTGGTTGTTTGATTTTGGTGATTAATAAAGTCTGCCTTTCAAAAAAAATATACATTAGGTTTTTATAAACTTTTCCAAATATTTATTACAATTAATTTACTTTTATTGAGAAAATGATTCATAAGTTTTTCTTTTCGAATTTCCTTCACGATTTTTGATTTTTTTTATTAATAAAATATTTCTAACTCTTATGGTAATACTTGTAATTGTGTGAAGTAGTTTTCCTAAGATCCTATCAAATTAGAAAGGAAAAAGATTCTTGTCGGTTGGGTTGGAATATAAAGACAAGATATAAAATGAATATATTTTAATTTAATTCTTATTTGGAGGATTTCTTTTTAAAGTTTATAGTTTAAAATAAACAGCATCCAATATTGATGTGGAGTTGATGTGATGTAAGCAAGCTTGAAAATGACGTGAGACCTGCGTGGTTAAGCCTCAAGCATATAAGTCCATAGATTTATACGTCATATATAGAAGTGTATATATATATACACTAGTGGTGTACCCACGCGATGCAGTGCGGGTGAATCACAATTCCGAAACATTAGTTTAGCCATGAATCATGTTTCTTTATCATTTCCGATTTTATTTCATGAGTTTGCGTGGTTAATTTGCATGTCAACTAATATATAAAGTTGAAGGATTATATGGTGTATTAGCAAGATCAAATGGAAAAATAATTGCACACGTATTGGGATTCTAAACCCATATACTCAGAACTGATCACAAAACTTGAAATTTTTTACCGAACAAAGAAAATACAATCATTTGTAAATAATGCTCATCCGTATATCCAGAATATTGTTTAGTTTTCGTGATGCAATCATCCATAAATATTTCCTGCAAAAAACACGCATTGATTTTAATATAAACATATGGTACCACACGTGTGATAATATAATTGTTGATTATACCTTATTCATCACGTAAAACTTCTTGATAGACGACGTTTGAGGTGTAGAATCTGACACGATTGAATTTTTTCGCAGGCTTCACTATCACCATTGTATTTCCCCATGATATCCCTCTGGACAACGCCACGTAAAGTTTCCCATGTGAGAATACTAATTCCGGTAGATAAACACCTACATTCGGAATTGTCTGACCTTGAGCTTTATTGATAGTCATAGAAAAGCTAAGCCGGATTGGAAATTGTTTTCTCTTTATCTTAAATGGGAACATGTTATCTTCGGAAGGACATAACGGAATTCTCGGCAGAAATACTCTCTTTCCAGCATGCTGACCATTAGGATTTAAAATTCACCGAAGGCGAAAATATAACCTTCATTCCTCACATCACCAAGATTATATCCAATTGCAAAGCGATTCAAAGAGAAAACACCTCCCACCACGTTCATTTGGTTGTATATTCGAATTAAATAAATATGATGAACAATTGCTACCATTTTTCTCCTCTAAAATATAATAAAAAAAATGTTAAATAGATTTAAAATAAAAAAATTTACCATGCAAATAAAATGTGAACTTTTTTAACTTACGTTTTGATCAATTAGAAAAATGAATAGTCTTGGTTCCCTAACATCTTCCCAAACGAAGTCCACACGAACTCTTGTCAAGCTCCATCGTGCATGTACCTCATTTAGCGATGAAAACTCATCAACATTATATGGAGTGTCCATTTCTACAAGTTTGTTACACTAATCAAAATCCATTTGAAATATATAAATATATACTTATACTAAAAATATTAGACAACATGTATATATATTTAGTTGTGTATCCACGGAAAGCAACGGGGGTGTAAAATTTTGATGTAAACCGATATGCACAACTATTACTACTCATTTTTTAAAAGAAGAATCCACAATTGAATTACCGGGGAGATGAGGTTTTGTCAACCGGGTAAGAGTCGTCATCCTCATTTACCGAGTAAAAGTATCGGTTACTGATATCACTCTTACCGGGTAAATTCTCGGTCATTGTCATGTTCCGGTAAATGAGGAATAATTTGTGCACCAAAACTTGTCATTGTCATCATCAAAACTCTTGGAACAACTTGTGCACCAAAACTGATTTATACATTTATACAATATGGCACAAAGAAAATCATATCCAAGAGCCAACAAAAATTCTTTCTAAAGGAGGGCCAATCACCAAGGGGATAAAATAGATATGGTGAGAGTGGTTTGCCAAGTCTAGGCAACATGCAAGAATCTCATGTCCAATTAGTTTCTTATCACAATCTTTAAAAGCAAACATCACCCTTTAGTGGTTTTCACAGTAGAATTCATACAAAATAGCAACGTTAGTAACGAATATAATCTTTTATCAAGGCCTTTCAATAATTTGGGACAATTTTAAGGCAAACCTAACAACAATTTCACATGTATTTTTATAAATCATAGGTAATTCTCATGTTATAAACCATACTTCATAAACATAGTTGAACCATAAACATTAATTAATTACTATTAAGGTCTACATTTATTCGAGAAAGCTTATCAATAAACATGTATATAGACAATTAGATGGTCAAGTTGCTGCTTTTTTGCTAGACTTTAAGCATTCGCATGGGAGGGAAGCTTATCAATAAAAATGTATATAGACAAGTAGATGGTCAATTAGACTTTATCAAAAAACATGTATATAGGGCATCAGTAACAATGAACTTGAAAATATTCAATGGGAGGGAAGCTCTAAAAACAGCCCCTAAATGGCTCGACAACAGCTTAAAGTTGTTGTTGTTGGAACTGGTTTTATGGTTGAACAATATTCAACCCCGACTCCGTCCTACAACCGTCTAGATAGAAATAAAAGGGTCCCGAAATGACAGCTAGACAACCACTAAGAGCTGCTACTCGATGGACAACACTAACAAGAAAGATCTTTGCTTATGCTAAAATCTATCAACTTCGCAAACATAACTTGAAGAAATATCTTTGCTTGTGAGCAGCCTCTTTCATGTCATCCTGGTTCAAACCGAGACCCCTATAACATTTCCAAACATAAGTTGGAAATGCCACAATTGGACATAGGAAAACCGAAGATGGCCAAAGTAGTGATACTGAAACATAAGGTTAGCATTTGAATCTCATTAACATCTTCCAATGTAAATGTGGCAGTGAAAGTGGTAATACACATATAGCCAATATAAAAAGAGGTGGAAGAGGTTGAGTAGAATGTTGATGTACCTTTCTCCTTAATTCCGTCGCTAAGAAAAGGTAACTCAAACTTGATGGTGGTCGTAGATTGATAAAGAACAAACCTGGTTAAAAAAGCAGTACCTTGTAAGATAGATGCATAACTCTCAAACCGTAAGTCTGAATGAGCTCAAATTTTACAGGTAGAACAAACTAAATGTATACTACAACTCTTATGAAGAGACCCAAACCCAGATGAGACTCTAAGTACCTCAAAACTGTGTGTTTTAGGACTGATCACAGTGTACTCGGGATCAGTCCTTGTGTTTTTGTAAATTTTGTATAAAATCGATGGATGATCCAAATGGGGTGATTCAAATTTGATTAGAACCAAAAGAGGTCGTATAACAACTTTCATTTAGACATTATAAACTATTTTGGCCTCTAAGTAGAAGAAAAATGCTTGTAAAGAAGAGGTACAGAAGTTGTCATTTCAATTTTTTCAGGTGTGTCTAACTTTGGTCGATAATGGATACACTATAGTATTTATACAGAGAATATATAAGTCCCCTACAATAGTATTTCCCAGTTCAAACAAGAAGATGGGTGGCTTAAGCATCATTTAAATAATCATTATCTACATACGCAATGAATTATAGAACATCATGTACCTAGAGCTCCTTGAACTGAGTAGACGATGTTTCAAGTTCTATAAGGAGTGTGTTAAACCACTTGATGCTTAAGTAAATAAAGAAGGATGCAACCAAGGAAATGGATGACAAGTTTGTTGTTGCCTGGACTTTTGAAACATGTTGACTTTATTATGTGTGCTCATGTAAACAACACTTATGATGCCATCCAATCATTAGGTAGTGTAAAGGTTAAATCACGATGCTCAATTGTTATCATCCACTCAATCATCTATTGCAACTTTGACATGTTAGGAATGATTTTACAAGCTACTGTAAACGAAAGTAAATGTGTTGAAATCTGTTTAGGTGGTCTTTTTTACATGTCATGGATCACTTTTATTGACAAACATAAGTTTCTTAAGGCAAATATACCGTTGATAGTTAACGACAGCGAATCAGAAAAATGCGTTAGGGCTCTCCATTCGGCTTTCTTTGAGGGCGATCTAGCAGACCTAGTCTACACGAATGGTTTGCCACCAAATGGAAGCTGAGTTTTATTTTTGAATAATTAAGATCTGTGTTGTTTCTATCGTAGAGTTATGACAGTCATGAACCTTAAACCATTAGTCAGTCACATGACTCCTTGAAGGGTTATGTATGCAATTTTATGCTATCTTCTTTATAGTTGTAGATTTCTTCACAACTCTGTAATGGCTTTTAGATTTTGATAAAATGAATTATTATTCTATAACTATCTAAATTTAGCTCAATACCTTTTCCCAATCTATCTTCAGCAACCTTGTTCTTCTTCAATACCTTTGTATAAGAAGAAAAACCAAGATGAGATCCACAAGGGGGAGGAAGATAGTGTTTGTAAACTAATGAAACCGCATAAACGTGCATTTCTATTGTATTTTCTTCGGTGACAACGATTTTGGTTTGAAAATTAATGTAATTTCTTCATGGTTTTTGACAACAAATGGTTGGAATGAAGAGGCCATACCCCTTTTCATTGGAAAGAACCATTTTGAATAGAAACACCCATAAAATCGATTTTGGGTTTTGATGTATACACAAGAAACATCAAACCACAAACACGATTGTGAACCCTAAACTCGAAAGCCACATCAAAGAGCAAAAAATCGAATCAAAATGTATGATTTAGGGTTTTTACCTCAAATGAAGGAGATATGATGTTTGTTGAAGCAGAGAACACTGAAATGTTGAAATCAGAAGCAAATCAGAATCAAAATCGATTTTGGGTTTTGATGTATACGCAAGAAACATCAAACCACAAACACGATTGTGAACCCTAAACTCGAAAGCCACATCAAAGAGCAAAAAATAGAATCAAAATATAAGATTTAAGGTTTTTACCTCAAATGAAGGAGATATGATGTTTGTTGAAGCAGAGAACACTGAAATGTTGAAATCAGAAGCAAATCAGAATCAAAATCGATTTTGGGTTTTGATGTATACGCAAGAAACATCAAACCACAAACATGATTGTGAACCCTAAACTCGAAAGCCACATCAAAGAGCAAAAAATCGAATCAAAATGTAAAATTTAATTAGGATTTTTACCTCAAATGAAGGAGATATGATGTTTGTTGAAGTTGAGAACACTGAAATGTTGAAATCAGAAGCAAATCAATAGAAGGTATGGTCGGTGCTCTCACTCTTTCTCCGTCTCCCACCGTTTATATACAACGTTTAGGTATTGGCCTATAGAAGGAAGCGTATGAAAGCTTCCATTTCAGAAGGAAGCTTATGAAAGCTTCCATTTCAGAAGAAAGGTATGGAAGAAAACGTGCATGGTAGGAGAGAAGGTCAGAAAGCATGGTTGGGGTTGGGTACTCTAGGTATGGGCTTGGTTGTGTAAAAAAACGGTTGTATAGGTATGGTATGGTACGTGTGTGTGTTTGTGAAAAGAGGTAGAAGAAGAAACTCATATCAAATGAATGCATTGAAAATTTGTACATTATGCATAAACACTTGTAATTAAGAGTTTTTTGAAATTAATGCTTCAATTGGTAGTACTTTGTGCTTTAAGACTTGTCTTTAAGACATTTGATCTAAACCAATATTAAAGTAGTATAGATCTATATATTCTATATATTATTCAATCAATGATGATATTAAAAAAATTACATTTATATTAGAAGAAGACAAATTATTTAGATTATTACTATAAAATAGTATTTGGTTAAATATTCAAAATAGAACATAGAAAGATAATTTTACGTCATTTTAGTAATGAGTCTATGACGTGTATGAATTCGTGAACCTGAGAGTGATGTGATTAGATAAATATATTAAAATATAAAATCTAAAGTTAAAAAGGTAAATACACAAAAGCTAAAATAATTAAAAATATTTTTTTCTTGAAAAAAAGTCACATCTTGTAAAAGGTGCATGCTGCAACACACCATGTCTTATTGTCTTATAGAAACGCTATAGGCCTTAACGTTGGAGGAGATGTGTCTTGTGCCATATCACGTTATGGCACGTCTTGTTAAACACCAGATTTAAGTGAAACTTGATTTGTTTGTTAAATTTGTTTTTTCAAAATAAATACTTTTCAAAACTATAAGGTGACGTTTGGTTCGCAACTTTTGAAGGAATCTGATGGAATTGGAATGTTGAATTTCATTGACCAAATTCCATTCATTTGTTTGATTCATTATTTTTCACGGAACGAATCTCTAAATTCCATCAAATTCCACAAATGAGGGAATTTAACATTCCTTAGCAACTAGTCAACTACAAGGTATTTTGATGAAATGAAATTCTTATTTTGCATAATACCACATATGCCCTTAATCCAATATAGCCTAATCAAATAAAACTTATCTGATTAAACAATGCGTCCATCGGTTCCTTCTCTAAACCACCGTCGACCACAGCTGATCTGAACCATCGCTGATCTGAACCACCGCTGACCACCACCGACCATCGTCGACCACCGCCGACCACCGCCGTTCTGAACCATCACCGATATCAATCACCGCCGATCTGAACCACCGTCGGATCTGAACCACCGTCGTTCTGAACCAACGTCGATCTGAACCACCGCCGACCACTAACCACCATCGTTCTGAACCACCGCCGACAACCGATCACCGTTGATCTGAAATACACACGACCACCGCCGTTCTGAACTAACGCCGACCATCGTCGTTCTGAACCACCGCCGACCACCTCGACCACCGCCAATCTGAACCACCGACGACCACCGACGATCTGAACCACCACTGACCACCGTTGATCTGAACCACCGCTGTTTTGAACCACCGCCGACCACCGCCGTTTTGAACCACTGTGGATAGGGGTGTCAAAAATAACTGAAACCGAATAACCCACCCGAACCGAATGAAATTTGGGTTAAATGGTTTCGGGTTATTCGGTTTTCGGGTTAAACGGTTTGGTTAACCGAATAAGGATCCTTATTCGGTTCGGTTTTTGGTTAATTTTTTCCTAATTCGGTTAAACCAAATAACCCGAATAATACATCCTACTAATGTTTTATATATTGCATGTTTATAAAAAATAAACCTAAGGCATGTTATACTATTATTATTTTACATGTTTTATTGATATATAATATTTTTTTCTTGAGAGTAGATAATGTTTTTTCATTAAATTACATTTTATGTTTGAATTACATCGTCGCATTAAGAAAAATAATGTCATATGGTATAAATAGATTTTGATAGATGGTGTATTTTACTTAATATAAGCCAATTATTGAGTATGATTATATGATACAATTATATATAATAAGCAAGAGACACTTGATTTGAAATCATTATTTGAACAAATATCCAACGAAAAAATATAAATCCTTATTCGGTTTAACCGGTTACCGAACCGAATAACCCGAAACCGATTAAACCGAACCTTATTTGGTTTGGTTATCAGTTAGTTTTTAAAAAGCTTGAAAACCGATTAACCCGAACCGAATAAACCGAAAATCGATTTAACCGACCGAATAACACCCCTAACTGTCGATCTGAACCACTGCCCACCGCTGATCTGAACCACGCTGACCACCGCTAATCTGAACCACCGCCGACCATCAACAATCACAACCGTTCTGAACCATCGCCGACTACATCCGATCTAAACCACCACTGACCACCACCAATCTGAACCACTGTTACAAATAAAATATTTTTAATGGCTATTTTATTAAAGCATGTTTTGTTTAGAATTAAAATTATCAAAAAAGGTATTTTGGTCATTTATCAACATTTCAATCTAATTTCAAAGCTACATTCTATGAACCAAACAGATAGATTCCAATTTCTTTAACAAATTTCATTCCAATTATGTCAACTAAACAAGTGGTTAAACCTTACAACATTCCATTCAAATTCTTTCAAAGTCAAATTCCTTTGACAAATTCCATTCCATCTAAAAACATTTTGCGAACCAAATGCTTCTTAAATATTTAAAAGAAAATTTTAACTTTAAGTTATTAAATGTTCCTTTTGAAACTATGTTTCTAAAACTGGAATCAAATAAATTACGTCCAATTTTTATGCATTTCTCTATTTTTTTTAATATGTAAATATACCCTTTTTCTCATTAACTTACAATTGTGGTACTTAATTTTTGATTGATTAATCATATCTATATCTATACTATATTATAAAACACGGATACAAAATTCTTAAATACAGATTATTAGGCATAAGGTACCATCATTTTATACAAGATTTTAAAAATATCTTAATTACAAGTATCAAAGCACAAGATACATATTACTACTGCAGACTTCTAACACCCACCAATTTGGTATGTGCAGAACCTTCCTTTTATGCAGACCTTTCCATGTATCACTATTAATTAATATATTATATTACTATAAATTTGTTTTAATTATATTATTAAATATGTAATTGGTTATTTTTTCTAAATGTCATTAAAATATATAAGATAATCATTGAATTCTAACAAAATACTTATTTTTTTTTATATAAGAAACATTATATTATTAAACCTAAATTAAACAAATTTATAAAAAAAAACATTATCACTTTCTCAAAACCATCCAAAATCGTATTGTAAATCGACAAAAAAACAAAAAATAAAACATTAAAATCGTGATGTATCTCGCTGTATTGCACGAGTATGCGTCTGGTAAAAATTCAAAGTTATATATGTTGGAATCAAATAAAAAAGAAATTTATAAAAGGTTAACAGGATCCAAAACGGATGTTAGGTAAACCAACCTCTTTAATTATATTTTTTTCTTTAGTATTTTATGGTTGATGCACCAATCTCTTTAATCTTATTAAAAGAGTGTTGCATTTTTCTAATATCCCAAAGCAAAATAAACTTGTATGTTTTTTTAATAATATATAATTTGTATAATATAGTGTGTTGTATCATCATTGAGAATACTTAAAATATTAGCTTAAACATTTTTAAATCCGTTTTTATGACCAATCATTGTATTTTATCATTTAATAATTAAATATCTTTTTTTTGGTGTTAAACACCGACACCATACAATGGGCTTCGGCCCTACCCCCACTATTTTTGTAGTAAAAAAAATGAATCAATACATATACATGTTACAAAATAATCATTATTTTTGAATACTTTTCGAATGTGTAATTTCCTTCTATATGTCTTTGAAATTCACACACACACACATATATATATATATATATAAAAGTTAGGTTTCGATGAGAAATAAAGTTACGGTGAGAAAGATAAGAAGAGATTTGGACCATTGGATAACACTAATGATATGCACTAAAATGAATTGGATCAATTCCAATGAGAATCGTTATTCATGGGTGAGGGTGAGATTATAAGTGATCAGGGGTCCAAATTCCTTCTTACGTTTTTCACCTTAAGTCTTTTTCTCACACGATTATTCCTCTCTCTCTCTCTCACTATATATATATATATATATATATATATATAATCAATTTCATATAATAACAATAAGAAAATAAGAAAATAAGAAAACAGTTCACATGTAAAATTGCATGTGATTCAGTGATTTTAGCTGCAACAAAAGGTCGCGGGCCACGTTGTTTGCACACCTTTGCTTTGATCGTTAGTGTAAAATCATATGTGATTTTGCACGTAATTTGGTTGTTTTCATTTTCTCTTATTTGGTTATTGTTATCGTTTGAACCCCTCTCTCTCTCTCTCTCTATATATATATATATATATATATATATATATATATGCAACAAGTTTGTATAAATATAGAGGTTTGCATTTGATCTCTGCCCTATATATATATATATATATATATATATATATATATATATATATATATATATATATATATATATATATATATATATATATACAGAGAGAGAGATAAAAGTTCAAATAAAAACTCAATTTTCATTATGCACGTGAGGACAAATCTCGGCCCCTCCATCTCTATTGATCAACAAGTCATATTAAATAAAACTTTTAGTAAATTAGATTAGGGGTAAAAATGGAAGATAATTTAAGCTCACACATACCATATTTGACTTTTTATTTTTTATTTTTAATTAAAAACTTTTACCACATAAAGTTAAAAATAAATTATCTTAAAAATTAATAATATTTTAATGAAATAAATTACATAAAAAATGTGAATTTCATGTTCTTCGATGTGACATCTATCTTGATATAGTTTTTTTTTTTGTTTTAACCGTTTTTTTGTGAAATGTTATATATGTGTTATATTCATTACAAATATTTATGTGTGTCATGTGTCCACACCTTCACGGGTCATTCATGTATTATTCATCATTAATAATGTATCATTTAGGATGAATAATAAAGTTATTAGGGTGAATATGTTAGATCACAGATTTATCGGATTCAAGATCATCAAGATTGAAGAAGAAAGTTTTAAGAAGTCTAAGATCCAAAGTCATTCTCAACAAATAGTCTAGGTCATTTTTGTAATAAATGTCAAAGTTAATACCCTTGTATTTTGTATTTTTTGTCTTTTCTCTAAATAGGTATATGAGGTTTTCTAGGCTCTAGGGTTGAGTGAGAGGTGTGCCCAAATTAGAATTATTAGCCGCCACTTTTATTCTAGAGAGAGAGAAAGAGAGCTTAGAGAGAGAGAAACATCCTTCATGAGAGAATTGTAATCCTTTGTTTGTGAAATCAATATCAGGTTATTAATCTCTTGTTGTGATTATATGTTTAATGCGATAAGAAACTTGATTTCAGGGATCATCAATTGGTATCAGAGCTATATCCAGATTGAAATCAAAAAGAATATTGGCCGAACACTGTTCCATCGATATCCAAATTCGATTTTTGAGTGTTTGTGTGTTTTTCGATTAGAAATCATTTGTTTTATGATCGATAAGTGTTTTAGATTGAGTTTGTATTGATTTAATCGAGTATTGCACTGTAATCGATTCTCATTTTGATGATTTTGGTGTTTTGGTGTTCACGAGTTCACAGGCACTGTTACATTAATCGAGTCTTCTTAGTGTGTTTCTTTTTTAAATTAGTTGTTTGTAATCTGTTCTAGATGTGTTTATGGTCTTATTGTCAAAGTTTGGGATTGCAAATCGAAGTCTAGATAGGTTTTTGGGTGATTTAGGGTCGACTTTCGAAGTAAAGGTGAAGAACACATTTTGCGCCAGTTCATAGTTCTTTCTCGCCAGATTCAAGGATTTCCAAGTGATTAGCGCAAAGTCACTTTTGCGTGATCAGAGTTTTTCGCGAGATATCTTTTGCGCCAGCTTCACATAGCGCAAATCGTCTCTTTTGCGCCAGCCTCTTTTAGAGCAATTTTTGCGTTACTGCCTTTAGCGCGTTTCAGAACTTCACGCCAACCTCTTTTAGCGCAAAATTTCTTTTGTGCCACTTCCCTTGGCGCATTTCTGTCCTTAGCGCATTTTGTGTTTTGCGCCAGATTCTCTTATTTTCATTTCTAATTTTCAGTATTAATTTGTATTCATTTGATTTTATCAGGACTAACGATCAATTTCGAGTTTCTTATTGCATATTTTCAATATCAAGATGACATCAAGAGAAGCTCTCGCTATTGGCACAGATGTAAAGCCACCAGTACTCTTCAAGGGAGAGTACGAGCAATGGAAAGACTGATTCTTGGATTTCATCGATCGAAATGATTTGGGAGATTACATCAGAATATCCTTAAAGGAAGGAATCATGACACCTCCGACCAAGATACTCACTGTAGCTTAAGAGAATGGAGAAGAAGAACAGAGAGAGTATCCTCTACCACTTGATGAATACTCGGATGAGAAGAAAAGGAGACATAAGGGTGACAGATTGGCAAAATCATTCATTCTCCAAGGCATACCGAATGAGATTTATGTCAAAATTGATAGCTACAACGCTACTGGAAAGCAGATGTGGGATCAATTGGAGAAAATGATGCTCAGATCAAAGGTCGGCAACCAACTCAAAGTATCCAACTGCCTGAATAACTATGAAGAGTTCAAAGCTAAAGTTGGAGAATCTATAGAGGCTACATATGACAGATTTGTGACCTTGCTGAACGAGCTAAGTAAGAATAAGGTCAACAAATCTCAAATTGAGCTGAATGTAAAGTTCCTCAGCGTCCTCCAGCCTGAGTGGAAGAGGTTTACTAGACAGATGAAGCAGATGAAAGATCTAAACGAAATTCCACTTCATGAGGTCTATGAAACCTTAAGACAGAATGAAGAGGAGGTGGATGAGATCAAGGATGAGAAGAATAGGGCTAAGAAGACAGTTGCTGATCCACTTGCTCTTGTTGTGAAGAAGAAAAAGAAGAAAATGATATTTTCTGAATCAGAAGAAGATGAAAGAGAGATTAACTCTGACTCTGACGACTGTGATAACCTGAAGGAAGCTATGCTTATGTTAACCAAGGCTTTTCAAAAGAAGTTTTACAAAAATCCTAGTTCGAACAGTCAGAGGTACTCATCTGGTTCGAGTAACTACAATCACAAGGAGAAAGTTGAAGGAAAGAGGATAGAGGAAAGGAGACCAGAAGAGAAGAAGTATAGAGCTGAAGAGATCAAGCAGGAAGAACCTACAAAGTGCTACAACTGTGGCAAATTCGGACACTTTGCTAAGGATTGCCGAAAACCCAAAGTCCGAAACTCCGATTATTATAAGAACAAGATGCTTCTAGCCAAGCAACAGGAGGTTGGAAAGGCATTAATGGCCGAGGATGAGTTCTGGCTCGACCATTCTGACCAAGAAGATGAGGAAGGAGAGAAGGAAGAGACAGCACACTTATGCTTGACGGGTCACATGAAGATAGAAGTTGAAGCTGATTCTAATGAAGAGGATAACGAAGAGGTATGTGATCTGACTAAATCATATTTCTTGAATCAAATGCATGCTATGATGACTAAACTCCAAGAATTAGAGTCTAAACTTAAGCGTGAAAAAGGTGTTATAAATGATAAAAATCAATCTATACAGAAACTTAGCAATGATATTGCTGAGAAAAATGTATTGATTGAAGCATTGCATAAAAACTTTGACACCAGCGCAAAAGAGAAGACTATAATTCATAAATAGTTAGCTGAAACAACTTCAAAATATAGAATGTGTGAGTTTGAATCAAAAGAGCTTTCTAAAATGTATTCTTCGCTTTCAAAAGAAAAGAAATATTTAATTGAAAAGTGAATGTTTTGGAAGGAAAATTATATACTTTGGGTCAAACTGAACAAACCATTCATCTAAACAAACCTAAAGAGAATCCTGACTGTTGGGGACTTGGTTACAAGAACCCACACCACCTCAAAAAGGGTATATCTGAAGTGTCTGCTCTTTATGATTTTGGATTTATGAAACTGGCACCTCAATACCCTGAACTCAAAGTTTTATGGACTAGTCTGTCTGAAGAGGATAAAGCCAAGGAATATGCTAAAAGAAAGAACACAACTAAAGTTCAACTCCCGTTTCGTTATGAGAATTTGAATAATAGTTATAGTTCTGATAAATCAAAATCTCTTTCAAATGACTATTTTGAGAGTTATTCTATAAAAGAAATGGAGGCTAAGCCCATCGAAGGTAAGCTTTACGTTCCTCTCTCGTTTTGGAAAGTAAAATTTCTGAACTCGAGAATACTCTCACAGAAGAAAGGATTTTGATAGACTTAGAACAAACTGTATTTTCTACTGTGTTCAAATATACTGAATTTTCTAAATTATCCAAGGCTTTAAAATCTGATGATAGGTCTGGTTTACTTGATAATGAGTTTGATTTTCTAAACTCTGATGGTTGTTTAGATGACTGTGTTGGTGATTTTGACTTTAATGTTAAACTTCCTAATCATTCCTCTTTTGTTGTTAATTCTTTTGGATTATCAAGTGTGTATGAAAAAGGTGAAACATCAACGAAAGTTGATAAATCAGTTCCTGTGAAATCCAAAGTTGTCAAAGGTAAGAAGAAGAAATCTGGGAATTCACAGAAACAAATCATCACTGGTAAGTCAAAGAAGAAGCATTTGGTTGATTCTCACCATTCTAACTCTAAAGTTTCAAATGTTTCAGATTTGAGAAAGAAAAAGCTTGGAGTTAAGTCGGAATGGCTACCGAAACAGAAGATCGATGAGAAAGCTAAATCATTTTCTAGTTCTTATTGTAATAAGAAGACTACTAGTAAAGATGATTTGATTGTGAATGTTGCTATTTCTAAACCAAAACTTGTCGATTCTCGCAAGAAATATTCCTTACAACAATTATTCCAGTTATCTCTGTCTAATAGAAAGTTTTCAAATTATGATAGATGTGATTATGCTTCTCGAAAATATTCTGATGTTTGGTTCGACACATATCATGTTTACTCTTATCGATCTAATTCTACATTTGGTTTTCAAAGGAAAAGCGGACCCAAATTTAAATGGGTGCCAAAATCATATACTAACACTGTTGAATCCAATTACAAATGGATACCAAAGAAAAAGGATGAATCTGTGTTGCAGGAACCTTCTGTCAAGGGGGAGTAGGAGAACCAAGGCTTCTAAGTAAATCAGCTTAGGACCCATACTTCAACGAAGTCTTGAATTCTAAACACAACAGTTTAGGACTCGTACTTCAGTGATCAAAAGACCTTACTCTTGTGCTGATAAGAGATTGTACTCCAATACTCGAATGACGAAATCAACCATCAAGGGGGAGTACATATTTGTCTGAAATTTTATGCATCCGTCAGATATGATGATCAACATTTGAGGGGGAGTTAATGATTATATTTTACACTGATAATTTTCTGATGCATAATTTCAGGGGGAGTATGGCAATGATTTCTGATTACTTCAGATCAGAACTCGTACTTTAATTGTTTTACTGCTTTATGTCATTTTATTTTCTGTGAATAAAATTGCTTTGACTATGACCTTAAGACTTTTGCAGTTTGAGAAATGCTTTCAAGATCATATATTTATGACTTTAAGCTTGACTTCATGAGATGTAAGATTGCACGCAAAAGGTAAAATTCTTTATCTTCATCTCATATATGGTTGAAAGAAGGACAACTTTCAATCATAGAAAACATTGTTCTTAAATGTTCAAACCATTTCCCGATTCTCAAACAGATTTCATGAATTGGAAGTGTGTTTTTAAATGTTTTCAAGATCTATTTTGTGCTTTAATGCTTAACAAACCGTGTGTTTCTAAAGATATATACTTGCGTATTATCTTGTCTATATACTTTCAAGTATTCACACACACCGGTTTAATTCTTTTGTTGAAAAAGTTATCACCATGTCTCATATTGACCAATTTTTCGATGGTGATACACCCCGCTTGTATTTCAAAGAATTTTTTTAGCGTCATTTCATTTCTGAACGTCATTTCAAGAATGTCTGTATTTTTGGTTCATATAGACAATATCCATTATTTTTTACCTTAAGCATTAATTGCTATATCATTTCATTCTGATCATTTTTCATACAATGTCAGATTTTCAAACAAGTCTTTTGCTTTCATGTTCATTCATTCAATTTACTTGTTTGAAAATACTTCAATGTTTCAAATGCTCAAATCTTCATGATTATATTCTGAGCATACAAACATCTGACTTGTATTTGAGCTTTAACTGATAAAGTTAAATCATCTGAGCAACATATGCTTTATAGGACAATACGAGTTTCTTTGTGCAAGGACCTTCATGAAAACTTCTATGGATTCACGATTACCAGTGTTTCCTACCCAAGAAGTTACTCCATAGTGATTGAGTGTGAGGAGTCTAAAAGAAATGAGTGTGGGATGAGTGATGAGGTAAAATGGAAAAGAGAGTTTGGTTAGTAGTGAGCTTAATGACTAAAAGAAAGAGGGTGTGAGAACAGAGTTAAAAGAATATCAGAACTCTACACCAACTTTTTCTGAGCCGGGCAGCCACAATTCTAATGTTTCACAATTCTTTGGTAAACATTATTGAAACAGGCAACTAGCCCATGCCAACTCTTGATTATAACCCCACCAGCCACTCATTTTATTCTTAAAAAGAAAATGTTTCATTTTTTTAAAGGGGAAGCAGCACATTTACTATCTTATTTTCAATTGGAAAATTTGGATATTGAAAAGAAGGACGTCTGCCCCACCTTCGCACTTCAATCATGCACATTGAGTCTGTGTTTATCTACTATTGTCTCAGTGGTTTACACAAATTTGAGCCTTTATAAGCTATCATTCGTGCTTAATTCTTTCTATCACATGCATGAACACACAAGGAATTTGTTTCTTTGTCATAACGTTCATAGAAATTGCCTTTGTGGTGTTTCGATGATTGAATGGAAGCCCTGGGGGAGTGAACATTCAAAAAGCTCCTTTCCAATGTGTATTCGTTACACACAGTGACTTCATGTTACTGACAGGCATATTAACTGATTCATTTGTTGATTCAAGTGTTACAATTATGTTTTGTCTAGATTTGAAAATATCTGGATGAATACATTGTTCGACTTGACAAGTGAATCAGAAGCTCTTGAACAGATCAGAATGGTCAATGACATTTCTTGAAGAAGTTTTGATGATGTTGATGCTCTATTCATCAAAAAGGGGGAGAACATAATGTTTGAAGAAATGTCCTAAAGTCAAAAAATGTGTAAGAAGTTAAAGGGGGAGAAGTGTTAACCAAGAAAGGGGGAGAACACAAGTTTAGAGAAAGTATTCTGAAGATATATGTTCAATTTTGAGAGAAATTTTCTTTGAAGATACTTTGCTAAAGCATTCTGAGCTGAAACTGGAGATAACTTCTTTCCATCATCTGAAAGAGTTTTTTTTTTGTCTTTTAGGGAGATTGTTATATTTTTGAAGACAAAGAGGGAGGTTGCATTTTCTGTGCTTAAAGAGAATATTGAATTGCTAAATCTTTTTAGTAATGATCTTGATCCAAAGGGGGAGATTGTTAGATCACAGATTTATTGGATTCAAGATCATCAAGATTGAAGAAGAAAGTTTCAAGAAGTCTAAGCTCCAAAGTCATTCTCAACAAATAGTCTAGGTCATTTTTGTAATAAATGTCAAAGTCAATCCCCTTGCATTTTGTATTTTTTGTCTTTTCTCTAAATAGGTATATGAGGTTTTCTAGGCTCTAGGGTTGAGTGAGAGGTGTGCCTAAATTAGAATTATCAGTCACCACTTTATTCTAGAGAGAGAAAGAGAGCTAAGAGAGAGAGAAACATCCTTCAAGAGAGAATTGTAATCCTTTGTTTGTGAAATCAATATCAGGTTATTAATCTCTTGTTGTGATTATATGTTTAATGCGATAAGAAACTTGATTTCAGGGATCATCAGAATAATACAAGATTCATGAATTCGTGTATTATTCATCCTGAATACTGTATTATTCATCATGAATAATAAATGAACGTTCACATTTGTTATACATACTGAATGTGGGACACCCGGGGATGCGCATACATATTCATAATGAATTAAACGAAATTTCGGTTGTGTATCAAAAAATAAAAGAGAGTGTGTCATGTGTCCACACCTTCACGGGTCATTCATATATTATTCATCATGAATAATGTATCATTCAGGATGAATAATATAGCATTCAGGGTGGATAATACATGATTCATGATGAATAATTCATGAATCATGAATTCGTGTTCATCCTGAATATTGTATTATTCATCATGTATACTGGATTATTCATAATGAATAATGAATAAACGTTCACCTTTGATATTCATACTGAATGTGGACAACCGGGGATATGCATACATATTCATAATGAATATAACACATATATAGTATTTCACGTAAAAAAACGGTTAAAATGAAAAAACACTATATCGAGATTGATGTCATATCAAAGAGCACGAAATTCTCGTTTTTTTGATATAATTTGTTTGATTAAAATATTAGTAATTTTTAAGATATTTTATTTTAAACATTAAGGAGATAAAAGTTTTTTAATTAAATAAAAAATAATGTTAGGACTGAAAGTCCTAGTGTGTTGAAAGTTACATAAATTATTTATAGAGTTCAATTGTTATTATTAAAAGTGTTGTAAAAGCCTTATTTGTTATTGGGCTTGTTTGATTGTATAGGCCTTGGGCTTTAGGGTATAGGCCCTTGGTATAAATAGTTTGATAATCTTAGGGTTTAGGGTTAATGGTCATAAGCGCATTATACGGCTTAAAGAAATCCTCTGTACGCACTCAAAAGTTTTATCGATTAATCTAATCATATGACCAGGTTTTGTGGTTAATTTCATTGTTCTTATTGATTATTTGTGATTGTTACTTGTTATTGGGATCCACAATTGGTATCAGCGCAAAGAGACAAGATTTTTGATCCAAAAAGGTATGTCTAAACCATTTAGTTTATCGACTTCTAGAAAATACGACTCCTATATGTGTTAATCGAAGTCAAGTATTTTTGTTTGAGTTTTAGTGTAA
Source organism: Arctium minus (assembly GCA_954870635.1). Classification (NCBI taxonomy): domain Eukaryota; kingdom Viridiplantae; phylum Streptophyta; class Magnoliopsida; order Asterales; family Asteraceae; genus Arctium; species Arctium minus. The sequence goes on along the minus strand of OX941080.1, from coordinate 102,897,599 downwards.
GTTTTGTTAAATTCGATCTGGGTTTGGGCTTTTTAAGCTTAATCGTTAATTAATTTTGCGTTAGAAAAGGTTTTTTGGATCGAATTCTGGGTTTAAACCCCGATTTTATCGAAGTTGTTCGTCAAACCCGACAAATTCTTAGAAACCGGATTTTTTACAAATCTGGTGCACTTACCGGGTATTAATACTGGTTTTCCAAAAACGGTTCCTACTGTGTGTCCCAAACTATGTGCCAATCAAGATGATAACAACAAGATGCAATCCAATTGTCATATTATTGATTTAAGAATTCAACGATTACAAAGTTCTCTCAACACTAATATTTCTCTCTCTATGATACGTTCTCTCAAGATGCTTTCAAGGTGCTTAATGATTCTACAAACAAAATGGTATTTATACCTACAAGGTTACAAAGACAAAACTAGCTAAACTAAACTATTTGACTTTAGCACTAAGAAGCTTTGACTTTGACTTTGCTTTGAGGATTGACTTGAGCTTTGACTTTAAATCCCATGATCTTGGATCCAACATATTTGTGCACTAACAATCTCCTCCTTTGGATTCAAGATCGTCTTCACAAAAACGAGCTAGTCAACTCTCCCTTTGGATTTAAAAAGAAATTCAACATTAAAGAACAATCTCCCCTTATTTGATATTTAACGAAATCAATTTCCACCTTTAACATCTTCACAAGGATAAGAATTCAAACTTCTCGTTTTGAATCAACAAGAATTTTAGCTTCAATGAACAACCTCTCTCTTTATGTCTTGACAAACAATCTTCAGAATTACATTATTCTCCCCCAAAGTCTGTGAATGTCTTTTTCAAGAACTATAACCATCTCTCTCCCAAGGTTATGAAATCCTCATTCAGACTTCAAGAAAGAAATTTTCTTTAGATTCATCTCACTTTACTTCAGCAGATAACTTTCAAAGAAATTTTCAGCAACTTTCATCAATCTTTCAAAACTTCTTGAACTTTATCTTTCATTCTGAATACTTCCCACATATCTCTGAAAATATAACATTAAAATATGTCATCTCTTGATCACTTTCTCCCCGTAACTGTTACAAACTGTTCTCCAGACAACATTTCTTGAAATTAATTCTCCCCCTTTTTGATGATGTAGTGCATAGAAATCATCAAAACTTTCTTCAAGAAATGCCACCATTTGTTTTAGTTAAATTGTATTGAAGATTAAAATAGGGTCTAAAGTGTAAATGTTAATAAAGTTTAGGTTTTTGGTTTGTAATTGTCTTGTAAGTCAATAGGTCATGTTGACCATATATATAGCAGGTCAAAGTGTTGTAAGTAATACGGAACATAGAACACACACGCGCATTTTGAGAGGTTACACCTTGAGAAACACACACACACACACAGAGAGCTTACTGTAATACGCACGAAATAGGTATATGGCTTTATGTAGATTGTGTGATTGATGTTAAATCAATAAATAAGTGTTTCTAAATCATTTGTGTGTAGAATGTAAGTTAGAATCTGGAACAACATTTGGTATCAGAGCTAAATCAGATTGAATTGGGAAGATCAACAACTTGAGAATTGGCAGAAAAATCGATTTCCATTCTTGGAAAGTTTACTGTTCACGTACACTGTTTCATTGATCAAGATTTTGAATTAGTGATGTTTTGATTGTGAATTTCATTGCACTGTAATCGCATAATAGTATAGAACATATCCTATTCACACTGTAAACACAATTGCACAACATTTGAATGTCAATTTGATCATTCTCGTCAATTTTAGAAAGTTTACTGTTTGCACTCTGTTTTAATCAAATACTCCTAATCATGTTTGTTCTTGGTGAAATCAATGTACAAGGGTTGTTCTCGATGCTACAATGATCATTTCTACAAAGTTACAGAAGCTAATCCCAAGATTTGGGTGGAAATCAGTGGAAAATTCGAAGAAAACATTCAAGATCCAAAGAATTCGCATAGAAATGAAGAACTCGCATGAAGAGCTCGCTTGATGAGGAATTCGCATGAAACTGTGATTGAAAGTTTCTAAGGATAGAATTTCGCATAAAGCATTATACGAATTCCCAAGAATTCGCACATAGCCTTGTACGAAAAGTCAAGATTCGACATAAAGGCACATACGAAAAGTTAGGATTCGTATCCTTCCATATGTGAAATGTGCAGAATTCGCACATAACTACATGCGAAAAGCACAGAATTCTCATAAAGTTACATGCGAAAGTGAAGGTTTCTTATCCTTACTCATACGAATTATTTGTGTATACGAATTGTGTTAGTGCATTAATTGTATACAAGATTTAATTGGGAAAGCCTTGTAAAAAGCCTTGTATTTGAGAAGTCAAGAAAAGTCAATGATAGTCAAATTGTGAGAAAGTCAACATAAGTCTTAGAAGGGTTTTAAATACTTAGAGTGTTTTAATTACTGGAGAGTTTGTGTGGATAGTTATTCAAGTTACTTGAGAGTTTCATAGTTGGTATAAATAGGTTTAATACTTGTAATTTTCTAAGAGCTTTCATTGTCATAATATCAAGATTTACTTTCTCTCTCTACTCTCTCTCTAGAATATATACTGTCAAACATATATTGAGTTTGTATAATTGCTTGATTTAGATATGGGAATTACATCAATATACATATGACTAGAGCCTTTCTCTCTCTACTCTCTCTCTAGAATCTTGATATTGTTAGATCATTAATTGAGAATTGCTTGATTGTGATTGGGAATACAATTTCAATTGGTATCAGAGCAAACCAAACAAATTCAGAAAGATCACTAAATTAGTTTTTGGATCAAATTCTTGAAAATTCAAGAAAATTGTAGTTTCTGAAAAAGTCACTGTTTGATCCGTGGTTTTATTGTTTTTGTACAATTAAATCAAGAAATTGATTTGATTGTGTACGTTTTATACATAGGATCAATTTTCGTTCAGATCTCATAGGCCAATTTCGTTTTTAGATTGATCAATTTGAAACCCAAGAACGCGCTAGATTCACAAAACGCGCAAGTTCATCCGTAGAACGCGCAAGGTTCGTTAATTGAAGAACACACAAAGAGTTTGAAGAACGCGCACGCAAAGCCTGCGAGTTGATCATCAAACGCGCAAGTCAAAGGATTTGATTTGTGATTAGAAACGTGCTAACAGAGACTAGCGAGTTTCATAAACGCGTAAGGCGTTACCTGCGAGTTTGAGCGAAACGCGCTAGAAGCATCTTGCGAGTTTGAGAAACGCGCAAAACAAGACTTGCAAGTTCTGTGGTGAATAGTTGTTTGCGAGTTTCATCATCGTGCGAGTTTATTGATTAGCGAGTTTTCGAAACGCGCACACAGCGGCCTGCGAGTTTTTCAAACGCGCACATAACGTTTAGCGTGTTTCTCAATGAATAGTGTTCAGCGCGTACAGTGATCTGCGAGTTTCAAGAGATAGAAAATTTCTGAAATTTTTTTTAAGTGGTGATCCAAGTTTGACTTTCAGTCTGCGGAGGGGGACATTTATGAATTGGTTTGGGAACCCCCGTGCTAAGTCTGCGGAGGGGGACATATTTTGATAGTGGTCATAATTTTTTGATTTTTGACGATCATTTTTTTAAAGCTAACATTATGACAAAATGCCTGTTACAGACGAGAGAGGAAACACTGTTTTTGTTGGTCCCAAATAGCAGTAAATAAATAAGCAAAGTATTGTAGAAGGGGGGGTTGAATACAATACACACAGTTTTTCACTTACTTTAATTCTTATTGATTTGAAATCAAGAATTACACATAGAAAACTTTGATTGTTGCGGAAGAGAACATATGAGATATGTTCAAACAATCTTACACATAGAGAATAAAGAACAATTGTAAAACACTTAGAAAACAATTGAACTTCGTAGAGAGAAAGTTGCCAGGCACTTAGAGAACTTGAAGGTAGTAGAGCTAGGTGATCTTGCATGTTGAACCATCCTCCATATTTATAGTGCCTCATGCATTAAATGCATGGGACACCTGTTGAGCAAAGGATGGACACAGGTCTTCAGCAAGGTACAGGATGTACCTTTTGTCTTGAGGTGTTTTGGCTTGAAGTGTTGACCTGCAGGATGGTGTAGACCTTTCCTTAAAATGGTGTAGGAGACAAAGCTTACTTTATCTGATCTTCATATGAGGTCCACGTCAATGCAAGATATCACAAATATACTTTGTCAGAAAAGTACAATGTGTTTGGAGAAATCTTCAGGCCTTGAAGATTAAGGAGTCTTCGGTTGCCGAAGAGTTCTTCAGCTCCTGAAGACTGAGAGGTCTTCGGCTCCTAAGACTGAGAAGTCTTCGGCTTCCGAAGATGTCTTCGACCGAAGAGGTCTTCGGCCGAAGAGGTCTTCAGCCGAAGAGGTCTTCGGCTCCTGAAGACTGAGATCGGCACCATCCTGGTCAATGGTGTTGATCAAGTGGGCATACTTGGCTTTAGGCTGAGGAGTCTATCTTCAATCCGCTTTGAGAGATATTCTCCTTCTTTGTCTTCTTCGGTTGATCTTCGACTTCACCGAACATTTGTATAGAAACCAAGATGCTAAAAGAACCTCAAACATATTCTAAGTAGGATGATATAAGATGGAAGATCAGGAGGTCATCTTCAAATCTTCAGATGACCCAACAATCTCCCCCTATTTGAGGATGACATCCATACTAAAGAATAAAACAAAGAGTATACTGAATAAATTCATTTTGACCCATCTTTACTCTTTTTGGGTTCTTTTCACATAGACCTTTTTTTTTTTTTTTTTTTTTTTTGGTATATCTGACATTTACAAGAGAATGAAAAACTATAGCTATACATACGAATAAATGAATACAATGAATAAAGAATGAGAAAGAAAAAATCTATACAAAGATATAGAAAACAGTAGCCGGGATTGTTTGAACTTGAGTGGTTGGTTGCTCCCCCTCAATTCATACTCCCCCTCAACTAATGTCAGGTGGCTTTGATCACATAGTCCATAGCAAAATTAGTTTCAACAGAGTTTAAGCCTGAGTGGTAAGTTGCTCCCCCTCAATTCATACTCCCCCTCAACTAATTCATGGTGTTCAGAAAGAAAGAAGTTAGAAGATTTTCGGGATCCTCCGAACTTGCTCCTGGAAGGGCAGATTCATCCTTGGATCGTGCAGAAGCATCAGGACTGAGAATCCTGGGTGATAGGCTGTGAGATGGAGAAGAGGCACCTTGGATAGGGAAGTAGTCCAAGTCATCCTTATCAACCAAGGAAAAGGTTGATGAGGGAATAATAGGGGTCCCCAATTTTACAATTGTATCCTTTTGTGAGGATACAAAGGAGGTGGTTTTGGGTTTAGCAGAGTCCCCGGGCCCAGATGGGAAAATTTCAACACCTGCCGATTGTGGAGAATCGGTGGGTGGAGTTTGTGGTTTGGCCCTTGAAACCTTCCTCAGCCTCTTGAGAGGAGAGGGAGGGGAAAAGGTAGAGTGCCACCGCTTTGAGATATGGGGTGTGACCTGGGTAACCGCCGAAGGTTCTTTCGGTGGTATGGTCATTTGGGCAAGTGCGGCGGTGCCAGTAGCGATTGAGGATTTATTGCTAGCCAGCGTCACTAAGGAGGGGGAAGAGGGGTCCACTACAGATGAGGGACCTTTGGACACCGGAGTGTCTTTAGTATCACCCCATTGTAGATCGGGAGAGTTTATGAAGGAAAACATACCTGGGCTGAGAGCTTGATTGGTGGATAGAGAGCCCTTGTTGAGAGAGGTCTTCTTGAGTTTCTATGTGTTGGTTGGAGAGTCATCACCAAATCAACCAGAGAGCCAACAATATTTTTCTCCCCCTATTTGATGATGACATCAACACATAGAAAAAAAATACCGACACACAGAAAAAATTACAAGACACGAAGAAACTCATAAATTCAGTGGCCCAATTTTTTTTTTTTTTTTTTTTTAAAGGACTCTTTTCCTTTCCTTCCTTTTTTTTTTTGTTTTTTTTTTTTTTGTTTTTTTTTTTTTTTTTTTTTGAACGAGAAATAAAAAATGAAAAGAGAGTTCGGAGATTAGAGTTGGGATATGAAAGTTGAGAGTTGAGGGATGAGAGAGATTTGAGAGAGTTGTGAGATTAGAAGTGGAGAAAAAAAATGAGGAAGGTTAAAAAGGAGAAGAGATGGGAGGGAGGTATGTAGGAGAGGGAAGGACCGAAAAAAGAGTTGGTGGCTAGGTGAATGGAGAAAGGGAAGGGTGAGAGGGGTTAAAGGTTTGGAAGTGAGGAGAAAAAAATGAGGAGGGGAGTAAGTATAGGAAGTAGGTGGAAAAGGGAAGGGATGGATGAGTAGGGGGAAGTCTTGGGAAGAGGGAGAGAAAAGATGGTAGAAAAGAAAATTTAAAAATTGGGGGGAGGGGTGTTTGGCCGTAGGTAGTGGAGTGGGGTGAGGGGGCGTGGGGGGGGGGGCTAGCCGAAAAAAAATAAGAGAGGGTATATTTGGTGTAGGTGGGATTGTTTTTTTTTTTTTTTTTTTAAATGGGTTCGGTTGGGAAGGGGGAGAGGAATGCCAAAGGGTGGGATCTTTGGTGAGAGTTATAAGGCCGAAGGGGAAGGGGGATATAATGGGGGGGATGGGTGTTCGGGAGTTATAAGGGGATAGAAGAGGGATGGGGTTGGTTCGGTTACCGAAGGGTAGAGAGGGAGAGAGAAACCGAAGGAGGGAGGGAGGGTGTTAGCCGAAAAAAAAAGGAAAAGTAAGAAATGGAGGGGTGATTTCTGTTTTGGAAGAGAAAAAAAAAAGGGAGGGATGGGGGGTTCGGCTAGGTGGGAAGGGTGACAAGGGATTCGGTGGGAGGCATAAGGGGGTGTTTGGGATTTCGGTTGTTTGAGGGAGCCGAAGAAAAAAGAAAAAAAAAAGGGGTGGTTGGTTTGTGAGCGACCGAAAGAGAGGGAGAGTGGTCTTCGGGGTGGTGGGGAGGTTTCGGCGGGTGTGGGGAGCCGAAGGAAGAGGATTGGGGTGGAGGGGAGCCGAAGGGAGAGGAGAGGGGGGGTTCGGCTAGGGAGAGGGGAGGGAAGAGAGGGGGGGTTCGGCTAGGGAGAGGGGAGGGAGGAGAGAGAGAGCCGAAGAGAGGGAGAGGATGGTGGCTTCGGCTACCGAAAGAGAGAAGGGAAAGAGAGAGGAACCGAAGAGAGAGAGGTACCGAAAAAATTAAATTTTTTTTTTTTTAAAGTTCGGTGGATGAACAGTACCACCGATTTTTTTTTTTTTTTTTTTTTGAAATTCGGTAGCCGATGAACAGTAGCCGAAAATGTTTTTTTTTTTTTTTTTAAAACTTCGGTGGATGAACAGTACCACCGAAGGGTTTTTTTTTTTTTTGTTCGGCCGATGAACAGTACCTTCGGTAGACGGAATTTTTTTTTTTTTTTTTTTTTTTTTCGACCGATGAACAGTACCTTCGGTAGACGGAATTTTTTTTTTTTTTTTTTTTTTTTTTCGACCGATGAACAGTACCTTCGGTAGACGGAAATTTTTTTTTTTTTTTTTTTTTTCGACCGATGAACAGTACCTTCGGTAGACGGGAATTTTTTTTTTTTTTTTTTTTTTGTTCGGCCGAGCTTGATTCTGATGACAAAGTGTGGTATCAGAGCCATTGGGGTTAAGCTCGGCCGAACAGTGACTTTTTTTGTTCGGCCAAGTAGCTGAGCTTGATTCTGATGACATTCTATGGTACCGAAAATCTTTGATGGAACGAAAGTTGAAATCTAAAATTGTTGAAGTAAAGTTTGGCACCTCCAAACGATCAGAGATAGATATCAGAATTGTCATCAGCAGAGAAGACGGATCTCAGCAGGCTACCAAATTCTGCGACTTGGACGACTACGGACTTTCTGAATGGTATGAAATTTCTGAACTTTTATCCAAGTCACTTAGTCGACACAAGCCTTCGGTCAAAAGGTCTCTGAACACTCTTCTGGAGAAAATGAAGAACATTGGCAAGAAATACAAGCATTCTCATGATGAAGAAGTTCAAGTTGAGATTCTAAAGCAGATGTGTCTCTCCTCCCCTCCACAAATCTCTCATTCTGACAAACAACACATCTTCAAGGATCTCGCTGCCAAAAGAATGACTCCTAATTCTCAAAATCTGAATCTGAAGATACCAGGTGGTCCGCCCTTGGGTCCAGGCACTGTGACAGGGCGTCCATACAAAGGAGTCTATTTCTTGGATGAGACGGAAACTAAGAGATTCTTCAGACATGAAGAAATATCTATCGCTCACACCGAGTTTCTGGTAGCCATTCTCTCTCTTATCCCCGTTAATTCTCAAGCTGCATTTCTTCGACATGACATTATGGGTGAACTTCATAAAAGACAGAAGAAGGAATGAAGCAATGCTCTATCTTACCTATGTACTTGTAACTTTTGCTTTGTTAAGTCATATTTAATACAAGTGCATTTCTTTTATTTAGTTTGTACATATACACTTCATTCTTTTATTCTTTTGTAAATGTCGGATATACTTATAAATCCTTATAAAAAAAAAAAAAAAATCTATGTGAAAAGAACCCAAAAAGAGTAAATATGGGTCAAAATGAATTTATTCAGTACACTCTTTGTTTTATTCTTTAGTATGGATGTCATCCTCAAATAGGGGGAGATTGTTGGGTCATCTGAAGATTTGAAGATGACCTCCCGATCTTCCATTTTTTATCATCATACTTAGAATATTTTGAGGTTCTTTTAGCATCTTGGTTTCTATACAAATGTTCGGTGAAGTCGAAGATCAACCGAAGAAGACAAAGAAGGAGAATATCTCTCAAAGCGGATTGAAGATAGACTCCTCAGCCTAAAGCCAAGTATGCCCACTTGATCAACACCATTGACCAGGATGGTGCCGATCTCAGTCTTCAGGAGCCGAAGACCTCTTCGGCTGAAGACCTCTTCGGCCGAAGACCTCTTCGGTCGAAGACATCTTCGGAAGCCGAAGACTTCTCAGTCTTAGGAGCCGAAGACCTCTCAGTCTTCAGGAGCTGAAGAACTCTTCGGCAACCGAAGACTCCTTAATCTTCAAGGCCTGAAGATTTCTCCAAACACATTGTACTTTTCTGACAAAGTATATTTGTGATATCTTGCATTGACGTGGACCTCATATGAAGATCAGATAAAGTAAGCTTTGTCTCCTACACCATTTTAAGGAAAGGTCTACACCATCCTGCAGGTCAACACTTCAAGCCAAAACACCTCAAGACAAAAGGTACATCCTGTACCTTGCTGAAGACCTGTGTCCATCCTTTGCTCAACAGGTGTCCCATGCATTTAATGCATGAGGCACTATAAATATGGAGGATGGTTCAACATGCAAGATCACCTAGCTCTACTACCTTCAAGTTCTCTAAGTGCCTGGCAACTTTCTCTCTACGAAGTTCAATTGTTTTCTAAGTGTTTTACAATTGTTATTTATTCTCTATGTGTAAGATTGTTTGAACATATCTCATATGTTCTCTTCCGCAACAATCAAAGTTTTCTATGTGTAATTCTTGATTTCAAATCAATAAGAATTAAAGTAAGTGAAAAACTGTGTGTATTGTATTCAACCCCCCCTTCTACAATACTTTGCTTATTTATTTACTGCTATTTGGGACCAACAAGTGGTATCAGAGCATTTGCCTTCTTCTTTGCATCCTTGGCTTCATAGAAGTCAATGATCAAAGAGTCAAAGGCTTCAATTTTCTCAGCATCAGAGAGAGAGAAAAATGGATGTACCTGAGTGGATGAGGTAGAGCACTCAGCAGACACAAGAGCCATGGAGGTGGAAGAGGTTTCACCATCATCAACATCATCTATTTTAGCCATAAAGCAGAGATTGTCACTTTCGGAAGATGGTTCATCTGCCCAATCATGAGATTCGGCAAGAAGACCTTTTCCTTTGTTGGCTAGCAGAGCATTCCTTTCCTTTTCTCTCTTGTATTTGGCCTTGTACTTTTCAGCACGGTCAGAGTTTGAAGGAGCAGAAGTTTTTGATTTTTGAAAAGAGGGTTGAAAAGAATTAGACTTGGTTCTGACAAACCTAGAGGAGGTACGGTTAGAGGAGGGTAGTTTGGATTTATCAGAAGACCTGCTTCTGCACTCAGAAGCAAAGTGTCCCTTCCTCCCACACCTGTAACATTCCTCATTTGATTTGTCAGAGGGAGTGGTTTTAGAAAAAGTTGAAGATGATTTTCTTGAGAACTTAGATTTTCTAGAAGAGAAATGAGGGTTACTGGAGTTTTCCTCACCTTCATCATCAGCCTCACTAAGATAGGCTTCTGAAGGATCATTAGGGTCCTCTTGACTATCACGGTCAGAATCGGAGGGATAGGTGATTCGAGGAATACACACAGTATTTTTGGAAGAATCACTGACAAGAGCTAGAGAAGAGCTTTTAATGTCTTTTGTGATAGACTTCCTAAGCAGTTTAGTCTGCTCATGGTTGAAGAGAGTGCCATAAAGAGCAGTGAGTGGCATATAGTCAAGATCCTTGGTAGACTTGATGCAAGTACAAATGTTTTCCCAAAACTCAGGAAGACAGTCCATGAACTTACACAAGACTTCCTCATTATCATAAATGCGACCCACAAGTTTTAGATTATTGAGAAGACCGTTAAAGCGGTTGTAGTAGTCTGAGAGAGATTCCCCCTCTTCATACGAAAAGAGTTCATACTTTCTAACGAGAGCAATCTTTCTACTCTTTTTCACCTCAGACGTACCTTCATAAAGAACACACAGAGTGGACCACATTTCTTTAGCGGTAGAAAGGTTAACAAGGGAGTGATAGACCTCATCAGGCAGGGAAAGGGCAATGATGGCTCTGACTTTAGTATCAAGAGCTATAAGACGTCTGTCTTCATCATTATATTTGCTGGGATCCTTTACAATGTATCTCTCATTTGCTGGAGTTCTTTCTTCCTCAGAAGAGTCCTCATCAGCATTTCCCTTATCTGCCTTTTTGGCGTTGTACCGGTCCCAAACCCTAGGAAGAAAAGGACCTTCATGTAAGATAGTAGGATATCTGCTGTCAACTCCTTCTAAGAAGAGTATCATACGACTTTTCCACAAGAAGAAGTTATTGGGGTTAAACTTTGGTGGTTTGGCTATAGAGCCATTGTCGTATGAAACAGCAGTGGTGTTTTGAGAAGAAGCATTGTTTAAAGAAGAAGAAGAAGAAGAGGCTGCCATTACGGATCTAGTTTATTGAATTAAACTAAACCGCTCTGATACCACTTGTTGGTCCCAAATAGCAGTAAATAAATAAGCAAAGTATTGTAGAAGGGGGGGTTGAATACAATACACACAGTTTTTCACTTACTTTAATTCTTATTGATTTGAAATCAAGAATTACACATAGAAAACTTTGATTGTTGCGGAAGAGAACATATGAGATATGTTCAAACAATCTTACACATAGAGAATAAAGAACAATTGTAAAACACTTAGAAAACAATTGAACTTCGTAGAGAGAAAGTTGCCAGGCACTTAGAGAACTTGAAGGTAGTAGAGCTAGGTGATCTTGCATGTTGAACCATCCTCCATATTTATAGTGCCTCATGCATTAAATGCATGGGACACCTGTTGAGCAAAGGATGGACACAGGTCTTCAGCAAGGTACAGGATGTACCTTTTGTCTTGAGGTGTTTTGGCTTGAAGTGTTGACCTGCAGGATGGTGTAGACCTTTCCTTAAAATGGTGTAGGAGACAAAGCTTACTTTATCTGATCTTCATATGAGGTCCACGTCAATGCAAGATATCACAAATATACTTTGTCAGAAAAGTACAATGTGTTTGGAGAAATCTTCAGGCCTTGAAGATTAAGGAGTCTTCGGTTGCCGAAGAGTTCTTCAGCTCCTGAAGACTGAGAGGTCTTCGGCTCCTAAGACTGAGAAGTCTTCGGCTTCCGAAGATGTCTTCGACCGAAGAGGTCTTCGGCCGAAGAGGTCTTCGGCTCCTGAAGACTGAGATCGGCACCATCCTGGTCAATGGTGTTGATCAAGTGGGCATACTTGGCTTTAGGCTGAGGAGTCTATCTTCAATCCGCTTTGAGAGATATTCTCCTTCTTTGTCTTCTTCGGTTGATCTTCGACTTCACCGAACATTTGTATAGAAACCAAGATGCTAAAAGAACCTCAAACATATTCTAAGTAGGATGATATAAGATGGAAGATCAGGAGGTCATCTTCAAATCTTCAGATGACCCAACAGTTTTATCTGCAAGAGATATGGCTGTTTTGTACATGCCTGAGATACCGAAAATAGAAGCAGAAAGAGACAATCTGAAAAATCGGAATTCAAAGCTTCTTAAGAAGATTCAGGAGTTGAAATTAAATTTGTCAAATTCTGATAAAACTCCTGTTTGTGCAAAATGTACTGAAATTGCTAAATCCGATTGTGCAGGTATCATCAGTGCAAGAGAGAAGGAGATTAAAGAGAAAGAGAACATAATTGCTTTAAAAGAAAATACAATTGTTACATGTGAGAAAGAATTAAAGTTAAAAGAGAGAAAAATTGTAAAACTTCAAAGCCAACTGAAGAAGACCGAACAGAAATCATCTGAGCTGAAAGATGAGTCAGTTATGCTTCAACAAAAGTTTAAGGCTTTTGAAGATCAGATATCTGCTCTGGAAAAGAAGAATGCTGAATTGATAACAAGTCTTCAAGCAGAAAAAGAAAAATCATGTGGGAAGACATCTTCTACTCAACAGATGTCTGAATTTTCTAAGAAAACTTTGCAAGAGAAAAAGGATCTTGAGCTGAGATGCATTAAACTTTCCAAGCAAGTGTCTGATTTTGAAAAGATTCTAATTATTGAAAGAGACAAATTTGCTAAGGAAAGAAAAGTTCTTGAAGATAAAAACACTGAATTTCCCAAACAGATCTCAATTTTACAAGACTTATTAGAAAAGGAAAGACAAATTTTCAAAGAAAAGAAAAAGTCTTTTGAATCTGAAAAGAAAAATTCTGAAAAGAGAAATGTTGGGATCTTCAATGAAATTTCTGATAAATCCAAGAACTTACAAAAAGATTCTGAGCAAGAACGTTCATATTTTGAAACTGAAATATCCAAGCTCATGTCCAAAATCTCTGTTCTATCATCAGATATTCTTAAAGAACAGATGGCTAGATCTGATTTGAAACAGAAATTTGACACGCTTACTTCTGAAAGAAACATTTTAACTAAAAAGATAAATGACTTGGAAGCTGCAAACATTGAATTGTCAGATAAAGTAACAGCTGATGTGATTAGTCAATCACCTGTTGATAACTCAACAGAATCAGTCTGTTCTTTCAAAACAGCTTCTAGTTCTATCCATGACAAAAATGTTTTCAAAAACAAAAGTGTCAAACCATAAACTGTCAAATCAAGTCAGATCAGACCATCAAATCTATTTAATGACAAATCTGTTAATGGTTCAGCGAGCTATTATGTCAAATCTCTTGGAAAGTCTTCTAAGAAAAATTAGATGATCTGGAGATTGAAGAGTTCTTCAGATGATGAGAAGAAGAATGACAGATCATTCAAATCCACAACAAATGCCAAAAAGAACAGTGTGCATAAAGGTAAATCTTTTGGTAATTCTGATATATATTACTCGACTAATCATTTGATCAGGATTGCTCGAAAGAAAATCTGTTGTTCTTACTGTGGAGAGAATGACTTCGTTCAGAAAGAAAATGCTCATAACTAGTACGGTTCTTACAGAATTACTTCTCAGATTTCTGGATTTAAAAGACATAAGTCTAATGAGAAGTGGATTCCTAAATCTAACATACCAGGACGCAAATACCAGTGGGTACCAAAACCTGTTAAATCTGTTTCGCAGGTACCACAGGTTTAGGGGGAGCAAGATGTTTGACTTCTGATCATGTATAGATCAGGACTCGTACTTCAAAGTATAAAATTTTGACTTCTGAGTAAATCAACTCAGGACTCGAACTTCAAAGTCAAAGAACAATGGCTTCTAAACACTTCAGTTTAGAACCCGAACTTTAATGTCATTGTGGCTTCTGATCACATGACAGATCAGGACCCGTTCTTCAATGTTCAGACAAGGATATTATGCAAAATATCCAGGGGGAGCTTAATAGACCTAAACCATTCTATGATGATTTGAGGGGGAGCTTAAAGGTAAATATCTTCTAATCTTAGATCTCTGATTGTTTGAAAGAAGAACAACTTTCAAGCATGAAAAACGTTTTCTTAAATGTTCAAACCACTTCTCTATTCTCAAAAGATTTCATGAACTCAGAAGTGAGCTTTTAAATGTTTTTCATTAATAAACTTTAATGTTTAACTGACCGTGTGTTTCCAAAGATCAATACTTGCGTATTATCATGTCTATATACTGTAAAGTATTCACACACATTGGTTCAGTACTTCATTTGAATCTGTTATTACCATGTCCCTAAACGAACTTATTTTTCGATGGTAATACTCCCGTTTGCTTTCAAATATTGTTGAGCATCAATCATCATTTCTAATCTTGTGTTTTCATTGCTAAATTGTTTATATTTGTTCATATAAACAAACCATCCAATTCTTTGATACCCTAACCATTTCATTTGATCTGATTGATACATTGTCAGATTCTCAAAACAATTCTCTTGATTTCATTTCATTCATTCAATATTCTTGTTTTGAGAAATCTTCAAAGTTCAATTGCTCAAATCTCATGAGCATATATTTTGACAATGTCATCATACATTTTAATTTTGAGCTTAACTGCTAAAGTTAAATTGTTGAGCAATTATTCTTTATAGGACTTACATGGGATTCATGTGTGAGCTTATAAGAACTTCCATGGATTCACGTTTACTAGTGTTTCTTACCCAGGGAGTAATCCTAGAGTGATTGAGGGGTGAGGGGTCAAAATCAAAGAGTTGGGGAGATAACTCATCCGGTTGAGTTTTTCTCATTGCGTGGAGCGGAAAAATGTAAATGAGAGTTTGGTTAGAAGTGAGCAAAATGTTAAAAAGAAAGAGGGTGTGAGATCAGAGTTAAAAGAATATCAGAACTCTGCACCAACCACTTTCTGACCCGGGCAGCCACATCTACTGATTGGTTCACATTCTTTGGTGACCATCATTGAAAAAGGCAGTGAGCCCATGCCAACTCTTGCAATTACCCCACCAGCCACTCGTTTCTTTCTTAACAAAGAAATGTTTCATTTTCTTTGGGGACGCAACATATCTGCTATCTAGTCTTCACTCGAAAGATTTAGATATTGAAAAAGAAGGAAAGTTGCCCCACCTTTGCACCTCTTTCATGCACATTGAGTCCGTGTAATATCTGTTGCTGTCTCAACAGTTTACACATGAGCCTTATGAAACACAATCATTGTGCTAAATTCTTTCATACACAAGCACGAGCACACAGAAAATTTGTTTTTCTGTCAGAACATTCATAGATAAACCTTGTGTTTTTCAATGATTGAATGGAAGTCCTGGGGAGTCATCATCAAACCAGCTCCTTAAATTGTACATTCGTTGTACACAGTAACTTTGTGTTACTGACAGGCACTCCTAACTGTTTCATTTGTTGAATCAGGGTTACCAAGTTCATTATATCTAAATTTGAAAAGATTCGGGTATATGCAGTTCATGATTCAGCTATTCAGATCAAAGTGCAGAGAATGTTAAATGTATCTCAAAAGGGGAGATTGTTTGTAAAAGGGGGAGATTCAAAGAAAGTGCTGAAATTGAGAAAGTTTTGATGATCATGAAGCTCACAATCATCAAAAAAGGGGAGAAATCTACAGAGTTCAATTTCAAAACAATTTCAAAGTACTGAAGAATGTTCAAAGTCAAGATTTGTGGAGAATTTCTGATAATTCAAATCAGATGAAAAGAAATCATTCTCAAAAGATTCTGAAGACAAGTCCAAGTTAAGATGATTCGAGAAAGTTTGTTTTTCCGAAGACGGTCAGGAGATCAAAGAGATGAATATACAAAGTTCAAAGATCCCTCGAAGTTTCAAATGTTTCAAAGATGAAGTGTTTCAAAGAAGTTTAAAAAAGTTTTCAAAGTATTGTTTCAAGACTTCATATGATTCGTTTTTCAAGACTTGTTGACTTTCCGAGATGCAAAGTGCAAATGACTTTTCAAGATTCTTCAAAGACTCAAAAACTGAAGATTGTTAGAGCTTCAAAGTTTTCAAAGTTGCCAGAGACAAAAGATTGAAGAATCAAGCGCTGAAAACTAGTGTCAAATTTTTGTTAAATCTTGAATACAAAGGAGGAGATTGTTAGTGTATTATTGTATCCAAGATTTAATAGGAAAAGTCAAGTCAAGTAAAGTCAACTAAGTCAAAGTCTGTAAAGTCAATATGTTGTTTAGTATTGAAAGTGTTTGTATCTTGTGTTAGCATCCTTGGTATAAATACCTTAGGTGCTTTGTAATCTTGTAACTAGAAGCATATTGTACGTATTCATTATCACATCAATATACATATGACTAGAGCCTTTCTCTCTCTACTCTCTCTCTAGAATCTTGATATTGTTAGATCATTAATTGAGAATTTCTTGATTGTGATTGGGATTACAATTTCAAATTGTGTTGTGAGTGTTGTGCGAATTCCATACTTAGTTTAATTTTGAGTGATTTTTCTGTGATTCTTAAAAGTTGATTTTTCTGATTTTTTTACTAACGGTCAATTCTAGCTCATATTTTTTTCAGGTGTAAAGATGTCACAAGGTTTCAGTTTTGATTTTCATAAAATGAATATTTATGAGGCTAAAGCAAAAATTAAATATCTGGTTGGACAGTTGTCTATCTACACTAGAATGGCCAATGATTGTGAAAGAGAAAACACAAAGATTAAAGTTGAGAAAACTGAACTACAATTCAAAGTCTCTGTTCTTGAATTAGAATTAAAAAATATGAAAATTTAGAATTCATCTCTTCTTGATAAGATAAATAAATTGAAAGAGAATTCTACAGTTTTAGAGAAAAGTTTTATTTGCTTAGATTGCGTTTCTAATTCTAAAATTAATTTTGTAGGGATCATTGAGTCAAAAGAAATGGAAATTTTAAATCTTCAAACCAAGCTGAAGAAGTCTGAAGATCTTAATGCAAACTCTACTTGGTCAAAGAAAGAATTAATGCTAAAAGAGCTTGACGATCTCAGAAGAAGAGCAAATATTGCTGGAGAAACATGTGATGGGATGAAAAAGATAAACTCACAAATCTTTTCTGAACGAAATCAGTTAAGAGACAGAGTGTTTAGTCTTGAGGTTGAAATAAATATGTTGAAAGAAAAAGCAACAAAAGAGATAAACAATTCAAGAACTCAAGAGGAGATGAAGAAGATTGAAAGAGATAATACTGAGCTTCAAAAGAAGATTACTGAACTGAAAGAACAGATATCTAAAGATGAAAAGAAGTTCAAGAAAGAAAGAGAAGAGTTTGAAAGAGAAAGAAAAGTATTTGCTCAAAAAAATTCTGATTCTCAAGAAAATCTTTTGAAGACAAGAAGGTAGTTAAACTGAAATGTGCTAAACTTTCTCAACAAGTGTCAGATTTTGAGAAAGTTATCATCATGGAGAGAGATAAATTTGAGAAAGAGAAGAAGAAAGTTGAACAGGAGAATATTGGTGTGTTCAAAGAAATATCTGATAAGAGAATATCTGTGGAGAAAGACTTTGAAGAGGAAAGGAAAGTGTTTGAGGCTGAGATAAAGAAGTTGATAAGAAAATTATCTGAGCTATCAACTACTACATTGAAAGAACATAAGACGAAGTCTGAATTACAGAAGAAGCTTGATACATTGTCTGAAGAAAGAAATAGTTTATGTTCAAAGATCAAAGAACTTGAAGAGATTATGTTCAAGGTGAAGTTGACTGAGCAAAAGACGCTAGAATCAATTGTTCAATCACCGAGAGATAATCCAACTACATCAGAATGTTCATTCAAAACAGCTTCGAGTTCACATTTTGTGAATGTTTCTAATAATCCTTTACTTGATTCAGATGATAATCATACTTCTAAACATAAAGACCAGATTCGTCCTTCTAACCTTTTCTATAATAAACTTGTTGATGGTTCAAGTAAACATAAAAGGACAAATGAAAAAGAAAAGTGGATTTGGAGAGTGAAAGGATCCTCAGATGAGAAGAAGGAACATAAATCATTTGTGCATGCATCTAATGCTAAAAGGAACAATGCTCCTAAAGGTAAAACTTTTGGCAAACCTGATCTTGTTTTTACTGTTAATCAATTGATCAAGTTAGCACAGAAGAAAATTAATTGTTCTTACTGTGGTACAAATGATTTTGTAAGTAAAGATTATATGAATTATTGGTATGGTTCTTACTATATCTCTTCTAATAGAACTGCAACTAACAAACCAGAACCCAAATAGCAGTGGGTAGCAAAAGCTAAATCTGTGTTGCAGGCACCTAAAGACTAAGAGGAGAAAGAAAAATGACTTCTAAGTAAATCAATTTAGAACTCAATCCTCAATGTGAAAGAAAGATGACTTCTAAGTAAATCAGCTTAGGACTCAATCCTCAATGTCAAAGAAAGATGACTTCTAAGTAAAGCAGCTTAGGACTCAATCCTCAACGTTAAAGGAAAATGGCTTCTAAACACTATAATTTAGAACCCGTATCTAAAAATCAAAGTAGACTTATGAATACAACAGTTCAGAACTCGTACTTCAACGAACATTGGTTTCTGATTACAACAGATCAGGACCCGATCTTCAATCTCAAGATGATTGGCTTTTGAACAAAGCAGTTCAAGACCCGGTCTTTAATGATAAAGATGAGGTGTTATTATTCTCACCGGAGAATATGTGACGATGGCTTCTGAATACTTCGGTTCAGAACCCGCTCTAAACTGTTTTTCTTCTAAGGATGCTAATCAGATAACATCTTTCAAAGGAGTTTTTACTGTTGATTTGAGGGGGAGTTTATAAGATTTTCACTGTTATATTTTTAAGGGGGAGATGAGCAAAGTTAGTCATACTTTCACTGTCATATTATTATGATGATTTGACTTTTTACAGGTACCGAGGGGGGGTATCTGATGTTTTGTCAAGGATGCTTATTAGATAATATTCATTTTAGGGGGAGTTAAAAATTCTAAACTGAAGGTATACATTTATTATTCTTACTCTCTAACACATGTTGATAAAAGAACAACTTTCGCCTATGAAAATTGGTTTCTTAAATGTTCAAAACACTTCGTGTTCTCAAATGTTTTATGAATTTCGATATGTGATTTTAAATGATTTTCATTTGGATACTTTAATGCTTATCTGACCGTGTGTTTCTGAAAGATAAAAACTTGTGTATTATCTTGTCTTTATACTGTCAAGTATTCTTACACACATCGGTTCAGTACATTTTTATTGACTTTGTTATTACCATGTCTCAAAAAGATAAATCTTCGATGGTAATACTCCCGTTTGAAATTCTTATTGTTTGAGATCATACGTCATTTCTTTATAATTGTGCTTTCATTGATAATGTGTTTATATCTTGTTCATATAAACAAATATTCATTCTTTGATATCCCACCATATTTTTCTTCATGAAAATTGATCTGATTGCATCATTGTCAGATTCTCAAAACACTTCACTTGAATTTGTTTCATTCATTCAATTTCATTGTTTTGAGAAATCTTAAACGTTCAAAATGCTCAAATTTCATTCTTATTATTAATGAGCATACGTTTTCTGATAATGATATCTTGTGCTTATCTGTCAAGATAACTGTTGAGCAACATATTTATTTTAGGACAAAATACATGGGATTCAGTGTGAGTGCTTAAAAGACTTCCATGGATTCACGTTAACCAGTGTTTCCTACCCCGGAAGTTATCCTTGAGTGATTGAGGGGAGATGGGTCAAAAGAATAGAGTGTGGGAGAGTGCTGAGGTAAAATGGAACAGAGAGATTTGTTAGAAGTGAGTTCAAATGTTTAAAAGAAAGAGGGTGAGATATCAGAGTAAAAGAATATCAAACTCTTCACCAAAAGTTTTTCTGAGTCAGGCAGCCGCATAATCTGTTGTTTCACAATTTTTCGTGATCTTCATTGAAAAAGGCAACTAGCCCATGCCAACTCTTGCATAAAACCCCACCTGCTACTCATTCTTTCCTCAACAAAAGAATGTTTCATATTTTTAAACGGGAAGCAACACATTATCTATCTGATCTTCATTCGGATGATTCAGATATTGAAAAAGAAGGAAAGTTACCCCACCTTCGATCCTTTCTCATGCACATTGAGTCTATGTAGTATATGTTGCTGTCTCAACATTTTACATATTTTGAGCCTGTTAAAACGCTTTAAATGCTTCAATCATTTCTACACTTGCACGAGCACACAAGGAATAAGTTTTCTTGTCATAACATTCATAGAAAATTCATTTGTGGTTTTTCAATGATTGAATGGAAGCCCTGGGGGAGTGAACATCAAAAAGCTCCTTTCCAATGTGTATCCGTTACACACAGTGGCTCCGTGCTACTGACAGGCGTATTAACTGTTTCATATGTTGATTCAGGGTTACCACTCCTAATTTGTCTGAATTTGAAAAGATTCGGATGAATACATTTCATGAAGTGACAGAAGAATATCAGATCAGAAATTTCTATTCTCGTTGGGGGAGATTGTCTATTTTTCCAAAGAAGGAGAAGAATATCCTATTCTCATGAAGATTGTGCTTACATTGCTATTTGGGGGAGATAATTTCAAAGACAGAGCTGACATTGAAATGTTTTGATGATTCTGATTCTCACAATTCATTAAAAAGAGGGAGATATTTCAAGATTTCAAAGTTAGATTAATTTCAAAGAAAAAGCAAAGTCAAGTAAGATGTGATAAAGGGGAAGAAAATAAAGTCAGATTGTTGCCAAAGTGATAAAGATGATTGTACTTCAAAGATTGTTGTGTTAAAGAGATTTTCTGAAAGAGATTATTGCATTTTGTAATCAAAGGGGGAGATTGAAGAGAATGTCAAAGTTTTGAAGATTGCTACGTTTTGTGAAAACTGCCAAAAGAGATTAAGAAATGCAAAGGGGGAGATTTACTTAAAGCGTTGTCAAAGATCAATCAAAGTGTCAAAGATTTGAAGATGCCAAAGTTGTGAAAGACTATTTGTCGAAGATTTTTTTGAAGAAAGAAGACCTGAAGATTAGTGTCAAATTTTTTTTAATCTTGAATCCAAAGGGGGAGATTGTTAGAGTTAAATTGTATTCAAGATTAAAAGAGGGTCTAAAGTGTAAATGTTAATAAAGTTTAGGTGTTTGGTTTGTAATTGTCTTGTAAGTCAATAGGTCATGTTGACCATATATATAGTAGGTCAAAGTGTTGTAAGTAATATGGAACATAGAACACACACGCGCATTCTGAGAGTTTACACCTTGAGAAACACACACACAGAGCTTACTGTAATACGCACGAAATAGGTATATGGCTTTATGTAGATTTTGTGATTGATGTTAAGTCAATAAAGAGGTGTTTCTAAATCATTTGTGTGTTGAATGTGAGTTAGAATCTGGAACAACACCATTTTCTAACCACTGATCTTTGCATATGAGCCTCTGAACATCTGTCAATTCATAATGTATTCAGAAATGTCTTTGATAATCTGTATTGACCATTGATCTTTGAAACTGAGCCTCTGACTATCTGCCAATCCAACGAAATATTCATCTGAATCTTTTCAAATTCAGACAAAATAAGAGTGTAACACCTGAATCAACAAATGAATCAGTTAAGAAGTTCCTGTCAGTAACACGAAGTCACTGTGTGTAACGAATACACATTGGAAAGGAGCTTTTTGATGTTCTCTCCCCCAGGGCTTCCATTCAATCATCGAAACACCACAAAGGAATTTCTATGAACGTTATGACAAGAAAACAAATTCCTTGTGTGTTCGTGCAAGTGTTGAAAGAATTAAGCATATGATGATTGCTTTTTATATAAGGCTCAAATTTATATAAACCCTGAGACAACAGTAATAAAACACAGACTCAATTATGCATGATCGAAGTGCGAAGGTGGGGCAGACTTCCTTCTTTTTCAATATCCAGATTTTCCAAATGAAAATCAGATAGATAATGTGTTGCGTCCCCAGAAAAATATGAAACACTTTTTTTTTAAGAAGAAAATGAGTGGCTGGTGGGGTTTTTAGCAAGAGTTGGCATGGGTTAGTTGCCTGTTTCAATAATGCTCATGAAGAAATGTGAAACACTAGTAATGTGGTTGCCGGGCTCAGAAAAAGTTGGTGCAAAGTTTGATATTCTTTTACTCTGATCTCACACGCTCTTTCTTTTAATCATTGAGCTCACATCTAACCAAACTCTCATTTTCATTTTACCTCATCACTCAACCCACACTCAGTATTTGACTCTTCACACAATCGATCACTCAAGAATTAACTTCTTGGGTAGGAAACACTGGTTAACGTGAATCCATAGAAGTATCATTTAAGTCCTACACAATGAACCCATATTTTCCTATGAAAGCATAATGTTGCTCAAAAATGGTTTAACTTGATAAGTTAAAACACAAATATACAATTCAGATGTCTGTATGCTCAAAGATATAATCAAGAAGATTTGAGCATTTGAAAGCATTGAAGATATTTCAAACAAGTATATTGAAAGAATGAAATGAATACAAGAAACTTGTTTGAAAATCTGACAATGTATAATAAAGATCAATAAAAATGAGTTATCGATTAAGGCTTAGGTCAGCAAAAATTGGATATTGTCTATACGATTCAAAATATAGACATTCTTGAAAGAATGTTTTGAAATGAAATCAACGCTCAAATTCTTTGAATTTCAAACGGGGTGTCTTACCATCGAAAAAATAGTTCAGTTTGAGACATGGTAAAAACTTTTCAACATAAAGTTAAACCGGTGTGTGTGAATACTTGACAATATATACAAAAGATAATACGCAAGTATTAATCTTTGGAAACACACGGTTTGTATATCATGAAAGCACAAATAAAATGAAAAACATTTAAAATCACACTTCTATATTCATGAAATCATTTAAGAATCATAAGTGGTTTGAACATTTAAGAACATGTTTTCTATGATTGAAAGTCTTCCTTCTTTCAACCATATATGAGATTAAGAATAGAAATAAACCTTTTTTGCTCAGTCTTAATTCTCATGAAGTCAGCTCTAAGTCATAAAAGATATGAACATTTAAGCTTCCTCTCAAATCTGCATACAGTCACAAGTCGTCAAATTGCAAAGTTTATTCACAAAAACTTTATTGAAATTTAAATGACAGAAAGCAATAAAACTTTCAAAGTACGAGTTCTGATCAGATATAATCAGAAATCATATACTCCCCCTAAAATTATGCATTAAATTTATCTCACACTCCCCCTGAAAACATGAACAATGTTGAGTGCAGATATATTTCAGATAATATTGCAAATGCATATTTTTCAGTAAAAATTATGTACTCCCCCTTAAAGGTTGATCTTCTCAGTTGAAATATCGGAGTACAATCTCATTCAGCACAGGAGTATTATCTCTTTTGATCATTGAAGAACGAGTCCTAAAATGTTGTGTTTAGAAGTCATACTCTTTATCTTTGAGAAACGGGTCCTGAACTGTAGTATTCAAAAGCCTTAGTTCACTTACTCCATCTTAACTTCAGATACCTGCAACATAGATTCATCTTTCGACTTCGGTACCCATTTATATCTGGATCCCTGCAAGTTAGTGCAAGATTTTGTCATCCATTTATATATGGACCCTTTGACCTTTTGAAAAACATTTGAAGCAACAGAATGATAAGAATATACATGATATGTGCCAAACCAAACATCAAAATATTTACAAGAAGCAGAATCATTTCTTTTATAATTAGAAAACTTTCTAGCAGACGGAGATAATTGGAACAATTGCTTTATTTAATATCTCTTGTACGAAGATACAAGTTTTGGTTTTGAAAAAGCAACATTCTCAACTACATCAGTTTTACTAGTAGGTCCACTATTACAATTCAAATCCGAACATGATTTATCATTCTCGTCAATCTTCTGTTTCGGTCGCCATTCTGATTTCACTCTAGTCCGTTTCTTTTTCACATCTGAAACATTTGAAACTTTAGAATTAATTCTGTGAGTTTTAAAAGATTGCCTTTTCTTTGGCTTACCAGTGGTGTTCTGTTTTTGTGAATGCTTAGATTTCTTCTTTTTACCTTTAACATTCTTAGAATTCACAGAAACTGGTTTATCAACTTTCGTTGATGTTTCACCTTTCTTGTACACACTTGGTAATCCAAAAGAATTTATAACAAATTGTGAATGATCAGGAAGTTTAGCATTAAAATCAAATTGACCAACACAATCATCTAACACACCTTCAGAGTTTAAAAAATTAAACTCTTCATCAAACAGATTAGAAATATCATCAGATTTTCAAGCTTTAACAGATTTAGAAAAATCAGAAGTTTTAAACACAGTGAAGAACACAGTTTGTTCTAAATCCATCAAAATTCTTTCTTCTGCCAGAGTATTCTCGAGTTCAGAAATTTTACTTTCCATCGATAGGCTAAGCCTCCAACTCTTTTGAAGAATAACTCTCAAAATAGTCATTTGAAAGAAATTTCGATTTATTAGAACTATAACTGTTATTCAACCTCTCGTAACGAAATGGAAGTTTCATTTTAATTGTGTTCTTCCGTTTATCCTTTTCTTTAGCTTCATCCTCATCAGACAGTTTGGTCCATTTAACTTTGAGTTCAGGGTATTGTGGTGCCAGTTTTAAAAATACAAAATCGTAAAGCGCAGGCACTTTTGAAATACCCTTTTTGAGGTAGTGTGGGTTCTCGTAACCAAGTCCCCAACACTCACTACTCCCTTTAGGTTTGTTTAGATGAATGGTTTATTTAGTTTGACCCTAGCTGTAAAGCTTTTCCTGCAAAACATTCACTTTGTCAGTTAAAGATTTATTATCTTTTGAAATTGATGAAAACCTTTTAGCAATCTATTTTGATTCAAATTGGCACAATTTATACTTTGAAGTAGTTTCAGCAAATTCATTGTGAAGTATCGTCTTTTCTTTCCCGTTGGTATCAATATTTTTATGTAAAGCTTCAATTAATACGTTCTTCTCAGCAATATCCTTGCTAAGTTTCTGTATTAATTGATTGTGTTCTTTCATGATACCTTTTTCACGTTCATGTTTAGACTTAACTTCTTGGAGTTCAACCATCATAGCTTGCATAGCATTTAAAAATTCAGACTCAGTCATATCACATACCTCTTCATTGTCCTCTTCTTCTGAATCAGCTTCATCTTCCACCTCTATCTTACCCATAAAGCACAAATGGGCTTTTTCTTCTTTCTCTTCTTCCTCGTCTGAATGATCAAGACAGAACTCATCCTCCGCCATGAGTGCCTTACCAGCCTCTTGTTGCTTGGCTAGGAGCATCTTGTTCTTGTAATACTCGGAGTTTCGAACTTTTGGTTTTCTACAATCTCTTGCAAAATGTCCAAGCTTGCCACAGTTGTAGCACTTTGTAGGTTCTGGTTGTTTCTTCTCTTCAACTCTGTACTACTTGTCATCAGACCTCTTTTCTTCTATTCTCTTTCCTTCAATCCTCTCCTTGTGTTCATAGTTTCGTGATCCAGAAGAATATATCTAACTATTTGAGCTAGGCTTTTTGTAGAACTTTTTCTGGAAGGCTTTAGTCAGCATCAGCATAGCCTGCTTTAAGTTCTCACAATCATCAGAGTCAAAATTATCTTCACTCTCCGCTTCCTCGGATTCAGAAACTATGACTTTCTTCTTTTTCTTCAAGCTCACAGACTTTTTCTTCACTACAAGAGCAATAGGATCAACAACTATCTTCTCAGTCTTCTTCTTTTCCTCTTTAATCTCATCAACCTCTTCTTCATTCTGCCTGAGAGTTTCATAGACCTCATGAAGTGGAATTTCATTCAGATCTTTCATCTGCTTCATTTGTCTAGTGAATCTTTTCCATTCTGGTTGCAGAATACTGAGGAACTTGACATTCAGTTCAATCTGTGACTTTCTGACCTTGTTCTTGCTTAGCTCGTTCAGCAAGGTCACAAATCTGTGATATGTTGCCTCGAGAGATTCTCCTTCTTTGGCTTTCAACTCCTCGTAGTTGTTGAGGCAGTTAGAGATTTTGAGTTGATTGCCGATATTTGATCCGAGCATCATCTTCTCCAATTGATCCCACATTTCCTTGCCCGTAGCATTGTAGCTATCAATCTTGACATATATCTCATTTGGTATGCCTTGTAGAATAAATGACTTTGCCAATCTATCAACTTTTACTCTATCTCTCTACTCTTTAGTGTATTTATCTTGTGGTAATAAGTACTCTCTCTGTTCCCCTTCATCTCCTTCATGAACCTTCAAAGGAGGTTTCATGATTCCTTCTTCAAGAGATTTCTTGATATATTCTCCCAACTCATGTCTTTCTATGAAGTCCATGAACCGGTCTTTCCATTGCTCGTACTCTCCCTTGAAGAGTACTGGTGGCTTTACATCGATTCCTATCGCAAGAGTTTCCCTTGATGACATCCTGATTTGAAAATATGACAATAAGAACTTGACACACAATCGTTAGTCCAAAAGAAATCAAGTAAAACAGAAAAAACTTAGACAGAAAATCAGAAATGAAATTTCCAAAAATCTCTAAGTCTAGAATTCGCAAACTTCACAAAACTACAAAGAATTCGCAATACATAGTGATACACACAAAATTCGTGAAAACACTTCAGAATTCGCAAACAATAGAATTCGTAAGCTCTCAGAATTCGCAAGTAAAGAAACTTAGAATTCGCAAGCCAAAAACAAATCAGAATTAGCATGAAAGATACTTACGAATCCAACACTTAGAAAAATTTCAACACTTTTCGTAAAAACCACAAGAATTCGTAGAACTCCCTTCTGCGAAATCCAAGGAATTCGTTGAATTGTTTTATGCGAATTCTAATATTCTCAACAACTTTTCGCAAGACTAAGATATGCGAATTATTTCCTGCGAATCCTTTCCATAAGAAAATTTTTACACAAACTACAAATTCTGAGCAATTCGCAAGTAAAGCAATGCAAATTCTTAAGAATTCTCAACACACTGAGATACGAAATCTGTAGTTTTCATAGCACAAGGGCCTACGAATCTTATTCTTTTCGCAAATTAGAAACCTGAGAATTCTACACTTGTGACTTTTCAGTATCAAACTTTATGCGAAAACAAATATAAAATCTGCGAGTTCTTCATATAGGCTTGCGAGTTCTTGGGAATATCTGCGAGTTCTTCAACTTTTCGAAGAAAAACACCTCTGGATTCCTCAAAAACCTATCTAAACCTCGAATTTCAACCTGAAACTTTGACAATTCGATCTTCTACACTTCTAGAACCTAATTCTACCAACGAATTTCAACAGAATACACATAGAAATACAAATCGATATAGAACAGTGCTTTTCGAACTCGTGAAAACAAAACTCATAAAATCATCAAATTGATGATCAAAAACAATGCAAGATTCGAATTAACCTATACAAACTCAATCTAAAACACAATTCGAACACTAACCAAACAATTACAACTCTAAAAACAAACACAAACTCAAAAACGAATCTGAACTCGATGAAACAGTGTCAAATCTGATTTTTCTTGATTTCTTGATTGGATCTGCTCTGATACCTATTATTAATCCTAGATTTATCAAGTTCTCATTATCAAATTGTGAGTCCGTGATCGTTACCAGATAATCAAAACAACAAACAATAGATAATAAACCAACCTGTTTGGATTACAAACGCGGATTACACGGTTGATTTCTTGAGTTAAGCTCTCTGTTTGTTTTCTCTCTTTTACACTTTGAATATGTGTTGTGTGTGTGGATTGTGTTTGGTCTGATTGATCGATTGTGATTAGAGAGAGAGATAATATCTAAACTAATATTAAACATAATATCTAGATATTATAATTAAACTAATATAATAAAAAATAATATCTAAAACATAATATCTAAATAATAAAACAACTTTGACTTTATTACAGAATAGACCCTAGACTATTGTTGAGAGCGACTTTCAGCATTAACTTCAGATTGCGATCTTCGTTTTGTATGATCTTGAATCCAACGAGACTGTGTCCTAACAATCTCCCCCTTTGGATCAAGATCATTACGAAAATGATTTGGCAATACGATCTTCTCTTTCAGCACAGAAGATGCAATCTCTTTCTCTAGCTCAGAATTCTTTAGCTAAGTATCTTCAAAGAAAATTTATCTGAAATCAGCATGTCTTCAGAATACTTTGATCTCGCAGTTCTTGGTCTTGTAATGTAATGGACTGAACATTTCTTCAAGCTTTAGATTCTCCCCCTTTTTGATGGAAAGTGCAACGACTTCATCAAAACTTTGAGTAAGAAATGTCAACCACTTGTAGTCTCTGATCTGTCAATTCAATAGTTATTCATCCTGATCTTTGCAAATCTGGATAAAATAATTATGTAACACCTGAATCAACTAATGAATCAGTTAGAATGCCTGTCAGTAACACTAAGTCACTGTGTGTAACGAATACACATATGGAAAGGAGTTGTTTGATGTTGACTCCCCCAGGGCTTCCATTTAATCATCGAAACACCACAAAGGTTATTTCTATAAACGTTATGACAAAGAAACTAATTCCTTGTGTGTTCGTGCTTGTGATAGAAAGAATTAAGCACTTGATGATTGCTTATTAGGCTCAAAATTTGTGTAAACCACTGAGACAACAGTAAGTTAAACACAGACTCAATGTGCATGAGTGAAGTGCGAAGGTGGGGCAGACTTCCTTCTTTTCAATATCCAGATTTTCCAAATGAAAATCAGATAGCATATGTGCTGCGTCCCCTTTGAAAATGTGAAACACTTTCTTGTTGAGAAGAAAATGAGTAGATAGGGAGGTTTGATCAAGAGTTGGCATGGGTTAGTTGCCTGTTTCAATAATGTTCACCAAAGATTTGTGAAACACTAGTAATGTGGCTACCCGGCTCAGAAAAAGTTGGTGCAGAGTTGTGATATTCTTTTTAACTCTGTTCTCACACGCTCTTTCTTTTAAACGTTTTGCTTTCTCCAATCACACTCATTTCTTTTCGCTTTGCACACTCAATCACTAAGGATTAACTTCTTGGGTAGAAATCACTGGTTAAGGTGATTCCATTGAAGTTGTGTTAATTCCTAGCACAATGATTCTTTGTTTTCCTATGATGCATGTGATGCTCAGATTGGTTTAACTATTTCAGTTAAAGCACAAAATTGATTTTGAAAACATTTAAAATCACACTTCCGAATTATAAAATCTGGTTGAAGAATCGGGAAGTGGTTTGAACATTAAAAACAATGTTTTCTATGATTGAAAGTTGTCCTTCTTTCAACCATATATGAGATGAAGATATAGAATTATACCTTTACGTACGATCTTCCATCTCATGAAGCTAAGCTTAAAGTCATAAAGATATGATCTTTTAAGCTTCTCTCAAACTTCTGCAAAAGTCTTAAGTCAAAGTCAAAGTAAAATTTATTCACTTAAATTGAAAAGACAAAAAGCAGTAAAACTTTTAAAGTACGAGTTCTGATCAGAAATAATCAGAAGTCATCACCTTTTTAACTCCCCCTGAAATTATGCATTTGAAACTTTATCAGTTGTAAAAGATATGCATAAAATTTCAGAAAAGTATGTACTCCCCCTTGATGGTTGATTTCCTCATTCGAGTATCGGAGTACAATCTTCATGTTCAGCACGGAGTAAGGTCTTTTGATCGTTGAAGTGCGAGTTCTAAACTGTTGTGTTTAGAAGTCAAACTTCGTTGAAGTACGGGTTCTAAGCTGATTTACTTAGAAGCCTCTTTGACATTGAAGTCCGGGTCTTGAGCTGATTTACTCAAGAACCATATTGACATTGATGTCCGGGTCTTGAACTGTATTATTCAAGAGCCTTTCTTCTTTGAAGTTCGGGTTTTGAACTGCTTTGTTCAAAAACCATTTTCTCTATTGAGGTACGGGTTCTGATCTGTTGTAATCAGAAGCCACATGTTTTGCTAAACATTGGGTGCCTGCAACACAGATTTAGATTTTGGTACCCACTTGAATTTGGGTCCTGCTGTGTTAGCACAAAGTTTTGATTTTGGTACCCATTGCAAATTGGGTCCTCTTTTCTTTTGAAATAGATATGAAGTAGGATAATGATAAGAATGCACATGAGATGATTCAAACCGCATAGCAGAATCTTGACAGAAATTAGAAGCATGTTTATCATAAAAGGAAGACTGTCTAGCAGTTTTAGTTAACAGGAATAGTTGCTTAAAAGAGTATTTCAGTTTAGGAGCAACATTCATATTCAAAGTATCTGAACTAGACATATTCTTATTACAATAAACAGAATCAAAAGATTTAAAAGTCTTGTCAAGCTTCCGTTTGGGTTGCCATTTCTTGGTCATATCTGAAACAGTTGAAACCTTTGAGTTAGACATTAGAGAAACAACTGAATGCATTTTCTTTGGGTTACCAGTATTGATCGGCTTCTGTGAATGCTTCTTGCCTTTAGCATTTTTAGCTTTCACAGAGACTGAGTTATCAACTCGCGTTGATTTTGCACTGTTAACAGGCTTACTGGTAGATCCAACAGATTTCTTAAGAAAGGATGAATGGTTTGGAAGTTTTGTATTAAAGTCAAATTGTTCAAGACAATCATCTAAACCACCGTTAGAGTTCAGAAAATCAAACCCTTGATTTGATGAACTAACCATATTCTCAGAGTTTGAAGCCTTAGAAAGAACAGAATTTGTAAACACAGTTGTAAAAACATTCTGTTCAATGTTTATCAAAAGTCTTTCATCTGACAAGGAATTCTCGAGTTCAGAAATTTTACTTTCTAAAACGAGAGGAGGGACATATAGTTTACCTTGAGTAGGTTTCGCCTCCATTTCCTTTTCAGAATAACTTAGAAAGAAGTCATCTGAAAGAGTTTTCTTCTTTTCAGGTTTCTTATCATAGCTATTATTCAGCTTCGCATAATAAAATGGAAGATGAACTTTAGATGATATTAAATGTTTTTCTGTTTCTTTGGCTTCATCCTCTTCAGATAGTTTAGTCCAATAAACTTTAAGTTCAGGGATTCTTCTAGCTAACTTCATAGAAAGAATATCATAAAGTGCAGGCACTTCAGACATTCCCTTTTGAAGATAGTGAGGATTCTTATAACCGATTCCCCATCTTTCTTTGTTCTCTATTGGTTTGTTAAGATGAATGGTTTGCTCAGTTTGACCTAATGAGTACAACTTCTTTTCCAAAGCATCCATTTTTGCAATTAAAGATTTGTTTTCTTCGATAGACGAAGAATGCATTTGTGTAACCTCGTATAAGTCAATCTCACGTTTTAGCAGTTTAGACTTGAGTTCAGAATTCTCACTAAGAATTATTGTCTTCTCCGTTGCGTTGGTGTCATTGTTTTTATGTAAAACCTCAACCAGTACTTTCTTCTCAGCAATTTCATTGCTAAGTTTCTGTATTGATTGGTTTTTGTCAGTAATGACACCCTTTTCACGCTTTAGGTTCGACTCTAACTCTTTGAGTTTATCATTCATGGCATGCAATTGATTTATGAATTCAGCATACGATAAGTTGCATACCTCTTCTTCATTCTCTGAATCAGCTTCATCATCTGATTCATGCTTTCCCATCAAGCACAGGTTGACAACTTCATCTTTCTCTTCATCTTCTTCATCATCATCAGAATGATCGAGCCAGAAAACGTCTTCAGCCATCAAATCCTTCCCAGCCTCTTGTTGCTTTGCAAGCAACATCTTGTTCTTGTAGTAGTCCGAGTTCTTGACTTTTGGCTTTCGGCAATCTCTGGCATAATGACCGGTTTTGCCACAGTTGTAGCACGTTATAGGTTCTGTCTGACCTGATCCTTCTGCTTGAAACCTTCTCTCTTCAGGTTTCCTTTCCTCTGATCTCTTTCCTTCAGCAAGATCTCTTCTATCTTCTGGTTTCCTCTCCTCCATTCTCCTTCCTTCAAACCTTCTTCCTTCAAATCTACTTCCTTCGACCCTTTCTCTATGAGCGTAGTTGTTTGGACCAGACGAATACCTCTGACTGTTTGAGCTTGGCTTTGTGTAGAATTTCTTCTGGAAAGCCTTAGTCAACAAAAGCAATGCTTGCTTTAGTTGTTCACATTCATCTTTGTCAGAGTTTGCTTCAACGTTATCTTCATCTGATTCATACACAGTCGCTTTGTTCTTCTTCTTCTTGACAACAAGAGCAACTGTGTCTTCAACCTTCTTTCCTCTCTGCCTTTTCTCTTCTAGAATTTCATCCACTTCTTCTTCATTTTGTTTGAGGGTCTCATACACCTCATGAAGTGGAATCTCATTCAGATCTTTAATCTGCTTCATCTGCCTCGCAAATCTCTTCCATTCTGGCTGTAGAACGCTTAGAAATTTGACGTTTAGCTCAATTTGAGATTTGTGGACCTTGTTCTTGCTTAGCTCATTCAGCAAGATCACAAACCTGTCATGTACTTCTTCTAAGGTTTCTCCGGCTCTGCCTCTAAATTCTTCATAGTTATTTAGGCAGTTGGAGATCTTCAGTTGATTTCCCACCTTAGAACCCAGCATCATCTTCTCCAGTTGATCCCACATTTCCTTAGCTGAGGCCTTGTAGCTGTCAATCTTTATGTAGATTTCATTGGGGATCCCTTGAAGAATGTATGACATAGCTAGCTTATCACCTTTAGCTCTGTTTAGGTTGTCACCGTCAAGCTCATGGTACTTCAGTTCAACTTGTGTTGGCACTGTTCCAACCAGACGAGTTGTCTTTATTGGTTGCATATTTCCTTCTGCAAATGACTGTCTGATGAACTCACAAAGCTCATGTCTGTCTATGAAGTTTAGAAACTGATCCTTCCACTGTTCGTATTCACCTTTAAATAGAACTGGTGGTTTGGAATCAGTTCCAATGGCAAGAGCTTCTCTGGAAGTCATAATTGAACAAGATTTAAGATGCGAGAGGCTTTGAGATGTGTGAGGCTTGAGATGCGAGAGGCTTTGAGATATTAGAGAATTTTAAAATTCAAAAGTTTGCGCGAGATGTTGATTGCGCAAAGTGAGGATCGACCGATAAGACGTAAGAACCGATAAAATTTTCGACCGGAAAAAAACTGATTGACCGGTAAAAATGATTGGACCGATATAGTGTGAGAGTTAATCAAAGGAAGGTGGTGAGAAATTATTTTGCATGAAAATTGTTTTGCATGAAAATTGTTTTGCATGAAAATTGAGAAGTTATTTTTGCATGAATTCTTGAAACATGAAAATTATTTTAGGAGAAGTTTTGACCGAAAATTGTTTGACCACTTTTGTTTTGAGGATGGAAATTGAATGGACCGTGAATAATGATGGGATTTCGATAGTGGAGGGTTTAACCGATATAGAATACAAAAATATAGAATGTTTAGTGTGAAAGTTTGACCGAGAGAGAGAGGTAAGACCGGAAGATTTGTGTGATTCGACCGATACCAAGTGAAAGACCGGGATTGGGTTTTAAAAAAATGTCTTTGACCGGTAGTTTTGTTTCTAAGACCGGGATTGGGTTTGGATTTGACCGGAGGAGATTAGAAGACCGGGAGAGAGAAGACCGGATGTGGTGTGTGAGATTCGATCGGGAAACAAACAATTCGACCGGATTTGTTTTGTGTTTCGACCGGAAGAGATGTTTGACCGGGGAAGTGTAGTGGAAAAGTTTTATTCGACCGGGGAAGTGATTTGGAAAAGTTATATTCGACCGGATAAAAAAAAATATTCGACCGGTACAAAGTTTGTGAGATTCGACCGGGAAGTGAGGGTCCGGTCGAATGCTTAAGACCGATACGTCGTCTTCTCCGATTAAATCGACTGTAACTCTAAAATTAACCAAGCTAGAGGTCGAATTACCACACCAAATTTTGACACAACGATCTCCTTATCAATTAGAACAAGATACAACCACTTGATTTCGAAAACAACCGTAAAATCAAGTTTTGATTTATAACACAGTGTTCTTCAAAAATGAAGAACACAGAGATGAAAAGTTTTGATTTTGATCCTGGTATACGGCTCTGATACCAATTGTGAGTCCGTGATCGTTACCAGATAATCAAAACAACAAACAATAGATAATAAACCAACCTGTTTGGATTACAAACGCGGATTACACGGTTGATTTCTTGAGTTAAGCTCTCTGTTTGTTTTCTCTCTTTTACACTTTGAATATGTGTTGTGTGTGTGGATTGTGTTTGGTCTGATTGATCGATTGTGATTAGAGAGAGAGATAATATCTAAACTAATATTAAACATAATATCTAGATATCTATAATATCTAGATATTATAATTAAACTAATATAATAAAAAATAATATCTAAAACATAATATCTAAATAATAAAACAACTTTGACTTTATTACAGAATAGACCCTAGACTATTGTTGAGAGCGACTTTCAGCATTAACTTCAGATTGCGATCTTCGTTTTGTATGATCTTGAATCCAACGAGACTGTGTCCTAACACAAATCAATCACAAACAAGATTTAAACAATCTACCTGTTTTGATTAATCACAAGATTTGAATACAAACTGATTTGAATCACTTTCTCTCTCTAACCACAACTTTCTCTCTCTAACGCTGTGAATGCTCTGATGTTTCAAGTATTCTTCTAGTTACAAGATTATAAACTACCTATCTATTAAAACAAAACAAAAACGCATGCGTACAAACTAAAACAACAAGACTTTGACTTTGAGATTATTACATTTGACTTTGACTTTGCTTGAAAGTTGACTTTTGAGCTTTGACTTTCTTTGACTTTCAGCTTCAGATATTATGATCTTGCATCTAACAAATATGTGCACTAACAAAAGCGATGATAGGGTATGTATATCCCAATACAGTGAAATCACGAACAATAATATCAATGAAGAACAATTAATGAGTCACAACCTCTAGTCATATGATTAATATTCAAGAAAGGTTTAGGTTTACAGAGAGAATATTTGATAAGCAAAGTAAACCTACTGACTAGAGAATTATGAATGAGATCTAAACTGAATAATGAAACTAATACATGACTTATATATGTCACGCACTAAGCTAATGGGCCTAAAGGGCTTTGGGCCCAATAAAGAAATAAACTTTGGAATAATTACAATATGCACCCTGAACTTTTATTTAACATATAAATACCCTAACAATCTCCCCCTTTAAATAGAAGTTCATAATCACGCCAGTTCGGAACATATATTTTTCGAAACCTGAAACTGATCTCGAAATAACGGATTGACGTTCTGTACTCCAGCCTCTCTATGATAGCACCCAGTGCTTCAAGAACAAGATTCTTGTATTTCTGATCCAGAAGCTGAATACCTTTTTCATCTTGATCAACTGCACGCTTCAACTTGTCTCTAAGCAACATCAAAGTACCATCGCAGAATCTGGCAATCTGACTGAACCGAATGAAACGCATATCACATTTGTCGTTCTCGTATGTCATGCCGAATTCTGGAAAATTAAGAACTATGAAGGCTGGTACATTCTGGGCATCTGACGGAATACTCAAATCAGGTTTAAGCAAATTAATCTTCGGTTGGTTGCTTTGTAACCCGATCTGAAAGTCTTCTACCGAGGCAAGCTTCATTGCACACTTCATGTATCTTTTTATGGCTTCAAGTACATATATAACTTCCCCGGGTCGGATAGTTCTGGTCTTTAAGTCTCTAAGCAGGAATAGAAGATCGTGTCATTCAAGACGTTCAAAATCAGCTTCAGAAAAACTCTACTGCTTACCATCTTCTCTTGTCACCACGAAGAATGAATACTTTACACCTTTGAAGTAGCAAGCGTGAATCTGATCAACTTATTGAATTCTGAGCTTTGTCTTGTTGTATTTGTCATTGAAGTAATTATACACGAATAGAAGCTCGCATTGCTTCTCCCTAATTTTCATCGATTGAAGACCATGAGCTACGACTTCATCATACTTCCGAATCCAATGGGCAAAGATTTTCTTCTGGCTTTCTTCAAGAAATGGTACTTTAATTCTGACTCTTTCCCATTTGGACGGCTGAACTGGCGGAGTACTATCTGTTCCCAAAACTGATGATGCTGGCGATGCTGGAGGAGATCGTTCAGGAATGTCTGGTTGTGAAAGATCAGGGTGATCTGCTGTATAGGTCAAAAGTGGTACCTCAACAGAAGGTTGTACATCTGGCTGATAATCTTGATCCATAACTTCATAATTGAAAAGCTCATCAATCTCGGCTTGAAATACTACCAACGCTCTTTCCATGTTGATCGGTTCTTCTGTCGGGTCTGTATCAGAATACGGATCCACTATGATAGCCCAGTTTTCAGAATCTAACGATGCACCTTCATCTTGTTCCTCAGGCTTTTCAACCGTTGGAATATCGTATAAAACCAAATCCATAATCTGCTCCTGGACCTGTTCTTGCCCTTCCAGTTGAGTACCTGAACCCGAACCCCTTTATGTTTCCACCTGTACTGTTCCCACTGTTTGTTCTGTCTCCGGATCGGATAGTCTTTGGCGCTTCTCCCCCTCATGGTGATGAGGATCATCCTAGTCATCATGTCTACGCTTGAGCCGTGATAGTCCAAGATCACTAAATCCTAGAGAGAGAAAGTAGAGAGAGAGCAAGTAAACGTAAAGTATGAGTATATTGATGAATCCGTGAAGTTCTTACAAACAACCAAGACCAAAGGGACTTAAATACCCTTGGTCAAAACTACACAGTATTAGACACTAAAAACAGTATTTGACCAAGCCTATAAATACAATGATTACTATAAAATCAGACTTAACAATCTCCCCCTTAGTAATCATTGGCGCTTTGGTCTTCAAAATCATCTTCTAAATCAACATGGACCAACTAAGCGACTTTGTGAAGCATTCTGACTTTTTGAAGAAATTTCTTCTCATCATCTTTTAAGCTTTGTTGTCTTTACTGCCTTGACAAGACTGGACCAGTTTGAAATAAACTTGAAAAAACAGTCGGTTCATCAACTTGTGCTCTAGACGACACACCTCTTTTAAATGATCTTAAAGAAGCTGTGGTGGTCGGAGCATGAACAGCAAAAGACAAGTAAAGTTGAAGAAATTTTGAATCTTTGAGCGAATCTTGATCAGCAGATAAACTTTTGAGCTCTTTGTCTCTTTATCATCTCCTTAACTTCTCTTAACTTCTCCCCCTCATAACCTTGATGATCTGGATCAACTTGGTCATGCATATGTTGGAGACGAGACAGCTTAAGATCTGCAAAATCAAAGAAACGGAGAAAACAGGAAGGTTTGCGCTACTAGTTGGTGGCGCAAAGTAAGGTTTGCGCTAACAGAAGGAAGCGCAAAGTGAGGTTTGCGCGACAGGCATGAAACGCAAAACATGCTTTGCGCTAGAAGCTGTTGGCGCAAATTAAGCTTTGCTCTACCAACTGGTGACGCAAATCTGACTTGGAGTCTGAAAAATTTTTACCTGATTAGCTCTTTGACTCCCCCTACACAAATGCACTAAATTTGACAATTCAAGTTAGCATTTATATAGAAAATCAGATATTCCCCCTCAAAAGCAGATATTATCATTAAGAAAAATTCTCCTTTTTCACTCCCCCTTGAATAATGCTCAAACCCATT
Organism: Arctium minus; assembly: GCA_954870635.1. NCBI lineage: Eukaryota > Viridiplantae > Streptophyta > Magnoliopsida > Asterales > Asteraceae > Arctium > Arctium minus. The sequence goes on along the minus strand of OX941080.1, from coordinate 102,859,919 downwards.
AAGATATAAATTAGAACACAATGATTGAAACATTAATGTAGAAAGAAAAATACACTGAATATGTATTTTGAAACGACTAAACATATAAAAATTTAAACAGAAACAAATAAAATTCTACTTAGTAAAATATCACAATAAAATCCATCAGATGAAATCAAATATATGCTATTGGATACAGAAACAAGTTTTATTGCATATAAAGTTAAGACATGTTCAGTTTCAAAAACTTTCATCAATCTATTCAGTGTGCTCGCATGCGAACTTCGATTAGCTTCAAGAAAATGCAATTCTAAAAATATAATAGAGAACTTTGCATATAATCACACTAAGCCATCAAAAATTCAGACTGTCACAAATTTACAGGTTTATTGCAACTCAGAAATATATATAACCAAGTATCATGAGATGTGTGCTCATTGGCATCTTTTAGCATTGTGCTCTATGGCATCTTTTAGCATTGTGCACTATGGCATCTATTAACATTGTGCTCTATGGCATCTTTTAGCATTGTGCACTATGGCATCTTTACATGAGTGTGCTCTTTGGCATCTTTTAAGCGTGTGCACTTTTGGCATCTTTTTAATCAAAAAGTTTATTAAGTAAAGAACATGCCGTAAACGTATCTTTCTATCTGACCCTATTGCAGGATTTGGATCAGCCACTCCCAGACCAGTTGGCCTTAGGGGACTAGGTGTCAAGCACCCCTTGGAACTTACTTTCCCAAATCAGAAAGGCTACATCGACACATCCTAAACCCATTCATACCAGTAGAACATGACTTTCAATCTGATTCTATAGAAGGATTTGGGTTCGATCACCCCCAGATCAAATGACCTTAGGGGACCAGATGACAAGCATCCCTCAGAACTTACTTTCCCAAACCAGAAAGGTCACAGGTACAAACTTTTAAACTTAGAGATTTCTGATTTATAAGAATTTAATAATCATCTCAAACACAAGGTTTTACATCTAAGTGCTTAGCCCATATTTTTATTACGATCCAAAATTTCGACTTTTTTGGTTTTCTAAGCATTGTAAACTATAAATATTCCGAATCACACAACTTTAAAGCAATATCAAAAGTTACAAACATGTTGCTGACTTTTCGACTTTTGTTAGAACTGAAATTTGAACATATAAGAACTTTAATATAAACAAAGAAACTTGAAAATTTATCCTAGACACACATTTTTATTCAAAAGAAAGAAAAATTGTAAAACTTTTACTTTATAGAATAAAATTTGTAAAGGTTTAAACTTTTAAAACAACATGCCGAGATTTTTAAAAAAACAAAAAATATTTGATCGGCAAGTTTATATTCAGTTGAAACAAAATATAATTCAATAATATTATCTTTCACATTTTGTAAAAAAAATTGTGTCTCAAATAAAAAAATATTAGGTTATACAGATTCAAGAGTTAGTCGAAGAAGCTCAGATTCTTGAAAAAAAATTGAGAAAAACTGGAATAACATCTTTATCAGAGAAAAAATGCAACGGAAATAAAGTAGATGTACTCACAGTATCTCATTTAGTCAGAAGCTGAAAAACATTGAAGAACGAGTTCTAAACTGATTTGTTTAGAAGTCGTAGTCTGTGAAGTCCGGGTCTTGAGCTGATTTACTCAAGAGCCATAGTTTTGACATTGAAGTTCGGGTTTTGAACTGTTATGTTCAAAAACCATAATCTTTCTTACTCCCCCTTGACATGTGGTGCCTGCAACTTTGAATCAGATTGAGATTTTGGTACCCACTTGAACTTGGGCCCGTGAAAGTTAGTTGCAGTTCTTATGGGGAAATATTTGTTAGATTTAACAATTAAAGCATGAGAAATATCATCAGAATAATAAGCACAATCATCAGATGAATACAAAGCATAATCATCTGAACTAGAATCAGAGGAAGAACATGAGACATATTTTGAAATTCGAATCATTTGCTTTATAGAATATTTTGAAATTTTATTACACGTAGCAAATGAATCACTTTTATAAAGTCTGTCTACACATTTATCCTCATCAGTCATAGAATCAGTAGATGTCCGCTTTGCTCTCCAGGTCTGCTTCTTTGACTTGCTCAAAGTCCTATCTGAAAGAATTAAATTGGAAGAATTAGAACTGTCAGAAAGAACTGTATCTTGTTTCTTCGACTTCTTTGACTGTCTTCTTTTACGTTTAGGTTTATAATATTGATCATTTAGCGTAAAAGAATCATCAAGAATTTCCGAATTAATATTTAAATCAGAAGAAATAATTTTACCTAAGCAACCAATCTGATCAACTAATAAATCTGAATTTACCTCGGAGTCAGAATTATTTTGAGAAAAAATTTTAAAATTGGAAACTTCTTTTTTATTTTCTTGACAATCAGAATAAAGGCTAGAAATAGAATCTTGTTTTTAAGAAAATAACTTTTCTTCAAGACTAGACGTCATGAAAGAAAAAAAATATCAGATTCAATTTCTCTTAAAATATTTTGATCTTCTATCTTATCTTCAAGATTGATGATTTTGCTTTCTAATACTAACGGAAGAGTATATTTCTTAGAATCATAAATGATTGGAGAAATATTTTCCTTATCAGAATTAGGAGCATAAGGATCAACAAAATCATCAAACATTGAAGATTTAACAAGAGATATATCATTTAAAACTTTTCTGCCTCTTCTCGATTTGTCAGGAAAATATTTGGCATTTTCAAACGTGTAAACAAAATGAATTTCCTTTTTCTTGTTATTTGTTCTTTTCTCATTTTCGATTTCTAACACTTGTTTTTCATTCATCCAATCAATTTTAAATTGAGGAGCATATTTAGCAAGTGTTAGATAATCGTATTTATATAAAGTAGGGGATTTTTCAATCGCATTGTTTAAACAATGTGGATTTTTAAAACCGAGTCCCCATTTTTCTTTTAATGCTTCCTCACTCCGTGGTTTATTCATAAAAATTGTTTGTTCAGATTGGTTCCTTCGATAAACTCTGATACCAATTGATAGTCCAAGATCACTAAATCCTAGAGAGAGAAAGTAGAGAGAGAGTTCAAGGCACAAGATGAAGTTTGTATTGATGTATGCGTGAAAGTCTTACAAACAACCAAGACCAAAGGGACTTAAATACCCTTGGTTAATACTACACAGTATTAGACTCTAAACACAGTATTTGACCAAGCCTATAAATACAATGATTACTATAAAATCAGACTTAACAAGTCGTTCTACCTGGCTTCGGCAGGTGTCTTCCAAGGATGATACTCGTTCAGTCAATACAGATATTGTGTGCTGCAAAGACTGAAGGAGCGTTGTTTGGTGCTGGAAGGCTTCAGGAGATATCGTGGGTGGGGGTGGGGGTGTTGGAGTAGATGCTTGGGCACATAGTAAGGAAAGTAGATCGGCATCTTGGGTGGGTTCAACTTGAGATTGGGCAAGTAGTTTGGCTAGAAGGATGGATTTTAGATCATCGATAGACATATCTGAAGCAGTGGTAGAGGGTTGTGGTGTAGGAGGTAGTGGTTCAGGCTTAGTCCCTGGACCTATGCCTTTGATCAGACGTTTGAGTGCATCTACCTCTTCCCTCATCTCGGTACGCATGATAGAATGGACAGCCTTTAGGGCGTCATCCAAAAATTCCCTTGAGACAAACTCGGGGTGAATAACTCCTGGGTCACTTAGACTTCCAGTTGTGATGACGACTGTAGAAGTCGCACCACCTACGTTCACAGCTGGCATAAAAATAGTTGTGGTAGGACTTCCACCCAATCCTCGTAAACCAACCGAAGTTGGAATTACTATGGGTGTTCCGGCCGGGCCACTAAGGCCTCTAGCAGTAGTCGAGAAAGGTACCTGTGTCCTAGGCAAAGGAGATATAATATCAAATGGCTCTAGACGCTATGTACCCAAAGAAGGCGAGGACGGGGGCTGGTGTCCTCTTGTTTCAATACCAGAACTCTCCAAGCGAGAGACCGGTAGCGTTTGTGCTAAATCCCCGTGAGAAATTGAAACCAACATCTGTTGAGAGATGTTGGAGTGGCTTGGGGGCGTGCAATTGCGTCGCTAGGTCCACGACGGCTTCTTCAATACCCTGTCTCAACACATGAGACTGGGTAGCAGATGTGGCTACTTGGCTGGATAGGGTTAGGGGGAGGTCAACCGGAGATGGTTACCTCATCACTCGTGTTCGCTCAGAATCAAATTTACTCTTTCTTTGCCTCTCTCTCTCTACTCACATTTACATTTTCAACTATAACTCCCTCCGCTCTCCTTGTCTCTCCAGGTGAGGGCTCATCATCGTCACCATCAGAGTCAGATGACTCATCACTTGATTCCAATGCTTTGGTGGCTGATGCCGACTGGGTGCCGGATGAATCTGGTATCTCCTCAGTTTCGGTGGCAGAAGAGGATTGAATCTGAATGCTTTCTGTAGCTGAGTCCTCTTCCACCGTCTGAGAGGTTGTCGGTGATGGTGTAGGAGGTCTGCGAGAAGTACTGGCCTGGCTTTGTCTAACGGCGCTGGCCTCTTCAGAACCCCTCACAATATTTCCACTCTGCACACCTTGTCCGGGAGCCCCAGCCCTCTGGACTCTACCGCCTCTCGTACGTAGACCCTCACGTCGCTCAAGTCTCGCTCCCTGGGGAGGTCCTTCTGGTTCTGGATGGACCATAGGAGTTGGTAGGTTGTGTATGCGCCAATAATCTATCACACTCAACGTCGTCGGACTAGCATAGGCCAGTAACCCGTCTGGAATCTTTCGGGCGACTATACCTTCGGGATCAGGACGAATAGGGATACGATGAGTCGGGTTATGCAGACATGTAGGATGCGAAGAGCGTCGAGCAATGGTTGGATGAAGATCCATGTAGTGGCGGATGAAGATCTAGATAAATCGCATGACCGGAATGAAGTTCCGTCGTTTTGTAGCGTTGTCTCGGACCTTCTGGACGAGCTCGAACCAAAGAATGTCCGTATAATCGGCATGGCGGTGGAATGCCACGGCATGGAAGAGGCATAGGATGTTGATGCTCATCTGGTCGATGCCTTTCATTATAGCCGACAGGCACCGATTGAGGTACGTAAAAAGGGTGTACCAGATAGTAGTCAGATTCTTCCTGTTGAAGGTGGATGGAAGACGTAAAGGCGTGCGGTACCCCAAGGACTGTATGTCGGAGAAGAGAATAGCGTCGGGGACGATTGGATCGAAACTGTTTCTCCCTGGAAACGAATTAGCGTTCGGTAAGTGGAGAAACTGGCGAAAGAGCTCTCGCGTGAGCAGTACTGTTGTTGTGTCGATTCGGCCTTCCAGATGAAAGCCATCGTCGGCCTCAACCAGAGTGAGTGAGCGCCAGAACTGTTATAAGTAGATATGGGGCACTTCGGCGGTCTCCGTGAGGGCATAAGAGAGTGGATGGCCTCGTAGGATCTCGACCATCACTTGGTATTGACACTCAGGTTGAGTGACGTCGAGATGGAAATTGTTTGGCGTGAGTGGAACGAAATGATCCGGATGAATCAGTTCATTGTCAGCGATGGGGTCAATCTCCTGGTTCGAGTTTTGAGCCATTGTACCTGTTAATATATAACATGTTAGTACTCGGGTACATTCAAAAAAAAGATCTACTTGGAATTAAACGGTCAAAGATTTAGAATCCATGACCAATTCAAACCCTAATCTGGGAACCAGGGTCAATAACCAAGTCTCTCACCACAAATTCAATTATCAACCATATATGTACTATGAAGCTCATAAGTAACTCAAAATCCACCAACATACAGATTGCAAAGAATAACACCCAACCGACCGGGGTCTAGCAACGACCGGGGTATGGCTCGATCGGGGTCGAGCCTCGACCGGGGTTCCCATCAACCGGTGTTAGGAATGGACCGGGGTCAAACGACCGGAGTCGAAGACGACCGGGGTCACTTGCGACTGGGGTTAACGACCGGTGTTAAACCAAAGTCGAGCCGACCGGTGGCAAAGACCGGTGACAAACCAGATATTGATATCGATTTTTAGAGACACACAAGACAGATAATAAAATCCACATAATCGACAACCATAATCACATATCTTTGATTATTAAGCACCCCACAGATTTCAAGAAACCTAAACCATAGACAACCTTAAACCCCGGGACCAAGTCGACCGGGGTCACCCAATCGACCGATGTCGACCGGTGTCAACTAGTCGACCAGGGTCAAACCAAACGACACAGAACATCCACCCCACATAAACCAGATTCGATAATCGTTTTCTGATTTATACTTAACGAAAATCCCAAACAGATCAAAAACAAACACTTAGCACCAACCCATGCAAACCTTATCCAACACGATCGAAAACCAAGAATCAATCGACCTAGAACCTCGGCATCAACATTGAGTCGGTGTTAGCGAGGCTTCTGTCGTCGACTTAGAACCCCATATCGACCAAAATCGACGGCGGCGCCGAACGATACACAAACCGAGGTCGACGATGAGGTGATAAGGGTAGGGCGGCGGTCGACCAGCCATAGCCTGAGGTCGGCGGCGGCGGTGGTTGATAGGGACGACCAGGGGTCGATTTGGTTTAAGCCGTCGACCGGGGTCGATTTGGTTTAAGCCGTCGACCGGGGTCGATTTGGGGCTATGAACATCGACCGAGGTCGATCGAACCCGTAACCAGGACGAGAATAGCGAGAGAGAGAGAGAGAGATCATAAACGTACGTGGTGTGGATGATCGATTGCGAGAGAGGGAGACGAGAGAGATATAGGATTAAGAGAAAGAGTGATAGAAAGAATGAGGGAAAAAGAGAGAGGCCGGGGTGTTTTAAACCCCCGGTCGCGGGTTTGGCCGGGTTTCGGTTCGGGCCGGGGCAGGTTTGTTTCGGTTCAAATTTAAACCCAAACCCAGAAACCAAACCCTTTTTTTTAATCAAAGAATAGAGATTAAAAAAATGAATGATTAATAGCAAACCTAAGACTTAACTAAAGAAAAATTTTAAAAAAATTAGCCTAAGATTGAAATAACGAAAAAAAATTCTAGAAGAAACGGCTCCCCCTCAAATTTGAAACCACTTACAAAAAAAATCCGCTCCCCCTTGACGATAGGAGGCAGATAACGAGATACAAAAATAACTTATCTGCTCCCCCTCGAATGGAGGACATACAAAACTTACGAATCATCTGGCGCTAGTGCTCCCCCTGAACACATGAACAGCTCGAGAAACTCACCACAAACGACATACTCTTTAAGTGTCGAACTACTGGACTGCAAAAAGAAAATTAAACACCACGAAGACCAAAGAAACACACGAGAAAAAATAAAAATGAGCGAAATCTAACTTATTAATACAGAAGTTTGAAACTTGTACAGAACTTAACGAGTAAAATTCAAAAACCAATGAGTGGGGCTATGAACATCCAGAGACAAGTCACTGGGGCATTAAGTCACAGTCATTCGTTATTGAATGAGACTCGGCGAGGTCTGTATAAACGTCAAACTTTCAGATTAAGCATACCTAGCTTGGACACTAGATAATTAAAACGTTTTTCGTCCAAGGCTTTGGTAAACAGGTCTGCAATCTGATGTTCTGTATTAACAAAGTAGAGTTCGATGGTACCTCTTTCCACGTGGTCTTTAATGAAATGATAGCGCACATCAATGTGCTTCGTCTTCGTGTGTTGGACGGGATTGTTTTATATAGTAATGGCGCTCTTCGAGTCGCAGTAAATGGGGATCTTCGAGTAATGGAAGCCATAGTCTTTCAGCTGGGTGCGCATCCAAATAACTTGCGAGCAACAACTGGCGGCTGCTACATACTCTGCCTCGGCGGTAGAGGTTGACACACAGTTTTGCTTCTTCGAAGCCAGCTGACAAGACGATCACCCAAGAACTGGACATGTCCCGTTGTGCTTTTTCGGTCCAGCATATTTCCGGCATGGTCAGTGTCTGAATAAGTTGTCAGTTCAAAACCTGTCTCTTTCAGGTACCACAAACCAAGATCAGCAGTACCTTTTAAATAACGGAATATACGCTTAACTGCAGATAAGTGAGACTCTTTCGGTTTTGACTGAAATCTGGCACACAAGAATGTCGAAAACATAATGTCTGGTCGGCTAGCCGTCAAGTACATCAGTGAACCTATCATTCCTCTATAAGTCTTAGCATCCACATCCGTTCCGTCAGGATCGGTGTGTAGCTTTATACTGGTAGACATGGGGGTTTTCATAGGTGAAGAATTTTCCATCTGGTATTTCCGAAGAATATCCGAGATGTACTTAGATTGATTAATGAAAATTCCTGTTGCTAATTGTTTAACTTGAAGACCCAGGAAAAAATTCATTTGACCAATCATGCTCATTTGAAAATGTTTACTCATGAGGGCTGAGAAGTTCTGACAGTACTTAGGGTTTGTTGAGCCAAAGATTATGTCATCGACATAGATCTGTACAAGAATAATATCACGCTTTTCCTTTTTAATAAATAGGGTGGTGTCGATCTTACCTTTGGAAAAGCCAGATTTAACTAAGAAGGATGAGAGTGCATCATACCAGGCTCGTGGCGCTTACTTGAGACCGTATAAGGCCTTGTCAAGAAAGTAGACGTGATGCGGTTTGTCAGAACTCACGAAGCCTTCGGGTTGCGAGACATAAACTTCCTCTTTGAGAACGCCATTCAGAAACGCGGATTTCACATCCATTTGAAAGACAATGAAGTTCTTGTGAGCGGCGTAGGCAAGGAACATGCGAATCGCTTCAATTCGTGCAACCGGTGCGAACGTCTCATCGTAATCTATGCCTTCTTGCTGGCGATATCCTTTGGCTACCAGACGCGCTTTGTTCCGGACTATGATTCCATCTTCGTCCTTCTTGTTCTTGAAAATCCATTTTGTCCCAATCACCGTCTTATTCTTTGGCCGGAGAACAAGTCGCCATACTTTGAGGCTCTCAAATTGGTTGAGTTCCTCTTGCATAATTATCACCCAGTCCGGATCATTCAATGCTTCGGAGACGGTTGAAGATTCGATACGGCTCAGGAACGAAGAGAATAGACAGTCATTCGCGGTGGTGGATCGAGTCTGAACATGTGAATTGGGATCACCGATGATCTGATGTAGGGGATGAGCTCGTGTCCACTTGGTGTAGTGTGGAAGAGGTTGATATGTCTGTTGTGAGGTGTCGGAATCCACATAACCACCTGGGGGGAGATCCTGAACTGCTTCGAGGGAAGACGGCCTGTGAGGTGGAAGCTCCGGGGCTGGAGTCGGGCGAGAGGTCGAGGTCGACTCAGCGGGTGATGAATCGATGACGGTATCTGGGATTGCCGGAGAGGGAACTTCAGTAGCACCTTCAGTAGGGGTCGGTTCAGGAGTTCCAACTGTTGCCGGTGCGTCAGGAGGAACTTGAGAGGTTGGAGGGGGGTCAGGCGAGGTTGAATCACCTGAGTCAGTTGGACCAGTGACCTGTGTCACTTCTTGTGCTTGAGCATCATTCCTGTTACATGATATAGCATTAGGAATGAAAGGAAAGTAATCATCATAAAAATGCTCAAAAAGTAAATCCAAATCTGAAAGATGTACTCTTGACGTAGACGCTTGATTTGGATCTACTAGAGATTGTGTAGATCCTGAACGTAATTGTCCAGAAGCTAACACGCCAGTTAAAGCGGGTTCTGAACTGAGGTGTTCAGAAGCCATATCAGCGGCCTCGTCAAAAGTCACGTTTACACTCTCAACGACGGTCTTTGTCCGTTTGTTGTAGACTCTGTAAGCTTTGGCTTGCTGTGAATAGCCGATGAACACTCCTTCGTCCGCTTTTGGGCTGAATTTGCCGAGATCGTCCTTGTCATTCAGTACGAAGCACGTGCATCTGAATGCATGGAAATAGTTGATGTTCGGGATGCGTTTGTTGATGATCTCGTATGGAGTCTTGTTGAACCGCTTGTTGATGATAGTATGGTTTTGTGTATAGCATGCGGTAGCAACTCCTTCTGCCCATAAATATAGTGGGAGCTTGGACTGAGATAACATCGTGTGCGCGGCTTCGACAAGAGTTCGATTACGGCGCTCTACTACCCCGTTTTGTTGAGGAGTACGAGCAGCTGAGAAAGTGTGGGTAATACCCACTGATGTCAGGTAACTAGTGAGCACTTGATTCTTGAACTCTGTGTCGTTATCCTTCCTAATGGTCTGAACTGATTGGTTGAGACTGACTTGAATGCTCTTCAGGAGAGAAATGATCAACTCGGGGGTTTCATCCTTTGAACGAAGGAATCTAACCCACGTGTAGCGAGAAAAGTCATCAACCACCACTAGGACATACTTCTTGTGATTGATACTCTGAATGCGCATCGGTCCACACAAATCCATATGAATGAGTTCGAGGGACCGAGAAGTACTAGGAGTGGCTCTAGACTTGTGAGAAGCCTTCTTCATCTTGCCCATTTCACAGGCGGCACACAAATGATCTTTTTCAAACTTAAGATCTGGCATTCCCCTCACGTGTCCACCGAGCACCAACTTATTGATAGTCTTGAAGTTCAGGTGCGAGAGTCTACGATGCCATAACCAGTGTTGTTTAGTTGAGGCTTTGGACATCAAACAAACTTCCTTATCTGCTTTTAGAGACGAGAGGTCAATCGTGTAGAGATTTGTGCGACGCGTTCCAGCAAGAATTTCTTTTCCATCTTCAGTCCAAACGCTGCACCTTTTTGCTTTGAAGGTGACCTCTAGATTCTTATCGCAGAATTAACCGATGTTGAACAAGTTGTGACCAAGACCTTCGACATAGGACATTTTCTTAATGGTGAGATTATCCTTAACGATATCGCCATAACCCAAGATGGGATAATAATGGTCATTCCCAAAACGTACATTTCCACAAAACTTCTCGGTGAAGTTTGTGAGAAGCTCCTTTCTTCTGGTCATGTGCTTGGAGCAGCCTGAATCTAAATACCACACATGACCGTCCTGCAAAACAAGTTAAGGCTTTTTAGGTACCCATTTGTAAATGGGTCCTTTTGGATTAGACTTAACAGCCGACTGAGAGACCCGTTTGGACTTGGGTCTGTTCCTATGGCGGGGAGCATCAATCTTTGAATGATAATTAGAAACATGATACGACCCAAACCAATCAGATGCAAATCTACGATCAACAAAATCATTCAATCCATAATAGGAGCAACAAACACAATCATGAGACAGTTGAAGTAATTGCTGAATTGAATGAACTTTTAAAGGAAATAATCCATTACATTCAACCAAAGGTTTAGAATTAAAAACATCATGACTGTTATTATTTTTCCTAGGATTTAAAACTGGATTAACTAATTCTGTCTTCGCCGTGCTCTCCTTAGACTTCTTAGCTACCCACTCGTACTTGACTTCTTTGCGTCGACCAAAAGTATCTGAAAGACCGTTAAACCCATAGTCAGAAGATTTGAATTTTGATGATTGTTTCTTTTTAGAGCGACTAGTCTTTTTCTTCTTCTGTGAACGTCTTTTGGATTTATAATTTGAAGAATTATTCACAGAAGAGTTTTATGGGGCAGATATGGAACATTCACCCTTGTAAAATTTTACCACAAGCTCACAAGTAGAAGTTAGAAAATCAACGTGACTTGGAAGTGAAGGATTAAAGTCAAATTGGTCTAATTGACTGTCTAGACACACCTCAGAATTCAGAAAGGCTGAAAATTCCATTTCCTCATCAGAAGGAGCCTTATCACTTGACGAATTCAGGACATCGGAAGGATTTGTTTTAAGCGGATCATAGGCGGAAGCGTTCTGAAAATCAGAACAATGATCCGTTTCTAAAGATTGAAGCTCTTTTCCTTTGTTTGAAAGATTTGGTGACGAGTCACCCAAAAAGGCTTTACAGGAAGATGTATCCGAGGGTGGATAGGAATTTTCAGACAGATGAATTTTCTCAACTTGGAGAGTTTCAGTCTTAGCTTGAGGCTGAGCTTTGTGAAGTCGCTCTTTCATCAGATATGTTGCCACTGCAGCCAGTTGTGAATTAAGCTTCTTTATTTCTGTCTGACATAATTCCTTTTCCTCCGCCGACACAAATTCCTTTTTATCGGAATTGAGACACTCAATTTGGGATAATAGCTCTTGTTTTTCCTTTTGAAAAATGTTCCTCTCCTGTTCAAATGACTCTTCTAGCTGAACAATTTTCTTTTCTAAAATCAGAGGTGGAACATAAACTTTATGGTCTATTAGTTCCTCATCAGTTTCAACGGTTTTAGCATCTAGTTCAGCTTGAGTGTAGCTTCGAAAATAGTCATTTGACAGGAAACAGGATTTTTCAGCGTTGTAAGATGCATTCAATGAATCATAAACAAAAGGAAGTTGCATTTTGGTAGAGTTCTTCCTTCGCAAATTGTCCTGTTCTGTGTCCTCATCATCAAGTGGCTTGGTCCAATTGATTTTGTACTCTGGGTAGGTTTTATCTATTCCAAAAAATTCGAACGCATATAACGTAGGAACTTTGGATAAGGCATTTTTCAAATAACGTGGGTTATCGTAACTGATACCCGTCTCTGAATATTTGAATTCTTTTGGTGTAATTAGATTCAGCGTTTGATGAGATTGACCAATTTTATAAAGTTTATGTTCAAGATCCTTTAACTGAGTAGATAACCTTTGATTCTTATTTTTATAAGTCACGCTTTGAGTTACAATATCAATTTTCTCATTTTCTGACATGCGAAGCTTATAGGTAATATCATCTACTTTGGTCTTTAACTCTTTTGATTCTTTTGAACAACTCTCACACTCTTCTTTGAGATTTGAAATTATGCACATGTTGCCAGCAATTTCTATGCTTTGTTTTTCAATACATTCAGACTGTGATGACACACGTTTTTTCAGAGATGAGATGAGTTGTTCATTTTCTTTTATGGTTCGCTTGTAGGAGTCTAATTTTTGCATAGTGATTTTCATCTGATCAATTAAGGCTTCTTGGTAAGGAGCACATACCTGACATGGGGAATTACGATCATCATCATCAGTATCGTACTGTGTTGAATGCTTGCCCATGAAACACAAGTGTGCTTCTTCATCAGCTTCTTCTTCATCAGATACATTTAGCCAGTAGTCATCTTCTGCCATGAGAGCCTTACCTGCTTCCTTTTCTTTGGCCAGCAACATCTTGGCTTTGTAGTAATCTGAGTTGCGCACGACAGGCTTTCGGCAGTCTTTGGCAAAGTGACCCAACCGACCACAGTTATAGCATTTGATTGGCTCCTCTTTTGCTTTCTCTTCAGGTCTTTTCTCAGGCTTCTTACCTTCATCAGCGCGTCTCTTCCCTTCATACTTCTCTTTATGATCACGTCGATTGAGAGGAGTAGTGGAGTATCTTTGCTTGTTTGAGGAAGACTAGTTGAAGAACTTCCTTTTCTAGAACGCTTGGGTTAAGAACAGCACTGCCTCTTTAATCTGAGTATATTCTGGATCCGAGTCACTGTCAGAGTCTTCGGGTTCAGAATCACTTTTCACTGGCTCCTTTTCAGACGAGCGGCTGACAGATTTACCTCTTTTATCTGAGACAAGCGCTAACGGATCAACCACCGGCTTTTCATCTGCTTTTTGATTTCCTATCAACTCAAGAACTTCCTCTTCATCTTGGAGAAGCATTTCATATAGTTCAGGTAGTGCAATCTTCTCCAGGGCTTGAGTATGACGAATATGAGAGACGAACGTCTTCCACTCTGGCTGAAGATTGTTCATGAACTTGATCTTGTTCTCGGTGTTCGTCTTCGTGATTTGGTTTTTATGCAGATCGTTCAGAAGCAGGTTGAACCGTTCATAGGTTTCCGTGAGCGTCTCGCCTTTTCTAGCTTTGAAGCCATCATATCGGGTGATGCAATTTGTCACCTTCAGCTGAATGTTTATTCTGCTACCCATCATCATCTTTTCAATCTGGTCCCACATTCCTTTTGCTATCTCCTTGTAACTATCGATGCAGACATATATGTCGTTGGGTAGACTTTGGAGAATATAGGACCTTGCATGCTTTTCAGCGTCATACATGCTCCTTTCTGGAGGGGTAAACTCACCGAGAGTTTTCCGAACATGACGGTCTGGTCGACCTTCATCTTGGTTTTCAGGCAGAACTTTCATCGGCCAGGGTTGCGGCCCCTCCTTCAGACACTTAAGTATTTCCTCGTAGTCTGGTTTCGCTTCGATAAAGTTCATGAAGCGATCATGCCATTGTGGGTATTCTCCCCGATAGAGCACCGGAGGTTTTTGATCTGAACCAATGGCTAGGGCTTCTCTCGAATTCATCTTAACTCTTTAACTCTTTAAATCTTAAAAGCACTATAGCGATCGTGAGACAAAACAAGATGATCCAAAAAATATATATATAATAAGCAAGCAAGGACCGGTCGAAGCAAGAGTCCGGTCGAAGCAAGGACCCGGTCGAAGCAAGGACCTGGTCGAAACGACACGAGTCCGGTCAACAGGACACCGGGAGCAAGGCACCGGTCAACAAGGTACCGGTCGTGGTACCGGTCGAGACATGAGTCCGGTCAGCGTACCGGTCACAAAGATCCGGTCGCATAACACCGGTCAACAAGATACCGGTCGATGAGTCCGGTCGAAGGGACGGGTCCGGTCGCAGAAACCGGTCAACAAGGAACCGGTCAGGCACCGGTCAAGACACCGGTCCACAAGAAACCGATCGTATGAGTTCGGTCACGTGGATCCGGTCAAGAGGATCCGGTCGAGAGGGTCCGGTCGAATATCAATAACAGATAAACACTTCGATAAACAGATAAGCGATCGATAACAGATAATCACCGAAAAAATCGATGAATCTGGAAATCGATCAAACCCAGAAAATCAATAGTACTGAACTTTAACCCAGAAATCGATTTCAATGAAAAAATATGCAGACTTATCACCACAGAAAGAAATCGATATGTAGATATATGAACCAGAACACAGTAAAAAAAATCTATCCAGAATACTATCGATTTAGCAATAATTTAAATCAATCAATTCAAACAGACTTGATTTTCCAAAAAAAATCAATCCAGATTAATTCAAACTATGAATCCAGAAATCGATATGGCAGAAACAGGTATCAATCAAAAATTTCAACCAATATTATATCGAATTAAAAAAAACTTCCGACAAACCTCACTGTTTTTCAGAGAAAAAAAAACTTTAATCCTGGAAATCAATTATGCAGATCAATAAGTTTATCGAACTCAAAACACATCGACCGAATACATTATCTTTCCAGAAAAAAAAATCCAATCCAAAACACAGATATGAACAAACTTCAACCAGAACAAGAAAACAAAATCGACCAACAAGATAAATCAAATATGCAGACTTTGATCCATGAGAATATTATCTAATAGGCGATTAAAGGGTTTTAGACAAACCTTTTTGGATCAAAAACTTCTGTCTCTTTGCTCTGATACCAATTGTAGATCCCAGTACAGTGCAATCACGAAAAATAATATCAATGAAGAACAATTAATTAGTCACAACCTCTAGTCATATGATTAATATTCAAGAAAGGTTTAGGTTTACAGAGAGAATATCTGATAAGCAAAGTAAACCTACTGACTAGAGAATTATGAATGAGATGTAAACTGAATAATGAAACTAATACATGACTTATATATGTCACGCACTAAGTTAATGGGCCTAAAGGGCTTTGGGACCAATAAAGAAATAAACTTTGGAATAATTACAATATGCACCTTGAACTTTTATTTAACATATAAATACCCTAACAGGGTAAATCCCTAGCTTGCGTGTAAGTGACGGTTTGGAGATAAACGCTTATGTAACGTTGGATAATTGTTTTGCTATTAGCTATCAATTTCACTATTCACTCCTTGTTTCTGAGTTTCATCCAAGTGCTTCTTGATGGGGTGACGTACATTGTTTCACTTGGATGAGTTGGCTTGATTGCAAGACAACGCAAACTTCAGAACACTAAAGTGTTATAGGGGTTGTAACAAACCATCTCAATCTTAGATGATTGTAAACTATACGGGGAGAACGATAATATATGTGTGGCATTAGTTCGGTCACCTAATTAGGCGCTGCTGGTAACCTATCCTAATATGAACCTTGCAAAAGGGTTGTGCAAACCGATAGTGAAGTTGATAACAAGTGTTGTAGCATGATTCCTTTTATATAGTTGCTTACAACACCAGCCGGATCTTACACCCTTGCTTTCTTTTAATCTTTTTCAAGCACTTTAATTTACTGTCAACAACACTCAAAGATCATTCCTTCCAAACCTTTTCTGAAATCACTTTTTAAGCTTGACTTGGAATTACTACTTGTTTTATTGTCTCTGTGGGATCGATATTCGATACTTAGTACCACTTTATTACTTGATCAAACGATAGTGGTTTAACATGTATACTTGCATGGTATTCCATTTGTAATTTTCGGGTTACATAATCATCCGACCAAATGCCATAAATAAAAATTAGACAACAAACTACTGAAACGAAAAGAGGATAAATTTGCAATAGAGGCAGCTTCTCAAAACGCGAGTAGTGGATAAGACACGAAGAAGAAGAAAACAGTACTAAGTATCTAGACTCGCATAATTGACTAACACAAACAAGGTTCAAAGTAAGCTTTGGAATATAATAAACATTTGGAAGTGATACAGTAGATGTAACAATTGAACCAACACCTTCCAATGGCATAGGAGTGCCATCAGCCGTCACACTCGATATAGACGAATTTGGAGACAATGAAGCGAAAGACGATAACTGAGGGGACATATGGTGCGAAGCAACTGAATCCAAGATCCATATGGAAGATGATATACCTGAGGTACTCGATGAGGACAAACCTTTGTGAGATGAGGCTAACATGGCAGGTGGATGTTGTGAGGCAAGGAACTGTTGAAACTGCTCAAACACAAGAGGATCCAAAGATGGAGCAGCCACTGCAGTATTGAACTGAGATGGACGAGGTGTTAACGGAGCAGGCTTTCATGAACACTGTTGTTGCGACGATCAATTAGGTTGTTGCGACGATGGTCGATACTGATATTGTTGTTTGCCTCTACTTAACAATAAAGGACATTGAGACTTCCAATGACCTTTTTGTTTGCAAAAAGCACATTCATCTTGAGATACTTTGGAGCTAGCCTAGTTTGATTAATAATCGATGGCTGTTGTGGGACTGGAAAAACAGATGGAATGTGTAACACCCTAAATTTTAGAAGGAATTTAAACCTGAATAATGACGTAAGATTGACATCAATGAAATATAATCAACCAAAAAGAGGAAAGAGTAAAAGCGTTTACAACTTAGAAATGAGAATAATAACAACCTACTAATATAAACCATTCTAGCTTAGATTATAGATGGGTGTCGTCATCATTGTCCAAAAGAAGCCATCAATAATATGCACGCTCACGGATCCAAAAATCACTATTCCCAAAAGACTGGCCTCTACGGGACTCATCCTTCCTCTCAAGGCTTCGCCAACCCGTCGCTAAAAGAACCTGATATACACATCAGTTTAGAAAAAGTGTTAGGCTTGGAGCCTACTGAGAACAACCAATAATAAATAATTAACTGAGTAATAGAGTTAAATACAATGGGATGACTGTTGCTAGAATCCATTTCCGGTAAGAACATTAGACAATTACCCCACATGACATTTATCATTTTATTAAGACGGGGGAGACCTAATTTATTATAAGTTGTGACGGAACAAAAAATTAACACAACCTATATAAGTCACATATCAAGGATGGATAATTTACAAACATCAATCCTATCCAGATCTTTAGTCATTTTGAACATCAACTCTATCTAAGTCTTTAGTTCGGTATAAAGGCGGGTTTAACTCTATCCAAGTCTTTTACCCAAAGATTCTCCAAGTTCAACCCTATCCAGGTCTTTACCTTGGGATCTCACCATCCTTGATAACTCGCTCATTTTAAGAGCTTGAGATGCAATTAACATCAATCCCAAGCATGCAATTTAAGTGCAAAAGCATACCAATACAAGATAATCCGATTATTATACTCATGGATCCATGATGTTATAGTCTACTCATTCACTTCTCAAGACATGTCATACCATCAGTCAATAAGTAAAACAAATGTTTTCAAGGAGACATTAAATGCCCAAATCCATTTTTCCATCAAACGCCCATTTGGGTTCCAAAACTCTTCACAGTCTAAAAGAAATCAACATTTATAAACATCAAACCATTTTTTACCATCCATTTATCCAATCTCTAAAATACTCCAAAACCTTAATTTTGAACATAGTTGTGTCAACCACCCAAATGAGAGGTAATAAAGTAAAGCTTGAAGAAAGCATAACCATGAGGTTTAATGTGTATATAGTTTTAGAAAATAAAAGGATCAACTCACAATATTGGGTTTTGATAATAACCCAAAACCTAGAATTTCCTTTTTGAAGGAAATAACAATGGAGGTGGTGGATCTTTGTTCTCAGGTTCTCAACTTGATTGATGGCACCAAATCTTGCAATAAATGGGATTGAATGCACTTTGAGACCCTCTAGAATCGCAAATTAATGAACAGGGAGGTTGAGAGTGTTTTCAAGAGAGTTGGGTGGAGAAGTAAATGAGAATGAGGGAACAAAAGGGGTTTAAAACGTTCAGGGACCGTCAGCAATAGTGACATGCGACTACGTCGGCATAGTCACCCTCTTTGGGTGACCCGCGGTACCACTCTCGCGATTGTGACCATGCAATAGTGACCCTAGCACTATCGTCGGGCACTGTCGCCCAAGGTGTACCGTGAGTGGGTTGGAGGTCGCGACTGTGACACGCGACTATGCCCTATGGCATAGTTGTCGGGCACTTTCGCCCCACCAGTACCGAATGCTGACTTTTGGTTTTTTCAATGCATGGTTCGATTGCTCGTTAAGGAAACAAAATAATGGTTCAATCATGCTTCTTATAGTAATCAAAATAAGGAAATGACGTTACAAAACTCACCGAATTTCCGGACATTACAGAGAGGCAGATGGAATAGTCCCATTATCAGCATGACACTTAAGATGAGTTTCTTCTGCTAACAATTATTAACCACTGAGTCAATTGTTGGAAGAGGATTACAATGTAGGATGGACCCACGCAATCCCTCAAAATCACTACGAAGGCCATCAAAAATTGTACCATACATTGTTCTTCTCTTCGAGCCATATAGGGTTTAAAAGAGTGCAATGCTTCTGATTATGTTAAGGCCAGCTGATCCCATAATGCAGATATGGCATAATAGAAATTATGTATACTCATATCGTTCTGTTGAAGTGCACGAATATCTGTCTCCAATTGATATTGTTTGGAAAAGTTAGATTGTGTGTACAATCTAGCCAAATGATCCCAAACCTCTTTAGCAGTGTCATATTTAGCCAACCGAGAGCCAATGGATTGAGTGGCAGAATTACTGATCCATGTAATAAACTTCGAATTATCAGTCTCCCAAGCATCCATTGCAGTTAAATAATTTGTTGCCTTGTCATCCGTAGGTTTAGTCTGCAGTCCACTAATGTAACTCCACATTGATTTTCCACGCAAGAAATTCTTCATAACATAGCTCCAATACGAATAGTTTTTACCATCCAATTGAACACTAATCGGTTTAAGAGAATCATCTTTACGGCCGGCCATGAGGACAAATATAATAATCACAATCTCGAAACAGAATATGGAATTCGAAATCTGATATAAAACGAAGAAACCAATATCAAACAAGAAAATAAACCAACCGACGAGACCAAAATTGAATCAAGGGATACCAGATTGCCACGATTGCAAGAGACCACAAACCCAAAATCGATTCACCAAAAACTGTCTTCTATCGATAGAAACCCAAATTCGAACAACCAACAAAAAACAAATTGAAGCGGCTAGGAAAGTCGTCCGAAAATTAACGTTAACGTTTCTTCAACAGATATAAATCAAATTGATGGTTGGGTGGCTCTGATACCATGTAGATTTCAGAGAAAGGGTTCTAGGGTTACATTAGAATACTAATGCATAATGCAATACAAGGAAAAGAAAAAGTTTATATAACTAGGGCAAATATAAGAAAAGAAAATACTAAGGTGGCGTTTGGTTCGCAGATTCTGAAAAAATCTGATGGAATTTGAATGTTGAATTCCATTGACCAAATTTCATTCCTTTGTTTGGTTCGTTCTTTTTCACGGAAGGAATCTCTACATTCCATCAAATTCCACAAGTGAGTGAATTTAACATTCTTTAGCAACTACAAGGTATTTTGATGGACTGAAATTCTTTTTTTTTCACAATACCACATATATCCTTAATCCAATATAACCTAATCACATAAAACCTATTTGATTAAACCACGCCTCCATCGGTTCCTTCTCCAAACCACCACCGACCACCGTCGATCTGACCCACCGCCGATCTGAACCACCGCCGACCACCATCGATCTGCCCCACAGTCGACCAACCACCGCCGATCTGAACCACCGGCGACCATCATCGATCTGAACCACCGCCAACCACATCCGATCTGAACCACCGCCGACCACATCCGGTCTGAACCACCGCTTACCACATCCAATCTGAACCACCGTTCCGAACCACCACCGACCACCACGAATCTGAACCACCGTTACGAATAAAATATTTTTAATGGCTATTTTATTAAAGCACTTTTTGTTTAAAAAATTAAAATTATCAAAAAGGGGTATTTTGGTCATTTATCAATATTTCATTCCAATTCCAAAGCTACATTTTGTGAACCAAACAGACAGATTACAATTCCTTTAACAAATTCCATTCCAATTCTAGCAACCAAACAGGTGGTTAAATCTGACAACATTCCATACGAATTACTTCAAAGTCAAATTCATTTGACAAATTCCATTTCATCCAAAAACATTATGCGAACCAAACTCACCTAAGAAAAGGCCCAAGCCCTATAAGCAAATATAAGCTTACAATATCAACAGTATGTATATTTTAACAGATCAAACCCATTAAGGGCGTTTATCAAACGCTTATCTGATAAAAGGCTTACTAACAACAGACATCACCCTCACTTACTTTATCATGTAACATTCTTGACCATCAAAAGATATTGTTGGTACGCGTCTTAAACCCAGTAAGTGCTTACTGGGTAAGAGTCTTTTCCCTTACTTACCGGATAAGACTCTCGATCTTTGTTATGCCTCTTACCGGGTAAGATTCTCGGTCCTTTCCATACTCAATTGGTATGGTAAGTGATATTGGTAATCGTTTACCCGGTAAATGTTTAGTAAAAGTGTAACACCCATAAATTTCGGTAGGTAAAGGTCACCCGGACTTTTTGCAACATGTAAATGGTGGGATTTATCTCGGGAATTCATTACTTAAAGTCCCTAAGAGTTTCAGGAGTGTTGGCATAGAAAAAGTCGAGTTTCGGGGATCGGTACATGCCCGGCGACTATGCCAAGCGACTATGACAGTGTCACTGTCGCCTGGCAAAGTCGCCGAAAGGGGAGCACTTTCGATACACCTTGTGCGACAATGCCCTGCGACATTGACATGGTCATAGTCGCATGGGAAATGTCGCCCACGGGTACCAGAGCCTTAAATGTACGATTTTTCAGTCATTCTTCTCATTTCTCATTTCTCACTTCTAATCTATTCTCTCTCACCCAAATCATTTCTCCTTCTTCCCACACAAACCCTAATCAATTTTGGAGACTTACCCATGAAGATTAGAGTGTTCCTTCCCTACCTCATGCTAGTGGTTTCACCTTGTGACAGAAGATCAAATTTTCATCTCGAACCTTAGAGATTTTGGGGTTTAATAGGTTTTGCTCAAAGCCAAAGTGGTAAGCTCATCCCTCTTTTTCTAACACTTCAATCAAGTTATAAATTCTCCATTTTTGGCTTCCTAGTGCTTTATTACTTAAGTTCTTGGTTTGGATGATTTTGAAGAATTTAGGTCAAAAAAATTAGGGTTTTGGCCAAATTGGGGATTTTGATGTAAAATGTTTGGGGATCGATTCTAAATGGTTGAATGTGGATTTTTATGGGTGGAAACTTGTGAATCTAGGTTTTTGGAAAGATTTGCTTGTGGATTCAAGTTTCTCAAGGAAGCTCAAGTTGGTGAAAAAACTAGATTTAGCCTAAATCTAACAAGGTGAGTTTAAGTTGATTTGTGAAAACGGTGTAAATGCCAAAATGTCAAATTTTAAATGTTTATATGTTTTACATGAAATTATCAACTTGTTGAGTTATTTAATAAGTTTTGATTTCCTGAATTGTTTAACTTTATAAACTTGTGAAACACCCATTTTTGGGATTTTTGGGTATTTTGATAAATGTATCAAAATGAAAAGGTTTCGGTAACTTATTTGCATAAATAGAGATTATTTGGTAAAAATGCATTTTTATGGTTGTTGGTATTTCTTGTACTTTGTGTCGCGAAATGTTTTAAAATTTACCAACGTGTGAATCAGTGACATTTGGTCATTCCCAGCCTTGCGAACGTTTCAGAAATTGTCAACCCTTTTGGTTTGGGGAAAGAATGTAACTCAAGTATTTTATTGAGTAAATCTTTGACAAGTGATATTTTAATGATTTATCATACGGGTGTAAATCCCTCGGAATAAATGCATTTTAATGTGTGTTATGGGAAATATTTGATTTGTGGTATGGGACGTTTTGAAAGAATTAATGGGATTAAAAACTTGTCCGGAAAATTAATTGTCTCAATCCAAACTATGTTGGAATTTATTCATGTATTTTGGAGCATGTGTCTGCATAAACGTTGGTCGTTGCCTTTTATTGCATTTTATGGATTTAATATGTGATCATTTGATTCTGGGCTTAAAGCTCGGTTTTCGTCTGTGTCAGGTCTTGAGGACATTTGTCTGGATTTAATAACTTAATGCGGTACTTTGGTGTGAGTTGCTTTTATTGCACATTATATTGGAGATTCCATGTTTTGAGTGTGTGTCTCATTCATTTGGAGTTATGTGTTTGGACTGTAATGCATTGGATCCATAGGCATGTAAGTCAGTCATAGTTAAGAGTGAAGATTATTGATATTCTCACCTTGGGAATTATGTCGTGTTGGCATTGTTGTTGTCCCGATTGTTTTGCGGAAAGGAACCTTTATGATTTGTACTTCGGGACCATGGGCTTTGTAATTTGATGTTATAATTCTTGTGCACGAGGGTTAGACATCATGAGTTATCAAGTAATGAGTTGTGTCTCCTATCTTGAATGCTAGGGAGTAGGCACTAGGGGTCAAATTGGTACCCTGAGGATGACACTCCACTAGAGACCGAACAGGCAATAAGATCGTATATCCTTGAGGTGCAGCTCGGCAGAGCAGGTAATGGGGGATACGGTGTTTTTGGGACTTGAAATAAAGTCCGACTGGAGGTGTATCTCGGCAGAGCAGGCAATACAGTCACGATCTGAGGTGTAGTTCGACAACATGACTATGTGGCTTAACTTTGTGTTCTGCCACGTACAATAGAATCGGGTCTCCCCCGTCACCGGAAGGTGTTATTTGGGTATTAAATTATATTATTTTATTATTCATGTTTTGAGTGACGTTTTGCATATATGGATTTGTTTACTCAAGATTTATGAGTCAAGTATTATGCCCACCCATGTTTGGGGTGTTTTGAGAAATAATATTTATTCCGCATTTTTATAAATTGGGAGTTTACTTACTATTCACGTTTTGGGTGAGTTTGGGGTTGAAGTTGCTTTACAAAGGAATGTATATGTTGGGATACTTGTCTTTAAAGGTGTGTGTTATTGGAAAATGAGTTGTCTAATATTCAAAGTAAATCATTTTGAAAGATTATGATTTAAATCGCGTTATTTCCTTTTAACAAATATATTTGTTCATGTTGAAACCTCTTGAACTCACTAGGCGTTAGCCTAACCTTTTTATTTGTTGGCATGTGCATCAGGTTTGGTTGAGGATTGTTGCTAGCGACTTCGTGGTGAGATGAGTGCTAGTCCATTGCACGAGATAGATTGGCTTAGTGAAGCCTTCCGCACTTTCGAAGATAGCAACTGTTGTTGGGTTTTAGTAACACCTGACTTTGATTAGTCTTTATACAAGACTTGACCTATTATTTGTTGAAGTTTAATCTAGAATTCTAATTGAGGTGACTCGAGTGATGACTAGTAGAATAGATATTATCCTTAATTGATGTATATTGGAAAATTTTAAATTAGTTGCTCTTTCCAAATTCGATAATGATACAAAAAGTCCCCTAAGATTGTAAACGCATGGTCTTGCAGAAGTGGCACAAAGGGAAGCAAAAGGAGAAGGACAACAACATGATTTTATTCGATAAGGCAACATACCACAAGCTTCTATTTGAAGCTCCAAGTCGTGCGTTTGACAGTACTTCGGGAGGGTGATTGAGTTGAGAACTTTGGTTTTTTTGTTGTGTTATATATGAGTGAATTTTTGATCCACCTGCTTAATGGCTTACATTGCAATTGGATTGATATTACTTAGTTTAGTAGGGTTTCAAGTTTGAGACTAATCACATAAGAAGATGCCTAGAATCCAATGTAAACAAAAAGATCATGAAATCCACAAGCAGAAAGCTGAAAAACTTGAATCAATTACAACATATAGTGACTGCAAATTAATGATACATGAATAAAGTTGATCCAACAATGTCACCAAGGTTCCTTGATAATGATGATAAGTTCGATTAAAACAAGACAACTATTATCAGAAAACAGAAAAGAAAAGTTGTGGCCATCGATGAACCTGGAACAATAACAAATCTAAAAACTTTATAAACCTTGTTTCAATTTCCCGATGACTCGATGAACCCAGTTTCAATTTCTCGATGAGTTCACTCAAAAGCTTCAATAGCGCTCAGGATTGATCTGAGTTCCATCTGAGTTCATCACCGATTTTCGTTGGAACTATTACAATGTGATCCCATGATTGTGATCAAAAGGAGAGAAGGGTGTGTGTGAGATCAGATTCAATGGTCACTGGTGAGAGTTGAAAAAAATGGAAGGGGGCAATGGTTAGTGATCAACAGAAGATGACTTGAAAAAGAGGAGGGAAAGAAAGGCCGCGATGGTTAGTGAACATGGACGGACCTAGTTAAGTGACTATGGTGGCACGTGCCACCATATTATCCCTCCGTCGTAAGCTAAAAGCTTTTAGGTTCATGAAAGATGCAACCGTATTGTTTTAGAAGGTGCAACCGTATTATATGGTGCCACCGTATGGAAAAATTCATGTGTTTGTCCCTGTTTGTGAAGGTGGCGTCGGTAGGGACTTTCATTTTGGGGGGGGGGGGGGGGGGGGGGGGGGGTAGGGGGGACGAAGTAGTCAAACATTCAGTATATATATTATTATTATATACATAATGTATGTTTTATGTTTTTTTTTTTTTTAAATCCATAGTACCCCTAACATAACATAATAATAGTTAGTTAAGTCAAAACAAAAATCCAATCCATAACATAAGTGAAATCATGACGATTATACATGTACTTATTTCGTTTGAGGGACCTAATCCAAAATAACGATAGGGATAAAATTTGTAATGTAATTTAGAAAGAATAAAGAATCACTTTTACCTTGACTTTCAATTTTTAAAGCAATTTTGTTTCTTTTTGAGAAATATATTATAAAGTTATTTTTCTTATGACCAATCAAAATGTCTATTTTTCCATCAACATAAATGCGAAAGAAAATGAACAACAGAAATTGAAAATGGTTGGTGGTAGCGTAAACCAAACTAAAAACAAAATACTAGGAATTATATTGTTGTGATTCCAAATGCAAACAACCAAGCACTAATTTGATTTATGATTCCATATTCATTATCATTAAATTATTTCACTTTTATTCATCACATATTTAAAATATTGATCTAAGCCATACAACCAAAGTTGAACTGTTCTCCCAAGGGGTATTGCCCCAATGATGTTTGTATTACTAGTAAGATCCCATCCTTTTGGAGATCAATAGTTCAGACCTCACCAAAGGTGAGTAGTGCGTGTGAGTAGTTGTCGTATATTATATATACTTCCAAATAAAAGTTGAACGATCCGATTCAGCTCAAAAAGGGTTTTCATAGCTCGTTCCATTTACTAAGATTGCAATATTGAGCTTTTGATCAAAAATAAAATCAAACCAAACTACTTTAACTTGTACAATACGAGCATGTATGTAATGCAGCAGGTATTTTACAAAACAGCTACAACGGAAGCAACAGAAAACACAAGTTATGGTTTTATGAGCACAACATTGACCAAGTGCACATTGTGCTAGTGCTATCCATGATGAAGCAAAGAAAGAATTCAAACTGATATGCTTTAAATCCAGCTAATATCTCCCAATCCCCTTCAATTTGATAAGAACAAATTTATTATATGCCAAAATAAAATATGTTTCCCAACACCACATTGCCAAATCTTCAAATCTCCACTTATCTCATTGCCAAAGCTTTTCCTGAAACCATATCACATTCATGTATCATGCATACAATACAGTTCACAACAGATGACATAAAATTTGGCTGATATACCTGCTGGACCAACCAATCATCTTAATAAACACATAACATCAAATAGAATTGGGTTTATCTTAGTCATTTCGGGTGTATTTTGACAAAAGAACAACAACGAGCAGAACATCTTTGAGTTCTTTTATTGGAGTCCCATACCTAAAGCTGTTGCTTTTCTTTCTATTATTTACACCAAGATCTACGCATTAGATCTAGACATACCACATGACCTCAAGATACATCGGAGGTGACCGAACCACCTCAGAAAGTGTTGCCTTAGTTTCACCTCAAGCGATGCTACATCAACCTTCATTACTATACCGTTATTTCTAATCTTATCCCTCGGTCCATGGCCACATATCCATCTCGAACATTCGCTTTTTGACTCCACACACCTTCTGCACAAGTCACTGGTGGCCAAATATTTTACCTAGCCAAAGATAGGAGCTGACCATCCTATAAAAACTACCTTTCAACTTTAATGAGATATGTTAGTCACACAAATATCCCTAAGCTTTCGGCCATTCTATCATATGACTAACATCCTCATCAATATCTCATCTTTATGTAAACCAGTCCTAAACTATGAAAACTAATAGGGATCCTTCTTAACAGGACAACAAAGAGAGATGTGTAAATAGTGTGGGGCCACTAATGACTGTAAATGGCAGGTTAGTCAAATTATGAACTGTTGAGAGTCGAATTAATTTATCCTTTCTTCATGATTATCCTGCTCTTTATCTGTCTTTATTTGGAGGGACTCCTCAGTGATAAATATAACTTCCATGTTCCTGAATAGTTGAATTACGTGATATAAATGCCACGGCTTGATAGTCAAAAACCCATTAGGGGCGTTTGGTTCACAAAATGTTTTTGGATGGAATGGAATCTGTCAAAGAAATTTCCTTTGACTTTGAAGGAATTGGAATGGGATATTATCAGGTTTGACCACCTGGTTGTTTGACAAACATTGGAATGGAATCTGTTAAAAGAATTGGAATATGTCTACTTGGTTCACATAATGTAGCTTTGGAATTGGAATGAAATATTGGTAAATGACCAAAATACCTTTTTTTGAAAATTTTGAAACCGAAATCCAACTATTGTGGTTCAGATCGGTGATTCAGAACGGTGGTGGTCGGCGGTGGTTCAGATCAGTGGTGGTCGGCGGTGGTTCAGAATGGTGGTTGAGATCGGTGGTGGTCGATGGTGGTTCAGATCGGTGGTGGTCGGCGGTGGTTTAGATCGATGGTGGTTGAGATCGGTGGTGTTCGGCGGTGGTTAAGATCGGTGGTGGTTGGCGGTGGTTCAGAACGGTGGTGGTCGGCGGGTGGTTCAGATCGGTGGTGGTCGGCGGGTGGTTCAGATTGGCGGTGGTTGACGGTGGTTCAGAATGGTGGTTGAGATCGGTGGTGTTCGGCGGTGGTGGTCGATGGTGGTTCAGATCGGTGCTGGTCGGCAGTGGTTCAAATCGATGGTGGTTCAGATCGGTGGTGGTTCAAATCGATGGTGGTTCAGATCGGTGGTGATCGAGTGGTGGTTCAGATCGATGGTGGTCGACGGTGGTTCAGATCGGTGGTCGACGGTGGTTCAGATCAGTGGTGGTCGACAGCGGTTCAGATCGATGGTAGTCGGCCGGTAGCGATTCAGATTGGCGGTGGTCGGCGATGGTTCAGATCGGCGGTGGTCGGCGATGGTTCAGATCGGCGGTGGTCGGCGGTGATCCAAATCGGCTATGGTCGATGGTGGTTCAAATTGGTGATCGTTCCATTGGTGGTCAACGGTGGTTCAGATTGGTGGTGGTCTGCGGTGGTTCAGATTGGTGGTGGTCGGCAGCAGTGGTTTGGGTAAAT
Organism: Arctium minus; assembly: GCA_954870635.1. Classification (NCBI taxonomy): domain Eukaryota; kingdom Viridiplantae; phylum Streptophyta; class Magnoliopsida; order Asterales; family Asteraceae; genus Arctium; species Arctium minus. The sequence goes on along the minus strand of OX941080.1, from coordinate 102,831,580 downwards.
GAAGTAGGGAGTCTGGAAATAATTTTGTCTTTTTGAGAAAATAGGATGAAATGGAATTGAATTCCTTCTCAATTGTGATGAAATGACTAAATCCATGAAAGGTGGAATGTGGAATTCAATTTCATTCCATAAGTAAACCAAACGCCTGAATGAAATTTGGCCAATGGAATTGATCATTCCAATTTCTTCGAATTCTGTCAGAATCCTGCGAACCAAACGCCCCCTAAGAATTACCTTGTATAACTTTTATGCTATTAAATTACATGGTACTAGATGCAAATTCAAAAGATGGGCCTATTTTGCATGTTTTTTTAGAAATATCAAGGACTGCTGTGTAATTACAGGAAATCCAGAAAAACAAGAATCAATTTGCAGAGTAAGGAGACCAATCTGTAATTGTTAGAGAGATGGGTGACCAATCTTCGAACTTTTAGAAAGCCAGAAGACCATTACATCCAAACGTCAATTGCTGATTCCTAAGTGCAACACAAATCAAATATTTTTTTATTCTCGAGTGCCCCGACTCAACTCATGGTTTATACTATATTTAGTGCTAATACTTCACTGCCAAGATATCTTCTCATTTTTCATTCTGCATGTCTCGTCTTGGATGATTAATTCTAGTGCCTTTAATCATATGACCGGGAATAAGACCTTGTTATCCTATGTAATCCTCTCTCCTGATTCACCAATATTCTCTCTGTTCCATTGGTGGAGTAGGTCCAACCATGTACTATCTGTTCCAACATTTCCAAAATTGCGTTTGTGTCCACCAAAGAACTCATGATAAAATTGTTCTATAACCTACTGTTCAGTTTACTGTGTTTTTTAAGGGTCAAAGACAGATCAATTCATTTTATTTGTACTATATGTTTCAATATTTTCTAAAAATATCCCTTTTGCCAGCCAAAAGATATTTTATAATTAGTGATCAGAATTATTTAGTAGCCTACATTCCAACTATGTTTTTCAAGAGTCAAGTACAACTGGGTAGATAGCTATAGGATGAGTCATGAGGACTGTACTGATTGGTTTATTCTGAATATGGGGATTTGTCACCTTTAGAATATTCTCAGCTTTAGATATTTTATTACGTCTGTTCACATTTCTTCTAAAGTATTTATGCAAAAAAAGGCCATATATGCAGTACCGAGAAGAAGTTTCTCAGATATGGGAACTATTTTCTAAAGTCCATGCGAACTTCTCAGGACCAATCATTCACCGGATCATGATAGGTGAAAAGTTCACATAGATTAAAAAAAATGCATTACCCACGAAACCCCTAATCTTTCCATCCACAAACATGGCTAAGCAAATTACTTCTTTTTAATTTGAATATAAATCCAAATTTTAGTGAAAATAAAAATCTCAATGTAATTTTCGAGAAATACGAGACTTCTAAGTCATACAAGTAAAGAGATCTATTCAGTGATCGAACTCTGTCTGTAACTCACTAGAGGCCCCTATTACTTCGTTCATTCTCCCTGACAAACAACTGTTTTTGCTAGCCAAATTCAACACTGTTCTTTCTAAAATTAAATAAAAAAACAGTTTGATTATGGAGTTCATGACAGCCTGTTGAACTGTACAAATGGCATGCCCAATTACACGTTCTAACGCATAAATTTGTGGCATGTCACTTCTTTATCAAAGACAAAAAATATCATTTTCTTTTGATGTTTAATTTTCTAAGCCCTGGTCCCTCTCCATCTTCTAATCTCTACACCACCACCATTAGCAGCACACTCTTAAGCATTGGTCTTTCATGCCCTCTATATTCAACAAGCAGAAACATTTCTATTTCCACATGTCATCTGTTGCAAGATACCTTCCACCTTCAACTCAATCTCCCTGCAAAAGCTCAACCTATTTGTGGTCAAACGAAAACCTTATGCTGCTTTTAGTCAGTGGGAATGAAACCCATTAATAAATTGGAATCGAGAAAAAAAACCTTGTTTGGTATTATTCAAGATGGCATGAAAAATTGTTCGAGGAATGTGATTCCATCAAATAGTTTGTCTTTAATTCCAAGGGACGAAGTGATTATTCTTCCTTCCATCAAGGAATAGAATAAAAATTACAATATATCCATCCTATCTCTGTAATCGCCTATAACAACATCAAACTCCCCACTTTCCCTCTCTATGAATTTTCATGACTTCAATCGAGTGATATTGATATCAATGATATGACCAGCGACAATGTGGACAAAATATTCAAGGGAAAGATTTATCACAGGAGGGAAAATAAGAAAGAGAATTAATGGAAGTATTTTGTGGTTTTGACTCTTGAGAATACCCGGCTATACATACGTTCTCTTATTTATTATTGTTCACGTATTAATAGGATTAGGTAGCTAGCTACCTAGGACAAAGTTTATGAGTTATAGGATTACATGCTTGCGTATTAATTAGGAGGTAACTGTGATTTCATTCCTCTATATGTAATCTAGGAAAAACAACATAAAATCAATATGAATTTTTGCCAAATGGTTTTTATGAGATGACCGGGTTCTTTTTGTCCAGCCCTCTTCATCTTATAAAAATAGGTTGTCAAGGAAGATAAACAAGAAAAGGCTCTCACATTGTCGTTAGTTGCCTTGTAAATCGATCACAAATATGAGATTGAAAATCTTGAGGAACAACTTGACTGACAAATAAAGGCTACGCCATGGAGCTCCTACGCATAGGTCGTCAGTTCGAGTCTCCTTAGAGCATCTCCAACATATTCTCTAAAATAGAGATTTTAAGGATTTATGCTCCAACAGATTCTCCAAAACCTTCTCCAAAATGGAGAAAGTAGGAAAGGGAGTGAAATTCTCCAAATTTGGAGAACTCACCAAAAATAATTGCTTAGGAAATATAAATTGATTTGTATTCTAATAATATCATGGGAATAATGTTTTTCTTTTTCACAATAGAGGAGGATACATATATTTATCCACAAAGGGGTCCTATATTAGGAAACTACGAAAGAGGCCCAGAGGCTCAGAAAGTAAAACCCTAGATATCGAATAAAGTAGGATATCTAACATTCATCCTCAAGTTGGAGCAAAGATGTTAATCATGCTCAACTTGGTTGATCTCGGGTTTGCGGAACGGCTTTGTGAGAATGTATGCAAGTTGGTGCTCTGTCCTGATGTGTACTGGTTGAACTGATGGAGGGTATGTCTGTGTTCCGACAACACGGTCTCTAATCAAATGACAATCAACCTCAATATGCTTAGTCCTCTCATGAAATACTTGATTTTGGCTATATGAATATCTGACTGATTATCACAATATAATTTCATCAAGTCGTCAGTAATTTCTCCAAGCTCTCTTAGAATTATTCTTACCCACGTCATCTCACATGACACATTAGACACCTCTGTACTCTAACTTGGCACTTGATCGGGAGATTGTATGTTGTTTCTTGCTCTTCCAAGAAATTAGATTCCTACTGACAAATACATATATTTTGTAGTCGATCTCCTGAAATCGGGACAACAACCCAATCAACATCAGAGAAACCAGATATCCTACCATCCCCTTCTTCAATTAATGCACCCACTCGGCAATGGCCCTGATCTAAATAAAGTATCCCTAAGCCTCGTGTGGCCTTAAGATACCTCAAAGCACTTCAATACCTCAAAACGCGAAGTGTTGCCTCTCAATGGCTTGTATAGGGAGCAAACGTGAACTGGCTCAAGACGCTCACCGGAGGTGATATTTGGTCGAGTAACTGTTAAATAGTTTAGCTTTCAAACCAGTCTCCTGTATCTCTTGTTCTTTTAAAGGAGTTCCATCATCCGGAAGAAGTTTTCCCATAGCGAGCATTGGGTTGTCCATTGGTTTACATCCCAATGGACCACACTCAGTAAGCATATCAATAACATATTTTTGTCGAGACAGAAGAATCCCTTGTGGAGATCGAGATACTTCTATCTTGAGGAAATAACGAAGTCATCCACGATCGGTAACTTGAAACTGAGCCTGTAGAAATTGTTTCAACTTTGGAATCCCGATACTATCATCTCCAATGATAATAATGTCATCTATATAGACCACTAGTATGATTCATCGATCATCATGATGTCTAAAAAACACAGAATAATCCTGGGAATTGCGAGTCATACCAAACCTCTGGAAAAACATCTGAAAACCGTCCAAACCTACGTCGTAATCGGCATACCTTTGTGGACTCCTCCTCAATAACAAACCCAGGTGGTTGTTCCATGTATATCTCCTCCTCAAGAATGCCATTAAGAAAAGCATTCTTGACATCCAACTGATGAAGCGGCCAATGATTAATGGCAGCCAAAGCGATACAAATTATAACGGAAGGCATTTTGGCCACCGAAGAAAACGTCTCATCATAGTCAATACCATGGGCTTCGGAGTGACCCTTGGTAACTGAAAACCATGTAGTGACCCATCAAGGATGAAATTTTACTGTGAAGACCCACTTACAACTCAGTTTGCTCTTTCCATGAGGAAGTTGTTCCAAATCCCAAGTATGATTCTTCTGTCAAGCATCCATCTCTTCGTGCATGGCTTGCAACCATCCTGGATGATTAAGAGCCTCATTCTTGGGAATAAAATGGCTATCAACGGTTGTGGTGTAGGCACACGATTCTGAAGAGAGGTGGGAGTAAGCAAGATAATCATGAATGGGATATCGGGTACAAGTCTGTGTGCCTTTGTGAAAGGCAATTGAAATATCGGGAAGAGGAGAACCATGTGGGTCATAAGGTTCGGTATGTGGTGGTTGAGGTGTATCAGGTGTTGGGTCGGACACTATATCAGTAGGCGAAGTAATGTGTGGATCAAGTGATGGAATAGGAGACTGACCAGAATCATGATGCAAAGGTAAGAACTCTTGGGTCTCAGGCACTTGGATCTGGCGCTGTCGAACATACACATTTGTGAAACGAGTATCAAGCGGTACTGTCGGAATAACAACATTTGGTGTTTGCACGAAAATATCAAAAGCCGGAGGATCAGAAGATTTAAACGGATCCAGAACCAGATTGGTTGACTCTGAACCACTAGAAACAGGTTTGTCATGGAAGGGACTCTCAACTCATTGAAGGTGACATCAGTTGAAGTTAAATATCTAGGCAAGGTAAGATTGTAACAACGACAACCTTTTTGGACACGTGAATACCCAAGGAACACACACTTGATAGCACGGGCTGCAAGTTTGTTATGTCCCGGGCGATGATTGTGGACATAAGAGACACATCCAAAAATTTTAGGAGCCAAAGGAAAAGAAGTGTCCTTTGGAAATAGAATGAAAAAAGGAGTCCTTCCTTTAAAAACAGTAGAAAACCTACGGTTAATCAGATAATTAGTGTAAGAACTCATCTACCCAAAAGCTTTGTGGTACATTATAATGAATCATCATAGTGCGAGCCATATCCAACAAATGGTGGTTCTTCCTTTCGGCAATGCCATTCTGTTGGGGTGTATAGGCACACGATAATTCATGTACAGTACCATTGCGTAGATAAATAACTTGCAAAATCGGAAGAAAAATATTCTTTTGCATTGTCAGATCTTACAGTTAATAGACACATCAAATTGGGTTTTGACATAAGCATGAAAATCGCAAAAAATGGAAAATATTTCATTACGTGACTTGATCATATAATCCCATGTTTAATAAAATATTTAAACCCACTGGTAGAAATCACGGGACACGGTCCCCATACATCGGAGTGAATTAACTGAAATAAAGCGGTGACACAACTAGACTCTCTAGGGGATTAAGGAGAACGAGTGTGTTTACCCAGCTACATGACTCGCAAACTTACTCACGAACAGACGACAAATCCAGTCTCAACTGTTTCAGAATAGGGAAAGAAGGGTGGCTTAACGGGCAGTGAACCTCCCTGATACTGTAATAACAAAGATGTGCTACTGAAGATCGCAACTAGACAAGCGATAGAGACCCTAAGATTCAAAACCTAAGCCAATTAACCGGTTCGTCCCCAATTCTTGAAAGACACAACGTATTGGGAAAAAATGTTATAGAACAGTTATTTCTTTTTGTAATTTGGCTAACGGATATTAAGCTATCTGAAAAAGTGGGAACTTTAAGAATAGATGACAGATTTAGGTTTGACAGGTTGCTAGTGGATCGCATGCCTCGAATTTGACACGAAGATCCATTAGCAAGTCGAACCGGAGTATGGGGTATCTCAGTATTGAGATTGGATAGTAGTTCTTTAATAACAGTCATGTGATATGTGGCTCCATCTAGGATGTTGAGCATGCAGGAAAAACAAGCAAATGATATGCCTGATTGTGTTGTGCTAGCACGAGGAGTAGAAGGAACTGACTCGAAGATTCATGTTGGGATCGAGAGAAATCTTCATCGCAGACTATGTGAATGGCGGTAATATTACCTATAAATAACCTGGGCTCGAGAAGGACAAGACGGTGGTTAAGATCCATACTTTGTGTGCCCAAACTCCTTGCAGAAAACATTGGATCTTCTTTCTATATTCGTCCCTTCCACCATTTCTGCTACTAGAGGTTGCAAAAGCCGATATGTCACTCCCGGATGACTGGGATGGAGAGCTACCGGAGTACATTTCTCGTGCAAGATGATACGTGGATGCCATTGACTGAGATGTTGAATGACTCGGTAACAGAGGACAAGCACTAGAATATTTGGCAGACAATCACGAAATGAAGTTGAACATCATCACATCCATCTTTGCTAGTTGCTCCTCCTGAACTTTAACATCAGGAGTGACAGAGAAAAGAACTCGGAGCTCCTCGGATAGCTTCGATAGCCTCGTGTAGTATTCGGTGAGATCAGAATCGCAGTGCTCACATATGAAATAAGATTCGAACACAAAATAAGTATGAGACAAGGACTCCTTGACCGAGAAGGAAGACTCCAAGTGGATTCACAACTTCTTTGTGGTACGGTAGTTCTGAGCAATGCTTAGAACTTGTGGTTCCATTGCATTCCATAGGGCCATTTGGATACCACTATCATTGAGCTTCCATTCCCAGGTTTTAGGGTCTAGAGGATCCTGCCTTGAATGATCATCCTTGTCCAAACTTTCGCGACGGGTTTGAACAAACATACTTTATTGAGTCCAATTTGGAGAATTGAGCTTAACCGGAATCTTTAACACAACAGCAAATTTAATTATACCGGGAACAATGAAGTCACTGGACGTGGGTTGTAGAGTTTTGTTTGTAGGTGACATTGTTGGACTTGATTGTTTAGAGAAAAGGTTGAAGTTAGTTGCCTCACAATAATGATTTACGGTCCTTGACACGTGAAACAAGGAACAAACAACAAGAACAAAGAGAAGAGGGAATCTGGGAGATTTGTAAAGTACACAATAGCAAAGAAAAACATATCTGAAAGGCGCCGGTGGCATCGGCGGCAGATCTGAAAGAAGGCGGCAGCGGTTCTGGACAGGGATCGAAGTACTGGACAGCGCGGCAACGGTTCTGGACAAAGCTCGAGGTTCTGAACAGCAGATCTGGACAGCGGCAGAGGTTCTGGACAGAGATTGAGGTTCTGAACAGCAGATCTGGACAACGACAGCGGTTCTGGAGATGGAGGAAGGCGCGTCAACAGTTAGGGGTTCCGGCTATGGTTCCAAAGTGTTTCGACGACGGTTGCTAAGGTTCCGGTGACGACAACAGTTAGGTTCCATTAAGGTTCTGATACCATGATAATATTATGGGAATAATGTTTTTCTTATTCACAATAGGAGAGGATACATATATTTATATACAAAGGGGTCCTATATTAGAAAAATACAAAAGAGGCCCGGAGGCCCAAAAAGTAAAACCCTAGATATCGAATTAAGTAGGATATCTAACACTTCCTACCAATGAGAATACTTGAAATTAAATGTTTAGGAGAGAGAAATAATATTTTATTAATTGTATTGAATGTTTTAATAATATAATAAAATTGTGATCTCCAAAATGGAGAAGTTGTTGGAGATGAAATTAAGTACTTCTGGAGATTTTGACTTTTGATTCTCCAAAATAGAGAATTTTTTGGAGATGCTCTTACTCCTCTAGGCCACTAAGGATTTTAATAGTAGGTATCTTTAATTACGGAAACATGAGATTAGTCGAGGTGTGCGCAAGTTGGTCCGGACACCCACAGTTGCCAAAAAAATACTTGACCGTAATAAATATTTTATAATTTCCCATTGAAACTCCATTTGAGATTTTCATGATTATTTCTTTTATTATTATCTTTATATCAAAACTTGATCATTTTCACTAAATTTTGTGCTAATATTTTATAATTGGTATGTTTTAAGAAATTTGCTATCTAACTAGTAGGAAAATGAAAGCAAATCCTTGACCATGCAACAAATCAAACACTAATTTATCTTTCCTTGCATAGGTCATGGTTGATGACCAATGGCGAGGCAATACATTGGAAACGAGATTATTGTATTTACAAATACATTCCATAAACATTTTCCTATTACTTTAAAAAAATAATTTAAGGAAAAAAACGTTGAAAATTAATTAACAACATATATTTGTTTAACCATCTGTTAAATATCTAGCTCCCTTTCAAATAAGCATATATGTTTGTCAAATACCAAAAATCGTATTGTTCAATTTGTATTTGATCTTTTTCGTCGGTGCCTATTTTACTTGTTGTTTATCAATTCAAATTTCATTCAAGATTCAAGAATGTATCCATTCATGCCAAACAACAAACTTTAATGGTTTATTCCACTAGAATACGTCAACCAAACATGCTAATGGAATGGAAAGAACCAATTTCGTTACCTTACTCATTATAACCATCCAACCAAACAAATTTCATGAAGTTGTCGTCTTGTCGAGGACTTTGAGGCTAATGATAGTATCAAGTTCATCTACAGTCATTCATTCTCTCTTCAACCACAACCAAAGCTTGCCAATTCCAAGTTCATAAATCGGACCAAACTCATCATCTAGAAGGGGCAGACCTACAAGGGAGCATACAGTGTCCCGTGCCACAGCTTCATGGTCCCGTCATAATCGGAAAAAATTACATTCCTGAAAGGTGCCACCGTAATGTTTTGTTGTGTGCTCCAAAATTTCTGAAATTAATACAATGAGAGAAGTATGGATGGCCTAGTCGGTTTGATGGCGAGATTAAGGCTCCCTTTCGAAAGGGTGTGGGTTCAAATCCCACTCTCAACCTATTTCATTCTATGGTTTTTGTTTTCCTTTAAAGAAAAATTAGAGGAGGAAAATGAATGGAAAGAGATTTGAACCACCCTTCCTCGGGAATGTAGTCAATCAACCAACTAGTCTATTATGATTTTATTAAAGTATTCTATAACTTTTACACTTATGTGCCTTTTATAGTTTTACCATTTTGCGAAAATTACTAAAATAAAATATAAAAAAAACACCTCTAAAATTAGTCAATATTATTAGACAGTTGAAAATGTTACGAATGAAAATGTTACTATTCGCTTCTAAAAAATGAAGACTCCTAAAGAACAATTAAAAAAGGTAACTTGCTTAATTATCATTTTTTTAATAACCAGTTCTTTTATAATTAAATTTTGTTTTATTGTATATTATGTTAATTACATGGTGCAACCACTTGAAAAAATTTATGGGTCCACCTCCGATCTACATAACTCATGCTCTCTTCGATGCTCCTCTATTGTTTCACATTCTTAATTAGGGGTTACATATAAGTCGGATTTCGCACATATGAACAACAAACCATACTCAATTGCAAGCTAAAATCGGTCAACCGATTTTCCTGGGAGCGTTAAGGGCATTTGAAGGTGTGTTAGATGTCGGTCTTAATTTTTAGGACAACTTCATTGCTAACAGAGAAGGAGAAATGAAGTTAATAAAACAATAATGAAATTTCTATTGTTTACAAGAAGAACTTACAACCTGTGGTGAAACGGGCAAGTGAACTAGTAGGGGATGAAGTACAGGAAGGGCAATTTGACAGTGTTGTTTTTACTAAGCTATAAATTGATTTTCAGGGTGTTATATCTTTATTTTTACATCCACATATTTAATAGTGTCATCTTTTCAGTCATCTAAATGGCTGGAGTAGGATGCAAAACATTTGTTAAATAGTTCGTTATCAAGTTAGCAAACGACCAACAGTTTGTTAGTCCTTTTGCAAATTAGTCTAAAGATGTGTAGAATTTCTCATGGGACTTGAGTTTTCAACTCCAGAATACCTAATATGTTTAGGAAATATACTTGAAACAGATTGATTTGTTTTACTAACTATTAGAACAAAGACCATAATATCTGATGAGATAAGTGAAATTCCTAAATTCTTCGACTCATATTTGCCTAATTTAAATATCAAAATTTGAGGCCATCAACCATTTAACTGTATTACCATTACCAGTGAGATAACAGCACATAGCCTGGTTTCAAAAACCAAAGGAACAATGGCAATAGTATATTCTCAGTCAAAAATCAAGATTGACCTTGTTAGACGTACAAAATAGATCTTGCTTGCAGTTTTGCACCTCATCAAACAAAACTAAAAATTGGTAGGGGTGTTGTAAAAGATTATCAGAAATCAAGTGGAACATAACCTAAAGGAGGGAATCTAGGTGGTGGTCGGAGAAGGATTGTGCTTCATCTTATAGTTGAAACACCTCAATCCTCATAAGTGGGAACCATTTTGGAGCTTAATGTAGCCTACAATGCTAAAGATTAGAGCTTCAAAACTATATAACCGACAGTAAGACAACATCACGTATTCATATCTCCTAAACGACAGCTGAGCTGAAACCCAATATTATTGATAATATAAAATTCTCTTATGGGACAAATAGAGACAGCAATTTTGCAAGTAGCATCAAACTAAACCCTAAATTTTGAACTTAAATGAAGATGGATTATACCAAATAATTCGAGAAAATCGAGTTATAAGCAATCGATTTGTGTTAAGATAGTCTAGAAATCGAACCAGAAGGAGAAGAAACCCTAATTAGCAGCAGGAGAGAGTTTTTCGTCGACGATCTTCTTGTCCCGTCTTTCCATCGCCACATCCCACATATCATTACCGATGTGCTTCGGCTGTCATACAATAAAAACATGAATTTATAGAACCACAGAATCAACGAAAGGATCTGACATAACAAAAAAATGGACTCACACGTCCATGAGCAGCTTTGTGAATGGTATACTGAACATTTCCGGCGATGCAAAGCATACCGGCGATGATCCCTAATGGCAGCATCGCTTCCATCCATTGCAATCGGCCCATCTCCTTGTCTATCCCAATTCAAAATTGATCTTTGAAACCTTTGTAATCTCTAGCACTACTGTTTCCCCTATCTTCAGGCCGAGTTGAATCAAAACGGAATCTGAATCTACATAAAACAACCGATTACATATTAATAATATAATTAAAACAAATTTACAGTAATATCTATATCTATATTATATTATAAAAACGACATAAAAAACTCTTAATTACAACATTTTAAGCACAAGGTACAACTAATTAAAGTCAATTACTTAATTTACAATTTCTTAATACTTTGGTACAACCTTTCCAAGCACAATATCTCACATAATCATCTATTTGTGGAATGGATACTCATTTATTAATATAAATATTTGTTTTTTTTGTGGAGGATTTTATAAAATAGATTTTATATTAGCATAATCTATTTTAAATGTAGATTTTACATTTAAATCTATATTAATGAGATGTAATATATAATCTTTTTTCTTCAGTATTTTTTATATTACATCTCATAATAATTTTTCCATATTTTTTTTATAAAATCTTTTTACATAATGAGATGTAATATAAACTCTTTATTCTTCCGTATTTTTTTGCTAATATAAAATCTATTTTATTTTATAAAATCTACACGTATTTTATATTAGCATAATATAAAATCTATACGTATTTTTTTTGCTTATATAAAATCTACACGTATTTTTTTCCACGAGCATTAAAAGAATAAAAAAGAAGGTTGATATGAATTAAAAATAAAAAATAACGAGATACACTAATAAATTGTCGTATTTTTTAAAATAAAAATATTTCGCAATACTTTCCAAATTAACCAAGTGTAAAAAGATATAAAAATATTCTTCCATATTTTTAATATATTTACATTTAAATGTAAAATCGAAAATGAAAATAAAATATTTTAAAATATTCTCTACATTCACTATAAATATATATAGCTTCTCTATGTTTCATCCGAGTACAAGAAGAAGACGAACGGTCGGGTGTCAATGGCGGAACCTGCAACTGAACAAAAGATATTCCACTATATTTTTGTTTATTTGAAAAACTACTTTTTTATATTTTATTTTATTTACTGAGGATTTGTTTATATTTTTCAAAACCCACAATCATATTTTTCGAAGTATGGGAATAAGATATACATACATATCTTTATTTTTATCGACTAATACTATGAGGTCTTGAAGTCAATAGTCAGATAAATTTTCAAGTGGTACTGAGTGAATTTGAACTATACCAGTTGAGTTGCCGGTTACAAAAGATAGAAATCATTTATTTTCTTTGTCATATTTAATGGGGGTTGAATGTTGTTAATTAATCTACAGATTTATACGTTCAAAGTGATTGTCAAGTGTTGTCGAGGAGGTTTCAGAAAAATTGCAAAATCTGTAAAAACGTATGTTCATATTTATAATTATTTCAATAATAGTGATATGTTGTGAGACATATCGTTTGAGTTTTAAATAATATAATACAAAACTATTACCAATATTATTGCACAAACTCATAACAACAAACGATTAAGAATATATGCAAGTTAACCACTTATGAAAATACATTCGTTTTTCACATTGTATTTCATTAACTGTTAACAGAGAAATTACGTTTCATTTTAACTCGGTTCAATATTCCAATAAAAAATTTATCCTCTCGTGCAATGCACGGGCCCAACACTAGTATATTATAAAGCACGGATAAAAAACTCTTAAATACAAATTATTAGGCACAAGGTACCATCATTTTATGCAAAATTTTAAAAATCTCTTAATTTACAAGTATCAAAGTACAAAATACATATTACTACTGCAAACTTCTAACATCCACCAATTTGGTATGTGCAGGGCCTTACTTTTATGCAGGTCTTTCCATGTATCACTATTAATTAATATATTATATTACTATAATTTTGTTTTAATTATATTATTAAATATGTAATTAGTTATTTTTTCTAGATGTCATTAAAATATATAAGATAATCATTGAATTCTAACAAAATACTTAATTTTTTTATATAAAAAACATTATATTATTAAGCCTAAATTAAACAAATTTATAAAAAAAAAACATTATCACTTTCTCAAAACCATCCAAAATCGTACTGTAAATCGACAAAAAAATAAAATGAAATATTAAAATTGTGATGTATCTCGCTGCATTGCGCAAGTACGCTTCTAATAATATATTAATTAATAGTGATACATGGAAAGGTCTGCATAAAAGGAAGGCTCTGCCACATACCAAATTGGTGGGTGTTAGAAGCATGCAGTAGTAATATGTATTTTGTGTTTTGGTACTTGTAAATTAAGAGATTTTTAAAATCTTGCATAAAATGATGGTATCTTGTGCCCAATAATTTGTATTTAAGAGTTTTTTATCCTTACTTTATAATATAGTATATGTTAAGACTAATTTTGTAGTAATCATTGTATTTATGTTATAGCTTTTATTACTTTCAGTAGTGTTTTTCTGTGTGTAAGGGCTAGGGGTATTTAAGTCCCCTTTGCGCCTTTGTCTTGTAACAGTTGGCACACGCACAATTCAATTGAATCTGTTACTTTGCGCTTCACTTTATCTCTCTACTTTCTCTCTCTAAACGAATCAGAGATCTTTGGACTCTCAATTGGTATCAAAGCAATCTGAATCCTGAGAGATTGAGAGATTAGTGTTTTTGTTTCTGGATTTGTGAATTGAAGCAGAAAACTCGATTGATTTTCTTGATTTTTCAAGAAAATCTCGTTTTTTTTTTCTTATTCATCAAATTTGGACTGTTTGTTGATCTTTTTGTGTTGATTTTGGTCTTAATTGTTTCGTTTCTGCAAATCGATCATATTTGTTTCTTTGAGTTGTGCATAAAAATCTTGTTTAGATCTTCAATTTGCAGATTTAGCATTTTTTCTGGAAAAACGACTTTATTGTTCTGTTCTTGTCAAATTGTTAGATCTTGTTGTTTTTAATTGAAAATTGTTTGATAAAATGTGTTAGAATATAGTTTTCGAAGTTGAATGAATGCTTTTCTTGGATTAATTTCGATATTTTAGCTGATCTTGCATGAATTAGAGTTTTTGGAAGTTTGCGTTTCATTCTTGTTTGGTTGCGGGTCATTCATGTAAGTTTGCGGGTCATTCATGTAAGTTTGTGTGTCTATCTTGTTTTCATGAATTCTGTTATGATCATGAAGTTTGCGTTTCATTCAAGGAAGTTTGCGTTTTATCCTTGTTAGTTTGCGTGTCTTTCAATCTTATATGTGTATGATTCTTATACTTTGCGTTTCAATCTTTCATTCTTAGAACATGATCTAACTCTGGTGTTAGAAAATTGTTTTCAGGTTTGCGGTTCTCTCTGGAAACGCAAAGATTGTTTCTCGGTTCAAGTCTAACACGCAAACCATCTGTTTGCGTTTCTCAAGTAAACCAAAGGAGTTTCTGACCCGCGAAGTATCTCACCCGCAAAGAATCTCATTCAAGAGGTTCTCACACGCAAAGATTCACTTTGCGTTTTACAAAGCAAACGCAAAGCTCTGTTTGCGTTCTACTCAGCAAACGCAAAGATCACCTTGCGTCTCTCGAAGCAACCGCAAAGCTCACTTTGCGTTCCTCTTCACAAACGCAAACCATCAGTTTGCGGGCCTCTCGTACTTGGAAATTTTTTCTGAATTTTTCTGACTTTTTCACAAGATGTCTTTGCAAGCTCAAATATACAAGAATGACCTCATGATGTCTTTGGGGTCCGATACTCGCCCACCAGTTCTCATCAATGAGAATGAATTTGAACAATGGCAGGATCGATTCATCAACTTTATTGAAAGACAACCAAATGGGGAGAATATGATGAAATCGCTGACTCAGGGTCCTATGGAAACTCCAAGAAAAGTGATCCTAGCTACTACTACTACACCTGCTACCACTGTTGTGAAAGAAGTAAGGGAATATGATGCAGATGAGATGTTAAGACATCAAGCAGATAGTGAGGCCAAATCAAATTTGATTCTTGCTCTTCCCAACTCCATTTATAACAGAATCGATTGCTTCAAACAGAATCCTATGCTGATGTGGACTCAACTTTAAAAGATCATGCTTGGTACTGCAATGTCAACTCAGTTGCGTCAGACCAGATATATGAACAATTTTGAGAAGTTCAAGGCTAAGGATGGAGAAAGCTTGAAGAATGTATTTGATCGATTCTGGGCTGTTATCAACGATTTATATAAGATCAAAGTTACCAAGACTGAGTTGGAGGCAAACTTGAAGTTTCTGAATGCTTTGCAACCTGAGTGGAACAAGTCATGCCATCGGATGAGAAATGATGTTAGAATCTCAACCATGCCTATTCAAGAGCTATTCGAAATAATGATGACAGATGAGTCTATGGTTATGGAGAAGAAGGCGAAAATGGATAAGAAGAACAAGCCTTTGTCAGTAGATCCCATTGCACTTTTAGCTAGTCAACTTGCTGAGCAAGCTTTGACTGAATCAGCTTATGATGGATCAACAGATGATGATGGCGAAGCACTTGAAAAGGCCATGATACTTTTGACTCAGCACTATCAGAAGAGATTCAAGCACAAATCTGGTTCTAACAATCTGCGGTTTTCTTCTGGTTCTAAGAAGATAGAACCTGGTGCTCCTTCAAAGCCATACATTCCAAAGTATGAACCAGCTAAAGTGGTTGAACAGAAGAAGGATGAGAAAAAGGTGATGAACTGCTTTAATTGCGGAAAGCCTGGTCATATTGCCAAGGAATGCAGAGTCAAAGTGGTAAAAGATGCTGCTTTTTACCGAAAGAAGTTGGCTCTCGCTGAAAAGAAGGAAAGTGGAACCGTTCTGTTGGCGGAAGAAGAATACTGGTTAGATCATTCAGACAATGAGGCTGAGAATGAAGAAACAGCAGCCATGTGCTTCATAGGTGATGACATTTCTGATAATGAGGAAGAGGATACATCATCTGATGGCTCTGAGGTAATTTCTGAGTTTAACTATAATTTCTTCTTATCTCAAATGAATGTTTTTAACACTACTTTGCATGATTTGCGCTCAAAGTTCATTTCTGAAAAAGTTAAAAATCAAGAAAAGTCTGATTTAATTGATAAACTGCAAATTTCTTTAAAAGATGAAAAATCAATTTTAATCGATACAAAAGAGAAATTTCAAAAGCAGTTAGTTGATCTTGAAAATTCAAATCAGACTTATCATGATTCATTGACTAAACTGAATTCTTCAAATAAAATCCTTTCTGAAAAGATAATTGTTTTAGAAAAGAAATTGTATAAAAGAGAACAGTCTGAGCAAACAATTTACATGAATAAACCAAGGAGTGAAGAAGCTATAAAAGAAAAGTGGGGACTTGGTTTCGAAAATCCGCATTTTTTAAATAATGCTAAAATTGAAGTTCCTACTTTATACGGATATGTTTATTTCACTCTTGCAAGATATGCTCCTCAGTTTAAATTCTTTTGGACAACTGAGAAACAAATTTTGGAAGAAGAAAATGTGAAAAGGATGAAAAATAAGAGGATGGAAATGCCATTTGTTTACACATCTGAAAATGCAAAATATTTTCCTGATCAATCTAAGAAATCCAGAAAATTTCAAAATCTTTTAAATGACAAATCTTCCAATAAATCTTCATTATCAACAGATTTCGTTGATATTTTTACTAACACTGCAAAGGAAAATGTATCTTCGGTATCTTATGATACTAAGAAATATATTCCTCCGCTAGTGTTAGAAGGTAAAATTGTTGATCTAGAAGATAGATTGGAAGAACAAAATCTTCAAACTTGTTTAGAAAATGATTTACTTCTTTTTATAATAAAAACAAGTTTTGAAGATAAAATTTCTTCTGGATTGTCAAAGGATTTTAAGGAAAATTCTAAAGTTTTGAAAAACAATGGTTATTTGCGTTCCACATTGGAAACACAAACTGAGAGTTTGCGCATGCAGTGGGAAGCACAAAGCTCAGTTTGTGCCTCCAATGAGAAACGCAAACCTCATCCTGACTTGCAAAATGTTGAAAATTTTCACTCTGAGGTTAGTTATTCAATAACAAATGATAAGACTGATTTCTTTGATAAAGTTTCTTCTTCTGATTCAATTATTGATAATTCTTTTCTACTAAATGCTCAATTTTATAAAAAGAAGCGTAAAAGAAGGAGATCAAAGAAGTCAAAGAAACATGATACTGTTTTATCTGAAAATTCTAATGTTTCTGATTTTTCTTCTTCAGATCGGACTGTGAGGAAATCAACAAGGCAGATTTGGAGGATGAAACAACAAAGATTAGAATCTGAACTGTTAGGAGTAAACTGTGTAGAAAAACTTTGTGATTCTGATACATTTGCTTCTTGTAATAAAAACCCAAAATACTCTTTTCAGCAAATGTTTGATATATCAAAGAATATCTCATATGCTTCTTCCAGTTCTGATTCTGATGATTGTGTTCTATCTTCTATTGATAATTGTTTTCATTCTTGCATGAAAAATAAATTTGTGAAAAATAAAAGGCATAAATCTAACAAGGGACCCATAA
The DNA here is from genome assembly GCA_954870635.1 of Arctium minus. NCBI lineage: Eukaryota > Viridiplantae > Streptophyta > Magnoliopsida > Asterales > Asteraceae > Arctium > Arctium minus. The sequence goes on along the minus strand of OX941080.1, from coordinate 102,813,817 downwards.
GCATATGGGTACCTAAAAATGTGTAGTTTCTGTATGTGCAGCTTAGTCAATTATGGTATCTGGACTCGGGATGTTCAAAACATATGACTGGCAACAAATCACTTCTTTCTAATTTTAAAGATAAATGTTGCGGTCGTGTGAAATTTGGTAACTGTGAGACAACTTCGATTCTTGGTTATGGCGATTTAGTTCAAGGAAACATAACTGTCAAAAGAGTGAGCTATGTTGAGGGTCTAAGTCACAACTTGTTTAGCATCGGCCAATTCTGCGATAAAGATCTTGAAGTGAGCTTCAAATCAAAAAGGGTTGCTGTAAAGAATGATAGTGGCAAAGACTTAATGGTTGGAAAGAGAAGATCTAATTTGTATACAATTGATCTTTCCAAAGTTAAGACCTCATCAGATTTGTGTTTACTATCCAAAGCCTCTATCAGTGAAAGTTGGATTTGGCATCGTCGACTGGCTCATCTTAACTTCAAGTATATGGATCGTCTGGTCAAGAATGATTCAGTGAGAGGTCTTCCAGTTCTCCATTTCCAGAAAGACCATCTATGCCAAGATTGTGAGAAAGGAAAAATGAAGAAAGCTCCTCACAAGCCTAAACCTGAACACTGTACATCAGCTATTCTTGATCTTTTGCATGTTGATCTGTGTGGTCCAATGAAGACGAAGAGTTTAGGACATAAGAAATATGTTCTGTGATGGTTGATGACTACTCCAGATATACTTGGGTAAAATTTCTGAAGACAAAAGACGAGACTCCTGAAGTTCTCATCAATCTTATCAAGTCAACTCAGACAAATAAGCAGAAGCAAGTGAAAGTAGTAAGATCTGACAATGACACTGAATTCAGAAACAGTACTCTTCAGGCATTCTATGAGTCTCAAGGAATACAACAACAATTTTCTGTTGCACGTACTCCGCAACAGAATGGCGTTGTTGAAAGAAGAAACAGAACGCTTGTTGAGTCCGCCAGATCAATGCTAGCTTATTCAGGTCTACCTTTGTCTTACTAGGCTGAAGCAGTGTCAACTGCCTGTCATACACAGAACAGATCAATTCTGCATCGTCGCTTTAACAAAACACCGTATGAACTCATGAACGGGATCAAACCGAACATCAAGTATTTCAAGTCATTCGGGTGTAAATGCTACGTTCTGAATGATAGGGAGAATCTCAACAAGTTTAGTCCAAAGGCAGACGAAGGAGTATTCGTGGGTTATTCTTCAAACTCTGCTGCCTATAGAGTTTTTCTGATCTCTGCAAGAAAGGTCATAGAGAGTGTCAATGTAAAGTTTGACGAAGCTGCTGATTTGGTTTCTAGTCACTCAGACTCAGAACCCGCACTTACTGGAAATTCAGTTACTGAACAAATCAGTTCAGAACCTGCTCTTTCACCAAATAACCAGGATTCTTCTTCTATCTCTCCTAATCTTTCTGATCTTGATTTTCTTTTTGAAAATTTTTATGATGATGTGCCTAAAACTAATTCTGAATATGTTTCTAATGTGTTGAATCAGGAAACTGAGAGCTCATCTATTCCAAATTCCGCTGCATCCATCTCTGACAATGATGCTGCTCCAGTCTCTCCTGTTCAACAAGAACCGGCACAACAAGAAATGAATCAATCAGACAATGTTCAATCAGAAACTGAGCCAATTCTTGAAGAACCTATTCAAGAAGAATCTATTCAAGATCAATCTGTTCAAGAGGAATCAGTTCAGGAGGAAGCACAGACTGATGTTATTCAACAAATAGTTCCCGAATCTGATTCAGAGATTTTTGAGATATCTCCTCCTCAAGTTGAAACTATTTCTATTTCATCTTCTGATGTAGAAGTTTCTGAACCTCCCTTTCATCAATTACAAGTGGTTCAAGAAGTAATTGATCCTCTCCCTCATACAACAAAATGGACAAGATCTCATCCAATCCATCAAATCATTGGGGATCCTCAAGCTAGTGTTTTTACACGCTCCAAGTCGGCTTCTTCCAACGAATGTTTATACACTTGTTTTTTAAGCAAGATTGAACCTAACAAAGTATCTGAAGCATTGGAAGACCCAGACTGGATTTTAGCAATGCAAGAGGAACTCAATCAGTTTGACGCGCTCAAAGTGTGGAGACTTGTACCACGGCCAAAGGGTAAAAGCATCATTGGTACAAAGTGGATATTCAAGAATAAAAAGGACAAAGATGGTATCGTCGTTCGGAACAAAGCAAGGCTAGTAGCCAAAGGATATCGACAAGAAGAAGGTATTGACTATGATGAAACATTTGCACCCGTCGCCAGATTGGAAGCTATCAGAATGTTTCTTGCCTTCGCTGCTTATCGCAACTTCACAGTATATCAAATGGACGTCAAGACAGCATTTCTCAATGGCAAGCTGAAAGAAGAAGTATATGTATCTCAGCCAGAGGGATTTGTTGACAAAGATCGTCCAAATTATGTATATTTTCTTGATAAAGCATTGTACGGCTTGAAACAAGCTCCACGGGCGTGGTATGACGAGTTGTCAGCTTTCTTGGTCAAATCCGGCTTTACCAAAGGCTCGATCGATACTACTCTTTTCATTTATAGAACTAATCTTGATATCTGCCTAGTACAAATATACGTAGACGATATTATTTTTGGTGCGACTAACAAAACTTTGTGTAATTGGTTTTCTGATTTAATGACCTCTAGATTTCAAATGAGCATGATGGGAGAAATCAATTTCTTCCTTGGCTTACAAGTAAAGCAGCTTCCAGATGGAATCTTCATCAATCAGTCAAAGTATGTATTTGACATTTTGAAGAAATTCAAGATGGACAAATCTACTTCGATCGGCACGCCTATGGCTCACGGTGCCAAACTCGGATTGGATCCAGATGGAAAAGCTGTGGATCAAAAGACATACAGAGGGATGATCGGATCACTGATGTATCTTACTGCAAGTCGCCCGGACATAATGTTTTCAACGTGCCTATGTGCACGCTTTCAAGCAAAACCAAAAGAATCTCATCTTTTAGCAGCCAAACACATCTTTAGATATATTAAAGGAACTCCTTATTTAGGATTATGGTATCCTAAAAGTTCTGATTATAGTTTGATTGCTTATTCTGATGCAGATTATGGTGGTAATCAATTGGACAGGAAGAGTACTTCTGGTCATCTCCAGTTTCTGGGAGACAGACTGATAAGCTGGGCGTCGAAAAAGCAAAACTGTGTGTCAATATCAACAGCCGAAGCTGAATACGTCGTTGCAGCTAGTTGTTGTGCTCAAGTGCTCTGGATGAAAACGCAACTTCGCGATTACGGAATGCTATACAAGACTGTGCCAATTTATTGTGACAGCAAGTCCGCGATTGCTATATCAGTCAATCCTGTCCAGCACACCAAGACCAAGCACATAGACATGCGATATCATTTTATAAAGCATCACGTGGAAGAAGGTACTATTGAATTATATTTTGTACCAACTGAATATCAACTTGCTGATATATTTACAAAAGCTTTAGATGAAAAACAATTTAATTTTCTGCTTTCAAAACTTGGCATGTTGAATTTAAAAGTTTAAATCTTTACAAATTTTATTCTATAAAGTTTAATATTTCAGATTTTCTTTCAGTTGAATAAAATGTGTGTCTAGGATCTTTGACAAGTTGCCTTGTTTATATTTAAAGTTTTATATGTTCAATGTTCAAATCTTTCAAACATCGAAAAGTCAGCAACATGTTTGACGCTTTAGATACTGCTTTAAAGATATGTGAGTCGGCATATTTATGGTTTACTTTGCTTGAATAACCTAAGTGATCAAAATTGTAGATTGTAATGAAAATATGGGCTAAGCTATTCGATATAGATCTGAGTTATTGAGATGATTTTATTTTTAAGCATTTAAAATACAGAAATCCTTGAGTTTAAAAGTTTGTACCTGTGACCTTTCTGGTTTGGGAAAGTAAGTTCCGAGGGATGCTCGGCATCTGGTCCCCTAAGGTCAATTGATCTGGGAGTGATCGAACAGAAATCCTGCAATAGAATCAGATCGAAAGTCATGTTCTACTGGTATGAATGGGTTTAGGATATGTCGATGTAGCCTTTCTGATTCGGGAAAGTAAGTTCCAAGGGGTGTTTGACACCTAGTCCCCTAAGGCCAACTGGTCTGGGAGCGGCTGACCCAAATCCTGCAATAGGGTCAGATAAAAAGTTACGTTTATGGCATGTTCTTTACTTAATGAACTATTTGATTAAAAAGATGCCAAAGTGCACAACGCTTAAAAGATGCCAAAGAGCACACTCATGTGAAGATGCCAATGTGCACACAGCTAAAAGATGCCAATGAGCACACATCTCTTGATATTTGGTGATATATTTTGAGCTGCGATAAACCTGTAAATTTGTGAAAATCTTAATTTTTGATGACTTAGTGCCTGTACATGCAAAGTTCTTCATTTTATGTTTAGAATTACATTTTTCTTGAAGCTAATCAGAGATCGCATGCGAGCACACTGAATAGATACCTGCAAGTGTTTAACTCTGAATATGTCTTAACTTGATATACAATGAAACATGTTTCTGTATTCAACAACTCCCGTTTGATTTCAACTGATTGATAAATCTGGGATATTCTACTGAGTAGACTTTAAATTTGTTTAGTGTTTAAAAATTTATATATTCAGTTGTTACAAAATTTATATTCAATATGATCATCTTTTAATATTGATGTCTCTATGTTTGCTGTCTGTGTTTTTGTCATTTGGTTTGTGCATTTTTCGAGGGGGAGTGTATATCTGAGTTCTTTATCTGAGAATATTCTATGTTTGAGGGGGAGTGAATGATGCTGGTAAATTACTTCTTGTGCTGATCAGAAATTTATCAGGTAAGTATTTCTGAAAATTACTATGCAAATGCTAAACTAATTTGATAAACTTTGTGCATTTGTATAGGGGGAGTAATGAGGGCTTATCAGGTATTTTTTTATCATAGTTATTTTTTTTTATGTGTTTTTAGAATATATAGAAGTAAGAGTGTGTATTTTCTTTTCTTTACTCCATTTGAACTTGTTTGACTTTTCCTCTTCCCTCCACACTCTCTCTCTCTGCGTGTTCATCTTCTTCAATCTCATCTGATTTTTTTATTCAGATTGCTATTTTGGAATTTCAGGTATGTTTGTGTTTTTCATTCTATGATTCTCGTTTGATAGTATACTATTTATTTGTTTTGTTTTCATTACTTGTTTGTGTTTTCATCTGACTTGCGTTTTGTTACTGTTCATTGATCTCTAAAACTCCAGATTCGTGTTGTTTTTGATCGATTTACATATTGGGTTTTGTTTAGACCTGTTAATCGACACTCAGGTATGTCCTATTATGGTTTAATTTCGTGTATTTTGTTTTAATTTTTGTGTTTTTGTGTTTTCGGGTCCGATGAATCGCGAACCCTAGTTTTTTGTAAGGTTGATAGACCCGCAAAGTCTACTTTGCGCGTCTAGTTAGAACCGCAAAGTTAACTTTGCGGGTCTAACTAGAAACGCAAAGTGAACTTTACGTGTCTAGTTAGAACCGCAAAGTAGTCTTTGCGGGTCTAACTAGAAACGCAAAGTTTACTTTGCGATTCTATCTTTGTGTTTCTCTTTTTGTTATTTGTCAAGGTTTTTGTATCAAGTATTTTTGACCCGCAAAGTGATCTATGCGAGTCTAGTTAGCAACGCAAAGTGTACTTTGCGTATCTAACTAGAAACGCAAAGTGAACTTTGCGAGTCTAGTTAGAACCGCAAAGTGTACTTTGCGTGTCTAACTAGAAACGCAAAGTGTACTTTGCGATTCTAACTTGATACGCAAACCTTCGTGTTCAGATCATGTTAGACTCGCAAAGTCTACTTTGCGTGTCTAACTAGAAACGCAAAGTGTACTTTGCGCGTCTAGTTAGAAACGCAAAGTCTACTTTGCGTTTCTAACGTGACCCGCAAACCATACTTAGAATTTTTTTGTTGTTGTTTGTTTTGTTTCTTTCTTATTTTCATCTAATTCTTTTTCATTTTATTTTCCAGGTCTCTTATGGCTTCCAAAACTAATACTGATCCCATGATTCAAGATGAGAATGCCATTCTCGACGATCCATCTGATCGAGCTTCTCATGATACTCCAATGCCGTCACATCCTTCTGTAGGAGCCGATTTTTCTGCCTTTAGACGTACACCTAATGATGTATTCCCAACCATCTTGTACATGCCATACAAGCCAAACAACTATCACGTGGATTTTGACAGAACCAAGATTCATCCTGTGATACGAGAAATTCTCAAAGGACATCCGCTTGCCCCTGCTCTTTCATACTGTGCCGATGTTCCTGAAGTATATCTACAACAGGCTTGGAATACTATAACAAAGAATGAACTGGCTCGTCCGCATCGCTTTGAGCTTCAAGTGGATCAGTTTGAATCTTTCCTTTCCTACAAAAGACTGAGATTGATATTGGAGCTTCCTGAGCCGAACTCCAGACCAGGCAGAAATACATATGACTCTTTTCCATCTGAAGAGGAAGTCTATGAAGGAATTCGGAATCTTGGATATGTGGGTACTTTGAACAAACCTACAGATTTTGACAAGTCAAATTTACCTCCAGTTTGGTACGCACTGTTCTCTGTTCTCATCAGGTGCCTGACATCGAAGCATTCTGGCACTGACAGTGCAAGTCTACTGTATCTCCGATTGTTCCATGCAGTTGTCTATGACTTGCATGTCGACTATACGTTTATCTTTTGGACAGAACTCTCGGAGGTAGTACATGACAAGTTCACCAACAGGAAAAGAAAGTTTATTCCGTTTGTCAGGTTTATGAAGCTTATTGTTCGAAGCATGCTCCGTAGCAATCCTTCTATTCTTCGCAGGTTGTCTTGGCCACAGGTTCCAGACTCGGAAATGCAATACATTCAGAAGCAAAAGAAAACGTTTAACTATTCTATGACTATCCCATACGCTCTTATTGCAAACTACGCTGATGTTGCAAATGAGGATGTCATAGAATATTGTATGGACAATGAATTCATGGAAGCTGTACCAGAAGAGCCTTCTAATGATAATCAAGCTGCTGAACAAGATATTGAAGTTGAAGCAATTGTTTCTGAAAAAGAGCCTGAAGTTGAAAAAGAGGTTGAAGTTGAACAAGAAGTTGAAGATGTTCAAGAAGTTGCGGTTATTGTTGAAACAAAAGTAGTTCAGGAGGATGCTGCTTCTCACCAATTTGAAAATGTTATTGCTGATATTGGAACTGTAGCTTCTGATGCTATTGTTTTTGATTTTGAAGATATAGATGATATTGCTGCTGATGTTAAAAAAGATGCTAATCCTGATGATGCTGATCTTTCTAATGATGGTGAAAATACATCAAGTGCTTCAGATGATGGTGATGATGGTATTGATCAACCCAGCATGAAGATATATGAAAGGAAGTCCAAGACACCGGAAGTAGTTGTATCAACAGAAGTTATCTCTGATGATGATTCAGTTCCAGTTAATTCTTCAGTTGCTCATCTTCAAGTAGATGAATTGGATACAGCTTTTGCTCAAGCCACAGCATCAGTTCACAGTCAAGCTCCAGCTACTACACTTGCAGTTATTCAGTCTACTTCATTAGCTGTTGAGCTTACTTTTGATCAAGCTCGAGTTTCAACTGACAAATTTTCTGCTTTGAATGATGTAATTCGGCAGTTATCGGAGAGAATGGATGCTGAAAAGGAAGCACAGATTCTGAAGTTAAAAGCTTTATTCAAAGGGAAGATGCCTGAGATAGATACTTCAGTAATTCCTACAGAGATTCCGTTCAGACGCCCATCTGGGGTTGTTCTGAGAGAGCCGTCTTCTGCTGTTCAAACTTCTGCTCCAGCGATTATGTCTATCCCTCTACCTCCGTTGTTTACACAGTCAGCTGGTATCTCTTCATCTTCTAGTATACCTGTATCTTCTTCTAGCACTCCAGTATCAGATCTTCCCATTTCAGAGTTGAAAGATTTGCTCTATGCTCGTCTTATTTCTGTATCGCCTCCAGAACATCAGGATCAAGATCTTCTATCTCTGCTTCGGAACTTCCAACTTACGCCGCCTCCCGTTTCTTCGTCTGAATCTGACAGGATATATGTTTCATCTACTGAGTTTCAAGCATTCAGATCGGAAGTTCATTCAAGTTTTGCTGATCTCAAATCCTTTATATCTCAAACTTTCTCTGAGTTATCTTCCAGGCTTGATATTCACGAACAAAGCTGCAGAACTGAGGCTGGTCCGTCTCTTAAACGAAGACATGACCAAGATGATCCGGATCATCAAGGCCATGAGGGGGAGATGGCAAAGAGACCAAGAGTTGAAGGATCGTCTGAAGCAAGAGAGGGTATTCAGGAAGAAACGACTGGTGATAGAGGAAAAAGTGGAGGATCTGTTGAAGATTGCAATGTTCAGGACTTAGTGAATATAATGATTGAGAATGTTGATTTGTCTTCTTTGCATAATGAACTTAACTTTTCTGAAAGCAACATTAATGATAATATGCAAATTGTTGTCTACATGGATCCAGATGTTTTTTCTAGTGTTCATGAAGTTGAAGAATCTGAAGCAGCAAACGACATGAGATCATTCTTCGCTAACTTCATTGAGATTAATTCTGATGATGATGCAGATGTCAGATTGGAAAAGATATGTCAAGTAAATGAAGAAGACTGTGATGACATCATCATCATATCAGACACAGGAGATGACTCAGTGTTCATGGATGCTAAGGATGAAGAGATATCAGATATGCTGTATAGAGACCTTCCTGAAACTAATATTCCTGAATCTACTGCTCCTGAAGCTAATGTTCCTGAATCTACTGTTCCTGAAGCTACTCCTGTTCTTTCATCTCCTGTTGTTGCTAATGCTCCGGCTACCTCTGCTCCTTCAGAAACATTTGAAGTAGGTCAGTCGTCTAGAGCACAAGCTGTTGATCCTCCTGCTGAACCTGTAATTTCTCCAAGTATTTTAGAAGAAGGACCAGCTTTGTCAAGACGGGAGAGACGAAGAAACTTACAACAACGTTATATGGCTTCACGTCAAAGATCTGCCTTCCTTGAAGATTCCCAAAGCAATATTTTTGTTTCAAGAAGAAGACCGATCAACATCCATGCTATTCTTGGTGTAGAAAAGGAATCAGATGCTTTCAAATATGAGTATGTAATGCTTATCAGATGTCAACGTCGTGGAAGGGATTTGGTTTCCTCTCCTCATTTGATAGTTCGGATTATCAAAATTGAAATTCAAAGGTTGGTTAATATCTGGTATCCAGTTTTCGAGGTTGAAAGAAGAGACTGCAACCGTTATATCTTCTCAGAGGCTGACTTTAATGATTTATCCATTGACGATGTTGAGTTTCTGTATAATGAATTGAGGAATCAGTACTACAGGACAAATGATATTTCTCAAGACTTGTTTGTAATCAAAAGGTTTATAAGGCGTCAGATCAGGTTCTTCAGGGTTTTCGATTTTCAAATGGCTGCCGAAAGCTTTCAGCCAGTGGTGAATTTGCTAAGACCTAACCATAGCTTGCCAAACATTGATTCTTACTCATTATTCACTATTCTTCAGGATCCACATGGAGTTGTATACAGGAATGCATCTGGTCAAAAGTGCTTCCTCAGATTTGAAGAAATAAGTCATTACTCCGATGGAACTTTGAAAGTGATCAGGCTACAGTTAGATCAAAGATTGAAAGATGCTGTTAGAAGATTTATGGAGACACGAACAAACAGGACTCTGATAACAAATGATGAGATTCAACTTCTACGGAATGCATTGGATAAAATCAATGAGAGGTTGAATTTCCGCTCTACTCTGCGAAGATTAGAAGTGTTACTCGGGTTGAATAGATTACGTCAAAGAGAAGAGCGTCAGTAATTCTACAAAGTCGCCTGGATGGTCTATGTTGTTATTGAAGATTGTTTTTGAAGACCACGGCGCCAATGATTACTAAGGGGGAGATTGTTAAGACTAATCTTGTAGTAATCATTGTATTTATGTTATAGCTTTTATTACTTTCAGTAGTGTTTTTCTGTGTGTAAGGGCTAGGGGTATTTAAGTCCCCTTTGCGCCTTTGTCTTGTAACAGTTGGCACACGCACAATTCAATTGAATCTGTTACTTTGCGCTTCACTTTATCTCTCTACTTTCTCTCTCTAAACGAATCAGAGATCTTTGGACTCTCAGTATAGATGTAGGAGTAAACTTCAAATTTGGTCCCTATGGTTTTCCAAAAATCCTCGTTTTGATCCTTATGGTTTATTTAATACATATTTGTTATTGTAGTTTCTGGTCTTGCTTGGTTTTTTTGGTCCATGTTAGAAACGGTGGTGAGAAAAATATGTTAAATTTTGGGTAATTTGGTCTTTTTCTTTATTTTGTCTCCTTCTAATTTGTAAGAAAACAAAAAAACTAAAATATTTTATTAATCACACACATAGAACTCCTCCCCTACCCCAATTAATCTTCTCCCCCAAATCAAACTCCTCTGCTGCAACACCATTGACCCACCCTCTCCCAATCATCTGCTCTAATCAACAAACAACATCACCCCACTGTAGGTGGTGGCAAAAAGTGACCCAACCCGCTAATCCAACTCGAACCCAACCCAAAATTAGGAGGTTGGATTGAGATTTTCAACCCATTTATATAAATGGGTCAACCCGCCTAACCCGTTTATTTAAATGAGTTGGGTTTGGTTAAAATTTCCGATCTGTTTACAACCCATTTTCAACCTGTTCTTAACCCATTTAAAATATTATAAAATTTTTATTTTATTTTTGTTGGATCAAATAATTGTATTCAAGATTAAAGTTAAATTAGAGGGTCTAAACTGTATTTATTTGATAGTTAAAATTCAGGGTTTAAGTTGTAATAAGTTAATAGTTATTAGTAGTTGGACCCAAGCCCATTAGGCCTTTTTGCCTAGGTATTTAAAGTTTTGTTTAGTTTAGATTTAGGGTTAACCTTGAAGAATCCTCATATTCATAAATATAATCCTATAGTGAGGTAGCTGTTTTCTCTGTATTCAAGGGTATCAAGAACACACAAGGGTTTCATTGTTTATTCAAGGGATTGGTATGTTTTGTTAATCTTTATATCTCTTGATTATTATTGTATTTCTGTGATTGTTAATCAACTAGATTAAACTGGGATAACAAGTGGTATCAAAGCCTAAAAGAATCAACTTTTTTTTGAGATTACTGTTCATCGATTTTTTTTTGCGAAAGTTACTGTTCATCGAAGTTACTATTCATCAAGTAAAAATCGATTGCATGAATCTATATGCTATTATGCTTAAAATCGATATGATTAGATGTGTTTCATGCTATTGAACGTGATCTGATAAGTTTAACTGCGTTGCACACCTTTAAGTGATTGAATTTGTGACTTTTGATATCTGGGTTCGTATAAATTTCAACCACTGTGCTGTCAAAATCGTTGCATGAAAGTTGAAATTGATAGTTGATTTTGCTTAAAGTGTAATCGATACATGTTTCTGAGTACAAAGGTCTGGTTTTTGCATTAAATTTATGTGTTTTGTGCGATTTCTGGGTTAATTATCTGAGCTGTTCATCGACTTTCTGGGTTGGTCAAGAACATACCGGTCGAACAATCTATCGGTCTAAGCTATATCGATCGAATAATCATTATCGTTCGAAGGTATTTTATCGGTCTTTACCCTTTATCGATCAAATCTCACTATCGGTCCTTAGCTTTACCGGTATTTACAAGCTCCCGGTCGAACTCTCTACCGGTCTTTACAAGTTCCCGGTCAAACTCTCTACCGGTCTTTACAAGTTCCCGGTCGAACTCTCTACCGGTCTTTACAAGTCTCCGGTCGACTCAATACCGGTCGAAGCACATCCCCAGTCGATTTTTGCAAACTGTAATAGGGCATCTAAATGTCAAAAAAATTTCTCTTAAATCGGGACCCCCGTGCTAAGTCTGCGAAGGGGGACAAAAGTTTTGTGCTTGATCAAAATTTTCTTAATTTCATTCTTCCGTATTATTTCTTTGTGTTTTATACTGTGCAAATTCTGCACTTAATTATTTTTTGGAAATTTATTTTTCTGAAAAATTTTTAGTGTGGTTTTTATTTTGATTCTAACGATCTCATCTAGTTGGTTGTCTTGGTACAGAAAAGTTTGATTACTAACCATACAGCTAGGATATCGATTCAGCTAAATATGTCTAAAGGTTACAACCATGATTTTAGCAACATGACTCTTTCTGAAGTAAAAGAAAAGGCTAAACATCTTGCTAGACAGTTGTCAAGATATATAGACAGGGCTGATGATTGTGAAAGGGAGATTACAAAGCTCAAATCTGAGATGTTACCTCTTGAAGCTGAGATTGAAAATCTAAAGATTCAGAACTCATCTCTTCTTATTCAGATTAATGCTTTAAAAGAAAATTCAAAAGATTTTGATTCTATAATTGACCTTGCAGGAATAATTGCGTCTAAAGAAAAAGAGATCTTAGACCTCCAAGCAAAGCTAAAAAGATCTGAATCTAGCTCAACATGGTCAAAGAAGGATGCAATGCAAAGAGAGCTTGAGGAACTTAGAAGGAGTACAAGTGTTGCAAAGGATACTAGTATAGGACTAAGACAGATAAATTCTCAAGTCTTTGCTGAAAGAGACAAACTGAAAGATAAAGTTCTCAGTCTTGAGGTTGAGATTGAAACGCTTAAAGAAAAGGCAACCCAAGACAGAGACAATACAAAAGTTCAAGATGAATTGTTGAAGATTGAGAAAGAAAGAAAAGACTTTGCTAAGAAATTCTCTGATTTCTCCAGAAAAGCCTTTGAAGAGAAGAAATCATTAGAGCTTAGATGTGTTAAGCTTTCTCAACAAGTTTCAGACTTTGAGAAGGTTATCATTCTAGAGAGAGAAAAGGCTGAGAATGAGAAGAAGAAAGTTGAGTTGAAGGAAGCAAATATAGACTTTTCTGAAGAAAAGAAAATATTTGAGACCGAGATAGCCAAGCTGACAGGAAAGCTATCTGAATTGTCAACAAACATCATGAAGGAGAAGAATGCAAAATCTGAGCTGCATAAGAAGTTTGATCTGATTGAAAAGGAAAGAAACAGTTTGTCTTCAAAGATAAAGGAACTTGAAGACATCGTATTCAAGGTGAAGCTGACTGAGCACAAGACGCCAGAATCAATAGCTCAATCACCGAGAGATGATCAAACTGATTCAACTTGTTCACTCAAAAAGGCTTCAAGTTCACATGTTTCAAATGTTTTCTATAATCCTTTCTCTGATTCAGATGATAGTCTTTCTTCTAAATCTCCTGATCAGATTCGTCCTTCTAACCTTTTCTATGACAAAAATGTTGATGGTTCAGGTAACTTCAAGAAGACTAAGTCTCAAAAGAAAAGCTTCTGGAGAAGGGATGATGAGAAAGAAAGAGGAAACTGGATCTGGAGAGTTAAAGGATCCTCGGAGGAGAAGAAGAAAGAAGAATCATTTGTGCATACATCAAATGCTAAATGGAACTATGCTACAAAAGGTAAAACTTTTGGCAAACCTGATCTGGTTTATTAGCACAAAAGAAAATTAGTTGTTCCTACTGTGGCTCAAATGATTTTGTAAGAAAAGATTATGTGAATAACTGGTATGGTTCTTACTTCATATCTCCCACTAGAACTGCAACTAACCCATTAGGACCCAAATACCAGTGGGTACCAAAAGCTAAATCTGTGTTGCAGGCACCCAAGGTTTAAGGGAGAGAAAGAACAAAGGCTTCTAAGTAAATCAGCTTAGAACCCGTACCTCAAAGAAAAGATGGCTTCTAATCACTTCGGATTAGAACCCGCACTTCAGTGCTTTATCTTTTTGCTTTCTGTTCATTTCTGAAAAAAAAATATTCTTCAGTTAAGGGGGAGAATATCTGTGATTTTAATAGATTTTTGGATACTTAAATGATTATTTGACCGTGTGTTCTTAAAGATAAATACTTGCGTTTTATCTTGTCAATATACATTGTCAAGTATTCATACACATAACGGTTTAGAACATTCTATTTGACTTTGTTATTACCATGTATCAAAAGTTAAATCTTTCTATGGTAATACTCACGTTATTTGTATTCACTGTTGATTGAATTAAATGTCATTTCATGTGCTTTCATTGAAAATATGTTTATATATTGTTCATATAAACAACATTCGTTTTTGATTCTCCAAAATATTATTCTTCATGATAAAATGATATGAGCTTAATTGTCAAACTCTTTTACGTTGAGGGGGATAATTGCATCGTCAAACACAACTGTTTTGACTTCTCCAAAATTTTTATGCTTCATGTAACAAGTGGTATTTGTGCTTACATGTACAAAACACCTGTTGAACAACACATTCTTTTAGGAAAATACATGGGATTCAGTGTGTGAGCTTAACAGAACTTCCATGGATTCACGATAACCGGTGTTTCCTACCCAGGAAGTATTCCTTGAGTGATTGAGGGGAGAGGGGTTAAAAGAATTGAGTGATGGTGTGTGAAGAGGTAAAATGGAAAAGAGAGATTGGTTAGAAGTAAGCATTAAAAGAAAGAGGGTGAGAGATCAGAGTAAAAGAATACTAGACTCTGCACCAAACCACTTTCTGAGCCGGGCAACCACATAATCTGATTGGTTCACATTCTTTGGTGACCATCATTGAAATAGGCAACTAGCCCATGCCATCTCTTGCATACAACCCCACCAGCTACTCATTCTTTTCTCAAAAGGAGAATATTTCACATTATAGGGGACGCAACACATACGCTATTGGTTCTTCATTTGGAAGATACTAATATTGAAAAAGAAGGAAAGTTTTCCCACCTTCGAACCCTTTCTCATGCACATTGAGTCTTTGTATAATTTGTTGCTGTCTCAACAAGTTTACATACTTTGAGCCTATAATGAAAAGCAATCATCTATGCTTAAATTTTTTCATACACATGCACGAGCACACAGAAATTTGTTTTCTGTCAGAACATTTATAGATAACCATGTGTTATTCGATGATTGAATGGAAGACCTGGGGAGCCAACATCAAACCATCTCCTTATATAGTAACTTTGTGTTACTCAGTAACTTTGTGTTACTGACAGACATACTAACTGAGTCATTTGTTGATTCAGGGTTACACCTATTAACTGTTTGAATTTGAAAAGATTTGAATGGTTAATACTTTCTATTTTAATCTGAAAAGATTGAAATAATCACTCTTTCCATTTGGAGAGACTGCTCTTATTTCCCACAGGACTCGATACATGAAGACGGTGCTAAATTGAAGTCTATAAAGACAAAGGGGGAGATTTTTCCATAAAGGGGGAGATTGTTTTGACAATTTTTGATGATGATGATTCTCACCACTCATCAAAAAGGGGGAGAATATATTAAGGGGGAGAATATAATCTGAAGACTGCTGAAAATTTTCAAAGATATCAAAGATTTGAAGATTATTCAAATATATCAAGTTTTGAAGTTTTGAAGTTTTGAAGCTATCAACGTCATATCTGAAGAAAAGTGAAGACCTGAAGATTATTGACAAATTTTTTTAATCTTGAATCCAAAGGGAGAGATTGTTGGATCAAATAATTGTATTCAAGATTAAAGTTAAATTAGAGGGTCTAAACTGTATTTATTTGATAGTTAAAGTTCAGGGTTTAAGTTGTAATAAGTTAATAGTTATTAGTAGTTGGGCCCAAGCCCATTAGGCCTTTTAGCCTAGGTATTTAAAGTTTTGTTTAGTTTAGATTTAGGGTTAACCTTGAAGAATCCTCATATTCATAAATATAATCCTATAGTGAGGTAGTTGTTTTCTCTGTATTCAAGGGTATCAAGAACACACAAGGGTTTCATTGTTTATTAATCTTTATATCTCTTGATTATTATTGTGTTTCTGTGATTGTTAATCAACTAGATTAAACTGGGATACCAATTTTTTTATCAAATATAACTATTTAATAATATTATTATAATATATATTTATTTATTTAAAATATTATATATTTTGTTTTATTGAAATATCAAATAAAGAATTAAAGAAACCCCTAATCGGCGGCAATCACTTGATTCACTTCCTTTGATTTTTGATCATTTCCAATTTCCATAATCCTTTCATATTCCATACGGTTCATCCTCACGTCCTCACATCGTTCATCCTCATGTCCGATCATTATACATAGCCTCACATAACCTCGTCTCCATAACCTGCCGTGTTGAGTGCCGATGTAGCCAATGTCCAGGCAGCGACCTGTCGACGTCCAAACTCCAAACTTCGTTTCCACTTTCTAGGGACCTATCGACGACCTGACTTCCACTTTCCAGCGACCCTAAAGCAATTTTTAGCGACCTGTCGAACGCTCATCGAACCATTAACCATCGACAGTACATCTAATCTTCATACGTTTCCATACTCGATTTCAATAAAGGTATCACTGTATCCATCGACCATCACTACATGAACTTTGTAGGTGGTGTGTGATTTCCATATGAAATCATCCATTTTTATTTCTATAAAGGTATCCATCATTACATGAAGTTTGTATGTGATTTCCATATTAAGGTATCCATATTCCATATGATTTGTTGTCATGTTAATTGATTTGTTATATTGTTCAAAAAAACTAAAAAGACATCCACAGTTGCACACAGATTTGTAATGTTGTATAGTTTTATATGAGACAAATTTGTTGGTTAGTTTTGTAATAGTTTCCTTAGATTTGCAATACGATATATATGTGTTCTTTTGTACTTCTCGTTGTTCTTTTATGTACAACTGTATTACTTCTCGTTGTTCGTTGTTCATTGTTCATTACATGCAATTGTTGTACTGTTCATTCTATATCTTGATGTACATCTCGATTTTTCTCTCTTTCTATACAGGTCCACATTCCACAACAATCTCTATTTAAGTCTCTATTAAGTTCATTCCATTTAGGTTCTTGCAAATAGTAAGTTATTCCATTTAAAGTTCCTGCTTTAAAGTTCACATTTTTTAGGTTCTTATTATAAAGTTTATGTTTTTCATTCCATTTTAGTTACTAATACGATTGTAATTTCGGAAGAAGATGATCTACAATCTCCTCCACCTCCATCAAAGAACAACGAGAAGAAACCGATTAACCAATTAAAGCCAAACAAAGCTGGTGTGGATGTCAAATGTCACAGAAAACTTACATCTGAGGTTTGGAATAGCTTTGATTTTATGGGCCCTGTTAGGACATAAAATGTCCTTAGTTTGGAAAGTTTTGTAAAGGCCTCAATGTTGTTTATTTGGGCCTTGTATTTAGCATTTGGGTTTGGGCTAAATGTTGTACATGGGATGGTTGGTATAAATAGGGAATTATTTGTAGCTTGTATGTAACTTTCATATTCAAGATGTAGCCTTGTACGTGTACTGTGTGTTTCTAGAGAGAGAAACATTTCCTCTCTCTAGATTGTGAATAAAACATTCAATTTCCTCCCAATCTATCTCATGTAATCTTTCTACATTAATTAATTGTGAATCATTGGACCTATCAAGTGGTATCAAAGCCAAATCAATGAGATTATTCATTGAAATCGATCAAATTTGCTATTATCAATGGCACGGTAACATAGCCGCATGAACAGTGTTATGATAATATCAAATTCTTCATTTTGATGTTGATTTGGACGAGATTTGATGCTAAATTGATTATGAGATTAGAGTCGAATCACATGGAATCAATTACAATGTTTGATTTCTACTGAATTGGAAGAATTGTCGATTTCGAGATGCTTTTGGTTCGAAAATAGTTTTTCACTGTGTTGAGATCAAAATTTTCAATTGATGTATTTTTAGTAAAGATCATCAACTACAAAAGTGTTTAGAAGTGTTTTTCGAACATGCCTATAAAGTATCATCTCAAAGTTCAAAGATATGTGAAGGATTTGTTGAATTTTGGCTTCCAAACATGACTTTTCGCAAGATCCTGAGAATCCGCAAGTTCATATGAAGAACTTGCAAGCTTCATCTGTAGTGACAAACAACAATCTTCTAAGGCAAGAATCTGCAAGTAGCCCTACGAAAAGTTAAGAATCCACAGGGTGTTGTATGCGGAAAGCGAGGAATTCGCAGAGGCTTGCTTACGAAAAGTTAGAATCCGCAAGTTTCTGTCTGCGGAAAGTGTTGAACTCGTATCCTTTTGCTTACGGAAAGCTTTTGTGCATTATGTTTGTTTAGTCAAATATTGTATTCAAGATTAAATGAGGGGTCAATGTGTAATAGTTGTAAAGTGTAAGGGTTATGTTGAAAGTCAAAGCTAGTATGTTTGAATTAAGCTTAGTGTGAGGTCATGTTGACCATATAAAAAGGTTTTGTCTTTGTAATTAGAACACATGCACAACACACAGAAAACATATAGAACAGTGTCATACGGATCTTGAGAGAGAAATGCAAGAAATAGGTATATGAGTTTATGGAGTTGATGTAATAATTGTTCTATCAATAAAATATTTATTCCTACATATTTGTATGTGATTCATAGAGCTTGGAACTGGAACTATGAATTGGTATTAGAGCTGAATTAGAACAAATCAACAAATGAAGAACTCGCACCCTGTATTCTGATTTTTGATTGATTTTTCATTTTTGGATTGTAATTGTTTGTCAATTTGAGTGTTTGAAGATCGATTGATGTTCTAGAATCATTTTGTATAGGATTTTAACACATTTGCACTGTAATTTTCACTCAATTTGAAGTTCTTGTGAATTTTTGAAAAGTCGAAGTTTATGCACTGTATCTCGATCTAAATGTGTACTTGAGTCGATTTTTTTTGTAATTCATTGTTTGTAATCGGTTCTATCATTGTTCTTGATCAAATTGGTGGAATTGCAGACTCAAATTCGAAGTTTTGATGGGTTTTTGATCGATTTGAAGATTTTTTTGTCGAACAGTGAAGAACTCGCATCAAGAACTCGCAAGATCTGAATTTCTCGCATGATGATGATGTTAAATTCGCATCAGTCTTGATTTGTTGAAAAGGCTAAGTGAGAAACTCGCAGGACATTATATACGAGAAGTGGAGAATTCGCATATGCTTGTGTACGAGAAGTGTGTATTTCGCATCGGCCTACGTACGAGAAGTTGAAGAATTCGCATAACTTTTGATACGAGAAGTGAGTTAAGGGGAAAATTCGCATCGACATTCATACGAAAAGTTGGGAATTCGCATCACAAAGCATACGAATTTCTAGGATTTGCATCAAGCTTCATACGAATTCTTAGGGATTTCGCATAGAAAGTTCGAAAATTTTCTAAGTGATTTTTTGGAATTCGTATCGATACGAGAAGTTTGGGATCGAATTTTTGGTTAAGTATGGAATTCGCATAAGAGAGTCGTGCGAAAAGTTTGAAGATTTGGCTAAGTAAACAACTCGCATCCCGAAGTGTGCGAATTTCCTGAACTCGCATCTTATTATATGCGAATTGTTAGAACTCGCATAAGGTTACGTGCGAATTTCTTGGATTGTGCGAATTTTGGTCTACTTGGTGTGCGAATTTTGAAGAGTTTTCTCTTGTTGTGTGCGAATTCTGAGGAGCATAGTGGTGTGAGAGTTTCTACCTTAGAAAATTTTTGGAAGATTTTTCTGAAAATTTTTCTGACTTGTTAACTGTTGATTTTTCGAACTAACGATCATTTCAAGCTCTTATTTTATATATATCAAGATGCCTTACACCGACGAGAAGGGAAATACTGTCTTAACAAAGAGAGACTATGCAATTGCGTACATGCCAGAAATACCTGTACTGGAAGCTGAAAATGAAAAATTAAAGATTCATAATTTGTCTCTTCTTGATAAGCTTAAGAAATTGAAAGAAAATTCTTCTGTTTTAGAGAATAATATTGAATGTTCAAAATGCATTTCTAACTCCAAAATTGATTTTTCAGGAATAATGTTGAGCTTCAAAAGAAGATTGTTGAAATGAAAGAACAAATTTCTCAAGATGGAAAGAAGCTTGAGAAAGAAAGAGAAGAGTTTGAAAGAGAAAGAAAATCTTTTGCACAAAAGTTTTCTGATTTTTCAAGGAAATCATTTGAAGAGAAGAAAGTCGTGGAGCTCAAATGTACAAAACTTTCTCATCAAGTGTCAGATTTTGAGAAATTCATCATTATGGAAAGAGATAAGTTTGAGAAAGAGAAGAAGTTAATAGAACAGAAGAATGTCAGATTATTCCGAGAGATATTTAATAAAAGAAAAAGTGTTGAAAAGGATTTTGAAGAATAAAGAAAGGTATTTGAGACAGAAATCAACAAGCTTTCAAAGAAGCTATCTGAACTATCTGCAACTGCATTGAAAGAACAGAAGACGAAGTCTGAATTACAAAAGAAGATTGATACATTGTTTGAAGAAAGAAACAATTTGTCAAACAAGATCACATAACTTGAAGGAATCATTTTCAAGGTTGAATTGAGAGCACAAAGAAGTCCATATACAATTGATCAATCACCCATGAATGATTCATCTGCTTTAAATTGTTCATTCAAGACAGCTACAAGTTCACTTTATGCAAATGTTTCTAATAATCCTTTATTTGTTGATTAAGATGATAATGTGTCTAAACATAAAGATCAGATTCGTCCTACTAATCTTTTCTATGTCAAATCTCTTGATGGTTCAGGTAACATAAGAAAGAACAAGTCCCAACAGAAGATGGTTTGGAGAAGTAAAGATGAGAAAGATAATTCAAAGTCATTTGTTCCCATACCTCAAATGAACAAAAAGGACAATGCTTCTAAAGGTAAATCTCTTGGTAAGTCTGATTCTTCATTCTCTGTGAATCATTTAATCAGGCCAGCACAAAAGAAAATTTGTTGTTCTTACTGTGGAATTGATTATTTTGTTAATAATAATTATGCTCAAAATTGGTATGGAACTTACAGAATCACATCTCAACAAAATGAACTTAAAAGATTTGAATCTAATGAGAAGTGGATTCCAAAATCTAACCACTTTGGACCCAAATACCAGTGGGTACCAAAACTTGTCAAATATGTTTTACAGGTACCACATGTTTAGGGGGAGTAAGAGCATTGGCTTTTGAACAAAGCAATTCAAGAACCGGTCTTCAATGATAAAGATGGGGAGTTTGACTTCTGAATTTACTTCAATCCTAGTAATTCAGAACTCGGTTTATTGATTAAGGATTATGCAAATGTTAAGGGGGAGCTTATATATTTTTACTGATACATTTTCTGATTTTTCAGGAGGAGATTATAAGATAAATTCATTGTTACTTTTAGGGAAAGTTACTATTCTCACCGGAGAATTTGTAACAATGGCTTTTGGATAATTCTGTTCAGAACCCGGACTTAAATGTTTTTCTTCTTAAGGATGCTGACAAGAAACATCTTTATCAGGAAGTTTTTGTTATCTGTTTTAAAGAGTGATAGTTATAATTTTCACTGTCATATTTTTAAGGGGGAGAAGAGAAAAGAAAAATAAATTTTCATTGTTATATTCATATTGTTATTTTATAATAATTTGACTTTTTACAGATATCGAGGGGGAGTATATATGATGTTTTTGTCAAAGGGAGCTTAAAAGATAAATATTCATTTTAGGGGGAGTTAAGATTTCTACTTTGAAGGTATATCATTCTAAATCTTAATCTCTATCACATATTTGAAAGACGAACGACTTTCGGATGTGAAAACAATTTCTTAAAAGTTCAAACCACTTCGTGTTCTTAAAAGGTTTTATGAACTTCGAAGTGTGATTTTAAATGTTTTTCATATCAAGTGCTTTATTGTATAACTGACCGTGTGTTTCTAAAGACTAATACTTGTGTATTGTCTTGTCTTTATACTGTCAAGTATTCTTACACACATTGGTTCAGTACTTTTATTGACTTTGTTATTACCATGTCTCAAAAGATAAATCTTTCGATGGTAATACTCCCGTTTGAAATTCAAAGTTGATTGAAATCAGACGTCATTTTTTAATAATTGTGCTTTCATTGTCAAATTGTTTATATCTTGTTCATATAAACAAATATTCGTTCTTTGATATCCCAATATATTTTTCTTCATGATATTTGATCTGATCGAATCATTGTCAGATTCTCAAAACACTTCACTTGAATTCGTTTCATTCATTCAATTTCATTGTTTTGAGAGATCTTAAATGTTCTACATGTCAAATTTCATTCTTATTATTCATGAGCATACATTTTCTGATAATGATATCTTGTGCTTATCTGACCAGATAAACTGTTGAACAACAATTTTCTTTTAGGAAAAAATACATGGGAATCAGTGTGTGCGCTTAAAAGAACTTCTATGGATTCATGTTAACCAGTGTTTCCTACCCCGGAAGTTATCCTGAGTGGTTGAGGGAAGAGGGGTCAAAAGAATAGAGAGTGGGTGTGTGCTGAGGTAAAATGTAAAATAGAGATTGGTTAGAAGCAAGCTCAAATGTTGAAAAGAAAGAGGGTGAGAGATCAGAATAAAAGAATATCAAACTCTGCACCAACTTTTTCTGAGTCGGGCAACCACATTATCTGTTGTTTCACAAATTTTGGTGAACTTCATTGAAAAAGACAACTAGCCCATGCCAACTCTTGCATAAAACCCCACCTGCTACTCATTCTTTTCTCAACAAAAGAATGTTTCATATTTTAAAGGGAACGCATCACATTATCTATCAAATCTTCATTTGGAAGAAGTTGATATTGAAAAAGAAGGAACGTTGGCCCACCTTAGAACCTTATTCATGCACATTGAGTCTATATAATATTTGTTGCTATCTCAACGGTTTACATATTTTGAGCATGTTCAAGCTTTATTTGCTTCAATCATTGCTACACTTGCACGAGCACACAAGGAATAAGTTTTCTTGTCTTAACATTCATAGAAAATTCCTTTGTGTTTTTTCAAAGATTGAATGGAAGCCCTAGGGGAGTGAACATCAAAAAGCTCCTTTCCAATGTGCATTCGTTGTACACATTGGCTCTGTGCTACTGACAGGCATATTAACTGATCATCTGTTGATTTAGGGTTACCAATTATAATTTGTCTGAATTTGAAAAGATTCGGATGAATACATCTTATGAATTGACGACAAAATTTTAATATCAGATCATACGGAGATCATTTTCTCTTTGGGGGAGATTGTATATTTTCTTGAAAGGAGGTGATTATCTCTATCTCATGAAGACTGTGCTTACTTTGCTAAAAGGGGGAGATACTATCAAAGACAGACCTAGCGTTGAAATGTTTTGATGATTCTGATTTCTCTTCATTCATCAAAAAAGGGGAGATATTTCAAGATTTCAAAGTCAGATTAAAGTTGGTTCTATCAGAAAGGGGAGAATTTTTCAATGTTTAATTTCAGAAGAAAATCAAAATATCAAAGAAAGTTGATTCTTGAATAATGTTCAAAGTTTGAAGCTTATCTGAAGATAGTTTTTGAGAAATTTCAAAGTTTGAAAGAGATTTCAAGTGTTATCTACCAAAGGGGAGATTTTAAAGAGTTCAAGGTTTGAAGAAGTTTTCAAGTTTGTGGAGATTGTGAAGATTGTTAAAGATTTCATTTTGAAGAGTTTGCAACAAGAAGATGACCTGAAGATTATTCACAATTTTTTTTAATCTTGAATCCAAAGGGGGAGATTGTTGAGTCAAATATTGTATTCAAGATTAAATGA
Organism: Arctium minus; assembly: GCA_954870635.1. Classification (NCBI taxonomy): domain Eukaryota; kingdom Viridiplantae; phylum Streptophyta; class Magnoliopsida; order Asterales; family Asteraceae; genus Arctium; species Arctium minus. The sequence continues at coordinate 102,790,129 of OX941080.1, read as the reverse complement.
GGGGTCAATGTGTAATAGTTGTAAAGTGTAAGGGTTGTGTTGAAAGTCAAAGCTAGTATGTTTGACTTAAGCTTAGTGTGAGGTCATGTTGACCATATAAAGAGGTTTTGTCTTTGTAATTAGAACACATGCACAACACACATAAAACATATAGAAAGTGTCATACGGATCTTGAGGGAGAAATGCAAGAAATAGGTATACGAGTTTATGTGATAATTGTTCTATCAATAAAAGATCGATTCCTACATATTTGTGTGTGATTCATAGAGCTTGGAACTGGAACTATCAATGTTGTTTTGTCAAGTATAGAATCCGCAGAGGGCACTTGCGACAAGTGGTGGACTCACAAAGAGCAACTTGCAGATAGTAGGAATCCGCACGTAGTTTTCTGCTAAAAGTGAATAACTCGTACATAGGCGTTTGCGGAAAGCAGGAATTCGCATACAAGCCTTTGCGAAAAGTGAATTTTCGGCTAATGCCACTTGCGGAAAATGTACTTTCATTGTTAATGGTCTACGAAAAGTTGGTCTGCAGAAAGTATAGTTCAATGCTTTGCGGAAAGTTACCGTTCTCAACCCATTTTGCGACAAGTTTGCCCTGTTCCCAAAATTTTTCGCATAATGCATATGTGACATCACTCCTATCATGAATTGGTCGCATATTTTTAGCAACTGATCAGATTTTCACAAGAGCTCATGCCAGTCAAGATTTTCAGACATTGGGTGTTTGGATTTAGTCTTTGATTGGATTGGATTAGTAGCTTGAGTATTTGCAATCATCATTCTAGAGTTTTCTTTTACGATGCTAGACCTTTGAGTGCTCTTAATCATTCTTTTGACTTGATCAATCATAATTGTGAGTGCTTGCAATCATTGTTCAGGTGCTTTGGTTGTGATCTAGAATTTTAAGTGCTTATAATCATCCAGTTGATTTGTGAAGAAAGAGGGTCTGAGTTTATTCATTCAGTGTTCTGGAAAGTAGTTAGAAAATGAGCATCTTTCATCAGTTGTTGAACAAATATCAGAAATTTCTTCTAACCCTTGCCAAGTAGTGATTGCTACAGGATGCTTCCTCATATGAGTTGAACAAAAAAATTTCTTAAGTTGAACTCCTATTCAACTCGCGGTTCAAAGACAGATTCGTTGTTATAAACTGAAGATGCACTGTGGTTGTGACGCAAAATTCACATATTTCTTTTTTGTGGGCATAACGATGTGTTGTATTTTCAAGAGATAAAAGTTGTCTTGAGTACACTAAGTCGAGGCTATTGTGTACATCGAATCTAGTATTAAAGTTGAAACTTTGAAAAATAAGAGATTTATTCAAGGAGGAGCCAGAGTTGTTTTGAAGATACACAACGCTAAAGTTTTTCAAAGAAATCAAGGAGAGAAGAGATGAAGCTTAAAGAGGATGGTCATTTACAAAACTTTAGGGGGAGAATGTTAGGACATAAAATGTTCTTAGTTTGGAAAGTTTTGTAAAGGCCTCAATGTTGTTTATTTGGGCCTTGTATTTAGCATTTGGGTTTGGGCTAAATGTTGTACATGGGATGGTTGGTATAAATACGGAATTGTGTGTCCCTAATGTGTGCAATACTCAAGATGAACAATCAAATTCCATTCCCAAATGCCATATATCATTGATTCAATTCAAATGAATTACAAATGCTCTCAATGTGATATTTCTCTCTCTAGAATGGAAATCTATCTTAGTTCTACACAATTCTACTAACATAAAAGATATTTATACTATGGACAAATACAAAGACATAACAAGTAAACTAACAACAAACACTTTGACTTTGACTTCTGCTTAGAGGGCTTTGACTTTTAATCTCAATGATCTTGGATCCAACATTTATGCACTAACAGACCCTGATGAAAATGGTGAGTTATATTCTAAATATAAACAATGTGGTCAGGTTTATAATGTTGAAACTAAGATAGGTATCGGGAATTTGAAACGCCATCATAAAAATTGCAAAAACGTCGATTTAAGGATATTGGGCAGATGGTGTTGGATTATGGTAGTGGTGGTTCAGGTTCATTAACTAGTAGGCTCCCAGATTTTGATCCTAATATTTTTCGTAAGCTATTAGCTAGTGCGGTTGTGAAACACGAATTGCCATTTCAATTTGCTGAATATGATGGAATTAGGAAATGTTTCAATTATTTACATCCTGAGGTGAAAGTTGTTTCAAGGAATACCGTAAAAGCTGATATTTTGAAGATGTATAGGATGGAAAAGTTGAAAATAAGAGATACCTTAAGTTGTATTCATGGTAGGATTGTTTGACCTCTGATTGTTGGACATCTATAACCAATGATTGATATATGTCCTTGATTGCCCATTTCATCGACAATTCTTGGAACTTGCAAAAAAATGATTCTAAATTTTAGTTTCTGGCTCCACCTCACATTGTTCTTGCTTTGAGTGATCACGTGTTTAGTCTTTTGAAGAAATGGGGGATTCAAAAGAAAGTGTTTTCAGTTACTTTAGATAACGCTTCTTCTAATGATGTAATGATTGACTTCTTGAAGTATGAACTTGATTTGGTTTATGAAGGTGCATATTTTCATGTTAGATGTTGTGCACACATTATGAACCTAATTGTGCAGGATGGGTTGAAAGAAGTAGATGATGCTATAAAGGTTAGGGATAGTGTGAAGTACTATAGAGGTTCTCAAGCTAGGAGGCAAAGGTTTTTAAGTAGTTTTACACATGTAGAGCTACAATCTTCACGGGGTTTACAACAAGATGTTCCCACTCGATGGAACTCGACTTACATTATGTTGGAGTCAGTTTTGTACTATAAAAAAGCTTTTATTCATTTGCAAAAAACTAATGCTAATTATTTTCATTGTCCAACAAATGAGGAGTGGGGAAGAACTGAAAGAACTTTCAAGTTCTTGAAGGTCTTCTACGAGGTAACTTGTGCTTTTTCTGGCTCTAAATATACTACTACCAAGTTAGAGTGTTGTTACACAAAGAAAAAGACAGTCATGATATGTTTATAATTAGTTGTATGAGCTTTATAATTAGTTGTATGGGTTTGAGCCTTTTCTTTGTAATTGGGTCCTATTTATAGGTGCCCATGGCTCATTTTCTCATTAGGATTTTGGAGAGATTACACATTTTACACACACAAACTAGGTGAGCCTTATGAGAGTTGACTAAATGTTTTGTGTGGTGTTCTCTACAATTTCCCCTCAATTGTTATTCAATCCAAGCATATGAGATATGATTTTGATGATTATTGTTGTTAATTTCTCTCTTATATCTTCTATTATATGGAGTTCTTCATTTGTTGCTTGAAATGGGATCTAACAATTAGTATCAGAGCCAATTGAAGAAACTTTTCTTCAGTTCGGTCATGTATGGCAACAATTGAAGATTAGATGATTATTTTGTTGTTTTGGTGCTTAGATTGATTCAATCACATGAACCTTGACACAAATATCATTTATGTGATTTATTCACTGTTTTGTGATTATTTGATATCCATTTTTTGATTTAGATGTGATTTGGATGATTCTTGATGGAATAGATGTTTGTTTCTCACAAAATCTGAATTCTACACACCACATGTTTGATGAAATGTCTATGTGAAGATTTGATTCTATTTGGATTAAATCTGATCAGATTTATTATATGTCTGTGTTTTGATCCTTTCTCATTCATTGGTCTAACATTTGATAAGCACTAAGTAGATGGTTGATCTATGATCCCATCCTTGTGTGTGCTTTTGTCCTTTGCATTTTATGCATCTTGGTTGTAAGGTTGTTGATCTTTGATCTGACTTTTATGTTCTCCAAGATAGGACTCTCTTTTGTGTTGTTGATTGATCAATAATCCCCTTATTCTAATGATTGTGTGACTTATTGGTTTTTGATCTATGATCAAACCAATTTAGTTATCATAAAGGGTTTATCACAGTTCAATTGGATCTGATAAATTTTTAATTGGAGTGATAAGGATGGTTGTCATATTTTCAGACTTCTACAACTTTGTGCATATTCTATATACTGTGTAATCTGGCCTTTGGCCATTACACATGCTGATGTGTTTGGGTACTTAGATGAGCAATGGATTAAAAAGCATCAGATTAGAATGGATCAGCAGTTACAAGGATTTGTGGTTCAAGTCTGTCTTTTAAGGATTTGATCACTGCCCAAAACTGATTTCTGCTACTGTTTTGAAAAAGCTTATGTGCCAATTTTTTTTATATCAAAATCAGTAAACAAACTCTTGTCTTTTGGTGATAGTAATAGGATGGTATCATCAATTGTCAGCACATGGATTTTTTTTTTCAAATACCACAATGATTCCTTGGGTTCATATGATGGAGGTTTGGCTAATGGTTATTAATAGCCACCATCTAATTTCTCCAGGTAGAAATTTCATCAATGGGAGTGAAAAGTTTTTAATTACTCAAGGGAAGATGAGCACCAATCATGTCTATGTGTTTATGAAGTGGCAGCATAAGTAATATGTGGTAGAAGTTTGTTGAATGGCAAAATGAAATTGTACATGTGTCTCAACAAAGTTGTTGTCCATATTAATTGTTTTTGTGCAGCAACTTCAAATTGTGTAAAATTTGATAAATTAATTTTGAACAACAACTGTTAATCATCCAAATTTTGTGCAAAAGCTACTACAATCGAAGCCATACATTGTGTTCGAAACAACAGAATTTGAATTATGATTCAGACATTGGGAGGAATAGTGGCTATATTATGCACATTAACATACATAAATTTAGTTCTAGAACAGTGCCATCAAAGACATATTCTTCTAGCACACTTTCAGATGCAATCTTGAATTTTGTTCATGGTTATACAATTGATCACGATGTGTCCAACAGTTCATTCCCATACTGCCTTGTCTCCTAACTGCAGATGATGAACAGAGCAAAGGCTGAAGATAAAAAAAAATGTGGTCTGAGTTATGAATGACTTAGTTGCCGTGTGTAATCAAAAGTGTAAATGGATCGTAAATGGATACATGGCTGTCCAGATATCAGTCTTAGTGTATGCAGAAATTTATGATCATGTTTGTTCGAAAATGTGCAGCAGAGGGAAAAAATAGCAGAACCTTTTTTTACAACAGATAATAGGACATATTTCATAATGTAGAGATTGCAACAAAAGGTTGAGTGTACTTGCTGCTGTCTTTTGAAATGTACAGAGTTTGATGCAGAGCCTCTGTAGGCAAAAGAGGTTGACAAAAAGAGATTATCCAAGGCTGTTCAGAGTTTATTTCAAAATGAATCTGAGTTATGGACAGATTCAAACAGATTCAAGTCTGCAAGTTGCGTTTTTCATAAATGTGAAAGCTCAGATTGATTGATCATGAGCTTGCCTAGAGTTTGTTCGGAGGATTTTCAGAGTTTTATCGAATGCCATTCAGAATTTTTGATTGCCTTATCAGAGTTATGCTCATGCTTTATCAGAGTTTTTACAATGGCTTTTCAGAGTTACTCAAAGGATATTCAATCAGGAAAGGCAGAGGAGGACAATTTTGTGCTTACGAGAATTCGCTATGTGTAGCAGAATTCGATTAGAGTTGTTCTAGAATTCGATCAAAGCAGAACTTGGTTGATGCAGAATTTTGAAATTCAGCAGCAGTTGCTTCGAAAAGCTATTGATCCGATGGTTATGTTGCTGTCAAAAGGATGTTGTTGTCCAGATTTTGCAACGTGCAGCAGAAACAGATTCGAGAATCTGTCCATGTTAATAATGCTCGAAAAATGCATCTATGTCAATATGCTTATATTGTGTTTCGAACTTAAGAAGTAATTGCAATAGAGCCGTTGCTGTACAGAGGCAGATCGCAGAGCCTTTGTACATGTACAGAAGCAGTAAAAAATAGGATGTTGTTGTTGTTGTTGTTTGTGTTCAAACTCGAGCCAAAACAAAAAGTAAAACAGACCTGTTGATGTCCTATTGAGCAAAACAAAAATTTGATGTTGTTGATTGATTCAAGTGAGTTGTGGACATATTTGATTTGCATAGAAGACTTGATTTCAGAGGTTAAGAGCTCTCTACAGAAATACACAGAGGTTGTTATGCAGAACCTGTGTTAGGCTGTCCGCAGAGGTACTTAAGAATTAAGATGCTGTCCAAAGATTCTATTATTCAAGCGTAGAGGCTGTAATGCACAGAGGCAGGCACAAAAGACCTATGTGCACGTGCAGAAGTTCAATGGCAGAAGATGTGCGCATCAGAAGTTGCACAGAGCCTCTGTAAGGTTGTCCAGAGGGTGCATAAGTGATTTAGAGGTGCACAAAGGGTTGTTGGTGCAGAGCTTCTATAAAGTAATACAGAAGCATCCACAGAGGCTCTGTGACCAAAATCTATTAGGAGCAGCGACCAAAAGGGGGGAGGGACCAGAGGTAGACCCAAGAACTCATTTCAGAGGTCGATGGTCCAGAGGTCGCAATGAGCCAAGTGCCCGAAGCCCATATTTTTCAGATTTTCTGACAGCATTGCGCTGTTTCAGAAACACGCGAACAACTTTTTACTCAGAGCACCAAATGACACGAGTTCAGTTCCGTTGGATTGCTAAAACATAGATGTACGACTTTGAAGATTTGAGTTTTCTCAAATTCCTTGTGCTGATCTGCCAAAATCAATGTTAAAGTATGCATAAGGGTGTTAGACCGAAAGCATTGCACTCCACTCATGCTCTTCCCGATTTCAAGAACGGTGTTCTCTCGTCTATTCTTCATGGATTCAAGCTACATTTGTGACATATTGCATGTCACTCCCTCCTATGATTTTGAAGACTAAAGATCGGAGCTTAACGTTTACTCAACGGGGTTTGAAGAATCAAATTTTCTGTTTTGACGACCATTTTACGCAGTTGAGGGAAAACATGCACAACTCACTCAATTTTCATCCAAAATGGATGAATCAAAGCTTGTTGAAAATATAAGAGGCTGAAGTTCAATGTGCATGCTTTATATTTTCTCTCAATCAGATTCTTTGATGGTCAAAAATAGTGGTGAAGTTGAGTCATGAAAGCTGGACATAAAGTGTAAAATATCTCGGTTTTTCAAGAATATGGGACTACACTTGAAGGGGAGCTTGTAATATTTTGAAGACTTGAAGAATGGCGCACCAAAGCTTCTAAAGAAAGCAAGGGGGAGACTATATGATGATGCTTTCTTTATAAAACATTAGGGGGAGATTGTTAGCTCAAATTAGCCCCAATTTAATTGAATGTTTTATAAAGAAATTGTATTTGGGCTTTATAGTTAGTTGTATGGGCTTGAGTCTTTTATTTGTAATTGGGCCCTATTTATAGGTGACCATGGCTCTTTTTCTTATTAGGTTTTGGAGAGATTACACATTTTACACACACAGACTAGGTGAGCCTTATGAGAGTCGACTAAATGTTTAGTGTGGTGTTCTCTACAATTTCCCCTCCATTGTTATTCAATCCAGGCATATGAGATATGATCTTGATAATTATTATTGTTAATTTCTCTCTTATATCTTCTATTATATGGAGTTCTTCATTTGTTGCTTGAAATGGGATCTAACAAGAGGTTAGAGAATTCATACCTAAATATCAGAGATACTTCATTATGAGATTATGAAATGAATAGGATAGAATTTTATTGCTGACTTAATGCATGAACAATGAAGAATTATTCTTCAAGGTTTAGCATTCTAGGCTCGCTGATGAGAAAGTTGAATCTTGTCTCATCAAGAGGTTTGGTAAAGAGATCAACTAGCTAATAGTCAGTAGGAATAAAATGAAGTTCTATGTCACCATTCATCACATATCTTTGATAAAATGATATATGATTTCGATGTGTTTCTTCTTTGAGTGTAGCACTAGATTGTTTGCTATAGCGATTGCAATAGTGTTGTCGCAAGAGATTGAAATTTTGGAGAGATGAAGGTCATAGTCTAATAGCTGATTTCTCATCCATACGACCTGAGCACAACAACTTCCAGCGGCTACAGACTCAGCTTCAGCTGTGGAAGTGGACACTGAGTTCTGCTTTTTTGCTTGTCCAACTTACCAGCTTTCCACCTAGGAATTGACATACTCCAGTGGTGCTTTTTCTATCCAGTTTGCAACCTACAAAATTACTATCTGAATAGCCAGTTAGATCGAACCCTGAGTCTTTGGGGTACCAAAGACCAAGATTAAGAGTTCCCTTCAGATATCTGAAAATTCTCTTGACAGTGATCAGATGGGATTCCTTGGGTTCTGATTGATATCGTGCATAAAGACAAGTAGAATACATGATATCAGTTCAGCTCGTTTGAAGATACAGCAGGGAGCCTATCATTCCTCTATAAGCAGTGACATTTATTGGTTTCCAGAGGGATCCTTGTTTAATGTCAGCGGGGGTGCCATAGGAGTTTTCATCGCTGAGGTTTGAGTGAGATCAAACTTTTTCAGCATATCTTTAACATACTTACCTTGATGAATAAACGTACCTTTATCAGATTGTTTGATCTGAAGTCCAAGGAAGTAAGTTAGCTCACCCATCATACTCATTTTATATTTTTTCTTCATTCTTTTAGGGAATCGAGTACACAGAGATGGGCTAATAGAACCAAATATAATGTCATCAACATATATTTGAACAAAAATAATATGACCTTTTATCTTTATGAAAAATAGAGTGTTGTCAATTTTGCCATGCTCAAATTTTTCAGAGATAAGGAAAGAAGAGAGAGTGTCATACCAAGCACGAGGGGCTTGTTTTAACCCATAGAGAGCCTTATCCAACTTATAGACAAAGTGTGGATGTTTATGGCCAGAGAACCCTGGGGGTTGTTCAACATAGACTTCTTTAGTCAACTTTCCATTTAGGAATGTTGACTTAACATCCATTTGATATACTATGAATTCTTTGTGAAATGCATAGGCTAAGAATAATCGAATTGCTTCGATCCTAGCCACAGGGGTAAAGGTGTCGTCATAGTCTATGCCTTCCTCTTGTCTGTATCCCTGAGCAACTAGTCTAGCTTTGTTGCGGGTTACAGTCCTACTTTCATCTAACTTGTTTCGATACACCCATTTGGTGCCTACGATAGTTTTGTCATTTGGTCGAGGAATGAGATTCCAAACTTTGTTTCTTTCAAACCCAATCAACTCTTCTTGCATAGCGCTAACCCAGTTTGGATCTCTGAGGGCATCAATTGTCTTCTTACGCTCGAGAAAAGAGAGAAAGTTAACAAAAAGATAGATGTTACTTGAGCTTCATCGAGTCTGAATACTTGCATCTGGATCACTAAGGATTTAATCAATAGGGTGATTTTTGGTCCATCTCTGAGCGGGGGCGTGAGCATCTTTGTTCGATATTGGATCAGCAAAGGGAATATTCACTAAAGAAGATGTTTCACCCTGAGGTTCATCAGTTATCAACTATTGAGGTTGAGGTTCAGGTTAAATATCATTCATTGAGAGATCTTCAGAGATTTTAGGGGATTCAGAGGTCGGAAGATCATATGGTGATAATGTGTTTAGAGGAACAAATGATACCCATTAAGTAGATTCAGTGTTAGGTGGTATGATGTCTGGATCATCATCAACATTTGAGGGGTTTGCATGATGATGTGAGTTGAAAAGAGGTTCAGTTTCTCCATAATGAGAAAACATCCAGGAATTGAGTTCTTCATTATCAGCGATAGGTTTAGAGTTCGCTGATCTGGATTCATCAAATGTGACGTGGATTGTTTCTTCTACAGTTTGTCCTATCTTGTTGAAAACTCTGTAGGTTTTGGAGATTGAAGAGTATCCAAGAAAAATTCCTTTCATCAACCTTTGGATCAAACTTTCCAAGGGTATCTCTGTTGTTTAGAATAAAACACTGACAACCAAAGATATGAAGAAAGCTTATATAAGACTTTCTCCCATGGAAGAGTTCATAGGCAGTCTTGTTGAATCTTTTGACAATCAACGACCTGTTTTGAGTAAAACATGTCGTGTTGACAGCTTCTGCCCAGAATTGAGTTGGAAGATGAGAATCGCTGAGCATTGATCTTGCGGATTCAATGATCATTCGGTTTCTTCTTTCAGCGACTCCATTTTGCTGAGGAGTTCTCACACAAGAGAAGTTATGAGAAATTCCCTTGCTCTCAAAGAAGTTATCCAGGGAACTATTTTTTTAATTCAGTTCCATGATCACTCCTTATTGATCGAACAGTTAAGTTATTCAACACTTCCATCTTTCTAACAAAAGATATAAGTTCATCTGGGGTATCACTCTTAGAACAGAGAAATATCACCCATGAGTGTATTTCTTTCCAACTATGGATTGGATGTTGACAGGGCCAAACAAATCCATATGCAAGAGTTGAAGAGGACTTGTCACTGATGAAACTTGCTTAGACTTGAAACTAGCTTTAGTCTGTTTTCCCTTTCCACATGTTGAGCAAAGAGATTCTTTTGCATATGAATGTTGAGGTAGACCGGAGACTAGTTCTTTTGAGGATAGAGTATTCAATGTTTTGAAGTTGAGATGGGAGAGCCTCTTATGCCATAGCCAGTTGACATTTGATGAGGCTTTGGACAAAAACAGATGTTTTCAGTGGTTGTAGAGTCCATGTTTATTACATAAACATTTTCCATATGATAACCACTGAGAGCAAGTTTTCCATTTTTGTCCATCACTGAACATGCTTTCTTAGAAAAGCATACTTCGTAATCTTTATCACATAGCTGACTAATGCTGAGAAGATTGTCTTTAGTCCATCTACGTAAGCGACTATTCAGAAGGTAGTTGTACCATTGCTGAGTATACCAAACCCTCTAGTATAACCTTTTCCATTTCTGCCAAAGGTCACTGAGGGACCTTTCTCTTCCTTGTATTCAGTGAGCAGGTTCTTTTGGCTAGTCATGTGTCGAAAGCATCCACTATCTAGATACCAGATACCCTTCTAGACCTGCAAACATAAGGAAGATCAAGTTTTGATTGGTACCCACTTTTTAATGGGTCCAGTGGATTTAGTGGAGATGGAAGGTTCAACAATCTTCACGACATCTATAGATTCAGCGTCAGTGGTAACCTTCACTTTAGTTAATTTCTTAACTTTAGTGGTATTTTTCACCTTGGCAAATTTCTCAGCTTTTGTGACCTTCTTAGCCTTTGAGGCATTCATCTTCACGTTGGCTATCTTTTCAGCCTTTGTGGCATTGGGACATTTACTAGCAATATGGTTAGTAAGTCCACGGTGATAATATTTTCTATAGCTGAAAGTGGCTTTAAAACTAGGAGCATTAGAAAACATGAGGTGAGTCGGGCCAACTCCAAGAATGCCCTTAGCATTAGATCTCGGAGGAACTTTCAGTTCTTCTGATTTCTTAGGCTTGATGTCAATCTTTAGCTTTGGAGTGGATCTCTGAATATTACTAGTGATCGTAGATCCAAAACTAGAAGGTTGACTAGCTGATGGTTTAGAGGAGACCTTCTTTAGCTTGGCTACCTTTGTAGCCTTCTGAGGATGATGGAAAATGGATTTCCCTTTATTAGCGAGTTTAGAACTCTTTGATAAATCCTCAAGGATAGGGTTGGAAGATGAAGAGCACTGAGATGAGGAAATGTCAAGGATAGAAGAGACAAACATTCCAAACTTAATCATGGGACAGTCTCTGCTAGGTTCATTCTTATCAGATTTATAACGAAGACCGGTTTTATCATGAGCAGCGATCTGAGCACTTAAGATCTTAGTGACCTTAATTGAGGATTTGCACCATACTTCAGCCGTGGCTTTTTCAGCTTTGAGAGCAGCGATAGCTTATTCGCGTTCAATGCTGATGATTTCATTGACGATGACTTGATCTCTTAATTTTTCTTCTAAAAGAGTTAGTTACTTGATCCTTAGATGGAATTTTTCAAATTGTTCAGTTAGATCAATATTTTTGTTTTCAGCTAAGGTTTTGCCATTTAATGCATTGTATAAGTCAGGCGTCAGTACGTCAACAACATGACATCTCTCAGCTTCAGAAAGAGAGGGGTTAGTAGAGATTGATACCTGAGAGGAGATAAAGCTTGTGGTTGATCCTGAAGGTTCTTCCACTTCTTCTTTAATCACAGTCATAAGACAGAGATTAGCAGCGTCTTCTTCATCAGAACTTGATTCTTCTGATTCTGTCCAGTCATGCTCTTCAGCGATAAGACCCTTATCTTTTCACTTGAAGCCTTTCAGTTTCTCATATTTTTCTTTCAGCTTAAGGTATTTGTTATCGCTGGACTTCTTAGATGAAGAGGGTTTAAAGACTTTCTTTGACCTGCATTTGCTAGAAAAATGGCCGATTTTCTCGCAGTTGTAGCAGGTAGCAGTTTCCTTATCAATAGGTGTTGATTTAGGCTTATCAGATAGGGATAGAGGCTTATTTCTTCTGCAATTGCTCTTTCTTGCAAATCTCCTAAAAGAGTTTGCCAAGAGTGCTAGAGATTCATCAAACTCTGAAAGGTCAGTGTCTGATAGATCCTCTACGTCAGAATCTAACTCAGTGATAATGAGAGTAGATCGTTGAGATGGGATAATATCTGAAGAGACTAAAGCAACATGAGTACTTTTGGAGTCTTTGGAATCTTTAACATGATTCTTTTTCAGTTTATTTGATTGCTCATAGTTGAGCAAAATCTCATAGAGAGTATTGAGAGAAAGATGATTTAAGTCTTTGGTCAGCTTCAGACATATTGAATAACTGTCTCAGCTTTCAGGAAGACATTTCAAGAATTTGGTGTGGACCTCAGAATTAGAATAGGTCCTACCAACAGTCCTCAGATCAATGATTAAATAGTTAAATCTCTGGTGAACATTAGATGGGGATTCATTCTTACCACAGATAAAACTCTCATACTGTCTTACCAAGTTGATCTTTCGGGTTTCTTGGATTTTAGTGTTACCTTCATACTGAACACATATAGTATCCCACATATCTTTAGAAATTTTCAGATGCATGATGGAATGGAAAGCTTCATCAGGCAAAGCCATAGAGATAATGGTTTTTGCCTTTGCATCTAATCCTACTTTCTTTTTTGTCCTCGTCGTTCCATTGTCTTATTTCTTTGGAGCGTAACTTTTAGGGATAGCAGGTGTGGTTGCTTTATAGAGTAGGTTACTGTTCAAGCATGTCTTGAGCTTACCTTTTAGGTAAGACACTGTTCAAGGATGCTTCTATTTGTCAGAATAGTACACTGTTTACTTTATGGTCCTATAAATAGGACCATCACTCCTTTGACAATAGTGTGCTTTTTTATATCTTGTATTAGAAGAATCAACTGAATATATCTTGAGAAGATCTTGTTCTTACTGCTTATCTTATTATATAAACTGTGATATTTGAATCTGGTTTTGATATTAACCTATATTGCTTCCGCTGTTATTACTCTTGTTGTTTATATCATTATTATCGTAAGATTAAATCTGGGTTCCAACAATTGGTATCAGAGCCTCCTTTGTTTTCTAAACAAAGAAAGATCATATCTGCATACTCGGATAGATTTAATTCGTACTGATTCAAGTTTTTATTATCTGTGCATGTTTATGTGAGTCCACGATCACTAAATCTCTAGAGAGATAAAGTAGAGAGAGAGCAATGTAGCGCAAAGTATGTGTATATTGAATGTATGCGTGAATGTTCTTACAAAGACAAAGACCAAAGGGACTTAAATACCCTTGGTCAAATACAACACAGTATACGACATTAGACACAGTATTTGACCAAGCCTATAAATACAATGATTACTATAAAATCAGACTTAACAATCTCCCCCTTAGTAATCATTGGCGTTTTGGTTTTCAAAAATCATCTTCTAAATCAGCACGGACCATAAAAGGGACTTTATGAAGCAATCTGACTTTTAAAAGAAAAATTCTTCTCAGCATCTTTCAGTTTGATTTGTCTTTGCTGCCTTTGACAAGTCTGGACCAGTAGCTTGTGCTCTAAACGACACACCTCTTTTGAAAGACCTTGAATGAACTGTGGTGGTCAGAGCAGGAACAACAAAAGAATTAAAATGGCTAAGAGAATAGAATCTTTGAGCGAATCTTGATCAATAGATAAACTTTTGAGCTCTTTGTCTCTTTATCATCTCCTTAACTTCTCTTAACTTCTCCCCCTCATGACCTTGATGATCTGGATGAACTTGGTCATGCATATGTTGGAGACGAGACAACTTAAGATATGCAAAATCAAAGAAACGGAGAAAACATGAGAGGTTTGCGCTAACCATTGGTGGCGCAAAGTAAGGTTTGCGTTACACCAAGGTTGCGCAAATTGAGGTTTGCATTACACCAAGGTGGCGCAAAGTGAGATTTGCGTTACACCAAGGTGGCGCAAATTTGACTTGAAGTCTGAAAATTTTTACCTGTTGAGCTCTTTGACTCCCCCTACACAAATGCACTAAATTTGACAATTCAAGTTAGCATTCATATAGAGAATCAGATACTCCCCCTCAAAAACAGATATGATCATTAAGAAAATTCTCCTTTTTCACTCCCCCTTGAATAATGCTCAAACCCATTTGAAAAATATTTATGAGAACACAATGAATGTAAACATTAATGTAGAAAGAAAAATATACTGAATATGTATTTTGAAACGACTAAATATATAAAAATTTAAACAGAAACAAATAAAATTCTACTTAGTAAAATATCACAATAAAATCCATCAAATGAAATCAAATGTATGTGTTTGGATACAGAAATAAGTTTTATTGCATATCAAGTTTAAGACATGTTCAGTTTCAAAAACTTTCATCAATCTATTCAGTGTGCTCGCATGTGAACTTCGATTAGCTTCAAGAAAATGCAAGTCTAAAAATATAATAGAGAACTTTGCATATAATCGCACTAAGCCATCAAAAATTCAGACTTTCACAAAATTACAGGTTTATTGCAACTCAGAAATATATAACCAAGTATCATGAGATGTGTGCTCATTGGCATCTTTTTAGCATTGTGCACTATAACATCTTTACATGAGTGTGCTCTTTGGCATCTTTTAAGCTTGTGCATATTTGGCATCTTTTTAATCAAAAAGTTTATTAAGTAAAGAACATGCCGAGATTTAAAAAAAATAGAAAAATTTGATCGACAAGTTTATATTTAGTTGAAACAAAATATAATTCAATAATATCATCTTTCACACAATGTAAAAAAAATTTGTGTCTCATTTGTAAAAATTGGGTTGAACAAATTTAGAGGTTGAATTGAAAAGCTCAGATTCTTTTAAAAAAACATTTGAGAAAACTGGAACAACATCATTATCAGATATAAATGCAGCGAAAATTAAGTAGATGTACTCACAGTTTCTCATTAGTCAGAAGCTTAAAGCATTGAATAACGAGTCCTAGACTGACATGTCTAGAAGTCATATTCTTTGAAGCACGGGCTCTGAGCTGAATTACTCAGAATCCAAAGTCTTAACATTTAAGACCGGGTTTTGAACTGCTGTGTTCAAAAACCATTCTTTCTCTTACTCCCCCTTAACATGGGGTGCCTGCAACTTAGAATCACATTTATACTTGGGTACCCACTTGTATTTGGGCCCGTGAAAGTTAGTTGCAGTTCGTATGGGGAAATATGTATTAGATTTAACAACTAAAGCACGAGAGATATAATCACACGAATGAACAGAATCATCAGAGGAAGAGAAAGCATAATCATCCGAACTAGAATCCGAGGAAGAACATGAGACATGTTTTGAAATTCGAATCATTTGTTTTATAGAATATTTTGAAATTTTATTACATGTAGAAAATGAATCACTTTTATAAAGTCTATCTACACATTTATCCTCATCAATCATAGAATCAGTAGATGTCCGCTTCGCTCTCCAGATCTGCTTCTTTGATCAAGCTCTCAAAGTCCTATCTGTAAGAATTGAATTGGAAGAATTAGAACTGTCAGAAAAAACTTTATCTTGTTTCTTTGACTTCTTTGACCGTCTTCTTTTACACTTAGGTTTATAATATTGATCATTGAGCGTAAAAGAATCATCAAGAATTTTAGACGAAATATTTAAATCAGAAGAAATAATTTTACCTAAGCAACCAATCTGATCAACTAAAAAATCTGAATTTTCCTCGGAGTCAGAAGAATTTTGAGAAAAGATTTTAAAATTGGAAACTTCCTTTTTATTTTCGTGAAAATCAGAAGAAAGGCTAGAAATAAAATCTGGTTTTTGAGAAAATAATTTTTCTTCAAGACTAGACGTCATGAAAGAAAGAATAATATCAGATTCAATTTCCTTTAAAATATTTTGATCTTCTATCTTATATTCAAGATCGATGATTTTGCTTTATAATACTAACGGAGGAGTATATTTCTTAGAATCATAAATGATTGGAGAAATATTTTCCTTATCAGAATTAGGAGCATAAGGATCAATAAAATCATCAGACATTGAAGATTTGATAGGAGATATCTCATTTAAAATTCTTCTGCCTCTCCTTGATTTTTCAGGGAAATATTTTGCATTTTCGCTTGTGTAAACAAAAGGAATTTCCTTTTTCTTGTTATTTGTCTTTTTCTCATTTTCGAGTTCTAACACTTGCTTTTCACTAGTCCAATGAAATTTGAACTGAGGAACATAGTGTGCAAGAGTTAGATAATCGTATTTATATAAAGTAGGAACTTCGTTTATCACTTTGTTTAAACAATGAGGATTGTCAAAACCAAGTCCCCACCTTTGTTTTAAAGCTTCTTCACTCCTCGGTTTGTTCATAAAAATTGTTTGTTCAGATTGGTTCCTTCGATAAAGCTTTTCTTCTAATTTATTTATTTTATCTGAAAATTCATCTTTTAAAGTAGTCATTTTAGTCAAAGACTCAAGATAAGTCTTATTTGAATTTTCCAAATCATCCAATTTCTTTTGAAAGATGTCTTTTGTGTTTTCCAAAATAGATTTTTCATCTTTCAAGGAAATTTTCAGTTTGTCAATCAAATCTGACTTTTCAGAATTTAAATTCTTTTCAGATAATAACTTTAAGCGAAGATCAGATAAAGCAGAAATAATAATATTCATCTGAGAGGTAATGAATTTGTACTCAAAATCAGAATGTACCTCATCTTCATTAGTGTCAGAATCATCTGACTGATCAACTCCAACCAAGCACATCTGAGCGATCTCGACATTTGCAGCTTCATCATCAGAGTGATCCAGCCAGAATTCTTCTTCTTCTAGCAAAGCAGTTCTGTTCTCTCTTTTCTCAGCCAACTCCAATTTCTTTCTGTAATAAGCTGAGTCCTTAACCTTCTTTGCTCGACACTCCTTTGAAATGTGCCCCGACTTTCCACAGTTGTAGCAGGCAGCAGTCTTTGGCTCAGGTACTTTGGCTTTAGAACTAGAAGTGAAGCGAGAAGTGTTAGAACCCGATCTTGGTTGGAACTTTTTCTGATAATGCAGAGAGAGAAGGATCATCGCTTTCTGCAGTGCCTCACCATCATCATCAGCTGACCCGTCATAAGCATTATCAGACAATGCTTTTTCTGTCAGTTGTTTCGTGATGAGAGCAACCGGGTCCACTGACTTCTTGTTCTTTTTCTCTAGTTTGGCCTTCTTCTAATTTACAATGCATTCACCAGTCAACAGAATCTCAAACATTTCTTGGATCTGCATTGTAGATATTCTGACATCATTCCTCATGTGATGGCAAGACTTGTTCCATTCTGATTGAAGTGCATTGAGGAATTTCAGATTTGTCTCAAGCTCAGTCTTTTCTACTTTAATCTTCTCAGATCATTGATAATAGCACAAAATCTGTCATACACCGTTTTCAGTGGCTCCCCGTTCTTGGCTTTGAATTCTTCAAAATTATTCATGTATCGCGTATGCCTGAGTTGAGTTGCGACCGAAGAACCAATCATAATCTTCTCAAGCTGTTGCCACATCAGATTAGGATGAGTTTTGAAACAATCAATCATGTTGTATATAGAGTTTGGCAAGGCTAGCATCAGATTTGCTTTAATATCACGATCAGCTTGATATGCCGACAACTCATCATGTGTGTATTCTTTAGTAGGCTTATATAATCCAGAAGCAAACTTGGGTTTTTCAAATGGTCCTTCAGATAGAATGATCAACATGTCATTACCATTCTTTTGACGTTCAATGAAGTTCAGGAACCGATCTTGCCACTGTGTAAACTCATTTTCATCAATCAACACTGGTGGACGATTTTCTGTACCCAAAGACATCATAAGATCACATTTGTAGAACTGATCTTGATAAGCAAATTTGTCAGAATCCATGTTTCAGATAATCCAGAAAAAATTCTAAGTATGAGACTGGCGCAAAGTTGATCTTTGCGTGAGAAGCAGAAGACGCAAACTGATCTTTTCGCAAGCAGTAAGAAACGCAAACGATGCTTTGCGTGAGCAAGCTGTGGCGCAAAGTATCTTTGTGTTATGCGAAGGAGACGCAAACTGAAGTTCTCGCAAGTAGCTAGAGACGCAAACCAACTTTGCGTGAGAAGAGCAAGACGCAAACTAGGTTTGCGTGAGCCAAGTGAAACGCAAGATAAACTTTGCATAAGTCGTTGAAGACGCAAAGTAAGCTTTGCGTTAGTCCTTGAAGACGCAAAGTAAGCTTTTCTTGAACTGAAGGTGACGCAAAGTAGATTTGCGTGAGAGGCTTGTGACGCAAACAACTTGTGAACAGAGGAATACGCAAAGTAGCTTTGCGTAAGCTGAAGGAGACGCAAACTACACTTTGCGTGAGGCACTGGAGACGCAAACTTAGGTTTGCGTGATGAACACAAATCGAAAACCTGAAATACACTAGAGATGCAAAGTATCTTTGCGTGATACACTGAATACGCAAACTTGAATTTGCGTGAGAGGTTGATGAAGAGAACTTTGAACTCCTTGATGAACTCGCGCAAACAAAGATGAACTCGCGCAAAGTTCAAATCTGGCGCAAACCTGCTGAAAAACTCAAAATTCACCAAAAATCGAATACAAATTAGAGAAAAAAGACAAATCCTTTCTCAGATATAATCGAAAACAACTTTGTAACACTTTGTAATCAAACTTTTCGATCAAAAAACACACAATAACGATTTCGATAAAAGAACAGTTCGTGAAAACTCGTTTTCAGAAAATTCGAAAATTTTCAAAATTAACCTTCAAATCATGAAATTCTTGAAAAACGATGTGAGTCAAAAATGTTTATCATGTAAAAACGGATCCAACAAACCAATTTTCAACGAAATTTGTTAAAAAACAAAGCCGAATTTGATGAAAAATTCGAAAACGAGATTTTCTTGAAAAAATTCAAGAAAATCGATCAAATTTTCAATTTAATCCACAAATTCAGTATCGAAAAATCAATCTCTCAATTCTCTCAAGATTCAGATTGGCTTTGATACCAATTATGAGTCCAAGATCACTAAATCTCTAGAGAGAGAAAGTAGAGAGAGAGAGAGCAATGTAGCGCAAAGTATGTGTATATTGAATGTATGCGTGAATGTTTGTAACACCCACAATTTTATCGTCGGGTGAAAAGTTAATCATTTACCAAAGTTCGGGGGGTTAAATGTAACTTGGATTTTAAATATATATCAAATTTTGAGATATTTTACAAATATCTCATATTGATATTTGTTTGATCCAGTGTGTTGAAAGTTTGGGAAAAAGCTTGAGAGAAAGCTTTTGAAGTGGGTAATCTTTCTTGGCTCTTTAAGGTATGTTTTTAGTTTAATCTTTAGTTTCGTTGTGTTTTGGCGGTATAGATTCTCGTTATGAAGCTTTCCAACCGTTTAAAATCTCTGTTTTATCGTTTTTATAAGTTGGCCGGAATCTGGGTTCGATCTCCGGCGAGATCTGAGTGAACAGGACCGCCGGACAAGGAGACCCGGGGTCGCGCAAAGTGAGGTTTGCGTCACCCCTTGGTTGCGCAAAGCTGGGTTTGCGCCACCCGTTGGTCGCGCGAAATGTCCTTTGCGCCACCCTTTAGTAGCGCAAAGCTTCTTTGCGCCAGGTCTCTTTTGCTCCACTCTCTTGTCGCGCAAACTCCTCTTTTGCGCCACCTGTCAGCGCGAAGTTAGCTTCTGTTGTCTGAGTTTTTAGGCAGTAATTAGGAGAGTTATCTGCGTTTCGACTTACTGATTATTTCGGTGTTGTCGTAGGTAGCAAGTGTTAAGAAGAAGAATTCTGAGGTGAGTTCCTACTAACTTTTCTAAACTGTTATATATGTCAAAGATTGTGTTTTTAACTCCTATGTATCTCTACGGTTTCGGATTGTCCGTTTATTACATTTTGATGTAACTTGGAATTTTGAGATATTTTAGGGTTCTCGAACACTTTTGACTAAAATGGTGGGTTCCATCTTGTTGAAGTAAAAGAATGTTTTACCTACCCTGTTGTGTGGCTTATTTGAAAGAATGCTTATAATCTTGTTTTATGATTATCTTTCTTACCAGCAGTTGATCTTGAAAATGGCATTTTGAAATATAAATGTTTTGATAGCTATTTATCTAGCTTGGATGGTCACATGAAATATTGTGACAAGTCATGACTATACTAGTGGATCCCTAGGTATCGAGTCGGCTTATTGTTGGGATGTTTGTACCCCATTGTATGTAGCTAGATGAATTCGATCTTCGGGGGCATTTGGTACGGTTATGTGAGACCGGTTACTAGCCATGGGTCAAATGCAGTCTAGTGAACGAGTATGACTGGTTCCTTGGGGGCCTCCCTCACATCATAGTACGGAACGAAGCGTTTGTGGCCATGGTTCCATGTCTTAGCTCATAACTCGGATTTGTGGCTTACTTTGTGTTCCACTACAATCCTCGGTAAATCGGGTAATCCCCGTTATCGAAAGATGTGCTTCGGACCGGTAGTCCTTTTGTACCAAAGAACTCCATTTGTATAACTAAACCTTTGGAAGGATTTAATTTGATACAGTTGTTTATATCTCTTTGAAATTTATAAACTGTATGTTCTCACTAGGCTTTAAGCCTAACACTTTTTCTCAAATAATGTGTATAACAGGTTTCCTTTAGCAGTGGGTTGCACAGGGTTTTGAGAGTCGAGCGTGGACTCAAGGCATTTTGAGATGACTATTATTTGGTGTTGGGCATTGTTTAAGTCCCATCTTTTGGAGATTATGGATTGACAACTGATGTAATCTAGATAGTTATGCTTAGATTAGTTTGTTGTCAATTTCCATAACCGAACACAGGTTTATACCAAATATGAATGTCGTGTTGTCATAATTTCAGGTTTTAATTTACTCTGAATTTTAGACGGTTACAATGTTCTTACAAAGACAAAGACCAAAGGGACTTAAATACCCTTGGTCAAATAAAACACAGTATACGACATTAGACACAGTATTTGACCAAGCCTATAAATACAATGATTACTATAAAATCAAACTTAACAGTTTATATAAACCCTGGTGTATTAAACTTCATATGCTCCAGATTTAATAGTAAATCACAGTTACATCATTTGATAGAAGATCTTTATAAGCATTAGTTCTTCAAATCTTCATCTTTTCTTCACAAAAATGGCAAACTCAAGCATAAGTGCCATTTATACAGCTGGATCATTAACCAAACCTCCTACACTTCTAAGGGATGAATATCCTCAATGAAAGATAAGGATGGTAAATTTCTTAGAAGGTATGGACAGGGATCTGTTAAGATCAGTGAACGATGGACCTCACCAACCAATGGTGATGGTACCGAGAGTTCCAGCAACAACAGATACTGCTGAAATCCCTGCTTACTATGAAAAGAAAACTTCAAACTTTACGGATGAAGAAACTAACATGATGGATAATGATTCAAAAGCTGTTAGATTACTTATAATGGCCATTCCCAATGATATCTTCAAAGAACTTGATTCTTGTGTAACTGCAAAAGAGATTTGGGATCAATTCTTAAATCAACTTGAAGGTGGCCTACAAACTCAAAAGAACAGGAGAAATATTTGTATCAATGAATATCATGATTTTCATGCATTACCCGAAGAAACCTTACACCAAACATACTCAAGGTTTAACATCCTCATCAACAAATGCAGAAAATTTAGGGTCATAAGAACAAAAAAAGAAAACAATGTTCTATTTCTTAAAAGTCTAAATGAAGAATGGTCATAACTGTCAATGTCAATACAAGCCAATCAAAATCTTGA
Source organism: Arctium minus (assembly GCA_954870635.1). Classification (NCBI taxonomy): domain Eukaryota; kingdom Viridiplantae; phylum Streptophyta; class Magnoliopsida; order Asterales; family Asteraceae; genus Arctium; species Arctium minus. The sequence goes on along the minus strand of OX941080.1, from coordinate 102,767,999 downwards.
ATCATGGTCATTGACTGACATTTATGGCACCTTGGTAGCACAAGAAAAAAGAAGTTGTTAAACAAAAATCAAAAACCTCTTTAGGAGGACCACTTGCACTCATGTCAAAACAAAAAGGTGTATCACAAGAATGCAGAAATGCAGAAAAAGACAACTGTTCAAAGAGAGAATCTAAAAGAAAATCCAAGAAGGTTCTGATGTCTGAAGAAGTTGAACACTCAGATTCTGACATCAATGTCTTTGCCAAATCTCTTGCATTAATCACCCATCAATTTAACAAGAAATTTGGCAAGAAAGTTTTTGAAGGAAGAAGAGAGGATGAAGAAAGAAGAGGAAATCCAGAAAGGAGATTTCAGAAAGCTGACTATCAACAAGAGCCCAGATCTACTCTGCATAGTGATCAGAAGGGCGTTCATTTCACCAATCATGATTCTACTCAACACTCAAGATCTCAACAATCATTTCAGCCAAGGTATCCTCAACCTCAGAGGTACTTCAAGCCACAACCATCAGCACAAGCACAGAAGACAAAATCAGATACTGCTCTTCCATCAAACCAAAACGATAGAAGATGTTTTAGATGTGGAAAGCCAGGCCATTACTCTGCAAACTGCAGAGGCAGGCTCATCAAAGATGAAGACTACTACAAAAACAAATACATGTACAACGTCAAAGAGAGATTACTTGGTGCAGAGATAGAAGACTGGCTGTCAGACTCAACAAGTGACGGAGAGGAAGAACCTACCAATCTCTGTGGTATGGCTTTCACAGATGATCAGAATGATGGATCATTAGAGGACTACTATGAAAAGGTAAACTCTCCTTCCACCTCTGACAGTGAACTTGAATTGGATGTTATTAAGCTAACAGATGAATTTCAAATCTTAAAGCAAAAACTTGTTGATGAAAAAGAAAAAAGAAAACAAATGTCAAAAGATCTTAGTTTTTACAAAAGGGAGAAAGATCTTCTTGAGTCAGAAAAGAATGATATTTTTGTTGAGAAATCTAAACCTGAAAAAGCTCATAAACAAAAAGAAAAATATTTTTCTGAAAAGTTCAAAGAACTTGAGAAGGTTTTGAAAGTTAAAGAAGAAGAAGTAAAAAGATCTGAGTATGAAAGTCTCAATTCTGTTGCCTTAACCAATTTTTTCCAAAAAGAAAGAGAAGTCCTACATCAATCTCTGGAAAGAAAAGAACTTCAAATCAAAAGCTATCTTGATGCTCAGGATGTGCATATAAAGATAAACTCTCAAATGGATACTCAAGGGATGGGATTCAATGAATTGGATCCATTCACTGGATTGAAGAAAACTTCACTTTCTTCCACTTTCTGTATAGGAAAGGTCCAGAGCTCTGACTGTCCATATCTGAACAATTTCAAGAGAATAAAAACCTCAGAGGGATAAAAAACAAGAGCGCTGAACTTTAAAAATGTTGCATACTATGAAGTGAAAATCTTTCCAAATTCTATCTTAAAAATAGAAAAAGAAACTTCAGAGGTATTTTTCACAAAACCTCAGAGCAATGATCCCAAAGAGATTTTCAAGTTCGATGCATTTATCACAAATGAATCAGAGACATCTGAACAAAGTACCTCTGAAACAAGTACTTCTGAAGATGAACCTCAGAGTTCACTTAATCCAGATGCTCCTCTGTATTCACCAATCTCTGATGAATGCATCAGAACTACATTTGAGGATGACATCAAAAGAATAAATAAAGAAAATATTATAGCTGATTTGAAGAAGAAAGAGAGCATAAAAAGAATCATCAGAGTCTCAAGACCCAAGAAAATGAGAAACCATCAGAGGTAGTTATCTCTGGTAAGACTGAAAGAGACTTTCTTGACTCTGATTCTGAATCTGATCCAGAGATAGATGAACAGATTTTCTGCAGATCAGAGAAGGCAATTCATAAAAAAATAGAGACTGTTGGTTCTGGAATTTTGATTATTCCTATTTCTGTTTTGAAAAATAAACCTAGAATACAAATATGTCCTGACTTTGCAGAAATGTGTCTTCAAGCAAAAACTTCTTTGGATCTTGAAAAATAATTAAAAGTAAAGGCAAAGAATAAAACCATCACTTCTCAACTCTACACTTATAAACCAATCAAGTTTACTCCTGAACAAAAAGGAAAATGGCAAGAAATAACCATTCTAATCCTGTTTGTGCAGTGAGCAATAAAGAGAAAAGGATGTTTCTGAACAAGAAGAGATAACTTGAAAAGAAGACTGTCTTTCAAGCTAGAAGAAAGGAAGTAGTTAGGAATACTTGTAATATTCCTAGTACTAATTCAAAAAGGAATCATAATGTATCGAATGCATTTAATGAAATGAAAACCTTTGCTTCTACTTCTTCTTGTTCTGTGAAGTGCAATTGCATCCAACTCTTGATAAAACTGAAAAATCACTTCAGAGGTTCTCACTGTTTTCTTAATCAATCTCTGAATAAAAATTCAGAGACAAAGCCTCAAAAGAAAAAGGACAATACTGCCAAAACATCAAAAGATGAGAAGGCAAAATTTCAAAGAGAAAATCAGAAGTCTAACAAAAAAGGACCCATAATGAGATGGGTACCTAAGAAAATCTAATCTGTCTTGCAGAAACAGTCTATGCCGATTTGGTACTTAGATTCTGGATGTTCAAGGCATATGACTGGAGATAAAAAGTTACTATCCTCTTTCAAAGCTAAATCTGGGGGAGCAGTAACTTTTGGAGACAATATGCAAGGACAAATTAAGGGTTATGGTGAGTTTACAAGAGGTAATGTTTCTGTATCTAAGGTTGCTTATGTTGATGGATTAAAGCATAATTTAATCAACATAAATCAACTTTGTGACCATGGTTTTGATGTGAAATTTCAAGAAAAACATTGTTCATTACTTCACTCAAAAACAGGTCAAGAAATGCTCAGAGCTGACAGAAAGGGTAATTTATACAGAATGAATTTTTCCAAACACATACAAACTGACTCAGAGAAACTCTGTCTAGTATCTCTGAACAGTGAAGATGTTTGGCTCTAGCATAAAAAGTTCTCACATCTGAACTTTTCTTCACTTGATAAATTGGTCAAACTAAATCTGGTTAAGGGATTACCATCTCTGAAGTTTAACAAAGATCATCTTTGTTCTGCTTGAGAAATGGGAAAATTGAAAAGATCATCCCACAAGACCAAAAGTGATAATAATTGTCCAAAACCTCTGCATATGCTTCATGTGGACCTCTGTGGTCCTATCTCTGTGCAGAGTTTATCAGGTAAAAAGTATATTCTCGTTTTGATTGACGAATACTCTAGATATACTTGGATAGAATTCATCAGAGCCAAGTCTGATGTTCCTGATATTTTAATAAGATTGTTAAAAAGATTGCAGGTTCTGTTTGCTACCAAAGTTCAGAAGCTGAGAAGTGATAATGGAACAAAGTTCAGAAATGCAAAAATCAACTCATATCTTTCAGAGGAAGGCATAACTCCAAACTTCTCTGCAGCAAGAACACATCAACAAAATGGTGTTGTTGAGAGGAAAAATAGAACACTGGTTGAAGCTGCAAGAACTATGCTTGCAGGATCTGATCTTCCCACAAACTTTTGGGCAGAGGCAGTGGCAACAACCTGTTTCACTCAAAACAAAGCTACCATTGTCAAAAGATTCAAGAAAACATCTTATGAACTCATTAACAATAGGAAACCTAATGTTAAATATTTCCATGTTTTTGGATGCAGTTGTTATATTCTAAATGATAGAGAATCTCTTGGAAAGTTTGACAAGAAAGCAGATGAAGGCAAATTCATTGGATATTCACTAGCCTTAAAAGCTTTCAGAGTGTTCAATCAAAGAACAAGAACAATCCAAGAGAGTATCAATGTGTCTTTTGATGATGACAAAAGTCTGGCCAACAAAGATATCAATCCAACGGCCAAAAATATCTCTAAATCATCAAAGATAAAAGAATCTGAACTAAACAAAATATTTGAAGATTTCTTTGATGATGAAAACTCAGAGTTTCTTTTCAGAGATATTCATAGAGCTACTTCAGAGGAACTACAAACGTCAGGTACAAATCTCTCTGGCCCCTCTGAAGTCACAACTTCTGCTTCCTTAAATGCAGGTCCAAGAAATGAATCAAGTCAAATAGAAGGACAATTCTCTTCAGAAGCAGAAGATGAACAAGAGACATCTGAAGAATTTCCAGATACCTCTCTTGAAGAAATTTCAGAGCATGCATCACCATCTATGGAATCCACTTCAGAGCCTCTGGAACCCACTTCAGAGCCTCTGCACAGCACAACAGAGATGTCTCCAACAATAATCTCTGAAGCTCAAACTCCACCTCATATTCATTCTCCACTCACAAGATGGATAAAGGATCATCCCCATGATCAAATCATTGGATCACCTTCAGAGGGTGTCAAAACCAGATCAGCCACAATCAATGAATGCTTTTTTGTAAATTTTTTAAGCATCATTGAACCAAAGAAGGTAAACGAAGCTCTTGAAGATCCTCATTGGATCTCTGCAATGCAGAATGAGCTTCAAGAGTTTGAAAGAAACAAAGTCTGGACCTTAGTTCCCCTTCCTAAAGGAAAATTTGCAATTGGAACTAAATGGGTCTTCAGAAATAAAAAGGATGAGGATGGCATTATAATCAGAAAGAAATCTAGGTTGGTTGCTAAGGGATATTGCCAAGAAGAGGGTATTGATTATGATGAAACTTTTGCACCTGTAGCTAGGCTGGAAGCAATTAGAACTTCTTAGCCTATGCTGCACACAAAGGGTTCAAAGTATATCAGATGGATGTTAAATCTGCCTTTCTAAATGGTAAATTAAATGAAGAAGTTTATGTCCAGCAACCACCTGGATTTGAAAATACAGAGTTTCCTAACCATGTTTATTATCTTGATAAAGCTCTATACGGACTTAAACAAGCTCCAAGAGCATGGTATGCTACTCTGTCCACATTTCTGATAAATAATGGTTTTGAAAAAGGTACAATCGATACAACCTTGTTCATAAAAAGGTACAAAAATGAGATGCTTTTAGTACAGATATATGTTGATGACATTATATTTGGCTCTACAAATCAAAAGTATTGTGATAAGTTTTTCAGAGTTGATGAAGAGTAAAATTGAGATGAGTCTAATGGGAGAATTAACATTCTTTCTAGGATTACAAGTAAAGCAAACCTTAGAGGGTACTTTTATAACTCAATCTAAGTATGTCTCTGATATTTTGAAAAAATACAGACTCAATGATTCAACCTCTATGAAAACACCTATTGCAACTGGAGTCAAGCTTGACTCTGATCTTTTGGGAAAATCTGTAGATGTCAAAACCTACAGAGGCATGATAGGTTCACTTTTATACTTAACTGCAAGCAGGCCTGATATAATGTTCGCAACATGTCTCTGTGCTCGTTATCAAGCAAATCCAAAGGAATCTCATTTGTCTGCAGTGAAAAGAATTTTTAGATACCTCAGAGGCACACCGTATTTAGGTCTCTGGTATCCAAAATTGTCTAGCTTTGATTTAACAGCATACACTGATGCAGATCATGCTGGATGCAAACTCGACAGAAAGAGTACATCAGGATGCTGTCAATTATTGGGAAATAAGCTGGTAAGTTGGACATCCAAGAAGCAGAACTGTGTTTCAACTTCCACAGCAGAGGCAGAATATGTCGCTGCTGCTAGTTGTTGCTCTCAAGTCATATGGATGCAAACTCAGCTCAGAGACTATGGCTTACAGTATGACCGAATTCCAATTATGTGTGATTCAAAAAGTGCCATAGCCATCTCTGCCAATCTAGTGCAACATTCCAAAACAAAGCACATTGATGTAAGGTACCACTTTCTGAAAGATCATGTTGAAAAGGGAACAATAGAGATGTATTTTGTACCAACTGAACTTCAACTTGCTGATATTTTCACAAAATCTTTAGATGAACGAAGGTTCAATTTTTTAATTAGCAAGTTGGGTATGTTGAACATGTCTACCTAAAACAGGAAAACATCAGAGTCTATGATCTATTCATCAGAGCCTCTGACATGCGTAGCATGTTCAACCAGAGCTTCTGAAACTAATTTCAGAGCCTCTGGACTTTTCACAAATGGTAAAAATCTTTCTTTTGTATCTCTAAGCATCTGTCAAGAGGAGAAGCTAAAAAGACATTCTTATTTGGTCAAGGGGGAGGCAAAGAACCTTTCATCTATCAAGGGGGAGCAAGTGAGCTTCTCTGATACTCATATCAGAGTCTCTTATCTTGTCTCTGATATTTATATATCATAGCCTCTGATATTGTCTCTGATATTTATATCAGATCCTCTGATATTGTCTCTGATACTCATATCAGAGCCTCTGATCTTTTCTCATTAAACGAATATTCTAGGAAATTCTTTTAATAATAAATCTTTTGGATAACCATTCGTTTCTTTTCAAAAACCCTACTGGCGGTTTTCTGACACCAAGCGTCTCTCCCCTACACCCCTCAAACGTGTCACCTATTAATTAGGGGATGATGGAACGTCCTTTCTGACATTGGAACACTCAATCGCTGTTTCCATAACCTCTCTCTCTACCTTTTTGTCCATAAAAACCCTTTTCTCTCTCTATTCTTTACGCTCTCAGAATCCAAAATCCTAATTTCTCTCTCTCTAAGCACTCATCTTTCTCAAAACCTGCAAAAATGGCGACTCATTCCCAAACCTCAGACAACTCCAACAAACTAGTTCCAAGCTTAAACATGGCACAGTTTGATGTCCCAGTGAAAGGTAACAACTACTTTTTGGATGTCACCCCTACCAAGTACGACGAACAGTTTCGCCCAGTATTGGACTTCTTGAGCAACTGCGAACTCAATGATGTGCTCACCAGACATGCCAACGATGTTCCTTTACGATTTGTCCAACAATGGTGGTATTCAAGTGAATACGATGATGAAAAAGAAGGACTGATTGGGTACATTGACCTAGGCGACCAAAGCATGAACATAAGAATCACCCCACAAACCCTAAGTCGCAGATTCAACCTACTCACGACAACAGATCTTCAAATAGAAAACTTTGAGAAACCACCAACTCAAGAAGTTCTTCTTCAGTTCCTCCACCACTTAGGCTACAACAAGGAGATCACATGCCTAAGTCAATTCAGACGTCAGTACCTGTCTCCCAAGTGGAACTTTATGTTTAGTATTCTCAATCGAACAATTACCTGCAAGATTGGAAGTCAGAATCAGACCCATCCAGCGATTCTTGCCATAATGTATGCTCTCTTCTTCAACAGAAGCATAAATATGGCTCACATTCTCTTCTGTGAAATGCTGACGGCGGTGGACAAGAAGAACAAAGACTTGGCCAAAGGGAAACAACCAATTTCGGTACTGTTTCCAAGATTCATCTCTGTGGTTATTCAACGAGCAATGGAGAAATTCTCCATCACTGAGGAGGGTCCAAGGACGCCTTTGTTTATCATGAACTCGTTCAAAGCAACAGAGGTTCCTCCTTATCTAAATGAGCGACGTTTCCCACACACCATGCTTGAGGTAATTCCTACTGACTCTAATACCCATCTCCTACTTAGTTGTGTTGCCCAATCATCAGAAACGATGATGGGATCCCCAACACACTTAGGTTCTGAGCCGGAGCAAGAATCAGAGAGTGACATCTCTGATACTGCCCAAAATATTCACAGAGAACAAACAAAGGGTGGCTCTGTGAGAGTGAGGGAGAGAAGACAAGAGAACCCTCCCTCTGACGAAGAGAATAACTCTGTCAGAGCAGAGGAAGGTGAGGAAGAGAGAATACCAGAGAGTGAGTTTCTGAACCTAGAATCCGAGGGCGGCAAGGTAGAAAAAGATGCCCTTAAAGGCACGAATGAGCAATTCCAAAACCCCAATCCTCGTGCAAACATATCATTTGTCCAATGTGGTCCAACATCAATGGACATTGAAACAGAGGTGCACATCTTGAACCCTACCCAAGCCACCCGCTCAGAGGCATCTTCTTCTGCCTCTGAAGCACGCACCAAAGGGGCAACCTCTGATACGGCTAAGTCCTCCCTACAGGACTTAAACTAAGATAAAAATACTCATTCACCCCAGAGTATGCCACCACCTCACACACATGATGCCTTTGTGGTTCATAAAATGTTAGACCGTCCCTTAGGCCAGGAGAGACCTAAGCTCTCTCGTAAGGACTGCCTGTCAGAAAAAAATGGCACGACCTTCTTGCACATGGACTCCTTAGCCTGGACAGCAAGGTTTCCACCCACATTCGGTTCTCATCATCATCAGATTCTGACTCTGATGATCAGAGACCAATCGGAACCATTATAGGGAAATCCTTGAAAAAGGGTCCCCAAGGATTAATGGGAAGTCCTTCCGGAGTCAATATCAAGCCAACTCCGAAAGAAGGCCCCTCTGAACTCGAGGGAAACTTAGAATCATGTGTTGATCCTAAGGTCACCCCCTCTGATTACGTTACCAAAGTTGAGTTCATAATCTTTGGTGATGAAATCAGAGAATCTCTGAAGGAGATTAAACTTCAAATGGAGAAGACCTCAGAAGCCTCTGCCTCTCACTCTGAAGTTGCAAAGCTCACTTCAGAGGTCTCTGAGCTGCGCACGACCATTATCTCTCAGAACGATAAACTAGATGCTCTGGAAAGCCTGGTCATCAAAAATGACTCGGTTCTATCCAGAGAAACTCAGAACTCCATAACAGAGCTCCTCAAGGCGATTCTAACTCCCTCTGCCCCAACTCCAACACATGCAGACTTTTCTCAATTCAAAGAGGAAATCTTGCGGTCTTTGGCAGAGGTGAATGCAAAGATCCCTACCTCCTCTGCTACTGCTCCTACAACAACAGAGTTCGTTACAAAGGCTGACCTCAACAACTTCTCCAAGAAGATCACCAACAATGTAATGAACATCTCGAGCAAGTTCGTTTCAAAGGCCACTCAGCAGAACAAGAAGATTGAAGACCTTCTGAAGAATGTCAAATCTTCAGAGGGTTTACTGAAAAGGAAGGAACCAGAGGTCACATGCTCTGAGGAAGCCCGGAAGAAGGCAAGGTATGAAGACTCTGATGACCATGATGACCAACCTCAAGGGTCATTAGATCTTCATAAGGGGGAGAAGACTCAAACACCCAGAACTATTGAAACACAAAAGGAGTCCACTCCCTCTGAAACAAACCGAGGCAAAGAAAAAGAAACAGAGAGACGCTCAACCTCAACCTCTGCTGAAGATAACCAGACCAGTCTCCAGTACCTGTTGTCTTCCTAGCACCATCTACTTCAGGTGCTCCAATAATATAAGTCATAAATGCAACTCCAGAAACTATTGGGGCTCTGGAAGAAGATGAAGACAACGAGCAGCTAATAGACTACTCTACATCAGAAGATGCATTCTCATCACCTGAAAGACCAACATATGTTATGAGAGATGCTTTCGAATCAGAGTTTGAAAAAGCAGAATCGGAATCTGGACAAGAAGAAAAATCAGATTCAGGAGAAAAAGAAGCTGCTGGAGATCAAATTGAAGTAATTGATGTCGAAGAATACGTTTTCAAAAACGCTCAACCTCATCACACTTCAAAAGCAACAGAATTGAGAGAATCACCATAGATAGATGGCTACATCTCTGAACCTGCAACAGAAGATCCTCCAGAGACAAAGGAACCAAAGACCATGGTTGTTGATAAACAGGCTAATCCAGAGAATCCTGTTCAGAAGGCAAGCATAGGTTTACCAACCAAAGTTTTTACTCAACCTCCAACATTCCTAGCATCCAATCCCGAAGCCTCCATAGAAGATCACTTCAGATACATCTACTGTGAGTTCAACTTGGCAGACACTCTAGTCATTCCTCTAAATCCAAGGCTCAGAGAAAACATGCCGGACTATGAGCGAAGATTTATCAGAGATAAAACCATACCAAGAGCACAGGTGCTCTCTGATGATCCAATCATCAAAATCAACAAAATCTCGGAGAAGACTTTTGCTTACAACAAGATAATATATAAGCACTATGTGGTAACTCACTCTGATCAGAAGATTTACGAGTTCAATGACAATGATCTCGTAAATCTAAATCAATATGATTTACCTCATTTATATGCCTATTGCTCTGCTAGATATGATCATGGAAAAAGAGAAATCAGAATGGGCATGGTTGAAGTCCGAAAGGCAATGGAGGCCTATGTCAAACACAGAGCAAAACGTGACTTCCAGATTACTCTGAACCTGGGAGAAGAGAAGCTGGACGTGACTGAACCTGTGGAGTCAATCGAAAATCTTGACACTCATAAGACTGGATCAATCATAGCAGAACCTCTGGGTTTCGTCTTCAGAGTAAACCAAATAAAGAAGATATTTCTAGCTTCGGAAGTTTCAAAGTACTCTGATGAAACTCTGAGAGGAATACAGAAGATGATCCATGTGAAGGAAGAAAGGCACAAAGCAGATCTACTGGTGAAACTTGACTTGGAGATTGGATTAATGATCAACTTCAGAGCTTTGATCATGAAGTTCCATGGAATCTGTTCTAGTGACAAATTTTAGTGTGTTTCCTTATTTTTGAGTATTACTTTCTCGGTAATGAAATTTTCAAATATTTCGAGTAATATTTAAGAGGATGATTTTCTCCTCTACGCTTTCTAGTTTAAGTTTTCTTTTCTCTGCAACTCTTGCATTTTCTATTTTCAACACTTAGGGGGAGATTGTTAGCTCCAGATCTTCATTTATTTTAAAGTGTTGAAAATATCTAAGTCCTACTTCAGAGGACTTCTAGAGACAGACTTCAGAGAACAAAGATTTCAGAGGATATACCTGCCTCTGAAGTACACATCAGAGGAGCACTTTCAGCAGAAGACATCAGAGATGGCTTCATCAGAGGCTCTGAAGACTACATCAGAGCTCTGAAGACATTCTCTCTGAAGAAGGCGCTGAAGACATTTTCCTGAAGTATCAGAACAGATAACCAATCACTTAGTGATAAGATTTACTTTATAGAGTAGGTTACTGTTCAAGCATGTCTTGAGCTTACCTTTTAGGTAAGACACTGTTCAAGATGCTTCTATTTGTCAAAATAGTACACTATTTACTTTATGGTCCTATTGACAAAAGTGTGCTTTTTGATATCTTGTATTAGAAGAATCAACTGAATATATCTTGAGAAGATCTTGTTCTTACTGCTTATCTTATTATATGAACTGCGATATTTGAATCTGCTTTTGATATTAAACTATATTGCTTCCGCTGTTATTACTCTTGTTGTTTATATAATTATTATCGTAAGATTAAATCTGGGTTCCAACAGCCATTGTTAAGAATAGCAAGGAAGAGAGTAAATCAAGATATTGTTTATGGATTAAACAATCTGCTCTGATGCCACTTGTTGGTCCCAAAGGTGCTTAACAAGTTTGTAGAAGGGGGGGGGGGGTTGAATACAAACACAAATTTTTATGGTTTAATAAATTGTTTATTGATAACTCAAATCACAATTTATAGTTTGTTACGGAACAAGATTAAGTAAAACCTAATCTAAAGAAAATTAAGAATCACAAAGGGGTTTGCACTTAGAACAATACATAAAAGTTGAGAGGATATAGAAAAAAAGGGTTTGTATATGTGGTTCACTAAGATAGAATAGATAGAAGGCAACACTTCAGAGTGAAGCTCAACCTTTCTATTTATACCCTATGCATTAAATGCATGGCAGGAGTACTTTACACGTGTCACTATTGGTTGGTTGCATGTCTCTGACTTTTGGCGACATGCTTTTGGCCGAATGGTGAACAGTGTAGTCTTCAGAGTTGTTATACAATTTGCAGCATAGGTATGTCTCTTCTTACATTTGTACTTTTTGTGCAAAGATAAGACAAAAGAAACTTGGAGAGTAAGCTTTGTGATCATCAATCGCTGAGGAATTCTTTTCTTCAAGGAGTCTGAATTAAGGTCAGCGATCGCTGAAGCTTTTCTTCATATTTCTTCGCATTTTGTGGACTTGTCTTGGTTTCACTGATATCCGCATCAGATCATGAGTAGACTTGTCACTTGTTCATCAACTTTGTCTTCGATGTCAGCGATGAACGTCTTTGTCGCAAAACTTGTCTTCAGGGATTACATTTAACATAATACATTAGAAATCATCAGCGATACTGAACAAACTCAGTATGTAATCGTTGATGGGGAAAAACTAATACATACAGATGTTAAACATAATTTTCACTAAGTATTTTAAAGGGTCATCATCAAATTACTGAGAGAGTTTGGATCAACAATACTCAAGTTGACCAATTGCAAGAGTTGCTATCTCACAACTTCACCACCGGACCTGGGGGAACTCCTCGTGACCTTCCTCAGCACTCACATGTCTTGACTCCTTTCGAGCAAGACATGTCAGACTTATTTGGTGGAAATCAATTGGATTCCACCTATGACCCCTTATTGTTCCAATTACTAATTCCGAGCACAAATTTGCTCAATTAACTTCTACTATTTCAGGTCCTAAATTGGAGGCCATTGACTCTTCCATCAAGGAGCTCAACTCTACCGTCTTAGCTCTCTCTACAACAACCACTTCTAACAGCGTTGCCATCACCACAGCTGACGAGTCACTGAAGGCTCTCACCACTTCTATCTCTTCCAAGGTTGATTCCTCGCATCTCTCCACTCTCCAAGAATAAGTGAACTAGTTGAAAACTGATATACGAGCCAACACCGCTACCCTCAACACCCTCACCACTTTTGTCGATAATCTACACTCAAAGGTGGACACTCATAATAGTCTTCTCAGTGACATTCTGAATATGTTAAGGAACCCTCCTCAACCAGCAACCATCTTCACAAATGAAGACCGTCAGGATCTCAAGACCATTACCGAGTTTGTTTTCAATGTCGGTGATACTATTACTGACGTTGCATAAACTTTGAGTGGTGCAAAAACATGATGGAAAGAATACAAGATCCTGAGAAGATCATCGACATTTCCATAAAAGGGAAATCAAAGAAAGGGTTAATAATGGTCACAATGACTATCTTCAGAGTAGATGGCTCAGCGAAGACGATGTTCCTGTCAAAGTTAAAAAAATTTGGGTTCTCAGAATGGATAGAGATCAAAGACGTGCTTAAAAAGTCAAGATCCAAGTACAAGGGCTATGTAGAATCCATTCTAAATCAGCTCATTGAACGAGTCTCAACTATCTTGAACATACCCTTAATCTCTCCAAAGCCTAAAAGAAGAAGACAACGAGCATCTACTTAAGAAGAAGAAGCTTGTCACGAAAATGAAACCGACATCGAATTCTCAAAGGAAGTTGTTCTTGGACCACCACGCGATCTATCAGCCCTTGACCTATCACTACCACGAGAACGTGCCTTCACTCCTGGTCAAGTACTTGGTGATCCCTATGGTATTATCTTCTATGATCATGAAGGACAAGTCAGATTTCAAAGATTCCTTGAGCTTCATCTCTGCCCACTCAGTCGTCTCAAAAATCTAATCTACTGGCGCGAGCTGACACCTTATGGTGAAATGTTCAAAGTTAAAATCCTTCTGCAATGCAAGGCACGAAAAAGAAGAGGTGAAGAAGTCCCTGAACACCTAATGCCTAAAGAAATTTCCCTTGGAAATTTTGAAGAAGAAGATCTTTAGCTGATAGATTCTCTTTTTCTCTTGCAATTTATCAGTTTGTTATCTTTTGTAATTGTTTTGTACTCACTCATACATGTAAAATTTCAATTTCCCCTTTGTAAACCTTTTACAAAATTAATGAAAGTTTTCAGTGTCGTACTTAACTCCATCAGTACTAAAAAGATCCACACAACAGTAAATGGGACATGTACTTTACGAGTCCTCTTTATCCTTATGTTTTAAACTTAAAAATTTTATGTTCTTGCTTTGTCATCATCAAATAGGGGGAGATTGTTGATCCAAACTCTCTCGGTGATATGATGATGATCCTTTTATACTTAGTGAAAATTACTTTAAGCTAATTGTATATATTAGTGTTTCACCATCAGCGATCACACTGAGTCTGTTCAGTTATCACCGAGTGGTTTACTTTGTAATCGCTTATGTAATCTCTGAAGACAAGCATCACGCTCAAGAAGATCATCGCTGACATCGAAGACTAAGCTGATGATGAACACAAGTCTACTAATGATCTAAATCGACATTCAGTGAAACCAAGACAAGTCCACAACGTGTGACAAATCAAGATCAAGCCTCAGCTATTGCCTCTCAGCGTCAGGGATCCCTGATCACCAACTATAGTTGATCATGAAGCTTGCTTATCAAGATTTGTTTGTCTTATCCTCTGCACAAAAAGTACAATGGTACAAAAGAAAACTTTCTTTTGTGTATAAACGTTCAACCACCCTTTTTCCACTACACTGTTCACCATACGGCCGAAATCAGGCTAAAGATAAAGTCAAAAGACATTAAGCCAATGGAAGATGGACATGTGGATTGTACCCTCTGCCATGCATTTAATGCATAGGGTATAAATAGGAGATAAGCCTTCATTTTGAAGGATCCTCAATCTTCTTTGTGATACATACAGAAACTCTATTTTCTGCAAACTCTCTTCTCTCTATCTTTTACTCTTGTGCAAGAAAGCTTAGTGATTCTTTGATTGTTTAGATTAGGTTTACCTTATCTAAATCCGCAACAATATGTGAATTCTGTTTTTGATTTACTCAATAATCAATAAACAAATTTAAAAAGTAAATTTTGTGTTTGTATTCAACCCCCCCCCCCTCTACAAACTTAAACCCTTGTAGAACTTAAATCGGGACCAACAAGTGGTATCAGAGCAGTTTATTTAATCCCATAAACAAGATCTTGCTAAAAATCTCTCTTCCTTGATGTTCTCTTTAATGGCATTAAACACAAACCCTGATAATGGCTCTCTTGCAAAACCACCTCGATTCAACAAAGACAATTTTGCTCTTTGGAAAAATCAAATGATGTTATTTCTAGAAGGTGTAGATCCTACTATACCTGAATATGTTGAAAATAGACCCTATGTATCATTTGTCATAATTGTTGCAGTTCCTGCCACTATAACTACTGAAGTTGTTCCTGAGAGAGAAGTTGTCAAAGAAATATGACAATGGAGTGATGAGGACAAAAAGAAAGTTGCCCTAGATGCTAAGGCTAGAACCATCATCTCCATGGCTCTACCTGATGAAGTCTTTCATTTCATCATGCATCTAAAAACCTCTAAAGCCATGTAGGACACAATCTGTGTTCAACATGAAGGCACCACTGAGGTAAAAGAAACCAGAAAGGTAAATGTGGTAAGACAATATGAAAGCTTCATTTGTGGTAAGAATGAATCTTTGTCTGAAGTACGCCAACGCTTTAATTGCTTAATAATTGATCTAAGGATTGTTGGTAGGACCTACTCAAATTCTGAAATTCTAACTAAATTATTGGAATGTCTTCCTGAAAGCCGGGACAGTTATTCAATGTGTCTCAAACTAACAAAGACTTAAATCATCTCTCTCTTAGCACCTTTTGGGTGATTACATTTTATAGACGTGAATCTTACGTCATTATTCAGGTTTAAATTCCTTTGAAATTTTAGGGTCTTACACAACCAGTACATTAGTTTGCCATCTAAAGATCCTCATTCTCATCTAAGGTATTTCATGGAAATGACAGACTCATTTATCATCCCTAAAGTATCTGAAGATGTTCTGAGACTCAAACTTTTTTTCAATTTTCACAATGGGATAAAGCTAAATCATGGTATAACTTTTTACGACCATCTTATGTGATAATATGGAATAATATGATAGAAAAAAAAAATAAGAAAAAAACATTTTCCTCCCACGAGGAATGCCAAATCCAGAAATGAAATATGCACATTTAGACAACTGGATGATGAAGTCGTTCCTGATTGTGATGGCCCATTTTTTTTTCTCTCCATAATCTTTACATATGCGGAAGCGTTCTGAAATCAACTCAATAGCCTAACATTTATAATGGCTATTGTAAGAACTATAACTCGTCGTGCGATCCCTTCATGTCTTATCCTGATCTTACCTGAGATACATATATGGAATACGTAAGCTTTAAGCTTAGTGAGCAGTTATGGTTTCATGAAGAAATCGCCTTTCATAAAATTCATGGTTTTAGTGCATAGAATAACAATTCAATACACTTATCATAATTATGCATAATAACATTGATGCATAAAACCATTTCTATAAAAACATCATCTTCTTTTAGTGCGAGATCTCATATGTGTAAGTATGCCAAAACATTCTCAACAAGATCCTAGATCCCCGGGGTTCCGCGAAGGATCTTCCCCCTGGGGTTCCGCAAAGGATCTTCCCCCCTGACGTCCTTTTTACAAGACGTCCTATTTTCTTATACCCCGTCGGGTATTTAACATGGCCATACTTTCACATGCACAAAACATTTCATATGCCATATGTAAAATACATGTCTTTTCTCATAAAATGCATTATAAGCATAACCATATCTCATGCAAGGCTAACATGCCAAAACATCATTTCAAATATTAATCATGCATAAAAACATTTATATAATATATACGTATCCCAGTAAATCTCATAACGTACTCACCTTAACTGCTTAACCATAATGCTTGATTTACCATCCTAAACCGAAAGTAACTCTCTAATTTACTTTTGGTATGTTTTATAAAATGAAATGTAAACATGTATTTATAGTAAATTGTAACTTGGTAATGTCAATTGGATATGTGAATTGGATAAGGCGCCATGGCTAAGACGGCGGACGTATACCCAATCTTCCATCACAAGTTAATATAATATAATAATAATAATAATAATAATTATTATTATTAAAAGGGCAAATTGCATGAAAAAGTAACGTACTTTGTCTTAATTCCTGTTTTAGGTAACATACTTTTAAAACATCCGTTTTGGTACCTATGATGTAAAGTTTCAAACATTTAAGTACCCGAATAACCGGTTTAAGCATACCATGTTGATGTGGCGAGTGTTGTGGCATACAACTCAATATTATTTGCTTATGTGGTTACAAACATGGATTTTTAATCTAAAATTAGTTTTAAATTTATTAATTTTATAAATGTATATATTATAATTATTTGTAAATTATATATTTATAAAATTGAAATGTAACCACAAGGCTTGTGGTGTAGCGGTAATCACCCGGGGAGTTCATAGCGCTCAACCCGGGTTCGATTCCCTCCATTCGCAACTTTGTGGCCACTGGGTATAAACTCAGGGATGCATGTTTTAGCAGTCGGTTTCTTTGCCAAGGGATTAGTCTGGGCCGAAGGCCCAAGACACCCTTTCCCCAAAAAAATTGAAATGTCAAGATTAAGGATAAATTTAAAACTAATATTAGATTAAAATTCCATGTCGCTATCCACATCAGCAAATAATATTGAGTTGGAGGTTACATCACTCGCCATATCAACATGGTAACTGGTTAATGCTTAAATCAATTACTCAGGTACTTAAATGTTTGAAAGTTCACATCTTAGGTACCAAAACGGATGTTTTGAAAGTACGTTACCCAAAACAGGAATTAAGGCAAAGTACATTACCTTTTCATGCAATTTGCCCTAATTAAAACTCTTTTAATTATATATCACTCTTTATCGAACATAACTTTATATACGTAATCTCAAACTTCAATTTGAACATATATTTGAGACCTATGCAATAGTACCTATCCATAGGCATGTTATTGCTATGCATTTTTCTGAGTTGTACAAATTTCCGTAGCCATATTTTAATCTTTTTTACATTTTTAGTATCTATAATTTTCAACATATATAAATATGAAATTTGGTATTCATTCGATATTTCTATAATCCATAAATGATACATTTCTATAGTTTTGCTCAAGTGACCCTAAAATAAAAACATTATCTTTTTCCAAATCTGAAAGTGTCATTATGATCTACGTAAATTGCTGAGTCCGAATATATATGCATTATATAACTTATAAATCCATTTGAGTATCGAAATTATTAAAAACGATATATTTAATATCGAATCAGTCCTATAAATAAAACTTTGTCGGTTTTCAAATCTGAAAGTTTCATTGTCATCGTCATAAATCGTTGTTCACAAAAACATATTAATCGCATTTCATAAAAATCCATATGACTGGCTAATATGAGTAAAACGACAAAACTTTTTAAATAGAAATAATATTAAAATACTTAATAATATATATATATATACGATTCATATATATATATATATATTCAATTATTTAAATATATATATATATATATCTATACTACCTTATAAACCAAATTTCACAAAAGTCTTAAAGTCTTAATTACTTTTTTTTATGCATGAGGTACAAACATTCTAAAGCATAAAAGTCTTAAAAATAAATTATAAAGCATAATGTACAAACACTCAAAGCACTTATTGAGGATTTTCTTTCTTCAATTCAGAGGGTTTATGAATAAAAAAAAGAAACTTTCAGAGTTTTCTTTCTTCAATTCAGAGGGCCATCCTTCAAACTTTCCCTGTTTATGAATAAAAACAAACTTTCCCTGTTGATAATAAAAAAAACATTCAGGAAGAAACTTTCAGGGTTTTCTTTCTTCAATTCAGAAGGTAAACTTCCTATTTCGGCTACCATTTCATCTGAAAAACCTGTTGCTATTCCAAACAAGCAACCATTTCAAATTTCAACTTTTCATGTATGCCCGCCATACCCAATATACCTTCTTCTTCTTCTTTCTTCACGTTGCATGTATATATATATATATATATATGGGTCCAGAGTTTGCATCTTATCTCTGGTTTTGTCAAGCTTCATCACTTCTACTTCTCCATCTCCTGTCTGGTTCTGATTTGAGGTAAAAACCATAACCCTTGGTTTTGATTTTGTTTTTGATTTGGTTCAAAGTTGTCTGAGTCCATACTCTTTCGTTTTTTTGTTCACACAGAGACTTTCAAGTTCTTTCAATTTGTTCACAGTTGTCCAACAACTTCATCTCTCACTCTCTGATTCTACCACGTGCTTCCCCCATTGGTCTCTGCACACAAACACACAACATTTGCATGAAAATATATTTTAGGTTTATAAATCCACCTTGTGAAAAAAAACTTGTCTATGGAAAATTTATTTAAAGAACAAAACTCAAAGTTAAACTCAAGAGAACTTACAATAAGTATGGACCAAGTGAAATCCAAAGATTGAAGTCGAAGTCCATATCAGAAAAAATAAAATAAAAAATAATCCAAAGATACGTCTTGCTTCTTTTTTATGCTTTTGACCGAACTCCGTGCTTTGGGTTTCCTCTTCATCCCTTTAGCCTGATCATTTAAAAAACACTAAAAGACATGGGAAACAGATTGTAAGTTAGAGAAAAGAAACATTAGAGAAAAGAAAAATCCTAGAAAATTGAAAATGGAGAAGAGGTTTTTAGGTGTTGAAGCTATTTTGGGGAAATTGGGAGGGTGTTTTTAGGTGTTGAAGATAAGTAGAAGAAATTGAAAATTTTGGGGAAATGGTTGAAGTCCATGGGAAATTGAAAAAAGATATAAAAAATTGGCGTTGGAAAAAGTGAAAGCTGCCAAAGCTTTTGTTTTATTTCTTATAGAGTATAAATAATGATTTAAATGTATTTATCATACTTTTATTTGTATAAATATAATATACAAATTAAAGGTTAAACAAATTTTTTTGTTTGCATGTATATATTTTATTAAATTAAAGGTATGTGCACTAAAAAAGTATTTCTTATATAGAAACAAAAAACATTTAATCAAAAATTAAGAATTGTTTAAGGACACATGAAAGCTTGGTTCAAAAGGTTAAATAAATTTTTGGTCCTAACATAAATGTTTATAATTGTAAAGGTATATATTTTTAAGAGCATGTAATTATTATAATTGTAAAAGTAGGCATAGAATTTTTTTTTCCGATTTCACAATTAAAAGTCCACTGTAAAAATAGACATTTTTTAAAAAAAAAGTGGACACAGAATACCTTTTTTAACCACTTCTAAAAAATATGAAATGATAGAAACATTTTATCATGATTTTTAAAACTGGTGTGCAATAATTGAATCATATATAAGTAATATATTTTACATATTAAAAGTTTATTGGTAAAAATAATTAATCATCCCTCTACAATTTTTGCTTAGTATTGCTTTACCAAGTATTAATCCCTGGTTATATAAGATGCATTTTCGGAGTTAGAGGAATAATGGGTAAGAGCATAAGATTTGTTTTTCTTTGATAAAGAAGATGGGGAAATTGGGGGGTGTTTTTAGGTGTTGAAGCTATTTTGGGGACATTGGGAGGTGTTTTTATGTAATTTGAGATGGTAATTTTTTAAGAATGTTTTATGTAATTTGTGTTTTTTAGGAATGTTCTAGAGTTTGATTGTGATATTACATTTAATGATTTATAAAGCATTATGTAAATTGTGATATTTTTAGAATTGTTTTAGGTAAATTGGAATACTTTTGGAATTGATTTACGTAAATTGGTATATTTTTAGTTAAAAACGAAATTAGTATTTTTACGGATGTAAGACTTCAATTTAATTGTTTATTTATTACTTTATGAAGTATGATTTATACATAAAAAGAATATTGAAATTTCCATAAAACATGTTTGTTAACCTTAAATTTTATAAACTTTTGTATCCCTTAAAAGTAACTTAACACAATTACATGGATTTAGATAAAACGTTTGAAGAAGAAATTGTTTTTTAGAGGATTATTTTTCTATTTAATATATAAGGTTTTTTTTATCTAGAAAATGGATTGTCATTGGACTGTTGAAGATTTTGCACCACTCAATGAACATTTTAAATGATGGAACATAACTATTGTCCAGGTGGACTATATTTGGAATGACGTGAAGGAGAAGAGGTTGCTTTTATCTACCAGAACCGGTATTTTCGCATGGACAACTTTATATGGCATTGTCGAGAGGTATATCATGTGGCACTATAAAGGTATTAGTGAAGCCTACCAAAAAGTTCAAACCGGACGGAATCTACACATCAAATGTGGTTTATCGAGAAGTTTTGAGTGATGATTGTATATATGATTAAAGCATGATTGTAATTTCTATTTTGTTTAAACATAACTTTTAGACTTTTTGGATAATAAATTGCGTTAAGTTTTCATTTTCTAATTTACGATATATTCCGTCGCATTGTGTAAAACTCTTAATACAACATGCGAACCACCAAATATTTTGCAAAATTTGATGTTTAACACTTAAATGTATCTTGATAGAACTTTAACATCACCGCCGCATTGCGCGGGTATTCAACTAGTATATATATATATATTTGAAATTATATTATATATATTTTCATCTCCGTAACTATCAATCAGATATATTTTCTCTTATTTATTTCCAATAAAGTATTTTCTAAATCTTCGAATTATCATATTTTCAATGATATCAATATTTTGATATTAACATATTAACTTTAAATTTGTATCCGACGCAAACATCTCCTTATCGAAAAACATAATTTAAATTATCGATTATATATCATCATATTTAACACTTATCTTAAAGATTTAAGATAGTTAAATGGACGTAATTTTATCATTATTATAATAGTGAAAACAGGGTGTTACAATTCTCCCCTCCTTATAAAAATTTAGTCCTCAAAATTGAATCAGAGATATGGTCTTATTTCTCCATTCTTATTTTATTTCCTAAATAGCTTCTGGTTCACGATGATACTTACAATTGACTAACATCCAGATTATTTCCTTGTTTCGGAGTTTCTCAATTTATAACTTAGAAATATTAGAGTCTTAAATATAATACTTCAAACTTTCATCCATATTTTTTCTTGCTTCTTAATGTTATCTACTATCTAAATATCCTCATATACTCTACTCTTAATCCTTTATTGTAGCACTAGGTCACAATTACTAAATGTCGATCTCTTTTGGATACACTTAATTTCCCTATCATTTACATATATTCAAACATCTTCATTTACCGGTATCTTAACTCCTCTGCAAATTGGATATATCCTACCAATATTTAGTCATATAATAATCACCTTACGTCAGTACTTATTCCCACATCATTGACTTAAAAAGTTCATCCTACTAATCCATAGTTGCCTATACCAAACATTAAGTTCTGAGATTGCATTTCCTGACACTAGATTCTTCGTCATAACTTATCATAGGGCAATAATTTCTTTACTTGATGTTATTTACTATCTGAACATCCTCATATGCTCAATTCAAAATCATTTCTCGATCATGATTCCTAATTATTGTATACTTTTGGTTATAATTATATCTCCTACTATATGGTTAAATTCCATTTAGATTCAAATTCCATCATTTATAGATATCCTAGTTTGTCTGTAAATTGTATATCTCTTATTGACAATTGGTAGTCAAAATTACTACTCTTACTACTTATCGATACATCAATGACTTACAGATTTATCCTACTAACCATACTTGCCAATACCATGTAAAAAGTTATCGGCATTGTATTTCTTGACACTATAATATATATGTTAAGTCTAAATATTGTATCCAAGATTTAATGTGGAAAGTCAAAGTTGTAAAAGTCAACATAGTCTTTGTATTGTAATTGTCAAAGCATGTTTTGCATTCCTTAGTGGTTAAGTCTTTGTTTTAAGCTTGTAGTATAAATAGGTTTCGCCTTTGTAATCTTGTGATAACGCAGTACCAGATTTGTGAGACTTGTGGCTAATCAAGATCTACTTTCTCTCTCTAGTTCTTGATCTTAATTGTTCATATTCTTGAGTAATTGCTTAATATATTGGGATTTAATGATTAACAATTGGTATCAGAGCTGAACCAAACTCTTTGGAAATGATTTGATCAAAGTTTGAATTGAAATATGGAGGTTTTAAGATTGAAATTTGAGATTTTCTGAAAATTTTCACGAACTTGTGTTTTTCACTGTTTCATCCAGTTTTTTTTGTGAAAAATCATTTTTAGTGCAAGAAATTGGATTCATTGAGTTCGATTTATGTTGGTGATTGATTCTTGTTTGGATTATATCTTGAAATTTGAACAAAATCGATTTCAATTTTTTATTTTTTGAAGTTTTCTTGAAAACTTGTTCGAACACTGTTCTTCATCGAGAATATGTAATTTGTTGTTTTTAATCGAAAATTGATTATAAATTTGTGCTTAGTATTGTTTGTCAATGATTCTGATGATTTCTTGAGTTCATATTCGCAGGTTTTGATCGATTTGAGTTTGAAAAATCCAAGATCCACGGTTTGCGCTAATTCATATGGTTTGCGCGAGATTCATAGACGTTTGCGTGAGATTATCCGAGCTTCAAGGCAAATTCAGTTTGTGTATTGCACTTATAACGCAAAGTCTAGTTTGCGTATCCTTCATCTAACGCAAAGCTTACTTTGCGTCTTGCACTCATCACGCAAAGCTACGTTTGCGTATCTGGCAGCTCACGCAAATCATTGTCTCTATCATCTCTCGAAAAGCTACTTTGCGCAACACGAGGATCACGAAAAGCTAACTTTGCGCTTCAAGACCCTTGAGAAAAGCTCACTTTGCGCATCAAGGCACTCACGCAAAGCTTACTTTGCGTCTCTAGTGGGTCACGCAAACCTACTTTGCGTTTCACTTGGCTTGCGCAAAGCTCCCTTTGCGCAACACACTGCTTACGAGAAATTCAACTTTGCGAAATTTCATGTGTTCAAATTTTAATTGTGTGCTAGATTTCAATTCTATCTGATTTTTGATTTTCTGATATATAGTTTGGAACGATCATTCATATCAAGCTAATGAACTCATTCAAAATGGGATATTTTGCATAACTTGAAGAGAAGATTAGAAAGCTGAATTTAGAGAAAATAAATCTGGGTCATGCCGTTGACTTTCACTCTCAAAAGTCAAAAGTGCATTTTGAAGAAAACTTAAGACTGAAAGAGGAAATCAGCGCCTTAAAGAATATCAATGAAGATCTTCTGAAAAGATCTTCTGGGCTGAACGAAGAGAAGATAA
This sequence comes from Arctium minus, assembly GCA_954870635.1. Taxonomy (NCBI): domain Eukaryota; kingdom Viridiplantae; phylum Streptophyta; class Magnoliopsida; order Asterales; family Asteraceae; genus Arctium; species Arctium minus. The sequence goes on along the minus strand of OX941080.1, from coordinate 102,743,995 downwards.
AGAGATTGGAATCTGAGAACTCTGAGCTTAGAAAGAATTTATCTGATTTTGAAAAACAGCTTGCTGAAAATAAAGATATTTTTGAAAATGAAAAGAAATTTTTTTCAAAGAAGTTCTCAGATTTATCTAAAAAATATTTTGAAGAGAAGAAGTCAGTAGAGCTTAAATGCTTAAAACTTTCTCAACAAGTGTCTGATTTTGAGAAAGTGCTGATTTTGGAAAGAGAGAAATTTGATAAAGAAAAGAAGGCTATAGAACAGAAGAATGTGGGATTCTTTAAAGAATTATCCGGCCAGAGAAATGAGTCAGAGAAAGGATTTGAAGAAGAACGTTCAATCTTTGAAACTGAAATCAAAAGACTGACTTCAAAATTATCTGAACTATCTGCTAATGCGCTGAAAGAACAAAAGACGAAGTCTGATTTCTCGAAGAAGATTGACCAACTTGTGAAAGAAAGAGACATATTTTCATGAAAGATCAAAGAGCTTGAAAAGTCTGTTTCAAGTTCTACTCAGAAATCTGTCTCTTCACAAAGGTCAGTTAAATATTTGGATCAGATTCGTCGATCTAACATTTTCTTTGATGAATATTTAGATGGTTCAGATACATATCCAAGGAGAAGAAGTTACAAGAAAGAGAAACTGGTATGGATAAAGAAATCTGTCAAAGATGACAAGAAAAATGAGCTGAATGGAAAGACATCATGTGTACATGTACACAAAGCAAAGAAGAACAAAGAGCATAAAGGTAAACCTGACCTTAAATACTCAAAAAACCAATTACTCAGGTTTTTAGGTAATAAATTTTATTGTTCTTACTGCTGTACACATGATCATATCCACAAGACCAGTGATCATTTCTGGTATGGTTCTTACTCTATAACCCCCACACGAACTGCAACTAATATTTCTGGACCCAAATACCAGTGGGTACCAAAGAAGAAAACCGATTCTTTGTTGCAGGCACCTCACGTCAAGGGGGAGTAAGAAAGATAATGGCTCTTGAATACCACAGTTCAAGACCCGCACCTCAATGATAAGATTATGGCTTCTAACCACATCAGCTTAGGACCCGTTCTTCAAAGGAGTTTGACTTCTAAACACAACAGTTTAGGACTTGGACCTCAGCGATCAAAAAGACCTTACTCCTGTATCTCTGCATTCGATGGATATGATGGTCTACATCCCAAGAGAATTGATTTGATCTCTATCCTATAATTTTTCACTGATAGATTTTATTGATATGATGGTCTACAATTCAAAAGGGAGTGTCTGATCTCTATCCTATTTTAACTGACATATTTCAGATGCTTAATTTAAGGAGGAGTAAAGGTGATGACTTCTGATCAAATGACAGATCAGGACCCGGTTTTCAATGATCAGAAAAGGATATTCTGCTAATATCCAGGGGAAGCTTAAAAGATTTAAATCATTCTTTCATGATTTGAGGGGGAGCTGAAAAGGTAAAAATCTTCTGATCTAAGATCTCTGATTGTTTGAAAGAAGAACAACTTTCAAGCATGAAAAACAATTTCTTAAATGTTCAAACCACTTCTTATTCTCAAAAGATTTTATGAATTTAGAAGTGTGTTTTTAAATGTTTTTCAAATTTTTGAGCTTAATGTTTAACTGACCGTGTGTTTCCAAAGATCAATACTTGTGTATTATCTTATCCATATACTGTCAAGTATTCATACACACTGGTTCAGTACTTTATCAATTTGTTATTACCATGTCTCATATCAAACATTTTTTCGATGGTAATACCCCCGTTTGTTTTCAAAGTTGTTGAGCATCATTCATATTTTTTTTTCAAATTTATGCCTTTATTGCTAAATTGTTTATATTTGTTCATATAAACAAAATTTCCAATTCTTTGATACCCTAGCCATTTCATTTGATCTGATTTTAATCATTGTCAGATTCTCAAAACATTTCTATTCTTTCTTGATTATTCATTCACATAAAGTTTTGAGAAATCTTAAATGTTTAAAAATGCTCAAATTTCATTTCTGATTTTTGATGAGCATACATACACTGACATATGATTTCTTGTGTTTTTCATATCAAGAAAATCATTGACCAGCATGTACTTTTAGGAACATGGGATTCAGTGTGAGTGCTTAATAAATCTTCCATGGATTCACGATAACCAGTGTTTCCTACCCTGGAAGAAATCCTTTGAGTGATTGAGGGGAGAGGGGTCTAAAATAATTGAGTGTGGGAGTGATCTGAGGTAAAATGGAAATGAGAGATTGGTTAGATGTGAGCTTATATGTTTAAAAGAAAGAGGGTGTGAGAACAGAGTTAAAAGAATATCAGAACTCTGCACCAAACATCTTTCTGAGCCGGCCAGCCACATTACTGATTGGTTCACATTTCTTTGGTGACCATCATTGAAATAGGCAAATAGCCCATGCCATCTCTTGCATACAACCTCACTAGCTACTCATTCTTTTCTTAAAAAGAGAATGTTTCACATTTTCTGGGGAAGCAGCACATAATCTATTAGTTCTTCTCTTGGAAGATACTGATATTGAAAAAGAAGGAAAGTTGCCCCACCTTCGACCCTTTCTCATGCACATTGAGTCCATGTACAATCATTGATGTCTCAGTGATTTACATACTTTGAGCCTTATGAAACACAATCATTGTGCTAATTCTTTCATACACAAGCACGAGCACACAGAAAATTTGTTTTTCTGTCAGAACATTCATAGATAAACCTTGTGTTTTTCAATGATTGAATGGAAGTCCTGGGGAGTCAACATCAAACCAATTCCTTAAATTCTACATTCGTTCTACACAGTAACTTTGTGTTACTGACAGACATTCCTAACTGTTTCATTTGTTGATTCAGGGTTACCACGTTCATTATGTCTGAATTTGAAAAGATTCAGATATATATATCTTTCATGAATTGACGGCTCTCAGATCAAAGCGCTCCAAATGTAAAAGGGGAGATTGTTAGTTGATCAAAAAAGGGGGAAATCAAAGTCTGTGCCGAAATTGATGATGTTTTGATGATTATGATGCTTTCAATCATCAAAAAGGGGGAGAATTTTACAAAGATCAATTTCAAAGCTTCCGCTGTTTCAAAAGTGAAAAGACTCTGAAGAAAGTTTGTTCAATGTTAAATCAAGATGATCTGTTAAAGATGTTTGTTTATCTGAAGACAGTCAAGAGATCAAAGAGATGAAGATTCAATATCAGAGATTCCTCAAAGCTGTTTCATTGTTCAAAGACAGTTTTCAAAGATGTTTCAAAGATGAAGTTTCAAGTTCAAAGAAGTTTCAAGAATTAAGTTTTCTGTTCAAGACATGTTGACTTTCAAAGCTACAAAGTGTAAAAGACTTTTCAAGATTCTTCAAAGGCTAAAAGACTGAAGACTGTGAAAGCTTCAAAGTTCCATGTTAAAGAGACAAAAACTGAAGAATCAAGAGCTGAAGATCAGTATCAATTTTTTATTAAATCTTGAATACAAAGGGGGAGATTGTTAAGTCTAAATATTGTATCCAAGATTTAATGTGGAAAGTCAAAGTTGTAAAAGTCAACATAGTCTTTGTATTGTAATTGTCAAAGCATGTTTTGCATTCCTTAATGGTTAAGTCTTTGTTTTAATCTTGTAGTATAAATAGGTTTTGCCTTTGTAATCTTGTGATAACGCAGTACCAGATTTGTGAGACTTGTGGCTAATCAAGATCTACTTTCTCTCTCTAGTTCTTGATCTTAATTGTTCATATTCTTGAGTAATTGCTTGATATATTGGGATTTAATGATTAACAATATATATATATATATATATATAATGTATCACATGGAAATGATTTAAGCAACCATATATCAAAATAGAAATTTTTTCTAGTCTTTACTAATCACAGTTATGTCTATATACATTTCTCCTGTCATATTCGTATTTAAAAATATATTTCTTCTCTACTAGCAACATCATGCTTTCGCTGCGCACTCTAATCATTTCATACCTTTTTTTTAATTATAATTCATATTCCTATTTAACTATTGCTGATACATCAAACTTTGTTTTACCCATACAATTCTAATTTCTTATTGTATTAGTAATATATCAAGATTCATTCGTACATTGTTATTTAAACTATATCCTTTATCACATAATTTAAAACTTTTATTCTCAATTTTTTTTTTCACATGCAACACTCTGAAATAACCTTGACAACATATACTGCACACAGTGGTTGTGATCCACCTGGCATGACCTACTTTGTCATGCTCTTACGGTAAACTTATATCCTGGCATAACCCACTTGTCATGCTCTTACGGCAAATTTTAACAACCACTACCACTGCATTTAGTAAAACATTATCGGTTTCATGTTCATGCGTCTTTGAAAACACCTTTTAAAATCAACATCTTATAGCATGGACAAATCTTATTTCACGACAACCATTTCATGTATGCATCTCTATCAATCCCACATGACTATACATTTAGTGTCGTTCCCTGCATGACGTCGATTTTGAACTTGAAAAAAATTTCTACTAGTATTGTAAGAAAATCAGAAAATGAAGCAAGTGTTCTTGACAATTTATTGGAAGCTAATCAAGATTCAATTCTTTTGCAAGAAATGTTTGAACGGGGAACTCCTAAGGATATTCACCTAAGTCCTGTTCACAATGAGATTCCCGAGCCGAACCTTTCCGATGTAACACCCTAGAATTTTCATTATATTTATCGTTGTATTCTTGCGTTTACCTTTTGTCGTAAACGCCGAGTCTTGACCTGAGAATTAGTGTTTGGGCTTTGGTTGAAATTGTGGGAAACAGAGAGTTACGCGGGCTATGCCGCGACTTGTAGGCCGCGAGGTAAGTCGCGTAACCCTCTGGAGGATTCTCAGATTGTTGACACGCGCGGGATATGCCGCGGCTAGTAAGCCGCGAGCTAAGCCGCGTGACCCACTGGAGTATTCCAGTTTTGTGGCACGCACGACTTTTCCCGCGGCTTGAAGGCCACGGTGTAAGACGCGCAACCCTCTGGCCGACTTAAGAGAGTTTCAGCCCAAAATATCTCATTCTGTTTCTCTCTCTCTCTCTCTAAGATTTTCTTTGGATCTTCAAGCTCCCGTAAGTTGCTAGTATTAAGTGCATTGCTCGGGGTTTCGGCGTAGAAAGCTTCGTCTTATCAAGGGGGTCGATATCTGGTTTTCCGGGTTTTATTCTGAAACCTGTTTGGTGAGTTCCTACTATCATTTTAAAAACTGTATACATATCAAAAGCTACCTTTTGGAACTCCTATATATCTCCATGGTTTCAGATCTAAGTTTTCTGCATATTTGATATAACTTGAGTTTTGGGAGATTTTAGGGTTCCCGATCATTTTCGATTAAAATGATGGGTTCATCTTATTTGAAGTAAAAGGATGTTTTACTTGAACATTTATGTGGGTTACTTGAAAGAATGTATAAAGTTCATTTTGATGATTTTCATTCTTACCCGAAGTTAAACATGAAAATGCATTTTTGTTTATAAATGCTATTTTATACCATATGTCTATCTATGGTTGGTCACATATGTTGTTGTGACGAGTCTGTACCTTCACTAGTGGATCCCTAGGTATTGAGTCGACTTATATTTGGGATGTCTTTTCCCCTCTTTGTATAAATAGATGTATATGATCCTCGGGGGCCATTTGGTACGGTTATGTGAGACCGGTTACTAGCCATGGATCATATTTTCCCTTATTTGTAGCTATGGATGCATATGATCCTCGGGGGCCATTTGGTACGGTTATGTGAGACCGGTTACTAGCCATGGGTCATAGTGTAGTCCTAGTGAACGAGTTTTGACTTGGTTTCCTCGGGGTCGCTACCTCACATCGTAGTACGGACCTGTGTGTTCGTGGCCATGGATTCCAAGTGTTTCGACTCATAACTCGGATTGTGACCTACTTTGTGTTATGCTACAATCCTTGGTAAAACTGGTTATCTTTGTCATTGTATGATGAGTTTACTTTGAAAAGGCCCGGTTGTGGCAAAGGTTTCATTTGCAAACTAAACCTTATTGAAAAGGTTTCCTTATGATACAATTGTTTATATCTCTTGAAATTTACAAACTGTATGTTCTCACTAGGCTTTAAGCCTAACACTTTTTCTCAAATGATATGTATATCAGGTTCTCGTTAGCAGTGGGTTGCTAAGGGCTTGAGTGTCGGGATTGATCTCGAGGGTTTTTGAGATGATTAGTATTGGATTGTTGGGCATTTGTTAAGTCCCATATTTTTGGATGATTCTGGATCCACAACTGATGAAATCTAGATAGTATATGTTTAGATTAGTTTGTTGTTAAAATCCTTATCCGTATTCTGACTTTTGTAAAGGTTAAGTATAGTTCCCCTTTTTGGGAGGTCTATACCTATTGTTGATGCTTAATTGTTTAGTTTCCGCAGTTTAAATTCACCCTGGTTTTTAGGGTGTTACAAGTTCGTATCAGAGCTCTAGTTTAAGTGATCGAGGCATGAATGTAAGATGTCTAGACTTAGACTGAGTATGTTAAGCATTGATTCGTGAGTTTGGGTAGAACTCCAAGATGGGTTGGTCTTAGAGTCGACAAAAATTATAGTTATCGAACGTTGTGGCAACGGTATTAAGAACCTTTATGTATTGTATATTCATAATCTCACTTAGCTAATGTTATTATGAGAATATTTATACGTGATGGTGCTTGAGGTGCCGTTACTGTGACAATTGGTAATGTAATAGTACGTTCTCTTGTGCTTGGTTTGCTAATGTTATGATATTTGGTAGGCGTGGTAGTACGTTTCCTTCGTGTTCAATTCTATTAATCTCCTTTTTTATCCATCCTCGTACTTGTATGAACGGCCTTGGTATGTCGACCGTTGGGGTAGTAAGAAAGTTTCGGAATGGGTAACTTTTAGAAAAAGTTAATGTTGGTAAGTATGGTGATTGCGTTAAGTGATCAGTTCGAGTCGGATTAATTGGTTGGATTAGAACCATAGACTTTTTGAATTGATGTATTCGAGGAGAAATTGTAAGGTGAACCTATGAGGTCCGTGATCTTTTCCTTAAGATGTTGAGCATCTGGTTGACGATAGTGTAACTAGAGAAATCGAGGAGCGTGAGTTCAAGTTGATTTGTGAAAACGGTGTACATGCCAAAATATTTATTTTCTTTAAAGTGTTTATGTGTTTTACATGAAATTATCAAATGTTGGGTTAGTTGGTAATCTTTGATTATTTGAAGTATTTACCTTTATAAACTTTGTATAACACCACCTTTAGGATTTTTGGGCATTTTGATAAAGGGTCACAAATCAATGTGTTTTAATGTTTTATTGCATAAATCCACCTTTGGTCAGAGAAGTGTACTTCTGAATGGTTGTCGGTTTTCATACTTCATTCATGAAATGGAATGTTTATGAAGCATTACTTGCATATTTATGTAAAGTATTTGAAAGTATGTATATAGTCTCATTTTATGATTTCTATTCTTATCAGCAGTTACACTTGGAAATGCATATTTGAAAATAAATGAGTCTTTAGGACTTCGGTCCGGTTTAATAGCCCAATTGTGAAATACCAAGTATTGATGGCGGTTAATGCACATCTTTTGAGCAGTACATGTTTTGAGTGCGCGGGTCATTCAATTGGAGCCATGTACTGTTTAGACTGTAATGTAGTGGATTCATATGCATACGAGTAGGTCTGTATTATTTAAAAAGAAAATGGGCTATTATTTATAAGTTGCTTATTTTAAAGTGCTTGTGTTTTACATTAAATTGTTAACTGCTGATAAGTTTTGGGTTATTTGGTTATGTTTAACTTTATAAACTTATGTATCATACATCTTTGTGATTTTTTTTGGGGCATGTTGATAAATAAATCATTTTGATATATTTCTTTTACGATGTAATATATAAATGGAAGTCATTTTATATAATTGTTCATTTGGTGTATACGATTTTATAAACCGTTGGAAAATGCATATCATTGAACTATGAGTCATTTTGGTTATTTTGAAATGTTTAGTTTTATGAACATGTTGAGACATCCATTTTGGAATCTTTGGGGATTTTGGTAAATAAATCATGTTGAGTTGTTTTTTCGATGATTTTACATATATAATTGGAGTTCAATTGACGTAAGTGTCATTTTGTGTATTTGATCTTATAAACCTTTTTCAGAAAACACATATTATTGTGTTATGAGCCATTTTGAAAACATAAGAGTATGAGTTCATTTGAAAAATGGTTTGTCTCAACCAGCGATGAGATTTTGGGTTAATTACCTTTTGGGTCGTGGTGTTTGCATAATTGTGGTCAAACGTACTTCGATGTCTCTACTGGCTTTCATGGGGTATATATGTAAACTATTGGGTCGTTGACTCGGTTTTAACCAAATGGGGTCTTGAGGAAAGTTGTCCGGTTTAAAAACAGTGGTGGAAATTTTATTGACATCCAATGGTATTGTTTTCCCTTTGAGTTTAGTGGGAGCAGTTTAGTTACACATATCACGTATGCATATTTTATTGGAAATTTCCGTTATGGTATTTCAACCAATATTTTAGAACAATGAGAGCATGTTTATTTTTGGCTTTGAACTCGAAAACGACATAAATTATTTCATGTTTTAACCGGGTGCATGCGCATATCAATCTACTAGTTTTGCGAAATAAACGGTCGCATGCAAAGTTTGTTATGAAATCTTATTTCGTGTCGTATTGTGACTAAAAGAGAGAAAACTTTAAGAGTTCGATATTATGAGCTTATTGTCTCGGGTTTTGCAAACATTTATGTATACAGTTTGGAATTAAACTAAATTACTCTTGAAATTGATCAAATCGCATGCATATGTCTTTACTAAATTTTGGGGAATAAACAGATGTATGCGAGTCACGATGGGAAGTTTTATTTCATGGCTAATTGCAGAAATTTTGGGGTTCGATTTTGTGAATTTCCCTTCTGTAGTTTTGTATGAACGTCTTGTTATACACTATTTTAGTACGTAAAACTATTTCTCATTCATTACATAAATTATACTGTTGGTATGAGTAATCGTATGAAAAATTTATGTTATTTCGGATGGAACTTTTGCCCAGAACATATTTCAGTTATTGATTTTACTGATAGGAGTTGTCCGCGATGCATGAAATGAATTTCCGGTTTACATGTCGTTGTAATTACGATTTTGGGTAGGTACGTTTTATCGGTGCGACCCAAATTTAAAACGCGAATAATATATATATATATATATATATATATATATATATATATTTATTTACGTTCCTATTGTGTTGCTACATTTGGGAAATGATCGGACGTATATAGGTCTTGTTGGAAATTTTATCTTCCGACGTTTTGTGTCAAAGTGAAAGATTTTAAAGTTGAAGTTGCAAAATCCTCTTTTGAAAGTTGTACAAACTTTTATTACGCATGATGGGACGGAAAGTTATTTTCATACGCATAGCATAATTTGATGCATGCTAAGACCCTGGTAACCCGTTTGAAAATTTTGTTACGCATCTTTCGTTATCGTTTTATTAGCGTAAGTACTGATCAAATGAGTTTTGAAAATAGTTTTATATGTGTGGAATTGGTGATCAATTTTGAAACCTATCGAATGCATGATAGTGTATTTTCACCGCACGTTTAATTGTTATAAAACTTATGTATTTGCGAGTTTTATAAATTTCAAATTGGCATAGTAGTGTGAAAAACCTTGAACTCATTGGACTATAGGTGTAAGCCCCCTCGTGTTAGAAGTCGATATTAAGGATTAAAAGAGTCCTCAGAGTTTGAGGCGTTAGGCATGTGCTTTCTCCCAGTTAGTTAAGTAACGATCTCTATGCTTCGTTGAACCTACGGATTAAAATCGTTTTCGGTTGTTTGGTTATGGTTGGTTTTGGAATTGTGAGAATTTGGTACGACGGCATGCTATGTGTCTGTGGTGTACTATATTGTTTGGTATTCTTATATGATGATGATGTCATGGTTGACTGGTAAGGATGTTAGATTTGGGTGACTACTTCCAAGAGTAGGTGTCAACTTTGAATCGACATTGCTAATCGGGAATGAATTATTTGGTAGTATAACCACGTTTGCATAATGGTCATTCCGAGGATAGGTGTCGACACTCTATTTTGAGGACAATAACTGTTGGTGTGCTTCAATGTTTTTTCGTTAGATCTGGTGCGTCTGCAGGACGAGCGGTAAACTTAAGGAAATTAGATGTTGATAATTAAGAAATCAATCATCGGTATTTTGATAATTGTCAGGACTTTCGTTGATTTGGAAATCGATGCTTGAGTGCATGGTGGGAGTTTGGTGGTAATGTTAATTGGATACATTTGGTGAGAATGTCGAGGTGGACTTTAAGTACAAATCGATTATCGAGGAGACATTGATGCGTCATATTTAGAGGTATCTAAGGGAAATATTTGCTTTGGGGTATTCTTGGTGAATATGACCGACTAAGGTAGTAAGTTGTCCTTGAGGCAATATGAACAACATAAGGTTGGGAGGCAACCGAGATTTAATGTTAAGAATGTGTTTAAGCCAAAACTTAACGTTCATCCCGCTTTGGGGTGAGTTATATGGAAAGTTGAAGTTGAGTTGGCGATGGTTCGTTATAAGGAACGCAACGACAACCTCAACCGGGATGTAATCGGGTTCGTATATGAGGTAAGGTTTAGTGAAGGTATTCCTTTTGAATAGGGAATCAATTGACCTCGCCAAGGGAGATATTGAGTGATTGGTTGGTGCTAGATTTCGAGGACGAAATCATTCCTAAGTTGGGGAGGATTGTAACACCCTAGAATTTTCATTATATTTATCGTTGTATTCTTGCGTTTACCTTTTGTCGTAAACGTCGCGTCTTGATCTGAGAGTTAGTGTTTGGGCTTTGGTTGAAATTGTGGGAAACAGAGAGTTACGCGGGCTATGCCGCGGCTTGTAGGCCGCGAGGTAAGTCGCGTAACCCTATGGACGATTCTCAGATTGTTGACACGCGCAGGCTATGCCGCGGCTAGTAAGCCGCGAGCTAAGCCGCGTGACCCACTGGAGTATTCCAGTTTTGTGGCACGCGCGACTTTTCCCGCGGCTTGAAGGCCGCGGTGTAAGCCGCGCAACCCTCTGTCCGACTTAAGAGAGTTTCAGCCCAAAATATATCATTCTGTTTCTCTCTCTCTCTCTCTCTCTTTAAGATTTTCTTTGGATCTTCAAGCTCCCGTAAGTTGCTAGTATTAAGTTCATTGCTCGGGGTTTCGGCGTAGAAAGCTTCGTCTTATCAAGGGGGTCGATATCTGGTTTTCCGGGTTTTATTCTAAAACCTGTTTGGTGAGTTCCTACTATCATTTTAAAAACTGTATACATATCAAAAGCTACCTTTTGGAACTCCTATATATCTCCATGGTTTCAGATCTAAGTTTTCTGCATATTTGATATAACTTGAGTTTTGGGAGATTTTAGGGTTCCCGATCATTTTTGATTAAAATGATGGGTTCATCTTATTTGAAGTAAAAGGATGTTTTACTTGCACATTTATGTGGGTTACTTGAAAGAATGTTTAAAGTTCATTTTGATGATTTTCATTCTTACCCGAAGTTAAACTTGAAAATGCAATTTTGTTTATAAATGCTATTTTATACCATATGTCTATCTATAGTTGGTCACATATGTTGTTGTGACGAGTCTGTACCTTTACTAGTGGATCCCTAGGTATTGAGTCGACTTATATTTGGGATGTCTTTTCACCTCTTTGTATAAATGGATGTATATGATCCTCGGGGGCCATTTGGTACGGTTATGTGAGACCGGTTACTAGCCATGGATCATATTTTCCCTTATTTGTAGCTATGGATGCATATGATCCTCGGGGGCCATTTGGTACGGTTATGTGAGACCGGTTACTAGCCATGGATCATAGTGTAGTCCTAGTGAACGAGTTTTGACTTGGTTTCCTCGGGGGCCCTACCTCACATCGTAGTACGGACCTGTGTGTTCGTGGCCATGGATTCCAAGTGTTTCGACTCATAACTCGGATTGTGACCTACTTTGTGTTACGCTACAATCCTTGGTAAAACTGGTTATCTTTGTCATCGTATGATGAGTTTACTTTGATAAGTCCCGGTTGTGGCAAAGGTTTCATTTGCAAACTAAACCTTATTGAAAAGGTTTCCTTATGATACAATTGTTTATATCTCTTGAAATTTATAAACTGTATGTTCTCACTAGGCTTTAAGCCTAACACTTTTTCTCAAATGATATGTATATCAGGTTCTCGTTAGCGGCGGGTTGCTAAGGGCTTGAGTGACGGGATTGATCTCGAGGGTTTTTGAGATGATTAGTATTGGATTGTTGGGCATTTGTTAAGTCCCATATTTTTGGATGATTCTGGATCCACAACTGATGAAATCTAGATAGTATATGTTTAGATTAGTTTGTTGTTAATATCCTTATCCGTATTCTGACTTTTGTAAAGGTTAAGTACAGTTCCCCTTTTTGGGAGATCTATACCTATTGTTGATGCTTAATTGTTTAGTTTCCGCAGTTTAAATTCACCATGGTTTTTAGGGTGTTACATCCGAAGTGCCTGACATTCCTACTTTACAAGAATTTAGTTTTTTTCTGATGTTTTTGAAGTTCTTGCTACTCAACCAAGTCCTCCAAAGCATCCTAGTCCTCCAAGCCAATCTATTCCACCAAGAAGTACCGATCAACCAGATGAAGTTGTTCACATTCCCGATATGCCCAACACAGATGAAGCTAGTCCATCTAATGCAAATGCACCTGAATCAGAGTTTGGTCCCACAAAAGCTGAGCTTTGACAGATAAGACATGTTCTGAGGGTTCAATTTCTTGAAGAAGAGAAAAAGAAAGTTTTTGTGCACCACATCAGACTGATAGATATTTTTAGAATTCTGGGAGTGAAAGACAAACCTAGAGAATATCAGCAAGAATATGTTGATATGCTAAACTATCTTAAGCAAGTGCAAAGAACTGTGAAGAACAAATTTAAGATAGTTTTTGTGAAGGAAGTTCGTCTGAAGAAGTTCATCAAGCTTTGGTATCCTGTTTTTTTATTGTCCAGAGAAGATATATGGAAGGATCTAAAGCTGATTTTCATTATCTAAGTGTGGATGATATGAAGTACATGTACCATGAGTTAAGAAACATGGTCATTCGGAAGGAGAATATTACCTTTGCTCTGGAAACAATAAAGAGATTTGTCAGGAGGCATATCTACTACACTTATTGCTATGACTTCTAGTTAGGGATAGAAACCAACCAGAGAAGGGTGAACATGACAAAGCCAAACATGACTATTCCAGACTTAATGAACTATCCTTTGTTTACTGTGCTTGAAGAACCTGAGTTTGGAGTTTTAAATAAGAATGGGCAGAATGAGAAGAGGTTCCTTTGATTTTCTGAAGTTGCTAAATATTCGGATGGAATGCTCAAGGTGATCAGACTTCAACTCAAAAGCAGGCATGCGTAAAGTGAAAGACAAAGATTTGTTGCTGGTGACTGTTTGCCAAGGAGAGACAAAATCGTTATGGAAAGAGCTTTAGACGTTTTGGATGATAGAATTGAATTCAGGAAAGGCATCAGACGTTTTGAATCACTTTTGTGGATCAGAGATAATCATGTTAGAAGATTTACAAATTGATCCAAAAAGGGGAGATTGTTAAGTTAATGTTTGAATCAATTTGTCTTTTGTAATGTTGCTTTATCTTGTAATGTTTGTATGAGGTCAAGGCTTGTTTGACTCATATAAATAGCCTTTGTTCCTTTGTTTTTCCTTGTAACTTTTTAGTAGCTCTTGTAACTTTCATGGTGAGATCTTTGTATCTTGAGAGACTTGTGACATCAATATACTTGTGACTTTCTCTCTCTAAACTTTCTCTCTATACGCTTCATAGATTTGTGTTTAATTGTATTTTGATTGCTTGAATTCTGGACTAACATTCTAGATTTTCATTTACTATATTAACACATTCTATAACTTGCATTCTTGTTTAACATCTTGTATGTATAACATAATTGCAACACATATTTCCTCAAGCACCTACTTATTTTGATCATTGATATAATTCCTATTTCATCAATCTATCTATATTATCCACAGATCCTCCATTCTGGTTACATATCTTAATCATCTTCTTTTTACATATCACCTTAATGTCATTCTTTGTCAACTATTTCACCCTAAAATCTTATGAAACTAATCTATATACATCAATTTAACAATGTAACTCTTCCATTTATATTGATTGAACAAGCCTCAACCATTTCTTTAACCTTTATCTGACCACTTGCAACAGGCACTACATATTTCTTATTGTAATTGCTTAAGTTATCTATTCTAGTAGCGGGAATTAATCTTCTAGATGTATATGAATTGAATAAACTAGGGCATAATAACTATTGGCAAGAAATGGACCTAAACATTATCAGTGTCAGTGATTCCTTTGACCTCGTTTGTTGTACTGACATATTCCATAATCCTTACCTCTATTTCCTCCATCTCATTTCCATTCTTAACTAAACTTTCTCATGTCAACCTCTATATTATTGTTGAACTGTAGATCCCAGTACAGTGCAATCACGAACAAATCAATAATAATGAATCAATATAGAACAATATTTAAGCCACAACTGCTAGTCATATGATTATATGAAACACTCAAAGGGTTTAGGTTTACAGAGAGAATATATGATCAAAGTATGTAAACCTATTGACTAGCAATCTAATAATGACTTTTTTTAACCTGACAAATGAACTAATAACGCCTTTATATACCAGACTTACAAACATAATGGGCTTATGGGCTTGGGCCCATCTAATTAATAAAACTATTAAGTAATTACACATTACACCCTTAAACTTCTATTTAACCAATATAAGACACCCTAACATGAACTATGTTGAAGCTTAGGGCAACTGGATCCGATATCCCCATCATATCACACTTATGGCAAGTACATCTCTCTATAAAACTCCTTTTATGTTCGTCCTAAATTTTAACATATGTAGAACCCAATGCTATATTTGTACTTGGCACAGTCACAAGCTCCCAAACTTATTGTTTAGTACTCCAATAACTCGATCTCTACCTCAACCTTTACCTTAACTTTGACATACCAAAACATTTAGTAGCATGGTTACATTCATGACACCCTCATTCCCATACATTGTTCTACCATTCCTTTATAGACATTCTTTTTAAAGAAATGATGACATATAGGTGTTCCATAATTCTCTTTCTGAGTCATAGTTGTGTATGTTGGATGTATTAACACATATACATTCATTAACAATTTTGGAATAAATAATATGGACTCCTAACACAGTCTGTTATTTTGAAATACAATCGCATTGATCTAAGCATATACTGAGTACGTTTGAGAATAATCTTTTGGTTAAACCTGATCAATATGACTATCAATTTGTCATCTCACATATTACTTAAGTGTGGGATATTTGATATCTTCTGCAACATAGTAAAGGAACTCTTACTAAAGTATTTTATCAGAGCATAAAATATCAAATCTTAAGGTTTTAATCTTGCACGAGCTGATAATCTATTTTTCTTATACCATAGATCTTGTTATTTTATTCAAATTACCACATCTTACTAATCCATCTGACTACCAATATGAAATAGCCAGGCCGGTATCACGGGGAGTCAGGATCCTTTCGGTGCAAATATAATCTGCGACCTTTCAGAAGTCCACAACTCAGCCGTTTCAACTTTTCTAGACACCATTCCATATGGTTATATCAACCAGGATAAGTAATTAGCAGAATAATTTGATTGAGTTTACATATAAGTTAATTATTTTAAGGCAATGTAGTATTCTAAAACTCAGTGTTGTCCTCAAAGTTTAAGTCTAATCTAAGGCAACCCTTGTCCACTTAAACTAATGCTCTGATACCAACTAGTGATGCCCCATTTTTTTTCTCTCCATAACCTTTACATATGCGGAAGCGTTCTGAAATCAGCTCAATAGCCTAACATTTATAATGGCTATTGTAAGAACTATAACTCGTCGTGCGATCCCTTCATGTCTTATCCTGATCTTACCTGAGATACATATATGGAATACGTAAGCTTTAAGCTTAGTGAGCAGTTATGGTTTCATGAAGAAATCACCTTTCATAAAATACATGGTTTTAGTGCATAGAATAACAATTCAATACACTTCTCATAATTATGCATAATAACATTGATGCATAAAACCATTTCTATAAAAACATCATCTTCTTTTAGTGCGAGATCTCATATGTGTAAGTATGCCAAAACATTCTCAACAGGATCCTAGATCCTCGGGGTTCCGCGAAAGATCTTCCCCCCTGACGTCCTTTTTACAAGACGTCATATTTTCTTATACCCCGTCGGGTATTTAACATGGCCATACTTTCACATGCACAAAACATTTCATATGTCATATCTAAAATACATGTCTTTTCTCATAAAATGCATTATAAGCATAACCATATCTCATGCAAGGCTAACATGCCAAAACATCATTTCAAATATTAATCATGCATAAAAACATTTATATAATATATATGTATCCCAGTAAATCTCATAATGTACTCACCTTAACTGCTTAACCATAATGCTTGATTTACCATCTTAAACTGAATGTAACTCTCTAATTTACTTTTGGTATGTTTTATAAAATGAAATGTAAACATGTATTTATAGTAAATTGTAACTTGGTAATGTCAACTGGATATGTGAATTGGATGAGGCGGCATGGCTAAGACGGCGGACGTATACCCAATCTTCCATTACAAGTTTATATAATAATAATAAAATAATAATAATAATAATAATTAAAACTCTTTTAATTATATATCACTCTTTATCGAACATATTTTATATACGTAATCTCAAACTTCAATTTGAACATATATTTGAGACCTATGCAATAGTACCTACCTATAGACATGTTATTGCTATGCCTTTTTTTGAGTTGTACAAATTTTCGTAGCCTTATTTTGATCTTTTTTACATTTTTAGTATCTATAATTTTCAAATTTGGTATTAATTCGATATTTCTATAATCCATAAATGATACATTTTTATAGTTTTGCTCAAGTGACCCTAAAATAAAAACATTATCTTTTTCCAAATCTGAAAGTGTCATTATGATCTACGTAAATTGCTGAGTCCGAATATATATGCATTATATTTCTTATAAATCCATTTGAGTACCGAAATTAATAAAAACGATATATTTAATATCGAATCAGTCCTATAAATAAAACTTTGTTGGTTTTCAAATCTGAAAGTTTCATTGTGATCGTTATAATTCGTTGTTCACAAAAACATATTAGTCGCATTTCATAAAAATCCATATGACTGGCTAATTTGAGTAAAACGATAAAACCTTTTAAATAGAAATAATATTAAAATATTTAATAATAATATATATATACGATTCATATATATATTCAATTATTTAAATATATATATATATATATATCTATTTGAAATTATATTATATATATTTTCATCTCCGTAACTATCAATCAAATATATTTTCTCTTGTTTATTTCCAATAAAGTATTTTCTAAATCTTCGAATTATCATATTTTCAATGATATCAATATTTTGATATTAACATTTTAACTTTAAATTTGTATCTGACGTAAACATCTCCTTATGGAAAAACATAATTTAAATTATCGATTATATATCATCATATTTAACACTTATCTTAAAGATTTAAGATAGTTAAATGGACGTAATTTTGTCATTATTATAATAGTGAAAACAGGGTGTTACACTGATGCATGGGAAAGGTACAAACAACTACTAAGAAAATGCCCACATTATGACACTATATACAACTATAGATATTTTACAATGGTTTAAATACCGCTGTTAGACAAATATTTGATACTACTACAGGCGAAGCTATTACAACTAGTATCTATAATGAAAGTTATGACATACTTGAAAAGAATTCTGAAAATAATGGACATTAGGCCGCCCATGTGCACTAGTACCTAGAAAAACAACAAGAGTACATGAGGTAGATGTTTTCACAGCATTAACAACAAACTCACTGATATGGCTACTTTGATTAAAAATCTGACATCAAGCCCACTTGTGCAGTCTGATGCTACTACCCCTACTCCTATTGTTAACTCTGTATAATGTGTGTATTGTGGTGAAAGACACTCATTTATACAATGGCATGGAAATCATAAGCAAGTAAGTTTTGTCAGTAATAACAAGAGTGAACATTTTTCTTAAACTTACAATCCTGGATAGAGACAACATCAAAATTTTTCTTGGAATAGTCTCACTCTTAATCCATAATTCAAAACTTTAAGGGCAATCAAACCATCATTCACAACCACAAGGACAGTCCAATTGTCACTCACAGTCACAAGGACAAACTAATTTCCACCCACAGTCGCACCACAACACTTAAAACAATCAACAAACAAGTTTTCGACCTCAAGTTCATCAACCTTCTTTTCAACATAAGTCAAATCAATATGTCGAATCGCCTACTTCTTTGGAAGCAATGATGAAAGAGTTCATAACCCAAACTCAAGCATCAATAAAAAAAAACCTGGAAACTCAGGTTGGACAAATGGCTTTAGAAATAAGGAAGTGACCAGTAGGATCTCTACCTAGTGACATAGAGACCCCTCAAAGGGTTGGAAAAGAGCATGCTAAGTTTGTAACTTTGAGGAGTGGAAAGAACCTAACTAAATACACACAAAAAAGTCAAAAAATAGCCAAAGTAGAGCCTGAAAAGAATCCCACAACATCAAGTTATAACACCCTCAATTCTGGAAAGAGCAACTAATTTAAAATTTCTCAATGATATATCAAATAAAGGAAATCCATTCTACAAAATAAATACTTGAATTACCTCAAATATAATTCTAAATTTAAGCTCAACGAATAGTAAACCTAGTCTTATATAAAGACTAGATAAAGGTTGGGTATTACTAAAACCCATTAATAGCTGCTATCTCCAAAAGTGCAGAATACATCACCTATTAGCTACATCTTTCTCGTGCATCTAACTAGCGCTCAGCTTTTCACGGTGTCACTACTACTCCCTCAACACGGACCTGATGCACATGCTGAAAAATAAAAAGGTTAGGCTTAACGCCTAGTGAGTTCAAGAAGTTTTCATCATAATTATAAAATGGTAAAACCAAAGACTGCTTATTTAAAACATAACTTCTCATCATGAAATGCATTTATCGTAAAAGCAACATACTTCCAAACCCTTTATTTTTGTAATGAAAACACTAAATCACAACGCTCGCTCAATATGAATTTAAAACCCAACACTCACTTCGAAACATGAAAGAAGGTAAGTATCCAAATACTGAAAGCATAGATAAAACTCTATTATTCAAATCACCCAAAAATACGGATAAATCTCAATAGTACAAACCCACAAATCATGGATAATGATCCATTATCAAAACGTGACCAAAAACATGGATAATACTTAAAACCCAAAGCAACACCTTTCGGTGACGGGGTAGACCCGTTTCCATTGAATGTGGCGAAACACAAAGTTAAGCCACCTGTCTATGTTATCGAACTACACCTCAAATCATTGACTTCAGTGCATGCTTTATTAAGCGTCAACTCAAGTCCCCAATGCCTTTAGTGAACACCACTCATCGGGCGTCACCTCAAGGACATAGTACCTTTAGTACACCCGTCCCTCTAGGCTTCACCTCAAGGATACCCGATATTAGTGCCCATTCTTCTCTTGTTGATTTCCAACCTCAAGGTTCCCATTCGATCTTGAGTGTCTACTCAATAGCATTAAAGATAGGAATCTCAACTCCTTACTTGATAATTCAAGATGTTTAACCCTCAAGCATAAGGGTTAAAACATCATAACCACAATATCCACGATCCCGGAGTCCGACCCTCAAAGGTTCACCTTCGCAACCCCGGAACTACAACAATGCCTACTCAAGAATTTTCACAAAGTGAGAACACCAAGACTTCTCACCTATCAACTATAACTGACTCATACGCCTATAGATCCAATGATTACAGTCTACAATCACATGACTCCAAATAAATGACCAACGCACTCAAAACATGTGATTTTCATATAAATATGCAGTAATTACAATACACATCAAAAACTCTACATTAAGTAATTCCCTAAACTCATTTGAGCCAAAATTATGTCAATAGACTCCACACTTATGCGACTACTCAATAATATTCAACATGAATTAAAATGTGCATTTACTCAAAGTTTATGCAAACCCATGCTCAAAAATATGATTTAGTCAAATTACACCATTTTTGGGATGATTCGTCTCCAAATGAGGACTAAACAATTTATACTTCCAAAATGCATAATAAAAGTATTAACATCAAATAATCTTCATAACCACATCAAATAATCAAAACCACACTTTTTATGATTTATTTTATGAAATGTCTAAATGTCTCAAACCCAAGTATTTTATCAATACTTTATAAAATAAAATGTGTGTTAGAGCATAGATTTGTTGGATACAAGATCATTAATACTGAAGATGAAAGTCAAGCATGTCAAAGGCTCAAAGTCAACTCTCAAGCAAGAATGTCAAATTCATGTGTAATAAGTCAAAGTCAATGTTGTTGTATTTGTTTCTTTGTTATTGTTTGTAAGTATAAATAGTCTAGTCTTTGTTGTCTTTGTCAGTAGATGGTAAGAGTGTGTGATACGTGGAGCAGATGTTCACACGAATCAGAGAAAAGGATAATAGAATATCATTCTAGAGAGAGAGATAATGTTTGTAGAGAGAGAAAGTTGTGAGATTGTAATCTGTGATGAATCAATGACATATGATTTCATGAATTTATCATCTTGATTGATTGTGATTAGAAAGAACTTGAATTATGGGTTTAACAATTGGTATCAGAGCAAAAGAAATTCAGAAAATGAACTGATTTCAAGAATTTTGGTCGACATATTCAAGAACTCGCATATATAATGTGAAAATTCGATTTTTGGGCTACAATGTTGTTTTGGATTTGAATTTTGCATTGTAAGGATCGATTTGATGTATAGAATAAGTTTTGTATGCGTTGTTTAGTCCAATTTACAATAGTTTGTACGAATTTTGGAATTTTCTTGAGTTTAGTTCGAGTTTTTGTATGGTACTGTCAATGAATCAAATCTGTATTTTTTAGTGATTTAGTTTGAAATTATTTGTTTGTAACTTGTTCGTGACATGTATTAGAAGTGATCTGCAGAGTTTCAGATCAATTGGTAAAGATTTGGGTCAAAATCAGGGTGAAAAATCGAGTTTTTGAACGAACAAGTGAAGAACTCGCAAGATTCAAAGAATGCGCAAATGAAGAACACACACGACAAGGAACTCGTATAACAGTGAAGAACGCGCAAAAGATTAAAACTCGCAAAACATGAAGAACTCGCAAGCTGAGATGTGCGAGAAGTAGAAACTCGCATAACCCTGTGTGCGTGTTTCTACTGTTCATCTCAATTTGGTGCGCGAAGTTGGGTTTTAGCGAGAAGTGAGATCTGCGCGAAGTAAAAATATATTTTCTAAGTGTTGAACGCGCAGACGCATTACGCGAAGTGACGTACTCGAGAACTCGCACGAAGTTACCTGCGCGAAGCTTAAACGCACATGTCCTTGTGTGCGCGAACCACGGAACTCGCACCATTCGTTGTGCGCGAACCTCAAACATGCATAGTACTGTTTTTGTGCGAAGTTGATTTCCTTTGATCTGCGAGTTCCATACTTAGAATTTTTTTTCTGAGATTTTTTTGCAAGCTGTAATATGGCCTTTAAATGTGAATTTTTTTTCTCTAGGGGCGCTGCCCCTTGACCCCACCCGCTAACCGGGTAGCGGGACCCCCATGCTAAGTCTGCGGAGGGGGACAAAGTTCTGATTGTGATCAAAGTTTCTAAATTTCTAACGATCAAATTCTAGTTCTTTTTGTAAACAGATATTCAAGATGAGTTTTTCTGATGATGAAGAGAAGATTGCCAAACTCAGAATAGAGAACAAAAATCTTGCTTCATCTGTTGAGTATTATTCAAAGCGGTCAAAGAGATATAATGATGAAAGGAAGATACTGAGAGAAGAAGTTAGTGCGTTAAAGATGTTAAATGAAGATATTTTGCAACAGACTTCTGGGTTGAGTGATGAGAAGATACTGAGTTTGGAAGCTAAGAACACAAAGCTGACAAGAAAAATCTTTGACTTGGAAAATTAGATTATCCAAATCCACCAAGCACCATCTATTGAAAGTTCTGAGGAGAAGATTAAGAATCTGGAAGATGTTAATGCTGATCTTCGAAAGAAAATATATGATTCGGAACAAAAGATGGTTAAAGATAAAGATGATTTTGAGAGTGAAAAGAAAGGATTTTCAAAGAAATTCTCAGATTTTTCAAGAAAATGTGCTGAAGAGAAGAAAGCGGTTGAGCTAAAATGTATAAAGCTTTCTCAACAAATTTCTGATTTTGAGAAAGTTATTATTTTGGAAAGGGAAAAGTTTGACAAAGAGAAGAAGATCATAGAACAAAAGAATGTTGGATTCTTTAAAGAGATATATGATGGAAGAAAGAATGTGGAGAAAGACTTTGAGGAAGAAAGAAACATATTTGAAGAAGAGATAAAGAAAATGACAAAGAAGTTATCTGAACTGTCTGAATGTACTTTGAAAGATTAGAAAACGAAGTCTGAGTTTCAAGTAAAGATTGACCTGCTTGTCAAAGAAAGAGATAGTTACTCTTCAAAGATAAAAGAGCTTGAAGACATTGTTTCAAAGGTGGTGGTGACTAAGCACACGACTTCAGAGTCAAAAATCCACACACCTAGAAATGATTCAGCTGATTCTACATGTTCATTCAAGACAGCTGCAAGCTCAAATCAGAAAACTGTTTCTAATAGAAGGTCAGTTAACTCTTATGATCAGATTCGTACTACTAACATTTTCTTTGATAAAAATGTAGATCGTTCAGATACATATAGAAGAAGAAGAAGGAGGAGGAGATATCAAGAAGAAAAGCTGGTCTGGAAGGTGAAACTAGCTGATGATGAGAAGAATGATGAGAAGAAGGATGAAAAGAAAGAAAACAAATCATTTGTACATGCATCAAAAGCCAAAAAGAACAATGTGCTGTAAGGTAAACCTGATTATTCTTATTCGAGAGATCAATTGATCAGGTTATCTAAAAAGAAGTATTGTTCTTACTGTCGTACATATGATTTTGTTCATAAAGCTAGTGATCATTACTGGTATGGTTCTTACTCGATTACTCCTAACCGAACTGCAACTAACAAACATGGACCCAAATACCAGTGGGTACCAAAGCCGAAAGATGAATCTGTGTTGCAGGCACCTCATGTCAATACCAGTGGTATGTTTTTAGAGATGATATTGATCCAAAGGGGGAGAATGTTAGAGCACAGATTTGTTGGATACAAGATCATTAATACTGAAGATGAAAGTCAAGCATGTCAAAGGCTCAAAGTCAACTCTCAAGCAAGAATGTCAAAGTCATGTGTAATAAGTCAAAGTCAATGTTGTTGTATTTGTTTCTTTGTCATTGTTTGTAAGTATAAATAGTCTAGTCTTTGTCAGTAGATGGTAAGAGTGTGTGATACGTGGAGCAGATGTTCACACGAATCAGAAAAGAGGATAATAGAATATCATTCTAGAGAGAGAGAGAATGTTTGTAGAGAGAGAAAGTTGTGAGATTGTAATCTGTGATGAATCAATGACATATGATTTCATAAATTTCTCATCTTGATTGATTGTGATTAGAAAGAACTTGAATTCTGGGTTTAACAATGTGCAAAAATGCAACATTCTTAAGAAATATTTCACATTTGAGAAATCTCAAAGAAAACACTTTTAAGACTCCAAAATAGACATTTTTGGCATGTACAAAGTTTTCACAAAGCAACTTGAACTCACCTTGCTAGATTTAGGCTAAATCTAGGTTTTACCCCAAACTTGAGTTTTCTTGGTGAAAACTTGAACCTTCAAGAAACACCTCCTAACTCTTAGATCCAACACTTTCAAAGTTTTTCTTTTACCTCCAAAAATCCAAAACCTAAAGCAACATGGAAGGGAAAGGAGAGAAAATGAAGAATTTGCCAAACCCTAGCCTAAAATCGAGAGAGATAAGAAGATTACCACCACAAAATACCCTTGGATCCTCCTATAAACTTAAATCCTCTTGACTCACTCTTAACAAGCTCTAAAATCGAGAACATAGCAAAAAGAATCGCCTCAATCAGAGTTGTGGTGAAGAAGATATGAGGAAATGAAGAAAAACCCCAAATATCGAATTTTTAACCCCATGGACTCACTCTGAGATAGTGCCATGCTAAGGTGGCATATATCACTTTCTCTAACACTCTCACGCCAGATGTACTGAGAGTTTTATTCTCTCAACGAGAATGCTCGGTGATTGTGCCCATGCCACTTTCGCTTGGCACTTTCGCCATGCTTGTACTAACTGTTCCTTGACCGTTTGCCCGACCGTTCCTCGACCATTTTCCGGACGTTCCTTGACCGTTTGCCTAACCGTTTTTTCGGCCGTTCCTTGACCGTTTTCCCGAACGTTCACTGACTATTTTCTCGGTCGTTCCAATAAATTTATTTTATAAATAACACCAAAATTACGGGTGTGACACAACTTCTGCTGCAACACCTTTAGAGAAGTCTTGTGATGCCACTAGGCCCAAGAATAAAGAAAGGCCCAATTGACAACACAACCATTCCAAAAAAGTCAGACTTTCCAAAAATATTCCCTAATGAACCCAAGGAAATCCAGAAGACTCAAGAAAGGATTACTGTGGATGTGACACAATCTAGTGGTAATCATAAAGTTTCTTCCAACACCAGTCATTTAGCACCATGTAGAACTGAAACAAACACGGAAGTAGAACCTGTTTTACAACCACTTCCAACACATACTCTTCAAAAGACTACATCTCTTACTTCAGTCCCTCCTTATATTCTTTATCCCCAAAAGTTAAGGAATCAAATGGGAAAATTACAATTTAAAAATATTCTTGATGTTTTTAAAAAATTGCATATAAACATACATTTGGTGGAAACCATTGAACAAATGCCAAGATATGCAAAGTTTCTAAATGACGTTTTGAGCAAAAAGAAAAAGTTGACTGAATATGAGATTGTAGCTCTAACTGAAGGTTGTAGTGATTTGTTGTTCGAGTAAAATCCCTCCCAATTTGAAAGATCTTGGAAGTTTTACAATCCCATGTTCCATAGGAGGGAAATAAATATGAAAGGCCTTATGTGATTTAGGTGCTAGTATAAACCTCATGCCCTTACCTGTTTTTAACACTTTAGGCATATGTGAAGATAGGCCCACAACTTTTACTCTCTAATTAGCAGATAAGTCCATAGCCTATCCCAAAAGAAAATTTGAGGATGTCTTAGTTCAGTTCGATAAGTTTATTTTTCCTACAGATTTTATCATCCTGGACTTTGAAGCTAACAAAGATGTCTCTATTATTTTAGGAAGACCTTTCCTAGCAACTGGAAGAACTCTAATAGATATACAAAATGGAGAACTAAAAACGAGATTCCAAGGCTAAAAGGTGATTTTAATGTGTTTAATTCCCATAAGTATCCTGATGAGAAAGAAGAATATTCTACCTTAAGTTTGCTTGAATCCTGATGTCAAAAAAATTTTTTAGGGGAAATTTTGGGAATAAATGATTCTAATAGTGAAGAAGAGGAAGAAGATTTTGAGGATTTAGAACAACATGAATTTGTTGCTTTTGAAGTTTTAGAAAGTGAGGATAGAAAAATCTTTGTTCCTTCCTTAGATGTTGTACCAGATTTAGAGTTGAAACAACTTCCCTCACATTTGAAGTATGCCTTTTTAGTGAACTCGGAAAAGTTACCATTCATTATTTCATCATCATTAGATTCTAGAATAAAAGTTGGTCAACATGTTGAAACTTCATACCAAATCCATAAGATGGACCGTTGTTGACTTAAACGACATAAGCCCTACGATCTGTCAACATAAAATCATTTTGGAAGATAAAGATTTCACCTCAATTGAGCCTCAAATAAGACTTAATCCAGTAATGAGAGGTTGTCAAAAAGGAAATCTTGAAATTGTTTGATGCTGGCATAATCTATCCTATTACAAGTGGTACATGTGTCAGTCTTGTGCAATGTGTACCCAAAAAGGGCGAAGTTGTTGTGGCACTAAATGAGAAAAACAAACTTATGCCTGATAGGATAGTATTAGGTTGGAGAATATGCATGGACTATACGAGTCTTAACAAAGCTACCTAAAAAGACCATTTCCACCCTTCATTGACCAGATGCTAGACAAATTAGCAGGAAGAGAGTTTTATTGTTTCTTAGATGGCTACTTTGGTTACAATCAAATTGCCATAACACCTGATGACCAAGAAAAGACGACTTTCACCTGTTTGTATGGAACTTTTCCTTTTAGAAGAATGCATTTTGGACTTTGTAATGCTCCTGTCACTTTCCAAAGGTGTAAGATGTCAATTTTTTCTGGCATGTTAAAACACTCCATGGAAATTTTCATCAATGATTTTTCTATGTATGGGACATCATATGACCTATATTTACAAAATCTTGAAAAACGTCTTCAAGATGTGAAGAAACAGATTTGGTTTTAAATTGAGAAAAATGTCACTTTATAGTTAAAGAATGCATTGTGTTAGGGAATCTCATTCCCAAAAGAGGCATTCAAGTTGATAAAGCAGAGATAGAAGTAAATGAAAATTACCTGAACCAACAACAGTAAAAGGGATCATACTTTTCTAGGACATGTCGGTTTTTACAGGAGGTTAATTAAAGATTTTTCGAAAGTTTCAAAACCCATTTGTTTACTACTACAATATGACCATGTATTTAATTTTAATGAAGATTGTAAAAAGGCTTTTTATATTTTAAAAGAAGCATTGGTCACTGCCCCTGTAGTAGTAACACCTTATTGAGCCCAACCCTTTAAAATAATGTATGATGCTAGTGACTGGGTCGTAGGAGCTATTTTAGTCTAGAAAAGAGAAAAATATTTCACCTTATTTTCTATGCAAGTAAAACTCTCAATGAAACCCAAATCAATTACACCACTACTAAAAAGGAATAACTAGTTATGGTTTTTGCTTTTGAAAAATTCAGATCATACTGGATGGGCAACAAAGTAATTGTTCATACTAATCATGCTGCCATCAAGTATCTTATTTCTAAAAAAGATGCAAAACTAAGGCTAATAAGGTGAATCTTGTTGCCACAAAATATGATTTAGAAATCATTGATAGAAAGGGTGTTGATAATCAAGTGGTTGACCATGTATCTAGATTGGAAAAATAAGATAAACCAGTGCAAAGTAATGACATATGTGAAGTATTTCCAGATGAAAGGACTTTGGTCCTGCAACATTCTACAATACCACGGTTTGCTGATCTTGTTAATTATTTAGCTTATGGGATTATTCCCAATGAGCTAAATAAGGACCATAAAAGAAAGCTCATTCTTGATTCAAATAAATATTTATGGGATGACCCTTTCTTGTTTAAAAATTTTGTACATATCAAGTGATCAGAAGATACATTCCATAAAAAGAAGTGATATCAGTCCTGCAACACTGCCATTCAGGACCATGTGGAGGAAATTTTGAAGGAAGTAGGACGACTACCAAGGTTTTACAATCAGGTTTATTTTGGCCTACTTTATACAATGATGCTAATGACTTTGCAAAAAGTTGCAATGAGTGTCATAGGAGTGGGAATATTTCTCAACGAAATGAAATGGTTTTAAATGGAATTCAAGAAGTAGAATTTTTTGATGTTTGTGGTATATATTTTATGGGACCTTTTCCCATCTCCAATAATTGTTACCACATATTGGTTGATGTGAACTATGTGTCCAAAGAAGTGGAAGTTATGGCTTGCCATGTCAAGGATGCCAAAACCGTTGTCAAATTTATGTATAAACACATCTTCACTAAATTTAGTACACCTTGTGCCTTAATTAGTGATGAATGCACACACTTCATAAATGATTTGTTGGAACAAAGTCTTGAAAATTATGACGTCAAGCATATGGTAGCCACAACCTATCATCCTCAAACCAATGGATTAGTTGAATTATCAAATAAGGAGATAAAAGGGATCTTGGCCAAAGTAGTCAAACCACACAGAAAAGATTGGGCCTCCAAATTGGATGATGCCTTATGGGCCTATCGTACAACTTTCAAAACCCCTTATGATGCCTTGTATTTGTTAAGTTCAATTGTGTTCAAATTTAGTTTTTGGTATGTATGTTTGAAAATAGTAAGCCTACTTATGGAATTTTCTTTTGGATTATGTGAACATTATTATGGCAACTTTCCACTGTTGTTTTTTGCTAATTTTTGTTTTTTATGGTAATGAATGGGATGGATTTGTTGATAATCCATGTTACACACCTGCTCTAGAACATTGTTTTTTTTCCTTTGTTCATTTTAGATTGTGTTACTTGCAACGACATCTAATCACTTGTAATTTGAATTTTATTATGTTCATTTTAGATTTTGTTTTTTTGCTTAATGGTAATGTACCATAGTGTCAATTGCCAAACTATAAGAATATAGTGTTAAATTCCAAACTAGAAATATTGCAGATTTGACAACAAAATATTTCAACCATTTTTATTACATATTCTTCAATAATACAAAACAATGTCTTTTGTCAAGCAGTTGATTACAAAAGGTTCCAACCATTTTCAGTAATATAAAATACACGCAATGTTCACTAATAAAAAAGAATGGGTCAAAGAAGAAATCAAATTGTTACAAAAAACAACCAACTGATGCACAACAACATTTCCAACCTAAAGGCTTCTAATTCCTTCGCCTTCATCCTTGCTTCAAAATTGTTCTTGGAAATAAACCAAAAATCACTTGCATAAATCGATCACACATTTAACCATTCAATTTGAAACCTGTGAAAAGAATTGATGAATTGGAAAATTGGGGGTTTTCATTGCCTGGATATGATGGCAAACTAAAGACTATCACTTACTTATCTTGAACAATAGTAGAATCTTCGACCAGGATTTTTGTTGGTCCATCTTTTGGTTCATGAAGTCCGAACACTTCCAATAGCTCCACAATCGTATATCACCACTATTTGAGAATAGCTCGAACCTTCCAATTATTGGTAGGGACAAGAGAGTCACTAGCGGAGCCAACACATGCCCAAGGAATCTGGGGCACACCCTTAAAGTCCAAAAACAAATATTTTAAGCCCAAATAATATTTTTTTTATAAAGTCTCCTCTTCATGCCCTCTTTTTGGATATTTATTTAGGTGAATTTAATCCATAGGAGGTATGTGAATGAGGTAGGAGGGTGTATGTGAGTGAGATAGGAGGGGTATGGGAGTTTTTGTGAGTGAGGAGGGGGTAGGCATAACAACACCCTTTATTTATAAGGTCCACAAACCATGATTTTTAGGTTCTAGACTAAGGGGAGCCATCAGTCTATCAATATAGTATTATAATACATACATACATACATACATATATATATATATATATATATATATATATAAATATGTATATATAGGCCAAGGTTATAATACATACATAATTTTTAGGTTTTAGACTAAGGGGAGCCATCAATCTTTATTAAATCGGTTAGGAAAAAATCTATGTTACATAAAATACGTATTAAATAAAAATATGTTAAATTTGATGCGTTTAACCCTTTTTTAGAAAAATCATCCTCGATGATTTTCCTGGCTTCGCCCCTGGATAGAGTGAAAGAAATCAAGGGTTTTAGTGGGTTATATTGAGGTCAATCTGATTAAAAGAGGAGGGAAACATAAAAATATAAGAGTAAATTACATTTTTGGTCTTTGTGGTTGTTACCCATTATCAAGTTTAGTCCCTTTCAAACTAATTACAATTTTAGTCACTGTGGTTGTTATTTTATTTCACTTTTGGTCCTTCTAACCGACTTTAGTTAAAAATCTTAGTTTAATTAAAGGTATTTTGGTAATTTTACTTTTTCTTTGTCTTTTTCATTTTTTGTTTTATTAGATTATATAATAAATTACAATTATAGTCCCTGTGGTTTGTCTTGTTTTTCTTTTCTTTTCTTTCCAAACTTTTTTTCACTTTTCATTTTATACTCTTATTACATTAACTAATTAAAGATAATTTTAACTAAAGATACATTAAAAAACACTTATTCAATTTTGTAAATTACATCATTAGAAAAGTTTTGTAGATACTTTTAAAATAAGTTAAATATTAAATATTTTTAAATATTTATGCAACATCTGATATATATATATATATATATATATATATATATATCTGCAAATCCGTCTACACTAATAAAAAAAACTTTCTATTTTAAGTTATCTTTAAAAAAATCTTTTTTTCTTATTTATGTAATATAAAAATCCAAATTTATCTATGTTTATTAATAAAAAATGTATCGTTTTTAGATAGTTCATTTAATTACATGTTTTTTAAATGTGTACCAATTAATAAAATTTATAATATATTTATTAAAAAATAAAAATATAAACCAATTAATAAAATTTATAATATACTTTTTAAAAAATCAAATTATAAACTTAAATTTATCATAATAAAAAAATATTCAAAATATAAACTTAAATTTATATAGAGAATGGTATTCGGTTCTATTCCAAACTACGAACCATATATCTCAAAATTTCCAAACAATTCCAATCCCAAATCCTTACATAAAATCCAAATCTCTCGAAAACATTAATTCAAACCAAACGAGCCCTTATTGCGTTGTTTGATCTAAAATGCAGACTTATGAACCATGCATACTTCACCTTGTAAATAATCCTTTAATCTGATTTTGCAGATCTTAAGTTGTCTCGTCTCCAACATTTGCATGACCAAGTTGATCCAGATCATCAAGGTCATGAGGGGGAGAAGTTAAGGAGATGATAAAGAGACAAAGAGTTCAAATGTTTGTCTGCTGATCAAGATTTGCTCAAGATTCAAATTTCTTCAGCTATACTTGTCTATTTGCTGTTCAAGCTCCGACCACTACAGTTTCTGCAAGTACATTTAAAAGAGGTGTGTCGTCTAGAGCACAAGCTGATGAATCAATTGTTCGTACAAGTTTATTACAAACTGGTCCAGTCTTGTCAAGGCAGCAAAGACAACAGAGCTTAAAAGATGCTGAGAAGAAATTTTTTTTTAAGTCAAGAAGCTGCTTCGCAAAGTCGCTTAGATGGTCCATGCTGATTTAGAAGATGGATTTTGAAGACCACAACGCTAATGGTTACTAAGGGGGAGATTGTTAAGTCTGATTTTATAGTAATCATTGTATTTATAGGCTTGGTCTTATACAGTGTTTAGGTTGCTTATCTGTGTTGTATAAGTCCAGGGTATTTAAGTCCCTTTGGTCTTTGGTCTTTGTAAGAATTACATGCTCATCTAATTCAATTCACGTTCTTGCGCTAAAATCTCTCTCTCTACTTTCTCTCTCTAAGATTTAGAGATCTTGGATTATCAATTGACATAGGGAAGTCTTGCAACATCGTTTGAAGTTGGTGATGTTGATCCATACTCTCAGTGATTTGATAATGACCCTTTTCTATATTTAGTGAAAATTATGTTTAACATTATGTATTAGTGTTTCATCATCAGTGATCATACTGAGTCTGTTCAGTTATCACTGTTGATCTTTCTTGTAAACATTCATATGTATAAATGTTTCACTATCAGCGATCAAATAATGAGTATGTTCAGTATCGTTGATGATTTCTCATGTAAACAGAAAGACGTAATCCCTGAAGACAAGTTTCGCGACAAAAGATGTGCACTGCTGAATCAAAGACAAAGCTGCTGAACAAAGATAAGTATACTCATTACCTGATACGGATATCAGTGAAGCCAAGATGAGTCTACACACGCGAAGAAACATGAGGAAAAGCTTCAGCGATAGCTGAACTTTTTTATATCTCTGAAGGAAGAGATATTCAGCGATTGATGATCACTTAGCTTATGCCTCAAGTCTCTTTTGTCTTACCCTTGCACACATAGTATAATTGTCAGAATAGACATACCTCTGCAGCAATTCGTACAAAAACTCTGTCAACTACATTGTTCATCATACGACCGAAAGCATGTCTCCTAAAGTCAGACCCATGCAACCAATCAATGAAGTACATGTGTAAAGTACTCTGCCATGCATTTAATGCATAGGGTATAAATATAAAGATCAACACTCCATCTGAGTGTAGCCTTCATCTTTCTAAATATATAAAAACCCTTGTTTTCTATACTCTCCCAATCCCCCATTCTCTATTTCTTGTGCAACCTTCTTAGTGTTTCTTAAGTTTGTTTAGATTAGGTTTTACATAATCTTATTCCGCAACAAACATGTAAATTGTGATTTGATTTATCAATAAACAATTTATTAAACTTTAAAATTATGTGTTTGTATTCACCCCCCTTCTACAAACTTGTTAAGCACCTTCGGGACCAACAAGTGGTATCAGAGCAGATTGTTTAATCTTATAAACAAGATCTTGCTTTATTCTCTTCCTTGCTATTCTAACTAGGGGGTGTAAATGAGACGAGACAATTCGTGAGCTACTCGATATCGACTCGGTCAACACTCGACTCGAATAAACTCAACTCGAACTCGAGCTCGACTCGATATACTAACGTGTCGAGTCGAGCAACCTCATACTCGACTCGATAAGCTCGTGAGATACTCGATATATAAGCAAAATAATAATAATAATTAGTAATATTATTTTAATTTAATTGATGATGATGATGATGATGA
Source organism: Arctium minus (assembly GCA_954870635.1). Classification (NCBI taxonomy): domain Eukaryota; kingdom Viridiplantae; phylum Streptophyta; class Magnoliopsida; order Asterales; family Asteraceae; genus Arctium; species Arctium minus. The sequence goes on along the minus strand of OX941080.1, from coordinate 102,711,161 downwards.
TAATAATAATAATAATAATAATAATAACAAACTCAAGTTTTTAAAAAAAATGGAAAATGATAGTGTAAAAGATATATGGTGTGCCTATAATCCATCCCACATTGGTGGAATATATAACCCAAAGTTTAGAACTCCACTATATATTGACCTTTCCCTCCCTCGCTTTTACATTCTTTGTTTTTGCTAAATGGCTTGAGCCTAAGGGCTTGAGCCCATGTGCTTGTTTTAATAGGAGTACCCTTTAAAAGTGGGTTCACCTTGAGTTCTTTTAAGCTATTTGTTCACCTTGATTTCTTTTATGTATTAAACGAGTTCGAGCTCTAGTTCGAGCTTGATTCGAGTTTTCGAGCTTAAGTTCGAGTTGCGATTCGAGCTTGAAATGAGCTCGAGTTCGAGATTGGAAATTGGTTATCGAGTTCGAGTCGAGTTTGTATTTTCACTACTCGTGAGTTTTCGAGTCGAGTTCGAGCTTGATAATCGAGTTTCGAGTTCGAGTCGAGTATAATGATACTAGAACTCGACTCGCATCATTTACACCCCTAATTCTAACATGACACTCAATACAAACACAAACTACTATGATAATGGTTCACTTTCAAATTATTAAATCCCAGTTTGTCAAGTTCTAATCAATCTAAAACAATTAACAAGATGAAGATTCAATTACTCAACCTGTTATTGTATTCCAATCAAGATTCGTATACAAACAGTTCACTTTCTCTCTCTCTAAGTTTTGCAACTACTAATCTAACTCCTAACATCTAGTCATATATCTATTAAAGAGAAAACAAAACAACATGCTTACACACTTACAAACACAAAGACACCTTGACTTTGACTTTTTATTACAAGAGACTTTGACATTGCTTGAGAGTTGACTTTTGAGCTTTGACTTGCTTGAACTTTGATCTTCAGTCTTCATGATCTTCTATCCAACAAATATGTGCACTAACAATCTCCCCCATTGGATCAAGATCATCTCAAAAAGATTTTGCAATTCAATATCCCTTTTTCATTGCATTGAAGATCTTTAAGAATGTATCTCCCCTTTAAGCTCAATCTGTGTTATCTCCCTCTTTGCTTAGCAATCTTCAAACATTCTGTCTTCAGAAAAGCTTTTGTAATCTCTCCAAAGTTTGTCTTAAAAAATAGTAACAATCTCCTCCAATGTTGTAAAACCTCTTTCAGACATCGGAAAGAAATTATCTTCAGGTTTAGCTCAGATTGCTTCAACAAATTATCTCCAAATAAAATTTCAGTAAAATTCAGCTCGAATTCTGAAAACTTTGAACTTGTTCTTTCAACTTTCAACAAACTTTCTTCAAAATCAACTGTCTTGAAATAATTTTCTTGATCTGTTAGAGCAGAAATATGTTGGATACAAGATCATGAAGATCAGAGATCAAAGTTCAAGAAGTCAAATGCTGGAAAGTCAACTCTTAGTGAAAGTCAAAGTCTCTGTAATAAAAAGTCAAAGTCAAAATTTGTAATTTTGTTTTTCTTAGTGTTGTGCGTGTTTAGCACCATGCGTGTTTCTAGCTTCTGTATAAATAGGGATATAGTTTAATGTTGTGCGTATATCTCATAAGAAGTTCAGAGAGAAAGGAATTAGTAGTGTGAGAGAACTAAAGTGTATTTGTACGTTTAATCTTGTGATTAATAAAAACAGTTTGAATTGGAAATTGATTGTGATAATCTTGATCAATACACATTGTGGGACACACAATTGGTATGAGAGCATACAGAATTCAAACTGACTGGATCGATTTTGAAGAATTTGAATCATCAATTCAAGAACTCGCAAGTTGTTCTGTTCATTTCTGATTTTCACAAATTTATGATGATTTTAATTTGTTTTTGGTATTGTTGTATTCGTTTTTTCATATAGAACATATTTCATTTGTAATTCATAGACTAATTCACATCTGTTAGGGTGAATTTTAGATTTTTGTTGAATTTTTAGTTCGAGTCTGTAAACGAACTGAGTTTAGATTGAAGTTGTTATTTTGTTGTTTAAATCTGAAATTCATTGGTTGTAGTATGTTCGAAATCAGTTTCTGATCATACCTACAAAATTTCAGTTTAATTGAAGAAGATTTGCATCGATTCCAGTTCGAAAAATGGAATTCTCGTTCGTCTAAGACAAGAACTCGCTAGATCCAGAAATCTCGCAAGCCAAGAACACGCTAAGGGTAGAACTCGCTAAGGAAGAAGTCGCTAAGCAAAGAACTCGCAAGCCTCAAAGAACTCGCAGAAGACTGTTTGTGGATTTGAAGGGAAGAACTCGCAAACAAAGACGTGCGAGAAGTTGAAACTCGCACAACCCTAAGTGCGAGTTGTTATTGTTCAAAGTCTTCTTTGTGCGCGAAGTGGTCTCTACGAGAAGTGTGTATCTTGCGCGTTTACTTTTTGTGCGAAGTATCCTTGCTTAAATTTTTGTAAGTCCAAAACTCGCAAGTCTCTTATCTTGCGTGTTTGTGTTTAGCGAGAAGTTGTTTTTCAAAAATATTCTAAGTCTCGAACTCGCAAAGGTCTTGCGAGAAGTTTCAAAAATCGGACATTATGGTGTGCGAGAAGTAAAAACTCGCAGAAGCTTGCGTGTACGAACCTTTGGTTCTCGCAAGTAGTGCTGTAAACTCGCACAACATTGTGTGCGAGAAGTGACTTCACCTAGCCTTCTTTATGCGCGTTTCTCAAAACTCGCATGAAGGCATTTGTGTGTTTTGTTTTGGTTTATTTGGTATGCGAGTTTCATACTTAGTCAAATTTTCTGAAATTTTCTGAAATTTAACTGAGTTTGATTTGTGTAGATCCAGTTTGTTATCTGAATTTTGACGATCATAAAAAGCTGTATAGATCAAAGATGACTTCAATGGAAGCACTGGCTATTGGATCTGATGTCAAGACTCCTGTTCTATTCAGAGGTGAATATGAACAGTGGAAGGACCATTTTCTTGATTTTGTGGATCGACACGCAAATGGAGAAAACATTCTTTTGTCTATCACAAAAGGTCCAATGAAAATTCCAACTGAGGAGATTCCTGATAATGATAATGAATCAGATGATGATGGAGTGGTGAAGACAAAGATTGTTGATAAAGATATTTCTCAATTTACTGAAGCACAGAAAAACAGATTCAAAGCTGATAAACAAGCTAGATCTCTTCTGCTACAGAGTATCCCAAATGAGATCTACATGAAGATTGATAGTTACAAAGATACTACCAAGTCTATGTGGGATCAGCTACAGAAAATGATGATGGGTTCAAAGGTAGGCAACCAGATGAAGGTAGCTAACTGCATAAACAGCTACGATGAGTTTAAATCGAAGGATAATGAGAGCTTGGAGGACACGTATGAAAGATTTGGTCTGCTTCTGAATGAGCTTTCAAAGAACAAGGTTAAGAAGAAGCAGATTGAGAACAACGTGAAGTTCCTTAGAATCTTGCAACCAGATCGGAAGAAACATACACGTCGAATGAAGCAGATGAAAGATTTAAGTGATATCCCTCTTCATGAAGTCTACGAGACTTTACGACAGAATGAGGAAGAGGTGGAAGAGAAAAGAGCTGAGAAAAGGAAAGCTGAGAAGGTTGCAGATCCTATAGCACTTGTAGCTGGAGAGAAGGAGAAAGAAAAGAAAGAGAAGAAGAAAAAGAAGAAGATTGTTATTTCTAGTTCTGTGTCTGATTCTGAATCCGATGGTGGTGATGGAGAGAACCTCAAGCAGGCAATGCTTTTATTGACCCGAGCTTTCCAGAAAAAGTTCTACAAGAAACCAGGGTCAAACTCACAGAGGTATTCTTCTACGGGATCAAAGAATCATGAGCACAGAGAAAGAGTTGAGGGTAGAAGGTTTGAAGAAACAAGAGTTGTTGAGAAAAGGCCAGAAGAAAAGAAGGAGTATGTGAATGATTATATTGGTGTTGAGAAGAAAACTGATGATCTGATCAAGTGCTACAACTGTGGCAAGGTTGGTCATTATGCAAAAGATTGTCGGAAGCCGAAGGTTCGGAATTCAGAATACTACAAGAACAAAATGCTCTTGGACAAGCAACAAGAAGTTGGCAAGGCATTAATGACTGAAGACGAATATTGGTTAGATCATTTCGACGTTGAGGAAGAGACAGAAGAGTCAGCTCATTTATGCTTAATAGGTAAAGAAGATAAGCATGATGATTCTGAGGATGAGAAATCTGATGAGGTAATGCACTTAACTGAAAATGATTTTATGACCAAAATGGAAGCCATGATGGTCGAACTTCAAGATCTACAATCTAAACTGAAAAAGGAGAAAGACAGAGTTGCTAGGAGAAATCAAAAGATCTTTGAGCTTAATAAATCAGTTATTGGGAACAAAGATTTAATTGATTCTCTACGCAAATCTGCTTCTGATTTTAAAAACGAAAAAGATTGTTTTGAAAATAAGATTTCTGATTTTGAATCTAAACTTTCTAAGTCTGATTTAGAAAATAAAGAATCTGTACTAAATGTTCTTAAATTGCAGGCTGAAAACAAGAGCTTGACAAAGAAGGAAAATGGTTTGGAAGCCAAACTTCATACTATAGGCCAAACAGATCAAACTATTTTTCTAAATACACCCATTGAAGAGGCTGATGTTAAAGAGAAATGGGGACTCGGTTACGATAACCCCCATTACTTAAAGAAAGCCATCAGAAAACAACCAGCATTATATAACTTTGATTTTCTTGTTGCTGCTGGTAAATATCCTCATTTAAAACCCAAATTTGTTACCAAATTACCAGATGAAGTTGAGGCTAAAGAAACTGAAAAGAGAAAGAATGTAAAGAAAATGCAACTACCATTTAGCTATGAAAAGATGACTGATAGTTACCTTTCTGAAACACCAAAAGTTCTTTCAAATGATTATTTTTCTAGCTATTCTGTTTCAGAGATGGAGGCAAAACCTGCAACTGCAAAAGTTTATGTTCCTCCACTCATTCTAGAAAGCAAAATAATTGAGCTTGAAAATGTTTTATCTGAAGAAAGAATTTTGGTAGATATTGAACAAAGTATATTTTCAACTGTGTTAAAGAACACTGTTTTTCAAAATAAATTCACACAGTGTTCTAATTTTTCTAAAGCTCCTCAAACTTCAACTGATAACTTTGATGACTTATTTGCGTCTGCAAATGATTTTCTTAATTCTGATGATGGGTGTATAGAGGAAATTGATATGTTTGACTTTAATGCTCCACTTCCAAATCATTCTACTTTTGTTATTAATGGAGAAGCTTTACCAAGTGTTCATGAAAAAGGTGAATCATCAACTAAGGTTGGTGAATTAGTTTATGTGAATGCTGATTACTATGCTAAGGGTAAGAAACATAAGAAACAGCGCTCACAGAAACGGAACAACACTGGTAAACACAAGAAAAATCAATCTCAGAAATCTGATTTTCCTAATAAATTTAAATTCTTTGTTTCAGATTTAAGAAAGAAACGGTCGGAAGAGAGAACTGAATGGCGACCTAAAAGGAAGATTGATGACAAGGCAGAGTCAATTCCTGATAGTTCTTGTAATAGATCAGATAGTAGTTTGTCTGATGTAGTTGGTTCTGTTGCTTCTATTAATAAAAACCTTGTAACTTCTTACAAGAGATATACCATAAAGCAATTGTTCCAATTATCTCTTCCTAATACTAAATCTTATACTTATCAGTGGAATGATTTTGCTTATCATCATTATTCTAATGATTGGTTTGGGTCATATCATGTTTATTCCTCTAAACCAAATGTCTTTAAGAGTTTTCAAAAGAAAAGAGGATCCATATTCAAATGGATACCAAAATCTTGCGCTAATCCGTTAGGACCCGTTTTTAAATGGGTATCTAAAATTATTGTTCCCTGATTTCTCTTGCAGACCCGTCATATGTGGTACTTGGATAGCGGTTGTTCCAAGCATATGACTGGGCAAAAGGATTTATTGTCTAATTATATAGAGAAATTCAGCGAAAATATTCGTTTTGGCAATGATCAATTTCCACCAATTCTTGGATATGGTGACATCATTCAAGATAAGCTGACGATAACGAAGGTGAGCTATGTTGAAGGATTAGGGCACAACCTGTTTAGTATTGGTCAGTTCTGCGACAAAGGATTAGAGGTAAATTTCAAAGCTAAGAGTTGCTCGGTGCGTACTGAAGACGACAAAGAACTCTTAGTCGGCACTCGAAAGTCTAACCTCTACACCATCAATCTTTCAAAGGTCCAGACTGACAATCAGGTTTGCTTACTGACAAAAGCTTCGATGCAGTAAAGTTGTCTTTGGCACTGACGGCTGTCACACCTGAATTTTCGTTATATCAACAAATTGGTCAGTGGAAAGTTAGTGAATGGACTTCCTGAGCTCAAGTACGTGAAAGAACACTTGTGTGTAGCGTGTGAAAAAGGGAAGATGAAGAGAGCTCCACATAAACCGAAGCCTGAACCTAGTACCAGTTCTCCATTAGAGTTGTTGCAAATGGATCTCTGTGGTCCGATGCGAACTCAAAGCTTAGGCGGAAATAATTATGTTATAGTTATCGTGGACGACTATTCGCGATACACGTGGGTCAAATTTCTACGATCAAAAGATGAGACGCCTGAAGTACTCATTACATTTCTGAAGATGACCTAGGTGAATCTGCAGAAACCAGTCAAGCTTCTCAGAACTGATAACGGCACAGAGTTCAAAAACAGAACAGTTGAAGAGTATCTCGAATCGGTCGGGATATCACATCAATACTCTGCTGCTCATACGCCAGAAAAGAATGGAGTAGTCGAAAGGAGAAATCGAACCATAGTCGAGGCCGCTCGCACTATGCTCAGCCAACCAGACCTACCTCTATTTCTGTGGGCAGAAGCTGTTTTGACTGCGTGCTACACTCAAAACTGTTCCATGATACACCGCATATTTCAAAAGACACCGTATGCTTGATCAACAACCGAACACCGACTATCAAGTATTTTCATATATTTGGATGTAAGTGTTTTGTGCTAAACGACAGAGAGAGTCTGAACAAGTTCAGTGTTAAGGCAGGCGAGGGCATCTTTATTGGATATTCTTCTACATCTGCTGCATACAGAGTGTATTTAAAGAAGTCGAAGACTGTTATCGAGAGAGTAAACGTCACATTCGATGAGGAGATGTCTTCTGATCAAGTCAGTTCAGAACTCGTGATAACCGGAGTGCTAGCTTCTGGGCAAATCCGTCCAAAATCGGTACCTACAGTGGATAAATCAGATGTTGCATCATCGTCTACTAATCATTTATCTGATTTAGATCTTTTATTTGAACTGTTTTATGATGAATTTCTTAGATCTAACGTGACTAAACCTGTCGTGGTTGATAAGATGGAAGATTCAACGACTAAGCATCCAACCACTTCAGATGTTTCAACTGAATCAAATTCCCCGATTCAGAAAGAAATTCCAGTTCATATGCCTACTCCGATAGTTGAAGCTGTAACTACTAACGAAGAACCAGAAGTTGCTGAGTCAGTAGGGTGTACTATAAGGACTGATCAACAGACTGAACATGATGTACCTACTGAAACTTCTGCACCAATTACTTCAATTGAATCCCTCCCTCATACTGTACAAACTAAAGAAGCTGATAGTGGATTTTTAGATGACAACCATGATCAATCTTCATCTATTTTACTTCCTCTTGAACATCGCTGGACCAAAGAGTACCCTCTTCACCAAATCATTGGAGATCTAAACAAACCGGTGCAAACTAGGTCGGCAACTTTAAATCAATGTTTACATGACTCATTCCTCAGCAAGATAGAGCCTACTCGAGTATCAGAAGCTCTAGTTAATTCGAATTGGGTGTCTACTATGCAAGAAGAGCTAAACCAGTTTGAAGCCTTGAAAGTCTGGCGACTTGTACCAAAACCTGAAGGAAAATCCATCATTGGTACTAAATGGGTATTAAAAAACAAGAAGGATGTAGATGGTATTGTCATTCGAAACAAAGCAAGACTTGTTGCCAAAGCTTACTGGCAAGAGGAAGGCATAGATTACGACGAGACTTACGCTCCAGTGGCACATATAGAGGCAATCCGCATGTTTCTAGCCTACGCTGCTCACAAAAACTTCACAGTCTATCAAATGGACGTGAAGACTGCCTTTCTAAATGGCATACTTAAGGAGGAAGTCTATGTCTCGCAACCAGAAGGCTTTGTGAATCCAGATAAACCAGATCATGTCTACATCTTGGATAAAGCACTTTATAGGTTAAAACAAGCACCTCGAGCCTGGTATGAGGTATTATCAAAATTCTTGGTCAAGTCTGCTTTTACAAAAGGTAAAGTCGATACCACTTTATTCATTAAAAAGGAAAAAGCCGATATCATTCTTCTTCAAATATATGTTGATGATATAATATTTGGCTCTACAAATCCTAAATACTGTAAGAACTTTTCAAATCTAATGGTGTCAAGATTTCAAATGAGCATGATGGGAGAGATGAACTTCTTTCTCGGATTACAAGTAAAACAGTTTTCAACGGGGATTTTTATAAACCAAGAAAAGTACATTTTTGATATTCTTCAGAAGTTCAAAATGGAAAATTGCAAACCAATTGGAACCCCAATGGCACCAGGTACTAAGATTAACACTGATCCTTTGGGAAAATCTGTTGATGTTAGGACTTATAGAGGAATGATAGGTTCTTTAATGTATCTTACTTCAAGTAGGCCAGATATTATGTTCTCGACATGTTTATGTGCAAGATATCAGGCTGCTCCTAAAGAATCCCATATGTCTGCTGTCAAGCGCATATTTTGATATCTGAAGGGGACTGCAGATCTTGGTATGTGGTATCCTAAAGATACTGGTTTTGAACTAACTGCTTATTCATACGCATATCATGCTGGATGTATGTTAGACAGGAAGAGCACATCGGGTCATATTCAATTCCTTGGAGACAAGCTCGTTAGCTGGGCGTCAAAGAAACAACTTTGTGTTTCCACCTCGACTACTGAAGTAGAGTATGTAGCTGCTGCCAGTTGCTGCTCTCAGGTCTTGTGGATGAGGACACAACTTCGAGACTATGGATTCAAGTTTGACAAAATACCGATTTATTGTGACTCGAAGAGCGCTATCGCTATATCAGCTAATCCTGTGCAGCATACTAAAACAAAGCACATTGATGTCAGGTATCATTTTATAAAAGATGATGTAGAAAAAGGTACAATAGAACTTTACATTGTAAAAATTGATTATCAACTTGCTGATTTGTTTACCAAACCTTTAGATGAAAAGAGATTCAATTTTCTTGTATCTAAGCTTGGTATGCTAAATCTCAAGGTCTAATAAGATATTACCTATTAAAGTTTCTTTTATTGTAATTTTTCGTCATTTCTTTATCATTAATTCTGAAAGGATATCTGCACTTTAACATATTTGTTCATGATCTCAGGGGGAGTGAGACAAGATGTTAAGATGATCAACATTATTTTGAGGGGGAGTTTATAGAATTTTTGCATTTACTTAACTGCTAAATTTTTGTGATGCATGAATTTAGGGGGAGTATATGTGTACAACAAAAGGAGGAAGGATATGACTTCTGATTACTTCTGATCAGAACTCGTTCACTCATTGTTTTACTGCTTTCTTACTGCTTTATGTTGTTTATTTTTCAATAAGTTTTTGTGAATAAAGTTGTTTTGACATGACTTTGAGACTTTTGAAGATTGAGAGACGCTATCAAGATCATATCATTATGACTTTAAGCTTGACTTCATGAGATTTAAGACTGAATGATAAGGGTTAAATTTCTTATCTTAATCTCATATATGGTTGAAAGAAGGACAACTTTCAATCATAGAAAACATGTTTTTAAATGTTCAAACCACTTCCCGATTCTTAAATAGATTTCATGAATTGGAAGTGTGATTTTTAAATGTTTTCATTTTACTTGTGCTTAAACGTTTAACAAATCGTGTGTTTCCAAAGATAAATACTTGTGTATTGTCTTTTCTATATACTTTCAAGTATTCACACACATCGATTTGACTTTTTGTTAAAATGTTCTTACCATGTCTCAAATTTGAAACATATTTTTCGATGGTAAGACACCCTGCTTGAACTTCAACGAATATTGAGCGTTATTTCATTTCTAAATGTTTCATTCAAGAATGTCTATATTTTGTTTCATATAGACAATATGTATTATTCTTGACCCTAAGCTTTGATTTCTATATCATTTGATTTTGATCATTTTAATACAATGTCAGATTTTAAAACAAGTCTCTTGCATTCATGTTTATTCTTTCCATATACTTGTTTGAAAATATTTCAATGTTTAAAATAAAATGCTCAAATCTTCATGATTATATTATGAGCATATACACATCTGACTTGTATTTGAGCTTTAACTGTTCAAGATAAACCATTTTGAGAAACATATGCTTCTTAGAAAAATATGGGTTCTTTGTGCTAGGACTTAAATGAACTTCTATGGATTCACGATTACTAGTGTCTCCTACCCAAGAAGTTAATCCATAGTGATTGAGTGTGAGGAGTCAAAAAGAAATGAGTGTGGGTTGTGTGACGAGGTAAAATGGAAAAGAGAGTTTGGTAAACAGTGAGCTCAAATGATTAAAAGAAAGAGGGTGAGAGAACAGAGTAAAAGAATATTAAACTCTGCACTAACTACTTTCTGAGTCGGGCAGCCACATTACTAATGTTTCACAATTCTTCGTGAACATTATTGAAACAGGCATCTAGCCCATGCCAACTCTTGATAAAAACTCCACCAGCCACTCATTTTCTTCTTAACAAGAAAATGTTTCATATTTTTCTGGGGACGCAACATATATTCTATCTGATTTTCATTTGGAAAATCTGGATATTGAAAAAGAAGGAAGTCTGCCCCACCTTCGCACTTCAATCATGCACATTGAGTCTGTGTTTATTTACTGTTGTCTCAGTGGTTTACACAATGTTGAGCCTTTTAGAAAAGCAATCATCATATGCTTAATTCTTTCTACACTTGCACGGACACACAAGGAATTTGTTTTCTTGTCATAACATTCATAGAAATTTCCTTTGTGGTATTTCGATGATTGGATGGAAGCCCTGGGGGAGTGCACATCAAAAAGCTCCTTTCCTATGTGTATCCGTTACACACAGTAACTTCGTGTTACTGACAGGCATATTAACTGATTCATTTGTTGATTCAGGTGTTACACGAATATTTTGTCTGGATTTGAAAAGATCTGGATGAATACCTTATTTTGGATCGATGGTGAATCAGAGGCTTAGTTCAAATGATTAGTGGTCAGAATTGGTACAGACATTTCTTGGAGGAAGTTTTGATGATATCGATGCTCTATTCATCAAAAAGGGGGAGATGAATTACAGAAATGTCTGAGTCATAAATTTCAAAGTTAAAGAATTGTTTTAGATCAAATGATAATTATGAAAGAAGGATGCAAAGTTGAAGATTTCTGAAGATGTGCTGATTTCACTGAAATTTTCTTTGATGGTTAATTTGCTAAAGCAATCTGAGTTAATTCTGAAGATAATTTCTTTCCTAAGTCTGAAAGAGTTTTGTGATAGTTTTGGGGAGATTATTGAAGATTGTTTCTATCATATTTGGGGGAGATTGTTAATATCTTTTAGAGACATACTTGGAAGAATACAGTCAAAGATTGTCCAGATTAAATCAAAAGGGGAGATTGATTTGCTAAATCTTTCAAACATGATCTTGAATCCAAAGGGGGAGATTGTTAGAGCAGAAATATGTTGGATACAAGATCATGAATATCAGAGATCAAAGTTCAAGAAGTCAAATGCTGGAAAGTCAACTCTTAGTGAAAGTTAAAGTCTCTGTAATAAAAAGTCAAAGTCAAAATTTGTAATTTTGTTTTTCTTAGTGTTGTGCGCGTTTTAGTGGTGTGCGTGTTTAGCACCATGCGTGTTTCTAGCTTCTGTATAAATAGGGATATAGTTTAATGTTGTGCGTGTATCTCATAAGAAGTTCAGAGAGAAAGGAATTAGTAATGTGAGAGAACTAAAGTGTATTTGTACGTTTAATCTTGTGATTAATAAAAATAGTTTGAATTGGAAATTGATTGTGATAATCTTAATCTATACACATTGTGGTACACACATGATCACTGCACATATTTCTTGATTCTGTCTCCCATCTATAACATTTCTTTATTCTGTCTCCCCCTTTTTGACGAATGAAGCATGAAATCAGCAAAACTCTTTACAAGAAATGTCTTTGATCTGTTCTGACCACTGATCTTTAATAGCGAGCCTCTAACCATCGATTGATCCAAAAGACAAATTATGAATGTAACACCTGAACCAACAAATGAGTCAGTTAAAATGCCTGTCAGTAATACGAAGTCACTGTGTGTAACGAATACACAATGGAAAGGTGCTTTTGTGATGTTCACTCCCCCAGGTCTTCCATTCAATCATCGAAACACCACAAAGGAATTTCTATGAACGTTATGACAAGAAACCATATTCCTTGTGTGTATGTGCATGTGTTTGAAAGAATTAAGCACAAATGATTGCTTTTATAAGGCTCAAAATTTGTGTAAACCATTGAGACAACAACAGTTAAACACATACTCGATTATGTATGATCGAAGTGCGAAGGTGGGGCAGACTTACTTCTTTTTCAATATCCAGATTTTCCAAATGAAAACCAGATAGCATATGTGTTGCGTCCCCTTAAAATATGAAACATTTTCTTGTTGAGAAGAAAATGAGTAGTTGGTGGGGTTTTTATCAAGAGTTGGCATGGGCTAGTTGCCTGTTTCAATAATGTTCACGGAGAATTATAAAACACTAGAAATGTAGCTGCCCGACTCAGAAAAAGTTGGTGCAGAGTTTGATATTCTTTTACTCTTTATCTCACCCTCTTTCTTTTAATCATTGACCTCGCTTCTAACCAAACTCTCTTTTTCATGTTACCTCATCACACAACCCACACTCAGTTATTTTGACTCCTCACACATTCGATCACTCAAGGATTAACTTCTTGGGTAGGAAACACTGGTTAACGTAAATCCATAGAAGTTTCAGTTAAGCTCACACAACGAACCCATATTATCCTATAAGAAAATGTTGCTCAAAATGGTTTAACTATGCAGTTAACGCACAAATATATATAAGTCAGATGTCTATATGCTCACTGATATAGTCATGAAGATTTGAGCATTTTAAACATTGAAGACTTTGCAAACAAGATAATTGAATGAATGAAATGAATACAAGAAACTTGTTTGAAAATATGACATTTTATGAAAAAGATCAAAATATTTGAATGATTTATCAATTAAGGCTTAGGTCAGCAAAAATTGTATATTGTGTATACGAACCAAAATATAGACATTCTTGAAAGAAACGTTTCGAAATGAAATCACGCTCAAAATTCATTGAAGTTCAATCGGGGTATATCACCATCGAAAAAATTTGTACAATTTGAGACATGGTGATAACATATTTAACAAAAAATTAAAACGGTGTGTGTGAATACTTGACAGTATATTGAAAAGATAAAACACAAGTATTTATCTTTGGAAACACACGTTTTGTAGATCATTTAAGCACATGAAACATGAAAACATTTTAAAACCACACTTCTAAATTCATGAAATCGATTTAAGAACAATAAGTGGTTTGAACATTTAAGAACATGTTTTCATATCTGAAAGTTGTCCTTCTTTCAGATACTTATGAGATTAAGATTAGAAATAACCTTTTCGCTCAGTCTTAAATCTCATCAAGTCAGCTCTAAGTCATATTAGATATGATCTTTTAAGCTCTCTCTCAATTCTGCAAAAGTCACAAAGTCGTCAAAGTGCAAAGCTTTATTCACAAAACTTTATTGAAAAGTAAATAACATAAAGCAGTAAAACTTTGAATGTACGAGTTCTGATCAGAAGTAATCAAAAGTCATAATCTATACTCCCCCTGAAATTATGCATCATGAAATATGTCAGTGAAAAACATGATAGAGATCTATAACTCCCCTTGAAGTGTAGATCGTCATATCTTGCGAATGCATATTTCCAGAAAAATATGTACTCCCCCTTGAAGGTTGATATTCTCATTTAAGCATCGGATTACAATTCTCATATAAGCACGGGAGTATCAGCTCTTTTATAGTTGAAGTACGAGTCCTAAACAGTTGTGTTTAGAAGTCAAACTCCTTATCATTGAGGTACGGGTCCTGAACTATAGTATTCAGAAACCTTGGTTCTCTTACTCCATCTTGACTTCAGATACCTGCAATATAGATTCATCTTTCGACTTTGGTACCCATTTATATATGGGTCCCTGCAGGTTAGTGCAAGATTTTGGCACCCATTTAATTTTGGGCCCTTTGACTTTTTGAAAAACATTTGAAGCATTAGAATGATAAGAATATACATGATATGTGCCAAACCAAACATCAGAAAATTTTCGAGAAGCATAATCATTTCTTTTATAATTAGAAGACTTTCTAGCAGACGGAGATAATTGGAACAATTACTTTATTGAATATTTCTTGTAAGAAGTTACAAGCTTTTGTTTATTGAAAGCAACATTCACAACTACATTAGTTTGACTAGTAGGTTCTCTATTACAATCATGATCAGAAAATGATTTAGCATTCTCGTCAACCTTCTTCTTTGGTTGCCATTCTGATCGAACTTCATTCTTTCTTTTATTCACATCTGAAACATTTGAAACTTTTGAGTTAGAACTGTGAGATTTTAAAGATTGCTTCTTCTTTGGCTTACCAGTGGGATTCTGTTTCTGTGAATGCCTAGATTTCTTCTTCTTACCTCTAGCATTCTTGGGATTCACAAAAATTGGTTCATCATACACACTGGGTAATCCAAAAGAATTAATCACAAATTTGGAATGATCAGGAAGTTTAGCAATAAAATCAAATTGAGCAACACACTCATCTAAACAACCTTCAGAGTTTAAGAAATCAAACTCTTCATCAAGTAGACCATTAAAGTCATCAGGTTTCGAAGCTTTAGAGATTTTAGAAAAATTAGAATTTATAAGCACAGTGGAAAACACAGTTTGTTCTAGATCCATCAAAATCCTTTCTTCTGCTAGAGTGTTCTCGAGTTCAGAAATTTTACATTCTAACACGAGAGGAGGTATATAAATCTTACCTTCAGTAGGCTTAGCCTCCAACTCTTTTGAAGAATAGCTTTCAAAATAATCAATAGAAAGAAATTTTGATTTATCAGAACTGTAACTATAATTCAACTTCTCATATTGAAATGGAAGTTGCATTTTAGTTGTGTTCCTCCGTTTCTCTTTTTCCTTAACTTCATCCTCGTCAGGCAATTTAGTCCACTTAACTTTGAGTTCGGGGTATTGTGGTCCCAGTTTTAAAAATCCAAAGTCATAAAGTGCGGGCACTTTAGAAATACCCTTTTTGAGGTAGTGTGGGTTCTCATAACCAAGACCCCAACACTCACTACTCTCTTTAGGTTTATTCAAATGAATGGTCTATTCAGTTTGACCTTAAGTGTACAGTTTTTCTTCCAACACATTCACTTTATCAGTTAACGATTTATTTTCTTTTGAAAGAAATGAACACTTTTTAGCAATCTCTTTGGAATCAAATTGACACCGTTTATATTTAGAAGTAGTTTCAGATAATTCATTGTGAATTATAGTCTTCTCTTTAGCGCAGGTATCAATGTTTTTATGTAAAGCATCAATCAACACGTTCTTCTCAGCAATGTCCTTGCTAAGTTTCAGTATTGATTGTTTGTTTTCTTTATTGATACCCCTTTCACACTTAAGTTTAGACTCTAATTCTTGGAGTTTGATCATCATGACTTTCATTTGATTTAAAAATTATGATTCAGTCATATCACATACCTCTTCAGTTTCTTCTCCTTCCGAATCAGCTTCATCTTCAGTCACCTGTTACCCATAAAGCATAAATGGGCTTTCTCTTCTTTCTCTTCCTCGTCTTCTAAATGGTTGAGCCAGAACTCATCCTCATCCATAAGTGCCTTGCCAGCCTCCTGCTGATTGGCCAAGAGCATTTTATTTTTATAGTACTCGGAGTTTCGGACTTTGGGCTTTCGGCAGTCCTTTGCAAAATGTCCGAGTTTTCCACAGTTGTAGCACTTTGTCGGGTCAGACTCTTTCTTCTCTTCAGTTCTATACCTTTTCTCCTCAGGCCTCTTCTCTTCTATTATCTTTCCCTCTATTCTCTTCTTGTGTTCATAGTTGCGTGAGCCCGAAGAATATCTCTGACTGTTAGAACTAGGCTTTTTGTAGAATTTCTTCTGAAAGGCTTTTGTAAGCATGAGCATAGCCTGCTTCAAGTTCTCACAGTCATCAGAATCATAATTTTCTTCACTATCAGCCTCCTCGGACTCAGAAAATATAACTTTCTGCTTCTTCTTGAGGCTCACTGACTTCTTCTTTATAACAAGGGCGATCGGATCAACATCTACTTTCTCAGTCTTTTGCTTTTCCTCTTTAATCTCTTCAACCTCTTCTTCATTCTGCCTGAGAGTCTCATACACCTCGTGGAGTGGTATCTCGTTCAGATCTTTCATTTGCTTTATTTGTCTTGTAAACCTCTTCCACTCAGGCTAGAGAATGCTGAGGAATTTGACATTAAGCTCTATCTGAGACTTTTTGACTTTGTTTTTGTTGAGCTCGTTCAGCAAAGTCACAAATCTATCATAAGTTGTCTCCAAAGACTGTCCCTCCTTGGCCTTGAACTCTTCGTAGTTGTTGAGGCAGTTGGAGACCTTGAGTTGGTTGCCTATCTTTGATCCAAGCATCATCTTCTCTAATTGATCCAACATTTGCTTGCCCGTGGCGTTGTAGCTATCAATCTTTACATATATCTCATTGGGTATGCCTTGGAGAATAAAAGATCTAGCCAGTCTATCAGCCTTATGTCTTCTTCTTTGCTCATTTGTGTACTCCTCTGGTGGTAGTAAGTACTCTCTCTGTTCCTCTTCTTCTCCTTCATGAACCTTCACAAGAGGTTTCATGATTCCTTCTTTAAGAGATATTCTGATATACTCACCTAAGTCATGTCGGTCAATGAAATCTAGGAAGCGATCTTTCCACTGTTCGTACTCTCCTTTGAAGAGTACTGGTGGTTTTACGTCAGTTCCGATCGCAAGTGCTTCCCTTGATGCCATCCTGTTATTAAACATATTCAATAAGAACTTGACAAATGATCGTTAGTCCAATAGAAATCAAGCAATTCAGAAAAAACTTAGAAAGAAATTCAGAAATGAGATTTCCAAAATTCTCTAAGTGTGGAATTCGCATAATAGAGTGAACTACAAGGAATTCGTATGCACAATTCGCACACATACACAAATCAACAAGAATTCGCACACAAGAAAAACTTCAACAGAATTCGCTTACAAGCAACTTCATAATTCGCATGCAAGAAGATGATTAAGAATTCACACAAAAACAAGAAATCAGAATTCGCATGAAGTGTTATGCGAGTTCTAGGATTTCGCATATAACTCTATGCGAGTTCTATACTTGGAAAAATATTGAAAGAATAAACTTTTCGCAAACAACTTTTTGTAAAACACCATGATACGAATTTTGAACTTGAAAGATATTTGAAAAACAAGAATTCGTATAAAACCCTTATGCGATTTCTTATCAATTTGCACAAGACATGATGCGAATTCTAGGAATTCGTACGTAACTATCTGCGAGTTCTTTCACTTTTCGCACAAAGGCACCTACGAATTCTTTCCTTAGAAATTTTCACAAAACTTTTTGCACAAAACTCTTATGCGAATTCTAGCAATTCGCACGAAAACTTATATGAATTCTGAGAAAACTCAACACACACACATGCGAATTCTACGAATTTCGCACATCTCACATCTGCGAATTCTACACTTAATATTTTCAGAATAAAAAATAATGGAAAACAATAGATCTGCGAATTCCAGATGCGAAATCTTGGAATTCTATGCGAAATCCAATGAATATACAAGTTCTTCTTGCGAGTTCTTGAGATCTACGATGAAAATACACACTAAATCACTGAAAAACCCATCTAAACTTCGAATAACAATCTGAAACTTCGACAATTCATCCACTAGTTCATCTAGAATCGAATTCTACCCTTGAAATTCAACAAGAACCACTCAAGATTACATATTGATTCAAATACAGTGCGACAGAACTCGTGTTTCTAAAAACTCGTAAATCTTACAAACTGTCCAAAATTATAGTGCAAGATATCGATTAACCTATACAAGATCATACTATATCACTCAACGAACACAATGAACTCAATTACAACCCAAATTTTGCACAAAAACTCAAAATTCAATCTCGACTCTATGAACAGTACGAAACTCATACTTCGATCGATTTCATCTTGGATTTGCTCTGATACCAATTATTAAATCCCAGTTTGTCAAGTTCTAATCAATCTAAAACAATTAACAAGATGAAGATTCAATTACTCAACCTGTTATTGTATTCCAATCAAGATTCGTATACAAACAGTTCACTTTCTCTCTCTCTCTAACTTTTGCAACTGCTAATCTAACTCCTAACATCTAGTCATATATCTATTAAAGAGAAAACAAAACAACACGCTTACACGCTTACAAACACAAAGACACTTTGACTTTGACTTTTTATTACAAGACACTTTGACATTGCTTGAGAGTTGACTTTTGAGCTTTGACTTGCTTGAACTTTGATCTTCAGTCTTCATGATCTTGTATCCAACAAATATGTGCACTTACACAAAACCTCCTCGGTTTAGCAGAGATAACTTTGCTCTCTGAAAAAATCGAATGATGCTATTTGTAGAAGGTGTAGATCCAACTATACCTGAATATGTAGCAAATGGCCCTTATGAACCTTTCACAATCATAGATGTCGTTCCAGCTACTGCCACCACTCCTGTTGTCCCTGAACGTTATGCTATTAAGGAAATAAGACAATAGAGTGATGAATATAAAAAGAAGGTTGGCTTAGATGCAAAGGCAAAGACCATTATCTCTATAGCTCTGCCTGATGAAGTTTTTCATTCCATCATGCATCTTAAAACTGCCAAAGAAATGTGGGACACTATATGTGTTCAATATGAAGGTACTACTGAAGTCCAAGAAACCCGAAAGATTAACTTGGTAAGACAATATGAAAGTTTTATCGCTGTAAGAATGAATCCTTATCTGATGTTCACCATAGATTTAACTGTCTAATCATTGATCTAAGGACTGCTGGTAGGACCTATTCTAACTCTGAGGTCTTAACTAAATTCTTGGAATGTCTTCCTGAAAGCTGGGACAGTTACTCAATGTGTCTTAAGCTGACAAAAGACTTAAATTCTGTCTCTCATAGCACCTTATATGGAATACTGGTCAACAATGAGCTATCAAATCTCCTGAAAAAGAATCTTGTAAAAGATTCTAAAGACTCCAAAAGCACTCCTATTGCTTTAGTCTCTTCAGAGATCATTCCATCTCAACGATCTATTCTTACTATCACTGAGTTAGATTCTGACTCTGAGGAATCATCAGATGCTGACATTTTAGAATTTGATGAATCCTTAGCACTCTTGACAAACTCTTTTAAGAGATTTTCAAGAAAGAGCAATTTCAGAAGAAATAAGACTCTCTATCTCCCTGAAAAGCCAAAATCAACCCCTGTTGATAAGGCTACTGCTACATGCTATAACTGTGAAAAGATTGGACATTTTGCAAGTGACTGCAGGTCAAAGAAAGTGTTCAAACCCTCTACTTCCAGAAAGTCCAGCGATAACACATACCTTAAGTTGAAAGAGAAATATCAAAAGTTGAAACACTTTAAAAGAAAAGGTAAAGGTCTTATCGCTGAAGAGCATGACTGGGCTGAATCAGAAGAATCTAGTTCTGATGAAGAATAAGTTGCTAATATTTGTCTTATGGATGAGATTAAAGAAGAAGTGGAAGAACCAACAAGAACTTCCATGAGCTATATCTCCTCTCAGGCATCTATCTCTACCAATCCCTCTCTTTCTGAAGTTGAGAGAAGTCGCGTTGTAGATGTGCTGACAATTGATCTGTACAATGCACTGAATGGCAAAACTCAAGCTGAAAACAAAAATATTGGTTTAACCGAACAACTAGAAAAATGTCATGAAAAGATCAGAGAACTAACTATTTTAGAGGAAAGTATAAAAGATCAAGTCATTGTCAATGAAATTATTAGCATTGAACGCGAACAAGCCATAGCTGCTCTAAAAGCAGAAAAGGCAACTGTTGAGGGATGGTGTAACTCTTCTACCAAAATCACTAAAATCATCAAGTCTCAAATCCCTGTCAATGATAAAACCGGTCTTGGTTTTTGGAAAGAACAGGATGAACCTAAAGAAGACAGTTCCATGCTTAAGTTTGGAATGTTTGTTTCTTCTATCCCTGATACCTCTTCTACTCAGTGCTCTTCTTCCTCTAATCCTATTCCTGAGGAATTATCAAAAGGCTCTAAGCTCGCTGATAAAGGGAAATCCATTTTCCATCCTCAGAAGGCTGCCAAAAAAGCAAAAATGAAAGTTCCTCTTAAACCTTCAGTAAATCGATCTTCTAGCTCTGAAACAGAAATCTTTGATATATGTCCTCTAAAGCTGGAAATGATCTTAAGCCTAAGAAATCTGAAGAACTGAAAGTTCCTCCCAGATCTTATGCTAAAGGTATTCTTGGAGTTGGCCCTGCACATCTCAAGTTTTCTAATCTTACTGCTCATGGTCCTAAAGCCACCATTAAATATAGAAAATGTTATCATTGTGGACTCATTTGCCATATTGCCAGTAAATGTCCAAATGCCAAAAAAGCTGATAAGACAGCTAAAGTGAAGATGAATGCCCCCAAGGCTGAGAAGGTCACCAAAGCTGAGAAATCTACCAAGGTGAAAAATACAACTAAGGTTAAGAAATTAACCAAAATGAAGGTTACCACTGAAGTTGAATCTTCAACTGCCGTGATGATTGTTGAATCTTACATCTCCACTAACCCCATTGGACCCATTGAAAAATGGGTACCAATAAAAACTTAATCTTCCTTATGTTTACAGGGATCGAAGGATATCTGATATCTAGATAGCGGATACTCTCGACACATGACTGGACAAAAAGACCTGCTTACTGAATACAAGGAAGAGAAAGGTCCTTCAATGACCTTTGGTGGAAATGGAAAAGGATATACCCGAGGGTTTGGTGTACTTAGGAATGGGACAACTACCTTCAGAAGAGTCGCTTACGTAGATGGACTGAAGCACAATCTTCTAAGCACCAGTCAGCTATGTGACAAAGACTACGAAGTTCGCTTCAATAAGAAAGCATGTTCAATGGTGAATGAAAATGGAAAACTTGCTCTCAGTGGTTACCATATGGAAAATGTCTATGTAATAGACATGAACTCTACTACCACTAAAAATGTGTTTTTTCTTTCAAAAGTCTCCTCTGATGTCAATTGGTTATGGCATAAAAGGCTTGCTCATCTAAATTTCAAAACCCTGAATTCTCTCTCTACTAAGGAACTGGTCTATGGTCTTCCTCAGCACTTATATTCCAAGGAATCTCTATGTTCAGCATGTGAGAAAGGAAAATAGACTAAAGCTAGTTTCAAATCTAAACAAGTTTCCTCAGTGACAAGTCCTCTTCAACTCTTGCATATGGATTTGTTTGGCCCTGTTAATATCCAATCCATAGCTGGAATGAAATATACACTTGTCATTGTAGATGAATGCTCTCGCTACACCTGGGTTATCTTTTTTCGCTGCAAAAGTGACACTCTAGAAGAACTGATATCTTTTGTTAGAAAGATGGAAGTGCTGAATAATCTTACTGTTCGCTCAATAAGAAGTGATAATGGAACTGAATTCAAAAATAGTTCCCTAAACAATTTCTTTGAGAGTAAGGGAATTTCTCACAATTTTTCCTCTATAAGAACTCCTCAGCAGAACGGTGTCGCTGAAAGAAGAAATAGAACGATCATTGAAGCTGCCAGATCAATGCTCAGCGATTCTCATCTCCCTACTCAGTTTTGGGCTGAAGCTGTAAACACTGCATGCTTTACTCAAAACAGATCTCTGATAGTAAAGCGATTTGGAAAGACAACTTATGAACTATTTCATGGAAGAAAACCCTCTTTCAGTTTTCTTCATATCTTTGGTTGTCAATGTTTCATCCTAAACAACAAAGATTCTCTTGGAAAGTTCGACCGAAAGGTTGATGATGGAATATTTTTTTGATATTCCTCTATCTCTAAGGCATACAGAGTCTTCAATAAAAGAAGACAAACTGTAGAAGAAACAATTCATGTCACCTTTGACGAATCCCATTCAGCGAATTCTAAAGCTATCGCTGACAATGAAGAATTAAATGTTTGGATGTTCTCTCATTATAGAGAAACAGAACCCTTCTTCACAAACCATCAGCACACAAATCATTCAGTTGCTGATAATTATCCAAATATCATACCACCTAATACTGAATCCAACTCATGGGTTTCAGTTGAGCTTCTAAACACACTCCCTCCATCAGATCTTCCATCGTCTGAAAACCTCTCAATGAACAATAGTCTATCTAACTCTCAACAATTAATAGTTGATGAACCTCAAGCTTCTTCATCAGTGAACATTCCTATTGTTGATCCAAATCCTGAAGTAAGCGATCATGTTCCTGCTCAGGGATGGACTAAAGAACACCCCATAGATCAAATCCTTGGTGATCCAGATGCAGGTATTCAGACTCGACGAAGTTCAGGTAATATCTTCTCTTTGTCAACTTTCTTTCTTTAATAGAGCCAAAGAAGACTGATGATGCCCTTAGAGATCCAAATTGGGTCAGTGCTATGCAAGAAGAGCTGACTCAGTTTGCTCGAAACAAAGTTTGGAATCTCGTTCCCAGACCATCTGATAAGACTGTTATAGGCACTAAATGGGTGTTTAGAAACAAATTAGATGAATATGGGACTGTAACTCCCAACAAGGCTAGACTTGTTGCTCAGTGATACAGACAAGAGGAAGGCATAGACTATGATGAAACCTTTGCCCCTATGCCTAGGCTCGAAGCAATTCGGCTCTTCTTTGCTTATGAAGTTTACAAAGACTTCAAAGTATATCAAATGGATGTAAAATCAGCATTTCTAAATAGAAAGTTGAATGAGGAAGTCTACGTTGAACAACCCCCAGGATTCCTCGACCCTAAGCATCCAAATTATGTATATAAATTGGATAAGGCTCTCTATGGTCTAAAACAAGCCCCTTGTGCTTGGTATGACACTCTCTCATCTTTTCTTATCTCTGAAAATTTTGAACGTGGTAAAATTGATAATACCTTGTTTTTCAGAAAGGTAAAAGGTCACATTATTCTTGTGCAGATATATGTCGATGACATTATATTTGGTTCTACTAACCCATCTCTGTGTACTCGGTTCGCTGAAAGAATGAAGAAAGAATATGAGATGAGTATGATGGGCGAACTAACTTACTTTCTTGGTCTTCAGATCAAGCAAACTGAAAAAGGTACTTTTATCAATCAAGGTAAGTATGTTAAAGATATACTGAAGAAGTTTGATCTCACTCAAACTTCAGCGATGAAAACTCCTATGGCACCTCCTCTGACATTAAATAAAGATCAATCAGGAAAACCTGTTAATGTCACTGCCTATAGAGGAATGATTGGCTCCCTGCTGTATCTTACAACGAGCCGACCTGACATCATGTACTCTACATATCTTTGTGCACACTATCAATCTGAACCCAAGGAATCCCATCTGATCGCTGTAAAGCAAATCTTCAGATATCTGAAATGATCTTCTAACCTCGGTCTTTGGTATCCCAAAGATTCAGGGTTCGATCTAACTGGGTATTCAGATAGTGACTTTGCAGGTTGAAAACTTGATAGAAAGAGCACCACTGGTGGATGTCAACTTCTAGGAGGAAATATGGTAAGTTGGACAAGTAAAAAGCAAAATTCAGTGTCCACTTCCACAACTGAAGCTGAGTATGTAACCGCTGGAAGTTGTTGTGCTCAAGTCTTATGGATGAGAGATCAACTATTAGACTATGACCTTCAGCTATCAAAGATTCCAATCTATTGCGACAACACTAGTGCCATCGCTATAGCAAACAATTCAGTACTACACTCAAAGACAAAACACATCGAGATCAGATATCATTTTATCAGAGATCATGTGATGAATGGTGATATTCAACTCCACTTTATCCCTACTGACTATTAGCTTGCTGATCTCTTTACCAAACCTCTTGATGAGACTAGATTCAACTTTTTCATCAGTGAACTTGGAATGTTGAACCTTGAATATTGACACTTCACCTTTCAAGCATTATGTTAGTGATACAGAGTTCCCCTTTATCATCTGCTCTCTGTCTAAATATTTCTGACTCTCTAGGTATGTTTCCTCATTCTCTATCACTGAATGATATTCAGTAAGTTTTTCAAAAATCAAAACCTAATCACTCACTTTCCTCAAGTGGTTAAAAGCTTTTTGAAAATAAAATTTATCATTGAAAATTTCTTATCCGTGATTCTTTCAAAAGAAAACCTATCCCTGAATTTTCTTCATAGATACTTTCTAAAAGGCAAATGAAACAATTTTCTTTTTCTCTTTCCTATGACGTCATTTGAACTGACAATCTATGACATGCCTTTTCCTCTGATACGTTCGTCCGTTGCACTTCTATCAAATCAACTTCGTGGGACGTGTCCATGTCATGATGAGCATTTGTTTTCCTGCCTCATTCCTTTCTCTCTCCTCATATATAAGGAATGCCTTTTTCAATTCTTCTCTTTTACGCTCACTTAAAACTTTCAAAGCAAGAAAAGGCATTCAAGCAGACAAAAACACTCTAATATTTAAATCTTCAAGATCATCAAGTTTTTGTTCTTCACATTCTTTTCTCTTCAAAACACTCTTGAATCTTAAATATCATCTTATTTTGGATTTAAAAGGTGTTTCTAACATTAAAATCATTTCTTTTGATTTTAAACTTGTTCAAAAACATTTGGTTTTTAAGACTGTTCTTTCTTCTTCATAAAGAACACTGTTTTACTCTAAACACAACTTTATTTTTCCATGTTTCTTTCCAAAAGGAGAAACTGGTAAAATATTTTAATTGTTCTTAGACTCTAAACCCTTTATTTTACTCTCCTTCTTTCTATTCAGAAATGGCCCAAACTACACTCATTGCTTCCAAATATGTCAAGTTCTCACTCAATGAATCTGAAATCCCTAAGAACAACCATCTAGCTAATTTGGATTTTGAAGCTGACAAATGCCCACATCTGTTGGATGTTGCTGCATTTTTGAAACAATCATGCATTGCCTATGCCCTCACTGTGGACCCCAAGCCATCCAAAACACTACTTTAGCAATTCTGTTTTACTGCTGATAAGAGCTCCGTGACCAATAAGAAAGGTGAAGTGGTCCCTACCATCTCCTTTATGACTGAACATGGCCTTGGAATTCTTACTGCCTTTAGTAGTCGCAAGGCTCTTCGATTCCCTGCCAAGACCACCGCTGGTTTCGACTCTCTTCCAACTGATGATGAGCTCATCCGATTTTTGGATGACATGGAATACACATGGGATAACAAGCCTCGCTCCCAGATTCCCAACAAAAAGTTGACCAAGATTCAGAAGGCAAACATGCCTTCATAGATCAACTACATCTTCAATCATATTATTCAGAGTATGAGTGGCAAGATAGGATCGCTGGACCAAGCCAACAAGATGCAGTTCAAAATGGGATATTCGGTGATCGCTGGAAAGCACTTCGATTATGCTGGAGCGATCTTTGATAATCTATTGTCAAAGATCGAGAAGTCTGAAAGGGATCCCAAGATTCCCTACGTTCGTTTCATCTGTGCCTATCTCTAGTTTCTCCTAGCTGAGAAGTACCCCACCTCCAATGATGATACCTTCTCACGCGTTGGCCAACGAGCATTGGAAATCAAACCTGCTAACAATGAGGTAAGTCTCCCTACTCTCCGCTCTCGTCTCTCCCTCTACTCTTCTACTTCAGCGGCCACGCAGGAGGTTCCTTCTTCTGCTATCCTTGTTGCTACAACCCCTTCAAAGAGACCATCTACTACTCTTTCTCGCCATGCTAAAAAGGCCAAAAACACCAAAGAGTCAACCCCCTTTGGAATAATACCTGATGTAGTTTCTCAACAAACTACGTTGGATGCATTTGTGGGTCGCTCCTCCACGTCAGCTACCACAGCACCGGTGACAACCCCAATTTTCTCAGTTCTTCAAGATCCACCAACTGAGCAACCTCATCACACTGCGTCCATAGAACCTGGTACTCAAACAACTCCTCCAAACTTTGAAGGAGACATGCATTTTTTTAATATGTTTGATCTATCAGGTCCTACTTTGGGAACTGTTGACGCCAGCGTCAACAAATTCACTGACAAGGTGGACTCTCTCTCCTCCTCCATCAACACCACCACCAGAGCTGTCAACCAAGCTGGTGAGGTGAAAAGACTTACTGCTGCTTCTACTTCTAAGGCTGAAGCTTCTCAAGTCATGGCTCTTCAAGGAGAGATTGTCAAAATGAAGGAGGACTTGGTTGTTATCATCAAAAAGTTCAACTTCTACAGGGAAGAATTGGCTCACTTACGACTGAGGTTCAGGGTATCTCTTCAAAGATTGACTCCTACACAGACCTGCTGACTCAGGTCCTGACAAAGCTGAATGAACCAGCTCCTGCACCAACGCCTTCTTTTCACGAAAAATGATCGTACTTTGCTGAATATCGCCATTGAATTTATTCATCAGACCACTTCTGAGATCCCTGATATTGAAGGTCGTCTGGAACGATTGTAGGTTGAAGTTCGTTCTAAGCCTGCTGGTGAGGCTATAACCGACACTGCTGAACTCCCCTATGCTGATAATGACAAAGAGGGGGAGAGATCAAATGAAGAAAATTTAGATGTAGTTGCGGTTCAGGCAATGGAAGAACCTCCCTCTCAAGTTGAGGGGGAGATGGTCGCTGAGGTTTCAGCAACAGAAGATCAAACCCCTCCCTTTTCTTCACTTGCTCTTGTTGATGAAGAAGAAGAGGAGGAAAAAGAGGAAGAAGATGATGAAGATCTTGGTATTCATGATCAATAGAACAACAATGTCGTTGATGTTGCTGATGATGATGATGATGATGAAGAGGATCAATCTCTTTGGTTATCAGCCACAAATGTCTCATCAACGCTAGCTATGAAAGGCGTTGTTATCTCTGAAGCAGGGGGAGACAGAAGGATAAAGCTTCAGGTACTCCATCCCAAGGAAAGAAGAAGGGAATATTTGCCGAGGGAAACCTGAAACTCTTATCAACATCTAAGGGGGAGAATCCTTCTCAGGTATGCCTATCCATTGTCCCTCTCTCCTTCTTTTCCTACCAAACTCCTCTCTCATTCTAACCTTTATCTTTTTTCTTCTATAATAAACACTAACTCCCTTGTTCATTTTTTTCTCAGTCAGTTCTCTCCCCTGCTTAAGGGGACTTCACTTCAAATAATCCTAGCTCAATCAGCTGAAGAACAAATAATCCCAACCTCCTTCAATGAGGTTGATGAACTAGAAGAAGAAGATGAAGCCCTGTTCCATCCAGGAAGGCCCTCTAGAGCAGCTCAATGTTCAGATAATGAACTCAACAAAAGAACATAGATGATCTATCACCTAGAGAGTCAGCGGCTAAAGATCCCTCTTCAATCCTCATCTAAAGAGCTTGACTTCCTGACCCAAGATGAAATCAGAATCTGTCAGAGCTGAGAAGCTGATTGTTGAATGCCAAAAAGACGCTAATCTAGCTCTTGAGGTTCATTCATCTCTTTTCAAGGATGACAAGATGAAGAAAAATCAAGTGAAGGTTCAAGCTGCTCTGCTAAAGGAGATTGAAGAGGAGCGCTTAAAAGAAAAGGAGGTCAGTGATAAAACACTTGAATGGTACAAACAGAAGGTTGATTATCGCTCTGATCCAATGAAGATCATAGTTGTCATCATCTCTGGGAGAAAGAAGAAGGACCGAACGTCAATGACAATGGAGATAACCAGAGAGGATGGAAGCTTAAAGGCCATATTCGTATCAAGACTTGAAAGCTTTGGCTACGTTGAATGGTTAGAGTTTAAGGAAGCACTTAAGAAATCTAAATCAACCTACAATGGCTATGTTGAAGGTATCATTGGAGCCCTCATCAACAGAGTCACTGTTGTATTAAAGGTGCCCTCTAATCTTCCTCCAAAGCCAAGGCAAATCAAAAGAAAGCCTGCCTCCTCCTCATCTGATAATGTCGCTACAATCAAGAACGACACCTCCATCAAATTCTCAAAAGAAGCACTGTATAGGCCTCCTTTTGATCTCTCGGTTCTTGATTTATCCCTGCCTCCTGGTGGACCATTCATTCCTGAAGAATCCTTTTATAATCTTCTTCAACGATGATGAAGGTCAACTCATATTCCAAAGAGACTCTGAGATCCCTATTTGTCCTCTGAATCATCTCAAGGATCTTCTGTGCTTATGGTGTACCTACTCCCCTTTAGCTGAACCGATCAAGACAATCATTAGACAATGTCAGGATCTAATTCTTAACAAGAATAATGATCTCAGAAACAATATTAAAGGAGTTGTGGAATAACACTTTAATATTCAACAATCAATGAAACAATGAATCACAAATCATAACTTGTAAACTTTATTAAATACTTAAAGTTACAAGATTTCAAACAAAACCTCAATATTGATGAACAGGCTCACCAATACGAATTCTACTTCTCTAGAATTAGGATTCTAAACCTTGAGGTTAATTCACTCTATTAACAAAAACTCAGAATAATCTGCTAACTTGATATTCTAAACTATTCTCAACAGGTCTATACATATACTGAAAATAAAAGATAATTACAAAAAAATAAAATAAAAGATCTTCAGTATATTCTTCAATCATTATCTTCAAGCTTTCCATGAATATCTTCAATCAATACAGCTGTCTTCATTGCCATATGAAGTCTTCATCTCATAAGCAACACTAACTTCATGAGCAGTATTAATACACAGCAGTATTAACACTCTGAGCAGTATTAAGATCAGCAGTACTAACTACTAGCAGTACTAACTTTGCTTAGCAGTAGTAACTTTTCTCAGAAGTAGTAACCAAGTTGTGCTAGCAGCATTAACTATATTTAAACAAATTCTGAATTCCCAACAATCTCCCCCTAACTTGACTTTTAGGAAGAGAAGTCAAGTTCTTCAATTATGGTCTTCAAGATGCTTTCAACACTACAGCTTAGTTGCCCAAATTTGGATTTAGACCCAGACTTTGATTGATTGTCCTTCTTACCATAATTCTGGCCATTTCTGATTCCTTTGCACACACTAGCTTAGCTTTCAGCATCCCATTCAGCTTCTCCTTTCTATGATCATATACTTTGTCCACCAGGTAGTATTCATGATAACAGTTATCTATTGTGATCATGTATACACCACAGTTTTCAAAGAGTATCCATTTATCAATGTTCTTAAACACATACCCATGATGTAGATCCTTTATCCTGTGCGCACCACCTTTTCTGGTTCAAACATCATACTCAAGTATTCCAGTGCAATCTTGAGTAGACTTTCTTCAGATCCTTTCAAAACATGCTCATAAATCTTCATTCCCACCTTATGCATTTCTTCTAGGTCAGCTCTGGAACAACTTCTGATTACTTTCCCCTAAGTGGCATATACTTCAAATATATTACCAACTCTTTTCAGCCTAAAATAATCCTTTCTATTTTCCCTTAAGATATCCCAGAAGATGATCTCTGGAGCCTTCACAGAATTGGGAACAGCCTGAACTGGTTCTATTAAAGTCATATACAGACTCACATGCTCATCAGATTGCTTATTGGACTGCTCTGGGTTCTGCACAGATTCTGCTGAAGGTGTAACTGAAGGTTCTGCCTCTTTTTCAGCATCTTCAACCCTTGGCTTCTTGGACTGTTTCTTGGAAGCTATAGTCTTTACTCTTTTTGCAGATTTTACTTCCAAAGTAAAATTCTCTTGTTCTTCCTTCTTTTCTTCAGCTTGATCCTTTGAAGGTGTGGTTTCCTCAGGGAATGGTTGTTGGATGTTGAGATCATATCTCTCTTTCATCCTTCTTTCTGCTTCTTCCCTTTGAGAGGAATCCCCTTGGAGCTTTGCCATTTCCTTCTTATAGAGCTCCTCAACCTGGTTGTATGCCATATTAGTGAACATCTCTCATTTGACACCAATTGAACCTTTCAGGAAATTTATCATTTTTCTCCTTTCCTGATTGGCCAAAAAGGTCTTAGAAGGTTGTCTTTTCTGCTTCTTGAATGGCATTCTTTGCTTTGATGCTTTGACTGCTATTTTCTTGGCCTCAGCTGCTGCTTTCATGTTCTTTTGATACTCTTCATTGATTTTTCTGGCCATATTAAGTGCAAGCTCCCTGTCTTTTTCAAATTGTAATTGTTCCTCCTTTTCTATTTCTGCTTAAAGCTGCTTTGCCACTTCGTCATCTAACTCAATCTGACTCTTCTTCTTTGAAGGTTGTTCAGGTTCAACCATCTTTCCCTTTCCCTTTACATCCTTCAAACTTGTCTCACTGCTTTCTTTTCTTTTCTTTGAAAGGCCTCCTTCTTTAATGACTACTCCCTTGGTCTTTTAAGTAGCCTTAGGAGTGTCATTATTGGCTTTTACCAATGTTTCTGCTATTTCCAACTCTTCAACAGATAGCCCTGTTACTGCTGCTACCTGTTCTGTTACTGCAGCTGCT
Source organism: Arctium minus (assembly GCA_954870635.1). Classification (NCBI taxonomy): domain Eukaryota; kingdom Viridiplantae; phylum Streptophyta; class Magnoliopsida; order Asterales; family Asteraceae; genus Arctium; species Arctium minus. The sequence continues at coordinate 102,680,366 of OX941080.1, read as the reverse complement.
TGAACCTCATCTGTTTCTGCTACTTGTACTTCTGTTTCTGCAGCTTTCTCCCCCTCAAACTCAAATCCCATCTCAGATGTACTTTCCTTTTCTGCTTCAGCCTCTGGATTCTCCCCCTTGTTGAAAGCATCATTAGCACTTTTCCTCTTCTTTAACACAAATTGCCTTCTCCTCTTCTTTTGTACCAATCTTGTCACCATTTTCTTCAATTTGGTAATCTGTACTTGTTGAGACAGAATTACCAATTTCATCTCTTCTATGTCTTTGCCTTGTTTGATAACATCCATATTAATGTTGCCCATAGTTTCCATCAATTCATTGTAGTCATATATGTCCTCACCTCCTTTGGGTGTTTTCACCACCTTTGGAGGATCATTGGATCTTTTTGTAGTGGAAGTCTTCTTCCTAGAAGAAGCACCCTCCACCCCCTTGGTTTCTTGGCACCTGGGACCTTTGGATGATTGCTCACCCAAAGTTGCCATGGGGAAGGTCTTATTGATGTTACCACTTGCCTCCTCTGTGCTAGCAGGAGTAGTGGCAGCCTTTGCACCCATATGCTCATGCATCTCCTCAGTGAGCACCTCCTTGGGGTTGGGAGACACCCCTGTGGTTTCCCTATAGATATTCTCTAATGGATAATTCTCCATTAGAGGGCTTAAAGGCTCTGTGGGTGAAGGTACAAGAAGGGAAGGAACCTTCTTTACCTTTTTCCTCATGTACGTATTAGTGATTGGTGAAGTTGGTTTTTGAAGAAGGGACTGTGGGATTGATATACTGATTGAAGGTTGGGATTGGATTTCAGTGAGATGGTCTAATGAGGGCCTTGACCCTGAAGCCATACCTTCTTGATTGTGGGACACCACCATCATTGTAGAGAACAATGGGGTGTCAACTCCTTCCGAGTCCAAGGCAGATCTCTTCATATTTGAAAAGACCTTACCCTTGGGGATTTTTGGTACATACACCTCATCAAATTGAGGCATATCCGTCAATTCATTGGTTATAACTGCCTGGAAAAATCTTGGGTACATATAAAAACTCTTTTTGTTTCCCAAGTTTGACACAAGGTCATTGAAAATCATTTTAGAAAAATTATACTTTCTGGCAGTGGCCAAGCAGACCAAAGCATAAGCAATGGTACTACTGAACTCACTCCATCCAGTAGTCTTTTTGGAAATACAATGCATCAGGGTATGGACAAAGAAACGCCATTGGGGAGAAAATTTGGCTTTTGAGAACTTGAAAACACCCAATGGGCCTCCATACCCCATTCTAGTTAGAGTGGAAAACAGTTCATCATTAGATATAGATGAGATACCTGAAGCATCGTCTAGACGTAGACTGATGCGAATAACTTCTTCAGAAACTGTCAAGGGTTTGTCACACACCCTTGTCTTGATCACTTGCACACCATTTTCAGTAACAATGGTGGCATTGGACCAAAATTGTGTCTGGTGCTCAATGTAGATGGATGGAAACACTGTAAGAGCATACTCGATATGGCTGGTCTTGAGAAAGTTGACTATTTGATGAAATCCATCAGCTTGCTTTGGCTTTTGAAGCATCGCGATTTCATTATGCTCATCAATAAATGCCATTGATGCCATCGAGCTTGAATACACTGGACTGAAATTCACTAGGTACTTGAGAGAAAAGAGGTTAGAGAGAAGACGAATAGTATTCAAAGAGTCGTTGTGAGCTTTTAGGCGGGAAAAAAGGTTATTTATATGATTTGGGAAATAAGCAGTATTAACCACTAGCAGTATTAACTAACTAGCAGTAGTAACTGAGAGCAGTATTAACTACTAGCAGTATTAACTACTAGCAGTATTAACCAACTAGCAGTATTAACTGAGAGCAGTATTAACCACTAGCAGTATTAACTAACTAGCAGTATTAACTGAGAACAATATTAACCAACTAGCAGTATTAACTACCTTAGAATAATTAAGTACCCAATCAAAATAACATGAAACACTTAAACACACAGGGGTTAATAGCACCAATTTAAAGAAAGTAACTAAGGAGGAATCTATTTAGGTATAAAAAGAGAATGAGAATATACTTATTCATTGTTCATCATGCCCACACTTGTGACCAAGAATGTGAATCTACCCACATCAAAAGATTTTGTGAATAGATCAGCAAACTGGTTAGTTGTGTGTACTTTCTGAACCTCAATTAGCTTCTTCTCATTACAGTCTCTGATAAAATGGTACCTTATTTCTATATGCTTTGTTTTTGAATGCTTGACAGGATTATTAACAATGCTAATAGCACTGCTGTTGTCTATGAAAATAGGAGTGTGAAGAAATGTCATACCATAGTCCATCATTTGATTCTGAATCCATAGCACTTGAGAGCAGCAACTTGCAGCATCTATGTATTCGGCTTCTATTGTTGAGGTGGACACTGTGGTTTGCTTCTTACACTGCCATGATACTAGTCTTGCACCCAAAAACTGACATCCTTCAGTTGTAGACTTTCTGTCCAAGTTAGCTCCACCCAGATCACTATCTGAATATGCAAGTAGGTCAAATGGTGAGTCATGAGGATACCACAGTCCTAATCTGGGTTGACCATTGAGATATCTGAATATGCTCTTGACTGCTTGAAAATGTGATTGCTTTGGCGTAACTTGAAATCTTGCACACACACAAACAGGGGACATGATATCTGGTCTAGAAGCTGTGAGATACATGAGGGAGCCAATCATGGATCTGTAGTGATGAACATCCACATCCTCCCCCTCAAGATCTGCAGATATCTGTTTGTGTGTCTCCATGGGTGTGCTTGCAGGCTTGGAATCTGAGAATCCAAACTTGGTTAAAATGTCCTGCACATACTTGGTTTGGCTTATGAAGATTCCATCTTGTTGCTGCTTAACTTGTAGCCCAAGGAAGAAAGTAAGTTCACCCATAGAACTCATCTTGAATCTCTTATGCATTAATTCTTCAAAATCTCTGCACAATTGATCTTTTGTGGATCCAAAGATGATGTCATCCACATAGATTTGCACTAACAGGATGTCCTTCTTCTTCCTTTGAATGAATAGAGTCTTATCAATGATTCCTCTCTCAAAACCATTTTCCAAGAGATAGGTAGACAAAGTGTCATACCAAGCTCTTGGTGCTTGATGTAGTCCATACAGTGCTTTCTTCAATTTGTATACTTGTCAGGATATTTGGGATTTTCAAACCCTGGAGGCTGACAGACATATACTTCTTCTTCAATTTTGCCATATAGAAAAGCACTTTTGACATCCATTTGGTAGACTTTGAACTTCATGAAAGAGGCATAGGCCAAAAACAGCCTAATTGCCTCAATCCTAGCCACTGGTGCAAAAACTTTTTCATAATCAATTCCTTCTTCTTGAGTGTACCCATGTGCTACCAATCTAGCCTTGTTCTTGATCACTATCCCTCTCTCATCCTTCTTGTTTCTGAAAACCCATTTTGTCCCTATAGCTCTATGTCCTTTAGGCAGTTCTACCAAATCCCATACATTTTGCAGTACAAACTGCAGCAACTCCTCTTGCATTGCTTCTATCCAACTTGGGTCTTTCATTGCATCATGTGCCTTTTTGGGCTCAACTTGAGATAGAAAGCAAGATAGTAAGCCTGATTGTATGTCTTTTAATCCTCCCAACTTACTCTGATTCCTTGTGATGATTGGAGAATTGATGTCACCAATCACCAACTGAGGAGGATGATTCTTTTGAGTCCTTGTAGCATTTACAGCCTCTTCCTGAAGATTGACTTCCAGATTGGTGTCATTCTTTTCTGGAGTGTTGCCACCAAACACTGAGGAGTTCTCATCATCAGTATCATCTTCTGGCAATGCAGGCATCTCAGGTTCTAGCTGTTCTGAAGTCAAAAGTTGATCCTCCTTTTCACCTCTCTCCTCTTCATTCTGAGACGTTTCAGTATCCTTTGAATCTGCAGCATCTTTCTTCTCTTGAACACAGAGTTCAATAGGATCTGCTGTAGGGATTGGAAATAGCACAAACTCTTGTCTTTTGTCTTGTACTGATTCTGTCCCTGTTCCTGTATTATTCTCATAACTGAAACCCAAAGAATTAGTTAGTGAATCAATGTCAAAAAGCCAATCAGGGCCTGTACCAAGTTTATTTGGTGTGCTCTCATTGCATTTGACATTGTCACTTTCCTCAATTATTCTAGAAGAGGTATTAAAGACTCTGTAAGCCTTACTTTGGGATGAGTAACCAACCAGAAATCCATCATCTGCTTTGCTATCAAACTTGCCTAAGTGAGTTTTGGTATTAAGAATTGTGCAAGGACACCCAAAAGGTTTGAAAAATCCAATAAAAGGTTTCTTCTTGTTAAAAAGTTCATATGGTGTCTTGCCTTGAGATTTAACTATTAGAACCCTGTTTTGAACATAACAAGCAGTATTAACTGCTTCTGCCCAAAATGTAACAGGCAGTTTTGAATCTGCCAACAGGGATCTTCCAGCTTTAATCAGTGTCCTATTTCTCCTCTCAATAACTCCATTCTATTGAGGGGTCCTAGGAGCACTGTACTGTCTCTCAATACCTTTTTCCTCACAAAAGCTGTTTAGGTCATTGTTTTTAAATTCAGTTCCATTATCAGACCTGATGATTTTAACTCTTTGATTTGTTTGGTTTTCAAGTCTGAGAATAAAGGATTTGACCAGTCCACTTGTCTCATCCTTTGTCCTCAGAAAATAGACCCAAGTGAATCTAGAGAAATCATCAACAATAACTAAGCAGTACGATTTCTTGCCAATACTCATCACATTTGTAGGACCAAACAGATCCATATGCAATAATTGGAGAGGTGTAGAGATTGTATTTATCTCTTTGGACTTATGAGAAGATTTGTGTTGTTTGCCTTTAAGACATGCAACACAATGATTATCACATGAAAATACCTTTTGTGGTTAACCTCTTACAAGGTTGTTTTTCACAAGATTATTCATTGTTTTAAAGTTCATGTGACACATCCTTCTGTGCCAAAGAGATGATTCATCAACAGAAGCTTTTGAAAATAGACAATTAAATGATGAATCATTGGATACATTCTCTAAATCCAAGCAATAAACATTGTCCTTTCTTGGAGTTCTCAGTAGTATCATACTTTCATCAACTATCTTGAACTCTTTAGCAAGGATAATACATTCAGTATCAGTAAACAATATACTATTCTTCTTGTCACAAACCTGGGATACACTTAACAGGTTGTATCTCAATTGCTCAACATAGTAGACATCCTCAAATGTCATCTTACCCTTTGATACATTACCTTTTCCACTAATCTTTCCTCCAGATGGATTATCACCAAATGCAACATGTCCTCCATCAATTCTTTTAAAGTTTTGTAGGCAGGACTTGTTCCCTGTCATGTGCCTAGAGCAACCACTATCAACATGCCAAATGCTCTTCCCTTTTAGCTGTTGGTTGCCCTGCACATAAAGTATAACAGTTAGTTTTTAGTAGGAACCCAAGCCAAAGTGGTCTAGGGTTTCCCATTCTCATCAACATATTCACAATCAGTTTTGATGAGCTTTTCAGACTGGGGAATCTTATGGCTTGAATACTTTGTCACAATTATGGGTCTGTTACTGGAAGCAGTACTAACTTGATTGGCAGTACTAACATCATTAGCAGTACTAATTGGATTAGCAGTACTAATTTTGTTAGCAGTACTAACTTTATTAGCAGTACTAATTGGATTAGCAGTACTAACATTGTTAGCAGTAGTATTGCTTGCAGCAGCATTATTTCTGTCAGCAGTACTATTTGAAATAGCAGTACTAACAGATTTCTTTATTTTTGGAACCCATACTTGGACAAAGTTGTTTGCTTTCTTTTTCATTAAGTTACTCCTTGTCTTAGTTGGAGTATTTTTCTTAGATTTTGCAAACTTTTTTTGAGCAAGAGCTTTTAAAGGTGCTCTTTTTACATTTTCAGCCATATGATTCCTTCTTTGATTCCTATAACCAACAGGATTTTGTATAAGTCTTTGAAAATTTATCCTCTGGTTCATAGGATTGAAATAACAGTATTTGGCAATATGGTTAAGCTTTCCACAAATAAAACAAGGTTTTGGTCTATTGATTTTACTCAGATCAACCCCTTGTTTTTGTGCCCACTGATTATTCCAGTTTCTTTGATTACCCCTTGTTTTATCATGTTTTTGGGGCTGAGACTGTTTACATGTACAGGGATTCAAAACTGTGGCCTGCATATAGTGGACTCCCTGTACCTTACCCTTTTCTCTCTTTGAGCTCTCCACCTTTTCACTCTTGATGAATGGTTTAACCCCCCTTTCATTGTTAAGAATATGATTTTCTACAGGAATATCTTCTGCATTCTTACTCTCAGACTTCTCTTCCTCATTCTCTTGTTTAACCACCACACTATCTATAGGATCTACTTCTGTTGCTCCTATAGGTAAGTCCTTCTTATTTTGGTTCTCTAAGAGATCTGAGGAGGGAGGGATGTAATTATTGTTATAAGGTGGAGGTGTTGCATTGTATCCTATACCACCTTTGACTTGTCAAACCCAGCACGATCTTCTCTCCTCTGAGAAAAGTTGTTCCTTCCAGTTCTTTTTATGAATCTCTTTATCCTCATAGTTAGCATGGCCATCTGCCACTTTATATCCATCTCTTCAAGGTCATCTGCATTAATTTGTTCAAGATCATCATTAATTAAACCAGAATTAGCATGACTAGCAAGAAAAGCTTCTAATACAGAGTCATTAGATACATCCTGCTTAGATATATAAGCAGTACTAACTGATTCTGCATTAGCAGCAGAAACAGTAGAAGAAGATGATGATAAAAGAGCAGCATTATGAGTGTATCCAGATGGTCTTTTCTTGGCTTCAACTTCAGCCTCAAACACCCTTAAGTCATTATAAAGATCATCTAGTTCTTTGTCCTCCAACTTGTCATCCTGTCTGAAAGAGACAGTATACATGGTCCATTCATCTCCAAGGGACCTTAAGAACTTTCTGTTTACATCATCTTGATCAATCTGCACTCCAACAGTAGCTAGTTCACCAATCAACTTGTTAAACCTATCAAAAGTTTGAGTCATAGACTCATTCTTAGTTGACATGAAGTTTTCATACAGTTGCTTCAAAATAGCCTTCTGATTTCTCTTGGTACTTTTGGTACCAGAGAATCTCTTCTCTAGAGCATTCCAAAGCATCTGTGCATCAGTGCAGTTGCATAATTGGTGTTGATACTCATTAGGAATAGCCAAGAGTAGTGTGCTCAAGGCTTTCATCTCTGTCTGCCTTATCTTCCTCTCTCCATCTGTCTTTGGTGGGATTCTTTTTCCATCTGGTCTAATCTTTCCTTCATTAGATGGGCCATTCTCAATGATGTCCCACATAGTGTAATCTGTGAGAAGGATGTATTGCCTGATCCTAATCTTCCACATGTCAAATTCATTAGATCTGAGCATTGGAACCTTTGAGACCAGAACACTATCACTTGAACCGTCCATGATGATTGAAGGTTTCTGAGAAAGAATGATGATTGAAGGTTTCTGAAAATACTAGCTCTGATACCACTTGTCAGGATCTAATTCTTAACAAGAATAAAGATCTCAGAAACAATATTAAAGGAGTTGCGGAAAAAACTTTAATATTCAACAATCAATGAAACAATGAATCACAAATCATAACTTGTAAACTTTATTGAATGCTTAAAGTTACAAGATTTCAAACAAAACCTCAATATTGATGAACAGGCTCACCAATACGAATTTTACTTCTCTAGAATTAGGATTCTAAACCTTGAGGTTAATTCACTCTATTAACAAAAACTCAGAATAATCTGCTAACTTGATATTCTAAACTATTCTCAACAGGTCTATACATATACTGAAAATAAAAGATAATTACAAAAAAAAAATAAAAGATCTTAAGTATATTCTTCAATCATTATCTTCAAGCTTTCCATGAATATCTTCAATCAATACAGTTGTCTTCATTGCCATATGAAGTCTTCATCTCATAAGCAGCACTAACTTCATGAGCAGTATTAATACACAGTAGTATTAATACTCTAAGCAGTATTAAGATCAGCAGTACTAACTACTAGCAGTACTAACTTTGCTTAGTAGTAGTAACTTTTCTCAAAAGTAGTAACCAAGTTGTGATAGCATCATTAACTATATTTAAACAAATTCTGAATTCCCAACAGACAAGAATCAACTGATCGAAGGCAAAAAGGAGAAGAAGTACCTGATTACATGATCAAGGTCCTGAAATCCTATCTAGATAGCTAATAGATTTTTTTTGTAATCTGTTAGTTAGACTTACAGTAGATAGTTCTTCACTTGTACTTAAAATTTCCATCTCTCTTGTAATTCTTTCTTTGAATTAATGAAAATTCAGTGAAGTACTTAACTCTATCAGTACTGTAAAAGATCCCTCAAAATAGTAATTGGGACGTGTATGTTATGACTCCTGATTATTCTTTATTTTGACTTTAAAGTAATTTTCTTCATAGTTACTTTGTCATCATCAAATAGGGGGAGATTGTTGATCCATATTCTTTCAGTGATTTGATAATGAGCCTTTTCTATACTAAGTGAAAATTACGTTTAACATTATGGATTAGTGTTTCATCATCAGCGATCATACTGAGTTTGTTCAGTTATCACTGATGATCTTTCTTGTAAACATTCATATGTATAAGTGTTTCACAATCAGCGATCAAATACTGAGTATGTTCAGTATCGCTGATGATTTCTCATGTAAACAGAAAGATGTAATCCCTGAAGACAAGTTTCGCGACAAAAGATGTTCACTGCTGAATCGAAAACAAAGCTCCTAAACAAAGATAAGTCTACTCATGACCTGATGCGGATATCAGTGAAGCCAAGACGAGTCTACACACGCGAAGAAACCTGAGGAAAATCTTCAGCGATAGTTGAACTTCTTTATATCTCTGAAGGAAGAGATATTCAGCGATTGATGATCACTTAACTTATACCTCAAGTCACTTTTGTCTTACCTTTGCACACATCGTACGATTGTCAGAATAGACATACCTCTGCAGCAATTCGTACAACAACTCTGTCAACAACACTGTTCATCATACGGCCGAAAGCATGTCTCCTAAAGTCAGACCCATGCAACCAATCAATGAAGGACATGTGTAAAGTACTCTGCCATGCATTTAATGCATAGGGTATAAATAGAAAGATCAACACTCCATCTGAGTGTAGCCTTCATCTTTCTAAATATATAGAAACCCTTGTTTTCTATACTCTCCCAATCCCCCATTCTCTATTTCTAGTGCAATCTTCTTAGTGTTTCTTAAGTTTGTTTAGATTAGGTTTTACTTAATCTTATTCCGCAACAAACTTGTAAATTGTGATTTGATTTATCAATAAACAATTTATTAAACTTTAAAATTCCGTGTTTGTATTCAACCCCCCCCCTTCTATAAACTTGTTAAGCACCTTCGGGACCAACAAGTGATCTCAAATATTGTTCTGAAAGTATTTCCACTATAGCTCGACAAAATCTTTTCAGACTTTCAATTGTTGTTCGTTCACCTATTTTAACATATTCGTCAGTGGCATCTGTTGGATGACCATATGCCATTTGGAGAATGTTTTAATGATCTTGGAGGATTTGGATCCATTTTACCAGACTATTAAATTAGTATCAATGTTATTTGTTTTGGTAAAATTTCACAAGTCACGACCGACGCAAGAAAACCAAACGTCTCCAATCTTAAATCAACTCTTGTATTAAGATAAGGTCCTGAAGACCACATACTCCGAAGACTCTGGTCGCCACTTATGGCGATGGTCGCAAGTTTCTTACGACTTATGACCAAAACTCCCTTATCGTCGAATATCTTACGATCTTCGCAGGATATATCTGATGACCGCTGCTCATTTATTATCAATAGACGTTTTTCTCTCTGTCTATTTATTTCAGGTTAATACGCATTTATGGACAAATGGTCGAAAAAGAATCATCAAGATCAACCAATACGTAGACCATTAGACATTAAATGATCATTTATAGTGACTAAAGCTATATATAAAAATCTACGAAGACGTCAGAGGGACACACAATATTCAAGCATACACTTGATTCATTGCACTCAAACTATTCTCTCTCAGAGAAACTCTCGACGAAGCTTTATCTACTTTACGACGAACGATACGATCTTACGATTTGTTTGTCTTTTATTTATATTGTAACACGTTGTACTTTCGACTGCTCCTTCTAAAGGACGACGTCCCTGTTTGACGTCCATAGTGAATTGACGATCTTTGCTGTCGTCTGCGGTTTTTACTCTCGACGGGGTTTTTCGCGTCACTAATCGCCTGTGTTATCTTCTTTATTTATCTGTTGTCGCACGATTTGTCTCTTGATCCTTACTTTAGTTGTTAAAACCTCCATAGCGACCTTAAGTCATCCTTTGGACGATTTTTGGCATTGATATTTTTAGTTTTTAAAATTAGTTGGATAAATTAAATTGAATTTAAAACTTAAAGATAAATATAATTCTAGTTTATTAAAATTGGTATTAGACAACAAATAAAATAAAAATACAATAATCTAAAAAATTGAAGGACCATTTCATAATTATCAAAAATTTAGAAAAAATATAGAGATTATGAATAGTGTTTCTCTATATTTAGAGAGTTACTATTCATTTCTCTATTATAAAGAGTAAAATAGAGGGTTCATTGGAGATGTTTTAGAGAGTAAATAGAGGTAGAGAGTAAAATAGAAGGTTCATTGGAGATGGTCTAAGAACTTGTTACTATAAAAGCAAGTTATGTTTGAAAAATTGCAATAGGAAAAGTATTCTATCTTCAAAATTTGTAAGGGAAGTTAATTAAAATAGTCATTTTCTGTTGATGGCTTGACCTCTTAACCCTTCTCTCCCTAAAATTATCAAAATAGCCCTAGACCTTGTGAAACCCCTCGTGAATGCGACCTCCTCCATCAGTTCGTTGAAAATTTTACACATTTGACACCTCCTCGTGAAAACAGGGCTCGCATTTGCGAGCCGAGCCCTGAACTTTCACAAAGTTACACATTTGGCCCCTCCCTCGTGAAATTTTTTTACACTTTCAGCCCCTCCCTCACAATTGTGAGGTTGCCGCATTATTGGCGCCACGTGTCACTCTAGGGTAAACCTTAGACCTTCCATTTTCTCTTAAACCCCGCTTTGATAAAATTATGCGCCCCACCCTACCCACTTCGCATTTACAACCTTGTTTACCCCCCCCCCCCCCCCCCAAACCACCCGGTCATTTACCCTTCCCATAACCCTCTCTTTTATTTTGCATAAATAGAGAAGTTGTAGAGGCCAAAGCATTCATCCCACACTCTTCTCTACTCTCTCATTTTTTCGTTCTCTCTACGCACTTTAAAAACGCACGTGAGTTTCGTGAGTACAGTTCGACGTCAGTAACTTTTCAATGGCTCGTGAAGTAAGTTTTCGTAACTCCCTTGTTGCTTTATAGTTAAATATTCTACATATGTTTTTATTTTTTTGTTGTTATATATCTGTATTTTGCAAGATGTCACAAAAACGGTGTTCTTGGTTTGAACCGGTAAAATACGTATATGTTAAGTAACAAAAATTAGTTAACAAGAAATGTTGTGGTTAAATAACGTAGATGATGTTTTAATGGTTTTTTTTGTTATAGTCTTGTATGTTAAATGATGTAGATGATGTTTTTATAGTTTGTTGTTAAAAAATTTAGTTAACAATAATTTTTATGGTTTGTTGTTATATATGGTTTGTTGTTAAAATTTAGTTAACAAGAGTTGTTTTTATGGTTGATGTTATATATTTGTATGTAACAAGGTCGAATACAAATTTTAAATGTTTTTTTTGACATTGTGAATAAAAATTTTAAAATACATATCTGTTAAGTATACCCTTTTTATGCTAGTTTGCTATATATCTTTATTTGACCTTTTTGTAAAATACATATATGTGAAGTATACATTTTCTAGTTAAATAATGTAATGTTTATAGTTTGCCTTTAGACAGATTACGTCTGTATTGTTTGGATTTTATACATTAGGTCCCTACACTTTACATATTAGGTCTTAGTACTTTCCATAAAGATAGATTAGTTCTTTGTACTTTGCATAGTGACAACTTAGGTCCCTGCACTTTGCATAATGTCATATTAGGTCCCAGTACTTTCCATAATGACATATTAGGTCCATGTACTTTTGTTAGATTAAATTAGCCCCCAATTTAATTGAATGTTTTATAAAGAATTGTATTTTGGGATTTTTAAATAGTTGTGTGGGCTTGAGCCTTTTATTTGTAAACGAGCCCTATATAAAGGTGCCCATGGCTCCTTTGCTCATTAAGGTTTTTGGAGAGAACACAGTTTACACACACAGACTAGGTTTTTCCATGAGAGTCGTTTAATGTTTAGTGTGCTGTTTTTCCAATTTCCCCTCCATTGATCATCAATAAAAGCATATGAGATGTGTGAGTCCAAGATCAATGAATCCTAGAGAGAGAAATTAGAGAGAGAAAGACAAGGTAGCGCAAAGTAACTGTATTCAATATGTGTGCGTGAAGTTCTTACAAAGACAAAGACCAAAGGGACTTAAATACCCTTGGTCAAATACAACACAGTATACGACAATAGACACATTATTTGACCAAGCCTATAAATACAATGATTACTATAAAATCAGACCTAGCAATCTCCCCCTTAGTAATCATTGGCGCTTTGGTCTTCAAAAATCATCTTCTAAAACAGCATGGACCATAAAAGCGACTTTATGAAGCAATCTGACTTTTAAAAGAAAAATTATTCTCAACATCTTTCAGTTTGATTTATCTTTGTTGCCTTTGACAAGTCTGGACCAGTAGCTTGTGCTCTAAACGACACACCTATTTTGAAAGACCTTGAATGAACTGTGGTGGTCGGAGCAGGAACAGCAAAAGAATTAAAATGGCAGAGAGAATAGAATCTTTGAGCGAATCTTGATCAGCAGATAATTGTTTTGAGTTCTTTGTCTCTTAATCATCTCCTTTAACTTCTCTTAATTCTCCCCCTCATGACCTTGATGATCAGAATCAACTTGGTCATGCAAATGTTGGAGACGAGACAACTTAAGATCTGCAAAATCAAAGAAACGGAGAAATAGGGAAGGTTTGCGCTACACGCAGGTTGCGCAAAGTGAGGTTTGTGTTACACGTAGGTTGCGCAAAGCGAGGTTTACGTTACACGCAGGTTGCGCAAAGTGAGGTTTGCGATACACCAAGGTTGCGCAAAGTGAGGTTTGCGCGACCAACTGATGGCGCAAAGCGGACTTAGAAAATTTTTACCTTTTTAAGCTCTTTGACTCCCCCTACACAAATGCACTAGATATGACAATTCAAGTTAGCATTCATATAAAGAAAATCAGATACTCCCCCTCAAAAACAAATATGATCATTAAGAAAATCTCCTTTTTCACTCCCCCTTGAATAATGCTCAAACCCATTTAAAAGGATATGAAAACACAATGAATGTAAACATTAATGTAGAAAGAAAAAATATACTGAATATGTATTTTGAAACGACTAAATATATAAAAATTTAAACAGAATCAAATAAAATTCTACTTAGTAAAATATCACAATAAAATCCATCAAATGAAATCAAGTGTATGTATTTGGATACAGAAACAAGTTTATTGCATATCGAGTTAAGACATGTTCAGTTTCAAAAACTTTCATCAATCTATTCAGTGTGCTCGCATGTGAACTTCGATTAGCTTCAAGAAAATACAATTCTAAAAATATAATAGAGAACTTTGCATGTAATCACACTAAGCCATCAAAAATTCAGACTTTCACAAATTTACAGGTTTATTGCAACTCAGAAATATCACCAAGTATCACGAGGTGTGTGCTCATTGGCATCTTTTAGCATTGTGCTCATTGGCATCTTTACATGAGTGTGCTCTTTGGCATCTTTTAAGCGTGTGCACTTTGGCATCTTTTGAATCAAAAAGTTTATTAAGTAAAGAACATGCCGTAAACGTAACTTTCTATCTGACCCTATTGCAGGATTTGGGTCAGCCACTCCCAGACCAGTTGGCCTTAGGGGACTAGGTGTCAAGCACCCCTTGGAACTTACTTTCCCGGATCAGAAAGGCTACATCGACACATTCTAAACCCATTCATACCAGTAGAACATGACTTTCGATCTGATTCTATAGAAGGATCTGGGTTCGATCACTCCCAGATCAAATGACCTTAGGGGACCAGATGACAAGCATCCCACATAACTTACTTTCCCAAACCAGAAAGGTCACAGGTACAAACTTTTAAACTTAGAGATTTCTGATTTATAAGAATTTAATAAACATCTCAAACACAAGGTTTTACGTCTAAGTGCTTAGCCCATATTTTCATTACGATCCAAAATTCCGACTTTTTAGGTTTTCTAAGCATTGTAAACTATAAATATTCCGAATCACACAACTTTAAAGCAAAAACAAAAGTTACAAACATGTTGCTGACTTTTCGACTTTTGTTAGAACTGAAATTTGAACATGTAAGAACTTTAATATAAACAAAGCAACTTGAAAATTTATCCTATACACACATTTTATTCAAAAAAAGAAAAATTATAAAACTTTTACTTTATAGAATAAAATTTGTAAAGGTTTAAACTTTTATAACAATATGCCGAGATTTAAAAAATAGAAATATTTGATCGGCAAGTTTATATTTAGTTGAAACAAAATATTATTCAATAATATTATCATTCACACAATGTAAAAATGAAATTTGTGTCTCATTTGAAAAATTGGGTAGAACAAATTCAGGAGTTGAAATGAAATGCTCAGATTCTTTTTAAAACATTTTGAGAAAACTGGAACAACATCATTATCAGATATAAATGCAGAGGAAATTAAGTAGATGTACTCACAGTTTCTCATTAGTCAGAAGCTTAATGCATTGAAAAATGAGTCCTAGACTGATATGTCTAGAAGTCATATTCTTTGAAGCACGGGTTCTGAGCTGAATTACTCAGAAGCCAAAGTCTTGACATTTAAGACCGGGTTTTGAACTGATTTGTTCAAAAGCCATCATTTCTCTTACTCCCCCTTAACATGAGATGCCTGCAACTTTAAATCAGATTGAGACTTGGGTACCCACTTGAATTTGGGCCCTTGTTTGTTAGTTGCAGTTCTTATGGGGAAATATTTATAATATTTGACATTAGAAGCATGAGAAATGTGATCAGAATGATAAGCACAATCATCAGAAGAGAAAGCATAATCATCAGAACTAGAATCTGAGGAAGAACATGAGACATATTTTGAAATTCGAATCATTTGCTTTATAGAGTATTTTGAAATTTTATTACATGTAGCAAATGAATCACTTTTATAAATTTTGTCTACACATTTATCCCCATCAAAAGTAGGTTCATCAGATGTCCGCTTTGTTCTCCAGATCTGCTTCTTTGACTTTGTCAAAGGCCTATCTGAAAAATTAAAATCGGAAGAATTAGAATTGTCAGAAATAACGTTATCTTGTTTCTTTAACTTCTTTGACCGTCTTCTTTTACGTTTAGGTTTATAATACTGGTCATTAAGCGTAAAAGAATCATCAAGAATTTTAGACGAAATATTTAAATCAGAAGAAATAATTTTATCCAAGCAACCAATCTAATCAACTAATAAATCTGAATTTACTTCGGAGTTTGAAGAATTTTGAGAAAAAATTTTAAAATTTGAAACTTCCTTTTTATTTTCCTTAGAATCAGAAGAAAGGTCAAAAATAGAAACTGAATCTTGTTTTTGAGAAAAAAAATTTCTTCAAGACTAGAAGTCATGAAAGAAAGAATAATATCAGATTCAATTTCCTTTAAAATATTTTGATCTTCTATCTTATCTTCAAGATCGATGATTGTACTCTCTAATACTAATGGAGGAGTATATTTCTTAGAATCATAAATGATTGGAGAAATATTTTCCTTATCAGAATTAGAAGCATAAGGATCAATAAAATCATCAGTCATTGAAGATTTGATAGGAGATATATCATTTAAAATTCTTCTTCCTCTCCTTGATTTTTCAGGAAAATATTTTGCATTTTCGCTTGTATAAACAAAAGGAATTTCATTTTTCTTGTTATTCATCCTTTTCTCTTTTTCCAGTTCTAACACTTGCTTTTCACTAGTCCAATGAAATTTGAACTGAGGAGCATAGTGTGCAAGAGTTAGATAATCATATTTATATAAAGTAGAACTTCGTTTATCACTTTGTTTAAACAATGAGAATTGTCAAAACCAAGTCCCCACCTTTGTTTTAAAGCTTCTTCACTCCTTGGTTTATTCATAAAAATTGTTTGTTCAAATTGGTTCATTCGATAAAGCTTTTTCTTCTAATTTATTTATTTTATCTGAAAATTCATTTTTAAATTAGTCATAGCAGTCAAAGACTCAAGATAAGTCTTATTTGAATTTTCCAAATCATCCAATTTCTTTTGAAAGATTTCTTTTGTGTTTTCCAAAATAGATTTTTCATCTTTCAAAGAAATTTTCAGTTTGTCAATCAAATCTGACTTTTCAGAATTTAAATTCTTTTCAGATAAAAGTTGTGAACGCAAATAAGATAAAACAGTTATCATGATATTCATCTGAGAGGTAATAAAATTTTAATCAAAATCAGTATATACCTCATCTTCATCAGTATCAGAATCGTCTGACTGATCATCTCCGACCAAGCACATCTGAGCAATCTCGACATTTGTAGCTTCATCGTCGGAATGATCCGGCCAGAATTCCTCTTCGCTTAGCAAAGCTGTTCCATTCTCTCTCTTTTCAGCCAGTTCCAGTTTCTTCCGGTAGTAAGCTGAGTCGCTAACCTTCTTTGCTCGACATTCCTTTGAAATGTGCCCCGACTTTCCACAATTGTAGCAAGTAGCAGTCTTTGGCTCGGGTACTTTGGCTCTAGACACAGAAGTGAAGCGAGAAGAGTTGGAACCAGCTTTTGGTTGGAACTTTTTCTGGTAATGCTGAGAGAGAAGGATCATCTCTTTCTGCAGAGCCTCACCATCATCATCAGTTGACCCATTATAAGCGTTATCAGACAACACTTGTTCAGCTAGTTGGCTCGTGAGGAGTGCAACCGGGTCTACTGACTTCTTGTCCTTTTTCTCCAGTTTGGCCTTCTTCTCTAGGACCAAGCTCTCATCAGTCATCAGAATCTCGTATAGTTCCTGAATCTGCATTGTGGAAATCCGAACATCGTTCCTCAGTATGTGACATGATTTGTTCCATTCAGGCTGAAGAGCATTAAGAAATTTCAGATTCATCTCAAGCTCTATCTTGTTCACATTTATCTTTCTCAGATCATTCAGCACTGCACAAAATCTGTCGAAAACACTCTTTATAGAATCACTTTCTTTGGCCTTGAACTCCTCAAAGTTGTTCATGAACCGAGTATGTTGGAGCTGAGTTGCTACCGAAGAACCAAGCATGATCTTTTCCAATTGTACCCACAACAAATTTGGATAATCCTTGCAATGATCAACCCGTTTGTAGACAGAGTTTGGTAAAGCTAGCATCAGATTAGCTTTCAGCTCTCAATCAACTTTCATTCGTGAAGCCTCTTCAGATGTTGGAGGAGTCTCTTTATTAGTCTTTACAAAAGGTCCTTCAGTTAGAGACTTCGTCATGTTCTCTCCATTAGCTTGACGCTCGATGAAGTTCAGAAATTGATCTTGCCATTGAGTGAATTCATTTTCATCGACAAGAACTGGAGGACGAGTTTCAGATCCCAAGGACATCATCAGATCACTTGTGTAGAACTTAGCTTGAAAGGCAAACTTTGCAGAATCCATAGCAGATATTCAGAGAAATTCTAAGTCTGAGACTGGCGCAAAGTAGAGCTTTGCGTGAGAAGCAGAAGACGCAAACTGAGCTTTTCGCAAGCAACGGGAAAAGCAAACTGGACTTTGCGTAGTCCAAGTGATACGCAAACATAACTTTGCGTGAGTAGAAGGTTATGTAAACTAAGCTTTGCGTAAGATAAGTAATGCGCAATACGAACTTTGCGTAAGCCACGTGATACGCAAAATGAACTTTGCGTAATCCAAGTGATATGCAAACTGAACTTTGCGTAAACTGGATGATACGAAAACTGAGCTTTGCGGGAGCTTGATGATACGAGAACTAAACTTCTCGTAACTCACTGGATACGCAAAATTTGCTTTGCGTGAATAGACCAATGCGCAAACCTGAAATACACTAACACAAGGATTAGAACTATATGAACTTGCGCAAAGTAGAATGAACTTGCGCAAACCTATATGAACTTGCGCAAAGTAGAGATCTAGCACAAACCGAAGAAAAACCACAAAATCTTCTAAAAACTCAATTTCAAAACTGATTTTGACGAAATTTTCTTACATCAATACGTTCGAAAACAACTTTTCAACACTTTTCAATTAAACTTTTCGATTAAAATCCACAAATTCAAAATTTCACGAATGAAACAGTACGTGAACACGAGTTTTTCAGAAAAGCTCTAAAACTCAAAATTGACTATCAAAACAAGTTTTTCTTGCAAAATTGTATGAATCAAATATGATCAATAACCAAAAACGAGTCTAATGAATCAAATAGCAAACAAATTCGATCACAAACACATCCGAATTTGATGAAAAATCAAGAAAACTAGATTTTCTTGAAAAATTCAAGAAAATCGATCAAATTTTCGATCAATTCAACAAATTCAGGAATGAAAAATCAATCTCTCAATCCTCTCAAGATTCAGATGGCTCTGATACCAATTGTGAGTCCAAGATCAATGAATCCTAGAGAGAGAAAGTAGAGTGATAAAGACAAGGTAGCGCAAAGTAACTGTATTCAATATGTGTGCGTGAAGTTCTTACAAAGACAAAGACCAAAGGGACTTAAATACCCTTGGTCAAATACAACACAGTATACGACAATAGACACAGTATTTGACCAAGCCTATAAATACAATGATTACTATAAAATCAGACCCAACAAGATGAGTTCTTGATTATTATGTTCTTAATTTTCATCTTATCTCTACATTCTATGGAGTATCTTCAATTGTTTGTCTAAAATGGGATCTAACAATTGGTTTTAGAGCCAACTGAAGAAACTCTTCTTCAGTTCGGTCATCTATGGCAACAATTGAAGATTAGATGATTATTTTGTTGTTTTGGTGCTTAGATTGATTCAATCACATGAGCCTTGACACAAATATCATTTATGTGATTTATTTTCTGTTTTTGTTCTTATTGGAAATCCATTCTTTGATATAGATGAGATTTGGATGATCTTTGACCTAGATTTTATTGATTTCTCACATAATCTGAATTCTGCACACCACATGTTTGATGAAATTCCTATGTGAAGATTTGATTCTATCTGGATCAAATATGATTAGATTAATTTCATGTGTGTGTTTTGATCATTTCTCATTTATTGGTCTAATATTTGATAGCACTAAGTAGATGGTTGATCTATGATCCCATCCTTGTGTGTGCTTTAGTCCATAGCCTTTATGGCATCTTGGATTCAAGGTTGTTGATCTTTGATCTGGCTTTATTTAAATCCAAGATTGGACTCCCTTTTATTCAGATTTTGATTTTTATATTGATTATGTGGTGTTTGATCGTTGGAACACTAACATATCAGGGAGAATGGATATTTGGTGTCAATTGTGATATCATTTTGGAGGAATAAGGGTGGAGATTTAACCTTGTACCAGATTTCACAACATAGAACATATTGTAATAATCTGTGGGTTCATTGAAGTTTGGGGTTTTTCTTCCAATTCAGATATGTGCAAAATTAATCATGAGGATGTCTAGTTGTTGTTGGGGTTATGAAAACAGAAAGTTGCTTGACAGGTCTGTTGGATTAGATATTGGTTTTGATTTCCTGTTGGAAATTCAGTGTGTGCAACAGCAAGTAGATGTTGTTTGTAGTTCATCTATGCAGCAATAGAAAGATCAGTTTTGAAAGATTGCTATTCCAACAGAAATAATTATGCAGTTAGTATGATTTTCTGTTGTGGAGTCCAAGTGTGATGATACTAAGCAAAATAAGCATCAAGAGAAATTCTATGAAGTATGGTGCCATCGTAGACCAACTAGAGTACACCGTGAGCAAGTCTATTACTCAAATTTGAACATACTGCTATTACTAGTCACAGAGATCCAAAGTTTGGTGACTCCAGATCTGAATATAAAGAACTGATTCTCTGATTATATACAATTAGCAGCTCTGACTTCAAAGGATTACACAACTCTGAACATGCAGTTCAATTTTCTGATTTGCTATCAGTTTTGCACAGCTGTAGAACTTTGATCATATCTCTTTCAATACAACTCCAAAAATAATGATTTCAGATTCGTTGGAAACCTAAGACATAGTTTTACAACTTTCATGTTTTGAGTTTTCTCAAAATAAAGTTGATTCTATGTCAAAAACTGTGTTGAACGCAAGTCATAGCTGCTGGACAGAAAGCTGTTACTTGCTGCTGTTTGCTATTATTGAGTTGTTGCTGTTTGAACCAGTGGTTGTCCAAAAGTTGCAGTTGCTTGCTAATCCATAAACCTGTTATGTGCAGCAAAAGACTATTTGAAAATGTGTAGATTGGGGACAGATTTGTAGACTGAGCTTGCACCAATCTGTTGAGGGTCGAATTTGGAAGAGAGCTTTAACAAAATGTGCAGCAGAATTTGCTGATATCACTGTCAAATTTGCGCAGCAACTGTGGAAGTGATATCCATCCATGATAATGGTACTCAGAAAACAGATCTGTGTTATGTCCATGTTTCCAGATTTTGAAGTGCAACACGTTATACAACATATTCCACTAGTACAAATTATGCTTTTATAAACGGTTGTTTTGGGCTTTATACGCGGTTTTGGAACCGCGTATTTGGCCGGTGTTTGTAAAAGTATCGGACTTTTATACGCAGTTCCAAAACCGTGTATAAAACTCAACTTTTATACACGGTTTCAAAACCATTTAGAAAATGAATATTAACCGTGTATAAAAGTCACAATCTTACACGGTTTTTAGATGAAACCGTTTAAAAAAACCTTGCTAACCGTTTATAAAAGTAGGGTTTTAAAAAGGTCTTACTAACCATTTATAAAAGTCTATATCTTACACATTTTTTTGCTAAAACCGTTTACAATTGTAATTATTTTTCACGGTTTTTATAAGAAAACCACGTATAAATTTACAAGAAACAGGGGCAATAGCGACAGACAAATTTGTAGCTGAAGTTCAGCAAACAAGTGCCGCTAATCTACAGATTAGCTAGGGAACGAATTTGCAACGGATTAGCTATGAATTGTATTTGCTAGGGATTTGCTAGGAAACGTATTTGTTACAGACTAGCTATGGAACATATTAGCTACGGTTTTGATAGGAATTAACGTAGGATTTAATTCCATCGCCAAGGCATCACAAAATTTTATCTTCTATAAGAAAATATAAACTGCAATTTCCTATATATATATATTACTAAATATTTAAAAACACACCAGAAGAAGTTATTACAATTGATCTTGTATTTATTCAAAAATAAAGTGTATTCAACATATTAAGGACCTAAGGGGTAGGGGAAGGGTGGATGGACTAGTCTACGAATAAGAGAGTGCAATGTTGCCTTCAGCGATATCGTTGTTTCCTCAAGATTTTTGCCCCTTTGCTCGCGCTTGGCATCCTTCGCCACGAGTTAAGCCATGGTCCGATCCACCTCATGCCTCACCCGTCTCTCCGACTCAAGGGCTTTTTGTAAGGTGATTTCCTACAAATATGAAACATGCATATAATGCTTGCAGGTACAAGCACATAAGAACCGAAAGTTAAAACCAGATGTTTGATTCACAGTTTGCAATGGTAAACTTAATTTGATTCATCATATTATATGAACAACCTAATATAATTAACCAAAATGCAAGTCATATATGTACATGAATAAACGGTTAAATTTTAGTTCGTTTAACTGCTATGAGAACTCAAAAATTCATGTTATAAGAGTACCTCAAAGTTACCAAACCAACAACATATTAAGGGTCTTGTTAGTCAATGTTTAGGTCTTTTGGCATTGCCATGGTACTGATAAAGGGATAATCTTCATATTCAACAAGATCTAATTGATATGCAAAGGTAATCTAAAAAGTATCCAATGATATTGGTTGAATCAATTTGCAAAGAACAATTTTATCAGGTCTATGTAGTTGGCTTCTGATTTGAAGGATGAATCACGTTCCAAGAACGAATAAAAAAACCATCAACATACAATATTAGGAATGTAAACTAGTCGAGCTTGAAACAAACTACTTGAGCTCGAGCTTAATAATTCTCGAGATCAAGTCGATCTCGAACACAAAATAAAGCTCGCTTAACTTAACTAGTCGAGCTCCATAAGACCAATGTTAAACTCGAATCGTTCAAAAGCTCGATTAAACTTTACGAGTTGAGCCGAGTCGAGATATTCGAGCAAACCTTTTTTGACCCAACATATTTTTTATGTTCACAAATTATAAAATCAAAATATAAAGTCATCGAGCTTGAGAAAATAAACGAGTTAATCAATCTCGAGTTCAAGCTTATAAACGAGCATCGACATCAAACTCAAACATTGAAAAAAAAATCGAGCTCGAGCTCGACTTTGAAAAAGTTAATCGAGATATTAATTTTTCGAGCCAAGATCGAATAACGTTCCACTTGACTCGGCTTGATCCGTTCACATCCATACACAATATACTAAATAATAGAAGTATACAACAATGCTTAGCAATAACAAGAAGTGATATTCCAAGATCACTAAATCCTAGAGAGAGAAAGTAGAGAGAGAGAGAGCAAAGTAAGCGCAAAGTAGAAGTTCTATTGATGAATCCGTGAAGTTCTTACAAACAACCAAGACCAAAGGGACTTAAATACCCATGGTCAATACAACACAATATTAGACTCTAAACACAGTATTTGACCAAGCCTATAAATACAATGATTACTATAAAATCAGACTTAACAATCTCCTCCTTAGTAATCATTGGCGCTTTGGTCTTCAAAATCATCTTCTAAATCAGCATGGACCAACTAAGCGACTTTGTGAAGCATTCTGACTTTTTGAAGAAATTTCTTCTCATCATCTTTTAAGCTCTGTTGTCTTTACTGCCTTGACAAGACTGGACCAGTTTGAAATAAACTTGAAAGAACAGTCGGTTCATCAGCTTGTGCTCTAGACGACACACCTCTTTTAAATGACCTTGAATGAACTGTGGTGGTCGGAGCAGGAACAACAAAAGACAAGTAAAGTTGAAGAAATTTTGAATCTTTGAACGAATCTTGATCAGCAGATAAACTTTTGAGCTCTTTGTCTCTTTATCATCTCCTTAACTTCTCTTAACTTCTCCCCCTCATGACCTTGATGATCTGGATCAACTTGGTCATGCATATGTTGGAGACGAGACAGCTTAAGATCTGCAAAATCAAAGAAATGGAGAAAACAGGAAGGTTTGCGCTAACCATTGGTGGCGCAAAGTAAGGTTTGCGCTAACAGGAGGAAGCGCAAAGTGAGGTTTGCGCGACAGGCATGAAACGCAAAACATGCTTTGCGCTAGAAGCTGTTGGCGCAAATTAAGCTTTGCTTTACCAACTGGTGACGCAATTCTGACTTGGAGTCTGAAAAATTTTACCTGATTAGCTCTTTGACTCCCCCTACACAAATGCACTAAATTTGACAATTCAAGTTAGCATTTATATAGAGAATCAGATACTCCCCCTCAAAAACATATATGATCATTAAGAAAAGTTCTCCTTTTTCACTCCCCCTTGAATAAAGCTCAAACCATTAAGATATAAATGAGAACACAATGATTGAAACATTAATGTAGAAAGAAAAATATACTGAATATGTATTTTGAAACGACTAAACATATAAAAATTTAAACAGAAACAAATAAAATTCTACTTAGTAAAATATCACAATAAAATCCATCAGATGAAATCAAATATATGCTATTGGATACAGAAACAAGTTTTATTGCATCTCAAGTTAAGACATGTTCAGTTTCAAAAACTTTCATCAATCTATTCAGTGTGCTTGCATGTGAACTTCGATTAGCTTCAAGAAAATGCAATTCTAAAAATATAATAGAGAACTTTTCATATAATCACACTAAGCCATCAAAAATTCAGACTGTCACAAATTTACAAGTTTATTGCAACTCAGAAATATATAACCAAGTATCATGAGATGTGTGCTCATTGGCATCTTTTAGCATTGTGCTCTATGGTATCTTTACATGAGTGTGCTCTTTGGCATCTTTTAAGCTTGTGCACTTTTGGCATCTTTTTAATCAACAAGTTTATTAAGTAAAGAACATGTCGTAAACGTAACTTTCTATCTGACCCTATTGCAGGATTTGGGTTAGTCGCTCCCAGACCAGTTGGCCTTAGGGGACTAGGTGCCAAGCACCCCTTGGAACTTACTTTCCCAGATCAGAAAGGCTACATCGACACATCCTAAACCCATTCATATCAGTAGAACATGACTTTCGATCTGATTCTTTTGAAGGATTTGGGTTCGATCACTCCCAGATCAAATGACCTTAGGGGACCAGATGACAAGCATCCCACAGAACTTACTTTCCCAAACCAGAAAGGTCACAGGTACAAACTTTTAAACTTACAGATTTCTGATTTATAAGAATTTAATAATCATCTCAAACACAAGGTTTTACATCTAAATGCTTAGCCCATATTTTCATTACGATCCAAAATTCCGACTTTTTAGGTTTTCTAAGCATTGAAAACTATAAATATTCCGAATCACACAACTTTAAAGCAAAATCAAAAGTTACAAACATGTTGCTGACTTTTCGACTTTTGTTAGAACTGAAATTTTAACATATAAGAACTTTAATATAAACAAAGCAACTTAAAAATTTATCCTAGACACACATTTTATTCAAAAGAAAGAAAAATTGTAAAACTTTTACCTTATATAATAAAATTTGTAAAGGTTTAAACTTTTAAAACAACATGCCGAGATTTTAAAAATAGAAATATTTGATCGGCAATTCTATATTTAGTTGAAACAAAATATAATTCAATAATATTATCTTCCACATAATTGTATAGAAAGAATGTGTCTCGTTCGAAAAAAGAAATTGGTTGAACAAATTCAGGAGTTGAATTGAAAAGCTCAGATTCTTTTAAAAAACATTTGAGAAAACTGGAACAACATCATTATCAGAGATAAATGCAGCGGAATATAGTATATGTACTCACAGTTTCTCATTAGTCAGAAGCTTAAACTATTGAAGAACGAGTCCTAGACTGCTATGTCTAGAAGTCAAAGTCTGTGAAGCACGGGTTCTGAGCTGAATTACTCAGAAGCCATAGTCTTGACATTGAAGTCCGGGTTTTGAACTGTTGTGTTCAAAAACCATATTTTCTCTTACTCCCCCTTGACATGAGATGCCTGCAACTTTAAATCAGATTGAGACTTGGGTACGCACTTGAATTTGGGCCCGTGTTTGTTAGTTGCAGTTCTTGTGGGAAAATAGTTAGAAAATTTGATACGAGAAGCACGAGAAATATCATCAGAATAATAAGCACAATCATCAGATGAATACAAAGCATAATCATCTGAACTAGAATCATAGGAAGAACCTGAGACATGTTTTGAAATTCGAATCATTTGCTTTATTGAATATTTTGAAATTTTATTACATGTAGCAAATGAATCACTTTTATAAAATCTGTCTACACATTTATCCTCATCAGTCATAGAATCAGTAGATGTCCGCTTCGCTCTCCAGATCTGCTTCGATGACTTGCTCAAAGTCCTGTCTGAAAAATTAGAATAAGAAGAATTAGAACTGTCAGAAAGAACTTTATCTTGTTTCTTCGACTTATTTAACCGTCTTCTTTTACGCTTTGGTTTATAATACTGATCATTTAGCGTAAAAGAATCATCAAGAATTTCCGAGTTAATATTTAAATCAGATGAAATAATTTTACCTAAGCAACCAATCTGATCAACTAATAAATCTGAATTTACCTCGGAGTCAGAATTATTTTCAGAAAAAATTTTAAAATTGGAAACTTCCTTTTTATTTTCTTGACAATCAAAAGAAAGACTAGAAATAGAATCTTGTTTTTGAGAAAATAACTTTTCTTCAAGACTAGACGTCATGAAAGAAAGAAATATATCAGATTCAATTTCTTTTAAAATATTTTGATCTTATATCTTATCTTCAAGATTGATGATTTTGCTTTCTAATACTAACGGAGGAGTATATTTCTTAGAATCATAAATGATTGGAGAAATATTTTCCTTATCAGAATTAGGAGCATAAGGATCAACAAAATCATCACACATTGAAGATTTAACAGGAGATATATCATTTAAAACTTTTCTGCCTCTTCTCGATTTGTCAGGAAAATATTTGGCATTTTCAAACGTGTAAACAAAAGGAATTTCCTTTTTCTTGTTATTTGTTCTTTTCTCATTTTCGATTTCTAACACTTGCTTCTCATTCATCCAATCAATTTTAAATTGAGGAGCATATTTAGCAAGAGTTAGATAATCGTATTTATTTAAAGTAGGGGATTTTTCAATCGCATTGTTTAAACAATGTGGATTTTAAAAACCGAGTCCCCATTTTTCTTTTAACGCTTCCTCACTTCTTGGTTTGTTCATAAAAATTGTTTGTTCAGATTGGTTCCTCCGATAAAGCTTTTCTTCTAACTTATTGATTTTATCTGAAAATTCATTTTTTAAAGTAGTCATATCAGTCAAAGATTCAAGATAAGTCTTATTTGAATTTTCCAAATCATCCAATTTCTTTTGAAAGATGTCTTTTGTATTTTCCAAAATAGATTTTTCATCTTTCAAAGAAATCTTCAATATGTCAATCAAATCTGACTTTTCAGCATTTAAATTCTTTTCAGATAATAACTTTAAGCGTAAATCATGTAAAGCAGTAATTATAATATCCATCTGAGAAGATATGAAATTAAAATCAAACTCAGAATATACCTCGTCTTCATCAGTATCAGAATCATCTGACTGATCATTTCCAACCAAGCACATCTGAGCGATCTCGACATTTGTAGCTTCATCGTCGGAATGATCTAGCCAGAATTCCTCTTCGGCAAGTAAAGCAGTTCCATTCTCTCTTTTCTCGGCCAGCTCCAATTTCTTTCGATAGTAGGTTGAGTCCCTAACCTTCTTTGCTCGACACTCCTTTGAAATGTGCCCCGGCTTTCCACAGTTGTAGCAAGCAACAGTCTTTGGCTCGGGTACTTTGACTTTAGACCCAGAAGTGAAGCGAGAAGAGTTGGAACCCGACTTTGGTTGGAACTTTTTCTGGTAATGCTGAGAGAGAAGGATCATAGCTTTCTCTAATGCCTCGCCATCATCTTCAGTTGACCCGTTGTAAGCATTATCAGACAATGCTTGTTCTGTCAGATGTTTCGTGAGAAGAGCAACCGGGTCCACTGATTTCTTGTTCTTTTTATCCAGTTTGGCCTTCTTCTCTAGCACCAAGCTCTCATCAGTTAGTAAGATCTCAAACATCTCTTGGATCTGCATTGTAGATATTCTGACATCATTCCTCAGTCTGTGGCAAGATTTATTCCACTCTGGTTGAAGTGCATTGAGGAATTTCAGATTTGTCTTAAGCTCAGTCTTTTCTACTTTGATTTTCCTCAGATCATTGATCACGACATAAAATCGGTCATACACAGTCTTTAGTGTCTCCCCGTCCTTGGCTTTGAATTCTTCAAAATTATTCATGTAACGCGTATGCCTGAGTTGAGTTGCGACCGAAGATCCAAGCATAATCTTCTCAAGCTGTTGCCACATCAGATTAGGATGAGTTTTGAAACAATCAATCCTGTTGTATATAGAGTTTGGCAAGGCTAACATCATATTTGTCTTTATATCACGATCAGCTTGATATGCGGACAACTCTTCAGGTGAATAATTTTTAGTAGGCTTATATAATCCAGAAGACAACTTGGGTTTTTCAAACGGTCCTTCTGATAGAATGATCAACATGTCATTGCCATTCTTTTGACGTTCAACGAAGTTCAGGAACCGATCTTGCCACTGTGTAAATTCATTTTCATCAATTAGCACTGGTGGACGATTTTATGTACCCAGAGACATCATAAGATCACTTTTGTAGAACTGAGCTTGATAAGCATATTTGTCAGAATCCATGTTTCAGAGAATCCAGAAAAAATGCTAAGTCTTTAATGAGTTGGCGCAAACTTGAGATTTGCGTGAGAAGCTAGTGACGCAAACTGAGGTTGTCGCAAGCAGAAGAAGACGCAAACTGAGATATGTATGACTAGTTGATGGCGCGAACTAAACTTTGCGTGAACAATAGGAGACACAAACTTGATTCTCTCAAGAAGTTGAAGACGTGAACTGAGGTTCTCTTGAGCAGAAGGAAACGCAAACTTAGGTTTGCGTGAGGTGATGAAGGCGCAAACTTGTAATTCTCGCGAACAGTGAGAAACGCAAACAAGACTTTGCGTGAAACACGGGTGACGCAAATGATGATTTGCGTGAGCAAAGGATGACGAGAACTTGACTTCTCGTGAGCTGAAGGAGACGCAAAGTCCACTTCTCGTGAACAGAAGGAAACGCAAAGTAGCTTCTCGTGATGCACGGGATATGCAAAGTTCGCTTTGCGTTAATAACCCAATGCGAAAAGTTACTTCTTGAGGTGAAAACCTGAAATACACAAAGATTAGGACAATATGAACTTGCGCAAACTTTAAATCTAGCGCAAACTTAATGAAAATCCATAAATCTGCCAAAAAATCGATTTCAAAACTAGATTTTATGAAAATTTCTTATACAAAAATGTTCGAAAACAAGTTTCTAATACTTTTCAATCACCAAAAACGATTAAAAACCACAAAATCAAAATTTTGAGAATGTAACACTACTCAAGAACGGGTTTTCCAGAAAAACACAAAAACTCAAAATCTATGATCAAAACTTGAATTTCTTGAAATTTGATGTGAATTAAAAAAGTTCTACTTGTAAAATCGAATCCAAAAAACCAAAATTCAACGAAAATCAAACACAAAAAGGACCGAATTTGATGAAAAATCTAAAAACGAGATTTTCTTGAAAAATTCAAGAAAATCGATCAAATTTTCAGATTATTTCACAAATTCAGATACGAAAATCGATTCTCTCAATTCTCTCAAGATCTAGAACAACTCTGATACCAATTGATATTCCAAGATCACTAAATCCTAGAGAGAGAAAGTAGAGAGAGAGAGAGCAAAGTAAGCGCAAAGTAGAAGTTCTATTGATGAATCCGTGAAGTTCTTACAAACAACCAAGACCAAAGGGACTTAAATACCCATGGTCAATATAACACAGTATTAGACTCTAAACACAGTATTTGACCAAGCCTATAAATATAATGATTACTATAAAATCAGACTTAACAAGAAGGTAGTGTGATATTGTCCCGAGGATAAAAACCTGCAGATTTTTAAGCATTCTTTCAACCTTAGCAGCCTATAATTGTGGCAATAATTCATCTCCAGTCAACTTTGCATATGATAAAGGTTCATTCCTCCAATTATGCATACCTGCTGAAATCTTCAATCAAGAGTAAAACCAGTTAGTTCCCCATTGGCTTCATTGCAATGCAGAACTCCAAAGTCAGCTAGGAGAAGTCGAGATGTTCTATAAATGGAAATATGCAAGTCTTAGTAGTTGAATCACTTTTAATAAAAATGCCGTAAACCAATAGAAACATAACCTCTAAACAACAAATATATATATATATATATATATATATATATATATGCACAAGTAGACTGACCCCTGTAAGAACGATCTCTGATATCAAAATTGAGAAAACACGCATATAGCTTGGTCACAAGAAACAAACAAATTCAATCAGACAAGTTCATAAACACATAAGCCAAGATTTAGCTAAACAAAGTCCTCATATTGGCCACTGTACAACTAGGATTTAGTTCAAGATTGATATATAACATAAGTCATTTATGTTGGAGTTCGGTCACAGATTTCATTGTTTTGCCTGAATTTATGCATCACAAATGGCCTTGCCTTCTAACTCCTAGATTTGAGTCAACAATACAGAAGTTGTCCACTATATGTTAAGTAGCCTTGCCTTTTTGATTAACCCATAGATTGAAACCAAGAATACGAGTTGGAACTATAATCTGTAATGACTACCGTGAAGTAAATTAACCAAATGATTTTACACTTTACATCGTAAATTCAAAGAATGTTAATTTAATCTACATAACAATTTTAGGGATTTTTTCATGATGTAATTCTCAAAGATCTTTTTGAACCAAATTTCATAGAAGATACATCGCTATTCTAAGAGCACGATTAGTATGGTCTTACAAACATACTTTACTACACATATCCACGATTCTGCATATACCCAAACACACATACTTACAATGTAGAGTGCATAATTTGGAAGAAGGATTGTCGAGGAACCTAGGGATAGGCCAAACCATCGATTGACCGGTTAATGGTTCATCTCTTTTGGAACCCTAGGAAATCTAATTGGGACTGAAAATCGATGGATCTGCATTTGAATCTCTATTTGTTGTTCGTTGATGGCTAATTACATCCCTTTGGTTTCACAAACATCACTCGAGAAACGTCCATGGTTCCAAGATGGGTTTTTTTGTTTTAACCTACTAGTAGAAGAAAAGGGGAAAGGGGGGAGGGCAAGGGAAAAAGAAAAGGGGGGAAAGGGATGCGGGAGGGAAAAAAATCAAAAAGGAATGGTGAGAAATTTCTTTGCTAAATTAGATTTTATTAAAAAAATTTATTTTTATTTTAAAATAAATCTATAATGATAACTTTTAATTAATAGATGTTGTATTTGAAGTAATAAGTTTTAATATTAAGTTTTATTAAAATTTAAACTTAACTAGTATTAAACTTACTAATAATTATTGAGCTTGAGTTGATCTCGAGCAGACATTAAAATTCGTTTAACTTAAATGGTTGAATGTATAAGTATATACATATAACATATGTGTGGATATATTTATGTATGTTTGTATTAGCTATATGCCTTGAATCTTCAGTGACTCTTAATGAATTGTATTGGACTTCCATGGGCTTTAATGACTCATAATGAACTATATTATGCCTTAATGAGCTTTAGTGGCTCTTAATCAACTATGTTGTGCCTTGATGGGTCGCATTGACTTTGTAACTATTAATGAACCTACTTGAGTCTTCATGGGTTGTAGTGGGTGGTAATTAACTATATTGGACCTTAATGGGCTTTAGTGACTCCTAATGAACTTGATCAGGTCTTGATGGTCTTCAATGGTCTTAATGAACTATAATGGCCTTGACATATCATATTTGACTTTATGGTTGTTAATGAAGCTTATTGGGAATTTATAGGCTTCAATGGCTCTTAATAAACTTGATTACGTATTGATAGACTTTAGTGGCTCTTAATGAACTGTAATGGGTTTTGATTGACTGTCATAGGTGGTAACGAACTGTATTGGACCTTGATGGGTCTTAATGGACTCATTTGTTGTTAACAATCTGTATTGGGCCTTAATAGGCTTCAGTAGCTCTTTATAATTCTTTCAAGACTTCAATTAATGGAGCCAAATGTACATCAATGTCGTTCACAGGTTGTTTAGGACCTTGAATTGACAATGACATCATAATGTATTTACGTTTCATGCATAACCATGGTGGAAGATTGTAAATGCATAGAATCACCAACCAAGTACTATGACGACTGCTCATGCTTCTGAATGAATTTATTCCGTCAGAGCTAAGACCAAACCGAATATTTCTAATTTCATCGCTAAAATCTTTAAAGATGTTGTCGATATTTCTCCATTGAAGAGAATCCGCTATATGTCTAATCTTCCCATCCTTTTTACGATCTTCAGCATGCCAACGCAACATCTTTGCATAGTTGGTGTTTGCAAATAATCGTTTTAATCTTGGTATGATAGGCAAATACCACAACATTTTAGCGGGAGGGCCATCCTTTTGTTTTACATCACTATTGTCTTTTGTTCGGTTCTTTCCCTTATACCTCGATATACCACATATACGACACTCGTGTACATCAGCATCTGTATTCCTATACAACAATCATTCAAACATGCATGTATTCTCTCTATTTCCAATCCCATTGGACACATCAATTTTTTCACTTTGTATATCGAAACAGGTAATTGTTATCATCGGGAAGAATTTCATGCAAATTCTATAGCAAACTAGTAAAACTTTTGTCATTCCAACCGTTGCTTGCTTTTAAGTTAAACAGTTTCAGCACGGCTGAAAGTTTGGTAAACTTTGAACAACCAACATACAACGGTTTTTCGGAGTCAATCAACAATTGTTCAAATCCTCTCCATGTCTGAGTTATAGTTATCATCGGTGTCATTACAATCTCGATCGGTCGTGTAACTACAATTATCAAAATCCTCTCCATGTCAAATCCAACAGGTATACCGTTACATAAACCCACGTACGATAAGATGTTCTTTAATTAAACTATGACCACTATATTTACAAAAAATTCTACAATCCCGACAAGGACACGAAATTTCATTTTCTCCATTGTTCACTTGATTATTCTCAACAATCCATAAAGTGATCATGACGGACCAAGTATTCATTTGTAGCTCTTGGTATTTGGTACATCCAATCATAATGATCAATCTGTAATGTCAAAATAAAGTATTAATCATAAATGCATGCATGACATGATCTCAAAAGGCTGTAGGTGGCCATCCTAACCCAGTTTTTGAATATTTGGTCTCATATGTGAGTGCTTATAACAGACTGATTACTTAAGCAAAATCCAGCAACATTTCCCCTCAACTCCCCAAATATGTGTATAATAAAAACACATATTCGTAGGAGTAAAGGGAAACGTCTACCGAATTTTTCTTAAATAACCAATCCCTTATACACATTCACATCCTAAATGAGACAAGTATTCAACAAGCAGTCCCAAACAGGGGACTACCCGAAATTAATCTCTATTAGATCAAAATTCGGACGGGCGACCTAAAGGCATAAAACACATGAGCTTGTATAATAAATGCATGCAAGTTAAAGATTTTAGCAATTATGTACAAAATTAACAAATTAATGTGTAGTGTAGTATAGTACCTGATCACTATGCTCGGTAATTGATCAGTCCATTCTAATCGGTACGCCTATACGAAAAACAAGTTGTTGATCACATATATATAATTAGTATTACTTAAAAACATGATGTTAATGCATATAAAAGTAGTAATTAATGAACTAGTCGTTTCAGATGATGATCATACCTTACTTTTTGTGGAAAATAATGTCAAAAACCACCAAAAACCGCCAAAATCGTCACAAAAAAAGAGTTTTTTTTTCGAGAATTTGGTATTTATAGGGAAATCCTATGTACGGCCTTTTATACGCGGTTGTGTGTAACAAACCGCGTATAAAGGGATTAGTTTTATACGCGGTTGTTTATTAAAAACCGCGTACAAATGTTACCTTTTATACGCGGTTGTGTATTAAAAACCGCGTACAAAAGGTCACTTTTGTACGCGGTTTCTTGCTAAAAACCGTGTGTAAATGTGGCTTTTACACACGGTTTTGTTGGCAATAACCGCGTATAAAAGTGACCTTTTGTACGCGGTTTTTAATACACAACCGCGTATAAAAGGTAACCTTTGTACGCGGTTTTATGGAGCAACCGTTTGTAATTGTCGAGTACCCTTTCTACACGGTTTTTAATCCTGAACCGTGAATAAAACCTTATTTTTAGAAACAGTTTTAAATTGAACTGTGTACAAAGTTTCCAGATCCATCCTTTATACACGGTTGTTGGGTCTGAAATATGCTAAGTCTGGTTAGTACTGCTAAGTATTGAAGATTACTACTGCTGAAGACATTAGTGCTGCTACTTGAAGATATTACTACTACTAGTAGTATTAATATTGCTTGAAAGGTTAGTACTGCTAGGAGAATAGTTAGTACTGCTTGAAGAGTTAGTACTGCAAGATGGAAGATACTACTGCAAGCATGGTTAATACTGCTGTCGATAAGAAGATGCTAAAAGATTAATGCTGCTAATGTTGATAAGGATGATTTGTGCGAAAGACAAGGAGATAAAGATAATTATGGAATGGATACTGAAGATTATTTTTTCTTTAGTAATTATCTTGTAATCTGTTTTGTATATATAGTCTAGAAGTCTTAGATTATTAGATATACAGAGATATATACGTTTTTGTTTTTAGAGAGAATTAGCCTCAAGATTCTTAGTAGTCCTTTAATTAGAGAAGTATTGAACGTCTGTTGAGTCTGTTCAACAGATTGAGGTTTTGGTTGTAATCATTAAGTTAATTCAATATAACTTGTGATTTGATATACTGTTTCATTGATGTTTTGTTAAAGTGTTATTCCGCAACTTCTTTAACAAAAGTTTCTGAGTGTTTATTTAAATTCTTGTTTCGAATTTCGATCCTGACAAGTGGTATCAGAGCTAAGGAACTCAGAAAGCAATAATCATCATGGACGGATCACACGAATGTGTTATTGTTTCAAAGGTTCCCATGCTCAAACCTAATGAGTTTAACATGTGGAAAATCAGGATCAGGCAGTATATAATTCTTACAGACTACTCAATGTGGGACATCATTGAGAATGGTCCCTCCAATGAAGGAGAGATGGGAGCAGATGGAAAGAGACCTCCATGAAAGACTGATGGAGAAAGAAAGATGAGGCAGACTGAGATGAAAGCCTTGAGCACTCTGCTCTTGGCAATTCCTAATGAATATCAACATCAGTTTTGCAATTGTGCTGATGCCAAAATCTTGTGGAATGCTTTGGAGAAGAGGTTTTCAAGTACCAAAAGCACTAAGAGAAATCAGAAAGCAATTCTCAAGCAACAATATGAAAATTTTATGTCTACAAAGAATGAGTCTATGACTCAAACCTTTGATAGGTTCAACAAGTTGATTGGAGAATTGGACACTGTTGGTGTCAAGATGGACCAGGATGATGTCAACAGAAAGTTTCTAAGATCTCTTGGTGAAGAATGGGTAATGTATACAGTATCATTCAGGCAGAATGATAATCTGGAGGATAAGGAACTTGATGATCTCTACAATGATCTCAGGGTGTTTGAAGCAGAAGTTGAATCTAAGAAGAAGCCATCTGGATACTCTCACAATGCTACTCTCTTATCATCTACTACTGATTCTTTTGCAAACACAGAATCAGTTAGTGCTGCTTATGGCTCAAAACAGGATGGACTCAATGATTCTGTTTTGGAATCATTCCTTGCTAGTCATGCTAAATCTTCTCTTATTAATGATGATCTGGAGCAGATCAATGTTGATGACCTTGAAGAGATGGATATCAAGTGGAAAATGGCAATGCTCACCATGAGAATCAAAAGATTCATTAAAAGAATAGAAAGAAACAACTTTTCCATGAGAAAAGAAGATGGTGCTGGATTTGACAAATCCAAAGTGGAATGCTACAAGTGTCATAAACTAGGGCACTTTGCAAGAGAATGCAGAGGAGGAATCTCTCAACAGCATGAGAGAAACAATCAACAATCAAAGTCCACCAACTACAACAACAACTGGAACCCATCTCAAGCACTTGTCTCACAAGATGGAATGGGATTTGATTGGAGTGATCAAGAAGATGAGGCAATTCAAAATCAAGCATTGATGGTTGAGGTTTCAGAGTCTTCAAGCACTGTAATTCCCACAGAGGTAAAATCTAAACTTTGCTCTAAAGCCTGTCTTGAAACTGTTAAGAAGTACAGGAATCACAATCAGAGCATGTGTGATGATCTTAAAAGGTTGGAGAAACATAGGAGAGAGTCTAATTTGATCATTGTGAATTTTGAAGAACAAATTAAGGCATATCAGGCCAATGAACTTCAACATTCATATGATCAAAACTATTGGAAGTGGGAGAAGAAGGAGTTAGAGATTAAGCTAGAGAGGGCTAGAGAAGAATGTGAGAAAGCCAGAAGTGAATTTGAGAAGGCCAAATTAGACATTGAGAAATTTTCCAATGCCTCTAAAGCAATGGACACTTTACTCAAATCTCAAGTTCATTACAAACTGAAGATAGGTATAGGATACAATAACACCCCTCCACCTTACAACAACAACTATATTCCACCCACCTAAGACCTCTTAGAAAGGCAAGATAAGATTGACTTACCTGCAGGAGCCACAGAGGTAGATCCACTAGACAGTGTAGTGGTTGAGTCAGAATCTGAAGAAGAGAACACTGAGGATAAGAATAAGGAAGACCAGAAAGAAATTTCCCTAGAAAACCATATTCTTACAAATGAAAGGGGGGGGGGGGTAAACTATTTGTCAAGAGTGAAAAAGTGGAGAAGTCTAAGATTGGGGAAGAGACTGTTAAGAGTGAGAAAGCTGAGACCTTCAGAAAAGGGAAAGAAAAGTTACAGGGAGATCACTATATGCAAACTACTGTTGTAAATCCCTGTACTTGTCAACAGATCAAGCCCCATCAACATGATAAAATAAAGGGAAATCAGAGAAACAGAAATAACCAGTGGGCTCAAAAACAAGGAATTGATGTAAGCAAAATAAATAGACCAAAGCCTTGTTTTATTTGTGGCAAGTTAAATCATTTAGCCAAACACTGTTATTTCAATCCTATTAACCAAAGAATTACTTTTCAAAGAAAAATACAAAATTCTGTTGGTTATAAGAAGCAATCAAGAAGATCAAGGAATCACATGACTGAGAATGTGAGAACAACACCAATGAAGACTGGTACTGCAAAATCTTATATTCAGAATAAGTTTGCTAAAACAAAAGAAGATATTCCAAGCAAATCAAGGAGTAACATAAAGAATAAGAAAGCAAACAAATGTGTCTTAATTTGGGTCCCAAAAGAAACTAAACCTGTTAGTACTGCTACCTCAAATAGTACTTCTAACAGAAATAGTGCTGCTGATAGCAATACTACTGCTGACCAAGTTAGTACTGTTAATAAAGTTAGTACTGCTGACCAAATTAGTACTACTAATAAGGATAGTACTGTTAACAAAGTTCGTGCTGCTGACCAAGTTAATACTGCTAACAAGGATATTACTGCTACCAGTGTTAATACTGACAAGCCTATAATTAAGACAAAGTATTCCAGCCATGAGATTCCTGACTCTGATCATCTCATCAAGACTAAGCTTAATGAATATGAGTATGTTGATGAGAAAGGGCAACCCAAGACCACTTTGGCTTGGGTTCCCTCAAGAAACTAACTGTTTTATCTTATGTGCAGGGTAACCAACAGCTCAAGGGGAAGAGCATTTGGCATGTAGATAGTGGTTTCTCTAGGCACATGACAGGTAACATGTCCTGCCTTCAAAATTTCAAAATGTTTGATGGAGGACGTGTTGCTTTTGGTGACAATCCAGCAGGAGGTAAGATAAGTGGTAAAGGTATGGTTTCAAAAGGTAAGATGACTTTTGAAGATGTTTACTATGTTGAGCAATTAAGATACAACCTGTTGAGTGTATCACAGGTCTGTGACAAGAAACATAGTATATTATTTAGTGATACTGAATATATTATCCTTGCTTTAGGATTCAAGGTAGTTGATGAAAATATGATACTACTTAGAACTCCTAGAAAGGATAATGTTTATTGTTTGTACTTAGAGAGTGTTTCATCTGATTCATCACTTAATTGTCTATTTTCAAAAGCTTCTTTAGATGAATCATCCCTTTGGCACAGAAGGATGTGTCACATGAATTTTAAAACTATGAACAATCTTGTGAAAAACAACCTTGTGATAGGTTTGCCTCAAAAAGTGTTTTCATGTGATGATCATTGTGTTGCATGTCTTAAAGGCAAGCAGCACAAAACTTCTCATAAGTCCAAAGAAATAAACACAATCTCCTCACCCCTTCAGTTATTGCATATGGATCTCTTTGGTCCTACAAATGTGATGAGTATTGGTAAGAAATCCTATTGCTTAGTCATTGTTGATGACTTCTCTAGATTTACTTAGGTATATTTTTTGAGGACTAAGGATGAGACAAGTGGACTGATCAAATCCTTTGTCCTTAGGATTGAAAACCAAACAAATCTAAGAGTTAAAGTCATCAGATCTGATAATGGAACTGAGTTTAAAAATAGTGACTTAAACAGCTTTTGTGAGACTAAAGGTATTGAGAGACAATTCAGTGCTCCTAGGACTCCTCAACAAAATGGTGTTGCTGAGAGGAGAAATAGGACATTGATTGAGGATGCTAGATCTCTATTGGCAGATTCAAAATTACCCATTACTTTTTGGGCAGAAGCAGTTAATACTGCTTGTTATGTCCAAAATAGAGTTCTAGTAGTCAAATCCCAAGGTAAGACACCTTATGAACTTTTCAAAAAGAAGAAACCTTTTATTGGATTTTTCAAACCTTTTGGGTGTCCTTGCACAATCCTCAATACCAAATCTCATTTAGGCAAGTTTGAAAGCAAAGCTGAGGATGGATTCCTTGTTGGATACTCCTCTCAGAGTAAGGCATATAGAGTTTTCAATAGTTCTTCCAGGATTATAGAGGAAAGTGACAATGTCAAATGCAATGAGAACACACCAAATCCAATTGGTGCAGGTCCTGATTGGCTATTTGACATTGATTCACTAACTAATTCTTTGGGTTTTAGTAATGTACAAATTGCAGGAACAAGTTCAGAAAAGGTACAAGCAAAGAAACCAGACGGATTCTGAACCAGAACAGGCTGAAGAGGATAAAGGTGATGAAG
This sequence comes from Arctium minus, assembly GCA_954870635.1. Lineage (NCBI taxonomy): Eukaryota > Viridiplantae > Streptophyta > Magnoliopsida > Asterales > Asteraceae > Arctium > Arctium minus. Next base: position 102,641,505 of record OX941080.1, on the reverse strand, counting down.
AGGTTAAATGTGATAAAGAGGATGTTCATCCTTCAGGTTCAGAAAACACAGGTCCTGAAATGCCCACATTGTCAGAAGATGATACTGATGAAGAAAATTCTTCAGTATTTGGTGGAAACACTCCTGAAAAGAATGACTCTAATCTGGATGCAAATATTAATGAGGAGGCTGCCCATTAAACAAGAACTCAGAAGAATCATCCTCCTTAGTTGGTGATTGGTGATATCAATTCTCCAATAATCATAAGGCATCAAAGTAAGATAGGAGGATTGAAAGACTTACATTCAGGGTTATTGTCCTGTTTTCTATCCCAGATTGAACCCAAGAAGGCATATGATGCAATGAAAGACCCAAGTTGGATAGAAGCAATGCAAGAGGGGCTGCTGCAGTTTGAGCTGCAAAATGTGTGGGATCTGGTTGACCTTCCTCAAGGACAAAGGGCAATTGGAACTAAATGGGTTTTCAGGAATAAGAAAGATGAGAGAGGAATAGTGATAAAGAATAAGGCCAGACTTGTGGCACAAGGGTACACACAAGAAGAAGGGATAGACTATGAAGAAGTGTTTGCACCAGTAGCCAGAATTGAGGCAATTAGGTTGTTTCTAGCCTATGATTCTTTCATGAAGTTCAGAGTATATCAGATGGATGTTAAGAGTGCATTCCTATATGGGAAAATTGAAGAAGAAGTGTATGTTTGTCAGCCTCCAGGGTTTGAGAATCCTAACTTTCCTGACAGAGTATACAAACTAAAGAAGGCACTCTATGGGCTACATCAAGCACCAAGGGCATGGTATGACACTTTGTCTACCTATCTCTTGGAAAATGGTTTTGAAAGGGGAATCATTGACAATACCCTTTTCATTAAAAGGAAGAAGAAGGACATCCTGCTTGTTCAGATCTATGTGGATGATATCATCTTTGGATCCACAAAAGATTATATATGCAAGGAGTTTGAGGACCTGATGCACAAAAGATTCAAGATGAGCTCTATGGGTGAACTCACATTCTTCCTTGGGCTACAGGTTAAACAGAAGAAAGATGGCATTTTCATAAGTCAATCCAAGTATGTGCAGGATATACTTACAAAGTTTGGTTTTTCAGAAGCAAAGCCTGAAAGCACACATATGGAAACACACAAACAGATTACTGCAGATCTTGAGGGGGAGGATGTGGATGTTCATCATTATAGATCTATGATAGGCTCCCTCATGTATCTAACAGCTTCAATACCAGACATTATGTTTGATGTCTGTGTGTGTGCCAAATTTCAAGTGAGGCCTAAGCAATCTCACTTTCAAGCAGTCAAAAGGATCTTCAGATATCTCAAAGGACAACCTAGGTTGGGTCTTTGGTATCCTCATGATTCACCATTTGATCTGCTTGCATATTCTGATAGTGATTTGGGTAGTGCAAACTTGGATAGAAAGTCAACATCAGGAGGATGTCAGTTTTTGGGTGCAAGACTAGTTTCATGGTAGTGTAAAAAGCAAACCACAGTGTCCACCTCTACAACAGAAGCAGAGTATATAGCTGCTGCAAGCTGCTGCTCACAGGTGCTATGGACTCAGAATCAGATGTTGGACTATGGTATTACTTTTCTTCACACTCCCATCTTCATTGATAACAACAGTGCTATAAGCATTGTTAATAATCCAGTGAAGCACTCAAAAACCAAACATATAGAAATCAGGTACCATTTTATTAGAGATTGCAATGAAAAGAAGTTAATTCAGGTTTTGAAAGTACACACAAGTAACCAATTTTCTGATCTATTCACCAAAGCTTTTGATGTAGGTAGATTCACATTCTTGGTCACAAGTGTAGGCATGATAAACACTGAATAAGCCTCTTTTGATTTTCTTTATGTACCATTTCTGTATAGCTTCTTTCATGCTTACTTTCTCATATTGTATTGTTGATGGTGCTGCTAACTATTTGTGTTTAAGTGTTTCAGATTACCTTGCTGATTAGAAACTTGGTACTTCTGGTTAAGTTAATACTGCTCTCACTATTAATCCTGCTGACAGTTCAAATATGGTTAAGAATGGTTACTAATGCTAGGTCGTTTATACTGCCATTCCAAAGTTACTACTGCTTTCCTTATTTCTACTTCCAGACAGTGTTAATACTGCTGGTATGTGTTAATATTGCTAGTCTGTGTTAATACTGCTGGTATGTGTTACTACTGCTTATATGGGTTAATATTGCGGGTTTGTTAATGCTGCTAGGGTACTTAGTACTACTTTTAACTGAAACCCTCCACCTATAAATACCCTCTCTGACCGCCAAAACCCAAACAGCTTTTTGAATTTCCAACGAGTTTTCATCCTCTCTCTCTCTCTCTCTCTCTCAAATTCTTGCTTTCCAGTGCGTAATCCCTAGTGCTATTTCGAAAAACAAGACTCGATCAACACGATGGCAGGACTGGATTTCGTTGATGACCACAATGAACTTGCAATGCTGCAGAAACCCAAACAAGCTGAGGGTTTTGATGAAATTGTGGATTTTCTGAAAGCATCACACATTGCCTATGCACTCACAGTCAATCCCACCATCTATGTGGAACACATGCGACAGTTCTGGGCAAACGCATCCATTCAGACCATTGATGGAACTCAACTCATTCAATCACGGGTCTGTGATAAACCTATCCAAATCACAGAAGCCTGCATTCGCACTCATCTACGTCTAGATGATGCCTCAGGTATTACTTCTCTTTCAAAGGAAGATCTCTTCCAAGAAATTGGCAGAATGGGGTATGAAGGTCCTACTAAGGTCTACAAGTTTTTCAAAAGCAAATTTTCACCTCAGTGGAGATTCTTTGTTCATACTCTTCAACATTGTTTATCTCGCAAGACAACTGGATGGAGTGAGTTTAGCAGTACAATAGCTTATACTCTTGTTTGCTTAGCTACCTCCAGAAAGTTCAATTTTTCTCAAATGATTTTCTATGATTTGATGTCAAACTTGGATACCAAAACCAAAACCAAAAGATTCTATATGTATCCAAGGTTTGTGCAAGAAGTACTGAACAATGAATTGACGGATCTACCCTCTTTTCAAGAGGTGTATGTACCTAAACCTCCCAAAGGGAAGGTATTTTCCAACATGAGAAGACCTAGTAAGGACTTCTCTGGAACAGACACACCATTGTTCTCTACAATGATGGTTGTGTCCCATTCCCATGGTGAGGCATCAGGGTCACAACCCATATCTGACCAACCCACTGATGACCTACCCACACCATTCATTTCAAATGATCCTCCTCAGATCCTTACTGATAAGCCAATTCCCTCAATCTCTCAAATCTATGTAAGGAAAAAGGTACAGAAGGTTCCTTCCCTTCATGTATCTACACCCCAAAAGCCTACAAACCCTCTGATGGAGCATTCTCCATCAGAGAATATCCAAAGGGAATCTACAGGGGTGTCTCCCAACCCCAAGAAGGTGCTCTCTAAGGAGAAGGATGAGCATGTGGGCAGTAAGGCTCACACTACTGATTCTGCACAAGGTGTGGATCAGGACAGTGTGAACATCACTAAGACCTTCCCCACGGTAACTTTGGATGAGAAATCATCTAAGGGTCTCAGGTGTCAAGAAACCAAGGGGGTAGTAGGTGCTTCTGCTAGGCAGAAGGCCTATACTAAAAGATCCAAGGATCCTTCAAGGGTGCTCAACATACCTAAAGGAGGTGAGGACATATATACCTATGATGAAATGATGGAAACCATTGGAAATGTGAACTTGGATGTCATCAATCAGGGCTTGGAGATAAAGGAGCTGAAAAAGGTGATCACTTCTCAACAAGTGCAGATAACCAAACTCAAGAAGATGGTACTCAGCTTGGTACACAAAAAGAAGAGAAAGCAATATGTCCTGAAGAAAGGGGAAGTGCTCATGATGCTTCCAAAAAGGGGGGAGAATCAAGAAGCTGAATGTGAGAAGGAAAGCTCAGTTGGCATGGAATTTCAGTTTGAGGGGGAGAAGGTTGAAGCAGAAACAGAAAAAGCAACAGAAACTTTTGTAAAAGCAGCAGAAACAACAGAGAAAGAAGCAGAAACTGTAGAAGCAGCAGTAACTACTGAACCAGCAATAGAAACTGCTAAAGCAGTAGAATTAGAGACAGCAGCAGCAGAAACTGGTAGGGGTGTGCAGAAAGTCAACCGATCCAATAGGAACCGACCGATCCAATAGGAACCGACCGACAATGATTGGATATCAATTGTAATTGGATCGGATCGGATCGAAAATTTTGACATCCAATTGGATCGGTTCGGTTCTTGGATGATGGTCCATAACCGAACCGAACCGAACCGAATTCACCATCCAATACCAACCGACCGAACCGAACCGATATAAACCGACCAAATACTAATTATTAATATAAAATTATATTGTTTATATATAAATTTATAAAAATTATGGAATATTATATTATATTTATATATATGAATTGTTGTAGATTGGATTTAAAACATTGGATGGATCTCATCCGATCATCCATCGGATGTCGGATGGATACAATCCGATCATCCATTGGTTGGATCCAATTCGATCCAATGGACATCCAATAAAAATTTCAATTGGATGGAACCGAACCGATCCAATCATCCATTGGATTGAAAAAATCCAAGATCCAATGGATGATTGGATCGGTTCGGTTGGAAAAATCCAACATCCAATGGATGATTGGATCGGTTCGGTTGGGCTCACATCCATTGGATGTCAACCGATGAACACCCCTAGAAACTGGAATGTCTAGAGAAGAAATAGAGATTGCAGAGACTCTGATGAAGGCAAAGCATGACACTCCTAAGGCCACTCAAAAGGCTAAGGGAGTGGTGATCAAATAAGGAGTCCTAAAGAAGAAAAAGAAAGAGGTCAGTATGTTAGAGGCCAAGAAGAAAGGCAAAGAGAAGATGGTTGAGCTTGTGAAACCTGCAAAGAAGAAGAAACAAATAGATTTGGATGCAGAATTGGCAAAGGAGTTAAATATACAGTTTGAGAAGGAACTTGAAAAAGAGAATGAAATCCAAAAAGCTAAAGACAGAAAGCTTGCCTTAGATCTGGCAAAAAGGCTCAATGAAGAATACCAGAAGAGCTTGAAAACTGTTGCAAAGAGGATGACTATGAAAGCTTCAAAGAAAAGACAACCTTCAAAGACCTTTCTAGCTACACAAGAAAGAAGAAAAATGATAAACTTCTTGAAAGGATCTGTTGGAGTGCCTGAAGGGATGTTTACCAAAATGTCATTTGGCAGAATAGAAGACTTATACAAGAAGGAGATTGCCAAGCTTCAAGGAGACTTCAGTCAGAGGGTTGAATTTGAAAGGAAGATGAAAGAAAGACATGATTTGAACATTCAACAGCCGTTCTCTGACAGTGAAGAAGGCACTCCTACAAAAGAAAAGATAGAAGTCAAGAAGAAAGAGACTTTAGCTCAGAAGATTGGAGCTATTAAAAGAATGAAGTCAATTGCTCCAAAGAAAAAGGCAAAAAGGCCTAGAACTGAGGAAGGTGAGACAGAGCAGAAACAAGCAGAGCATGTTCAAACTCAAGAAAAGAGTCAAGAGCAATCAAGTCAACAGCCTTCAGAACAGTCAAGACAATCTGATGAGCAGTGTGACTTGTATATGACTGTGACAGATGAAGAACCAGTGAAAGCAGATCCTATCTCAGTGAAAGCCCCAGAGATCATTCATTGGGATACTTTGATGGATAAAGGCAAAGAATACTTCAGAATCAAAAGAATGGGTGACAAGTTTGAGGTTTATTCAACCTGGGGTAAGATAATCAGAAGTTGTACCAGATATGATTTGGAAGAAATGTACAAGGTTGGATTGAATCTGTATGATGATCTGTTAAAAGGTTCAGGGATGAGAATTACAAAGATGGCTCTAGAATATCTGTGCATGATGTTTGATCCTGCCAAAGTCGAATATCTTATCAAATATGTGCACAGAGAAGGATTTAAAAGCATTGATCACTGGATGCTCATTGAAAGATCAGGAGTATATGTCATAACCATTGATAAAAGCTTTCATGAGTACTACTTGGTTGATAAGGTGTATGACCACAGCAAAGTAAAGTTGGAAGGAATGCTGAAAGCTAAGTTGGTCTGCCCTAAAGGTTCAGAAATGGCAAGAATTGTGATTAGAAGAACCATTAATCAAAGTGTAGGATTGGATCCTAATCTGGGAAATTGAGCAGTTATTTTGAAAGCATCATGAAGACCTTTATGCTGAGGAACTTAACTTCTTGTTTACAAAAGTTAAGTTAGGGGGAGATTGTTGGGTCTGAAATATGCTAAGTCTGGTTAGTACTGCTAAGTATTGAAGATTACTACTGCTGAAGACATTAGTGCTGCTACTTGAAGATATTACTACTACTAGTAGTATTAATACTGCTTGAAAGGTTAGTACTGCTAGGAGAATAGTTAGTACTGCTTGAAGAGTTAGTACTGCAAGATGGAAGATACTACTGCAAGCATGGTTAGTATTGCTGTCGATAAGAAGATGCTGAAAGATTAATGCTGCTAATATTGATAAGGATGATTTGTGCGAAAGACAAGGAGATGAAGATAATTATGGAATGGATACTGAATATTATTTTTTCTTTAGTAATTATCTTGTAATCTGTTTTGTATATATAGTCTAGAAGTCTTAGATTATTAGATATACAGAGATATATACGTTTTTGTTTTTAGAGAGAATTAGCCTCAAGATTCTTAGTAGTCCTTTAATTAGAGAAGTATTGAAAGTCTGTTGAGTCTGTTCAACAGATTGAGGTTTTGGTTGTAATCATTAAGTTAATTCAATATAACTTGTGATTTGATATACTGTTTCATTGATGTTTTGTTAAAGTGTTATTCTGCAACTTCTTTAACAAAAGTTTCTGAGTGTTTATTTAAATTCTTGTTTCGAATTTCGATCCTGGCAACGGTTTTTTGTAAAAACAACAAAAACCGTGGATGATTAGGCGCGTATAAAAATCATATTTGTAGTAGTGTTCATCTGGTTGCTGTCGAACAGAAAGCTTCTGCTGTTGTGTTTATGTTCGGCATTTCCAGAAGTTGTCCATAATTAATTCCACGAACTTCCAGATTTTTGTCTTGTTCAATCAGAGTTGATGTTGGTACATTTTTACATTTAGAAGAGAACCACAGAGGTTGTGGAGAGAAACGCAGAGGCTTCCAAACCCTCTGTGGACATACAGAAGCAAATCACAGAGCCTCTGTGTGCAATATTCCAGAAGCCCATGAAGCTGCAGATTTGTCATCAGAGAAGCTCTGAATATGCAGAGTTGTGCTACTCAGGAGATTGACGCAGAAGTCGATCAGAGATGAGCAGAGGCTCTGGCCAGAGGTATCAGAGGCTCTGGCTATAGGTATCAGAGGCTCTGGACATACAACCACATTTCTGACACAAAGAGTTCTGTCCAGAGGTTTCGAACTCTATTCTAGAACCGTACAACAACTCTCGCTTGATATTAAACGTCCATCTTACACCAATCTGAATCATTTGGTTTCTAAGATTTTGAAGCATGTTGCTGTGTTTAATGAGCTCAACCAGATTTGTGCAGATCTCCAATGTAAATCTGTTGTGTACAAGTATATGCCGGAGCTACAGATTCTTGTTTGTCATGTACAAATCAACTCGATCAGCTGCATCAGAAATTGTTCAGAGATATGCTTAGGTTGGTATGCGCAGAGGCTGCAACAGATTAATCAAGTTAATCACAGAGATGCTCTTATTCATGCTCAGTGGCACGTGCAGAAGTTCAGAGGCAGAAAGTTCACATCAGAGGCTGATGCACAGAGCCTCTGTAGGTTGTCCAGATGTTTGCATGCAGAAGTGATTCAGAGAAGCTCTTAAGAGGCACATGCTCTTAAGTTGTCCACAAAGCCTTTGTGGACCAAATCCTCTGAAGATCAGCAAACAGAGAGGAGGACCAGAGGTAGACCCAAGAACGCATATCAGAGGTCGATGGTCCAGAGATCTCAATGAGCCAAGATCCCAAAGCCCGAATTTTTCGAATTTTCTGACAGCATTGCGCTGATTCAGAAACACATGCACAACTTTTTACTCGAAGCTCCAAATGACATGAGCCCAGTTGAGTTAGATTTCTAAAACACATACATACGACTTTTATGTTTTGATTTTTCTCAAGTTTCGTGACCTGATATGCAAGAATCAGTGTCAAAGTCTGCGTTAGAGTGCTGGACCGAAAGCATTGCATTTCACTCATGCTCTTTCCGCTTTCAAGAATGGTGTTCTCTCGTCAGTTCTTCATGGTTTCAAGCTACATATGTGACACATTGTTTGTAACTCCCTCCTCCGTTATTCAAGTTTAAGGCTCGGTGCTGAACGCTTACTCAACAGGATCTTAAGAGTCAAATTTTCTGTTTTGACGACCGTTATGCGCAGCTGTGGTAAAACTGGCACAAATCACTCATTTTTCTTCCAAAATGGATGAATCAAAGCTCGTTGAAAATCTAAGAGGCTGACGTTCAATGTGAATGTTTTATGTTTTCTCTCAATCAGACTCCTTGATGGTCAAAAACAGAGGTGAAGTTGAGACATGAAAGCTGGACAAATTGGGATAATTCATCTAAGTCTTTCAAGAATATGAGCCTACATTTGAGGGGGAGCTTATGATGCTTTGAAGACTCGAAGAACGGCACACGAAAGCTTCTAAATAAAACAAGGGGGAGACTATATGATGATGCTTTATTTATAAAACATTAGGGGGAGATTGTTAGATTAAATTAGCCCTAAATGGGCTTTTTAAAGAATTGTATTTTGGGCTTTTTAAATAGTTGTGTGGGCTTTGAGCCTTTTATTTGTAAATGGGCCCTATATAAAGGTGCCCATGGCTCCTTTGATCATTAAGGTTTTTGGAGAGAACACAGTTTACACACATGGAATAGGTTTTTCCATGAGAGTCATTTAATGTTTAGTGTGGTGTTCTTCCAATTTCCCCTCCATTGATCATCAATCAAAGCATATGAGATGAGTTCTTGATTATTATGTTCTTAATTTTCATCTTATCTCTACATTATATGGAGTATCTTCAATTGTTTGTCTAAAATGGGATCTAACAACTTTCCATAGTGATAACTTAAGTCCCTGTACTTTGCATATTGACAACTTAGTCATTGTACTTTGCATAGTGACAACTTAGGTCCCTACACTTTGCATAATGACATATTAGGTCCTAGTACTATCCATAATGACATATTAGGTCTCTGTACTTTGCATAGTGACAACTTGGGTTCCTGTTAGGGGTGAGAAAAACCCGACCAAACCCGAGAAAACCGAAAAACCGACCCGAAAAACCCCGAAACCCCCTTGTTAGAGTTAAGTTAAATTCAAGATTAAAAGAGGGTCTAAAGTTTAAATGTTTGTAAAGTTTGGGTGTTTAGTTTGTAATTGAGTTGTAAATTCAATGGATCATGTTGACCATATATATAGCAGGTCAAAGTGTTCTAAGTCATATAGAACACACACGCACCTATAGAGTAAGAACACCATAGAAACACATACATAGAGCTTATTGAATATGCACTAAATAGGTATATGACTTGATGTAGATTGTGATTGATCAATAAACAAAGTGTTTCTAAATCAATTGTGTATTGAATGTGAGTTAGAATCTGGAATATCAATTGGTATCAGAGCCTAAATCGAAGATCAATTCATCGATACGATCGAGATCATAGTTTTTTTTATGGAACAGTAACTTCGCATGATCAGTTTATGAGATTTTTTGATTTGGTGCTTAATTAATCGAGCTTTGAAGTTAAATTGATTCAGAGATTAGTGTCGAATCACAGAGAGTCAATTACAATGTTCAATTTCAATTTCTTTGGAAGAATTAATCGAATTTGAGGTTTTTGGTTCGAAAATTGTAATACTCTGTGTTGATATTGAATTTTGCTATTGAGTGCTTTCGAGACAAGATCATCAAATACAAATGTGCTCAGATATTGATTTCGAACATGGATACAAAATTTCAGACTCAAATTCGAAGAATTGAAGGAAAATTTGAATATTTTTGAAGTTTAAACTCAAAAACAATCGTAGATCTACAGAATTCGCATGATTTTTTAAGAACTCGCATGAAGAATTCGTATGGTGAATCATTGAGTAATTCGCATGATGAAACATCCTTAGACACAACAAATTTTCTAAGTCAGGAATTCGCAAGTAGCTATATGCGAAAAGTGGAGAATTCACATGTCACTATGCTCAAGTTGTGTGCGAATTATGAAGAATTCGCAAGGCACATTGTGCGAAATGTCAAGAATTCGCATGATGCTATGTGCGAGAAGTGGCTTCCAGGATGAAATTTTTTCTAAGTATAGAATTCGCTTGATATGATATGCGAGAAGTTCAGAATTCGCACATAGGCGTATGCAAAATGTAATAATTCGCACGCAAGCCTATGCGAATTGTTGGGATTTCAGCTAAAGCCTCATGCGAATTGTGCCCTTAAAAGATTTATGGTCTGCGAATTGTTCATTATGCGAAAAGTTTTTGTATGTTATGCGAAAAGTTGTTGTTCTGAGCCCATTTTGCTACAAGTTTGCCCTGTTCCCGAGATTTTCCGCGTAATGCATATGTGACATCATTCCTATCTTCTGTTGGTCGCATATTTTTAGCAACTGATCTAAATTTTCATGAGTGCTCATGCTTGTCAATATTTTCAGATACTAGATGTTTGGATTTAGTCTCTGATTGTATTGGATTAGCAATCAGAGTATCTGCAATCATCAGCCTGGAGTACTTCTTTACGATGTTAGACCTTTGAGTGCTCTTAATCGTTATTCTGACCTGATCAATTAGAAGTATGAGTGACTGCAATCATTGTTTTGATTCTTTGGTTGTGATTCGGAATTTTGAGTGCTTATAATCATCCAGTTGATTCATGATGAAAAGAACTTTGAGTTCGATCGTTCAGTGTTCTGGAAAGCAGTTAGAAAATGAGCGTCTTTCATCAGTTGTGGAACAAATTTCAAAATAATCTTCTAATCCTTGCATAGTAATGTTTGCTACAAGATGCTTCCTCCTACAAGCTGGTCAGAATAAGTTCTTAAGTTGAATTCCTATTCAACTTGTCGTTTAAAGACAGATCCGGTATTGTAAACTGAAGATGCACTTTGGTTGTCACATCATAATTCACACATTTCTTTCTTGTGGGCATAACGAATGTGTTGGATTTACAAGAGTTAAAATTTTTCTTTGTGTGCACTCAGTCGAGGTTATTATCTACATCAGATTTGATATTAAAGTTGAAACTCTAAGGATAAGAGCTATTTTCAAGGGGGAGCCGGAGTTGTTTTGAAGTTTAAGCAACACTAAGTTTTCTAAAGAAATCAAGGGGGAGAAGAGCTGAAGCTTGAATATGATGATTCCTTTACAAAACTTAGGGGGGGAATGTTAGAACATAAAATGATCTTTATTTATAAGTTTTGTAAAGTCATCATTTAAGTTGTAGTTTGGGCCTTGTAATAGCTTTGGGTTTGGGCTTATATGTAAACAAGGGTGTGAGGGTATATATAGGATTTGTTTGTATTGTTTGTAGTTAACTTTCATTTTTCAAGTCATCTTTTTCTTTCTCTTTATCTTCTTTTCATCTTGAGAGACCTGTTCTTTCAGTTCAGTAATCTTCTTTTGAAGCTCAGCATTATCTATTTCCAAATCCTTTCTTTTTCTTTCAATCTTCTTCATATCCTCTTGAGTTCTTGAGTTTTCTTTCTCTTGGGTTGCTTTCTCTTTCAACATGTTTATCTCGACCTCAAGTGAACTGTGTGTTCTAGTGAGAGAATTATTCTGCTCTCTCTAGTTTGTGAATAAAACAAACATTTCCTCCCAATCCTCTTGTTAATTCTTCATATATCAAATTAGCTGTGATCTATGGACCTAACACCCCTGATCCACATAGCCGAAACTAACCCGATCTCCGAAATCCAATTTTTTTTTACCAGTTACTCGGTTCGGGTAGGGTCTCTATGCCATTAATCTGAATCCGTCTGAACCCGGAATAAGCAAATTTATTAATATTTTTTCTAATTTTTATGTATTTATTTTTCCTAAAACCTAATCAAATATGTCGACTAAATTTTGGATTTTTGGATTTTATGTTTAGTTTAATCTTTAAAGTTTGAAATTTGTTTTTTGGAGTTTAAATTTATTTTAATCTTTAATGTTTAAGCACGAAGAATGAAGAGTTGAGAGTCGAGACATTGTAAGTTCATAACTATTATATGTAAGAGTAGATTTGTTAAGTTTTGATTCATAGTTTTTTACTTTATAAAATCTGAAAAATTTAGCTTTAATTTTTTTTAAAATTTTTGGTGTACAGGACGAAAGTTTTACTAATGTACGTGATAGAGGAAAAAAAATATTGCATCAACCCAAAACCTGACCCGATTAAACCCGAAACTCGACGTTCCCCGAAATCCAAAATCGCCCAAACCCGCTTTTGATATTCGGAGGCTATATGTCAAACCCAAAACCCGATCAGATTAAGTGTTTTCACCCCTGACTCGACCCGACCCATGCTCACCCCTAGTTCCTGTATTTTGCATAGTGACAACATAGGTCCATGCACTTTGCATATTGACATAGGTCCTAGTACTTTCCATAATGACATATTAGATCTCTGTACTTTTCATAGTGACAACTTAGGTCCCTATACTTTACATAATGACATATTAGGTCCCAATACTTTGCATTTTGGCAGATAAGGTCCCTATACTTTGCATAATGAGATATTAGGTATCTATACTTTGAATAGTGACAACTTAGGTCCCTGTACTTTGCATAAAGTCATATTAGGTCCCAGTACTTTTCATAATAACATATTAGGTCCCTATATTTTGCATATTGACAACTTAGGTCCTTGTACATTGCATAATGTCATATTAGGTCCCAGTACTTTTCATAATAACATATTAGGTCCCTATATTTTGCATATTGACAACTTAGGTCCCTGTACTTTGCATATTAACAACTTACGTACTTGCACTTTGCAAAATGACATATTTACTGTTTGGGTCAAAAATCCACGCCCACGACATATGATATTCTTACACACGACCTGTCTTGTATTAAGATAAGGTCCTATCGACCAAACATATCTATAACATTTGTCGACACTATTTTTGTCGTCGGTCAGATATTAGTCACACGACCGTCGCAAGATTACCATGATTACACTAACGTACGACCCAACGTTCTTCCATTTGATTATTTAATGCAGGTTTAATGCTCTTAAAGACCAAAGGCTATAACCGACCAAATCCATTAAAGTCATTATGGAGCCTCGACTGTTACAAAGACACATTTATAAAGATCAAAGACAATAAATATACACCTACAACTACATCTACAATATCTGAACTCCAATATTACAGGCTACAAAGAATTTTCATAAGCTCTCTTCCTTGAAATACACGATAGCAATCTTATACACACGACAGAAGTGTTTCACGCGCGATCTATACTGGCTATTAGCTCATACACTTGTGTATAGTATTTATCGTGTAAAACTCTGTAATACATAAGGACGTCGCCCCTGTTTGGCGATCATAGTACTCGACGACCTCTATTAGTCGTCCGCGGTTTTTTCCTCGTTGAAGTTTTTCTGCGTCACCAAATCTCTTGTCTCTTTACTTTATTTATTGTCGCACGTCTTGTCACTTTGTTACTTTCTTTAGTTGGATAAAGCTCCACACCGACCTTAAATCTTCCGTTGGACGATTTTTGGCATCAGCAGTTTGGCGCCCACCGTAGGGCCCCATCTAAAGAAAATCCTCGATAATCGTACGCCATACTAACAATTTCCTCGAGTGTCTTTTTTCTACAAGATAATGGTCAATCCACAGGGGACTTATGAACACATCATCGCTCAGATGGACATGGAATTGATAGCTGCACGCACACGAAACGATGAGTTGACCAATCAGAGCTTAAGAGCAGCTGAAGCCATCGCATCGTTGAGAAGTCAAAATTCGAATGGTGCATCAGGACCACAAAACTGTGTCAGACCATCTTGCATGCATTGGTCGAGGCCTACACCTCGCAATTATGCAAGACCTCCATTCCCTAGCGTCCCTAATCAAGCTATGCCAGCGATGCCACCTCCGCCGCCACCTTTCTTTCACACGATGATCCCTACAACACCACCTCCGCCCTCGATGCCTACGATGACGCCTATGGCACCAATTCCTCCAATGCCAATGCCAACCTTCCAATACAATGTTGACACTTCGGATTCTTCGCAGCGGAATGGATTTCAAACATCTGGATTCGTCCCTGGCGCAACCCAAGGTGTCAATCAGGATGATCCAATCGCTCAAAGGTTGAAGATGTTAGAAGAACAAAATGAGCGAGTCTTGTCGCTACTTACCAAGCTACCAGTAGCAGCAGTGTCCGTCGATGTCGAGCCTCATACAGGATTTCAAGCATCGCCCTTCGTCGACGAGATAGCTATGGTCGACGTCCCTAAGAAGTACAACATCCCAACATTCACACCGAAATACTCTAGTATCACAGATCCAACTGAACACGTCGCCCAGTACAAACAACTAATGTGGACAGTGTCGATCCCACACCAGTACCAAGAAGTGTGTATATGTAAAGGTTTTGGGGCGACCCTCATAGGTGCACCCCTCCAATGGTTTCTTGGTCTTAAACCCAAGTCCATCAACTCATTCGCTGAGTTGGTAAACCAATTTTCTCAACAATTCGCGAGTAGTCGCAAGATGGAGAAACAAACCAGTGACTTGTACTACGTTGTACAGAAGGTTGGAGAATCAATCTGAAGTTATTTCAATCTCTTCAATGCCGAGATGATTAGTGTTCGTAATTTTGACATCAAGACCGCGATCGAAGCTTATAAACGTGGTCTGGATGAAGGTTCGGGTCTTTATACCGATCTGACAAAATACCCCACAGAAAATTTCGATGACATACGAGCAAGAACTCTAGCCTACATGAGGGTCGAAGACGACGCTGCTTTTCGTCGTAAACACTCTAGAGACAAAAAAATCACTTAGTGTGAAGAAGCCAGAATTCAACACCAAACCAGTAGTCGAGGCAGAACCATCACGGCAAATATCCAACACTAGGTTCGATAAGAGGAGACCTCGACCACGACCAAGTTTCCTCAGTACCCTAAGATCTACTCTTATGGATTCAAAGGGACTTCAAAGGACTTGGTCGAGGCTATGAAAAACATATAAGTGACCATCTGTTGGCCGAAGAAAAGCGACAAAGATGATGACAAGAAGGATAAGACCAAGTGGTGCGACTTTCACAGTGACCATTTCCATATGACGGACGATTGCATTGCTCTTAAAAAGTAGCTCGCTAGGCATGTCCCAAAGGGCAATCTTAAAGAAATAATCAATGAACCAGCGGTGCTCAATAATAACGTTCGACCACCGTCTCCTGTTCACGAGAAAATTGTGAACTGTGTTATGGGAGGTTCAGACGTCTTCGATCTGCCCTATTCTGTAGCAAAAAGGCACGCCAGTCGTGGGGCAAATGATCAGCCAATCTCTCGATCCTCACGACCCAAAGAAGAATTTAAGCTAGCGTCGATGAAGATAACGTTTGACCAATATGAATTGGGAGACCTACATCAAAAACATCACGATGGGTTAATTGTTCAGCTCAAGATTGGAAACTGTTTAACCCGGAGGGTATGGGTCGATGGGGAAGCTCGGCGAACATAATCTTTCTCGACACCGTCAAAGCCATGGGACTCGATAAGTTGGAGATCGCTCGACGTTCGACGTTCGACGACCTTGGTTGGTTTCAATGGAGACGCAACAAGCACCTTTGGAGAGATCACTCTACCAGCCTACGCTAAAGGAATCAACAAGCAGACCAGATTCAGTGTCATCGACTGCTCGTCAGCGACAACATCATTCTCGGCCGACCCTAGATTCACGACATGAAGGCAGTCCCTTCAACATTTCACCAAACAATGAAATTTCCCATGCCATGGGGAGTCCAGGAGATCAAAAGTGAACCAAAGATTGCTCGCGATTGCTACAAGATAACGATGAAACCTCGAAAACAATCCATCTAGAAATTACAGAACCAGGATGCTCCTGACACTATCGACGACTATCGTTTGGAGGAAGTCATCCTGGACCAAAGCAAACCAGATCAAGTTGTCTCTGTAGGTTCGTCCCTCGATACCTTCATTAAAAAAAGAACTAATCTCTTTTTTACAGGAGCATGCTGATTGTTTTTCTTGGACACACGAAGACATGGTCAGCATTGACCCTAACATCATTTCCCACAAGCTAAATGTGGACCCGTCGTTCAAACCAATCAAAAAGAAACATCGAAAGTTCGCTCCAGAACGAAACAAGGTAATCAATGATGAAGTCGACAACCTCCTCAAAACTGGGAAAATTCGAGAAGTGAAGTACCCAGACTGGTTAGCAAATGTCGTGGTCGTACAAAATAAAATTGGCAAATGAAGGGTATACATAGACTTTATGGACTTAAACAAGGCGTGTCCGAAGGATCCATTTACTTTACCACATATCGACGCTCTAGTTGACGCGACTGCTGGACACGAACTCTTGACATTCATGGATGAATACTCAGGCTACAATCACATACTTATGCACGTCGACGACCAAGAAAAGACATCCTTTATGACAGACAGTGGTATTTATTGTTATAAGGTTATGCCTTTTGGTTTGAAAAATACAGGTTCCATATACTAGCGATTGGTTAACAAAATGATCAAAGATCGACTCAGCGATACCATGGAAGTGTACATTGACGACATGCTCGTCAAGTCACGACAGGCTATCGACCACGTCAAACACCTACGCCAATCGTTCGACATTTTCAGGAAATATCACATGAAGCTGAATCCCACAAAATGCTCTTTTGGAGTAAGCGCTGGAATATTTTTGGGACATATGGTGACTCGACGAGGGATCGAACCTAATACTGATTAGATTAAATCCATAATCGAGATCAAATCGCCAAGAAACTTCAAAGAAATCCAACGTCTGACCGGTCGTGTGGCAGCCTTGAATAGGTTTATCTCACGATCGTCAGACAAATGCCACTTATTTTATAACGTCTTGTGAAAAAACAAAGGCTTCCAGTGGACGGACGACCACAAACAAGTGTTGAAGAAATTAAAAGAATACATGGCGTCGCCTCCACTATTATTGAAACCAAAGGACAACAAGGTCTTGCAACTTTACCTGGCCGTTAGCTCCATTGCGGTAAGTGCGGTCCTGGTAAGAGAAAATGACAAATACCAATTGCCAATCTACTACGTAAGTAAATCTATGCTTGATGCTGAGAACAGGTATTCCTCAATGGAAAATTTGTTATTGTCACTAATTACAACTGCGAAAAAACTGCGACATTACTTCGAGTTGCATCCTATAACTGTTGTTACTAACTTTCCACTTAAGTCTGTTTTGAGGAAACCAGAATTGATAGGTCGTCTGGAAAAATGGAGTACATATCTCAGCAGTTACGACATCGATTTCAAACCCAGAACTGCAATCAAATCGCAGGTCCTAGCAGATTTCATCGTTGACTTTAGTCCTGAACTAGAGAAAGAAGCGCAAAATAAGGATTATTCTATGGCGACTCACGACGACAAACCCTGAACTCTACATGTCGAAGGATCATCCAACGCTAGAGGCACAGGACTGTGCGTCGTCTTACAGTCGCCACAGGGGGGCAAGATGGTATACTCCATACGATGTGAATTCAAAGCAACGAACAATGAAGCAGAGTATGAAGCTTTGATCGTGGGAATGAACATGGCACTCGACTTGGGGGCAAAAGGGTTGCACGTCAAGAGCGACTCCCTTCTTGTCGTGAACCAAATGAATGGCGAATTTGCGGCAAAAGACTCGAAAATGACATCATATCTCAAGATAGCCAAAGAAAAATCAGAAAATTTCAATCCATATTCGATCGAACAAATCCCAAGAGATCAAAATACTCAAGCTGATGCCTTGTCCAACCTTGGATCGGCACTTAGTAAACCACTGTTTGACACAGTACCAATGATACATCTGGCGACATCATCCATTGATCACGACGACATTGTCCATATCGATGGTGAAGAAGAAGATTGGTCGAGTGACATAATGAGCTACTTCATGCACGACCAACTTTCTGAAGATAGAATGGAAGCTTGGAAGATCAGATTCAAGGCATCCAGATACATCGTGATACAGGGCAAGCTCTATCGACGAACATCCATCGGACTCAATCTACGATGTGTCACTAGCAAAACACAAGTCCAAAAAGTCTTGCAAGAAATGCTCGACGATGAATGTGGCAATCACTTAGGTGGTCGTAGTTTAGCCAATCGAATATCACGACAAGGCTACTATTGGCCGACACTATGACAGGACGCCATCAGGTACGTACAAAGTTGCGATGCATGCCAACGACATTCAGGTACGATGCATAAACCCTTTGAACCTTTACACTTGACATTAGTTTCATGGCCCTTCATGAGATGGGGAATGGACATCGTCGGTAAGTTACCACCTGCTCCCGGGAAAAAGGTATTTTTACTTGTTCTTACAGATTATTTCTCTAAATGGATAGAAGCAGTCGCCTTTTCCTAAGTTCGTGACAAAGAGGTTATATCTTTTATCCAGACTAACATTATATGCAGGTTTGGGATACCATCTGAGATTGTCTACGATAATGGATCCCAATTCATAAGTGAAAGAACTCAACAATTATGTGAGGATCGTAACATAACACTCACGACCTCGACGCCGCGATATCCTCAGTCGAATGGACTTACAGAATTGAGCAATAAGACTATTGTAATCTCGATAAAGAAAAGATTGAAAGCAGCAAAAGGAAGATGGGTCGAAGAACTTCCTTCAGTCCTTTGGGCAAATCGTACGACTCCACGTATGTCCACAGGACAAACTCCCTTTTCCTTGGTTTATGGTTGTAAGGTGGTTTTACCTGTCGAGATCCAACTACCCACATCAAGACATGATTCGGTCGACCCTAACCTAGTCGACCTAAGTTATGATCTCGACGCCCTTGAAGATATAAGAGAGTCATCTTTGATTTGAATGGCATCTCAAAAACAATCAGTCGAACGTCATTTCAACAAAAACGTAAAGACCAAGATCTTTCAAGAAAGCGACTATGTCTTATGTTGAGTGTTTCAGAACACTCAAGAGCCAAACGCAGGTAAACTTTCCATCAAATGGGAAGGTCCTTATCGTATATCTAAAGTCATAGGAAAACGTGCCTATAGGATCCAAACCCTCGACGATCATGAAATCCCACGTAGTTGGAATGCAACACATCTCAAGAGGTATTTTTTCTAAGTCCATCATACTTTTTCCTTACGATTATTCGTCACGACTAATACTGACTTAAGCATTGGAGGGTCGTTGGTTAGACAACGACCAACCTCTGACATTGTTTACTCGCAGGATCATACGACACAAAGACCGAAAGTCTCTTACATGACTTGGTCTTAAAATATCCCAAGATTTATAATCTAAGTTTAACTTAGAACAATTTCCACTATAAAAGAATGCTTTAGTCGCATGAGTTTTGAGATTAAAACTACTTGGATTGCCTTAGTCGCAAGTATCCTTGAGTGAAATTATTTGAAATGCCTCAGTCGCAAGTATCCTTAGATTATTTGTATTGTGTTAAATCGCAAATATCTTTGGATTGAATGGTTGTTTGGTCGCACGATTCTCAGGTTTGAAAAATTCTAAAGTACTTTATCGATTTACGTTTTTATCATATGATGTCATGTATATTAATCACATAGTATGTAAAGACGTTCGACAAATAAGACATAGCATAAAGAAAAATTGTTTCTATTAATAACAAAAAGTGAATGGTTACACGTAGAAGGCTCGACCACCAACGGTCGACCATATAAAAAATAAAAACAACTAAAGATAAAAGACAAAAGACTTAGGAAGGAGGAGCATCTTTGTTGGCTGCGACATGGAGACATCACCCACTTGAGCTTCGTCGACCTTGGCCTCCTCCTCAACCTCGACTACGTCGACGTCTCTTTCATCTTCAGAGTCTAGGTCCTTCTCGTTCCTGATCTCCGCCAGATAGAGCTTGAGGTCTTCTTCGGCATTGGTGAGGGGATTCTTCCCAGCCAGGTGACGCCTCATGATGGCCACCTTTGTTGTCCATCGAGTGAATGCCTCGACAAACTTCAACAAGTCCTCTAACTCCTCGATCATGGCCTTCTGTTCGGCCTCCCTTGCCTTAATGTCCCTGGTCTCTTTTTCATTCGCGACCAAGGACACCTGGGCCCTATCCAGCTCCTTTCGGGTCCCCTTCAAGATCTCATAAGATACGTGAAGACGTGTCTGCAGATCGGCCGTCTGGCGACCGGAGACCTCCAAGAAGTTTTAGATTCTTGGAACCTCACAGTCAAGGACTTCACCTAGGATGCGGCCTCCCTCTCTCGAGCTAAAGCAACACGCTCCCTCTCTAGAGCCACCTTCTCTCTGTCGAGAGCAAGTGGCACAGCTCGCCTGATCCTCTCCATCTCCCCGTAGAGACTTAGAGAAGCCTGGAACGTCTGCAGCACATGACACATGACATTAGTTAATAAAAAAATGAAATAGGTAAGTGTCGACCCTTACCATAAAGAAGAGACCGGAAACGTTAGATCCTACGTCGTCGATCGTCATCCCCTTGAATCACTCCCTGAAGGTCGGGAGCTGGTATTTCCCCAAATAAGGAAATATCCTCGACCTGTCGAGGACATCGTCTGCCATGAAGTCAGACGAAAACGTATAGTTGACCGTCTGGACTTCTGCAGGTCTCTTCCCTTTGTCGGCCACTTGGGGACCGGATCCGGAGGCCTCTGTTGCCTAAACTTTCTCTGGTGGGGGTCGCTCGACACCTGGTTCCTCCGGAGAATCCACCACCGGAGGCGCAGCACTGATGGGGATCGCTTCAATCGCGTCTCCCTTCGCCCTCTCAGAGGTGGCGACCTTCGATGCGTCGCCACCCTTTAACGACGGTTCCTTCGGGACCGCCATCCTCGTAAGTTTCGGAAGGCCTGACCAGTAGTCGCGGTCGCCTTCCTCTTGTCTCGACCTTTCCGGGCCAACTGCAGTTGGGCCCTCCTCCGGTCAGCTGTAGTGGAAGTCTTCGCTGGAGAACCACCTGAAAGAAAAAGAAAACAAAGATTAGAACACATGACAAACAAAAGAAAAGAGGAAGGAAACCAAGGTATGAGTACATTACCTGCCATCTCCTCTCTCTCTCTCTCTCTCTCTCTCTCTCTTCTTCTTCTTTCTCTTCTTCCTCTTCCTTCTCGTCCTCCTCGACCTCAGATGGTTCAGCGATGGTCACTTCGTCGTCATCGCCTGTCGATTGACGACGGGTGTACGATCGCTCGACCAGGCTATACCCTAGGAAATGGGTTATTTTGTTCACCGAATCACTATTCGGTTGTACCTCGTCGAACTTGATCGCTGACATCAAAAGAAAGAAAGAAAACATTAGACACGATTCGATCAAATATAAACAAACAACAGAAGCAAAGACTAGAGGAAAACTCACTCGACGTGTTCCAGTTTGGCTCCAATCAATCACTGTCTGGACCCAGTGAGGCCATACGCATGAATGCGTATCTAGTTTTCCATCCGCGGTCGTTAACCATGGTATTAAGCACCAGGGTGCGATCACCCCGGTACTTCGAAAATAGGTTGTAACGGTGAAAATCGTTCATCTTCACCATGTACGTCGTAAGGAGGTCGTTCATGTCGAACGGTGACCCCCACTCCGCCGTTAGTTGCTCAATAACTGAGACGAATCTCCAGAATTAGGGCATAAGCTGCCCCGGTGTAAGGCCGAACGTAAGCATAAAAAGCCTCGACAGTGGCGAATAGGGCCACTTAAACCCTATCTTAAAGGGGTACTCGTATATAATGAAATCCCCTCCAAACACATGTCCGGACATATTTGACCAGGAGAGTTTATGGTAATACTAGTAGGGATAGGGGCTAAACGCCTAAGGTCGTCAAGATCGTCCTGACTTTGGATTGAACTCGCTGGTTCACTCGACATGGTTAACCCTTTCAGACTGATCTTTAGCTCACTCAATCCTAGTATATCCCAGTTTCTCCTACGTTTCCTAGCCTGAGTCTTAAATCGTATGTAAAAGTGTGTAAGAAATCGTACCTTATAAATAATCGCTCTAACCTGGAAACTCTGGTAAAGATCTCGCAGGATTTGGCAAGGATTCACAAAGAAGAACAAAGGAAACTCTCTCTAAAAATATGATGAAAGCATAAAAGGAAATTATCCCCGGATAATCCCTATTTATATGCAAAAATCGTATCAAGCACAATCGCACGATGATCGACACGTGTCGATCGACTCTTCATGAGCATCGCTAGATCTTCGACACCTGTCACGCTTAACTGTCACGCGTGTTCCCCACGCCTCAGTGACATCACACTTGTCAGATAGACCATCATGGGTTTAGTTAGAAACGAACTGATTCTGTTCCACCGCGACCATGAGCCTTCCCCGAATGACACGTGGCAACCGCTAAAATTATTGATAAACTTAAAATTTAAAATTCAAAATTGCCGCTTGATTTTAAATTTTGGGGGCAAACTGTTTGGGTCAAAAATCCACGACCACGACATATGATATTCTTACACACGACCTGTCTTGTATTAAGATAAGGTCCTGTCGACTAAACATATCTATAACATTAGTCGACACTATTTTTGACGTCGGTCGGATATTAGTCACACAAGATTACCACGATTACACTAACGTACGACCCAACATTCTTCCATTTGATTATTTAATGCAAGTTTAATGCTTTTAAAGACCAACGGCTATAACCGACCAGAGCAATTAAAGTCATTATGGAGTCTCAACCGTTACAAAGACACATTTATGAAGATCAATCACTATAAATATACACCTACAACTACATCTACAATATCTTAACTCCAATATTACAGGCTACACAAAGAATTGTCACAAGTTCTATTCCTTGAAATACATGACAGAAATATTATACGCACGACAAAAGTGTTTCACGGGCGATCTATACCGGTTATTAGCTCATACACTTGTTTATAGTATTTATCGTGTAAAACTCTATAATACATAAGGACGTCGCCCCTGTTTGGCGAGCATAGTACTCGACGACCACTATTAGTCGTCCGTGGTTTTTTCCTCATTGAGGTTTTTCCGCGTCACCAAATCTCTTGTCTCTTTATTTTATTTATTGTCGCACGTCTTGTCGGTTGGTTACTTTCTTTAGTTGGATAAAGCTCCACACCGACCTTAAATCTTCCGTTGGACGATTTTTGGCGTTAACATTTACATAGTAGGTCCCTGTAGTTTGCATATTTACATATTAGGTCTCTTAACAAGATCTCTGCATTACTATGTAGGAGATTTTTACTACCCGACTTTGATGCTCAAGTGTCA
This sequence comes from Arctium minus, assembly GCA_954870635.1. NCBI lineage: Eukaryota > Viridiplantae > Streptophyta > Magnoliopsida > Asterales > Asteraceae > Arctium > Arctium minus. The sequence continues at coordinate 102,618,007 of OX941080.1, read as the reverse complement.
CGTAAGGTTGACTGAATACATTAGGTTGGCTTTGAATGAAGCCAGAACTTTGATGGGCTAAAATTTAAAAAATACTCATCCTTTTCTTTCTTTCCACAAAATGTATTTTGTCAATGTTCAGATAGAACCCCATTTGAGACCTGTGATATTTAGACAAACGCCATTCAGTCCATGGTTGGACGTTACCATGCATGTGGCGACCCCATGTTGGTTCATATGTTTCTACGGAGGTATATCAATCGCACCAACGCAGCAGCGTTAGAGGAGTTTTGGTATAATGTGTATGGACACATTCTTCGCTTTGGGCGAGAGAAGTTCTGTCTTTTGACAAGACTCCGTTTCGGATCGAAAATCACCCTTCATGCCCTACCAAGCGATAGCTTCGTTCATATGGTTTTTTCCAGCAGTAGGTCGACTTGCTATTTTGAAGATGTCAACCATGCTTAAACGGTTGAATGACACGATGGACCTACCTGACAAGGATGTTGTTCGGGTGTGTTCTGCGCTGATGGTGGAGCTGGTTTTTATGGGCCTTCAGCCTTCGCAGTGTGTTAGCAATGCAGTGATTAGGGTCATCGAGGATTTAAGGGTCTTTAACCATTATCCGTGGGGATCCTACATCTGGATGGTCACCTTCAAACAAATGGACGGCGTCATCAGGAAACGCATTGACAAGAAAGAGAAGATGACGATGTCGGGTGTAACACCCCAAAAATAGGGATAAACAAAAATTTCCATAAAACTGAAATGTGGTATTTATAAAATGCCAAAGCATGAGTCTTACCAAAAGGGGAAACAATAAACACCTATTAATTACAATTTTGTAATTCAAAGTATTTGGATAAGAAAACCTACTAATTTAATTTCATTTGAAATAAGATTACGAACTTCGGTTGTCCTCCAAGTCTTCCCAAAAGAATGTCACTTCTACAATCATGGTGTTCCAAAAAAAATCCCCAAGCTCACTCACAGCCCGACTAAACCTTCTTAGAGTTGGCTCGGCTAAAACTTGAGATACATGTCGACACCAACAAGTGTTAGGCCAAAGAGCCTAATCAGTTTGAACATGCATAAACCATAAACAAATAATAAATAATACACAATTATGGCCGAATAAGGAATCAATGGGGGAGACCCAAAATACTAAACACGTTTCACCTCAAGAGTCGATATACCTTGGTGTTCACCCTTACGGGCAACACCCCAAAGGCCTGGCACATTAGGGCCTACCTCCAAGGCATTACCCCAAAATCCAAATGGCGGAAATCTAGGCGCATACCTCCAAGGTGGAGCCCAAGATTATATCCTCCTAGTCCCTACTTGATAATTCATCTAAATTGTATAGATGTTAAGAATACAAACTTACTCCAAGCAAGGTATATTTACATTTATACCAAACATTGTGGTCCAACCACTTCAATAGAAAAATAAGCCCTTCCATGCCATACCAAGTTTTGCCAAATTAATCAAATGAGTATATTTATCCATATAACATTTCAACCAAATAAGACTATCAACTATGCCCTTAATGGCACAAGTCTACCACTTTCAAGCATTCAATACAAGTAGTTCCATGTGATGTCCAAAACCTAAGTTAGGTCACAACCATTAAAAGCATTTTAATCACCCAAAGAGGGTTTTCACTAACAAATGCATAAACAAAGATAGGAAACACAAATATTGACATGTATCTAGTTTTGACAAGGTTTAGAACTCACAATCTAGGTTTTGACCAAAAACCTAGAAAAGTTGAAAAAACCCTAGAAAGTTGAGGAAATGAAGTCTTGAGGTTTAGGGCCTTGAATACTTGTTAGAACCCTCCAATAAACGCTCTAAAGGATCTTGAAACTCTTTTAATGCATCCAACTAACCTAAATCTTACAATGAATGAGAAGAGAGGTGTGGAGTTATGAAAATCGCCCCCTAGGGTTTCTCTCTCTAAAATAAATCTGATTTGGTTATAAAAATGAAAGAAAAGTGGGAAAAAGAGCATTTAAGCTCGTCTGATGCCGCGGGTGATTGTGCCCGGCAATTGTGCCAGGGGCACTCTCGACGAAAATGTACCAAGAGTGGGAAGGGGGTTGGGCAATTGTGACTTGGCGACTGTGACATATGTCACTTTCGCTGTCACTCTCGCCTGGTTTGTACCGAGAGTCCCCCAAGTCCCGGCGATTGTGACATCGCGATTGTGCCATTGGCATAATTGTTGTCACTATCGCATAGACCGCACCGAGCCCCAAATTCTCATTTGATTGGGGGGGGAGGGAAGGTACTGAGGCTTAGTCTCGAGTTTTAGTTTAGTCCTTCCTAGTTGCAAGTGTTTGTGACGATAAGAGATAGGGTGACCAAATATGTTTCCAAATATGACAATTAATATTATTCAAGAAGGTAAAGGGTCTAAGGGGTCCATTAATGTATCGGAGGAAACATTGATCTTACAATCCTCTCCACCTAGAAAGGGTATCGCCCTCGAAACCTCATGTTAGGCAAACACATGCGGGTAACGTCCTCTCATGTCCTCCCCGGACTGCAATGTAACGTTCGCACTTCTATGATACTTCCATTGTACCTTGACCAAGGTCACATCCTTGTGTCGCAACTTCTTCCTCTTTGATTCCAAAATTGCCTCCGTCTCTTCAATGCAACGGTTATTGTTATCCACTTGGATTTCTGACAAGGGAATTACACTATCCTCTTCGTCCAAGCACTTCCGTAGGTAGCATACATGGAAGGTAGGATGTATTCCGTCCATTTATGGTGGTAAGTCCAATTTTTAGGCTTGAAGTCCAAACCGCTCCAAAATGGTGAAGGGGGCAAGGAAACGAGGGCTAAGCTTCTCACGCTTCCTGAAACGGATAAGGGCTTTCCATGGAGATACTTTCAACATGACTTTGTCACCCACTTGAAACTCCATCGGTCTCTATTTCTTATCGGCGTAACTCTTCTGTCGATCTTGGGTCGCTTTATATTGTTCTCGGATGTTTTCACTTTGTCCGTTGTCTCTTGCATAATTACCGGTCCAGCGAATTGCTTCTCTCCCGCTTCAAGCCAACACACTAGCGTCCTACACTTCCGACCGTACAAGGCTTCTACGGGTGTCATCTCGATACTGGAATGGTAGCTATTATTATAGACAAATTCCACCAAGGGTAGGTCTGAGTTCCAGTTTACGCCAAAGTCGATAACACACGACCACAACATTTCTTCAAGGGTCTGGATCGTCCTCTCACTTTGCCCGTCTGTTTGAGGATGGTAGGTTGTGCTCAACTTGACCTTCGTGCCTAACTCTTTTTGTATACCATCCTAAAACTTGGAAGTGAACCAGCTATCCCGGTCTGAAACGATAGATAAAGGAACACCGTGTCTCGATACCACTTCATCAATATAGAGCTTGGCTAATCTATCCATCGGCAACGTCTCTCACATTGCTAGGAAGTGTGCACTCTTAGTAAGTTGGTCCACCACTACCCAAATTGTATCATGACCTCGTAAGGTCTTTGGTAGCTTCGTCACGAAGTCCATTGATGTGCTCCCACTTCCACTCTGGAATGGTTAGAGACTGCAAACTTCCATAAGGCTTTCGGTGTTCTGCTTTAACTTGTAGACAAGTGACACATCTCTCCACATAGTTGGCCACATCAATCTTCATCACCAGCCACCAATGGTTTAACTTGAGATCTCTATACATCTTCGTGCTACCAGGGTGTATGGAATACTTGGGATTGTGAGCTTTGCTCTAATTTTTGGTACCCAAATTCTTCCTTGAAAAAGCTTGAGACCACGAACGTCTTCCGTTAGTAAATCTCTTTGCTTCACCATGATTTTGGCTTTGAGGTTTTCTTCTTGGTGTGCCTCGGCTTGACATGCTTTGATGTTCTCTACTAGGCTTGATACCACGTCATATCTGACAAGAGATAGTTTGGCTCCACCTCCATCATTCTTTCGGCTCAGCGCATTCACCACCACGTTGGCTTTACTGGGGTGGTAAAGCAACTCATAATCGTAGTCTTTCAATAGTTTGAACCACTTTCTTTGACGCATGTTGAGATCCTTCTGATCAAAGATATAATTCAAGCTCTTGTGATTCATGAAGAGGGTGCACTATGTCCCGTAGAGGTATTGTCGCCACAACTTCAATCCAAACACCACCGTTGCTAACTTTAAGTCGTACGTAGGATAGTTTTTCTCGTGGTCCTTGAGTTGTCGTGACGCATACACTATCACCTTTCCTCTTTGCATTAATACACACCCAAGACCTAATTTGGAGGTGTTATAATAGACTACGAAGTCGTTCGATCCTTCGGGTAAGGATGAAATCGGTGCCTCACATAGCTTCTTCTGAAGATTTCTGAAGGCTTGCTCTTGTGCCTCGGCCCATGAAAATTTGACATTCTTCCTCGTCAACGAAGTGAGTGGGGAAGCGATCTTGGAAAAGTCTTGAATGAATCTATTGTAGTATTCGGCTAAGCCTAAGAATCTTCTTATCTTTGTCGGACTCGTTGGTGGTTCCCAGTTCATCATTGCCTCAATCTTCATCGGGTCTACCTTCACTCTATCCTTGGATACCACGTGACCCAAGAACTGAACTTCAATTAACCAGAATTCACATTTTAAGAACTTTGCGAACAATTTCTATTTCCGGAGAACCTCTAACACTTCATGCAGGTGTCGCCCATGCACGGCCTCATCCCTCGAGTAAACCAAAATGTCGTCAATGAAGACTATCACCGATTTATCCAAGAAAAGGTAGCATACTCGGTTAATTAAGTCCATAAACACGATCGGAGCGTTCATCAACTCAAATGGCATAACTAAGAACTCATAGTGGCCATATCTCATCCGGAAAGTCGTCTTCGGAATTTCGCTCTCCTTCACTCGCACTTGATGATAACCAGACCGCAAGTCTATTTTGGAGAAGCATCTTGTGCCTTGCAGTTGATCAAAGAGGTCGTTAATTCGAGGAAGGGGGTACTTATTCTTCACTGTGACTTTGTTTAACTCCCAGTAATCTATGCACATCCTCATAGACCCATCCTTCTTCTTAACGAACAAAACTGGAGCCCACCATGGTGACGAACTCGGCCTTATAACCCCCTTCTCTATAAGCTCTTGAAGTTGCATCATCATCTCTTGCACCTCCGTCGGTGCTAGGAGGTAAGGAGCGCGTGCAATCGGAACCGATCCCAGGGTACGGTCGATGTGGAACTCCACTTGACGCTCCGGTGGCAACCCAGGTAGGTCATCTGGAAAGACATCCGGGTACTCCAGCACCACGTCTACATCTTATATCCTTCTCTTCTCCAATTTTGCGTCTAACACATAGGCCAAATACGAAAGGCACCCTTTGGCTAGACATTTACGTGTTTTGAGCAAGGAGATGATCGAAGTGGTTTTCCCACTCTTCTCACCATAGACCATTATTGTACCTCCCCTCGCTAAAGGTATTCTGACCATCTTCTTTGAACAAAGAATTTCGGCATTGTTCTTAGCTAACCAATCCATTCCTACCACCATGTTGAATCCACCTATGGATATGGGTAGTAAGTACACCACAAAGGATTCACCATCTATTTTATGGTGCACCCATCTAAACGCTCCTGAACTAACATGTGATCCCCGTTGGCCACCTTCACTACTAATGCATCGGACAACTGACTAACAAGAGTAATAAATTGCTTGCAAAGAGTAGTAGATATGAACGGTTTGCACCAGAATTAAACAAAACACGGGCGGGTAGAGAGTTTACTAGAAACATACCCGATACTACATCAGTTGTCTCCCTCGCCTCTTCCATGGTCATCTGAAAGGCCCAACATGGCGCCTTTGGTGGCTTCTACTTCTTTGACGTGTTCCCTCTTGGAACCCCTCGGTGGCCCCCCACAAGCTTGGGGCATTCTCTCTTGATGTATCCCGGTTCTCAACATTCAAAATAGACCGGCCCCCGGACAAGGCAATCTCGGCTTATGTGGTCCTTCTTCACACACTTGAAACATTCGGATAGGTTGGAGAAAGGTATCGGGTTGGAAGGACCGAAATGCTTACTCTTGCATTTGTGGCACCACCTTGCCTCATGTCAGGGTTCCATATTCCTTCCTCCGGCTCGGTTAGCCCTTCCCATTTCCTTTTCTCACCGGCCTGACTTCTTTCTTCCTTTCCTTGGACAATGTCGTCCTCAACTAGTTGGGACTCTTCGATGGCTTCATGCAAAGTGGTGACTTTGGCATTCCTCACTGCTATCATCATCTCTACTATTAGACCTCTCTGATAGACCTTAATCTTCGTTCTCTCGTCGGTGGCCAAGTGCTCTACCAAGCTTAGTTTTTTCACAAATTGTCTCGAGTATTCGGTAATGGTCAGGTTTCCCTTTTTCAAACTCCTGAACTCTTCCTCTATCAGGTCAAGAGCCCTTTCATTGCAGTATTTATCCATCACTTTCTTCTTAAAGATTGGCCACGTAAGTTGAGCTAAAACCCCCAGAGTGAGAGTCGTCCGAGTGAGGTTCCACCAACTCAATGCTTCACCTCTGAACATCTGAGAAGCAAACTTGACTCTCTGCGAGTCAACACACTCACTGGCCTCGAAAACCATCTCTATTTCTCTAATCCAGTTATTTCACCTCCCACTGCTTGCTCCTCAGTCCCAACAACGTTCAATACTCTCCAGAGTCGTTCACGGCATTCTCGACAACTGTCTGGTGCTTTCGGTTGCTCGCATCATGGTCCTCCAGTAGCTTCATAAACTTTTCATTCCATATGTCCATGACAGTGTTCATCATCTGCATAAGACTAGCCATCAAGACTGATTGAGGGTTCGCTTCATGGATAATCCGGTTCTCGGTCTCTAGGTTCACCCGTGGAACTACATCAATAACGTCCCTTAACATAGTGGGAATTGGAGGGACGGCTTGGTTGCCCGCTGGAATAGCTCAGCTTGAAGTTTTCGGGGCGGTTACGCTTACTTCGTTACCATCTTCTAGAGCTACAACTCGACTCCTTGTGTTTACCATTGTGAACTGTCACACATGATAAAGATCATACCGGTTAATTCTTTAAAAGATTATCGGTTCAACACGTACTACTACAATCATTAATCATCATAATAAAAATTTCAAGTATGCTCACGTAATCATAAATTCATAACAACACTGGCCAAGTGAAATTTTGAACGTATTTTACACAAGAATTATTGTCGTCATCATCATAATTCTCAATCAATGCACTTATGTGATCCTGATACTCTTCCCACCTAGGAATGCTCTACCCAAGTGGACAGTGATACCAATAACATCTACAGCTTAAGTCTAGGCATACTAAATTCAACACCTACTTCACTTAAACTAAAATTTTGATACTAACTTGTAACACCCTAAAAATTGGGATAAACAAAAATTTCCATAAAACAGAAATGTGGTATTTATAAAATGCCAAAGCATGAGCCTTCCCAAAAGGGGGAACAATAAACACTGGTTAATAACAGTTTTGTAATTCAAAGTATTTGGATAAGACAACTTATTAATCTAATTTCATTTGAAATAAGATTACGAATTTTGGGTGTCCTCCAAGTCTTCCCAAAAGAATGTCACTTCTACAATCATGGTGTCCTAAAAATCATTTCCCGAAGCTCACTCACCACCCGACTAAACCTTCTTAGAGTTGGCTCCGCTAAAACCTGAGATACATGTCGAAACCAACAAATGTTAGGCCAAAGAGCCTAATCAGTTTGAACATGCATAAACCATAAACAAATAATATACAATTATGGCCGAATAAGGAATCAATGGGGGACACCCAAAACACTAAACACGTTTCACCTCAAGAGTCGATATACCTTGGTGTTCACCCTTACAGGCAACACCCCAAAGGCCCGGCACATTGGGGACTACCTCCAAGGCATTACCCCAAATGGCAGAGATCTAGGAACATATCTCCAAGGTGGCACCCAAGATTATATCCTCCTAGTGCCTACTTGATAGTTCATCCAAATAGTATAGATGTTAAGAATACAAACTTACTCCAAGCAAGGTGTATTTACATTTATACCAAACATTGTGGTCCAACCACTTCAATAGACAAATAAGCCCTTCCATGCCATACCAAGTTTTGCCAAATTAGTCAAATGAGTATATTTATCCATATAAACATTTCAACGAAAGAAGACTATTAACTATTCCCTTAAAGGCACAAGTCTACCACTTTCAAGCATTCAGTACAAGTAGTTCCATGTGATGTCCAAAACCCAAGTTAGGTCACAACCATTAAAAGCATATTAATCTACCAACATCAAGCATTGCTATGCATATTTCAACAAGGTTGTTATGATATTACAACGTACTCAATAACTCTTCCTCATGAAACTCAAACCTTCCATTTATTATGTGTTATAAGGTTTTAATCACCCAAAGAGGGTTGTCACAAACAAATGCATAGACAAAGATAGAAACACAATTATTGACATGTATCTAGTTTTGACCAGGTTTAGAACTCACGATCTAGGTTTTGATCAAAAATCTAGAAAAGTTGACAAAACCCTAGAAAGTTGAGGAGATGAAGTCTTGAGATTTAGGGCCTTGAATCCTTGTTAGAACCCTCCAATAAATGCTCTAAAGGATCTTGAAACTCTTTTAATACATCCAACTAACCTAAATCTTGCAATGAATGAGAAGAGAGGTGTGGAGTTATGAAAATCGCCCCCTAGGGTTTCTCTCTCTAAAATAAATCTGATTTGGTGATAAAAATGAGAGAAAAGTAGGAAAAAGAGCATTTAAGCTCGTCTGATGCCACGGGAGATTGTACCCGGCGATTGTGCCAGGGGCACTCTCACTGGCACTCTCGCCGAAAATGTACCGAGAGTGGGAAGGGGGTTGGGAGATTTTGACTCGACGATTGTGACATATGTCACTTTCGTTGTCACTTTCGCCTGGTTTGTACCGAGAGTCCCCCAAGTCCCGACGATTGTGACATCGCGATTGTGCCATTGGCATAATACAGTCACTATCGCATAGACCGTACCGAGCCCCAAATTCTCGGTTGATGGGGGGAAAGGCACTGAGGCTTAGTCTCGAGTTTTAATTTAGTCCTTCATAGTTACAAGTGTTCGTGACGATAAGAGATAGGGTGACCAAATATGTTTCCAAATATAACAATTAATATTATTCAAGAAGGTAAAGGGTCTAAGGGGTCCATTAACGTACCAGAGGAAACACGGATCTTACATTGGGGTTTTATATGCCTTCAAGGTTAGATAAGTAGTATAAAATAAATACTTATTCGTTTGAGGTTGGTTTCCTTTTTTCACTCCACGTACTTGTTTTTGTTGTGTGATTCCAAATATAGATCTTGGATATGTTTCTCGTCACCTTCTCGTATTTCACCAGGCACGACGATAGGTCTCCCAGGGGAGTCCGTTGGGACAGGGGTGTGGTCCTGACTAGGGCTCATTGCCTTGAATTTTTTAGGTTTATTGAGGTAAGTTATTTTACTATCTTTCCAATTCGAGTTCCTAAACAATTTTTCCAAAGTTAGTTGTGCAATTCTAATGTGATATATTTTTCAATATATTTAGGAGAGGTTTCACCCACTCATGCGCCTTGTGGCTACACCTGCCGAGGAGGAGCAGGGTTGGTATCGCTAGAGCCAAGAGTTTTTTTTAGAGTGAGGAGGGCGGGCAACCGTCTAAGAGGCCCCGACAGTCGGCACAGGTCGCACAACCCTCTCCCTCCCCAGCTAGATCTGGTTCTTCCACGGGGTCCTCGGCAGCCCACGACTATGAGGATGGCATTGACCCACAGCACAATACGGGAGTGAGGGTTCGATATGAGGCCCCCCTCCTCCCATCATGGTATGACACCTCCCGTCCCATATTAATCGAGGTCGACCAGCAGGATAAGGTCCAGAGAGATTTCTATGGGTTCAAGGAAACCCGTGTCCCTTATGATACGGAGATGGAAAGACGCATGAAAGCGGTCAAGGACATGTGTACTCAGTTTCAGGCTTTTCAGGTTAGTGTTTAACTAAATTTATCGTCCACTATGTTCTAATTTGTGTATTGATATACCGTTCCATACTTTTATTAGATATCGGGTGGTCGACCATCTCACTACCCGTATGGATCCGGATACACAATGTTTGCGCCTATGACGTTCGCCTCTACACCGTTGTATTACCCGCAACATGTAAGTTACGACGAATACTAATTTACTGATTATAGTTGTTTGTTCTTTCATTTTGAAAATCTTATAATGACCAATGTCAACTTGTAGGGGACATCGGGCCCATCAGGTTACGTACCCCATATGATGACGACCTATGATATGTCGGGGCCATCGTACGTGACACCGCCACCATATACGCAGACTGTAAGTTATTTGTGACGTTGTTTAATTTATGTTTGTTTGGAAAATCTGATGATTTAGATCAATCTGAATTTTTAGGGCATGACGGCTCATATGGGGTTAGGAGATAGGTTTTTTGAGGACTTATTTGGCGAGTTGTCACCGTTTGATGGCCTCCAGTCGATGCCCTCTAGCGATACGCCTGGTTCGGGATTGGGGTTCGACACCTTTCAATTGATGCCCTCTACGTTCTCTCGTCCGACGGAGTCGGGATTTTGACACCTTCCAGTCGTAGTCTAGCGGTTTGTCGGGTCCATCAGGGTCATCCTCTAGTGGTGGGGCTGACATCTTCATTAAGCCGGTCACCATCGCTCCTGAAAGATCACCCCCGACGGAGGTCCCGGTGGTCCAGGAGAGGCCACAACGTAAGAAGAATAAAGGAAAACTTGTGAACAGTCCGTGGACCTACCTTGCTTATGCCATCCTTGGAAAAAAGGCAAAGCCAGCTACCAAGACCTTGCCTTCTTTTTCTACAGCCACGGGACACACATCGGCGACTAGTAGCACTGCATTTTTTCTGCTTTGGACCTGTCTTTTGCCACAACGTCTACTATCACTGCCCGATACCACCATGATGAGTTGCCCGACCTGGTACTCCCGTTCTATGACATACTATCAGTGAAGAGGAGATGGCGGGCATACTTCTGGGCTATGAGGAGCAAGGGAATCTCATCGACTCGGTTAGTAGTAAAGTTTAATTTAAGTAGAGTATTATAGTCAAATACATATCTAAGTAAAGGTCTAACAATTTATGTTTTGCATATAGCACATCGATGCATGCGTGAATATGTTTCTCAACTCCCGTTTTAGACAAGTGAACGGGACGACAATGATTACAAATTTTTTTGAATACCTAGTCCAGCAGCAGGGATGGGTCGAGTCAACGTACACCATGGACGATGGTAGTACTGATGGATATCCAGCAGGGCATGCTATACAACGGGTATGGAAATTACTTTACAAGTATTTTATTTAACTCGTTTGTTACTAACTAGTTGTATGTTACTCTAATATTCTAGGTGTTCATCCCCATCTACATCTAGTCTGCGCATTGGGTACTCGAAGATCTGGACCTGGAGACCATGCATATGGTTGTCTACGACAGCTACCGAGGCTTCATATACGAGGCACCATTTTTAGACATGATAAGTAGATTTACCGAGATCCTTCCAATGTTTATCATAAAACTCAAGGATTTCCCTCGTATACGGCATAGCCGAGGGTTCCGTTAGACCTACGATAGCTTTTGGTACGCAGACTGGATGGGACGGGACGTGACGGTATAGGACTGGACGGGATAAGACTAACTGTTTGTCCCATGTTTGGTACGACTAGAACAAAACTGGACAAAACTATTAAAATGACTCGATTAGCCCTAAATGCCATATAAAAAAAACAAAACCATGGAAAAGTCGGTCTGGAAGGAATAAGTTTCTGGATGAAACCAAAGACTGGTTACAAAGTCATCGGTTTTGTTATCGTAGCAGGAAGAAATTAAGACCGAAGGTCTTGAGGCGATGAAGAATCGATAGCCTGGAAGAAAAGGAATCGATGAAGAAAGTCGTAGGTTTAGGATGGAGGTGATAGATTTAGGATGGAGGCGATATATTTTAGTTTAGGTTTATGAATCAGATGTTTAAAAGAGGATAATATTGTAATCTTACATTTAGTCCCATGTTGTTCCACCTATTTTGATGGAACTAAAAAACTTAAGTTTTGTCCCATGAAATATGATTTTTGTCCCATCTTGTCCCATGTGATTTTTGTCCCATGGAATACCAAACATGGGACTATTTTTTTATCCCGTCCAGTCTGCGTACCAGACGCACCGTACGCACCCAATGTACCACAACAGATGGAGCCCCTTGGAAATTGTGGTGTATGGATATGCAAGTTCTTATCCACATTGATTGATGGTCAGACTATATCATGTAGAGGCGACGCAAGGAAGGAGGTCAGAGCAGTTTCGGTACCAAATGGGGGAGGCCTTCTATGCGATGGCACGAGGCGCCCCACGGGGGGATTAGGTTGTTTTTATGTTTTTTATTATTGTGTATGACTTTAGTAGTAAAAAAAAGCATCTTAAATATTTAATCTATATTTTTTATTTAATGGTAACATTAATCTCTTACCTATTTTGTTTGTGGCTCTTATGGATTACTTCCTATATATTGCCCATCTTTTAACCATGGGTTTACTCATTTTAACAAAAGGGGTTTTTCCCATTTAGGAATCCAAATTACAGATATTATATAACCTAACATTATATATATTATTATAGTATTTTGTACTCCACCATCAAGGGTTTGTGTTGGTATATTGAACGTCGAAATCGTACGTCGTATAAATGAGAGATTAATAATCAAAGTAGGGTACTTAAAGTGGTTTATGAAGTGTTTTCATACTCCAATACCTGTTAAAATGGGGTTTTCCCCTTTTGGAGCCCAAATTACATAGACCATATCATCTAACATTATATAAATTAATCTCCTCCATCTCATGAGACATCCTACTTATAGTTGCACGGAGCCATATTCTCAATTGCGGAGGTCTTTGGTCACGATAAACGATCAAAGTCGTACGAATCTTCCAAGTTTTTCTGATGAATCTGTAAGGCTTTCTAGACGAATCTTGCAGCCCTTTTCAGACAAATCTGTATGGATTTTCAGACGAATCTTGGAGCCCTTTTCAAACGAATTTGTAAGGATTTTTCAAACGAATCTTGACCATATCTAGCTCCGCAATTGCGGACGTGCATCTAACTTTGGCTATAAATACCCAATGTTGGGGGGTCCTAAACCACACAAAACGGAACAAAGTATTTAGTAAGGCAAAAGTTTTACACGTCTTCTTACATGGCATCCCCAAATCTTCATGTCTGGAACTTCAGGTGTTTATCTCAATCGCTTCCAGCCACTACCACCGAGTTATATGGTTAGTGTATATATTTTTTTGGGTTTTCCTGGTGTTAAATCTTGTGTAAGGCTAACGTTGTTAATATTCATGAACAATTTCTCATCCACAATTATTCACCATGAAAGTCCAACATCAAGGGTACTTTACGGAACCACCTAGAAGACATTACTTACTTGGTCTAGAAGTCTATGTTGACATATTAGATGTCGACGATCTTTCCATGCAACTGCTTCACCCGATCATGAAAGAGCTAGGGTACGATGAACCGAAATATTATAAGTTGTATTTTAAAGAGTCGAATGTAAACTTATTGACTGGACTGGATACATTAGTTGTCGATGAATTTGTAGCCAATATACGTCAGTATGTTGATGGCCATACCGTCATTGAAGTGTACAGCAATAAAGTAGAGCTTAATACTTCCAAACTCGTATCACCACAGCATATAAGAAGTCGATGGGTATTCCAAAAAAAAACAAGCATCTGTAGTCGTATTTTGACATTTAAATGACCGTGTATCTTTGTAATAAGCAAGTTTTAAACTGTAATATGTTGAAAATCTCATGCTAACCGGGAGCTCGATTGGGCAGACGGTGGAGCACAAGTTGGTGAAAGACGGGGGAGTTACAATATCAGTGGATGACAAAGGCGAGCAGCCATGTTGGTTGCCTTTGTGATCCACTGATATTGTAACTCTCCCGTCTTTATCAAACAAGGACAAAATCAGCCAAGTTCTCCACCGTTTGCCTTATCAAGCTTCCGTTTCGCATGAGGTTTTCAACACATTACACATTAAAGTAGCCGTAACTTGCACAGACTGTCCTTTAAGAGTTGTTTTTTAAAAGACCGAATGCAGACTTATTGACTAGACTGGTAGAATCGACTACCCATGTAGATGTAGCCAATATATGTTAGTATAAATCTCTATCTAAAAAAATATATAATAGAAATATGGTATGTTGACGGCCATACCGTGATTGAAGTGTACAGCGAGAAAGTGGAGCTTAACACTTCCAGACTCGTTTCACCAGAGCATATAAGAAGTTGGTGGGGATTGTCAAAAACCCAAGCATCGTGTAGTCAAAGTTTGACATTTAAATGACCGTGTATGTTGCTCGAATATGCATGTGTTTCTTATGTGCGCTTAAATAATTTTGTAGTCGTACCTTGTTTTGTAGTAGTATAAAAATAAAACTCAGATAAACACAAAATAAATTAAACCCTATTATTCACGAGCAAAGTAGAGCATGAAACAACAACATAGAAACTCCAGGTACGAAAAAGTAACATAGAAACTCCAAGTACGAAACCAACAACACTAGCACCATCTAAGGATACAGCGTTTTACATTGATCAATCCAATTTTGTTTATTGGTTACCTGCTCTTGAAGTATTACGAACTCTTGTACAATCTTGTTGACTTGTACGTTGTCGTAATGAATACGATCTTCCCTATCTTTTATTTCCCTCTTCAACCTTTTTACCTCCTTCATGTCCGCTTCCATCCTTTTCATGTGTCTTTCCTTCTTGGTCATCATTTGTTTCTACTTTTGAGTGAGTTCCTCGATCTCTGCTTCATTTTTTGTATCAATCATTTTATCCTTTTCGGCATTGTTTGGGGGGGGGGGGGGTTTGAAGAGGATGCGTTTCTAGCCATGTGTTTGGTGGAAGACAGAAGTCTTATGATATTGGTGGATGGAAAATGTTGTATGGATACTGTAACTTTTAAGTTGGAAATAACGGGAGTATTTATAGCCAGACAGAGCCACCTCCGCAATTGCGAACCTAGATTGGTCAAGATAAAACTTCTACTTTTCAGACAAACCTTGAAGCCTTTTCAGACAAATCTTGCAGACCTTTTCAGACGAATCAGTAAGGCTTTTCAGACGAATCTGGAAGACCTTTTCAGACGAATCTTGCAGACCTTTTCGGAACGAATCTGTAAGGCTTTTCAAACGAATCTTGCAGGTATATCTTGACCAAATGATTATCCACAATTGCGAAGGTGGCTTTTCACTACTATAAGTAGGTTGTCCGATGAAGTAGTAATTCACAACTTAGTATATATCCTTTCTTTCCTTCTACACCTTTTTTGTGACATTTCTTACCTACCTTTTCCTACTTTGTATAACACTATGGTTGGAACTTCCCCCTCTTCTAGGAAACAACCATTGAATGATGGGAGTTTCAGAAGAAGCTGGAAAGTACCACAAACGGAGGAAGGGTGGTTAATGTTTGGGAGAATTAAGGTCAATCATCCAATAACATAGGAGAAGCAAGACTCATGGGATGAAGCATGGGACGACTATGTTGCGACACATGAATACCAAATTCCAACAACCTATGGAGACAGGACTTAAAACCTAGACCCTCCGTCATCTCAAGTCATGCCTTTGAAATTGAAGGAATCTTGTAAGCAGGCGAGCCTGGAGATCGAGAGGCTAAAAGACATATGGCTGAATAATAGGGAAGATCGGCAGAGGCAGTGATAGAGGAAAAGAAACGCCAGGTGTACTTGCTACAACAAGAGAATGGGGAAGAGGAGCAAATAGTCAGAAGTATCAAAGAAAGCTATATCGGTCTAGAGGAGATGATTAATGACAAGGCTGAGTGGATCATCAATTGCTAGAATATCTATCCGGAGGGACACCACTAGATTTCTCCAAGGGTTGGTCATTTAGTTCAGATGCACTATATCTGTTCCATGTTCTTGAAAATGTGCATCTTAATAAAATGATGCTTTAATTTAACATAACGACACAATTTACTTTAATAGAAAAGCACTTAACAAACATTTGTTTTTATTTAATTTAACAAGGACCACTTAGCATACACGATTTACTCATTAAAAATCAACATTGAGGTTAATACTATCATGTCTTAGAGGTCCATGTGATTCTAGATCCGATGATGCTTGCGAGCGTCTTTTTTGTCTAACAGACGCTCTGTTCCCAGGCACGTTTGATTCAGCAGGAGTTGGACATTCTGCTCGAGTATGTCCTACGGATCCACACCTACCACATTTTCTCTGTATGGGACCTTCACCATGAGATGGACGCCGATCGTTGTTACTCGGTCTCTTGACATGCTTCTTAGTTATTAACGGTGGATAGCATTGCATAAGGGGGACATTTGGAGACAACAATGATGTAGGGGGTCCAGCTGGCATGATTACCTCCCGATATGTTGCCCGGTAATTTTTAGACATTAAGTAATTTATAGTCAAATAACTACAATCTATACGACCAGAATGTCTTGCAACAGCAATAGCATGACCGTAAGGTAACCCAAAAACATTCCATTACAAGAATGGCGGTTCATATCGACCTTCAAGTTCCTACGGTGATCCCGAACCTCGTACACACCATATCCAATTTCGCGTACGGTCCATGTTGCAGACTTGCCTGCCTTTCTCTGAATCTTCTCCTCCGCCCACAGTGTGAGTCTATGTTGCATTTGATCTACAAATATGTGTTAATTGTGTAACAATACAAAAATAACACGAAAATACAACTATATATAAGTTCAAATTTTTCGAGTTTATTAACCTCCTTTATCCCATCGAATTAGGTACCACTGTTGTTGAAAATCTCGGAAGTACTCCATAAGTCCGACAATCGGTAACCTACGTGTAAAACAGGATAGTGCATTCACCTACTCTGCACTATTTGTAGTCATGATATTATATCGTATGCCAGGAAAATAGGCCCTTAACCACCTCTCCTTACCAGCTTGGTCCATAATTTGATCTCCGACAGGTACACTAACTCGTAGTGCCATCATGTACCAGTCAAACTCCCACACAGTATACCATTTGCATGCCTTCCAGTATGTCGTCTTATATATTTTAATACATTTGTCTATGCTTTTCACATTCATCTCCAAATGTCGACAATATAGAGCATGATGGGTCGTTAAGAACATGACGGTAATTGTGGCACTTATGGAAGCAGCCCTGTCGGACATAAACACCAACCCTTCCGGTTCTCCAATACATTATCTTAACATGGACAAAAACCAAGTCCACTCCTCCCCAGTCTCGGACTTTCCTACTCTGGAAGCAATGGATACAATGTTATTATTTGCGTTCATCGCAACCACCAAAAACATTGTACCCAAGTAACGTTTCTTTAAATGAGTGGCATCTATTGTAATACCCTCATATATGCCTCGAGTAATGTTACGTCATCATCAATAACTTTCCTGTAATAACTCCAAAATAATGGCTAAATTAAAATCGTTTACAGCGAAAGACTTTTAAAACAATAAATATGTAACTTAAATGCTAACTCGTCCTATATCGTGCTGCGTAACAAAATTTATCCAACATGTCTAGATATAAATAGGGAACCTTAATGGACCGGACAAGTATCCACCTGTACCCTTTTCCTTTTTCCAGCCTTGAACCTTATGTCCCTGAGATGCATACTATAGTCAGCTTAAAAGGCTCAGTGAGTTCATGCTTTGCATGAATAAAATCATTTCAAATTTTACATATCAACTTGTAAACTCTGTATCAAATAGTATGCATTTTTTTTTTGAAAATATGCAGCGCTAAAATTGAGATCTCATAAAATTTCTGGTCGGGTATGGGTCATTTTGTCACTGACACGCCCTAGGTTGAACTTCTTGTCTTGTTCGATCACCCACTTGTCTGGGTCATGCAACTTGTCCGTGACTTACTGGTCAAATGTCCATCCCTTAAAACTTATCATAGACTATCGTATGAAATGACATACTAGAATTGTTTGAAAACAATTATAATAAAGCATGCAACTGATTATAAATAACATACATGTAAAATATATTGTAGCATTTATCAAAACTGAAACATCATGCATATATACACACATCACCATACAAATCATATAATGCTCAAAATAAATTTGTACGTATATATGCATCCCATTGTAAGTCTCATGAAGACTCACCTGTCCATGTAGATTGACTATCGATAGCTCTTGACCAAAGACCTACACATTTCATATAATAATATCCAATTAATGACTTAATCTCCAAAAGTCAACTACGGTCAAACTCGATCTGACCTAAAGTTAAACTCGAAACCCTAATCTCTTAATACGTCTCAAATATCTCTATTTGATCTCATTATTGAAATCCTTGTGGGTCGCACGAGGTAAATGTCAACCCTTGGTCAACGTCGACTAACTTTAGTGAAACCCCAACTCTAAAACTTGATGACGATCCAAAACGTCAAATTACCCATTGTGTAACTATATAAAGTTACCATTTCGGATTAAAGCGTCTTAATACAATCTAAATCCAAAGACGACACATTTTAATCCCATTATTAAATCACTTAATAAAATGATTTATGTTAATCATCTCTTAGAAGTAAATAACTAAATACCGAGTCCCAAACCATGTCGGTAATTTTTATAAAGCAAAATACCCAAGTATTGCTTAAAATACCGACCCTTTAATTATAGGGACATTTTGGTAATTCCATAACCTCTAAAAGCTTATACCGAGTCAAAATTACATTTTTATAAAGTCCAACGACTTCTCTAAAACTTCTAGAAAATTTATCGTTGATGAACACGAGTTTTTAGAACTCCAAAAGCCAAAATGTAACTTGTTGCACCTTATAATTAAATGATGATGATAACAAGTTTTTGGTCCATCAAAAACACAAGAATCTTGTTCGACTAATGGAAAAAGGCTCCTCCTCACAAGTTAGAGATTTTTGGGTTCAAACCTAACTTCAGACAACTTTTTTTTAGATAAATAATAATAATAACAAGACCATCCATGGCTACGATTTTTCATGCTTTTGAGCTCGATTTTAACTCGTTTCTTGTTCCTTTTTTTTCTTTGTTCTTTTATCACCAAATCCTTGATACTGTTTTTATCAACATTTTGACATAAATTTTCTTCAAGAATGAGTTCCATTTTCTCATTTAAAGTTTAGGCTTTTAAAACTAAAACCCAACACTTTTGAACACCAAATTGACCTATGAAAACGCAAGTATAAAATATGATGTTACAAGGGTTTGATAAGGAACTAAAAAAACGAATCTATAAACATAAAAATCACAAGATTTAGTTAAATATCTTACCGCCATTTGATGAAGAACCATAGCTTAACGTCCAATATTTTTCTTCCATTTCTCTCCTTAAAACTCTCAAATTTTCTTGCAACAAATGGGAGTAAATGGTTGTATCTGAAAAAGAGGTTATTTATACAACAAGATATGATGTACTCCCTTCAAAATGAAGGCCATGCCACCTCCCACGCTGTTGCCAATCGAAGACCATACCTCTAAAAGTTGATTTTCTGATTTGTTACAAAACAGCCCCTCAAGATTGGACCATTTGCTCTTTTTCCCCATTAACTTTTCAGAATTTACAGTTTACCCCCTGCTGATATAAAAGTTAACATTTTCTATACAAGTGAAGGTAAATTTTATTCATTTATCATTTTTATTAAACGGCATAATTGACCCTTTTCAACTATTTTCTTCATATTGTTACTCCAATAAAATAAATTTTCATTTCATTTTATTTTCTTTTCCCTTTTCCCTTTTCCCTTTTCTCTTTTTCCTTTCCTTTGCATATATATTTATTTACACCATTTTGGGGTGTCATATCTATTACAAGGACACGATGCAAGTTTATCAAAAAACTCTGGATCTGCAAAAAAGTAGGTGGTTTCCGTTTGTCAATATTATAATTTATAATATGTAAACATATGACTTATTAATATACGTACCGCACAACCAAGGGCAGCGAAACACAACTCAAAATGTCCATTTGAATCAGTCCTTTATTATGGTGTGTGTACCTGGATTTTGCAGCTCCAAATTATATAAAAACGTAGGGAGTCGGTTGAATGACTCCTCAGGGGTACCCCTCACCAGTAGTAGTGCCCTAAATCTCGCACGTCGACCTTGGTGGTAACCAATAGCGATACCGTACTGCTGATTTATATTGTGCACAATGTCTTTTGGCCGAAGTGCCCTGCTACCATCTATAAATTTTCTTTTGAGTATATGCCCAAAACCTTTTTGTTTGCATGCTGGTGGTTGGGATTCAATTAGGTCTTCGAACAAGTGTGTACGTCCACCAACTTTTGAACATGAAACATAGTGTCTTTTGCCACGGCGGCCGCCGTCATACGCCAACCACAATTCTCTCTGACGCATACAACGTCGAATCTGTTTGTGCTAGGTCTCTTCGTTCTAAACTAAAACCCTCTTCAATGAACTTAGTTCCAAGCTCTATGATCATTTGTTCATTCGTATCAAATATCTGACCGACAACTATACTTGCACTACGATTATAAGGTGCGGGTTGGTTGGATGTTATATAGGTCTCAAGGGTTGGAATGGGAGGATACATATCAAAATAATCATTTAACCCACCAAACGATTTATCAGTAGGGGTTATTGTTTTTACTTCTTCGTCTTCATCTTTATCGGTTTCTGATAAGTCAACATCAGACAGACCCATTGAGAAAACATGGGTTTCATCATAAGCAAATCCAGCAAATCGTCTTTCTTCATCATCATCGTCGTCATCGTCGTCGTCATCTTCTTCTACTTGTTGCGTCTCCGGAACAAAACCAGGATTATAGTCATTAAGACCATTTGTATGTTATGGAATAAAGGTGGGGTCATAAAAGGGTTGACACTAAGAATCAGGCTCAGGTTGAGGAGTATACATTCCTTGACTCTGACATTGATCTTCGGTCTCATGGTTTTTAGTGTTGGAACTACCACCGACATCACCTCCACCGCAAATCGATGAATCGACATATGCAAAAAGTGCAGAAGGTCTATCTAACTAGGCTGCAAATTCTAGGAAACCACAAACATCTTCATCGTCGATTAGCTCAAACATTGAACCATCATTCTTGAACACTAACTCCGTTACACCAACAGCAGAACGTTCGATTCCACATCTTTTCAAAGCATAACGAAGCAACTTCTGATGTGTAATGTTTGTTGGCAATTTTACAGCATGTTGAGGAGAACACACATAATCCCACCCATTGTTGTTATCTTGAACCCATTCACCACCGAAACAATAATATAACTTAATTTTTTCGACGCCAGAACTCATTTTCAAATGAATTGAAGAAGGAAAAATATTTGTGATGAACAAAGAAAGCAAGAAGTGATATTGTATTCAGGGATATCTTCATCGTTCGTCTTTCATTGCTCTTTATAGATAGGGAAATTAATTGCATCCAACCAATTGCATGACAATAGTATAATCATTGTATAGATTGTTGAAAAAAATAGTGCACATTCGTAAAATACATGCAAAAAACATGTGAAAACACATAAAACTTGAAAAACACTTGGGTTTTCATGAACAGGGGCTGAAAATGTAAATTCAGAAACTTCACGGGCCAAGTGGTCCAGGTTCACATTTGAGACCCCATAGTTGTTTCACGGGGGCCAAAATTGTAACTTTGTGAAAGTTCAAGGCTAGGCTTGCAAATGCGAGCCCTGTTTTCACAAGGAGGGGCCAAAATTATAACCTTTTGAAATTTCAGGGCTAGGCTCACAAATGCGAGCCCTATTTTCATGAAGGAGGGGCCAAATGTGTAACCTTGTGAAAGTTCAGGGCTAGGCTCACAAATGCGAGCCCTGTTTTCATGATGAGGGGCCAAAAGTGTAGAATTTTCAACGGGTTGATGGAGGAGGTCGCATTCACGAGGGTTTCACGAGGTCTGGGGCTATTTTGATAATTTTAGGGAGAATGGCTAAGAGGTTAATCCATCAACATCAAATGGCTATTTTAATTAATTTTCCAATTTGTAATCATAAAACATATCACGTGGGTTCTTATGGCCATTGTTTTTAATTCTTTTTCCAAAATTTTTAGACACTATTACATTTGTATTAACACTATATATTAACTGAATGATTAATAAATAAATCAAACTATAAAATTTATACCATATATTATGTTAAAAGTCTTACAAATTAAAGTAACAAAAAGGTCATGAAACAACAATGTAATATATGAAATTCTCATTCAGTTAAATAGAGTCATTCTTCTCAATTCACTTAATAGTCAACAGTGCAACTTGTCTAAATATGAAATACAATGGTTACTAGTAATCAGTCTGAAGAATCACTGATATATTAATAATATATATATATATATATATGTGTGTGTGTTCAAATGATAAAAGGTAAACCTATGTTAAATTCATTTACAACTTAAATAGTTACAAGATGTTCATGTTCATAAGAAAAAATGATTTATCTTTATGATGAATCAAATTGAAAGAGAATTAATTACAAGAGATGGGAACAAGAAAACTTATAGAATCTAACTCGCATGAGAGAAATTTGGAATTAGGGTTGTCTTGCAGAACAGTGAACTCGTCTCAATGAGTAGCTAAAGCTTGGACCATGGATTGTTAGAAATTGCAAGTGAATGGGTTATTGATTGCACATTTGCTGGTGATTTTTTATATTTGATTTATATTTGATTTTGGTAGCAGTTGGGTTGAAGTAGAACAAGAAATTAGCAAGAGGCGTTTTTGATAAATGAATTAAAATAAATCACATCCGAGATTTGAGGAGACGTGATTAATTATGTTGCCATCAAGAAAAAAAAAGCCAAGGAGCCAAGGAGACAAGAATCGATCGATGAAGACGATTGAAGATATAACAAGGGTCTAGAGATTTCTTGTTTTGCCGACTAAAAGTTAATTGAGTTTTATCATTTGAATTAGGTCGGAATTTAAAAGAATACTAATAACAAAAATACATAATTGAATTTAAGCCTAACTCAAATGTTTGGGGCCATGTTCAGTGTCCGGTAAAAAAAACACACCAAAGAACCGTATGTTGTTTTGTTTGGTTTAGTTTATCTGCCACAAAAGGAAACTTATTTTAACATTTATTATCAGAACATATTGGCAAATTTTAAGAAATCTGTTGTCATAAAAATAAGCCACATCGTAAGATTTAACGTAAAAAGATAGTAAGTTTTAACAAAATTAATTTCATCATAAATTATAGATAGCATTTTAAAATCTTATAGTTGGTAAAAAACGATTTCAAAGATGATAAAAGAAAAACTTTTCACATTATTCGTGACATGTGTTAAGAAGTGACTAGAGAGAGTTATGGGTCGTTTATTAAATTCTTACCGGGTAAGCGCTTATCAATATCATTTATCCTATTGATTGAGCATGGCGAGGACTAAGAAACTTACCCGGTAAGAGACAAGGGAAGGATCGAGAGTCTTACCTGGTAAATGTGGAAAACGACTCTTACCCGGTAAGTACTTACCAAGTTCAAAATGCTTACCAACAATCCATTTTCATGGCCAAGGATGTGGCACTATAAGGTAAAGAAAGGTGAATCTCTTGCCGGTAAGCGCTTACCCGGTAAGAATTTGGTAAACAGCCTCTAAGGTACTGTTTATTTAATATTTACCAGGTCATTTATCTTACCAGATTAATATGGTAAAGCCCGATAATCTCACACGATAAGTAAGAATGACGACTATTACCGGTAAGCGCTTACTGGGTAAGATTGTTGCATACGAAATCATTTTGATGGCCAACACTACAAAACAAATGACTTTTTCCCATGAAAATCACTGAGGGAATTTTCCTTCAGTGATCATGTAACACCCTTAATTTTCTGAATAAATTTAAACTTTTGAAAATAATATAAAATTATATCATATCAAAGCGGAAGCTATTTCATGAAAGTATTAATGAGGTTCCACATATATATTTACATATCCAAAATGTACAAAAGGAACCTTTACATCACATCAGTTAAATTGTACGAAATACCGGTGTTACATAATTCGGTTCACGACCATTTCTAAACAAATAAACTAAACCTTAGAAGCATTGCCAAACATGTCATACCGCGGGTGTCCCAAAAGATGCTATCCCAAGCCTTCTACCCACCTCACCGGTTCAGGTATCTACTAAGTGTTTCCTACGGATACAAAAACATTTTACTTGTTCAATTAGCATAACGCTAGTGAGTGCACCAAAAGCATTTAATTCAACAAACACCAGTCATCAATGTTCCATAGTTAACTAGATTACAAAATCAATGATATCACATATAAAACACTTAAGATGTGAAGGCAAGTCCATTGAACGTCCGTATTTTTCCACAGTGGCCAACCACGGTCAACGACATCCACATGGGGGAACCGTTCACATCTCCCGTCAAGGTGGGGCAGCACAAAGCTCTCACCATACAACGGTTTCCGGGAGTCAATGATCTCTTTCCCGCAAGTCCACTCGTGTCTGCGCTTGGTTCGAGACTCGTCAGCCTATTGAACCGCACGGTCATAATGGGTACTTATCATTCAACTCCAATTGCAACATCCATCTCAAATAACCTATCCATGTTATGTGGTTAGATCTGACACAGCCTCTAAAACCACACACATCTCATAACTGGATGTGCAGTTATCTAATCTTGGGTCGGGACCATAATTCAATAATAAGAAATGTATATAATACACCATTAAATCTCAAAATAATTCCATGAGTAAATTTCATCTTTAAAATCGTTATGCAAACTCCTATCAACAAGATTTTCATAAAAGATCCATCAATGATTTCATAGTAATCTATAAGTTAACTACATCCACATAACTCATCAACAATTTCACATATGATGACTTTCAAAGCTTTAAATCAACAAGTTTAGGGTATCCGCAGGGTACACTCACCTGGATGTTGTGATGAGGATCACAACCAAACCACAACTTCACTTAATGCCCATACCTATTACAAAGGTTAAACGAAACTACTTTAAATAACTTAACGAGATTCTCAATCCTAAAAACATTTTGACCTTAATGCTAGATGACTTATGAGGCTTAAAAAAACATACTTAATAAGCTACTATTGAACCCTAAAACACCTCAAGAAATCTTAAGGTCAATTACTTGAAAATAATCTTATTTTACATTTGCCAAAATTCACACCCGAAACTGACATACCCACTGTGTTTCGACTTTTTGACAAGATTAATGTTGGAATTAGCTCCAGTGTTTCAAATATGAACTAAAGTGGATGTTCCAAGATTTCCAACGACGTATAGAACACTTAAATCCGATAAACGGTTGATTTTATACGAATTTATTAAGGCATCCCAGCAAGTGCTGAAATTTTCTGACAGCATCCTTTCGAGTTTTCTTGACTAAAACTCATCCAATGGGTCACCAATTCGACCTAAACTCAATTGCAACCTCTAAGTAAATTATATACAGATTAAAACAAGTTTAAAACAGGTCTCAAACATCATCATATCATAATCTTAGGTTATCAAACTCAAATCACCACAATCTTGACCCATTTGACCCATAAATTCAAGCAACACATCAATGGGTCTTTATAGCTATCATCAAACACTGAAATGGAGTATAAATAAAGCTTAAAACTTACTGGATATGAGCACCAAGGTCTGACTTGGTTGAAATTCCTCAAAATAAAGCTTGAACTTGGTGAAATCAAGGTTAAAACACTCAAAAATGGCTTCAAATCTCACATGCAAGTGTGAAATCTCACAATCAAAGCACCTTTGATCTCTCTCTCTCTCTCTCTCTAATTCCTTCGTCATAAGCTAGAATGGAAGAAGAAGGCTGATGAAAAGAATGCTCTAGACCTTCTCAATTGGGGGTTTTAATAATGAATTTTACATCTAAGCCCCCTCTAGTTTTGAACTTGGCAATTGCAATCTTCCAAGTTCCTTTGATTCATATATTGGCCACCAAACGTAATTAAAAACATAAATAATTTACAAAGACTTTCAAATATAACATTAATAAGCCAAAAATACTTATAATTCAAAATTTGGGATATTACAGATCACCCACAAAATATCAATCCAGTAGAATCCGATGTTTTCAAGGAAATAAATAAATCAGGGTCCTCGGTAATCTATCAATGATTTGAGTTTCCCAATAATTTACCCACCAACTTTTGTGACGAATCACCCCTTTAGCGACCGATTTCCCAGGGAAAATTCCATAGGTAAAATTCCTCCATGTAGTAGTCCCAAAATCTTGCCCGATAAGTTTAGCGAGAGTGATGATTAACCGATAAGCATTTTGATAAACTAGCTTTAAGTCGGTTATGCAGTTAAGAAGTAAGTCACTCACTTCTCTATCTGAACCTCTTTCTTTCTAGATCTGTATTATAAAAATGTAGATCTTGTTTACCCGTGAATGTATAATTATTGTTGGAGCATACCTTAAAAGAGATCGAGATCTACAACTTGGTGTACTGCATCAAAATCAACACAGTTTTCTTTTGCATTTATTAATTAAAGCTTCTTCAAATCATGAAGTTCTTGATTTCAACATATTTTCTTCCTCCTGCATCCAGCCTACAATGCGTGACACCAGATTTGAAGTTCAATTTGTAAGAGTTAACCAAGTAACCTTACTAATATGATGAACTGTCAATCACTATTGCTTGGGTGATTGGAAAAGCTTTGTATATATAGGAAAGTTTACAATGGATAAATATAAACAAGATCCTCTAATTTAGGCCTAGATAATTACAATTAAATAAAAAAAATATTTTCTAAGATTATCACAAAATCATTCCTTATCACCCCACCCCCACCCCCCACAAGCAAAGCATGATATTAATGCCAACGCGTAGCTTGGATCGCAAGAATTCAAAAGTTGGGCATGCCAAACTCTTGGTGAAGATATCCACTAGCTGAAGATGAGAGGGAACAAGTTGTGTATGAATTTTTCCAATTAAAACAAGTTCCCGGACAAAATGCTAGTTGATATCAATGTGTTTGGTCCACTTATGCGCAATTGGATTTTGGCTTAGAAATAAAGCTCTTGTATTATCAAAGAGGAGAAGCGGGGGATCCGGAGGTAAATCTTAAATCTCACGAAGTAAGTGAGTAACCCAAATAAGCTTAGTGACGAAATTAGCAAGGGTCCAATACTCAGATTTGCAGCTAGAGTGTGACATAATGGGTTGCTTTTTAGCACTCAATAAAACTAAGTTTCCACCTAAGAAGATGGTGTAACCATACGTGGAGCAACGTGTGGCATCGCACAGTCCCCAATCAACATCCTAGTAGCCAATAAGCATGAGGTCATCTTGTCTAGTGAAATGGATGCCAAAATGCATTATCCCTTTAATATAACGCAGAATACATTTGATTGCGAGAAAATGATCGTCGGTAGGTGATTGAAGATATTTACTAACGTGATTAACAGCGTATGACAAGTCAGGACGTATGATAGTCAGATATTGTAGGGCACCAACAAGGGAACAGTAGAATGTAGGATTATGAAATATATGACCGTCATTCGTCAAGGATTCTCCAACAAATAAGGGAGTAGCAATAGGTTTAGAGTCCAAGAGATTATCTCGGGAAAGGATATCAGTGGCATACTTTGTTTTACCCAAAAAAATAACATTGTCGGTATGGGTGACCTCCAAGCCAATACAATAATTTAGGCGACCAATATCCTTGATAGCAAACTCCTTATTTGCTCGATAGATGAAACGACTAATCAGAGAGGTGTCATTTGCGGTAAGTATGATGTCATCGACATACACAAGAAGATATATAGTGGAGGAGTTGCAATGATAATGAAATAAGGATGGATCCGCAAAACTGCAGTGAAACCCCATGGTAAGAAGAAAAGTACTGAATCGTTGAAACCACACACGGAGGGCTTGCTTTAGTCCATACAAAGCCTTTTTTAGGCGACAAACATGATGCGAAAAGCGAGGATCGTTGAAGCTAGGTGGCTGGTCCATGAAGACTGTTTCTATTAACACTCCCTAAAGGAACACATTTTTCATGTCTAACTGGTGAAGACGTCGGTTACTTTGAACGTCAAGGGCAAGAATGATGTGAATCGTTGTAGCTTAGACCACTGGACTGAAGGAGTGAGAAAAGTCAAATCCTGGAAGTTGAGAAAAACCTTGGGCAATGAGACAGGCATTATGGCGATTAATATGCCATCCGAGTGATATTTGGTCCAAAAAACCCATTTAGACACAACTACGTTAGATTGAGGAGGACGTGGAACAAGTTCCTATGTTTCATTGGTATGAAGGGCTTCGATTTCCTCATTCTTGGCAGCAATCCATTCTGGATATTTAGACGCAAATTTAAATCCTTTCGGCTCAATGGCAGCAGTAAGGGTCGAAAGTAACGTAGTAAAGGCGAGGTTGACAATGTGTCTAGGCTTGAAAATACCATCTTTGGCACGTGTTGTCATTGGTTTAGTTGCTAGAGGTGGTGCATTAGATGAAGGGACGCGATGTTGCACCTCTAAAGAGAGATTAACAGGTTGTGTGGGGGCTGCCGAATGATCAGCATGTGATGTTGTAGCGGGAATGGCTCAATCCCATGACTCTTGATTTAGCCATTAGACCCTCTTCTAGGTATGGAAGATTATAGAGAATTCATATCTTCAACAGACGCCTTCACGGAAGTCTTACTTGAAAGCCTAATTTCAAACAATTAAATAGGGATTAATTTCAGTGTCTGCATTATGTGATTTTGTAAAGAAAGTAGCAGATTCCTTGAAATCCATTGAGAGCATGTTTAAGAAAGTGATGTGGTACTTCAAGTGTTGCAAGTTTTGAACTCAACATTTGACATGTTTGTTCTTAATATTGAGTACCCCGACCAACCACCATCATGTTTTCATTTGAAATAAAACGTCCTATTAAGTTTTTTATGTGGTACTATTTGAAAAAGTATTTTCTAAAAACAAGTTTCCTATAAAAAGATATATTCATATTACACTTCTAAAAAATGACATGTAAAAAAGCTAATATGATACTTTATTTAAAAATGGCCTAATTTCTTGTTGAGACTCCCAAAAGAATCCTATAAACTTGCTACACTTTTACTTAAAACGAACAATTATTTGATCCTATAAACTTATATAAAGCAG
Organism: Arctium minus; assembly: GCA_954870635.1. Lineage (NCBI taxonomy): Eukaryota > Viridiplantae > Streptophyta > Magnoliopsida > Asterales > Asteraceae > Arctium > Arctium minus. The sequence goes on along the minus strand of OX941080.1, from coordinate 102,588,783 downwards.
TCTATTAAGAAGTATAGACATATTTGGCATCTTATAAACCCAATTTCATTGTAGTATTTTAGAAACTTTTGAGGCAAAAGTGACAAATTCAACAATGTTCCTACACAATAGCCTTCTAAGAAATTGGTTAAAAAAACGCAACACCAATTAATGCTTTGAGGAATTACAAATTAACCATGATAATTAAATTTTCTAAGAAGGTGTTTGGTCTAAGAGAATCTTTTTAGGGATTTCGATTTCGTGAAAAGAATTAGTATTAGAAGGATTGGAATCTATGGTGTATTTGGTCACTAGGATTTGGAATGAAACTGAATTCCATTTTTTATAGAGAATTTATCAAAACACATTATAAATAATTAAATTATCTTTCATTAATTGATTATTACAAATGTGATTAAGATGATTAGACATATGTGATTAAAAAGGTGATTATAACAACCTCTTTTAAAAAATACAAATATTTTCCTTTAATTTTTCGAAAATTAGTAAAATACAAAAAAAAAATAGAGCAAAAGAAATTCCACAAAAAAACAACCACTTTATTATCTTTAGTTTGACATCTATTTTGATATATTTTTTCATCCATTTTCGTAGTTCTTCGGTTCTTTCTTCTAATAAGGTTCTCTCTAGATCTTTTCCATATATGTGTGTGTGTGTGTGTGTTTCTGTAGAGTGAGTTTCAAATACCAACCATACAAATCAAACTTAATCATCCATCTAGACTATTGTTTCCTAATCTAAACCATGCAATGATCATAATGAATGAACCCTAACATTTTCCATCAATAGCTCAATCATAACGAATAAACAATGATCTACCATAAATAATTTAATTGTTTTCTAATATAAACATTGATCATGATTTGTATGTTTGTAAGATTTCCATGATTTGTATTTGAAACTTCATATATATATATATATATATATATATATATATATATATATATATATATATATATATATATATATACAGGGGCTTAATCATATGAGATCTTAGTATTTTGTGGTAACTGTGAAATCCAATATGAACCACTCATTTAAAATAATTAATGTTGTTTTTAAAATAAAGTAAAAGGATAATATGGTAATTTGATAATTTAAATTTTTTATAACAAATTAATACCTAAATTGACTCATTCATTAATTACCCTAGTTAAGAGTTTTTGAAATCACACGCCTCTCATCTCTAACTTCTCAACAGCCTCTGCATCTCTCTTCTCAATTGCAGAATCCCTAAATCGACAATGGTGATGAAGAACCATAAGCAAGCAAGCCAAGTCACCTATCTAGAATCCCTAAATCGAGCCGATAATGGTGGTGGATAGTGTCTTAGAACGGGAGTGGTCGACGGTGGATCTTGGTGGTGCATCTCGTTGTAGAAGGGGAAGGGGTTGGTCCGTCATGGATCTCGTATTCAAGATCTGTTGCTTTCCTCAAAACTGATCAGCCATATGCCTTCGTCGTTACTGTTAAACCCTTCTTCCCCAACCCATAACCACCATCTTCATGTAAGACAACCATGGATTCCCCTCTTTTAAACTATTATTTTCACTCTCATGGTGAACAATCCACCTTCGTCTCTATAAATACCCCCAATTTCCCTCTCACTTTCCATATATCCCCTCATTTTGATCTTACTACTTCAAATAAAAATTCCAGATCTGCAAATCTGCAATGCCGAAAACTTTCGTAATAAAACTTTCTCTTTTATTCTTACTCGTGTTGGTATCACATTTGTGTTTACTTGTTGGTATCACAGTGATACTTGTTCTTAAAAATCATGTTGGTATCACAGTTGTGATACATGTTCTTAAAAATCATGTTGGTATCACGACGTATCATAGTTGTGTTTACTTGTTGGTATCACAGTGATACATGTTCTTAAAAATCATGTTGGTATCACAGTGATACATGTTCTTAAAAATCATGTTGGTATCACAGTTGTGATACTTGTTCTTAAAAATCATATTGGTATCACGAGGTATCATAGTTATGTTTACATGCTGGTATATATCCTGTGTGGTACTGTTGGTATCACGGGGTATCATAGTGATACATGTTCTTAAAAATCATGTTGGTATCACAGTTGTGATACTTGCTCTTAAAAATCATGTTGGTATCACGAGGTATCATAATTGTGTTTACCTATTGGTATATATCATGTGTGGTACTGTTGGTATCACGGAGTATCACAATGAGTATCAGAGTTGGGATCACGATGGGTATCCGAGTGGGTGTCACAGTGCATCTTGTATATATCATATCTTCTATGTATATTGTGTTTAATGTCTGTATCTATTTTTTTAACAGTGGTTCACAGAAAGCCGGAGAAATAAGAGAGAAAAGAGAGGAGAAATAAAATTTCCCAAATTGCCCTTTAATTAAAATTTCAGTCAAAATTACCAAAATTACTAAAATTAATAATTTTCCTAATTTATCCTATAATATGTGCTCACATTGGTCTCACGGTTACCACAAAATAGTAAGATCTCCCTTGAAAGGCCCCCTATATAGGGGCCTAATCATATGAGACCCTATTAGATTGTGGTAACTATGAGATCCAATCTCATCCATCCATCTAATATTATTTTATTTATTTATTTATTAATAATGAAGGATATTTTGGTCATTTGATAAATTAAATAATATTAAAAACAAAATTGTAACTGAAAAAATCAATCATTTATAAATTAAATATATTGTTTCCTAAAATTTCTCAACCAACTGATTATGAGATAATCTGTTTACTTTTTGATTTGGTCGTATGAAATTTTAAATTATGCATCCTTTCCATCGTTCACATTGTAACACGATGTTAATCGCAGTGTAACACAATGTTCTTTAAGTGCATCACAATAGTAATTATAGTGTAACACGATGTTAATCACAGTGTAACACAATGTTCGTTGAGTGCATCACAATAGTAATCATAGTGTAACACAATGCTAATCACAGTGTAACACAATATACTTTGAGTGTATCACATTCGTAATCACAGTGTAACACACTGTATTTTTGGTATTCATCGGGATAAAGTTTGATTGAATGATAAGTTTCAATATTTTGAGATAATCTTATTTGATTTCATTCCAAAACTATCGGACCCGCCTAAATTAGATCACAATGAATTATAAAGTTTTTTTTGACAATTTTACCCTTTTTACCTATTTTAATGACCTAAAATTGTGTTTTTAATTAATATATCTCTTATTTATTTTAAACCATTGATTACTAAGATGGATGGATGAGATTGGATCTCATGGTTACCACAAAATACTAGGGTCTCCCATGAAAGACCCCCTATATATATATATATATATATATATAGAGAGAGAGAGAGAGAGAGAGAGAGAGAGAGAGGAAAGTTAAATGAAAACTCAATTTTTATTGTGCACGTGAGGATGGATCTCGGCTACTCCATCTCTATTGATCCAACAACTCATATTAAATAGAGTTTTTTATTTTAAGATGATCAGGGGTAAAACTGGAAGATAATTTAAACTCACGCCTACCCTATTTGACCTTTTATTTTCTTTTTTAATTAAAAACTTTTACCCACTTAAAGTTTAAAATAAATTATCTTAAAAATTACTAATATTTTAATCAAACCGATTACATCAAAAAAATGAGAATTTCGTGCTCTTCGATATGACATCCATCTCGATATAGTTTTTTTTGTTGTTTTAACCGTTTTTTACGTGAAATGCTATATATGTGTTATATTCATTATAAATATTTATACACGTCCCCCGGTGTCCACATTCATCATGAATAATTAATGAACGTTCACATGTGTTATTCATACTGAATGTGGGAAACCCAGGGATGCGCATACATATTCACAATGAATTAAACCATATTTCGGTTGTGAATCAGGAAACAAAAGAAAGTATATCATGTGTTCACACCTTCACGGGGTCATTCATATATTATTCATCATGAATAAGGTATCATTCAGGATTAATAATACAACATTCGGGGTGAATAATACACGATTCATGATGTTAATACATGTGAATCATGAATTCGTGTATTATTCATCCTGAATGTTGTAATATTTATCATGAATAGTGAATGAACGTCCACCTTTGTTATTTATACTGAATGTGGACACCTGGAGACGTGCATACATATTCATAATGAATATAACACATATATATATATATATCATTTCACTTAAAAAACGGTTAAAATGAAGAAAAAAAAACGTATATCGAGATGGATGTCATATTGAAGAGCACAAAGTTCTCGCTTTTTTTATGTAATTTGCTTGATTAAAATATTAGTAATTTTTAAAATAATTTATTTTAAACTTTAAGGAGGTAAAAGTTTTTTAATCAAAAAAGAAAATAAAAGGTCAAACAATCTCTTCTTTAAGTAGGCGCTAATTCAAATTTCCAGTTTTGTCACTAATCTCTTCTCATATAATCTTCTTATGTTTTAAGCATTAGTTAGTTTTTCAAATTTTGATCAATGGTCAAGATTGATCCTCACGTACACAATGAAAAATGAGTTTTCATTTGAACTCATCCCTACATATATATATATATATATAGAGAGAGAGAGAGAGAGAGAGAGAGAGAGAGAGTGGTTATTTTGTTAATCTCCTAATTCTTGTTAACTTTATTAACCATTTTCAACCAATAAAAAGTCATCTTCATTAGTGATTTGACATGCATGTGCAATATATAAATAAGGGTATGAATGGTATTTTACATATTTGTAACAATTCATTTAATGAGGTGTTACAAATCTTATATTTTCCTTGATTTTATTTGATGAACATGAATGAACTTTGAATTTGAGAAACCATATATTCTTTACTACACATGAATACACGTGAACCCAAAAGTTTAGTGTTTATAAACATGCAAACCAATCAGATCTCCATATCGTATAGTCGGAGTTTTCACAACCATGTTCATTAGTGTTCATATGTTCATGTCTTATATGAACATGTATGAACATTATAAATCTTAAGTTTTTTAAGCTAATATTACATGAACATGAATGATTCATCATGAATGAACAATTATGTCAATAATAAATTTTATTATTTAAAACAGAAAAATTGTCATATAAGTTTATAATTTAAAACATTGCCTACACATGAACATGTAAGAACATTATGAAAACATTTTCAATTCTTCCTACACATGAACATTTATAAGCATGAATGAACACTATATGACAACCATTTTAATGTTGATGAGTTATCTTAAATATAAAAGAAGGTTTTGAGATAATTTCCTCAAATACCCCTATTCACTTATGTTTAACGTCGTTGATTATTGCAAGGTTCTAAATGAACCCAACCCTATATATATATAGTACTATTTTATGAAAATTTTAATAGATAATGAGGGAAACGTCTAAGAAGATCAAAATGATGTTGAGTTAACTAATTCTTAACAGTTTTAGTAATAGGGACCAAATCCATAAAAATAGGGATGAGTTACAAGTAGATAGCTATGAGATATTTCAGTTATAATCTATCTCTGATATTTTTATCTCTATCTTTATCGTCACATCTTTAGACGATGACACAATTATCCTACAACATTCCCCCTTGTGTCGAGTCAAAGGAGTGATGGTGCACAATTGTTGCCTCGTTAAAACCTTACACCAAAACAAAAAAAAACCCAATGGGATAAAAAAATAGGACGAAGAAAAGAGTACAACGCACCGGTTTCTTTGCAATACATAGACTTTTCCTTCAGTCTAGTTTTCTCTTCGATTCGTACATTAATCATGAGAGTTAGGAAAGCATGATTGAAAGTCCAAGAATCACTAAATCTCTAGAGAGAGAAAGTAGAGAGAGAGAGACTTGAAGCGCAAAGTAACTGTAATATTCAATGTATGCGTGAAGTTCTTACAAGGAAACAAGATCAAAAGACTTAAATACCCTTGGTCAATACAACACAGTATTTGACTTTAGACACAGTATTTGACCAAGCCAATAAATACAATGATTACTATAAAATCAGACTTAACAACCTCCCCCTTAGTAATCATTGGCACTTTGGTCTTCAAAAATCATCTTCTAAATCAGCACGAACCATTAAAGCGACTTTGTGAAGCTTTCTGACTTTTAAAAGAAAATTCTTCTCAGCATCTTTCAGTTTGATTTGTCTTTGCTGCCTTTGACAAGTCTGGACCAGAAGCTTGTGCTCTAAACGACACACCTCTTTTGAAAGATCTTGAATGAACTGTGGTGGTCGGAGCAGGAACAACAAAAGAATTAAAATGGCTGAGAGAATAGAATCTTTGAGCGAATCTTGATCAGCAGATAAACTTTTGAGCTCTTTGTCTCTTTAACTTCTCCTTGACTTCTCTGATTTCTCCCCCTCATGACCTTGATGAACTGGTTCAACTAGGTCATGCAAATGTTGGAGACGAGACAACTTAAGATCTGCAAAATCAAAGAAACAGAGAAAACAGGGAAGGTTTGCGCTACACGCTGGTTGCGCAAAGTGAGGTTTGCGTTACATGCAGGTTGCGCAAAGTAAGGTTTGCGTTACATGCATGTTACGCAAAACGAGGTTTGCGCGACCAATTGATGGCGCAAAGCTGACTTAGAAAAATTTTACCTTTTTTAAGCTCTTTGACTTCCCCTACACAAATGCACTAGATATGACAATTCAAGTTAGCATTCATATAAAGAAAATCAGATACTCCCCCTTAAAAACAGATATGATCATTTAAGAAAAATTCTCATTTTTCACTCCCTCTTGAATAATGCTCAAACCCATTTGAAATAATATGAGAACACAATGAATGTAAACATCAATGTAGAAAGAAAAATATACTGAATATGTATTTTGAAACGATTAAATATATAAAAATTTAAACAGAAACAAATAAAATTCTACTTAGTAAAATATCACAATAAAATCCATCAGATGAAATCAAATGTATGTATTTGGATACAGAAACAAGTTTTATTGCATATCAAGTTGAGACATGTTCAGTTTCAAAAACTTTCATCAATCTATTCAGTGTGCTCGCATGTGAACTTCGATTAGGTTTAAGAAAATGAAATTCTAAAAATATAATAGAGAACTTTGCATGTAATCACACTAAGCCATCAAAAATTCAGACTTTCACAAATTTACAGGTTTATTGCAACTCAGAAATATATAACCAAGTATCATGAGATGTGTGCTCATTGGCATCTTTTAGCATTGTGCACTATGGCATCTTTACATGAGTGTGCTCTTTGGCATCTTTTAAGCATGTGCACTTTGGTATCTTTTAATCAAAAAGTTCGGTAAGTAAAGAACATGCTGTAAACGTAACTTTCTATCTGACCCTATTACAGGATTTGGGTCAGCCGCTCCCAGACCAGATGTCCTTAGGGGACTAGGTGTCAAGCACCCCTTGGAACTTACTTTCCCATATCAGAAAGGCTACATCGACATATCCTAAACCCATTCATACCAGTAGAACATGACTTTCGATCTGGTTCTATAGAAGGATTTTGGTTCGATCACTCCCAGATCAAATGACCTTAGGGGACCAGATGACAAGCATCCCACAGAACTTACTTTCCCAAACCAGAAAGGTCACAGGTACAAACTTTTAAACTTAGAGATTTCTGATTTATAAAAATTTAATAATCATCTCAAACACAAGGTTTTTCGTCTAAGTGCTTAGCCCATATTTTCATTACAATCCGAAATTCCGACTTTTTAGGTTTTCTAAGCATTGTAAACTATAAATATTCCGAATCACACAACTGTAAAGCAATATCAAAAGCTACAAACATGTTGCTGACTTTTCGACTTTTGTTAGAACTGAAATTTGAACAAATAAAAACTTTAATATAAACAAAGCAACTTGAAAATTTATCCTATACACACATTTTATTCAAAAGAAAGAAAAATTGAAAAACTTTTACTTTATAGAATAAAATTTGTATAGGTTTAAACTTTTAAAACAACATACCGAGAATTTTAAAAAATAGAAATATTTAATCGGCAATTTATATTCAGTTGAAACAAAAAATAATTCAATAATATTATCTTTCTCACAATGTAAAAATGAAAATTGTGACTCATTTGTAAAAAGAAATTGGGTTGAACAAATTCAGGAGTTGAAATGAAATGCTCAGATTCTTTTAAAACAAATTGAGAAAACTGGAACAACATCATTATCAGATATAAATGCAGTGGAAAATAAGTAGATGTACTCACAGTTTCTCATTAGTCAGAAGCTTAATGCTATGAAAAGCGAGTCCTAGACTGACATATCTAGAAGTCATATTCGTTGAAGCACGGGTTCTGAGCTGAAGTACTCAGAAGCCAAAGTCTTGACATTTAAGACCGGGTTTTGAACTGCAGTGTTCAAAAGCCATTCTTTCTCTTACTCCCCCTTAACATGTGATGCCTGCAACTTTGAAACAGATTGAGACTTGGGTACCCATTTGAATTTGGGCTCGTGTTTGTTAGTTGCAGTTCGTATGGGGAAATATTTATAAGATTTGACATTAGAAGCATGAGAAAAATGATCACAAGAATAGTAAGCACATTCATCAGATGAATACAAAGCATAATCATCTGAACTAGAATCAAAAGAAGAATATGAGACATTTTTGGAAATTTGAAACATTTACTTTATAGAATATTTTGAAACTTTATTACAATAAGCAAATGAATCACTTTTATAATATTTGTCTACATATCGAACTTCATCAGTCTGAGAATCAGTAGATGTCCGCTTTGCTTTCCAGATTTGCCTTGATCGAGCTCTCAAAGTCCTATCTGTAAGAATTGAATCGGAAGAATTAGAACTGTCAGAAAGAACTTTATCTTGTTTCTTCGACTTCTTTGACCGTCTTCTTTTACGCTTAGGTTTATAATATTGATCATTGAGTGTAAAAGAATCATCAAGAATTTTAGACGAAATATTTAAATCAGAAGAAATAATTTTACCTAAGCAATCAATCTGATCAACTAATAAATCTGAATTCGTCTTGGAGTCTGAAGTATTTTGAGAAAAGATTTTAAAATTTGGAACTTCCTTTTTATTTTCCTTAGAATCAGAACAATGGTTAGAAATAGAATCTGATTTTTGAGAAAATAAATTTTCTTCAAGACTAGATGTCATGAAAGAAAGAATAATATCAGATTCAATTTTCTTTAAAATATTTTGATCTTCTATCTTATCTTCAAGATCGATTATTGTACTCTCTAATACTAAATGAGTAGTATATTTCTTAGAATCATAAATAATTGAAGAAACATTTTCCTTACCAGAATTAGAAGCATAAGGATCAATAAAATCATCAGACATTGAAAATTTGATAGGAGATATATCATTTAAAATTCTTCTTCCTCTCCTTGATTTTTCAGGAAAATATTTTGCATTTTCTTAAGTATAAACAAAAGGAATTTCATCTTTCTTGTTATTCATTCTTTTCTCATTTTCGATTTCTAACACTTGCTTCTCATTCATCCAATCAATTTTAAATTAAGGAGCATAATGAGCAAGAGTCAGATAATCGTATTTATATAAAGTTGGGGATTTTTCAATCGCATTGTTTAAACAATGAGGATTTTCAAAACCAAGTCCCCACCTTTGTTTTAAAGCTTCTTCGCTCCTCGGTTTGTTCATAAAAATTGTTTGTTCAGATTGGTTTCTTCGATAAAGCTTTTCTTCTAACTTATTTATTTTATCTGAAAATTCATCTTTTAAATTAGTCATAGTCACCAAAGATTCAAGATAAGTCTTATTTGAATTTTCCAAATCATCCAATTTCTTTTGAAAGATGTCTTTTGTATTTTCTAAAATAGATTTTTCATCTTTCAAAGAGATTTTCAGTTTGTCAATCAAATCTGACTTTTCAGAATTTAAATTCTTTTCAGATAAAAGCAGTGAACGCAAATCAGATAAAGCCATTATAATAATATTCATCTGAGAGGTAATAAAGTTGTAATCAAATTCAGAAAATACCTCATCTTCATCCGTATCAGAATCGTCTGACTGATCATCTCCAAGAAAGCACATCTGAGCGATCTCTACGTTTGCTGCTTCATCGTCAGAGTGATCTAGCCCTCTTCAGCTAGCAAAGCTGTTTCATTCTCTCTCTTTTCAGCCAGTTCCAGTTTCTTCCTGTAATAAGCTGAGTCCCTAACCTTCTTCACTCGACAATCTTTTGAGAAGTGACCCGGCTTTCCACAGTTATAGCAGGCAGCAGTCTTTGGCTCGGGCACTTTGACTCTTGACCCAGAAGTGAAGCGAGAAGTGTTAGAACTTGAACGAGGCTGGAACTTTTTCTGATAATGCTGAGAGATAAGGATCATCGCTTTCTGCAGAGCCTCGCCATCATCATCAGTTGACCCGTTGTAAGCGTTATCAGACAACGCTTGTTCAGCCAGTTGGCTCGTGAGGAGTGCAACCGGGTCTACTGACTTCTTCTTTTTCTCTAATTTGGCCTTCTTTTCAATCACAATGCACTCATCAGTCAGCAAGATTTCAAACATCTCTTGGATCTGCATTGTGGATATCCTGACATCATTCCTCAGTCTGTGGCAAGATTTATTCCACTCTGATTGAAGTGCATTGAGGAATTTCAGATTTAATTCAAGCTCCGTCTTTTCAACCTTAATTTTCCTAAGATCATTTATCACGGCACATAAACGATCATACACAGTCTTTAGTGGCTCTCTGTCCTTGGCTTTGAATTCTTCAAAATTATTCATGTAACGAGTGTGTCGTAGTTGAGTTGCAACAGAAGATCCAAGCATAATCTTTTCCAGTTGTTGCCACATTAGATTAGGATGAGTTTTAAAACAATCAATCCTGTTGTATACAGAGTTTGGCAAGGCCAGCATCAGATTTGCCTTAATGTCACGATCAGCTTGATATGCCGACAACTCATCATGTGAATATTCTTTAGTAGGCTTATATAATCCAGAAGCCAATTTTGGTTTTTCAAACGGTCCTTCAGATAGAATGATCAACATGTCATTACCATTCTTTTGACGTTCAATGAAATTCAAGAACCGATCTTGCCACTGTGTAAACTCGTTTTCATCGATTAACACCGGAGGACGATTTTCTGAACCTAGAGACATCATAAGATCACTTTTGTAAAACTGAGCTTGATAAGCAAATTTGTTAGAATCCATAATTCAGAGAATCCAAAAAAAAATCCTAAGTCTGAGAATTGCGCAAAGTTGAGCTTTGCGTGAAAGGTAGAAGACGCAAACTGAGCTTTTCGCAAGCAGTATGAAACGCAAACTTAAGCTTTGCGTAAGAAGGCGATTGCGCAAACTAGGATTTGCGTGAGACAGACGAGACGCAAATGAGGTTTGCGTAAGCTAAGTGATACGAGAACTGAGCTTTGCGTAAGAAGAAGGTTGCGCAAAATGAGCTTTGCGTAAACCAAGTGATGCGCAATACGAACTTTGCGTAAGTCAAGTGTTACGCAAACTGAAGTTCTCTTAAGCAAAAGGATACGCAAACGGTACTTTGCGTAATACAAGGGATACACAATCTGAGCTTTGCGTAAGAAACTTGAACCGTAAACTGAACTCTTGAGCTTTGAAATACGCAAAGAAGCTTTGTGAGAGATGGATGATACGAGAACTGAGCTTTTCGGAAGGCACTGGATACGCAAAATAAACTTTGCGTGAATAGACCAATGCGCAAACCTGAAATACACTAACACAAGAATTAGTACTATATGAACTCGTGCAAAATAGTATGAATCTTGCGCAAACCAATAAGAACTTGCGCAAACCTACAAGAACTTGCGCAAACAGTAAAAAGTCGAATAAAACTCGCAAGATCGATTATAACAATGAAAATAAACCAAGAAGATCACACACTGATTATCGAAAACAACTTTTTAACACATTTCCAACAAGAAATTTGATTAAAAACCACACAATCTCAAATTCGATGATGAAACAGTACCCAACACGAGTTTTTCCAGAAAATCACAAAATCACAAAATCGAAGATCAAATACTGAATTTCATGCAAAATTATGTGAAGCAATTAAGATCTACAACCAATAACGAATCTAATGAAACAAATTTCACACAAAATCGTCCAGAAACCTATCCAAATTTGATGAAAAAGCAAAAAACGAGATTTTCTTGAAAAAATCAAGAAAATCGATCAAATTTTCTGCTACAATCCACAAATTCAGAATCTAAAACAAAATCTCTCAATCCTCTCAAGATTCAGAAGGCTCTGATACCAATTGAAAGTCCAAGAATCACTAAATCTCTAGAGAGAGAAAGTAGAGAGAGAGACTTGAAGCACAAAGTAACTGTAATATTCAATGTATGCGTGAAGTTCTTACAAGGAAACAAGACCAAAGGGACTTAAATACCCTTGGTCAATACAACACAGTATTTAACTTTAGACACAATATTTGACCAAGCCAATAAATACAATGATTGCTATAAAATCAGACTTAACAATGATGGTATATAAACAGTTGCCTCACTAAAACCTTACACCAAGGAACAAAACCCAATGGAAAAAATAAAACCGTGGTTGAAGGAAAGAGCACAACATACTAATATCACATATATAGTAGACTCCCCCTTTTGTCTACTACTCCCCCTGATTCGTGCATTAATCAAGGGAGTTTTGAAAACATTTGTATTTACTTTCTACATGTTTCCCAATATATGGTTTTAGGTAATTATTTGGTAAAATGTGTCATGTTTTCCTGACATCTTACTTGATTCAATTGAATCTCGAGGAGAGTTTTCTTATTGTTGATTGTCTAAGACTTAAGCAGAATATGCTTTGTGTTATCACCCTTGGTGTATCCCTTTTTTTCATTCCTTTGATACATGATGCATTATTTTCATATATGTAAGTAGGATACTGGTTGAACTCAAAATTACTAGCTCCTCTAATATGTGTAATGATAGTCCTCAATCATATACATTCTTTAATTATCTCATGGAGAGTAATATTTTTGGAATAGTTCAAGGAGGTACTTACAAGGGTTTGCTTAGCTTACTTCCAAGCAATCGGGGTGTTCCCTGTGGTAATTCCTTATCCAATTTGGGAACAACCTTTCTATGGATCAGATAGATACCTAATATCAACAAACACATATCAAGACATTGTTTGGTGTTTTTCTATAAGAGCTAGTACTTTTGCAGCTTACATTCTAAGTAGGTATTGAAGTTCCATTATCAATCCCATTTTTCTTTCTATAGAGAAAGTATAAGCCCATGTCAATGGTTCCAAAAGATTAACTTGATATCATTCCAATGACGTTGCGTTGGCACTGAGCTAAATCTAGCTAACAAGTTCACTGAGAAATACAATATACAGTCAAATGTATTGTGTTAAGTACAATAATGCACATATTGTACTTAGATAGGGAATTCCAGCTCCCCAACACTTGTTTGTCACCATCGTTTAGACGAAATTGATCTTTCCTTATATCCAACACTTTGACTGATCATGGGAGTGCTAACCGGATGCGCTTTGTTCATATTAAATTGCCTGATTATTTTCTAGACATAAACGATCAGTGAATTAATATTTCACAAACTCGGTGTCCTAGCTCAAATAGGTAGACAAAACCAAGTTTTCCCAAGATTTTTCATCTGAAATTTAGATTTCAACTAGCTTGTGGTTTCTCTTATTTCATCAAGAGTGCCTATTATGTTCATAACATCGACATATAAAGCTACTTTGAAAATCTGGAACTTGTTTTCCTAAATAAATACGCAAGGGCACAGTCAGCATTCTTAAATATCCTTTCTCAATCAATTATTCACTTAGGCAGGTATATCACATCCACGTAGATTGTTTTAATCTATAAAGTGAGTGTTTCAGTTTTATTGCAACACATTTCGTGGTTTAGAGTTACTTGATTTTGATAATGTAATATCATCAAGCACTTTTATATATCTCTGAATCTAGATCCCCGTAGAGATATGTGGTAACCACATTCATGAGCTGCATTTCTAGTCCTTCGAAAACTACTAGGCTAACTAATTAGCAGAACGTTATAACGTCCATCACGGGAGAGTAAGTCTTCTCGTGGTCAATCCAGGGTGTTGTGAGAAACCTTGCGCCAAAGGAGAGCCCCATACATTATGACTTAATTATTCTCATTACGGTTTATGACAAATGGTTTATCTATGTCTTACAGGCTTTACACTTGGTGGGTTAGCACTACCAAACCAAAAACCCGTTCATTTGTCAAATAATATAATTCTTCTAGATTGCTTCTTTTCATGTAGGACAATTTGCTCTTTGTTGACATTCTTCAACTGAGCATGGTTCGATGTCAATGTGCTATATCATCTCATGAGCAATAGTATATGTGAATATATCATCAATGAGTATGTATGATATGTTCATCGACTCATATGTACTCTCATAATTCATTTGAGATTTCTTTTATCTCTGCAATCAATATTAACTTCGGAGCGTCCTCCAGTAATGATTCATAGACATAGTTAGAATTAGAGACAATCTCATAAGAGGCTTATGTATTGATGATAAATAGTTATGCCTTACTCTTCTCTTCCTTTAGATGAGTATTTATCGAACCAAGTAGCTTCCCCTATTTCCTTTTAGGAGTTACGACCTCAACCACACCTCCACTATGTGTGATTGCAATGCACTTTCCAGCGACGTTGTGCCCTTGTTTGGGGACTTTTGACCTTGCAAGTATATTTTCATCTCGTATATGTGATCTTGTCACTTTTGGAATAACATTAAACGTATCAGGTATCGAGTTTGATTCGTTTGACTTCAACTTTACATTGTGAAGTTTGGGGATCAACATGAGACAAAGTGGGAATATTCTATGACATTTCCTGTCGTTCCCTTGGAAAATCCTTTTTCCTATCTCCCTCTAACGACGGGAAGGCTATCTCATCAAAGTGACAATCCACAAATCTTATAATACCCCAAAAATCCGTCGCTCGAATTATACATATGTGTGCATTATTAAGTTGCACCTTAGACTCTGGTTTAAGTATGACCATGTTGAGGGGCCAAAACTAGTCATTTGAAACTTAATTAAACTTAAAATTTAAGAAAAGTTATGACTAGGATAGATTTTAAAATTCTAGAAGTTTGAGGGGACCAAATTAAACAATGCCTCAAACTTGAAGAAATTAAAGTGTAATTTTGAAGATTGGAAGTCAAAAACACTAAGGTAATCATTTGATACCTTCAATTTTTTGGTTTTTTTATGTTACAACACATACTAAGTATGTGTAATTTCTTTGTTTTAGTAAATTAGGTTGTTAAAAAGGTATGGATTATTGTAGTTTAACTAAAATCTATCAAAAAAATTGAAGTGATGTTTTGATTTTGAGTCTTTAATCTTGAAATTGGGTTTTGCATGAGATTGTATGTTCAAGTAATGGTAAATCTATGTTATGTTGGTCCAAAATGTTCAAGGATTGGTATTTAGAACAATGGATGTAGTTTTGAGCTCTAATTTATAGTTGTGTCCTCCATATGTTTGATGAAATGCATCAATAAGAACTGCATGTGTCACAATTTCTGTCTTGTATGTTCAAAAATTCGTATAAAATAATTGGTTGATCCAAATTAGGTGTATGATACATCATTGGAATGATTAGAATGTATAGAACAACTTTGTAGTTCACACCATGATCCAGTTATGATTTTAAATGGCTCAAAACAGTGAGTTTTTAGGACTAGTCACACTGTACTCAGGATCAACATGTTGCTTTTGTAAAATTCATAGAAAATCAATGGATTATCTAAATGAGATGAATTTAAAACTACTAGATTCATAAGAGATCACATAACAACTTTCATTTAGATGATAACTACTGTATTGGCCTCTAAATAGGAGGAAAAGTCAAAAACTTGAGGTATCAGAAAGTTGATAACTCACTGATAAATTTTCAGAATGTGTTCTTCTTTGAAATAAAACCTAGTGTTCTAAATGGCATATAAATTCATGTTTATCATGTTTAAAGTGTCCTAAGGATATTATTAGCACTTTGGGAGGTTTGCAGATAATTTTAGGACCCTTGTGTCTTGTGTGAGCTTAGAATTGCGAATTCCGTTACCGATAATTCAAAAATTGGTGTTGGATTTGCAGAAGACTATAAAGATAGGAAAAGGATCATCTCAGGTACGGATTCAATCTTCTTTGATACGGGAATGACCAATTGATGTGGTCATTTCATCCACAAGATTCAATATGAATCCAAATATCCACAAAAGTGGGTATGTGAATTGGTTATCCGGAATATTGTTTTCAACTTTTGATCAGTTTTGTTTTTAGTTGTTGTGTTTTGATTATATAACATGCTTTTTGATCTGTTTTGTGATTCCTATTATGGATTTTGTCGGATAACGAACTTCTATCGGATATGAGTTTATATGTCTTAATCCAATTGTTCATTACATGAACTTTTATGTGACTTTCTTAAATCAAAATATATTGAGAAATTAGAAACTTCTTTTGGGTTATGCCTCGATTTAATGAAATTGAATTTCATGATTTGAACTTTGTTTTCCGAACACCGAACTTGGGGGTACCATTGTCTGGGTTGCTACCATAGTAGCTACAAAGACTATGGCGTCTTCAACGAATGGTACTTTGTACCCGACCTTTACGGAACAGGCTACCCGAGGGCGTATGGATCGATCCTAGAATTAGTTCCAGAACTTGAGGTTGTGGTTAAAACCACGTTGGGACTTAGGTGGTTTGGCCGACCATCGGACAACGTGTCCTTGTTGCATGGAAATAAGAACTTATATGATTTGAGACTTTGATATTGACTTATGTTGTTTTGGATTTGTAGTTGTTTTCGAGTTATATTTCGGATCATCTTGATTCCAGGTTACTGATTCATTGAATGTATATATTTCAACCAAGTTGTCTTCAATGATTAATTTATTTTCATTGAACCTAATTTTATTGATTTGTTCTTTGGATTACTATTATTTTTTTATATAATCCGTTCACTTAGCATGTCGCTCAGTCGTGTGTTTTCTTTGCACGGCAGGTACATGATGTAGAATCGGGATTGGGGCAAAGTGATGAGAGCGACACAAGCGACTTTTTGGGATAATTCTTCCTAGTGACGCTATATCTTTTGGTTATAAATTTGTAGTTATGCTAAGCTTTTGGATTTTGTATAGTGTAATGTAAATAATACTTAGAATGCTCTGTACTTTCCCGACCTCTATCTGCAAATGAGGTTCTTTTGAGTTTATGTGAATATATATATATATATATATATATATATATATATATGTGTGTGTGTGTGTGTGTGTAACGGAAACTGTCCTAAATCACTCAGGACGGGGGTCGTTACAAATCTAGTGGTAAAAAGATCACCCATTAAGGATTTTAATTAGCGGATAATTGTTGGAGATTCATATCAAACGAATATATTTAATCATTTTAAAGACTCATTTTGGTGTGCTGTGGGGGCA
The DNA here is from genome assembly GCA_954870635.1 of Arctium minus. NCBI lineage: Eukaryota > Viridiplantae > Streptophyta > Magnoliopsida > Asterales > Asteraceae > Arctium > Arctium minus. The sequence goes on along the minus strand of OX941080.1, from coordinate 102,571,357 downwards.
CAATTGGCATATATACTGTACAACCAGACATGTGTAAATGTAAAATATCAAGCTTATGTCCAGTTACCAACTGGTATACATGAGACTGGTTAGCTAGTAATAGGCCTCAAAATGAAGAAGTAAAGTTGCGTATAGTCTTGCATAAACCCAGACACATGTAGGTAAATTGGTGCGCATAACCATTGTCTTGGCTACCATTTATATTCTTTTGATGACAACTTCTACGAGACCATTTTAGATATACAAATGGGGTATAGGAAATTCTACATTGATCCCAATACATATGCAATAATCATCAAATTCTTATGATGTAAATTTTATAGCATTCCAAGTCATGTAGACTTGAAGAGATAATCAGGGTGGTGAGCCCTTAAACGTATAACTAGTGTTAGGAGTGCAACATTTCATGTGGAAAATAATATGACATGTGTTCATCGTGTCGAAACCAAAACCATAAAGTACTTTAATGGACCGCATTCTGGATGTTTATGTCCATAAATATCACCTCGTATTCGTTGTAAAAATGGAATATTTTTGTATTATGTCCTTAGGTTTAGGATGGTCTCATTCCTGTCTTGGCTAAGGATCATGGTATACAAAAGTTTTAGGTATTCGAGAGGGAATATTATGATGATGTTGTTGCTTCTTATGCTGCAGAAATCAACGGTTGCAATTTTGGATCATTTTTTTCACTCGAAAAAAAATGTGTCTATGTATATTTTTCAACAACTAGGCATTATGTCATGACCATGGTGTCCCATGTAGTCATACCAAAACATATATGTGGCATTGCCCCAAAGTTCATTAATGATAACAAAATATGATTCAATGACCTAGATAATCTATTAGTTTGACACATTACCTTCTCTAATACATGTTTCCTTCCATTTTATTAGAGGTGATATATTCATTTCTATTCATAATATGGATTTCCATTTCAAACAAATATTTTAACAAGGTTTTGATGCTTATAGTGCTTTAGTGACTGATCTTGTGTCATTAAGCAACAAGTGACAGTCCATTGTCTAAGTATTTTGGTTGGATGAATTATAAATAAATACTTGTCTATCTTTTTTAGATTGTGTGGAATATTCTACAAAAACTCATGTTCTCCTCGATATATTTCTACACGGAACGGAAAATATTGATAGTTTTGTTATTTATTTAGATGTATTTCTTTACATATATAATGGTTACATATTCGATTTTACTTAAGCAAAAGAAATTAATTTTAATACTTAAAATAAATTTCAAAGAAACCTATGCTTAATTAATCTGAAATTAATATGATATAGTTCATTTTCAACTTGTTCCCTTTTCGATAGGAGCACCCTTTAGTGTATTTCTTATTTGATTGTCCATTATTACCTGGGGCAGTAGTTGTATCTCTATCCCAGGTATTGAAAAATCATTTTCTACTCTTACCATGACCTGGCCCTTTCTAGGGTCTCGTTCACATGGTGTGTAAATGTCACATGTATGAAATTGTTTTTAACTCACAATCCTTTGGAGTTGTTTCCACTTCTAATGCTTTCATTATTGATCTTGGGAATTTTCTTTGTCCCGACATATGTGGTATTGTTATTCGAAAGAACCTTGTTATGTCTCTCAACCACTTGCAGTAGGTTGATGAGTTTTTCTAAAGGTTACATTCCAACTTATATCGGTTTATTAATATTTACTGGTGTATGAAAAGTGCAAATAATGTTATGAATCATGTCATCTTCTGTGAGTTCCTTGCCATAGAATCAGTTACCTTTTTGTAATTAAGTAAGCGGATTTCATTCCGCTGTACGATTAGTTCGGAAAGTACATGTTCATGAATACTCCCGATTCTCCCTTTCGGGGCATCTCACTGTTCTTTGGGGGTTTCTAGTAAAGGTACTATTATGAAAGTTAGAATTTATTTATCCTCTCAAAACATGTTGGTATTTGCTTGTACCTTTTCAAGATGTTGGTTTTAGGGTCAATAGGGAGTTGATGGACTTTAGGTATATTTTTGTACATTTCCGACAAAAGTAGTTTTTACATTGGATATCCATATTTGTACTCAAGTTCTTTTGAGTTTACAAAGTTGATTTCGAGATAAGTTGTTTCAACATTCTACGTATATAAGGGATAATATATGATTTTTTGTTTGATAGAAAATGAACTATGGTTATAATTATTATTTTATATATGAAATTTCATTATCATAACAATATTGAATTTTTGTATGCTTATATTTTGTTGACAATACTTTATCAATATTTCAATTTGTGAAAAAAATCACTCAATCTATTATATTTCCAAGTAGTAGGGAATCACATGGATTTCTTAAGTCCCTACAAATCTTAGGGCTATTTGCACCCGTTTGACAAAATCCTTTGAATATCTTACGATATTTTTAATTGGTAGATTTTGACATGAGGTCAAAAAATGAAATCAAGTTCATAATTATTATCATATCAACATTGGGAGCTTTTGGCACGATGCCAAAAATATGAGGTTGAAAGTATAATTTCCAAATATGAATTTAGGTTGAAAATAATGAGTAGGAACCCATAATCAAGATAAGTATTTGAATAATATTTTAACATTTTCATGCTATTTTTGAAGATTTTAGCAAAACACCAAAAGTTATGGGAGTTGGAAGTGTAATTTTCAAAAAGTAATTATAAAGTTGAAAATATTTGAATGAGATAGACATTTATATAAGATAAACATTAAAATATTTTGTGGTAAAATAAATCAAAGAGTACATCCATAATTAAATTAAGAGTGAATTACATAAATGGTCCCTCGTGAATGCCTGGATTTCACTTTTCGTCCCTCCATTTCTGAAAGTACATTGGTGGTCCCTAAAATCGAGTTTTGGAGCCCAAATTCGTCCCTGTCGCTAACGCCATTAAGGCATGCTCCGTTAAGTGGGTCATGTGCCCCTCACGTCACATGAAGGGCATTTTGGTCTTTTTACCTATCTTCTTCTCCACCTTCTTCCTCAACAAGAACACTATCTATAGTCACCACCTTCCACCATCACCACCGCCACCATTCATCACCTCCAATCACAATCATATATATATATATATATATATATCAAATGTGAAAAACAAAATCAACAACATAAAAACCCATTTGAAGATGAACATAAACAAGAAAAATCCAGCTGAACAGACTCCCAATTCATACAAATACAAAAACCAAAAAGTCTAAATCTAAATATTAATCTGATTACAAAATGAGAAAAAGCTCTAAATCAAAACCTCATATTTATATATATGTATATATGAATCTAGATTTTTACAAAACAAACCAAACCAAACCATACCTGAATCTAGGTTGAATCTGAATCTATGTCTTCGTGTTCCAAATATGGGTTAATTTCTAAATCTATGTTGTGTCTTCCAAACACAACCATCGATCTTCGTCTACTGTGAAACAAAAACAGGGGAAATAGTGCCATCGATTTCAGACACAGACCCTTTGATTTTCAGACACATAGCTCTTCGACTTTCAAACGGTGCCATCGAACTTCTTCCAAACACAGACCCCTTCGAATTTCAGACTTGAATCTGCTGGAAAAGCGGTGCAACCGTTGGTGGGGGATGGTTTCAAGATCCAGAGGTTTGGGTGTTCAAAGAGGCGTTGGGGGAAGGTTTCAAGATCTGGAGCCGTTTTCACCGGAGCTACGAGGGGGAGGGGGTTCAAGGAGGAAACCGATCCACAGGGATGAACACAAAGATGAGGCAATTTCAATTAAATAAAAAGATAATGGAACCCTAAATTTAATGAAATCTATATTCAACAAAATTAGTTCCCCACATACGAAGAAGAACAAAGCCATCCTTGTTGTGCTCCTCTCGTTTTTTTGCTTCTAAAACTGTTGGCCGGACTATAACTCCGGTAACCGATGTTGTAGGAGGAGGCGTGGAGTAAGAGGGACAACATTAGTGTGGCTGTTGAAGCGATGGTGAGGTAGGGACAATTTGATCGAGAAGGGGATGAATGGTGATAAATTTGGTGGTGATGTTGAGCTGCTACAAGACTACTGTAAGAACGGTGATGGGTTTGGTGGTGGTGTTGAGCTGATGAAGGGGAAGGGTTCTTGATCCTTTGGAAGATTCAAAAAGGAGGGTTTTTTGTTTTAGTATTGTTTTTATTTTTTACTTATTTTATAATATAAAACATTAAAACTTTTTATTTTTTGAAAGAAAAAATGTAAAAGGAGGTAAAAAGACCAAAATGCCCCTCACGTGAGGGGCACATGACCCACTTAACGGAGTATGCCTTAACGACTTTAGCGACAGGGACGAATTTGGGCTCTAAAACTCGATTTTAGGGACCACCAATGTACTTTCAGAACTGGAGGGACGAAAAGTGAAATCCAGACATTCACGAGGGACCATTTATGTAATTCACTCTTAAATTAATAAAAGTTAATTGACATGAATGATTAAACAAAACCACAAAAAATAAGTTAAATAAATTTACTGTTCATAATAAATGAGTATCATATCTCACAACAATATATTAGTAAATTTAAGTGGTCAAAATCAAAGTTGTGACCCAAATAGGCAAATAGTATTAGCATAATTAAATCAACTAATAAACATGTCAATATTGTAACTAATTAATGATGCATAAATAAAAAATGATATGTTAAAAATTATAAAAGTTATACTAGCACAATTTAAATTAAATTAACTAATAGACTAATTTTTTTATTTGAACTAACCTAAAAAATAGATTTAATTAAAAGTAATATTCTAAAATATTAATAAAATAAAAAAACAATAGATAATTAATATAGAAAACTATTAAATATTTATTTAATTAATAAAAAACCCATAGATTTAGAGGTGGATCCCGTCAAACAAATTATCCCAAATTTCTATTAATTTTTTTTTCTTTACAGTTAGAAGAATCAAATTAAAATCATATAATAATTATTTAATTTAGACAACTTCAATACAATCACAAATGAAATCTCATATAAATTCAAATAACTATTTTTAATCTAACTTTATTTTCACCATCAACATCCATTTTTATTTTTATTTAATTATTTTAATAAAAAATTAAATAATGATAAATTCAATCTTGTTAGAAAAAAAGAATTTCAATTCAATTGATATCAACAATAAAAATATAATAAGAGCATTATATAGATCAAATCATAAACTTATTAGATTTTTTTATAGATGTAGCAACGAGCAAGTGATAACGGAATAGCGACGCAATTTTGTGACAAGGCATTCAACAACGACGAATAGCGGACAAAACGACTGGATAACGATGGTGAAAATTTTGAGCTTTACGTGCTGATAACGTGTTAAAGAAAAAACCAAATAGAACAACAATGAAAAGGGAGAAAAAATCTGTAATTCTCATTAATCAAAAACCTTTTAAATAAGGATGGGTTACAAGTAAATAACTATAAGATATTTTAGTTCTAATCTATCTTTGATATATTTATTTTTATCTTTATCGTCACATCTTTAGACGATGAGACAATTATCCTACAACATAAAATTTAAAGGCTTTTTAGCTAAAAAAAAAAAAAAAAAAAAAAAAAAAAAAAAGGGTCAAAGAACCACAAATGGAAGTTTTTAAATAGTCTAGGTTCATTTATATAAAATTGAAATGAATGCAGCCATGCCCCTGAAGGAATAGAGAAGGAAGTCGAGTTGTTTTCAAGAGGTGAAGAACACCTCGTTGTTGTCACTATCATAATCAAGTAGGTCGTAATCAGCAGCAGCTGCTGCTAACTACTGCTACTGGAACTGCAATTGGAAACTTGAATTGCGGATTTTGCAAAATTGGATGAAGGGATATGGATGGGTTCGGCGGTAGCAGGAATAGAAGAATAACGATGGCTAGCAGCACGGGTAGTGGCGGGAATAGGCGGCCACCGCTGTGCGGTGGTCGGAGGAGGGTTGTCGCTACAAAAAAGCGTGGCTGGACCAACCCACTGGCGGTCAACAACAGCGTCAAGAAGCTTCAAAGACGTGAGATTTGTTCCAAACCCCACCGTTCCTCTTCGATCACCAAATCTCTGCATCGATTTTGCAACTTTCGATTGACGGTAGTTCCCTTCCCACCTTACCTATTTTGTTCTTGAATTTTCTCCTGTTCAGCTAGTCCACTATTATGCAACCAAATTCTTTGAGAATTCAGTGACAGGTTGCGACATAATTTGGGATACAGTACAGATACGTATTCTAGGGTTCCCTTCTTATGCGCTTAAATCAAACACAACTAACAACTAGTCATCTTTTTTCTTTTTTCAAGTTGGATGCTGGAATCCCTAATGGCCATGATCGACTGGACTGAGTTTTAGTTAAGCTTAATCAAGCGCAGCAAAATTTTTGTGATATATTATGATCATTTGCTATGCCTAAAATAATTTGATTATATTTCCAATCTTGCATAAATATGATTAAGATATTGACATTATAAATTTTGGTTTTGTGGTATTGATCTAATCTCTATTTCAGGCAAGGTACACTTGTGTTCTTAGCTATTAAATGCCGTGCAACAAATATGTGCACGTTTATTGTTTTGTAAGATAAGCTTATTGGTAGTTTCTTGTCTAGTCTAACAATATTTGTTTGTCAAGGGGATTGGAACCAAACATGTGATCCGATGGAAGGGTTAAAACTTAAGCATGATATATGAACATTTTCTTTTTATGATGCTTCTATTTTGTTTTGGTTGCCAAATTTGGAATCTTGATGTTTATTCTCCAATTAGGGAGCATCAGAAGATAAGAGTTAGAATTAGGGTTTAGTTTGGTTGTCTCTTTCTACATACCTGCTGACCCATTTTATGTACATTATATATTGATGGGTTTCACTTGTTAACCTATACATGCTTGTGAACCCTGAACATTTACATGGAACACTGGGCCATCAGGTCTTGTAATCAAGAGAATTGTTTTAGAGATGCCTGTGAAAGTATGCCTGCATAGATCTGCGAAATATCTGCTTGTATTCTTGAAACCTAATTCTTTCAGAGGATTAACTGATGTTTTCGTCTTCGTAGACAAGGTAGATTGTTCTCCCAAGTTAATACATTGACAAATATTTTCTGTTGGTTTAAACTTGATGTGTTCTTGGTTCCGTTCACTTCCTCTTCATGTTTTATGTTAGTCTTTTATATATGAATGTATTAAGAAATTTGGTTCCTCATAGTAAAGTTAAATTGCTTTCAGATAATACTCAAGATCAAGTAACTTTTTACCTTCAATAAATTTAGACAGTGATATGGAGATGACATAAAACACTGATATCTAATTATTACGGGGTAAATTTATAAATAGCATGATATGTAAAGCTTACTTTTCTGCAGTTCAACTCAACACAACTATGCCTTGTCTAACATTTTGTCATCATTGTTTTGTTTCTGAAAACATCTTCTCACAAATTATTGAGATTAATCCTTGACTGTGCACGTTATAACCAAGTTAACAATCGAGGGTATACGACACATGAATGCATGTGTGTGTAAGAGATAGATAGACAGATAGATAGATAGATAGATAGAGAGAGAGAGAGAGAGAGAGAGAGAGAGAGAGAGTGTGAGTGAGAGAGGGACTTTCACAACTACATTGGAAAAGCTAATTTTTGTTAAAATATACCTGTATGTTTATGTTAACGTATGTATATATTGTTTTTATGCAAATACTTATATTAGATATATTAAACCATATTCATATCTAATATCTTAATATGGCTAGTCTATAAATTTTATTGTACTTTGAACAATGTTTCTTTTGGGAAGACACATAGGCACACAATAATCAATTTATTTTTTGGGCAAGTACTCTTTGCTTCTTCCTGCTAATAAATCTTTTGGATGATTTAATTTTTTTTCCATGCATTGAACTATTAATAGGTTGGTTGCATCATTGATTAAGGCAATTAGTCATATTGGGCATATGAATTATAGTGATATCTGTATTTGGTTTGACCTAAACTTTATGTTACACCTTTTGCTTGTTGATTGTCTTGCTAGTTTGTGGTTTTTTAACAAAACGCACGTAGGGGGTGTTTACTTGGGGCTTAATGAGCTTAATGACAAAACCGACTTATTCGCGCAGACGTTTGGAGTGTTTACTTGGGGCTTAATGACAAAACCGGCTTATTCGCGCAGACATTTCCGGCTTATTCACTAAGTAGGGGAAAGATGTGTTGTCCCCATTAAGACACATTTTTGACATTTCTACCCTTTAAAAATAAAGTCATGCCTACCCTCCTACTCAATAATCACACAAAAAAAACCTAGCTGCTCGATTTCACCTTCAATGCTTGTTCGATTTCGATTTCACCTTCACCGCTCGTTCGATTTTACTGCTTCGAGTTCATTGTTGGTTCGATTACACTATTTCAATTCACTGCTGGTTCGATTTCAACCCTAGACAATAATTTCCTTTGGTTGATTTCTCCAAAGGTAATGATTTTACTGATTGTTCGATACTTGTTTCTTCTCCATACTCGATTGTTGTTCCATACTTGTTTCTTTAGTCGATTGTTGTTCCATACTTATTTCTTAAGTCGATTGTTGTTCCATACTTGTTTTCTTCAGTCGATTGTTGTTCCTTACTTGTTTTTTCAGTCGATTTTTGTTCCATACTTGTTTCTTCTCCATAGCTGCTCGACATTTCTACAATGTAGATTTTTGTAACCATGATTTCTACAATGTCGATTTCATACTTGTTTCATACTTGCTACTTTTTGTTTGAACTTGGCTACATTGTGTTTGTACTTGGAAGTTTAAGTACTTAATGAATTTTTGTTTGATTTTTGCATTATATCAATGAATTTATGAATATATGGCTTAAAAAATAAACAACAATTTATAAAACAACTTAAAATTCATATTCAGGGGTAAATTGGTCATTTCTGTTATTCAGACTGTTAATTCAGATAAAAAAGTAAACAACAACATCAATTTATCCAGACAGACACATTTATCCATACAGGACTTGATGGAAAATTTGGTAAACAGAGTAGTAGAGTCCAACTTTCCCTTGCAGACCATTAATTTTTAACACAAGTATGTCAACTTCCATAGGTATATATTCATAGTCATTGACAGTATTAACATAGCAATACGACCTGTGGGTGAAAGTCATTAAGTTTTACCAGTTTTCAAATTGTAACTTTAACGGTTCTTTCACGAGTAGTTAGGACCTCTGTCTCTCTCATGGAACAACAATGTTATCAATGAATTCCCTCTCAGTTTGCGCAATTTGATGACTGGGCTAGTGGCTATATTACAGAACATGTACACGCAGGATGGTATATGAGTGAAACAGGTATCCGTGCTTCATGCATGAGATTGCCCAAGTATCATAACCAAGATTAGAAGAATCGATAACATCTGAAATGGAGGGTCGTTATTTCAATATATTCCATTTAAAATGTCGCCCTCACTTACAAGTCGCACATACAAATGGTGATTAAGTCCCAGTGATGTCTTTGTACAATCACTTATACATTGCCAAAATATCAGTTAATTTGAAAGATAGGAAGATTACTTGCTCCACAACACCTTAACCGATTGAAAATATATAATAAAATGGTTGGATTATTAGTGAGCAAGTTGGTGTCGAACAGTTGAACATAACAATCGAATTTGTACACATCGAGGATGATACACATGCTTTTATTATTCAAGTAATTTTACTTTTTGTAGCCTTATTTTGTGGTATTTGCCAAAATGCTCTCTAGTTAATTTTACAGTTTTCTTTAAATCTTAGAGTTATGTTAAGTCATGGACTCATCTAAAAGCTTAGGGTAATAGATTGAAACCCTATTGTATATAGGTCCCTCAAGTATGACCACTCCTTCCCTTGAGAAATTCGTATAAAGGTGCATCAATATGCAACCAAGTAACATTTAGGTTGCATTGACAAGATAAAGGTGGAAGAACATGGGCTGGAACCTTATGGTACCTGAGATCTGAACTTCTCATATCATGCAAAGTCGCAATATGCTTAAGCTGTTATATATCCTGTATCCAGCTTCAAGAAGTTTTATTGAACCATGTCCATTTTTCTTTTCTTCGGTAGCTATTGTAATGTTTGACTCACAATAATCACTTGGATGATATGATAGGAATTTAATGTGATTGCTGTATTCATGAGGAATTAGTTCTTAATGCCATGATCTGTGTTCTCACTGTAATTTCCTTTTCTCAACCTTCTTGTTTAGATATCATTCATCCTATGGAAAGCAAATTTGCAAGTATTAAAAGGTATCATGGTAGGCCAGTTTGTGTTACATGCTTAAACAAGAAGTTATGATGACTATTTTAGTTTTTGTTAAAATGATTATAGACTGTGTTGTGCTACAGTTAAGGCTGTTAGGTCAGAATGGCGGAGGATACACTGTTTGCAATTTCTACTGTTTCTGAAAGAGCATGGCGTTTTCCAATAAAACTAGCTGTGCATATATTCCTGCATGAAGTGGACAGTTGGAATATGTCTTCAAATATCCGTTTATTTCCTTTTCCAAATGAATATTCTATTATCCTTTTTTGGTCAAATTATTCTTGTTGCATCTTGTTTTTTATGTTCCTCCAAAACAATCCTTGTGTTGTTAACAGGCAATCTAGTGTTACTCTTGCACCAAAATCTGTAGGTATGCATGTTTTGTCAAACATCACCATGGTAAAGAATAAACTACATCATGGCTTGTGGTCATAGGACTGATTAGGTAGAGAATAGCTAGTTGAAAGTTGATCTCGAGCATTAGTTATATGTTGAAAATTTCCTATTTCTTGACATAAGCATCATTTAGATGACTAACGTTACTTTTTTTTCCCTTTATCTGAGGTTGATATAGCATGATAGCTAATAAGCATTACATTGTTCATATCTTCTAATTTATTTTTTTTCTTAATTGTATCAGGAGAGATACGATATCCATGATCCTGTGGGACAATGTTCATTAGTATTACCATTGTTGATGAAAAGAGCAAAAGTCATTGAAATAGTGGTGGTACATGATATTGTCTTTGCTCTTGCAAGTTCTGGTGTTTGTGCAGCTTTTAGTAGAGGTGATGACGCTGATGTTTATTGTCAACAATTTATTCTTTTACTTAAAAATTATGTGTATGGCGAGACTAACTAAAGTTTTTTCTTGATTGGCACTCTAAATGCAGATACAAACAAGAGGATATGTTTCTTGAATATATATCCAGATGAAGTCATTCGGAGCTTGTTTTATAATAAAAACAATGAGTCATTAATTACAGTGTCTGTATATGCTTCAGATAACTTCAGTTCATTGAAATGCCGATCAATAAGAATAGAGTGGGTCCACTCTACTCATTTCTTTTATATGTTTTCCTTTTCTGGACTTGTCATAATACTTGAATGAAGTACATCAACTTGTTAATTGACACCCAATTCCTCTTTAATGGTAGATACATACAAAGAGGCAAACCTGACGAAGGTTTTCCACTTTTTGAGACCGAGTCTTTGAAATGGCCCGGCTTTGTGGAGTTTGATGATGTCAATGAAAAGGTGCTTACCTTCTCTGCTCAGGATAGGTATGTTTCCTTATCTTTCAAATAATACTTGATACTTGATGTTCATTAAAGACATACATGATGTTGCTGCTTCTGATCCTTGTTCTCTTCACTTCAGCATATACAAGGTCTTTGACCTGAAGAACTATACATTGTTATACTCGATAGCTGACCAACAGGTTGAAGAAATCAAGATCAGGTAATTTCTTTCACGCTCACCGTCTCTCCGTCTCTCCCTCCCTCCTTTCATGATCTTCTATACATTCTGCTGCAAGTTTCTGAAGGGAACCATTGCAATATTCATAAAAAATACTTAGTAATAAATAACTAAAAGAAATTAGTTTGTTTTTCCGACAATCCATACATAAGGACATATGTATTTTAAGCAACAAATAGATAGAAGTTCAACACACAATAGGGCTTAGATTATCTCATTGATACTATTCCAGCTCTGTCACCTAGAAACAAATATGATATGCTGGACTTATTTCTCATAAGCTTCTTTTGGTGGCGAATATACTTGTGGAGACTCTTGCCGGACATAAGATATCCTTTCTTTGAGCAGAAATCCAGCCTTCCGATGTGCTTTTGCTTGTAGGGGGTATAAGCTTGTACTACACTTCATGTCACTTTCAAAAAGTTTGACCTACAAATGTTTTTCTCTAAAAACCCACAACATCCATGTCACATTTGCCTATTTCATGCTCCAAAATCATGTCCGACTCTTTTAGGACGAAGGGAGGGAGTTACAATCAATGCCTTTATCTTACCTATTAGCTCATGACTCACCACAATTCGAGAGAGATTTGTGTCTTGCCTTTTACACATGGTTGCTTTTATTGTCTCCCCTTTTTCGTGACCCATGTGCAAGCTCGTATCTATCCACATTCTTCATATATTAGTGTCACCCATGTCGTTGTTACAGTTATACGTACTACAATGACATTTGAACAAATTAACAATTTCATTTAAGTAATTATATTTCTTTAAGGTGAATGCTTTAATTAGGAAAGTAGGAGATTTAGTAGTGGACTTTGTGACTTGAAATTTTTTCTAGTCAAGATTTTTTTTTCTTTTTTTTTTCTTAAACTTTGGGTTATCAGTTCATGTACATTGAATTATTTTTATTCGCTTACCTTTTCCAATGTTGTCTCCTCATGCCTTTTTCCTTTGATTGGTTTTATAATGATCTTATGTACTTGGAACAGCCCTGGCATCATGTTACTGATTTTCAGTAGGGGTCAGAGCCATGTTCCTCTGAAGATATTATCTATAGAAGATGGCACAGTTCTAAAAGATTTCAATCATCTATTGCATCGCAATAAGAAGGTGGATTTTATTGAACAATTCAATGAAAAGCTTCTTGTTAAGCAAGACAATGAGAATCTCCAGATTCTTGATGTAAGTTCGAACTCAAGTTCTTTACCACTATGCATCTTGTTTGGAGCCTTATCTATGTCCACCTTAATTACATATCTTTTCTTGTAGGTCCGCAATGCTGAGGTGAAAGAAGTTGCTAGCACCGAGTTTATGACTCCATCAGCATTTATATTTCTGTATGAGAATCAGCTTTTTCTAACATTTAGAAATCAAACCGTTTCCGTTTGGAACTTCCGGGGGGAACTTGTTACGTCATTTGAGGACCATGTACTATCGCATCCTGACTGCAACACTAACAACATCTATATAACTAGCGATCAAGACCTCATCGTTTCCTTCTGCAAGGCAGATAACGAACCGTTGACTGATAGAAGAGGTACATTTTTAAGCCCTTTTTACGTACATTTCAACAACACAAACCCTCTTTATTGTCGATGGTGATCACTTATAGCTCACATAACTATAATCTTATTATAATCCGGTGCATCTATGAAGTTTAATAATCACAAGTTTAAACTGAACGTGCTTCTTTACGGGTAATAATGCTAAATGTCTGCTACATATACATTAATGGAAAGTTATTCTGCCTTTTCAACGTCAATACATGGATCTTCCATAATTTATTTTATGCATCAAATTGGTTTAGAAAGGGCATGGTGTTATTTTTAAAGAGATATCGTTACAAATCACAAGGGAAGGATAAATCTGTTATTTCCTGGGCTCTGGTAGCTTTGCCATCTAAAACAACTATAAACCTGAGGGAGACAATTTCTGGGTGCCGAATAGATACAATTGAATGACCAACTTAACTCAACATATAAACCAGCTGTTAAAAATCGAAACGTAAAGGGCCATTTTTTTTTTGGGGGTAACCATGGGTTTCCGGGCAAGCTTGCATGCACCAACTTATCCCCAGGCGACCACGAATGGCCTGGAGTCATCACAGGTGAACCTCCGTGGCCACAAGGGCTTTGGCAGCGCCTGGATTTTAACCTTGGGTAGATAAGATTTTTCACTGTTGGGATGTAGGCTTCGGCCTTGTTGGGATGTGGGCTTCGGCCCATTGATCAGAATAAGGGGGAGGCGCAGATGGGAGCCGGCCCTAGGCCCTCTACCCTAGTTTCCTTAATTAGGAGATTACCCTAACTATGTTTCTCTCTATATTAATCTCATTGTACTTGTAAACATTGTAGCACCTAATATAAAGAAAACCCTAGTTGCCCCCTTGGATTAGCACGATCACCCTGATCGTGTGAACCACGTAAATTCTTGTGTTCTTCTCTTACTTTCGGTTTGTGTGATTGTGTGTGTAACGTTTAACCCTAACATCCACCACATCCCCAAAGGCTTTATCCGTGCGCCACAACCCAAGTGGTTTGTAAAGGGCCCCTTTCTGCTGTGCAAGTATGTAAAACGTGTGTGTAGTCCATACGACTACTGCCATGCATGTAATGAAGTATGTGGTCATGTCTCTCTGTTCTCTTAATATAATCGTTAAGATGTCGTAAATTTAAACAATTGAAACACATTCTTTATACATAAAGTCAAAAATGCTTTAAATGAAGAGATGAATATGTAAACAAATAGATACCCAATATTTCTCTTTCTGAAACCAAGCTACCAGGGTATCTACATCTCTATATTCAATTGGCAAGATGGATGAATTCTGTTTTGTGAGCTGTACAGACAATAGAGAAGTCCTTAACCAATACTGCTAGGCCATCGTTATGGTCTTAGGTTCAGTTATATTCTGATGCTATCTCCTGTACTGCACAAAATTGTAAAGTGTAACAAGCAAGTAGATTTGTTTGTTACCCGTGCATACAATTTTTTAGTACCTTAGGGGAGGGTTCATGTGAGAACCCCAAATGATTTGAGAATCAGGGAGCTAATTCTATAGTGTGTATTCATTGAAAATTATACACCATATAAATTTCATCAGAATATGTATGTCAATGAGTATATTCATCAATGAATATATACTATATATTCATTGATGAATATATTTACTTGTATTTGTATTCTGTCAATGAGTATATTCAATAATTCAATAATGAATATACACTAAAAAATTATTTCCTTGGTTCTCAAAATATTTGTGGTTCTCGTTTGAACTGGGCTTTAGTACCTTATCCTGTATGTTTTGATTGTTTTCAAAGCTCAAAACTGTACATATACTTGTATATTGTTATGTCTTAACATCTATCTCTGATTGCAGCTGGTTCAATTAATATCAGTAACATATGGACTGGGAAATGCATAGCAAAAATAAATGCAAGCAATGCGGTTTCCTCCAAGCAGGATGATGATGAAGATGGAAGCTCATCAAATCAAAGGCAGGTTGAAGTGAACATGGTTGAAGAGGCGCTGGAAGACATAACATCCCTCTACTATGATGAAGAGCGCAATGAAATCTATACAGGGAACAGTAACGGTTTGGTCCATGTTTGGTCCAACTGAAAGATGGAACATGATATATTGTCGCAGAGTTTACATACATGACATCAATAGTTATGTCTGTTCTAAGTACATAATATGTGTGTTGTGTGTTCTTAGGACGAATAATATCTATGTATGTATAGGGTACATTGAGTATGCAGGCCTATTATAGGGGTCGAGTTGCAGAATTGAATGATAAATGCAATTTTATGAACCTTCCTTTTGTGTCATATGTGCTCACCGGGGAAATACTTGATCCTATAGTCATCAACTCACCATGATCCATTCCCTGGTGGGATATATTGGGGTTGTTTGTAGCATGTTAAAACGAGAATGTGAGTATGAGAACGGCCCAATCCTTGTTTTCTTTCTAGCTGTTTCTCTTATAGTCCCGGATATCCCTTTGGGAGTCGGTTATGGGTCGGGTCATAGGGATTGTTGGTATGTGTTTGTTGTTCCTTAGGTCCAAGGAGTAATTATATCTTGCATCCGCTCTATCTTTTGGGTTATAGGATGGATCTATGTACATCCTCACCCAAGATCCTACTTTTGAGTGGCATATCTCAGGTTAGGGGCCGTTTACCACCACATAAATCGGGAAAGAGTCACTGTCCTCATCTACCGAGTAAGATTCTCGGTCATCGAAATAGCATAATATAAACGTCTCTTACCTTGTAATAACCGGGTAGGATTCTTGGTCAACAAAATGGAAAAGTTGGATTGTTGGTAAAGACCATCATCTCTGATTGGTTAAGAGTCTCTTATACAATAAGAGCCAATAAGTAAGGGGCCGTTTACTCAAATGTTTACCCGGTAAATGCTTACCAGTAAAAATTAACACTTTCACTTGCCTTATCGCGTAAGATTCTAGTTCATTTAAACGGCATCGTATACAACAATATACATTGTAAGTGCTTACCCGGTAAGACTTGTTGTCCACGCTTACCGGGTAAGACTTTCGGCCCTTGCCATCGTTCTTACCGGGTAAGATTCTCGGTACTTGTAATGTTCATCCGGTAAGGTAAGTGACTTGGTAAGAGCTTACCAGGTAAGCGTTTATTAAACACCCCCTAAGTGTTTAGTAAACGACTAGTAATGTTTGGTTTTAAGAGTGTTGATGTAGATGAATTTTGCCAGCATTCTCAAAAGTACAATGGAAGGGTTGGGGTTGGGGTTGGGGGGAAAAATGAAGAGATTTTTAGGTATATAACCTTCAATAAGATTGTAATTAAATCCATAACCTTCTTGTGAGTATAAACCCATTTTTTCTTGAATAGGCTAGGAGGTCATGAATTTAATTAAAAACTCATTTAAGGTTGGTTAAGGGGGTGAAGAGTGGGGTTGTACAAAAACCCGACCAAACTGGCAAACCATCCGATCCAAACTTGTCAAATTGTTAAATCACTAACCGTCAATTAACAGGGTTGAGATTGGGTTAGACACGACACATCCCAACCTGACCTGACTTGCTAGCCCGTGCTAACTTATAAAGTTCCGATGGTATATAAATTATAAAATTACAGACGTAAGAACCATCATTTATAATGAGATGTTCCTAAAAACCTATTGAAAATTATTGCTTGTACTATTTACGTTTAATAATGAAGTGGCAACAGGGTCGAGGAGACAGGGGACAACGATTCTCAATCCCTATCCTCGTTGGGAATAAGATTTCATGCCCATACGGTAACGGGGATCACCATCGGGGAATTGGAGATTTTTTCACGTTTACACAATTTATATATTGTGAATATAAATGGCAATTGGTTTTCAAAGAAAATGTCAATTTTACGTTTAAACGATACATAGCGCTATAATATTAATCAGCCAAATGCTAAGAGTTGCATTTGTATAATATTAAAATTAAAAAACGTAGTTCAAACACAAATATTAATTACATTACTTAATAATTGAAAATTTATATAAAAACATTGTTATATGAATTAAAAATTTCACAAAAAGAAGCAAATCAATATTGTAATTCTTTTTACAAGTTTTCATCATGGAAGATTAATTATATATACATTATATATACTTATTGGGTTTCTTAGTTTATATATACACATTGAAATGTATAATTAATACTTGGAGTCGGGATGGAGGTTATCCCCATCCCCGGTTTATAAATTTGGGGATTCCCCATCCTCGGTCAACTCGGGGATCCCTGGTCAAACTACATTTAGGTATCGGGTTCCCCGTTTGTTGAGGTTTTTTTCCCATCCTTAGCTACAAATAATGAAAAATGGTTTGTCGGTGTCTATATGATAATATTTTTGCCAAGAAGGTTTTAAAAACATATTGAAAATTAAGGTTTTCTTTTTTCATGTTAATTGTTAAGTGTTTTTTTACATGTAAAGGAGTGAATCAAATGATGAACAATACTCTTATGAGGCGTTTGGTTTGCATAATGTAATTTGGTGGAATTGGAATCTATCAAAGGAATTTGACTTTTAAGGAATTGGAATGGAATTTGATGAAATTTGATCACGCGTTTTGATTACGTTTGGTTGGATGGAATTGGAATTGAATCTCTGAAAATAATTGGAATCTACATCTCTGTTTGGGGGGAGGGAGGTAGTTGTGACGAATACAACTACCCCACCCACCACCTCGCGGCCAACCAGACCACTATGCCACTACCGTAGTCGACATAACTACCACCCACCCCCCGCCCCCTAACCGCTAGTACCACCCATCCTAGTGGTATTGGTGATAGGTGGATCGACCCACCTTGCCCCTGCCCCCGCCCCCAAATCCCACTTATCGACCACCATGCCACTACTGTTATCATCACAACACCCCATCCTGCCTACCTACCCTACCCCTCCCCTACCACCACCCACCCTCCCTACCTTGCCCTACCACCCACCCCCACCCCTCCATCCACCCCAACCAAGCACACCAAACCCCCCATCCTGGCCCAACCTGCCCATCCCAGCACCACCCCACCCACCACAAGGGAGCATGGGTGGGTGGGGTGGGCAGGGGGTAGAGAGGGTGGTGGTAGGGTGGGTAGGGGTAGGGGTAGGTAAGGGTAGGCAGGGGTAGGGATAGGGGTAGGTAAGGATGGGCAGGTAGGGGTGGTGGCAGGAGTGAGGGGTGGATGGGGGCAGGGGGAGAGGAATGGGGTGAAGGTGGGCATGGGTGGAAAGTGGGTAGTGGTGGGAAACATGATAGGGTGGGGTGGGTGGGCAACAAGGCGGGGTGGGTGGGGTGGACAAAGGCATTGTGCGAGTAGGTGGAGTGCATACTGTAGGGGTGGGCGGGGTGGTTGTGACGACGACAGTAGTGACATGGTGGTCGGTGAGGTGGGGTGGGGTGGGAATGGTAGTTGTGCCTATGATAATGATGGTAGTGGCATGATGGTCGGTAGGGTAGGTGGGGGGTTGGTGGCGGTTGTGACGGCCACAGTAGTGGTATGGTGGTGGGGGGTTAAGGGTGGGGGCGGGACAATGACAGTAGTAACATGGTCGTGGTAAGGGCAAGGCGTGGACAATGTTGGTTAAATTGGATGCATAGGGATGGAATTCAATTCTTTCACTTATGTCAAGGATTGATGAATTACTTAATTTGTGAAATTCAAAGGAATCAATCCATTTCAATATGTGAACCAAACAAAGGAATTGTAATTTGGTCAAAAGAATTGATCATTCCAACTACCTTGAAATCCTTTGAATTATGTGAACCAAATAACACCTTAGGGGGAGTTTGGTTCGCAGAATGGATTTGATAAAATTAGAGTCTATCGAAGGTATTTGATTTTGAAGAAATTGGAATGGAATTTGACCACGAGTTTGGTTGGTAGAAATTCAATTTATTCACTTAAGCCAAAGAATGATGAATTCCTTAAATTGTGGTATTCAATAAAATTCAAAGTATTCCATCATTTTCATTAGTCAAAGGAATTATCCATTCCAATTCCTTCAAAATCCATGAACTATTCCATCAAACCAAACACCCCTTAAGTTACCTTAATACGAAAACAATGATGAACTAAACAAAACTAAGAAAATGAGAGGTAGAACTTGGGATCACTCTTTGGAAAAAGATCCTAGTTGTGTTTGTAGTTACTGTAATATATATGTAGATGATCATAATATTTTCCTAGTAATTATTTTCTTCATTTTTCATCAAATTTATGTACACTACTAACCCATCAACCCAATTCAATCCATCCCAACCCGCAAGGGTTGGATTGGGTGGGTTATACATTTGAACAGGTTGGGCTGGGTTGGGATTTTCCAAGTCGTCATAATGGGGTTGGTTTGTATAAATATCACAAACTGTCCAACCTAAAATGTGTACACTTGTGGTCGAGAGGGGGCAAGTCGAGAAGGACGTGCGATGAATAACATAAGTTAGGTTTTTTTTGGAAAGGAGAGAGAACTCCTGTAAAATCAATAAAAACGAAAAAAAAACTAGATACACCTAGCCAATGTGAATTAAGGTAGCATGGGTTAGAGAACAAACAACTTCCCAATAGTAGGTTGGTTGGTGGCCAGGAATAGCATTTGTGAGGCTTCTGGTAGGAAGGAGTCTCTTGGACCTAACGCAACGTATGTATGCAAGCGTCTAAACCCTTTTGATAACAAGAATTACGAAACGTAAAACTCAAAATCTAAGAGAGAACTCTTAAAATGAAAGCTTTATTGATTAATTGATAAAAACTTGATATTAAAGAAAACAATCTATCCTATTTATAGTCTAAGCTAATCTAAAAGATAACTATGAAATTAGATTCAAAACTAATCATAATCCTAAACCAACTATAAAACTTAATTAGATAAAGGTAAACTAATAAATAACTAAAATAAAATAATTATCCTAAACTAATTAAGAAATAAAATAATCAAATAAACAAATCATAGCAATCCTTTTAGAACTTGTCAGGATCAAAATTCAAAACAAGAATTTAAATAAACACTCAGAAACTTTGTTAAAAAAGTTGCGGAATAACACTTTAACAAGAAATCAATGAAACAGTGTATGCATTCAAATCACAAGTTGTATTGAATTAACTTGATGATTACAACCAAAGCCTCAATTTGTTGAACAGGCTCAACAGATGTTCAAAACTTCTCTAATGAAAGGATCACTAAGAATCTTGAGGCTAATTCTCTCTAAAACACAAAAGACGTATATTTAATAATCTAAGACTTCTAGACTATATATACAAAACAGGTTACAAGATAATTATGAAAGTAACATTGATCTTCAGCATCCATTCCATAATTATCTTCAACTCCTTGTCTTTCGCTTCAAGTAACAAACCATCCTTATCATCATCAGCAACATTAATTCTTCTAATAGTATCTTCTTATCATCAGCAGTACTAACATGCTAGCAGTAGTAACTTCCAACTGACAGTACTAACTCTCCAAGCAGTACTAACTATTCTACTAGCAGTAGTAACCCTTCAAGTAGTACTAATACTACTAGCAGTAGTAATCTCTTCAAGTAGCAATACTAATGTCTTCAGCAGTAGTAATCTTCAAGTCTCAGCAGCACTATCCAGACTTAGCATATTTCAGACCCAACAATCTCCCCCTAACTTAACTTTTGAAATCAAGAAGTTAAGTTCTTCAGAATAAGGTCTTCATGATGCTTTCAAAATTACTGCTCAACTTCCCAAATCAGGATCCAATCCTGCATATTGATTGATTGTTCTTCTAATCAAAATTCTTGCCATCTCTGAACCTGTAGTGTAGACCAACTTAGCCTTCAGCATCCCCTGCAACTTTTCTCTGCTGTGATCATAGACCTTATCAACCAGATAGTACTCATGAAAGATGTTATCAATAGTTATGACATATACTCCAGATTTTTCAACAAGCACCCAATGATTAATGCTGTTAAATCCTTCTATATGATGCAAGTCTTTGATAAGATACTCAACTTTATCAGGGTCAAACATCATACACAAATACTCCAGAGCCATCTTTGTTAAGCTCATCCTTGCTCCTCTCAACAAGTCACCATACAATTTCAATCCAACCCTGTACATGTCTTCCAAATCTAATCTGGTACACCTTCTGATGATCTTATCCCAAGTTGAATATACCTCATACTTGTTACCCATTCTCTTGATCCTGTAGAATTCTGTGCCTTTATCCACCATAGTATCCCAATGAATGATTTCTGGAGCTCTCACTGAGATAGGATCAATTTTCAATGGTTCTTCATCTGTTACTGTTAAATACAAATCAAACTGCTCATCAGATTGACTTTGCTATTCTAGAGGTTGTTGACTTGATTGCTCTTAACTCTGCTCTTGAGTTTCAACATACTCTGCTTGTTTCTGCAACTCTTGTGGTTTATGCTGCTCTTGTTGATTCTGATCTTTAAGTAACTGGATTAGATCCTTCTCCATTTCTGATCCTCTTCCACCACTCAACTTTAATTGCAGCATACCTTTCAATCTGATCACATCATGCTTATACTGATTTTCCACCAGATAATACTCTATCTTTGCCTTTGACATAAACAAAGCATAAACTCCACATTGCTTAAGCAAACGCCATCTCAATACATTCTGCTTTTCAAGTTGTATTCTGTCAGGTTCAAACATAAGACATATCCAGTCCATGATCAGCCTTGTATCATCCTGAGCTCCTTGCTGAATCCTGTCTTCATACAACTTCATCCCAACAAAATACATTTCTTCCAAGTCACTTCTTGAGCACTTTTGCATGAACTGATGAAAACTTGTATAGATCTCAAATCTGTTATTTGCTCTTTTGATCCTGAGAAAGTGCTTGTCTTTCTCCACACATACATATGAAAAGATAATCTTTGGAAGCATTGAACTGACTGGAGTAGTAGGCACAGGAGGTTCATCTGTAGTTCTTGAAGATTCAACTTCCATTCTTTCACTGCCCTGCTCTTTCTCACCTTCCTCAGTTCTTGGCCTTTTTGCCTTTGTCTTTGTAGCAATTGACTTCTTTCTCTTGGCAGATCCAATCTTCTGAGCTAGAGTCTCTTCCTTCTTAACTTCTACCTTTTCTTTAATCGGAGTGCCTTCTTCACTTTCAAGAAAAGGCTGTTGAATGTTTAGATCATGTCTTTCTTTCATCTTTGTTTCAACTTCAACCCTCTGATTGAAATCTCCTTCCAGCTTTGCCATCTCCTTTTTGTACAAATCTTTTATCCTGCTAAAAGACATTTTAGTAAACATTCATTCAGGAACTCCAACAGATCCTTTCAAGAAGTTTATCATCTTTCTTCTTTCCTGTATAGCTAGAAAGGTCTTTGAAGACTGTCTTTGTCTTGTTGATTTCTTTGAAGGATGCCTTTGTCTAGTTGCTTTCATTGTAACCCTATTTGCAGCAGTCTTCAAACTCTTCTAGTATTCTTCATTAAGCCTTGTTGCCAAATCTATTGCAAGCTTTCTGTCTTTGGCCTTTTGGATCTCATCCTCCTTTTCAAGCTCCTTTTCAAACTGTGCATTCAACTCCTTAGCTACTTTCAAAGAAAGAGCTTCTTGTTCAATTGTAGTTAACTCTTCTTGCATTTTCTTAGCCAATTCTGCATCCAATTCTATTAGCTTATGCTTCTTTAATGGTTTCACAGGCTCAACCATCTTTTCTTTCCCTTTCTTCTTGGCCTCTGTCATACTGATCTCTTTCTTTTTCTTCTCTGTGCCTCCTTCTTTAATCACCACTCCCTTAGCCTTTTGAGTAGCCTTAGGAGTGTCATTCTTTGCCTTAGACAAAGTCTCTGCAATCTCAATTTCTTCCATAGACATTCCTGTTTCTGCTGCTGCTTTCTTTGTTTCTACTGCTGGTTCAGTAGTTACTGTTGCTTCTTCAGTTTCTACTGCTGGATGAATTACTGCTTCTTTCACTACTGTTTCTGCTGCTTTCACACCTTGATCCTTCTTATTCTCCTCAACATTCTTTTCAGCTTCACCACCAATCTCCCCCTCAAATTGAAATTCCATGCCAACTGAACTTTCCTTCTCAACTTCAGCTTCTTGATTCTCCCCCTTTTTGGAAGCATCATGAGCACTTCCCCTTTTCTTCAAGACAAATTGCTTTCTCTTTTTTTTGTGCAACAAATTAAGCACCATTTTCTTGAGTTTGTCTATCTGCCCCTGTTGAGAAATGATCATCTTTTTCATCGCCTTTATCTCCAAACCCTGATTGTGTACATCCAGGGTCACCTAGCCAATGGTATACATCAATTCGTCATAGTTATATCTGTCCTCACCTCCTTTAGGTGTGTTTACCTCCCTTGAAGGATCATGAGATCTTTTAGTAGAGGCCTTCTGCCTAGCAGAAGCACCTACTACCCCCTTGGTTTCTTGGCACCTGGGTCCCTTAGATGATTTCTCATCCAAAGTTACCGTGGGGAAGGTCTTAGCCATATTCACACTGTCCTGACCCACACCTTGTGCAGAATCAGTAGTGTGAGCCTTGCTGCCCACATGCTCATTCTTCTACTGAGAGAGCACCTTCTCGGGGTTGGGAGACACCCCTGTGGATTCCCTTTGGATATTCTCTGATGGAGAATGCTCCATCAGAGGGCTTGTAGGCGTTTGGGGCTACATACATGAAGGGAAGGAACCTTCTGTACCTTTTTCTTTGTATATTTTTTAGTGATTGGGGGAATTGGCTTATCAACAAGAATCTGAGGAAGAACATTTGATGTGAATGGTGTGGGTAGGTCATCAGTGGGTTGGTCAGATATGGGCTGTGACCCTGATGCCTCACCATGTGGGTGGGACACAACCATCATTGTAGAGAACAATGGTGTGTCTTTTCCAGAAAAGTCCTTACTAGGCCTTCTCATATTGGAAAATACCTTCCCTTTGGGAGGTTTAGGTACATATACCTCTTCAAAAGAGGGTAAATCCGTCAATTCCATGTTTAGTACCTCTTATACAAACCTTGGATACATATAAAATCTTTTGATTTTGGTTTTGGTTTTGGTATCCAAGTTTGACAACAAATCATTTAATATCATTTGGGAAAAATTGAACTTTCTGGAGGTAGCTAAGCATACAAGAGCATAAGCTATTGTACTGCTAAACTCACTCCATCCTGTTGTCTTGCGAGACATAAGTGTTGAAGAGTATGAACAAAGAATCTCCACTGATGTGAAAATTTGCTTTTGTAAAACGTGTAAACCTCAGTAGGACCTTCATACCCCATTCTACCAATTTCTTGAAATAGATCTTCCTTTGAGAGAGTAGAAATACCTAAGGCATCATCTAGATGAAGATGAGTGCATATGCAACCTTCTGTGATTGTGATAGGTTTATCATAGACCCTTGATTGAATGAACAGATTGCCATCAACAGTCTGAATGGATGCATTTGCCCAGAACTGTCGCATATGTTGCACATAGATGGTAGGATTTACTGTTAGCGCGTATGCAATATGTGATGATGTTAAGAAATCCACAACTTCATGAAAACCCTCAGCTTGTTTGGGTTTTTGTAACATTGCAAGCTCATTGTGGTCATCAAAGAAATCAAGTTCTGCCATCTTTCTGATCGAGTCTAGGGTTCTAATCAAAACTAGGGTTTACACACTGGTAATCAAGAATTCTAGAGAGAGAGAGAGAGAGAGAGAGAGAGAGAGAGAGAGGATGAAAACTCAATGGAAATTCAAAGAGCCGTTATGGTTTTGGCATTCAGAGAGGGTATTTATAGGGTAAGGGATTCAGTTAAAAGCAGTACTAAGTACCCTAGCAGCATTAACACATACCCGCAATATTAACCCATTTCAGCAGTAGTAACACATACCAACAGTATTAACATATACTAGCAGTATTAACACTGTCTGGAAGTAGAAATAAGGAAAGCAGTAGTAACTTTGCACTGGCAGTATAAACCACCTAGCAGTAGTAACCATACTTAACCATATTTGAACTGTCAGCAGGAGTAATAGTGAGAGCAGTATTAACTTAACCTGAAGTACCAAGTATCTAATCAGCAAAGCAATCTGAAACACTTGAACACAAATGGTTAGCAGCACCATGCACAATGAAACATGAGAAAGTAAACATTGAAGAATCTATAAAGAAATGGTACATGAAGAAAATCAAAAGAGGCTTATTCAGTGTTTATCATGCCCACACTTGTGACCAAGAATGTGAATCTACCCACATCAAAAGCTTTGGTGAATAGATCAACAAATTGGTTACTAGTGTGTACTTTCAAAACCTGAATTAACTTCTTTTCATTGCAATCTCTAATAAAATGGTAGCTGATTTCTATATGCTTGGTTTTTGAGTGCTTCACTGGATTATGAACAATGCTTATAACACTGTTGTTATCAATGAAGATGGGAGTGTGAAGAAAAGTAATACCATAGTCCAACATCTGATTCTGAATCCATAGCACTTGTGAGCAACAGCTTGCAACAGCTATATACTCTGCTTCTGTTGTAGAGGTGGACACTGTGGTTTGCTTTTTACACTGCCATGAAACTAGCCTTGCACCCAAAAACTGACATCCTCCTGATGTAGACTTTCTATCCAAGTTTGCACCACCCAAATCACTATCAGAATATGCAAGCAGATCAAATGGTGAGTCATGAGGATACCAAAGACCCAACCTAGGTTGTCCTTTGAGATATCTGAAGATCCTTTTGACTGCCTGAAAGTGAGATTGCTTAGGCCTCACTTGAAATCTGGCACACACACATACAACAAACATAATGTCTGGTCTTGAAGCTGTGAGATACATGAGGGAGCCTATCATGGATCTATAATGATGAACATCCACATCCTCCGCCTCAAGATCTGCAGTGATCTGTTTGTGTGTTTCCATAGGTGTGCTTGCAGGCTTTGCTTATGAAAATCCAAACTTTGTAAGTATATCCCGCACATACTTGGATTGACTTATGAAAATGCCATCTTTCTTCTGTTTAACCTGTAGCCCAAGGAAGAATGTGAGTTCACCCATAGAGCTCATCTTAAATCTTTTGTGCATCAACTCCTCAAACTCCTTGCACATATGATCTTTTGTGGATCCAAAGATGATATCATCCACATAGATTTGTACCAGCAGGATGTCCTTCTTCTTCTTTTGAATGAAAAGGGTCTTGTCAATGATTCCCCTTTCAAAATCATTTTCCAAGAGATAGGTAGACAGAGTGTCATACCATGCTCTTGGTGCTTGATGTATCCCATAGAGTGCCTTCTTTAATTTGTATACTTTGTCAGGAAAGTTGGGATTCTCAAACCCTGGAGGCTGACAAACATACACTTCTTCATCAATTTTACCATATAGGAATGCACTCTTAACATCCATCTGATATACTCTGAACTTCATGAAAGAAGCATAGGCTAGAAACAGCCTAATTGCCTCAATTCTGGCTACTGGTGCAAACACTTCTTCATAGTCTATCCCCTCTTCTTGTGTGTACCCTTGTGCCACAAGTCTGGCCTTATTCTTTATCACTATACCTCTCTCATCTTTCTTATTCCTGAAAATCTGTTGGTCCCTAAGGTGCTTAACAAGTTTGTAGGAGGGGGTGGGGTTGAATACAAACACAGAATTTAAAGTTTAATAAATTGTTTATTGATAAATCAACCAAAATTTACAAGTTTGTTGCGGAATAAGATTAAGACAGACTCAATCTAAACAAACTTAAGAAACACTAAGATGGTTGCACAAGAATTTCAGAGAATGGGGGATTAAGGAATATAGAAAACAAAGGTTTCTATTTGGAGTTCAAGGATTGAGCACACCCTCAGATGGAGGGGTGAACTTCCTATTTATACCCTATGCATTAAATGCATGGCAGGGCACTTTACACGTGGCGTTCACTGATTGGCTTTGGAAGTCTGACTTTGGGAGACATGCTTTCGGCCGGATCATGAACAGTGTAGTTGACAGAGTTGTTGTACGAATTATGGCAGAGGCATGTCCTGTCTGACACATCGTATTGAGTTATGCAAGGTAAGACAAATAGAAACTTGAGGTATAAGCTTTGTGATCATTCAATCGCTGAATATCTCTTTCTGCAGAGATATCAAGAGTTCAGCGATCGCTGAAGCTTTACTCATGTTCCTTCGCGTATAAGTAGAGTTGTCTTTGCTTCACTGATATCCGCATCAGGTCACTAGTAGACTTCTCTTTGTTCAGCAGCCTCGTCTTCGATTCAGCTATGAACATCTGTTGACGCGAGAATTGTCTTCAGGGATTACGTTACTGTTTACATCAGAAACTATCAGCTATACTGAACAGAATCAGTTTGATCACTGATAATGAAACACTAATACATACTAAATGTTTATAAGAAGACTATCAACGATAACTGAACAGACTCAGTCTGATCGCTGATGGTGAAACACTAATACATATTAAACGTAATTTTCACTAAGTATAGGAAAGGGTCGTTATCAAATCACTGAGAGAGTTTGGATCAACAATCTCCCCCTATTTGATAATGACAAAGTAACTGAAGAAAATTACTTTATAATTCAAAATGATGGAATAATCAGTACTCATAACATACATGTCCCAATTACTATTTTGAGGGATCTTTTACAGTACTGATAGAGTTAAGTACTTCACTGAAATTTTTATTAATCCAAGAAAAGAATTACAAGATGAAAATTACAAGTACAAGTGATGTACTAACTACTGTAAGTTTAAACTAATAGATTACAAGAAAGAAAACTAATCAATCAACTATCTAAAGAGGGTTTAGGAGGATTGATCAAATACTCAGGTATTTCTTCTCCTTTTTGCCTTCGCTCTAAAGATTCTTTGCAGATGATCGCTATGATTGGCTTAGCAGCTGGAGAGAGAGTACACTATAGGCACATGAGATCCTTGAGAAGAGCGAGGGGACAAATAGGGATTTCAGAGACTTTAAAATCTGAGCTGTTCCTCGTCATCTCTGAAGAAGATTCCAAAAGGTTCTTCAAGAACTTGTCCTGCAACATATGGTCCACCAGGAGGCAGAGATAGATCCAGAACTGAAAGATCAGGAGGAGGACCGAACAGAGCTTCTCTTGAAAATTTGATGGAGGTTTCATTCCTGATCACCGCGACATTTTCAGAGGAGGAGGAGACAGGCTTTCTTCTGATCTGCTTTGACTTAGAAGGAAGAGCAGACGGCACCTTTAAAATTACAACGACTCTGTTGATGAGAGCATCATTTATCCCTTCAACATAGCCTCTGTAGATTGACTTTGATTTCTTCAGTGCGTCTTTGAACTAAAGCCATTCCATATAGCCGAGGCTTTCCAACTTTGAAACAAACATTGCCTTGCAACTTCCATCCTCTCTGGTAATCTCCATAGTGACAGAAACTTTGTCCTTCTTCTTTCTTCCAGAGATAGCGACAACTACGATCTTCATTGGGTCAGAGCGATAGTCAATTTTGTGCTTGCACCAATCGACTGTATTATCGCTGACCGCTTTTTCTTTGGAGCGTTCCTCTTCAATCTCTTTCAAAAGAGCTGCCTGGACTTCCACTGGTTTGCTTTTCAGCTTCTTGTCTTTGACTTGAGAGGACTGAATTTTGAGAGCCAGAGAGGCATCTCTTTGATAGTCAGCAATCAGCTTCTCAGCCCTGACGGATTCTTCGATTTCAGCTTCAGTCAGGAACTCTAGATCCGTTGATTGAGAGGGGATCTTTCGACGTTGATTCTCCAGATGAGAGATCATCTCTGTTCTTTTCTTTATCTCTTTCTCTGAACAGTGAGATGGTTTAGAGGGCCTTCCATGATGTTGCAGGGACTCTTCTTCTTCTTGTTCCTCTTCATCAATCTCTCTTACAGAGATTGGGATTGGTTGGTCATCAGCTTCAGCAGCTGGGATTATTTGGAGCTCTTTACTCTTAAGCAGGGGAGAGAACTGTCTGGTCAGAAAATGAAAAAGGTTAGTTTATTTTTATGGAAGAAGAGAGATAAAGGCTAGAAAGAAACAGGGGTGGGATTTTTATAGAAGGATAAGGGAACGAGGGAAAGGCATACCTGAGAAGGATTCTCCTCAGATTGTGAAGTATTCTTCAGGTTTCCCTCAGCAGTAGCACCTTTGCTTTGGGAAGGGGTTCCTGAAGAAGTTCCATGGCTCCCCCCTGCTTTGATAACTTCTTTCGAAGCTATCGCTGATGAAGTGACGGCTGAAGAACACCATAGCGATGGATCTTCTTCATCGTCATCATCATCATCTTGATGAGGTTCTTCCTCTTGATCTTCAAGATCAAGGGCTTCATCTTCATCGTCCTCTTCTTCTTTATCATCGATTAAATCTCCGAGAGAAGGAGGGGCTTTTTCAACAGCTATCTCCCCCTCAACCTGAGAGGGAGTTTCCTTCTGTTGGACCTCAGCAGCGACTTCAAACTCCGTATTTTCTTCAGCTGCCTTCTCCCCCTCTTTGTCATTATCATTGAGGGAGAGATATTTGGAAGGAGATGAAGCTTTTGCAGCGGCCAACACCTGAACTTCAGCCTCCAAACAGTCCAGACGGCCTTCAAACGCAGGAAGATCTGGCGTAGCCTGATGAATGAACTCCATGACAATGTTCAGCGAAGTACGATCGTTCTCTGTGAATGAGGGAGTAGGAGTCGGAGCTGGTGTCTTCAGGTGAGTCAGGATTTGCTGAAGAAGAACTTCACAGGAATCAACCTTTGTAGCCAGGGCTGCAAACTGTTGCTGTGAGTCTTCCCTGATTTTGACAATCGCTTCTTGGAGAGTAGCGATTTGAGAAACGTCAGCTTTGGAGGCGCAGTTGGCTGTCAGCGTCTTCAGTGCTTCACCAGCTGATTGAACAGCATTGGTGGTGTTATTGAGAGAGGCAGTCAGAGATTCCACCTTTGCACTCAAACTGTTGACATTGGTGTCAACAGTCGCCAAACTAGGACCTGAAATATAAGTTAGTTTTTGAGAAACAGGCTTATATGGTGAGTTGGGAGAAGTGTTTAAGGTTATAGGGATACCTGAATTATCAAACATTTTGTAGAATTGTAACGATTCCTCAAAAGATTGATGTTCAGGTCCTATGGGTCCAAACTGTGGTTGAGTAGAAATAGACGGAGGGTTAGAGATCAAGGAAATAGAAGGACTAGAGATGGGGATAGAAGATGTAGGGATAGGGGTAGTTACCTCAAGTTGTTGAACGGGGATCGTAGGTTGCGTCACTGTTGTTGTGACAGCGACCGAGATCGCTGGCACGGTTGAAGTGGGTATCGCTGAGGATGTGGAGAAGAGACCCACGAATGCATCCAAGGAAGTTTGTTGATAAACATCCTTAGGTATAGAGCTAGAGGTAGCTTTCTCCTTGGTCACCTTGGCCTTCTTCAAAGGACCAAGGGAGCCAGTTGATGGTCGTTTGGAAGGGGTAGCGGCAGGGATAGCAGAAGAAGGAACCTCCTGCGTGGCCGCTGAAGACGAAGAAGTGAGGAGAGAGAGTCGGGAGCAAAGTTCAGAGATACTTACCTCGTTGAGGAGCGTCTTGACCTCCAGGGAGCGCTGACCCACTTTTGAAAAACATGCATCCGAGTTAGTGGGGTAAGTAGCAGGGTAGAGGAACTTCAGGTACATGCAGATGAAGCGTACGTAGGGGACCTTGGGATCCCTCTCGGTCTTCTCTATCTTTGATTTTAGATCATCAAAGATAGCTGTTGCGTAGTCGAAGTTTCTTCCAGCGATCACTGAGTAAGCCATCTGGACCTGAATCTTGCTGGCTTGATCCAGTGACCCACTCTTCCCACTCATACACTGAATGAAGTGTGAGAAGATGTAGTTAAGTTGAGAAGGCATCAGTGCCTTCTTCACAAGAGTCATCTTCTTGTTTGGAATTGTCGTCCTTGGTTTGGGTTCCCAAGAGTATTCCATTGCATCCTGGAATTGGATGAGTTCAGCATCAGTTGGCAAGGCATCGAATCCATTCCTGGGTTTGTCAGGAAAACGCAGAGCTTTCCTCAGACCTGAGGCAGTCATCATCCCTGATCCAAGTTCAGTGCTGAAGGAGATAGCAGGAACCTGTTCACCCTTTTTGTTGGCGATAGAGGTTTCTTCAGCGGTAAACCAGAATTGTTGGAGTAGAGCTTTGGAAGGAGTGGGATCCACAGTGATAGCGTAAGCAATGCAGGATTGCTTTAGAAACTTTGCGGCTTCTTTCAGATGTGGGTATTTGACACCATCAAAGTCAAGGCGAACAAGATGATTGTTTTTGGGAAGCTCCGAGTCAGAGATGGCGAACTTGACGTTCTTAGAGGCGACAAGTGCAGATTGAGACATTCTGAGATTAAACAGATAGAAGAATAGAAGAAAGGTTTTAGTTTAAAAAATAAAGAAGATTTGTGCAGTTTCTATTTTAGGAAAAAAACATAGAAAAATCAACATATATGAAGATTAAAAAGGTGTTCTTAATATAAGATACAAGAACAAGAAGAAAACCCAAAGATTTTGAATGAAGAAGAATCAAAATAAAATGGTTTTTAAAGAATAAAATCAAAAATGAAAATGATTTTATGTGATAAGAATCTTATAAACCCATAATGGCAGTCCATAAATGGAGTTTTATGTAAAAAGATTTAAGATAAGAATAAGAAAAAGATCAAGAATAACCTGTTGATCTTTGAAGAGGATGATGCAAATGCTTGAGAGAGAATTCTTGCTTAGAAAGTATTTCTAGAAAGCGTAAAATGAGAAGAATGGAAAAACATTCCTTTTATACATGAGAGAGAGAGAGAGTGTGTGTGAGAGGCGGGAAAACAAATGCTCATCATGACATGGACACGTCCCACGAAGTTGATTGGATGGAAGGGCAACAGACGAACGTGTCAGAAAAAGGCATGTCGTGGATTATCGGTTCAAATGATGTCATAGAAGAGATAGACTGTTCATTTGTCCGTTTTGAAATTATCGCTGAAGAAAATTCAGCGATAGATTTTCTTTTTGAAAGTATCCCTGATGAGAAAGTTAGGGATGAGTTTTCTTTTTTTAAGGATCACTGACTAGAAATATCAGTGATAAATTTATTTTTCAAAAAGCTTTTAATCATTTGAAGAAAGTTCAGTGATTAAGGTTTATATTTTGAAAAACATCTTAACTGAATGAAGATTCAGTTGTAGGGATGGAGAGAACATACCTGAGAGTCAGAATGTTTATCAGAAAAAAATGATAAAAGGGGAACTTATGATTACTGACACAATGCATGAACGCTGAAGAATTATTCTTCGAGATTCAACATTCCAAGCTCACTGATGAGAAAGTTGAACCTTGTCTCATCGAGAGGTTTGGTGAATAAATCAGCAAGCTGAAAGTCAGTAGGGATAAAATGAAGTTCAATATCACCGTTCATCACATGATCTCTGATAAAGTGATATCTGATCTCTATGTGTTTTGTCTTTGAATGTAGCACTGGATTATTTGCTATAGCGATAGCACTAGTGCTGTCGCAATAGATTGGAATCTTTGATAGCTGAAGGTCATAGTCTAATAGTTGATTTCTCATCCATAAGATCTGAGAACAATAGCTTCCAGCGGCTACGTATTCAGCTTCAGTTGTGGAAGTGGACACTAAATTTTGCTTTTTGCTTGTCCAACTTACCAGCTTTCCTCCTAGGAGTTGGCATCCACCAGTGGTACTCTTTCTGTCAAGTTTACAACCTGCAAAATCACTATCAGAATAACCAGTTAGATCGAACCCTGAGTCTTTGGGATACCAAAGACCGAGGTTAGGAGTTCCTTTCAGATATATGAATATGCGCTTAACAACAATCAGATGGGATTCCTTGGGTTCAGATTGGTAGCGTGCACATAAACAAGTGGAGTACATGATGTCAGGTCGGCTCTCCGTAAGATACAGCAGGGAGCCTATCATTCCTCTATAGGCTGTGACATTAACAGGTTTTCCAGAAGGATCTTTGTTAAGTGTCAGAGGAGGTGCCATAGGAGTTTTCATTGCTGAAGTTTGTGTTAGATCAAACTTCTTCAGAATATCTTTAACATACTTACCTTGGCTTATAAAAGTACCTTTGTCAGATTATTTAATCTGAAGACCAAGAAAATATGTCAGTTTACCCATCATACTCATTTTGTATTCTTTCTTCATTCTTTCAGCGAAGCGAGTACATAGAGATGGGTTAGTAGAACCAAATATTATGTCATCGACATATATTTGTACAAGAATTATATGACCTTTTATTTTTCTGAAAAATAACGTATTATCAATCTTGCCACGTTCAAAATTTTCAGAGATAAGAAAAGATGAGAGAGTGTCATACCAAGCACGAGGGGCTTGTTTTAGACCATAGAGAGACTTATCCAATTTATAAACATAATTTGGATACTTAGGGTCATAGAACCCTGGAGGTTGTTCTACATAGACTTCTTCATTCAGCTTTCCATTGAGGAACGCTGATTTTACATCCATTTGATACACAATGAATCTTTGTAAACTGCATAAGCTAAGAATAGTCGAATTGCTTCGAGCCTAGCCACAGGGGCAAAGGTTTCATCATAGTCTATGCCTTCCTCTTGTCTGT
Organism: Arctium minus; assembly: GCA_954870635.1. Lineage (NCBI taxonomy): Eukaryota > Viridiplantae > Streptophyta > Magnoliopsida > Asterales > Asteraceae > Arctium > Arctium minus. The sequence goes on along the minus strand of OX941080.1, from coordinate 102,537,560 downwards.
ATCCCTGAGCAACAAGTCGAGCCTTGTTGCGGGTTACAGTTCCATGTTCATCTAACTTGTTTCTAAACACCCATTTGGTGCCTATAACAGTTTTATCAGATGGTCTAGGAACGAGATTCCAAAATTTGTTGCGAGAGAACTCAGTCAGCTCTTCTTGCATAGCGCTAACCCATTTTGGATCTCTGAGGGAATCATCAGTCTTCTTTGGTTCTATTAAAGAGAGAAAGTTTACAAAGAGACAGATATTACCTGAGCTTCGTCGTGTCTGAATACCTGCATCTGGATCACCAAGAATTTGATCTATTGGATGATCTCTGGTCCATCGCTGAGCAGGAGCATGATCGCTCAACTCAGAGGTTGGATCAACAATTGGGATGTTTACTGATGAGGACGTTTGAGGTTCATCAGCAATTAACTGTTGAGTAGTGGACAGACTGTTGTTATTAGAGAGGTTTTCAGACAGAGGTAGATCTGATGGTAGTAAGGTGTTTAGAGGTTCAGCTGAATCCCATGAGTTGGATTCAGCGTTAGGATGTATGATGTTTGGATCATCATCAACAGTAGGTGAATCTGTGTGCTGATGGTTTGAGAAGAAGGGTTCAGTTTCTTTGTAGTGAGAAAACATCCAAGCATTTAACTCTTCATTGTCAGCGATTGGTTTGGAGTTCGCTGAGCGAGTTTCATGAAAAGTGACATGAATTGTTTCTTCCACAGATTGTCTTCGTTTGTTGAAAACTCTGTAGGCTTTTGAGATGGAGTAATATCCTAGAAATATTCCATCATCAGCTTTTGGGTCGAACTTTCCAAGCTGATCTTTGTTGTTTAAGATAAAGCACTGACAACCAAAGATATGAAGAAAGCTGATAGAAGGCTTCCTTCTATGAAAAAGTTCATAAGCTGTCTTTCCAAATTGCTTTACTATCAGCGATCTGTTTTGAGTAAAACATGCAGTGTTTACAGCTTCTGCCCAAAATTGAGTAGGGAGATGAGAATCGCTGAGCATTGATATAGCAGCTTCAATGATCGTTCTGTTTCTTCTTTCAGCGACTCCGTTTTGCTGAGGTGTTCTTACTGAGGAAAAGTTATGAGAGATCCCTTTATTCTCAAAGAAATTATTCAGGGAACTTTTTTGAATTCAGTTCCATGATCACTTCTTATTGAACAAACAGTAAGATTATTCAGCGCTTCCATCTTTTTAACAAAGGATATTAGTTCTTCTGGAGTATCACTCTTACAGCGAAGAAAGATAACCCAGGTATAGCGAGAGAATTCATCTACAATGACAAGCGTATATTTCTTTCCAGCTATTGATTGGATATTGACAAGGCCAAATAGATCCATATGTAAGAGCTGAAGAGGACTTGTCACTGAAGAGACTTGTTTAGACTTGAAACTAGCTTTTGTTTGTTTTCCTTTTTCACATGCTGAGCAGAGAGATTCTTTAGCATATGAGTGCCGAGGAAGACCAGAAACCAGTTCCTTAGAAGAGAGAGAATTCAGGGTTTTGAAGTTTAGATGAGAGAGCCTTTTGTGCCATAGCCAGTTGACATCAGAAGAGGCCTTAGAGATAAAACATAAGTTTTCAGTGGTAGTAGAGTCCATATCTATTACATAGACATTTTCTCTGCGATAACCACTGAGAGCAAGTTTTCCTTTCTTATCCACCACTGAACATGCTTTCTTAGAAAATAGAACTTCGTAGTCTTTGTCACATAGCTGACTGATGCTTAGAAGGTTGTGCTTCAGTCCATCTACATAAGCGACTCTTCGAAAGGTAGTTGTCCCATTGCTGAGGAAACCAAACCCTCGAGTAAATCCTTTTCCATTTCCACCGAAGGTCACAGAGGGACCTTTCTCTTCCTTGTATTCAGTGAGCAGGTCTTTTTGTCCAGTCATATGACGAGAACATCCACTATCGAGATACCAGATGCCCTTTGATCTCTGCACACATAAGGAAGATTAAACGTTGTTTGGTACCCACTTTTCAATGGGTCCTTTTGGGTTAGTGGATATGGAAGGTTCAGTAATCTTCACAGCAGATGAAGATTCAGCTTCAGTGGTAATCTTCACTTTGGTTAATTTCTTAACCTTAGTGGTATTCTTCACCTTGGTCGATTTTTCAGTTTTAGTGACCTTTTCAGCCTTGGAGGCATTTATCTTCACTTTAGCTGATTTATCAGCTTTAGTGGCAGTTGGACATTTGCTTGCAATATGGTCAGTAAAACCACAGTGATAACATTTTCTCTATTTGAAAATGGTTTTAGGACCAGAAGTAGAAGGTTTTGCAAGTTTATGATGAGCAGGTCCAAGAAGACTTTTCTCATGAGATCTGGGAGGAATTTTCATTTCTTCAGATTTCATGGGTCTAAGATCAATCTTTAGCTTTGGAGGACAAAGATCGAAGATTTCTATCATTGAGCTAGAGGATTGATTCACTGAAGGTTTAGAAGGAACTTTCAGTTTTGCTTTCTTGGTAGCCTTCTGAGGACGAAGAATGGATTTTCCTTTATCCCCAGACTTAGTGTCTTTGGATTTTTCCTCAGGGATAGAATTAGAAGAAGAAGGATAAAGTTGATCATAAGAAGTGTCAGAGATAGGGGTGACAAACGTTCCAAACTTAAGCATGGAACTTTCTTCTTTAGGCTCATCCTGTGGTGTCCAAAAGCCAAGACCAGTTTTATCACTTTCAGGAGTTTGAGCATTTATTATCTCAGAGATCTTTGTTGATGATTTGCACCATTTTTCAACATGAGCCTTTTCTGCTTTTAGAGCAGCGATGGCTTGTTCGCGTTCAATGCTGATGATTTCATTTATAATGACTTGATCTTTCAACTTCTCATCTAAAAGAGTTAGTTCTCTGATCTTTTCAAGACATTTCTCTAGCTCTTGAGTTAAATGAACATTTTTGTTCTCATCTTGAGTTTTGTCGTTTAGAGCATTATAAAGATCAATCGTCAGCACATCAACAACGCGACTTCTCTCAGCTTCAAGCAGAGAGGGATTAGTTGAGATAGATACCTGAGATGATATGTAGCTCATAGAAGGTTCAGATGGTTCTTCCACTTCTTCTTTAATCTCGGCCATGAGGCAGAGATTAGCGACTTCTTCTTCATCAGAACTTGATTCTTCTGATTCAGCCCAGTCGTGTTCTTCAGCGATGAGACCTTTACCTTTTCGCTTGTAGCTTTTCAGCTTTTGATATTTGTTCTTCAGCTTTAGGTATTTGTCATCACTGGATCTTCTTGAGGTAAAAGTCTTGAAGACCTTTTTAGACCTGCACTCACTAGCGAAGTGTCCAATCTTTTCACAGTTATAGCAAGTGGCAGTAGCCTTATCAACAAGAGTTGATTTTGGCTTTTCAGTAAGAGAGAGAGGCTTATTTCTTCGGAAATTGATCTTTCTTGCAAATCTCTTAAAAGAGTTTGTCAAGAGTGCTAAGGACTCATCGAACTCTGAAAGATCAGGGTCTGATAGATCCTCAGATTCAGAATCTAACTCAGTGATGGTGAGAGTAGATCGCTGAGATGGAATTATCTCTGAAGAGACTAAAGCAACAGGAGTGCTTTTGGAGTCTTTAGAATCTTTTACAAGATTATTTTTCAGGAGATTCGATTGCTCATAGTTGAGCAATATTCCATACAAAGTGCTTAGAGAGAGAGAATTTAAGTCTTTTGTCAGCTTAAGACATATTGAATAACTGTCCCACCTTTCAGGAAGACATTCTAAGAATTTAGTCAAGACCTCAGAATTAGAATAGGTCCTACCAACAGTTCTTAGATCAATGATTAAGCAGTTAAACCGCTGGTGAACGTCAGAAAGAGATTCATTCTTACCAGCGATGAAACTTTCATACTGTCTTACCAAGTTAATCTTTCGAGTCTCTTGGATTTCAGTATTGCCCTCATATTGAACACATATGGTTTCCCACATTTCTTTAGAAGTTTTCAGATGCATGATGGAATGGAAAACTTCATCAGGCAGAGCCATTGAGATAATGGTCTTTGCTCTTGCATCTATACCTACCTTCTTTTTGTCTTCATCACTCCACTGTCTTATTTCCTTAATGACATAGCGTTCAGGGACAACTTCAATGGTGGCAGTAGCGGGAACTGCAACTATAATTCTAACAAGTTCATAGGGTCCATTTTCTATATACTCAGGTATAGTAGGATCAGCACCTTCAAGAAATAGCATCATTCGATTTTTCCATAGAGAAAAGTTATCTCTGCTAAATCGAGGAGGTTTAGAAAGTGAACCATTATCATAGTAGTTTGTGTTTGTGTTAAGTGCCATTTAGAATAGCAAAGAAAAGAATAAAGCAAGATCTTGTTTATTAGATTAAACAAACTGCTCTGATACCACTTGTTGGTCCCTAAGGTGCTTAACAAGTTTGTAGAAGGGGGGGGGGGGTTGAATACAAACACAAAATTTAAAGTTTAATAAATTGTTTATTGATAAATCAAACACAATTTACAAGTTTGTTGCGGAATAAGATTAAGACAGACTCAATCTAAACAAACTTAAGAAACACTAAGATGGTTGCACAAGAATTTCAGAGAATGGGGGATTAAGGAATATAGAAAACAAAGGTTTTTATTTGGAGTTCAAGGATTGAGCACACCCTCAGATGGAGGGGTGAACTTCCTATTTATACCCTATGCATTAAATGCATGACAGCGCACTTTACACGTGGCGTTCACTGATTGGCTTTGGAAGTCTGACTTTGGGAGACATGCTTTCGGCCGGATCATGAACAGTGTAGTTGACAGAGTTGTTGTACGAATTATGGCAGAGGCATGTCCTGTCTGACACATCGTACTGAGTTGTGCAAGGTAAGACAAATAGAAACTTGAGGTATAAGCTTTGTGATCATTCAATCGCTGAATATCTCTTTCTGCAGAGATATCAAGAGTTCAGCGATCGCTGAAGCTTTACTCTTGTTCCTTCGCGTATAAGTAGAGTTGTCTTTGCTTCACTGATATCCGCATCAGGTCACTAGTAGACTTTTCTTTGTTCAGCAGCTTCGTCTTCGATTCAGCTATGAACATCTGTTGACGCGAGACTTGTTTTCAGGGATTACGTTACTGTTTACATCAGAAACTATCAGCGATACTGAATAGAATCAGTTTGATCACTGATAATGAAACACTAATACATACTAAATGTTTATAAGAAGACTATGAGCGATAACTGAACAGACTCAGTCTGATCGCTGATGGTGAAACACTAATACATATTAAACGTAATTTTCACTAAGTATAGGAAAGGGTCGTTATCAAATCACTGAGAGATTTTGGATCAACAAAATCCATTTAGTTCCAATTGCCCTGTGTCCTTGTGGAAGGTCAACCACATCCCACACATGTTGCAGCACAAACTGCAGCATCTCCTCTTGCATTGCTTCTATCTAGCTTGGGTCTTTCATTGCATCATAAGCCTTCTTTGGTTCAATCTGGGATAGAAAACAAGACAACAAACCTGACTGTAAGTCTTTCAATCCTCCTAACTTGCTTTGATGCCTTGTGATCATAGGGGAATTGATATCACCAATCACCAACTGAGGATGATGATTCTTCTGAGTTCTTGTGTGATGGACAACCTCCTCATTAAGATTTGCATCAAGATTGGAGTCATTCTTTTCAGGAGTGTTTCCACCAAAAACTGAAGAATTTTCATCATCAGTATCATCCTCTAACAATGTGGGCATTTCAGGACCTGTGTTTCCTGAGCTTGAAGGATGAGCATCCTCTTTTTCACCTTTATTCTCTTCATCACCTTTATCATCTTCATCCTGTTCTGGTTCAAAATCCTCTGTTTCTGAATCATCTTTCTTTTCTTGTTGACAAAATTCAACAGGATCAACTGTAGGTATAGGGAACAACACAAACTCTTGTCTCTGTTCTTGTACCTTTTCTGAACTTGTTCCTGCAATTTGCTCATTACTAAAACCCAAAGAATTAGTTAGTGAATCAATGTCAAACAACCAATCAGGACCTGTACCAATCTGATTTGGTGTGTTCTCATTGCATTTGACATTGTCACTTTCCTCTATAATCCTAGAAGAACTGTTGAATACTCTGTATGCCTTGCTCTGAGATGAGTATCCAACAAGAAATCCATCCTCAGCTTTGATTTCAAACTTGCCTAAATGAGATTTGGTGTTGAGAATTGTGCAAGGACACCCAAAAGGTTTGAAAAATCCAATAAAAGGTTTCTTCTTTTTGAAAAGTTCATAAGGTGTCTTTCCTTGGGATTTGACTACTAGAACTCTGTTTTGGACATAACAAGCAGTATTAACTACTTCTGCCCAAAAAGTAATGTGTAGCTTTGAATCTGCCAACAGAGATCTAGCTTCCTCAATCTATGTCCTATTTCTCCTCTCAGCAACACCATTCTGTTGAGGAGTCCTAGGAGCACTGAATTGTCTCTCAATACCTTTAGTCTCACAAAAGCTGTTTAAGTCACTGTTTTTAAACTCAGTTCCATTATCAGATCTGATGACTTTAACTCTTAGATTTGTTTGTTTTTCAATCCTAAGGACAAAGGATTTGATCAGTTCACTTGTCTCATCCTTAGTCCTCAGAAAATATACCCAAGTAAATCTAGAGAAGTCATCAACAATGACTAAGCAATAGGATTTCTTACCAATACTCATCACATTTGTAGGACCAAAAAGATCCGTATGCAATAACTGAAGGGGTGAAGAGATTGTGTTTATTTCTTTGGACTTATGAGTAGTTTTGTGTTGCTTGCCTTTAAGACATGCAACACAATGATCATCACATGAAAACACTTTTTGAGGCAAACCTCTCACAAGGTTGTTTTTCACAAGTTTGTTCATAGTTTTAAAATTCATGTGACACATCCTTCTGTGCCAAAGAGATGATTCATCTAAAGAAGCTTTTGAAAACAGACAGTTTAGTGTTGAATCAGATGAAACACTCTCTAAGTCCAAACAATAAACATTATCCTTTCTAGGTGTTCTAAGTAGTATCATATTTTCATCAACTACCTTGAATCCTGGAGCAAGGATAATACATTCAGTATCACAAAATAATATACTACTCCCTCCGTCCCAAAATAAATGTCCACAATGAAAATGGCACACAGTTTTAGGAATGTGCAATTATTACACTTTTTAAATAACCAAAATACACTTTTACCCTTGAAAATAGAGAGAGAAACTTTCTCCACCTTATAATTAAGGGTAAAATGGGAAATTGAAAACTTACTTTTGAAAGTGGACATTTATTTTGGGACAAACTAAAATAGTAATGTGGACACTTAATTTGGGACGGAGGGAGTATGTTTCTTGTCACAAACCTGTGATACACTTAACAAGTTGTATCTCAATTGCTCAACATAGTAAACATCTTCAAAAGTCATCTTACCTTTTGAAACCACACCTTTACCACTTATCTTACCTCCTATTGGATTGTCACCAAAAGCAACACGTCCTCCATTAAACCTTTTGAAATTTTGACGGCATGCCATGTTACCTGTCATGTGCCTAGAGCAACCACTATCTATATGCCAAATGCTCTTCCTCTTGAGTTGTGGGTTGCCCTGCACATAAGATAAAACAGTTAGTGTCTTGAGGGAACCCAAGCCAAAATGGTCTTGGGTTGCCCTTTCTCATCAACATACTCATACTCAGTACGCTTAGTCTTGATGAGATGATCAGAATTAGGAATCTCATGGCTGGAATACTTAGTCATAATTATAGGCTTGACAGTATTAACACTGGTAGCAGTACTATCCTTGTTAGCAGTACTAACTTGGTCAGCAGTACTAACTTGGTCAGCAGTACTAACTTTGTTAGCAGTACTTACTTTGTTAGCAGTATTAACTAGGTCAGCAGTAGTATTGCTATCAGCAACACTATTTCTGTTAGCAGTACTATTTGAGTTAGCAGTACGAACAGGTTTAGTGCCTTTTGGAATCCAAATTTTGACAAAGTTGTTTGCTTTCCTATTCTTTGAGTTACTCCTTGATTTGCTTGGAGTATTTTCTTTTGCTTTAGCAAACTTATTCTAAATATGAGATTTTGCAGTGCCAGTTTTCATTGGTGCTGTTCTCACATTATCAACCATGTGGTTCCTTGATTGTCTTGATTGCTTCCTATAACCAACAGAATTTCGTGTTTGTATTTGAAAAGTAATTCTTTGGTTAACAGGATTGAAATAACAGTGTTTGGCTAAATGATTCAACTTGCCACAAATAAAACAAGGCTTTGGTCTATTGATTTTGCTTAGATCAATTCCTTGTTTTTGAGCCCACTGGTTATTTCTGTTTCTCTGATTTCCCCTTATTTTATCATTATGATGGGGCTTGATCTGTTGACAAGTACAGGGATTTACAACAATAGTTTGCATATAGTGAACTCCCTATACCTTTTCCTTCCCTTTCCTGGAAGTTTCTACATTCTTACTCTTTTTCTCTTTCCCAGAGGTCTCAGCCTTATCACTCTTAACATTCTCTTTCCCTATCTTTGACATCTCCACTTTCTCACTCTTGGCAAATGGTTTACCCCCCCTCTCATTTGTAAGAATATGGTTTTCTAGGGGAATTTCTTTCTAGTCTTCCTTATTCTTATCCTCAGTGTTCTCTTCTTTAGACTCTACCTCAACTACTACTTTGTCTAGTAGATCTACTTCTGTGGATCCTACAGGTAAGTCCTTATCTTGTCTTTCTAAGAGGTCTGAGGTGGGTGGAATGTAGTTGTTATTGTAAGGTGGAGGGGTGTTGTTGTAGCCTATACCTCTCTTCAGTTTGTCATGAACTTGAGATTTGAGTAAAGTGTCCATTGCTTTAGAAGCATTGGAAAATTTCTCAATGTCTAACTTGGTCTTCTCAAATTCACTCCTAACTTTCTCACATTCCTCTCTAGCCTTCTCTAGCTTAATCTCTAACTCCTTCTTCTCCCACTTCCAATAGTTGTGATCATATGAACGTTGAAGTTCATTGGCCTGATATGCCTTGATCTGTTCTTCAAGATTCACAATGATCAAACTAGACTCTCTCCTATGTTTCTCCAACCTTTTAAGATCATCACACATGCTCTGATTGTGATCCCTGTACTTTCTAACAGTTTCAAGACAAGCTTTAGAGCAAAGTTTAGATTTTACCTCTGTGGGGATTGTTGTGCTTGAAGACTCTAAAACCTCAGCCATCAATGCTTGATTCATGATTGCCTCATCTGCTTGATCACTCCAATCAAAGCCCATTCCTTCTTGTGAGACAAGTGCTTGAGATGAGTTCCTGTTGTTGTTGTAGTTTGTGGACTTTGATTGTTTATTGTTGCTCCCATGCTGTTGAGAAATTCCTCCTCTGCATTCTCTTGCAAAGTGCCCCACTTTATGACACTTGTAGCATTCCACCTTGGATTTGTCAAATCCAGCACCATCTTCTCTTCTCATGGCAAAGTTGTTTCTTCCTGTTCTTTTAATGAATCTTTTGATTCTCATGGTGAGCATTGCCATTTGCCACTTGATGTCCATCTCTTCAAGATCATCAACATTGATCTGCTCCAGATCATCATTGATAAGAGAAGATTTAGCATGGCTAGCAAGAAAAGCTTCCAAAACAGAATCATTGGGTCCATCCTGTTTTGTGCCATAAGCAGCACTAACTGATTATGTATTAGCAGAAGAATCAGTAGTAGATGATAGGAGAGCATCATTGTGAGAATATCCATATGGCTTCTTCTTTGATTCAACCTCTGCTTCAAACACCCTGAGATCATTGCAGAGGTCATCAAGTTCCTTATCCTCCAGATTATCATTCTGCCTGAAGGATACTGTATATATTATCCATTCTTCACCAAGAGATCTTAGAAACTTTCTGTTGACATCATCATGGTCCATCTTGACACCAACAGTGGCCAATTCTCCAATCAACTTGTTGAACCTATCAAAGGTTTGAGTCATAGACTCATTCTTTGTAGACATAAAATTTTCATATTGTTGCTTGAGAATTGCTTTCTGATTTCTCTTAGTGCTTTCGGTACCTGAAAACCTCTTCTCCAAGGCATTCCACAAGATTTTGGCATCAGCACAGTTGCAAAACTGATGTTGATATTCATTAGGAATTGCCAAGAGCAGAGTGCTCAAGGCTTTCATCTCAGTCTGCCTCATCTTTCTTTCTCCATCAGTCTTTGGTGGAGGTCTCTTTCCATCTGCTCCCATCTCTCCTTCACTGGAGGGACCATTCTCAATGATGTCCCATATTGAGTAGTCTGTAAGAAGTATATACTGCCTGATCCTGATTTTCCACATGTCAAACTCATTAGGTTTGAGCATGGGAACCTTTGAAACAAGAACACTGTCGTTTGATCCGTCCATGATGATTATTGATTTTTGAGTTCCTAAGGCTCTGATACCACTTGTCAGGATCGAAATTCAAAACAAGAATTGAAATAAACACTCAGAAACTTTGTTAAAGAAGTTGCGAAATAACACTTTAACAAGAAATCAATGAAACAGTGTATGCATTCAAATCACAAGTTGTATTGAATTAACTTGATGATTACAACCAAAGCCTCAATCTGTTGAACAGGATCAACAGACGTTCAAAACTTCTCTAATGAAAGGATCACTAAGAATCTTGAGGCTAATTCTCTCTAAAACACAAAAGACGTATATTTAATAATCTAAGACTTCTAGACTATATATACAAAACAGGTTACAAGATAATTATGAAAGTAACATTGATCTTCAGCATCCATTCCATAATTATCTTCAACTCCTTGTCTTTCGCTTCAAGTAACAAACCATCCTTATCATCATCAGCAACATTAATTCTTCTAATAGTATCTTCTTATCATCAGCAGTACTAACATGCTAGCAGTAGTAACTTCCAACTGACAGTACTAACTCTCCAAGCAGTACTAACTATTCTACTAGCAGTAGTAACCTTTCAAGTAGTACTAATACTACTAGCAGTAGTAATCTCTTCAAGTAGCAGTACTAATGTCTTCAGCAGTAGTAATCTTCAAGTCTCAGCAGCACTATCCATACTTAGCATATTTCAGACCCAACAGAACTCGTCAGGAAGCACCAACGACTTTGAACGCGACCCCAAGTCGTGGGATAAGTCGTGGGATAAGTCGCGTAAATGATTGTTTCTCGGTTTTCGATGCCAAATTCCAAGCTTCTCTCGAGCTCGTTTTCTTCTTTTCCAAAGATAGAAGAAATACCTTGATAGCTCCTGAATTCTCCCTATATCAGTCACCCTCACTTGAAAAGAACTCGCCCTCGAGTTCACTTGAAAAAAAACTTCATTTGACTCATAGAACATCCTCCTCTGCAAAACATCTGGATCCATATCACGACTTTCAAATTACGAAAAAGATGACCAATCTTCAATTTTCAAAGGATGTTTCCTTGGTTGCCTCCATACACGCAAATCAAACTCGAAAGAGGAAGACACTAAAAGAACTTTACCGGGAATCATCATTTTCGGTGGCTGGTACAAGATCTGGTTCGAACACTTTGGTCTCGGTAAAAATTTCTTGTTGTGGCTCGGTCATGACGGGGATGACTTTCTCTTCGAATTTGTCCAGCAAGATTTCGTCTTTTTCAGATGGCTTTTCCAGAATAGGTGGTTGTTTGACTAGGGACGAAACTGATTGTATAATACGGTTATAGTTGTTGCTTTTCTTGTCAGTGTTTTCCTCGAAGTTGTTAACTAAGGTCATGATGATATTTCGGTCACCCCTTAACGGAATAGTACGATGTTGTCTTGACCCTTATAAGTGGCATTATTTTCGAATTGCCACGGTCGACCCAATAGAATGTGGCAAGCGTCTATATCAAGGACATCACATAGTACCTCTTCTCGATATTGTTTACCAATTGTAATAGGTACCCGACAAGTTTGTGTGACTCTAACTTGAAAACCCTTCTCGACCCACCCAAGAGAATAAGGAGCTTCACGGGGTTGAGTGGATAGATTAAAGTAATCCACCAATTTCCGGGACACGAGGTTCTCACAACTTCTGTTATCGATAACTAGGTTACATACCTTTTTATGCACCGAACAATGCGATCAGAGAATATTTTCGTGTTGGCTTTCTTCCTTTGATGAAAGGAGTATTTGTTGGAGTACGATATTGATCTTTTCTTGGCGGTCTTCTTCCTCCTCTTCGAATTCAGAACTCGAGAGATCGACCAGGTTACAGTTGCTATTGCATGGCGCCATAACCGATCCTTCAAACCTGTCTCTTCTCCGAAGGTTGTCGTTGACGATGTTGGGTTGAAGTCTATTAACAGATGCTGGCAGATCAGGGAGTGTCGTGGTAAAGGCCATGTTCAACTCGGCTAAATCTGCTTTGCTAGCGGGTTGTTGATATGTCATGTAAGTGAAAAGGCAGGTGAATCCTGCTCTGATACCAACTGACGCATCGTATGTGTGCGGAAGGATCGACAAGCGTCTAAACCCTTTTGATAACGAGAACTACGAAACGTAAAACTCAAAATCTAAGAGATAACTCTTAAAAATGAAACCTTTATTGATAAAAACTTGATATTAAAGAAAACAGTCTATCCTATTTATAGTCTAAGATAATCTAAAAGATAACTATGAAATTAAATTCAAAACTAATCATTGTTTGGGTAAAATTTCACAAGTCACGACCGATGCAAGAAACCAAACGTCTCCAATATTAAGACCACTCTTGTATTAAGATAAGGTCCTGAAGACCACACACATCGACGACCCTGGTCGTCAGTTATGACAATGGTCGTAAGCTTCCTTACGACCACGATCGAGAAATCTCTCGACAGTCGAATACCTTATGATCTCAGTAACGTAACTTACGATCGTGACTCATTTATTATCAACGACCGTTCTCTTTTATGACTCATCATTTCAGGTTTTATGTGCATTTAAGGACAAACGGTCATAACAAACAAACGACATCAAGATCAATCATTATCCAGACCGTTGGAACATTCAATGCGCATTTATGGAGACCAAAGCTATATACTCAGGATAAAAGTCACATTCAAGGCAATCTGGAACGGCCAGAGCTCACCTGAAACACTCAAGGCTAAAAAACACTCAACTTACTTTCTCTCAAGCAAGAACTCTCGACGAAGTGATCCACTTCACGACTGATTACATAATCTTACGACATGTTCGTATTTTATGTATAATATTGTCATTTGTACTCTCGATCACTCTTTCTAAAGGACGACGTCCCTGATTAACGTACATAGTACACTTGACGATCTCTGCTACTCGTCCGTGGTTTTTACCCTCGACGGGGTTTTTCGCGTCACCAAACTCCTTGTGTCTTGCTCTTATTTATTTTGGTCGTACGATTTGTCGCTTGATCCTAACTTTAGTTGTTAAAAGCTCCATACCGACCTTAAGTCATCTTTAGGACGATTTTTGGCATTAACAGTTTGGCGCCCACCGTGGGGCCCCAACTAGAGTAAATCTGCGATAAAGAGTGCGTCCTACTAACAATTTCTGTGCAGTTTCTTTGATTGGTTGGATCATGAAAGGACAAGGCACTCAAGATCATGTCATTGCCCAAATACGTATGGAACTTGATGCTGCTCGTAATCGTATCAATACTTTGGATGTATTGAATCGCAGAACAACTGAAGAGCTTGCATCTGCGAGAAACCAAAGCATTGGACCCCAGTTTGGTCCAAGCCCACCTTTTAACCTGTCTTTTGCAGGTTCACAACCTCTATTGCCTACATACCCAAGACCGGTGCAAGGTACGGGTGTGGCAACCTTCTCCATCCCGACGATTCCAACAATGCATTCACCAACGACAATATTTCTTGCGATGTCCATCCCTGGTGAGTCATCGCACCGCAATGGGTTCTTCGCAACAACAGAAGTAACGTCTCAAGATTCCGGATTCGTACCAGCACTGTTCTCGACGAGCAATGGATTCAATCCCAACGACACGGTCACACGACAATTAAAGCTATTAGAGGAACATAACGAAAAGATGCCGTCGTTACTTTCCAAGCTCCCTGAAACCTCCGTACCGGTCGATGTCGAGCCCCACACCGGGTTACAAGCATCACCGTTCATCGACGAGATCTCTATGATGGGCGTCACAAAGAAATACAACATCCCGACGTTCACCCCGAAGTATTTCGGAGTGACAGATCTTACAGAACTCATCGTACAGTACAAGTAACTTATGTGGACTGTGTCGATACCACACCAGTATCAAGAAGTCTGCATGTGCAAAAGCTTTGGTGCGACCCTCACAGGCGCAACTCTCCAATGGCTGATCAATCTCAAACCCAAATCTATCGGTAGTTTCGCAAAATTGGTTAACCAATTATGCGAGCAGTTTGCGAGCAGTCGCAAGATGGAAAAGCAAACTAGCGACATTTATTATATTACTCATAGAGTTGGCGAATCGGTCCGAAATTACTTCAACCGCTTCAATTCTGAGATGATCAGTGTGCGTAATTGCGACGTTAGGACCACGATCAAGGCTTACAAACAAGGTCTCGATGACATTTCTGATTTATACATGGATTTGACCAAGTACCCTCCAGAAAACTTCAAAGACGTTCGAGCCATGACGTTAGCATATATGCAGTCGAGGATGACATAGCATTTCGACGTAAGCATTCTAGCGACAAGAAACCGTTAAGCGTCAAGAAGCCCGACTTCAAGACACAATCGACCTCTAAGGTCGAACCCTCAAAGTAAATCTCGAACGTAAGGTTCGACAAGAAAAAGAACGTCTTGACGACGAAGTTTCCTCAATATCCTAAGATATCGTCTTACAGGTTCAAGGGAATGTTAAAAGAAGTGGTCGAAGCTCTGAAAGGCATACAGACGAATGTCAAGTGGCCACCAAAAAGCGAAAAAGATGATGCCAAAAAGGATAAGACCAAGTGGTGCGACTTCCACAATGATCACGGGCATGTGATGGACGATTGCATAGCGCTACGATGAGAGCTAGCGTGGTTGGTACCTAAAGGTCATCTTCAAGACCTAATAGGCACTAACGCACGACCAATGTCCCCAAGACACAGGAAGGTCGTCAATTGTGTGACCGAAGGATCCGACATCTGTGGATTGACTCACACCGCAGCTAAAAGACATGCTAGTCGAGGACCTGAAGAGATTCCAATACAACAATTATCGCGACCAAAGCACGAACTAGAATTGGAATCGATGCCTAAAACGTTTGACCAAAAGGACCTCGATGACGCATGGCAGAAGCACCATGATGGGTTGATCATCCAACTAATGATCGAGAATTGCTCGACCAAGAGAATTATGATCGACGGAGGAAGTTCCACAAACATCATCTTCCTTAGCACAATCAAGGCTATGGGAATCGATAAGACGGAGATCGTGCGGCGTTCAACAGTCCTCGTGGGATTCAATGGTGACATGGCTAACACCCTTGGGGAGATTACTCTTCCAGGGTATACCAAAAGAGTCAACAAGCAAACAAAGTTCAACTTCATCGACTGCTCATCAGCCTATAATGTCATCCTAGGGTGTCCCTGGATTCATGACTTGAAAGTTGTCCCCTTGACGTACCATCAAACAATCAAGTTTCCAATGCCTTGGGGATTAAAAGTGAGCAAAAGATAGCGAGGGAATGTTACAAAGTCACAATGAAGCCAAGAAAGCAGAAGATCTAGAAATTACAGAACCAGGACAACCCTGATACCGTCGACGACTATCGTCTAGACGAAGTTGTCCTAGATCAGGACAAGCCTGATAGAGTCGTCTTCATTGGTACGTCTCTCGACTCTGCTTTAAAGGAGTCACTAATTTCCTTCTTGCAGGAACATGCCAACTTGTTGATCCATGCTCTCTTAGTGATTTGATAAAGACCCTCTTCTATACTTAGTGAAAATTACGTTTAATAATATGTATTAGTGTTTCATCATCAGCGATCAGACTGAGTCTATTCAGTTATCACTGATGATCATTCTTGTAAAAATTCATATGTATTAGTGTTTCACTATCAGCGGTTAAATACTGAGTATGTTCAGTATCGTTGATAGTTTATGATGTAAACAGTTAAGAGTAATCCCCGAAGACAAGTTTCACGTCAAAAGATGTTCATAGCTGAATCGAAGACGAAGCTGCTGAACAAAGACATGTCTACTAGTGAACTGATGCGAATATCAGTGAAGCAAAGACAAATCTACACACGCGAAGAAACCTGAGGAAAAGCTTCAGCGATAGATGAACTTCTTTGTAGCTCTGAAGGAAGAGATATTCAGAGATCGATGATAACTTAGCTTATGCCTCAAGTCTCTTTTGTCTTTCCCTTGCACACCCAGTACGATGTGTCAGAACGGACATACCTCTGCCACAATTCGTACAACCTCGTTGTCAACTACACTGTTCATGATACGGCCGAAAGCATGTCTCCCAAAGTCAGACCCTCTCAGCCAATCAATGAAGGACACGTGTAAAGTGCTCTGCCATGCATTTAATGCATAGGGTATAAATAGAAAGATCAACTCTCCATCTGAGAAGAGCCTTCATCTTTCTAAAAAGATAGAAACCATTGTTTTCTATACTCTCCAATCTCCCATTCTCTATCTTCTTGTGCAACCATCTTAGTGTTTCTTAAGTTTGTTTAGATTAGGTTCTACTTAATCTTATTCCGCAATAAACTTGTAAATTGTGTTTGATTTATCAATAAACAATTTATTAAACTTTAAAATTCTGTGTTTGTATTCAACCCCCCCTTCTACAAACTTGTTAAGCACCTTCAGGACCAACAAGTGCTATCAGAGCAGACTGT
The DNA here is from genome assembly GCA_954870635.1 of Arctium minus. Taxonomy (NCBI): domain Eukaryota; kingdom Viridiplantae; phylum Streptophyta; class Magnoliopsida; order Asterales; family Asteraceae; genus Arctium; species Arctium minus. The sequence goes on along the minus strand of OX941080.1, from coordinate 102,520,795 downwards.
TTAATCTAATAAACAATATCTTGCTTTATTCTCTTCCTTGCTATTCTAAATGGAACTTAACACAAACTACTATGATAATGGTTCACTTTCTAAACCTCCTCGATTTAGCAGAGATAACTTTGCTCTCTGGAAGAATCGAATGATGCTATTTCTAGAAGGTGTAGACCCTACTATACCTGATTACGTAGCACATGGACCTTATGAACCTTTCACTATCATAAGCACCGTTCCCGCTACTGCCACCACTCCTGCTGTCCCTGAGCACTATGCTCTTAAGGAGATAAGACAGTGGAGTGATGAAGACAAAAAGAAAGTCGGTCTAGATGCAAAGGCAAAAACCATTATCTCTATGGCGCCGCCTGATGATGCTTTCCATTCCATCATGCATCTTAAAACGTCTAAAGAAATGTGCGAAACAATCTGTGTTCAATATGAAGGCACCAATGAAATCCAAGAAACTCGAAAGATTAACTTGGTAAGACAGTATGAAAGCTTTATCGCTGGTAAGAATGAATCTCTCTCTGATGTTCACCAGAGGTTTAACTGCTTAATCATTGATCTAAGAACTGTGGGAAGGACCTATTCTAATTCTGAGGTCTTAACCAAATTCTTAGAATGTCTTCCTGAAAGTTGGGACAGTTATTCAATATGTCTCAAGCTGACAAAAGACTTAAATTCTCTTTCTCTCAGCACTTTGTATGGAATATTGCTCAACTATGAGCAATCAAATATCCTGAAGAAGAATATTGTAAAATATTCTAAAGACTCCAAAAACACTCTTGTTGTTTTAGTCTCTTCAGAGATAATTCCATCTCAGCGTTCTACTCTCACTATCACAGAGTTAGATTCTGAATTTGAGGAACTATCAGACACTAATCTTTTAGAGTTTGATGAGTCCTTAGAACTCTTGACAAACACTTTTAAGAGATTTGCAAGAAAGAGCAATTTCCGAAGAAATAAGCCTCTATCTCTCACTGACAAGACAAAATTAACCCCTGTTGATAAGACTACTGCTACTTGCTATAACTACGAAAAGATTGGACACTTTGCAAGTGAGTGCAGGTCAAAGAAAGTATTTAAACCTTCTACCTCCAGAAGATCTAGTGATGACAAATACCTTAAACTGAAAGAAAAATATCAAAAGTTGACAAACTATAAAATAAAAGGTAAAGGACTCATCGCTGAAGAACATGACTGGGCTGAATCAGAAGAATCAAGTTCTGATGAAGAAGAAGTTGCTAATCTCTGTCTTATGGAGGATATTAAAGAAGAAGTGGAAGAACCAACCAGTACTTCCATGAGCTATATCTCATCTCAGGTATCTATCTATACTAATCCCTCTCTATCTGAAGCAGAGAGAAGTCGCGCTGTTGATGTGCTGACGATTGATCTATACAATGCTCTAAACGGCAAAACTCTAGCTGAAAACAAAAACATTGATTTAACTGAACAGCTAGAAAAATGTCATGAAAATATCAGAGAACTGACTCTTTTAGAGGAAAGTTTGAAAGATCAAGTCATTGTTAATGAAATCATCATCATAGAACGCGAACAAGCCATCGCTGCTTTAAAAGTAGAAAAGGCTACTGTTGAAGGATGGTGCAAATCCTCAACAAAGATCACTGAGATTATAAGTGCTCAGATCCCTGCTAGTGATAGAACTGGTCTTGATTTTGGAAACCACATGATGAACCTAAAGAAGACAGTTCCATGCTTAAGTTTGGAATGTTTGTCTCCTCTATCCCTGACCCCTCTTATGCTCAGTGCTCTTCTTTTTCAACTTCTAATCCCATACCTGAGGAAATATCTAAAGGCTATAATCCTGCAAATAAAGGGAAATCCATTTCCCATCCTCAGAAGGCTACCAAGGAAGCAAAGCTGAAAGTTCCTTCTAAACCTTCAGTAAATCGATCTTCTAGCTATGTGACATAAATCTTTGGTATTTGTCCTCCAAAGCTGAAGATTGATCTTAAGCCTAAGAGATCTGAAGAAATGAAAGTTCCTCCCAGATCTCTTGTTAAAGGGATTCTTGGAGCTGGCCCTGCTCATCTCAAACTCTCAAATCCTACTAATCATGGTCCTAAAACCACCTTCAAATATAGAAAATGCTATCACTATGGATTTACTGACCATATTGCTAGTAAATGTCTAACTACCACTAAAGCTGATAAAACAGCTAAAGTGAAGATGAATGCCTCAAAGGCTGAGAAGGTCACCAAAGCTGAGAAATCGACCAAGGTGAAAAATACCACTAAGGTTAAGAAATTAACCAAAGTGAAGGTTACCACTGAAGCTGAATCTTCATCTGCTGTGAAGATTGCTGAACCTTCCATCTCCACTAACCCTAAAGGACCCATTGAAAAGTGGGTACCAAACAAAGATTAATCTTCCTTATGTTTGCAGGGATCAAAGGGCATCTGGTATCTTGATAGTGGATGCTCTCGGCACATGACAGGACAAAAAGAACTGCTTACTGAATACAAGGAAGAGAGAGGTCCCTCAGTGACCTTTGGTGGAAATGGAAAAGGATATACTCGAGGGTTTGGTGTCCTCAACAATGGGACAACTACCTTCAGAAGAGTCGTGTACGTAGATGGACTGAAGCACAATCTTCTGAGCCTCAGTCAACTATGTGACAAAGACTATGAAGTTCACTTTACTAAGAAAGCATGTTCAGTGGTAAATGAGAATGGAAAACTTGCTCTCAGTGGTTATCGTAAGGAAAATGTCTATGAAATAGATATGGACTCTACTATCACTGAAAACGTATGTTTTCTTTCTAAAGCCTCTTCTGATGTCAACTGGCTATGGTACAAAAGGCTCTCTCATCTAAACATCAAAACCCTGAATTCTCTCTCATCTAAGGAACTGGTCTCTGGTCTTCCTCAGCACTCATATGCTAAGGAATCTCTATGTTCAGCATGTGAAAAAGGAAAACAGACAAAAACTAGTTTCAAATCTAAACAAGTTTCCTCAGTGACAAGTCCTCTTCAACTCTTGCATATGGATTTGTTTGTCCCTGTCAATATTCAATCCATAGCTGGAAAGAAATATACACTTGTCATTGTAGATGAATACTCTCGCTACACCTGGGTTATCTTTATTCGCTGCAAGAGTGATACTCCAGAAGAACTAATATATTTTGTTAAAAAGATGGAAGTGCTGAATAATCTTACTGTTCGTTCAATAAGAAGTGATCATCGAACCGAATTCAAAAACAGTTATCTGAACAATTTCTTCGAGAACAAGGGAATTTCTAACAACTTTTCCTCAGTCAGAACGCCTCAGCAAAACGGAGTCGTTGAAAGAAGAAACAGAACGATCATTGAAGCTGCTAGATCAATGCTCATCAATTCTCATCTCCTTACTCAATTTTAGGCTGAAGATGTTAACACTGCATGCTTTACTCAAAACAGATCCCTGATAGTAAAGCGATTTGGAAAGACAACTTATGAACTATTTCATGGAAGAAAACCCTCTATCAGTTTTCTTCATATCTTTGGTTATCAGTGCTTCATTCTAAACAACAAAGATTCACTTGGAAAGTTCGATCCAAAAGCTGATGATGGAATATTTCTTGGATATTCCTCCATCTCCAAAGCCTACAGAGTTTTCAACAAGAGAAGACAAACTGTAGAATAAACAATTCATGTCACCTTTGATGAATCTCGCTCAGTGAACTGTAAACAAATCGCTGACAATGAAAAGCTAAATGCTTGGATGTTTTCTCATTACAAAGAAACAAAACCCTTCTTCTCAAACCATCAACACACAGATCCTCCAACTGTTGATGATGATCCAAACATCATACCTCCTAATCCTGAATCCACCTCATGGGTTTCAGCTGAGCCTCTAAACACACTCCCTCCATCAGATCTTTCTTCGTCTGAAAACCTCTCAGAAACCAATGGACTATCTGACTCTCAACAGTTAATCGCTGATGAACCTCAAGCTTCTTCATCAGTGAACATTCCTATTGTTGATCCAACTCCTGATGTGAGCGATCACGCTCCTGCTCAGCGATGGACAAAAGATCACCCCATAGATCAAATTCTTGGTGATCCCTACGCAGGTATTCAGACATGACGAAGTTCAGGTAATATCTACCTCTTTGTCAACTTTATTTCTTTAATAGAGCCAAAGAAGACTGATGATGCCCTCAGAGATCCAAACTTGGTCAGCGCTATGCAAGAAGAGCTGACTGAGTTTACTCGTAACAAAGTTTGGAATCTCGTTCCTAGACCATCTGATAAAACTATTATAGGAACCAAATGGGTGTTTAGAAAAAAGTTAGATGAACATGGAACTGTAACCCGCAACAAGACTCGACTTGTTGCTTAGGGATACAGACAAGATGAAGGCATAGACTATGATGAAACCTTTGCCCCTGTGGCTAGGCTCGAAGCAATTCGACTCTTCTTAGCTTATGTTGTTTACAAAGGCTTCATTGTATATCAAATGGATGTAAAATCAGCGTTCCTAAATGGAAAGCTGAATGAAGAAGTCTATGTAGAACAACCCCAAGGGTTCTCTGACCCTAAGCATCCAAATTATGTTTATAAATTGGATAAGGCTCTATATGGTATAAAACAAGCCCCTCGTGCTTGGTATGAAACTCTCTCATCTTTTCTTATCTCTGAAAAATTTGAACGCGGTAAAATTGATAATACCTTGTTTTTCAGAAAGATAAAAGGTCATATTATTCTTGTGCAAATATATGTCGATGACATAATATTTGGTTCTACTAACCCATCTCTGTGTACTCGTTTCGCTAAAAGAATGAAGAAAGAATACAAAATGAGTATGATGGGTGAACTAACGTACTTTCTTGGTCTTCAGATTAAACAAACTGAAAAAAGTACTTTTATCAACCAAGGTGAGTATGTTAAAGATATGATGAAAAAGTTTGATCTAACTCAAACTTCAACGATGAAAACTCCTATGGCACCTCTTTTGACATTAAACAAGGATCCAACTGGAAAACCTGCTAATGTCACTGCCTATAGAGGAATGATAGGCTCCCTGCTGTATCTTACAGCGAGCCGACCGGACATCATGTACTCTACTTGTCTTTATGCACGCTATCAATCTGAACCCAAGGAATCCCATCTGATCGTTGTCAAGCAAATCTTCAGATATCTGAAAGGAACTCCTAACCTTGGTCTTTGGTATCCCAAAGACTCAGGGTTCGATCTAATTGGATATTCAGATAGTGATTTTGCAGGTTGTAAACTTGATAGAAAGAGCACCACTGGTGGATGTCAACTTCTGGGAGGAAAGCTGTTAAGTTGGACATGTAAAAAGCAAAATTCAGTGTCCACTTCCACAGCTGAAGCTGAATACGTAGCCGCTAAAGGTTGTTGTGCTCAAGTCTTATGGATGGTAAATCAACTATTAGACTATGACCTTCTGCTATCAAAGATTCCAATCTTTTGCAACAACACTAGTGCTATCGCTATAGCAAATAATCCAGTGCTACATTCAAAGACAAAACACATAGAGATCAGATATCATTTTATCAGAGATCATGTGATGAATGGTGATATTGAACTTCACTTTATCCCCACTGACTATCAGCTCGCTGATTTATTCACCAAACCTCTTGATGAGACAAGATTCAACTTTCTCATCAATGAGCTTGGAATGCTGAATCTTGAAGAATAACTCTTCATCTTTCATGCATTATGTCAGCGATACTAAGTTCCCCTTTATCACTTACTCTCTGAAAAAATATCTCTGACTCTCAGGTATGTTCTCTCACTCTCAATGACTGAATATTCATTCAGTAAGACGTTTTTCAAAATCAAAACTTTAATCAATGATTTTTCTTCAAATGATTAAAAGATTTTTGATAAACAAAATCTATCATTGATATTTCTCATCAGTGATCCTTTGAAAAGAAAACTAATCTCTGACTTTTTATCAGAGATTCTTTCAAAAAGAAAACCTATCTCTGACTTTCATTCAGAGATAATTTCAAAAAGGACAAATGAAACGTTTTTTTTCTTTTTCCTATGACGTCATTTGAATCGACAATCCACGACATGCCTTTTTCTCTGACACGTTCGTCCATTGCCCTTCTATCCAATCAACTTCGTAGGACGTGTCCATGTCATGATGAGCATTTGTTTTCCCGCCTCACTCATTCTCTCTCTCTCTCCTCATATAAAAAGAATTCCTTTTTCATTCTTATCTTTTTACACTTTCGTAAAACTTTCAAAGGAAGAAAAACTCTCTCAAGGCATTCAAGCAGACAAAAACCATTCAAGTCTTTGAATCTTCATCTCTTCAAGATCAACAGGTTTTTGTTCATCTCATCCTCAACTTATTCTTAAAATCCTACATATTTTCATTATAATGGATTTTAAAAGATTTCTCAACACTAAAATCATTTCTTTTGATTTTATCTACTCTAAAAACTCTTAGTTTTTCTACATGTTCTTTCTTCTTCACAAAGAACACTGTTTTACTCTAAAAATAACTTTGTTTTTTCTATGTTTCTTTCTAAATACAGAAGTTGGTAAAAATTTAATTACTTTTGGACTCTAAACTTTTCCATCTATTCTACTTCTTTCTATATTCAGAAAATGGCTCAAGCAACTCTCTGTTAAACCCAGATTATAGTTGATAAACAATCACAACACAATAAAGAACAAGAGATGAATAAATCAAAACAATATACCATAGATCTCTTGATTAATCAGATAAATACGTGTGTGTGTGTTCTTGGTGTACAGATACCTCTTGATGCGTGTACAATACAGAGAATACGACCTCCTTAATCTTCAATAATGTCTACCGAAATCTAGAGAATAATACCTTTTATACGTAGGTCAACATGACCTAATCAATTTCTAGATATCAGCTAAAATACCCCCTAAGGTATTAAACACTATTACAAACTAGACCCCTTTTATAATTTAATCTTGAATACAATTACTGATCCAACAATCTCCCCCTTTGGATTCAAGATTAATTTTTTTTTCAATTATCTTCGGTTCTTCACTTCTCTTGAAAACTGTATTTGATATGACGTTTACAGCTTCAAAGCTTGTAGCTTACAGTCTTCATCTTCCTCTTTCTTTAAATGAAGTGTCCTTCTGACGATCATCTTCAGTCAGACTTTTGATAGATCAAATGAGCTCAGACACTTTGATATCTTTAGCAGTCTTTCAAAAATTCTTATCTTGTATTCTCCCCCTTTTTGATGAGTGGTGAGAATCAGCATCATCAAAACATTTCAAAACAAACTAGGAATTTTCTCCCCCAAATCAACAATTAAACACAGTGTTCATGTATAGAGCCCTGTGTGGAAATAAGAGCAGTCTCCCCCAGATAGAGAGAGTGATTATTTCAATCTTTGCAGATTCAAGTAATAATAAGTGGTAACCCTGAATCAACAAATGATTCAGTTTGAAATGCCTGTCAGTAAAACACAGTTACTGAGTAACACAAAGTTACTATATAAGTTTTTGGTTTTGATGTTGGCTCCCCAGGACTTCCATTCAATCATCAAAATAACACATGGTTATCTATAAACGTTCTGACAGAAAACAGATTTATGTGTGCTCGTACATGTGTATGAAAGAATTAAGCACCGATGATTGCTTTTCAATGTAGGCTCAAAGTATGTAAACTTGTTGAGACAACAACAAATTATACAAGGACTCAATGTGCATGAGAAAGGGTCGAGGGTGGGGAAACTTTCCTTCTATTTCAATATTAGTATCTTCCAAATGAAGAACCAATAGCGTATGTGCTGCGTCCCTAGAGAATATGAAACATTCTCTTTTTGAGAAAAGAATGAGTAGCTGGTGGGGTTGTATGCAAGATATGGCATGGGCTAGGTGCCTTTTTCAATTATGGTCACCAAAGAATGTGAACCAATCAGATAATGTGGCTGCCCGACTCAAAAAGAATTTGGTGCAGAGTTTGATATTCTTTTACTCTGTTCTCTCACCCTCTTTTTTTTAATCTTTTAAATCTCACTTCTAACCAATCTCTCTTTTCCATTTTACCTCTTCACACACCAACACTCAAATCTTTTGACCCCTCTCCCCTCAATCACTCAGGGAATACTTCCTGGGTAGGAAACACTGGTTATCATGAATCCATGGAAGTTTAGTTAAGATCACACATCAAATTCCATGTATTTTCCTAAAAGAACGTGTTGTTCAACCGTCTTTTGTACATGTAAGCAAAAAGGAACACAAATAAACATGAAGAATAAAAATTTGGAGAAGTCAAAGACATTTCGTTTTGACAATACAATTCTCCCCCTCGAAACAAAAAGTGGTTGACAATTAAGTATCCAAAAATCATTTAAAATCACACTTCACAATTCATGAAAATCTTTGAAGAATAGGAAGTGGCTTGAACATTTAAGAAACCATTTTTCATAAGTGAAAGTTGTTCATCTTTCAACAAGTGATAGAGTGTAAGGATTAGAAAGATAGACCTGTAAATCAGAATCTTTAACTCCCCCTGGAATGAATATTTTCATTTAAGTGTTCTCCCCCTTTATATCTGTAAAACAACAATTCATCAGAAAAATATGACAATGATATTGAAAATCATATTTATCTCCTCCCCCAAAGAGATATAACAGTTAGCTCCCCCTCAAATCAAAAACTTCTATAAAAGATGTTATCATTTAAGCATCCTATCAGAAGAAAACATTTGAAAACGGGTTCTGAACTCTAGTATTCAGAGGCCATGATGACATATTCTCCGGTGAGAATAGTTTCATTCATTTTTACCAATGAAGAACGGGTCCTAAGCTGTTGTACTTAGAAGTCATTGTTTTGACAATGAGGCAAGAGTCCTGATCTGTAGTAATCAGAAGTCATTGTTTTTTCTCCCCCCCAAACCTTGGGTGCCTGCACCACAAATTTAGATTTTGGTACCCACTAGTAATTGGGTCCTAATGGGTTAGTTGCAGTTCAAGTGGGAGATATAAAATAAGAACCATACCAGTTATTCACATAATCTTTGTTTACAAAATCATTTGAGCCACAGTAGGAACACCTAATTTTCTTTTGTGCTAACCTGATCAATTTATTGATAGTGTAAACCAGATTAGGTTTGCCAAAAGTTTTACCTTTCAGAGCATTGTTCCTTTTAGCATTTGATGTATGCACAAATGATTTATCGGTCTTTTTCTCGTCAGAAGATCCTTTAACTCTCCAGATCCAATTTTCTCTATGTTTTTCTTCATCTTGCCTTCTCCAGAACCTTTTCTTCCGAGACTTGTTCTTTTTGAAATTACTTGAACCGTCAACATTTTTGTCAAAGAAAAGGTTAGAAGGATGAATTTGATCTTTATGTTCAGAAGTATGATCATCAATTACATCAAACAAAGGATTATTAGAAACATTAGTAAAAATTGAACTTGTTGCTGAATTGAATGAGCATTCGAATGCAGTTAGATCATCTCTTGGTGATTGAGCTATTGAGTCTGGCGTCTTGTGCTCAGTCAGCTTCACTTTGAATACGATCTCTTCAAGTTCCGTTATCTTTAACGACAAACTGTTTCTTTCCTGTGCAGTCAGATCAAACTTCTTTTGCAATTCAGTTTTCGTCTTCTTTTCCTTCAGAATGTTTGTTGACAACTCAGATAGCTTTCTTGTCAGCTTAGCTATCTCAGTCTCTAGATATTTCTTTTCTTTAGAAAAGTCTTTACTTACATCCTTCTGCTCAGCTTTCTTCTTCTCATTCTCAACCTTCTCTCTCTCCAGAATGATAACTTTCTCAAAGTCTGAAACTTGTTGAGAGAGCTTAACACATTTAAGATCTAATGATTTCTTCTCTTCAAAGGCTTTTCTTGAGAAATCAGAGAATTTCTTAGCAAATTCTTTTCTTTCTTTCTCAATCTTCATCATCTCATGTTGGGCTTTTGTGTTGTTTCTGTCTTGGGTTGTCTTTTCTTTCAGCATATTAATCTCAACCTCAAGACTGAAAACTTTATCTTTCAAAGAGTCTCTTTCAGCAAAATTAGAGAATTCATTTTTCTCAGCCCATCAGATGTCTCACAAGCAATGTTTTCTCTTCTTCTCAGTTCATCTAGCTCTCTTTGCATTGATTCCTTCTTTGACCAATTTGAGCTAGAATTAATACTTTCAAATCTCTTTAGCTTTGCTTGAAGATTTAAGATCTCCTTTTCTTTCGACTCAATAATTCCTGCAAAATTAATCTTTGAGTTAGAGATATAGTCTGAGCAAACAAAGTCTTTCTTTAAATCTTTATCATCTTTCAATTTATTAATTTGTTCAAGAAGAGATGAGTTCTGAATCTTTAGATCTTTATTCTCAGCTTCCAGTGCTGGAATCTCTGGCATATATGCTAAAGCACAATCTCTGTTTGTAAGCACTAGATTTCCTTTCTCATCTGTGTAAGGCATGATGATATATGTACAACTTAAATCAACTAATAAGATCTTAGAATCAAGAATCAAATAAAAATTATACTAAAAAATTTCAGAAAAATAAATTTCCAAAAATAATCAAATGTAGAATTTGCAAACAGTATAAAACACAAAGAAATTAGCAAGCAACACCTATGAATCCTGAAGCTTTCGCAAATAAATTTGCAATAAGAAACTTGAAAATGATCGTTAGTCCTGATAAAATCAAATGAATACAGAATAATACTGAAAAATGAAAATGAGAAAATCTGGCGCAAATCACAGAATGCAATAGGAACAGTGGCGTAAAAGACAGTTTGCGCTAAGCAAAGCTGGAGGGAAATCCAAATATGCGCTAAAGGACAGTGGTGCAAACTATAGTAGCGCAAAAATCAGAAACTCGCTAAGGTTGGAAGCAGAGAGAGGCAAGCTGGTTTTGCGCGAGAAGTGGGTCGCGCGAAGAAAGACTTTGCGCGAAGAGAAGGTGGCGCAAACTATAGATTTGCGCGAAGAACTGATGACGACCGGTGTGGGTTTCGCGACCGGTATCCCCGACCGATGTCCTGTGCCGACCGGTGTCCTGTACCGACCGGTGTTCTGTACTGACCGGTGTCCTGTATCTCCCGGCGTGGACCGATGTCTCCCCCGACCGATGTGGACCGGTGTCGAGGTGTGGCGCAAATTGAAATTCTCGCTAATAGATGAGGCGCAAAAAGGACTTTGCGCAGAACATTGAATCTGAAGGCGATCCCATGAGACTGGCGCAAAAAGTGAATGACTTTGATCTTGAAGATAACCACAATCAGATGATGTTGGCGCAAAAAGGAGATCTGGCGTGTTCTTCAACTGTTCGACCCTCTCTTGATTTGCAATCCAGAAAACACTTCAAACGGTTGATACACAGTGTAAAATTCACACAAATCATCCACAAACATACTATGAACGAACCCCAATCAAAATCAATGACCAAAAACAACTTTTATGCTTGAAATCAGATGGAACAGTACTCGACAGTTTCAAGAACAAAATTTTCAGAAATCATAAAAAGCCAATCGATTTGTGCTGTTAAATCCAACAAGGCAATCTGATGTTGTTCTATAACATAAAACACACTTAATCAAATCGATTTTATGCATACAAACACATTAAACCATGAAATCGATTTTCACACAGTAAGTTTTCGAAAAATACTGTTTTAATCCAAAAAGATTTATTCTTTGGCTCTGATACCACTTGTTAAAGCCAGATTGTAGTTGATAAACAATCACAACACAATAAAGAACAAGAGATGAATAACTCAAAACAATATACCATAGATCTCTTGATTAATAAGATAAATACGTGTGTGTGTTCTTGGTGTACATATACCTCTTGATGCGTGTACAATACAGAGAATACGGCCTCCTTAATCTTCAATAATGTCTACCGAAATCTAGAGAATAATACCTTTTATACGTAGGTCAACATGACCTAATCAATTTCTAGATATCAGCTAAAATACCCCCTAAACCGTGGCCGTAGGTCTTTTGCCACGGGTTTTTTTTCCAGCCAAAACGTAGCCTATTCTTGCGTGATTTTTGGTACCCTTATGGCCACATTTAAATTGTGTCACTATATCACATGAAAAAACGTAGCCATAACATAAAAACCGTAGCCATAACGTTATCAAACAAATTGGTAGTTTAGTATTTTTCATATAACCGTGGCCATAAACTACGTATAGTCACGTTAATTCATCTTAACTGTGGCCATTTCATGACATATAGTTACGCTTATTTTGTAGAACCATGACCATTGGTTATCTTTTTGCTACATAAAATGTGACATCTGCCTTCCGGAACCTCCAGGTTAGCACCCGAGCTATGTAAATCACGATTAAATATATAGGAACACCCTTCTACGACCTAATTTTATAGGCAAGGGCTTTAGTTTCCTAAGGTTCCCGGTAGTGCGCTTAGAATATCCGGTCACTGCGCGTAACGGGATACACCGTCTTATAAAATGCCAATCCGATAAAATTAAAATTTTATTTTATTAATAGTAATAATAATGAGTGGGTTAATTATAAAATTTAATTAACCAAATATAAATTCTAAATTTTAACCAATCAAAACAAAAATTTAAGCAAATAATTGAGAATTCACCTACCCATAACCTATCTTTTTATAAAAATTACATTTTATATATATAAAACTTAAATAAAAAAATAAATAAATATATTTTTTTGTAAAGAATTGTCCATGTGCCCCCCCCTATATCCTCACTTTTGTTTTTATTTTCTTCTTCAAGACCACCAACACTCCATCATTTCTCTCATTTCTCTCTCTCTCTCTAGCACCAATTCTCTCTTCATTTCTCTCTAAACTCCAGCCCCAAACCTCCTTCCAAATCATAATTTTTGAAGATCAAAACAACTCATCATCATCAAGGTAACATTCTACTCTTATATTTCATGAATCATACCTTTAAATCTTCATAAAAATCAAGTTTTCATCATTTTTCCTTCATTCTTCTTCATCTTCTTGAAGGTTTTCTAGAATTTAGGGCCTTGTAAAGTCCCTAAATGGTAGGTTATACACCAATGACATGTTAAATGTCAAGCAATGGTGATAACCCTTGACCCATACCTCTAAAGCTCAAGAAAATGAAGTTTGAATGACATGCATGTCCATTTTTCTTACAATCTAAAGATATTAGAGTCCATACATGTGTTTCAAAAAGTTAAAGGATGATTTTTACTAAAACTTATGTAAAATGGAAGATAAAAACGTTTTCAATCAAGAAACCCCAATTTATGGGCCAAAAAGTGATAAAATGTTCATAAAATTTAGTTATTTCAATTTTTATTTTCTGTCAGATTCATTGCATGTTAGTATTTTGGGCATAACTTGAAAACTATGGACTCAAATGCTATGAATCTTCTTCTGGAATTTAATATAATGAAATACCAATCAAACCCCACTGGAATCACTCAAAAATATGGAGTTTTGACCCCTCAACCTTACCTTTAAAGTTTGTGGTGCAATCAGAATCCGGCTGGACAAAATCTTGCAATCAATCAACCATAACCATCATGCAAAACCATAAAAATTAATGATTCTTTTTCTGGAAGTAACTTTAATGATCTGGGAACCAAACAAAATTTGATTCACTTGAAAATATAAAGATTTGAGTACTCAACCATCATTAACAAGTTGAGTGTGCAAAAAGCAATTTTCTGTCAGATTGGGATACTTGTCTTAAAACGGATGTAACTCACTCATTATTGGTCCAAATAAGATGAATCTTTTTCTGGAAGTTTCTTCTTTGAATAAGGAACAAAACCCAACTTGAATCACCAGAAAAGAGTAAGTTGTGAACCTTCAAATGATCGAGACAAGCAGAAGGTGTACACTGCATGGATCTCTGTGACCAATGAACTTTAAGAACATAATTGCCCTATCTAATCAACTCCAAAAAGGGTGTTACCTATGCCAAAAGTTCACCAAGGCAGTAAATTAAACACTATAAAAATTTGGTAAAATAATAACATATGGAAAATGGTTATAGTATCATTAAAAGTAGGCATAAAATTTTGACAGCTTAAGTCAAGGGTCAGATTTGTTAAAAAGAGGATTTTTGGACTTTATAACTCTATAATTTATTCAAAGATTTACATATTTATACTTGAAATCACGTTATAGTATATAATTTAGTAATTAGACTAAAATAACTATTTTAATGATTTTGGACTAAAATATACACTTCTTGGCATTTCATAAATCACTCGGAAGGATTATTTGGACTTAGGACGAGTAATGACGTATTTTCCTTGTGGCATCTTTCGTTATAGGAATTATAGGGAGTAACGACCTTCGGTGATCACTATCTCAAAATCCTCGCACTTTCTCCAAAAGGTGAGTATTCACAGCCCCACTTTTATCGTTTTAATTGATTTTGGGGTGGAAAGCATGTTTAAATTGCTTATTTAAAGATTCATGAGAATTGTTTGAAAGTATTGCGAATTGGCAATTTATAAGGCTTTGTTAAAAGCATTTGGAATTATAAGCTATATGATAAGTATGCAATTGATGTGTTGAGTTTTTAATGTTAAGACCCCGTGACACTACTATTAACTCGAAGAAAATCGGGCCTATAGTATTAGTGGATAGCGCTATTTGGTGTGACAAGCCCACCTTAATGCTGACGAGCAGGGGTGCACTATACTAGAGAAGATGACTAAACATGTGGCATGAACCACCGCTGAGTTAGTTCATCGGGGGCGTTGAAATTGGTCAGGGACGGCTTAGTAGTGGCTCAACGTAATATTATCTTTGCATACACTTATCATAAAGAAATTGAATTATGGTACTCATGAATCAATGAATTGAAGATTGGTTTTTACACGTGATTTACAATGTCAACTTGCATATAAAAATGATTTGTGCATATTTAAAACCTGTGAACTCACCAACTCTTTGTAGTTGACCTTGTTTTATACATGGTTTTCAGGAAGTCAAGAAGGTAGACATCGATGTTTAAGCTACCTGAATATTGTTTTGAAGCAGGCTTACCTTTACGAATATATTCCGTTATGTTTAAGATTTTGGAAATTGTAAACGATGATAAATATTTTTTTTATGTAATGTTTTAAATAATTAAATTGTATGATGGTATGAACTTTAATCTTGTGCTATGCGTATCGAGCTGTTATGCCCCGTGTTTCCGCTTTAGCGGGGTGTGACAGATTTGGTATCAGAGCCACAGGTTATAGAGAATACCGGTTTTATTATAAAACCATACACTATAACCTCTATTTAAAAAAAAAAAAAAAAAAATTGTTTTACAAATAAAATCACGAATTCGAGTATACTACTAGTATGACTAGAATATGTTTCATATTATTATATTCTAACTTAAACGAAGCTTGATCACCCTCGTTTAATTTAGATGTATATAATGGGGACATGGACCGGTTATGCTAGGGGTTACTAAAAATAGAAACTTTTGTTCATGAAAATGAAAAGCATGGCTGTTATGTGAGTTTGCATGGTATTTTTGGGTTTTGATAAATATTTTAGCATGTTTTAACAAATTAAACTTTGTCAATTACCGCAGTCATTATGTCACGGACACCACCTCACCGAGAGCAGTCACCTGACGAGTCAGGCTATTTTACTCACATACCTAGAGGGGATACTTCTAGGAGTGAGGACTTTGACCCATCCGAGCATAGTTTTTCAGAGTCTGGTCAGTCTCCTGAGAGATCCGTCACACCTTTGACCGATCCATCTTCACAGTCTGTACCTAGAGCGAGAGCCCGGGGCATCGCTCGGATGAGTGTGCGGCCACCCGTTCGGGAGACCTTTACCATCCCACGTAGGGATGAAGCTGGGCCCTCCCGACCGAGAAGAAGGAGAGTATCGCCACCCCCATGTGTTGGGATACCGGTGCCACGTCCAGCTGGTATGACAACAGCTGAGAGCTATTGGGTTTCGGGCATGTCCCGAGACATAGAGCTGTTTAGGATGGAGTTAGAGCATCATGGGCATTCCATTGACGCACTCCTGTCTATGTTGAATTCGAATGATCAGATTGTGGATGGGGTTATATCGATGATGATCATGAGTGACCAGATGGTGAATGGAATTATGGGTGGGCTGGTTGATACTAGGGCGGCGGTGAGGAGGCTGTACGCATGTTTATCCTTAGGGATGGGATTCGTGGTGGTTGTGATCGCATGGTTGATGATGTTTTTCATGCATCGGTAGTCTAGTTTGATAAAGAATATTTGGGATGCTAAACTTTCTTTTGGTAGCATGTAGTCCGTTGTTTTGAACAATTACTTTTTCCATGGCTACTACTTTTGGTTGGATATTAAACTTCTGATGTGGTATCTTTATAATTTTGAAAATGTCTATGAAATGCTGATTATGATTACTTACAACGTGTGGTTTTGAAATATATGTTGTTAATATATGATGTATCGAATGTATGTTTAATCAATTGCAATGAATATATATTGTATTAAGAACGTAGAATAGATATAAAATGAGTACGGATATAGTAATAGATGATGATTAGATTTTAATTTGAAACTTTGCCTTAGAATTATGCCTCCAAGAAGGGAAAACCCCGAAATTTCATGACTTGTGTCTGAACAAATCTTAGCTGCACTTCCCAATATAGTTAGTCAGGTAGCGGCAGGTTTGAATGCTAACCAAGTTGACAATCCAAGGGTCGGTACAAACGGAGATAAATAATGTACATATAAGACCTTTAGATCTTGTAACCCGAAAGAATTCCATGGTACTGAAGGTGCTGTTGGATTATTAACTTGGATTGAAGGAATGGAGTCCGTACTCCATATTAGTAAGTGTACAGAAGCAAACAAGGTGGCGTTTGCAGCTTGTCTACTGCAAGGGAGAGCGCTGACATGGTGGAATACTCAGGTTCAAACACGAGGACGGGATGCTTCTAACAAAGTCACATGGGATGAATTTAAGGAGATGCTTAAAGAGGAATATTGTCCGAGGAGTGAAATACAAAAGTTACAAGCGGAGTTGTGGGATCACAAAATGAAGGGAAATGATATAGATGCATACACAGCACGATTTCATGAATTGGCAAAGATGGCACCCCATTTGGTTACACCAGAGGAGAATCGAGTGGACAAGTATATCTGGGATTTAGCTCCATTAATCCGAGGGGATGTGACTTCGGGCAATCCAAAAACCCTCCAAGAAGCAGTAAACTTAGCAACCAAACTTACCAACAATGCCAACCGTTCGGGACTTTTCATTAATGACGGAGTTAAGGGAAAGAGGAAGATTGAGGAAACTTCAAGGAGACAGTTCGACAGGAGCAGAGGAAAGGAGCAATGAATAGTGGAGAATTATGAAATCCAAACTCAGGCAACTGACAAAGGAAAAGGAACGTATCCGAAATGTGACAAGTGTAACAATCATCACACTGGGAATTGTATTATTTGTCACAAATGCAACAGAGGGGGTAATTATGCGAAGGATTGTAAGATTGGGGGAAGACAAGTTTGTTTTGAGTGTGGAAGTCCGAATCACATCAGGAACACCTGTCCCAAGATGAACAGAAGGTTGAATCTTAATCAGGCTCAACCGGCCAACCAAGGGAATCAAAGAGGTCAGGCACGGGGTCGGGTATTTGAAATCGGGGCAGATAGAAGTTTCGTATAACTAAATTTTAGATCAAAATTAATCGAAAACCCCAAAAGTTAAAAGAAATTTATGCCATCGAATTTGCTAATGGACAAGAAGTTAGGGTCAAGGATGTAATTTTGAACTGTACCCTAAACCTAGCTAAAAAGGAATTTAGTATAGGCTTAATTCCAATTAAGTTAGGAAGTTTTGACATAATTGTGGGCATGGATTGGTTGTCTAAAAAGCAAGCGGAAATATGTTGTTCTGAGAAAACTCTTCGAATTCCATTATCGGAAGGAGAAGTACTTTTTGTACATGGAGAGAAGCCCAAAAGGAATTTAAAGATGGTATCATGTATGAAGATGCAGAATTATCTGAGGAAAGAGTACGTTGCATTTCTGGCGCATGTAGTAAATAAAGAGAATAAGGAAAACGCATTCAAGATATTCCTATAGTCCAAGATTTTGCCGAAGTATTTCCTGATGAATTACCTGGATTACCCCCACCAAGACAAGTTGAATTCCATATAGATTTAAATTCCAGGAGCTGCACCAGTATCCAATGTGCGCCATATGAAGCTTTATACGGACGTAAGGGTAGATCCCCACTCAGTTGGATGGAAACCAGTGATAGTCAATTGATCGGGCCTGATATTATGCAAGAAACCACTGATAAAATATCTACTATCCATGATAAACTAAAAGCTGCGAGAGACCGTCAGAAAAGTTATGCAGATAACCATAGAAAGCCGTTAGAATTCCAATTGGGTGATAAAGTCCTTCTGAAAGTGTCACCTTGGAAAGGATGGGTTCGATTTGGGAAAAGAGGTAAATTGAGTCCAGGATATATTGGCCCATTCGTGATACTAGAAAGAATTGGACCAGTAGCTTATAAACTCAAATTACCACAAGTGTTGAGTGCTATACATGACACTTTTCATGAGTCAAATTTAAAGAAATGTTTAACTGATGAATCATTGGTTATAAATCCTGAAGAGGTTCAGATTGTCGAGCGTTTGCGCTTCGTAGAAAAACCAATTGAAATCGTTGACCGGGAAGTCAAACGCCTGAGGCGTAGTAAAATTCCAATCTTGAAAATTCGTTGGAACTCGAGTCTTGGACCCGAGTACACCTGGGAGCCGGAAGATCATATGAAACTCAAGTATCCCCACCTCTTCACAAAGGATCAGTCTAGAGATAGCAATCATTAATTTCGGGACGAAATTCTTTTAAGGAGGGGAGACTGTGACATCTGCCTTCTGGAACCTCCAGGTTAGCACCCGAGCTATGTAAATCACGATTAAATATATAGGAACACCCTTCTACGACCTAATTTTATAGGCAAGGGCTTTAGTTTCCTAAGGTTCCCGGTAGTGCGCTTAGAATATCCGGTCACTGCGCGTAACGGGATACACCGTCTTATAAAATGCCAATCCGATAAAATTAAAATTTTATTTTATTAATAGTAATAATAATGAGTGGGTTAATTATAAAATTTAATTAACCAAATATAAATTCTAAATTTTAACCAATCAAAACAAAAATTTAAGCAAATAATTGAGAATTCACCTACCCATAACCTATCTTTTTATAAAAATTACATTTTATATATATAAAACTTAAATAAAAAAATAAATAAATATATTTTTTTGTAAAGAATTGTCCATGTGCCCCCCCTATATCCTCACTTTTGTTTTTATTTTCTTCTTCAAGACCACCAACACTCCATCATTTCTCTCATTTCTCTCTCTCTCTCTAGCACCAATTCTCTCTTCATTTCTCTCTAAACTCCAGCCCCAAACCTCCTTCCAAATCATAATTTTTGAAGATCAAAACAACTCATCATCATCAAGGTAACATTCTACTCTTATATTTCATGAATCATACCTTTAAATCTTCATAAAAATCAAGTTTTCATCATTTTTCCTTCATTCTTCTTCATCTTCTTGAAGGTTTTCTAGAATTTAGGGCCTTGTAAAGTCCCTAAATGGTAGGTTATACACCAATGACATGTTAAATGTCAAGCAATGGTGATAACCCTTGACCCATACCTCTAAAGCTCAAGAAAATGAAGTTTGAATGACATGCATGTCCATTTTTCTTACAATCTAAAGATATTAGAGTCCATACATGTGTTTCAAAAAGTTAAAGGATGATTTTTACTAAAACTTATGTAAAATGGAAGATAAAAACGTTTTCAATCAAGAAACCCCAATTTATGGGCCAAAAAGTGATAAAATGTTCATAAAATTTAGTTATTTCAATTTTTATTTTCTGTCAGATTCATTGCATGTTAGTATTTTGGGCATAACTTGAAAACTATGGACTCAAATGCTATGAATCTTCTTCTGGAATTTAATATAATTAAATACCAATCAAACCCCACTGGAATCACTCAAAAATATGGAGTTTTGACCCCTCAACCTTACCTTTAAAGTTTGTGGTGCAATCAGAATCCGGCTGGACAAAATCTTGCAATCAATCAACCATAACCATCATGCAAAACCATAAAAATTAATGATTCTTTTTCTGGAAGTAACTTTAATGATCTGGGAACCAAACAAAATTTGATTCACTTGAAAATATAAAGATTTGAGTACTCAACCATCATTAACAAGTTGAGTGTGCAAAAAGCAATTTTCTGTCAGATTGGGATACTTGTCTTAAAACGGATGTAACTCACTCATTATTGGTCCAAATAAGATGAATCTTTTTCTGGAAGTTTCTTCTTTGAATAAGGAACAAAACCCAACTTGAATCACCAGAAAAGAGTAAGTTGTGACCCTTCAAATGATCGAGACAAGCAGAAGGTGTACACTGCATGGATCTCTGTGACCAATGAACTTTAAGAACATAATTGCCCTATCTAATCAACTCCAAAAAGGGTGTTACCTATGCCAAAAGTTCACCAAGGCAGTAAATTAAACACTGTAAAAATTTGGTAAAATAATAAATATGGAAAATGGTTATAGTATCATTAAAAGTAGGCATAAAATTTTGACAGCTTAAGTCAAGGGTCAGATTTGTTAAAAAGAGGATTTTTGGACTTTATAACTCTATAATTTATTCAAAGATTTACATATTTATACTTGAAATCACGTTATAGTATATAATTTAGTAATTAGACTAAAATAACTATTTTAATGATTTTGGACTAAAATATACACTTCTTGGCATTTCATAAATCACTCGGAAGGATTATTTGGACTTAGGACGAGTAATGACGTATTTTCCTTGTGGCATCTTTCGTTATAGGAATTATAGGGAGTAACGACCTTCGGTGATCACTATCTCAAAATCCTCGCACTTTCTCCAAAAGGTGAGTATTCACAGCCCCACTTTTATCGTTTTAATTGATTTTGGGGTGGAAAGCATGTTTAAATTGCGTATTTAAAGATTCATGAGAATTGTTTGAAAGTATTGCGAATTGGCAATTTATAAGGCTTTGTTAAAAGCATTTGGAATTATAAGCTATATGATAAGTATGCAATTGATGTGTTGAGTTTTTAATGTTAAGACCCCGTGACACTACTATTAACTCGAAGAAAATCGGGCCTATAGTATTAGTGGATAGCGCTATTTGGTGTGACAAGCCCACCTTAATGCTGACGAGCAGGGGTGCACTATACTAGAGAAGATGACTAAACATGTGGCATGAACCACCGCTGAGTTAGTTCATCGGGGGCGTTGAAATTGGTCAGGGACGGCTTAGTAGTGGCTCAACGTAATATTATCTTTGCATACACTTATCATAAAGAAATTGAATTATGGTACTCATGAATCAATGAATTGAAGATTGGTTTTTACACGTGATTTACAATGTCAACTTGCATATAAAAATGATTTGTGCATATTTAAAACCTGTGAACTCACCAACTCTTTGTAGTTGACCTTGTTTTATACATGCTTTTCAGGAAGTCAAGAAGGTAGACATCGATGTTTAAGCTACCTGAATATTGTTTTGAAGCAGGCTTACCTTTACGAATATATTCCGTTATGTTTAAGATTTTGGAAATTGTAAACGATGATAAATATTTTTTTATGTAATGTTTTAAATAATTAAATTGTATGATGGTATGAACTTTAATCTTGTGCTATGCGTATCGAGCTGTTATGCCCCGTGTTTCCGCTTTAGCGGGGTGTGACAGATTTGGTATCAGAGCCACAGGTTATAGAGAATACCGGTTTTATTATAAAACCATACACTATAACCTCTATTTAAAAAAAAAAAAAAAAAAAAATAAATTGTTTTACAAATAAAATCACGAATTCGAGTATACTACTAGTATGACTAGAATATGTTTCATATTATTATATTCTAACTTAAACGAAGCTTGATCACCCTCGTTTAATTTAGATGTATATAATGGGGACATGGACCGGTTATGCTAGGGGTTACTAAAAATAGAAACTTTTGTTCATGAAAATGAAAAGCATGGCTGTTATGTGAGTTTGCATGGTATTTTTGGGTTTTGATAAATATTTTAGCATGTTTTAACAAATTAAACTTTGTCAATTACCGCAGTCATTATGTCACGGACACCACCTCACCGAGAGCAGTCACCTGACGAGTCAGGCTATTTTACTCACATACCTAGAGGGGATACTTCTAGGAGTGAGGACTTTGACCCATCCGAGCATAGTTTTTCAGAGTCTGGTCAGTCTCCTGAGAGATCCGTCACACCTTTGACCGATCCATCTTCACAGTCTGTACCTAGAGCGAGAGCCCGGGGCATCGCTCGGATGAGTGTGCGGCCACCCGTTCGGGAGACCTTTACCATCCCACGTAGGGATGAAGCTGGGCCCTCCCGACCGAGAAGAAGGAGAGTATCGCCACCCCCATGTGTTGGGATACCGGTGCCACGTCCAGCTGGTATGACAACAGCTGAGAGCTATTGGGTTTCGGGCATGTCCCGAGACATAGAGCTGTTTAGGATGGAGTTAGAGCATCATGGGCATTCCATTGACGCACTCCTGTCTATGTTGAATTCGAATGATCAGATTGTGGATGGGGTTATATCGATGATGATCATGAGTGACCAGATGGTGAATGGAATTATGGGTGGGCTGGTTGATACTAGGGCGGCGGTGAGGAGGCTGTACGCATGTTTATCCTTAGGGATGGGATTCGTGGTGGTTGTGATCGCATGGTTGATGATGTTTTTCATGCATCGGTAGTCTAGTTTGATAAAGAATATTTGGGATGCTAAACTTTCTTTTGGTAGCATGTAGTCCGTTGTTTTGAACAATTACTTTTTCCATGGCTACTACTTTTGGTTGGATATTAAACTTCTGATGTGGTATCTTTATAATTTTGAAAATGTCTATGAAATGCTGATTATGATTACTTACAACGTGTGGTTTTGAAATATATGTTGTTAATATATGATGTATCGAATGTATGTTTAATCAATTGCAATGAATATATATTGTATTAAGAACGTAGAATAGATATAAAATGAGTACGGATATAGTAATAGATGATGATTAGATTTTAATTTGAAACTTTGCCTTAGAATTATGCCTCCAAGAAGGGAAAACCCCGAAATTTCATGACTTGTGTCTGAACAAATCTTAGCTGCACTTCCCAATATAGTTAGTCAGGTAGCGGCAGGTTTGAATGCTAACCAAGTTGACAATCCAAGGGTCGGTACAAACGGAGATAAATAATGTACATATAAGACCTTTAGATCTTGTAACCCGAAAGAATTCCATGGTACTGAAGGTGCTGTTGGATTATTAACTTGGATTGAAGGAATGGAGTCCGTACTCCATATTAGTAAGTGTACAGAAGCAAACAAGGTGGCGTTTGCAGCTTGTCTACTGCAAGGGAGAGCGCTGACATGGTGGAATACTCAGGTTCAAACACGAGGACGGGATGCTTCTAACAAAGTCACATGGGATGAATTTAAGGAGATGCTTAAAGAGGAATATTGTCCGAGGAGTGAAATACAAAAGTTACAAGCGGAGTTGTGGGATCACAAAATGAAGGGAAATGATATAGATGCATACACAGCACGATTTCATGAATTGGCAAAGATGGCACCCCATTTGGTTACACCAGAGGAGAATCGAGTGGACAAGTATATCTGGGATTTAGCTCCATTAATCCGAGGGGATGTGACTTCGGGCAATCCAAAAACCCTCCAAGAAGCAGTAAACTTAGCAACCAAACTTACCAACAATGCCAACCGTTCGGGACTTTTCATTAATGACGGAGTTAAGGGAAAGAGGAAGATTGAGGAAACTTCAAGGAGACAGTTCGACAGGAGCAGAGGAAAGGAGCAATGAATAGTGGAGAATTATGAAATCCAAACTCAGGCAACTGACAAAGGAAAAGGAACGTATCCGAAATGTGACAAGTGTAACAATCATCACACTGGGAATTGTATTATTTGTCACAAATGCAACAGAGGGGGTAATTATGCGAAGGATTGTAAGATTGGGGGAAGACAAGTTTGTTTTGAGTGTGGAAGTCCGAATCACATCAGGAACACCTGTCCCAAGATGAACAGAAGGTTGAATCTTAATCAGGCTCAACCGGCCAACCAAGGGAATCAAAGAGGTCAGGCACGGGGTCGGGTATTTGAAATCGGGGCAGATAGAAGTTTCGTATAACTAAATTTTAGATCAAAATTAATCGAAAACCCCAAAAGTTAAAAGAAATTTATGCCATCGAATTTGCTAATGGACAAGAAGTTAGGGTCAAGGATGTAATTTTGAACTGTACCCTAAACCTAGCTAAAAAGGAATTTAGTATAGGCTTAATTCCAATTAAGTTAGGAAGTTTTGACATAATTGTGGGCATGGATTGGTTGTCTAAAAAGCAAGCGGAAATATGTTGTTCTGAGAAAACTCTTCGAATTCCATTATCGGAAGGAGAAGTACTTTTTGTACATGGAGAGAAGCCCAAAAGGAATTTAAAGATGGTATCATGTATGAAGATGCAGAATTATCTGAGGAAAGAGTACGTTGCATTTCTGGCGCATGTAGTAAATAAAGAGAATAAGGAAAACGCATTCAAGATATTCCTATAGTCCAAGATTTTGCCGAAGTATTTCCTGATGAATTACCTGGATTACCCCCACCAAGACAAGTTGAATTCCATATAGATTTAAATTCCAGGAGCTGCACCAGTATCCAATGTGCGCCATATGAAGCTTTATACGGACGTAAGTGTAGATCCCCACTCAGTTGGATGGAAACCAGTGATAGTCAATTGATCGGGCCTGATATTATGCAAGAAACCACTGATAAAATATCTACTATCCATGATAAACTAAAAGCTGCGAGAGACCGTCAGAAAAGTTATGCAGATAACCATAGAAAGCCGTTAGAATTCCAATTGGGTGATAAAGTCCTTCTGAAAGTGTCACCTTGGAAAGGATGGGTTCGATTTGGGAAAAGAGGTAAATTGAGTCCAGGATATATTGGCCCATTCGTGATACTAGAAAGAATTGGACCAGTAGCTTATAAACTCAAATTACCACAAGTGCTGAGTGCTATACAGGACACTTTTCATGAGTCAAATTTAAAGAAATGTTTAACTGATGAATCATTGGTTATAAATCCTGAAGAGGTTCAGATTGTCGAGCGTTTGCGCTTCGTAGAAAAACCAATTGAAATCGTTGACCGGGAAGTCAAACGCCTGAGGCGTAGTAAAATTCCAATCTTGAAAATTCGTTGGAACTCGAGTCTTGGACCCGAGTACACCTGGGAGCCGGAAGATCATATGAAACTCAAGTATCCCCACCTCTTCACAAAGGATCAGTCTAGAGATAGCAATCATTAATTTCGGGACGAAATTCTTTTAAGGAGGGGAGACTGTGACATCTGCCTTCCGGAACCTCCAGGTTAGCACCCGAGCTATGTAAATCACGATTAAATATATAGGAACACCCTTCTACGACCTAATTTTATAGGCAAGGGCTTTAGTTTCCTAAGGTTCCCGGTAGTGCGCTTAGAATATCCGGTCACTGCGCGTAACGGGATACACCGTCTTATAAAATGCCAATCCGATAAAATTAAAATTTTATTTTATTAATAGTAATAATAATGAGTGGGTTAATTATAAAATTTAATTAACCAAATATAAATTCTAAATTTTAACCAATCAAAACAAAAATTTAAGCAAATAATTGAGAATTCACCTACCCATAACCTATCTTTTTATAAAAATTACATTTTATATATATAAAACTTAAATAAAAAAATAAATAAATATATTTTTTTGTAAAGAATTGTCCATGTGCCCCCCCCCTATATCCTCACTTTTGTTTTTATTTTCTTCTTCAAGACCACCAACACTCCATCATTTCTCTCATTTCTCTCTCTCTCTCTAGCACCAATTCTCTCTTCATTTCTCTCTAAACTCCAGCCCCAAACCTCCTTCCAAATCATAATTTTTGAAGATCAAAACAACTCATCATCATCAAGGTAACATTCTACTCTTATATTTCATGAATCATACCTTTAAATCTTCATAAAAATCAAGTTTTCATCATTTTTCCTTCATTCTTCTTCATCTTCTTGAAGGTTTTCTAGAATTTAGGGCCTTGTAAAGTCCCTAAATGGTAGGTTATACACCAATGACATGTTAAATGTCAAGCAATGGTGATAACCCTTGACCCATACCTCTAAAGCTCAAGAAAATGAAGTTTGAATGACATGCATGTCCATTTTTCTTACAATCTAAAGATATTAGAGTCCATACATGTGTTTCAAAAAGTTAAAGGATGATTTTTACTAAAACTTATGTAAAATGGAAGATAAAAACGTTTTCAATCAAGAAACCCCAATTTATGGGCCAAAAAGTGATAAAATGTTCATAAAATTTAGTTATTTCAATTTTTATTTTCTGTCAGATTCATTGCATGTTAGTATTTTGGGCATAACTTGAAAACTATGGACTCAAATGCTATGAATCTTCTTCTGGAATTTAATATAATTAAATACCAATCAAACCCCACTGGAATCACTCAAAAATATGGAGTTTTGACCCCTCAACCTTACCTTTAAAGTTTGTGGTGCAATCAGAATCCGGCTGGACAAAATCTTGCAATCAATCAACCATAACCATCATGCAAAACCATAAAAATTAATGATTCTTTTTCTGGAAGTAACTTTAATGATCTGGGAACCAAACAAAATTTGATTCACTTGAAAATATAAAGATTTGAGTACTCAACCATCATTAACAAGTTGAGTGTGCAAAAAGCAATTTTCTGTCAGATTGGGATACTTGTCTTAAAACGGATGTAACTCACTCATTATTGGTCCAAATAAGATGAATCTTTTTCTGGAAGTTTCTTCTTTGAATAAGGAACAAAACCCAACTTGAATCACCAGAAAAGAGTAAGTTGTGACCCTTCAAATGATCGAGACAAGCAGAAGGTGTACACTGCATGGATCTCTGTGACCAATGAACTTTAAGAACATAATTGCCCTATCTAATCAACTCCAAAAAGGGTGTTACCTATGCCAAAAGTTCACCAAGGCAGTAAATTAAACACTGTAAAAATTTGGTAAAATAATAAATATGGAAAATGGTTATAGTATCATTAAAAGTAGGCATAAAATTTTGACAGCTTAAGTCAAGGGTCAGATTTGTTAAAAAGAGGATTTTTGGACTTTATAACTCTATAATTTATTCAAAGATTTACATATTTATACTTGAAATCACGTTATAGTATATAATTTAGTAATTAGACTAAAATAACTATTTTAATGATTTTGGACTAAAATATACACTTCTTGGCATTTCATAAATCACTCGGAAGGATTATTTGGACTTAGGACGAGTAATGACGTATTTTCCTTGTGGCATCTTTCGTTATAGGAATTATAGGGAGTAACGACCTTCGGTGATCACTATCTCAAAATCCTCGCACTTTCTCCAAAAGGTGAGTATTCACAGCCCCACTTTTATCGTTTTAATTGATTTTGGGGTGGAAAGCATGTTTAAATTGCGTATTTAAAGATTCATGAGAATTGTTTGAAAGTATTGCGAATTGGCAATTTATAAGGCTTTGTTAAAAGCATTTGGAATTATAAGCTATATGATAAGTATGCAATTGATGTGTTGAGTTTTTAATGTTAAGACCCCGTGACACTACTATTAACTCGAAGAAAATCGGGCCTATAGTATTAGTGGATAGCGCTATTTGGTGTGACAAGCCCACCTTAATGCTGACGAGCAGGGGTGCACTATACTAGAGAAGATGACTAAACATGTGGCATGAACCACCGCTGAGTTAGTTCATCGGGGGCGTTGAAATTGGTCAGGGACGGCTTAGTAGTGGCTCAACGTAATATTATCTTTGCATACACTTATCATAAAGAAATTGAATTATGGTACTCATGAATCAATGAATTGAAGATTGGTTTTTACACGTGATTTACAATGTCAACTTGCATATAAAAATGATTTGTGCATATTTAAAACCTGTGAACTCACCAACTCTTTGTAGTTGACCTTGTTTTATACATGCTTTTCAGGAAGTCAAGAAGGTAGACATCGATGTTTAAGCTACCTGAATATTGTTTTGAAGCAGGCTTACCTTTACGAATATATTCCGTTATGTTTAAGATTTTGGAAATTGTAAACGATGATAAATATTTTTTTTATGTAATGTTTTAAATAATTAAATTGTATGATGGTATGAACTTTAATCTTGTGCTATGCGTATCGAGCTGTTATGCCCCGTGTTTCCGCTTTAGCGGGGTGTGACATAAAATAGTTGAAACCGTGGCTATTGGTTATCCTTTTCCTACAAAAAATAGTTAAAACCGTGGCCATAAGCTAGTTATGGCAACACAAAATTTGTTTTTGTGATGGCCATTAATTATTTTATAGCCACATGTATTTATTTTAACCATTACTATAGACTACTTATAGCCACACAAGTGTTTACTGTGACCAGTTTATTTTAACCATGCAGAGTGTTGGGATTGAACCCCAGACCTCTAGCTAAGGGAAACTCTAACTTAACCACCACAAACCATCCCACCAATTGCTTATTTGTGTTATAAATTCAAATTTAAAATATTTCAGGGCACCCTTAAAATCAAGTGGGTGCACACCTTCAAGACGCCTATATTTTTTTCCTTTACGGCAATCAAGTGAGCAGGTGCACGGGACCCCCCTCTCGTAGTTGTAGGTCCGCCCCTACATATAGTTACGATGAATTTATAGTATCGTGAATACTAGTTACATTTAGGACACACATATATAGAGGTTAGGCTCTGATACCAATTAGGGTGTGGAGGACTAGCGGACTTAGGGTGGAGGACTGGCGGACTTATAGTAAAAGACTCAAAGAATTATAAAGAGAGAATTGTAGAAAGAGAATTGTAGAGAGAGAGAGTTATGAAAGAGGATTTTATTTCTTTCAAGGGATGCCTTACAAATGAGGGGGAGGCCTTCTTTTTATAGGCAAGGAAAATGTCCTCTTACATAAGCATGATGTAAGCATTACATAAATCTGTGGCTATAAGCTACTTATAGCCACACAATTTACGACCATTGATTACCTTAAAGTCACATGAATTTATTTTAATCGTGACCTTAACTATACTTATTACCACCCAAATTTGATATTTATCGTAGCCAAATCATGACAAATATTTATGCTTAATTTTTATAATCGTGGCCAAACATTTACTTTTTTTGTCGTACAAAATGATTAAAAAAAATGGCCAGTTCATGGCGTATAGTTAAACTTAAGCTTTAAAACCGTGGCTATCGGTTAACTTTTGGTCACACACAAAAATAATAGTTTTGGCCATAAACTACTTATTATCCACACGAACTACATTGTTAGAAGCGTGACTACCGGTTACCTTGTGGACACATATGTTGGTTATATTTTTGGCGACAAAAATGATAAAAAAGTGACTAATTCATGACATATAGTTACAATTAAATTTGAGAACTGTGACTATTGGTTGACAGTTGATCACACACAATAATAAAAACCGTAACGATAAATTACTTATTAGTCACATGAACTGAATTGTTAGAAACATGACTATTGGTTACCTTTTAGCTATCGACTTATTTTAAACGTGGCCTTAACTATATATACTTTTAGCTATAAAAATTTTATACTAACCGTTGCCAATTCATGACCTATAGTTATGCTTAATTTGTAAAACCATAGCTATTTGTTATCTTTTGGTGACACAAGATAACGAAAACAGTGGCCATAAACACCTTGTCTTTTGGCCACGTTTAATAAGGTTTCGTGACAATATATATTTTATTTTTAGCCACAGAAAATTGGCTTCACGTGGCCGTATGTCTATCTATAGTCACGGACTATAACCGTCACAACATAAAGTCATGGTTAAGACAAAAAACCGTGACTATATGTCTATATATGGCCATGGTTTTTTACTGCTATTGGCCACAGTAAAAAAGGTGTCACCATATCGAAGCATTTAGTCACAATTTTATTAAAACTGTGACATTATGTTTGGATGTGTTTGTTAATGGTCACAATTATTGAGTTAAGCCGTGGCTAAAACAACACTCTAATTTTATTTATGACTTTTGGCCACGGATTAAAGCTTAACCGTGGCTGACCTGTATTTCCAAAACCGTGGCAAAAGATCATTTTTGTACTAGTGTAAGGTATTAAACACTATTACAAACTAGACCCCTTTTATAATTTAATCTTGAATACAATTACTGATCCAACACTCTCATTGCTTCAAAGAACGTCAAATTCACTATCACTGAATCAGAGGTACTGAAGAACAACCATCTCTCCAGGTTGGACTTCGATGCTGAGAGATACCCACACTTGGTGGATGCAACTGCCTTTCTGAAGCAGTCTTGCCTTGCTTTCGCGCTCACTGTGGACCCAAAACCTTCCAAGACTCTTCTACAATAATTTTGGTTCACCGCTGATGAGACCACCATCACCAACAAAAAGAGTGAAGTGGTCCCTGCTATTTCCTTCACTACTGAACTGGGTTCAGGCCTACTCACTGCCTATGGTCTCAGGAAGGCACTTCGATTCCCTGAGAAGACCAAATCTGGATTTGATGCACTCCCCACTGACGCTGAGCTCATCCAATTCTTGGATGACATAGAATACTGTTGGGATAACAAGCCTCGCTCCACCATTCCCAAAAAACGCCTGACCAAGATCCAAAAGGTAAACATGCCTTCCCAACTCAACTACATCTTCTCTTACATAATTCAGAGTATGAGTGGGAAGATTGGTTCCCTGGATCAGGCGAGCAAGGTTCAGCTCTAGATGGGCTACTCGGTCATCGCTGGTAAACACTTTGACTACGCTGGTGCAATATTTGATGACCTTAAGTCAAAGATTGAGAAGACAGAGAGGGATCCCAAGATCCCGTACGTGCGTTTCATCTGCGCCTACCTACACTTCCTCTACGCTGAAAAGTACCCAACTTCTCCTGATGGTACTTTTTCAAAGGTGGGTCAGCGAACGCTCGATATCAAGCCTGTCGCCAACGAGTTAAGTCTTTCAACCCTCCACTCCTGTCTCTCTCTACATTCTTCATCTTCAGCAGCCACGCAGGGGGTTCCTTCTCCTGCTATCCCTGCGGCTACCACTGCTCTCAAACGACCATCAACTACTCTTCCTGGTCCCTCTAAGAAGGCCAGAAAGACGAAGGAGATCTCCCCTTCGGGTTCTATTCCTGAAGTAGTTTCTCAACAAACTACTTTAGATGCTTTTGTGGGTCTATCCTCCACATCATCTGCAGTTACTTCAACAACCGTGTCAGTGATGAATCACTAACACTACACCAGTGACAACCCCCATCTCCTCAGTTCTTCAACAACCAACTGTGGTAATTTCCACTATCCAAATTTCTTCTATCCCCATTACTCCTCCTATTATTTCTTTGGTCTCTAACCCTCCATCTCTTTCACAGCAACCTCAAGTTGCACCCATAGGACCTGATAATCAAAATTTGAAGGAGATTTGCACTTCTTCAACATTTTTGATAATTCAGGTACTCCTAAAACCCTATATACAACTCCCATCTATCCATATAAGCCTGAGCAACGTTGTGCTCATCCACTAACTTTACCTGCAGGTCCTAATTTGGCAACTATTGACGCTCACATCAACAACCTTGCTGACAAGGTGGAATCCCTTACCACATCTATAAATGAATCCACCAGCGTTGTGAATAAAGCTGGTGAAGAGCTGACAAGGTTGACCGTTGCCTCTTCCTCAAAGGCTGATTCTTCTCAAATCACAGCCGTTCAGGAAGACATTGTCAAGATTAAGGAAGACCTTGTTGGAACTCATCAACAGATCCAACTCATTCAGGGACATTTTTGCACCCTCAACAATGATGTTTGGGACCTTTCCCATAAGGTTGACTCCTGCACCACGACTCTTCAGCAAGTACTCGCCAAGCTGAATGAACCAACTCCAACGGCCACACCTTCTTTCACAGAGAATGACCACCCCTCACTGAACATAGCGGTGGAATTCATTCATCAAGCTACTTCAGACATTCCTGTCATCGAAGGTCGCTTGGAACGCCTGGAGGCTGAAGTCCAGTCATTGGCTACTGCAAAAGCTGCACCTCAAACCGCTGAACTCTCCCTCGCTGATAATGACAAAGAGGGGGAGAAAGACCTTAATGAAGAAAATGTTAAGGAAGCTGCTGTTGAAGTTCAGGAAGAAGAACCTCCCTCTCATGTTGAGGGGGAGAAGGTTACTGATCAAGCTCCTCCCTCTTCTGCACTCGCTCAAATTCTAAATGAAGAAGAAGAGGAGGAGGACGAAGAAGATTATGAAAATCTTGATCTTCATGATCAAGAGAAGGAGCAACCAGCTGATGATGAAGATGACGACGATGAGGAGGACCAATCTCTCTGGTTCTCAGCTGTTACTGTCACTTCAGCGACAACTTCGAAGGGAGCTGTCACAAAAGAAGCAGGGGGAGAGGTGAAACATCTTCAGGTACTCCTTCCCAAGGCAAGCAGAATGGTATAGCTGCCGAGGGAATCCTGAACATTGTCTCACAGTCTGAGGGGGAGAATAGTTCTTAGGTATGCCTGTTGGATCAGTAATTTTATTCAAGATTAAAGTTAATAAGGGTTCAAATTGTAATTAATTGATAGTTAGTTTGTTTTTGGTCCTCAAGCACATTAGGCCTATACGTCTTATTATAAATAGGTTTTAATTATTAGGTTTTAGTTTTAACCTCTCATAATCCGCATAATTAAAAAATACAGAGAGGTAGCCGTATTTTTATCTGTAATCGTACGCATCACAAGGTACCAAGAACACACAATGTTTCATTGATTAATTAAGGGATCGTGGTATGTTATTCTGATTTATTCATCTCTTGATCTTTATTGTGTTGCGTGTTAATCTATCAACTAGTTATCTGGGTTCAACAAGTGGTATCGGAGCCAAAGAATCAAGCTTTTTGGATTAAAACAATATTTTTCGAAAAGGTCACTGTGTGAAGATCGATTGGTTGATTAAAATCGATTTGATTAGGTGCGTTTAGTGTTATAGAAATCAATTAGATTGCTTAATTGCACTTGAAAACATAAATCGATTAACTTTTGATGATTTTTGAGATTATTTGTTTATGAACTGTCGAATACTGCTTCATTCATATTGAGTGATCAAAAGTTGTTTTTAGGCATTGTTTTTGATTGGGCATTGATCGATATGTGTTTGTGGATAAATGGTATGTTTTTTTTTGAGTTTTAATCGTTGGTTGTGCTTCCTGGACTGAAAATCGAGTTCTGGGTCGAACTGTTGAAGAACTCACCAGATTCCCAGTTTGCGCCAGTTCATAATACTTTTGCGCCAGTCCTTATTAGCGCAAACCTATTTTTGCGCCACTGCCTCTTAGCGCAAAATGCGTTTTGCGCCACCTTCGCTTGGCGCAAAGTTTACTTTTGCGTCATACACTATACCGGTCTACACCGGTCACAGCAACTCACCGGTCCACACCGGTCCCGGTCGCTTCATACCGGTCGTGGGATACCGGTCGTTACACAAGTTTGGTCAGGTCCGGTCAATACCAAATCCGGTCGATACTAGGTCCGGTCGATACTCCTCTCCGGTCGCACCATCCCGGTCGAAAGACACCGGTCAGACACCTGTCGATACTCCACACCGGTCGATGTGACGCCGGTCGCAAACACAGGTCCGGTCGAGGACACCGGTCGAGCTACACACCGGTCAAAGCAAGACACCGGTCGCAACACTTAATTTCTTTTGCGCCATCAGTTACTCGCGAAAATCTCACTTTTGCGCCATTGCCTATTCGCGCAAAACCCTTCTTTGTGCCATCAACTCTTCGCACGAATCCATTCTTTGCGCCACCTACTGTTTGCACAAAACTCATTTCACGCGACCCATACCTCATGCAAAATCTCTCTTTGCGCCACTCGCTCTTCACGCAAAGTCTTACTTCGCGCAACCCTGTTGGGTCTAAAATGTGCTAAGTCCAGTTAGTACTGCTACTTGAAGGAGTTACTACTGCTGAAAGAATTAATACTGCTGAAGACTTTAGTACTGCTATTCAAAGGTATTACTACTGCTATACAGGATTACTACTGCTAGTAGTTAATACTGCTTGAAGAGTTAATACTGCAAGCATGGTTAGTACTGCTAAAGATATTGATGCTGCTGAAGAATAATGCTTCTTATGTTGATAAGGGTGATTGGTTGCTTAAAGCGAAAGACTAGGAGCTGAAGATAATGTTGAAGATAATTATGGACTGGATGCTGAAGATCAATATTATTTTTATAATTATCTTGTAATCTGTTTTGTATATATAGTATAGAAGTCTTTTGATTATGATATAGTTACATTGATACAGATACATAGTATATACGTTTTTGTTCTAGAGAGAATTAGCCTCAAGATTGTTAGTAATCCTTTCTTTAGAGAAGTATTGAACGTCTGTTGAGCATGTTCAACAGATTGAGGCTGTGATTGTAATCATTAAGTTAATTCAATATAACTTGTGATTTGATCCATATACTGTTTCATTGATTTATTGTTAAAGTGTTATTCCGCAACTTCTTTAACAAAGTTTCTGAGTGTTTAATTAAATTCTTGTTTAAAGAATTTCGATCTTGACAAGTGAGGCTCACACTACTGATTCTGCACAAGGTGTGGATCAGGATAGTGTGAACATCTCTAAGACCTTCCCCACGACAACTTTAGATGAGAAATCATCTAAGGGTCCCAGGTGCCAAGAAACCAAGGGGGTAGCAGGTGCTTCTGCTAGGCAGAAGGCCTCTACTAAAAGATCCAAGGATCCTTCAAGGGTGGTCAACACACCCAAAGGAGGTGAGGACAGATATAACTATGATGAATTGATGGAAACAATTGGAAATGTCAATCTAGATGTCATCAATCAGGGCTTGGAGATAGAGGAATTGAAAAAGGTGATCACTTCTCAACAAGTGCAGATTACCAAACTCAAGAAGATGGTACTCAGTTTGGTGCATAAAAAGAAGAAAAAGCAATATGTCTTGAATAGAAGAGGAAGTGCACATGATGCTTCCAAAAAGGGGGAGAGTTCAGAGGCAATGGAATTTCAAGTTGAGGGGGAGTTTAATGGTGAATCTGAAAAGAAGGTGGAGAAGGAAATAGAAAAAGAAGCAGAAACTGATAATGCAGCATAAACAGTCAAAGCAACAGTAACAAATGAACAAGAAGTAGTAACTGAACCAGAAGTAGAAACAGAGACAAAAGAAGTAGAAACAGAAAAGGAAGCATCAGAAACTGACATGACTATAGAAGAAATAAAGATTGCTGAAACTTTGGTGAAAGCAAAGCATGACACTCCTAAGGCCACTCAAAAGGCTAAGGGAGTGGTGATCAAAGAAGGTGAATCAGAAAAGAAAAAGACAAAAGCCAGTGTGTCAGATGCAAAGAAGAAAGAAAAAGAGAAGATGGTTGAGTCTGAGAAACCAGTGAAGAAGCATAAGCAAATAGATATGGATGAAGAATTGGCAAAGAAGCTGCAAGAAGAGCTTGAAAATGAGAATGAGATTCAAACTGCCAAAGACAGAAAGATTGCATTGGATCTGGCAAAAAGGCTCAATGAAGAGTATCAGAAGAGCTTGAAACTGGTTGTAAAGAAGGTTACTATGAAAGCTCCACAGAAAAGACAGCCATCAAAAACCTTCTTAGCCAATCAGGAAAGGAGAAAAATGATAAACTTCCTGAAAGGATCCATTGGAGTTCCTGAAGGAATGTTTACCAACATGTCTTTTGGTAGAATTGAGGAATTATACAAGAAGGAGATGTCCAAGCTTCAAGGAGACTTTAGTCAGAGGGTTGAGTTTGAAAGGAAAATGAAATAAATACATGATCTGAACATTCAACAACCCTTCCCTGACAGTGAAGAAGGCACTCCTACAAAAGAAAAGGCAGAAGTAAAGAAAGAAGAGACCCTAGCCCAGAAAATTGGAGCTGTAAATGTTAATCATAAATCCCAAAACAATCAAGCAATTACTCAATAATATGACAATTAAGATCAAGAACTAGAGAGAGAAAATAAATCTTGATTAGCCACAAGTCTGAATTTTACAATATGACGTGCATACAACTCTAGCAATTCGTTACATCATCACAAAAGCCACAAGGCTAAAACCTATTTATACCAACTAACCTATTACAAGAACTTAACGACTAAGTAAACTCAACATACAATGACTAACTATTACAAAGACAATGTTGACTTTTACATCTTTGACTTTCCTATTAAATCTTGGATACAATATTTAGACTTAACAATCTCCCCCTTTGTATTCAAGGTTTAATAAAAATTTGATAAAAATCTTCAGCTCTCGATTCTTCAGCTTTTGTCTCTTTAACTTTGAACATTGAAGCTTTCACAGTCTTTACTCTTTCAGACTTTGAAGAATCTTGGAAAGTCTTCTGCACTTTGAAGCTTTGAAAGTCAACATGCCTTGAACAAGAATCTGAAATCTTGAAATTTCTGAAAAACTTTTACAAATTTGAAACAACTGCAAAATTGTATCTTCATCCATTTGATCTCTGGACTGTCTTAAGAAAACATCTTTCACAGATCAACTTGATTTAACTTTGAACAATCTTTCTTCAGAATCTTTAGAAACAGCGGAAGCTTTGAAATTGATCTTTGTAAAATTCTCCCCCTTTTTGATGATTGAGAGCATCATGATCATCAAAATTTCATCAATTTCAGCACAAACTTTTATCAACCCTTTGTATTAAAAAAAATCTCCCCTTTTACAGTTGGCGCGCTTTGATCTGAGAGCCGTCAATTCAAGAAAGATATATATCCGAATCTTTCCAAATTCAGACATAATGAACGTGATAACCCTGAATCAACAAATAAAACAGTTAGAAATGTCTGTCAGTAACACAAAGTTACTGTGTAGAACGAATGTACAATTTAAGGAGCTGGTTTGATGATGACTTCCCAGGACTTCCATTCAATCATTGAAAAACACAAGGTTTATCTATGAATGTTCTGACAGAAAAACAAAATTTCTGTGTGCTCGTGCTTGTGTATGAAAGAATTTTAGCACAATGATTATGTTTCATAAGGCTCAAATTCTGTAAACTGTTGAGACAGCAACAGATATAACACGGACTCAATGTGCATGAAAGAGGTGCGAAGGTGGGGCAACTTTCCTTCTTTTTCAATATCTAAATCTTCCGAGTGAAGATTAGATAGCATATATGCTGCGTCCCCAAAGAAAATGAAACATTTCTTTGTTAAGAAAGAAATGAGTGGTTGGTGGGGTAATTGCAAGAGTTGGCATGGGCTCACTGCCTTTTTCAATGATGGTCACCAAAGAATGTGAACTAATCAGTAGATGTGGCTGCCCGACTCAGAAAGTGGTAGGTGCAGAGTTCTGATATTCTTTTAACTCTGATCTCATACCCTCTTTCTTTTTATCTTTATGCTTACTTCTAACCAAACTCTCATTTCCATTTTACCGCTTCACACAATGAGAATAACTCAATCGAATGAGTTATCTCCCCCACTCTTTGATATTGACCCCTCACCCCTCAATCACTCAAGAATAACTTCCTGGGTAGGAAACACAGGTTGCGTGAATCCATGGAAGTTCTGTTTAAGCTCACACACGAATCCCATGTAAGTCCTAAAAAGCATGGTTGCTCAACAATTTAACTAAACAGTTAAGCACAAAGATAACAATGTCAGAATGTATGCTCATTTAAAGTTATGAATGAAATTTGAGCATTTGAACGTTGAAGATTTCTCAAAACAAAGATATTGAATGAATGAAATGAAATCAAGAGAATTGTTTTGAGAATCTGACAATGTATCAATCAGATCAAATCAAATGGTTAGGGTATCAAAGAATTGGAAATTTGTTTATATGAACGTGTTAGAGCATAAATCTGTTGGATACAAGATCAAGAATACTGAAGATCAAAGTTGAAGAAAGTCAAAGTTGAAGAAAGTCAAATCTCATTAAAGTCAAAGTCTTTTGTAATAAAAGTCAATGTATTTGTACTTTGTATTTTAATTTCCTTTGTATTAGTTGTAGGTATAAATACCTTGTCTTGTATTTTTTTTTGTCTGTAGAAGTTGTCATTTTTCAGAAAATACGTATATGAGAAAGAGAGAGTTTTTGTAGAGAGAGAGAGAGTTCTAGAGAGAGAAAGTTTGTAATCTTGGATTTGAATTGAAATCAAACAGGTAATTGATTTGTTAAATCTTGTTTGTTTGATTAATCTTGAATAGAAACTAGATTCAGGGACACACAATTGGTATCAGAGTTGATCCAAATCGAGAAACATCAAGAAATGCGTATGTTCGTACTGTTCATCGAAGTCTAGATTGATTTTCAGTTTTAGTGAGTTTTTGGAGTTGTAATTGATTAGGTTTTGTTAGGAAAGTGTAATCGATCGATTCTGTATAGGTGTTATCAAGAATTGCACTGTAATTCATTCGAATTTTTGAATTTTGTGTGGTTTTTGTTTTCACGAGTTCTTGACACTGTTCTTGATTCAATTTTGTAATTCTTGTGTATTTGATTGAAAATTAGTGATAGTATTGTGTTCGAGTTGTATAGAAGATCAAATTGTCGAAGTTTAGAGTTAGAATTCAAGGTGTAAATGAGTTGTTGGTGAGATTTAGTTCGATTTTAGAG
This sequence comes from Arctium minus, assembly GCA_954870635.1. Taxonomy (NCBI): domain Eukaryota; kingdom Viridiplantae; phylum Streptophyta; class Magnoliopsida; order Asterales; family Asteraceae; genus Arctium; species Arctium minus. Next base: position 102,482,085 of record OX941080.1, on the reverse strand, counting down.
GTGTGCGGGTGTTCTTCAGTTGTGCGTTTGATTCATCGAAGTGTGCGGGTCATTCATCAAGATACGTACAAATTCATCAAAGTTTGCGGGTCATTCAAAATCTGCAGGTATATTCATCAAGACAAGCAGAGTGAGATATGTGGGTGTAACTTGACACGCACAATGTGTCTTGCGTTTCCTTCTTGAACCACAAAAGTAGTGGTGTGCGTTTCTAACTTGAACCGCAAAGTGGTGGTTTGCGTTTGCCACTTGAACTGCATAGTTAAGGTTTGCGTGTGCCTCTTGACACGCATAGTTAAGGTGTGCGTGTGCCTCTTGACACGCATAGTGAGGTGTGCGTTCATTATGTGACACGCATAGTGGGATGTGCGTTTCATATGGGACACGCATAATTGTTGAATGCGTTTCCTGAGTGACACGCAAAGTAGAGGGACCCCCGTGCTAAGTCTGCCTAGGGGGACATAGTTCTTTTTGTGATTAAAATTTCTGATTTTATATTTCATAGTTTTCTGTATTTTCTTGATTGTTTCATTTGGACTAACGATCAGTTTCTAGTTTCTTATTGCATATATTTTTCAAACAGGTTTAAACAAGATGACTTCCAAAGATGCTCTTTCAATTGGCACCGATGTAAAGCCTCCTGTTCTATTCAAAGGAGAGTACGAGCAATGGAAGGATAGATTTCTGGATTTCGTGGATCGGCATTCAAATGGAGAGAATATTCTTCTGTCAATCACAGAAGGTCCTATGGCACCAATCATGGTTCAAATACCAGATGATGATTCTTCTGATAGTGAAGATGGTACTGAGGAAAGAGATCAAAAGATGAAAACAGTGGCAGTGGATATCTCTCAATATTCTGAAGAACAGAAAAGCCGATAAAAAGCAGATAAACAAGCAAGATCCTTACTTCTTCAGAGTATTCCGAATGAGATCTACATCAAGATTGATAGGTACAAGGGAAATGCTAAGAAGATGTGGGATCAATTGCAAAAGATGATGATGGGATCCAAGATCGGGAATCAGATGAAAGTGGCTAACTGCATCAACAGTTATGAGGAATTCAAAGCCAAAGAGAATGAAAGATTAGAAGATACTTATGAACGGTTTGTCTTGCTTCTGAATGAGTTATCCAAGAATAAGGTGAAAAAGAAGCAACTTGAGAACAATGTCAAATTTCTGAGCATCCTACAACCAGAGTGGAAGAAGCATACACGTAGGATGAAACAGATGAAGGATCTGAATGACATACCGTTACATGAGGTATATGAGACTCTGAGGCAGAATGAAGAAGAAGTGGAAGAGAAAAGAGCTGAAAAGAAGAAGGCAGAAAAAGCTCCCGATCCGATTGCATTGGTAGCTGGAGAGAAAAAGAAAGAAAAGAAAGAGAAGAAGAAAAAGAAGAAAGTGATTACAAGTTCTGAGTCTGAATCTGAATCAGATGGTGATGATGGAGAAAGCCTCAAACAGGCTATGTTGTTATTGACCCGTGCATTCCAGAAAAAGTTCTACAAGAAGTCGGGATCTAACTCACAGAGGTACTCTTCATCAAGTTCCAAGAATCATGAACACCGAGAAAAGGTGGAAGGAAGGAGATATGAAGAGAACAAATATGTTGAGAAGAAACCTGATGACAGGAAGAAGTATGTGAATGACTACACTGTTGCTGAAAAGCCAGCAAATGATTCAGTCAAATGCTACAACTGTGGCAAGATGGGTCATTTTGCAAAAGATTGTAGAAAGCCAAAAGTTCGTAACTCTCAGTACTATCAGAACAAGTTGCTATTGACAAAACAACAAGAAGCGGGAGTAGCTTTAATGGCTGAGGACGAATTTTGGCTCGATCATTCCGAAGGTGAAGATGAAGAGAAAGAAGAAACAGCTCATCTTTGTCTCATGGGAAAAGAAGTCAAGTATGATGAATCAGATGACGAGACGGCTGATGAGGTATTAAACTTAACTGAAAAAGATTTTGTAACCAAAATGGAAGCTATGATGGTTGAGCTTAATGATCTTCAAGTAAAACTGAAGAAAGAAAAAGACAGAGTTGCTAAAAGAAACAATAAGATATTTGAACTCAATAAGTCGGTTATTGGGAATAAAGATCTGATTGATTCTTTACGCAAGTCTGCTTCTGATTCTAAATCTCAAGTAGATTGTTTTGAAAAGAAGATTTCTGATTTTGAAGTTAAAGTTTCTAAATATGAGTTTGAGAAGAAAGAATCTCCACTAATTGTTCATAAACTGCAGGTTGAAAACAAGCTTTTGAATAAGAAGGTAAATGGTCTGGAAGCCAAACTTTACGCAAGAGGACAAACAGATCAAACCATTTTTCTTAATGCACCTGATGAAGAGGCTGATGTTAAGGAAAAATGGGGACTTGGTTTTAAAAACCCCCATTACTTAAAGAAAGCCATCAGAAAACAACCAGCATTATATAATTTTGATTTTCTTGCTTGTGCTGGTAAACATACTCATTTAAAACCCAAATTTGTTACCAAATTACCGGAAGAAGTTGAGGCCAAAGAAACTGAAAATAGAAAGAATGTAAAGAAAATGCAACTACCATTTAACTATGCAAAGTTAAATGATAGTTATCTTTCAGAAACACCAAAAGTTCTTTCAAACGATTATTTTGCTATTTATTCTGTTTCTGAGATGAAGGCAAAACCTGCAATTGCAAAGGTTTATGTTCCTCCACTCATTCTTGAAAGCAAAATAATTGAGCTTGAAAATGTTTTATCTGATGAAAAACTTTTGGTAGATATTGAACAAAGTGTGTTTTCTACAGTTTTAAAGAACACTGTTTTACAATTTAAATCTACAAAGTGTTCTACAGTTTCAAAGGCACCTCAAATTTCAACTGATAACTTTGATGACTTATTTGAGTCTGCAAATGATTTTCTTAATTCTGATGGTGGGTGCATAGAAGAAATTGATATGTTTGACTTCAATGTTTCTCTTCCTGATCATTCTACTTGTCTTATAAATGAAAAGGTGTTACCAAGTGTTCTTAAAACTGCTAAATCATCAACTAAAGTTGGTGAATCGATTTCTGTAACTACTGATAATTATTCTCAAGGTAAGAAACATAAGAAACAGCGATTACAGAAACAGAAATACACTGGTACACAAAAGAAAACTCAATCTCAGAAATATGCTTTTCCTAATAAATCTACATCTTATGTTTCAGATATAAGCAAGAAAAGGTTGAAAGCTCGAACTGAATGGCGACCAAAAAGGAACGGTGATGAGAAAGCTGAATCAGTTTCTGATAATTCTTGTAATAGATCAGTTAGTAGTGATACTGATGTAGTTGATCAATTTGCTTCAAATAAACAAAACCTTGTAACTTCTTACAAGCGATATTCAATAAAGCAATTGATTCAATTATCTCCTATTTCTACTACATCTTATCATTATCGGAGAAATGATTTTGCTTACTCTCATAATTCTTCTTATTGGTTCGGATCTTATCATGTGTATTCTTCAAGATCAAATATTTTTAAAGGTTTTCAAAAGAACAGAGGGTCCATTTTTAAATGGATACCAAAATCTTGTGCTAATCTGTTAGGACCCGTTTTTAAATGGGTACCTAAAGTTATTGTCTCTTGATTTCTCTTGCAGACCCGACATATGTGGTACTTGGACAGTGGATGTTCCAAGCATATGACTGGGCAAAAAGCTTTATTGTCTAACTATACAGAGAAATTCAGTGGAAATGTCAGATTTGGAAACGATCAGTTTTCACCAATCTTAGGATATGGTGACATCATTCAAGACAACATAACGATAAGTAAGGTGAGTTATGTCAAAGGCTTGGGGCACAACTTGTTTAGCATTGGTCAATTCTGCGATAAAGGGTTAGAGGTCAACTTCAAATCTAAGAGTTGCTCGGTTCGTACTGAAGACGGCACAGAACTCTTAGGTGGACATCGAAAGACAAACCTCTATACCATCAATCTTTCCAAAGTACAGATTGACAATCAAGTATGCTTGATGACAAAAGCTTCAACGCAACAAAGTTGTCTCTGGCACAGACGTTTATCTCATTTGAACTTTCGTTATATCAACAAGATGGTTCGTGGGAAATTGGTCAAAGGACTTCCTGAACTGAAATATGAACGAGAACAATTATGCGCAACATGTGAAAAGGGTAAGATGAAGAGAGCCGCACATAAACCGAAGCCTGAACCAAGCACTAGTTCTCCGTTAGAATTGTTACATATGGATTTGTGTGGTCCAATGAGAACTCAGAGTTTGGGAGGAAAGAAATACGTGTTGGTCATTGTGGACGATTACTCAAGATACACGTGGGTCAAATTTCTTCGATCAAAAGATGAGACGCCGGAAGTTCTCATTACTTTCTTAAAGACGACCCAGGTGAAAATGCAGCGACAAGTCAAGTTTCTTCGAACGGACAACGGCACAGAGTTCAAAAACAAGATAGTTGAAGAATATCTCGAATCGGTCGGGATATCACATCAGTACTCTGCTGCTCGTACGCCTGAACAAAATGGAGTAGTCGAAAGGCGAAATCGGACGCTAGTCGAGGCCGCTCGGACTATGCTTAGCCAATCAGACTTACCTCTATTCTTGTGGGCAGAAGCTGTGTCGACTGCATGCCATACTCAAAATCGTTCCATGATACATCGTCGTTTTCAAAAGACTCCATATGAGTTGATCAACAACAGAACACCAACTATCAAATATTTTCACATATTTGGGTGTAAATGTTTTGTGCTTAATGACAGAGAGAGTCTAAATAAATTCAGTGCTAAGGCAGACGAAGGCATCTTTATCGGTTATTCTTCAACATCTGCATCATATCGTATTTATCTGAAGAAGTCAAAATCAGTTGTTGAGAGCGTTAATGTCACATTTAATGAAGAGATGGCTTCTGATCAAATCAGTTCAGAACCCTTTATCACTGGAGTATTAGCTTCTGGACAGATCAGTCCAGAACCTGCTTCTACAGCCAATAATTCGAATAATGCTTCTACATCTATTTCACATTTAACTGATTTAGATTTGTTATTTGAATTCTTTTATGATGAGTTTCTAGGTTCTAATATACCTAAATCTGCTGTGACTGACAGGTCTGAAGACACAAGTTGCAATCATCCAGTCACTTCAGAAGTCATAACTGAACAAGAATTCCCTGTTCAGTCAGAAACTCACATTCCTACAATTACTCCTACAGTTGAAGATATACAAGAAACTGCTGAGCCAAAAGTAACTGTTTCAGTTGGGTGTCATACATTGTCTACTCAACAGCCACAGTCTGTTGTTCCAACTGATGCTTCTGCACCTGAAACTTCAACTGCAAAACCTCCTCCTGTTATTCAAACTGAAGATTCTGATAATGGATTTCTAGATGATGATCATGTTCAATCAGTATCTACTCCACTCCCTCATGAGCATCGCTGGACCAAAGAACATCCATTACATCAAGTAATTGGAGATCTCAACAAGCCTGTACAAACGAGGTCAACGACTCTTAATAAATGTATGCATGATTCATTTCTCAGTAAGATTGAACCAACGCGAGTATCAGAGGCTCTTGCTGATTCGGACTGGGTATCTGCTATGCAAGAAGAGATCAATCAGTTTGAAGCTCTAAAGGTTTGGGGATTAGTTCCAAAACCAGAAGGTAAAACTGTGATAGGAACTAAATGGGTATTCAAGAATAAAAAGGATGAAGATGGTATCGTCATAAGAAACAAAGCTAGACTTGTTGCCAAAGGTTACCGGCAAGAGGAAGGCATAGATTATGATGAGACGTATGCTCCAGTAGCACGTATAGAAGAAATCCGCATGTTTCTAGCATACGCAACTCATAAGAATTTCACAGTCTTTCAGATGGATGTGAAAACAACCTTTCTGAATGGCATTCTTAAAGAGGAAGTATACGTGTCTCAACCAGAAGGGTTCGTCAATCCAGATAAGCCAGATCATGTCTACATCTTGGACAAAGCCCTTTATGGATTAAAACAAGCCCCTCGAGCATGGTATGACGTTTTATCCAAATTCTTGGTCAAGTCTGGTTTCTCCAAAGGTAAGGTTGATACTACTTTATTCATCAAGAAAGAAAAAGCTGATATTATTCTTATTCAAATATATGTTGATGATATAATATTTGGTTCTACTAATCCAAAATTTTGTAAAAACTTTTCTAACCTCATGGTGTCACGTTTTCAAATGAGTATGATGGGAGAGATGAATTTCTTTCTCGGACTACAAGTTAAACAATTTTCTACGGGGATTTTTATTAACCAATCTAAGTACATTTTGGATATTCTTCAGAAGTACAAAATGGAAAATTGTAAACCAATTGGAACCCCGATGGCACCAGGTACTAAAACTAGCACTGATCCTTCGGGTAAAAGTGTTGATGTTAGGATTTATAGAGGTATGATAGGATCATTAATATATCTTACATCCAGTAGACCAGATATTATGTTTTCAACATGTTTATGTTCTAGATATCAGGCTGCTCCCAAAGAATCCCATTTTGCTGCTGTCAAACGGATTTTTAGATATCTGAAGGGGACTGCAGACCTTGGTCTGTGGTATCCTAAGGATACTGGGTTTCAACTGACTGCCTATTCAGATGCAAATCATGCAGGTTGCATGTTGGACAGAAAGAGTACTTCAGGTCATGTTCAATTTCTTGGAGACAAGCTCGTTAGCTGGGCATCAAAGAAACAATTATGCGTTTCCACATCGACTGCTGAAGCAGAGTACGTAGCTGCTGCCAGTTGCTGCTCTCAAGTCTTGTGGATGCGAACACAGCTGCGAGATTATGGATTCAAGTTTGATAAAATTCCAATCTATTGTGACTCGAAGAGTGCAATCGCGATATCTGTCCAGCATACGAAAACCAAACACATTGACGTCAGGTATCATTTTATAAAAGATAATGTAGAAAAAGGAACAATTGAACTTTATTTTGTAAAAACAGATTATCAACTTGCAGATTTATTTACCAAACCCTTAGATGAAAAGAGATTTAATTTTTTTGTCTCTAAGCTTGGTATGTTAAATCTTAAGACATAATCGGTTGTTACATAATAAAGTTACGTATTGTTATTTTTCATCATTTTCTTTATCTTTATGTCTGAAGGATATCTGCACTTTAATTGTTTGCTCATGATCTCAGGGGAGTAAGAGAAGATTTTAGATGATCTACATTATTTTAAGGGGGAGCATAACTGATTTCTGCATTTTACTTAACTGACAAAATTTTTGTAATGCATGATTTTAGGGGGAGCTTATCAAAAGGAGTAAGACTATGATTTCTGATTGCTTAAGATCAGAACTCGTTCTTTAATCGTTTTACTGTTTTATGTTCTTTTATTGTTCGAATAAATTTTGTGAATAAATTTTTGACTAGACTTTGAGACTTATGCAGGATGAGAGAGGATGACACGATCATATCATTTTTGACTTTAGATGACTTTATGAGTATTAAGATTGAGCGAAAAGGTAAATTTCTTATCTTAATCTCAAATGTATCTGAAAGAAGGACAACTTTCAGATATAGAAAACATGTTCTTAAATGTTCCTACCACTTCTCGAATTTTAAACATATTTTATAATTTGGAAGTGTGATTTTAAATGTTTTCATTTTATTTTTGTGCTTCATTGATAAACAAACCGTGTGTTATCCAAAGATTAATACTTGTGTATTGTCTTTTCATATACTTTCAAGTATTCACACACACTGGTTTGATTTCTTGTTCAAATAGTTCTTACCATGTCTCATATTGAAACATAATTTTTTTTTCGATGGTAAGACACTCCGCTTGTACTTCAAAGAATTTTGAGCGTTATTTCATTTCAAAATGTCATTTCAAGAATGTCTATATCTTGGTTCATATAGACAATATCTATTATTCTTGACCTTAAGCTTTGATTGATATATCATTTCATTTCTGATCATTTTCATACAATGTCAGATTTTCAAACAAGTCTTTTGCATTCATCTTCATTCATTCAGTATACTTGTTTGAAAATACTTCAATGTTTCAAAATGCTCATATCTTCATGATTATATTCTGAGCATACATTCATCTGACATTTGTATATGAGCTTTAACTGTTATAGTTAACTCATCTGAGCAACATTATGCTTTTATAGGAAATATGGGTTCTTTGTGCTAGGATATATCTGAATTTCTATGGAATCACGTTAACCAGTGATTTCTACCCAAGAAGTTAATCCATAGAGATTGAGTGTGAGGAGCCAAAAAGAAATGAGTGTGGGTTGTGTGATGAGGTAAAATGGAAAAGAGAGTTTGGTTAGTAGTGCGCTTAATGATTAAAAGAAAGAGGGTGTGAGATCAGAGTAAAAGAATATCAAACTCTGCACCAACTACTTTCTGAGCCGGGCAGCCACATTACTAATGTTTCACATTTCTTCGTGAACGTTATTGAAACAGGCAACTAGCCCATGCCAACTCTTGAATAAACCTCACAAGCTACTCATTTTCTTCTCAAAAAGAAAATGTTTCACATTTTAAAGGGGACGCAACACATAATCTATCTGATTTTCATTTGGAAAATCTGGATATTGCAAAAGAAGGAAGTCTGCCCCACCTTCGCACTTCAATCATGCACATTGAGTCTGTGTTTATCTACTGTTGTCTCAGTGGTTTACACAACTTTGAGCCTTATTGAAAAACAATCATCATGCTTAATTCTTTCTACACATGCACGAACACACAAGGAATTTGTTTCTTTGTCATAACATTCATAGAAATTGCCTTTGTGGTGTTTCGATGATTGGATGGAAGCCCTGGGGGAGTGAACATCAAAAAGCTCCTTTATATTGTGTATTCGTTACACATAGTGACTTCGTGTTACTGACAGGCATTTTAACTGATTCATTTGTTGATTCAGGAATTACATGTTCTTATTTTGTCTGGATTTGTAAAGATCTAGATGAATACTTGGTTATGGATCACAGAATCAGAGGCTCAGTTTGACATATCAGATTGGTCAAAGACATTTCTTGGAGAAAGTTTTGATGATATCGATGCTCAAATCATCAAAAGGGGGAGATGGTATCAAGAAATATTAAAGTTTTGAAGTTTGTGGGAGATGATATCAAGATCTGATAAAGATTTGTGAGTTGATTTTCTGAAATGTTCAAGTCAGAAAGTTCAAAGGAAAGATTTAAAGAAGATCAAAGAATTTCTGAAGATTTGAGGAAATTTTCTTTGAAGATTTTCTGCTAAAGCAATTCGAGCTGATTCTGAAGATAATTTCTTTCCAAAGACTGAAAGTTTTCTGTGAAAGTTTTGAAGAGATTGTTCATTGATTGAAGACAATTTTGGAAAGAATACAGTTAAAGAAAAAGGGGAGGTTGTATTGACAGAGCTTAAAGTGAAGACTGATTTGCTAGATTTTTCAACAGTGATCTTGAATCCAAAGGGGGAGATTGTTAGAGCATAAATCTGTTGGATACAAGATCAAGAATACTGAAGATCAAAGTTGAAGAAAGTCAAAGTTGAAGAAAGTCAAATCTCATTAAAGTCAAAGTCTTTTGTAATAAAAGTCAATGTATTTGTACTTTGTATTTTAATTTCCTTTGTATTAGTTGTAGGTATAAATACCTTGTCTTGTATTTTTTTTTTGTTTGTAGAAGTTGTCATTTTTCAGAAAATACGTATCTGAGAAAGAGAGAGTTTTTGTAGAGAGAGAGAGAGTTCTAGAGAGAGAAAGTTTGTAATCTTGGATTTGAATTGAAATCAAACAGGTAATTGATTTGTTAAATCTTGTTTGTTTGATTAATCTTGAATAGAAACTAGATTCAGGGACACACAGAACGAATATAAACAATTTTGCAATGAAAGCGCAAATATGAAAAAGATGAATGATGCTCAACAACAATGAGTTTCAAACAGGGGTATTACAATCGAAAAAATATGTTTGATACGAGACATGGTAATAACAAATTTAAATGAAGTACTGAACCGATGTGTGTGAATACTTTACAGTATATGGATAAGATAATACACAAGTATTGATCTTTAGAAACACACGGTCTGTTAAACATTAAACTCAAAATTTGAAAAACATTTAAAAGCTCACTTCTGAATTCATGAAATCTATTGAGAATAGAGAAGTGGTTTGAACATTTAAGAAATTGTTTTTCATGCTTGAAAGTTTTTCTTCTTTCAAACAATCAGAGATCTAGGATCAGAAGATATTTACCTTTTCAGCTCCCCCTCAAATCATGATAGAATGATTTAGATCTTTTAAGCTCCCCTGGATATTAGCATAATATCCTTCTTTGAACATTGAAAAACGGGTCCTGATCTGTCATGTGATCAGAAGCCACCACTTTTACTCCTCCTATAAATTAAGCATCTGAAATATGTCAGTTAAAACAGGATAGAGATCAGACACTCCCTTTTGAATTGTAGACCATCATATCAGTAAAATCTATCAGTGATAAAGTATAGGATAGAGATCAGATCAATTCTCTTGGGATGTAGACCATCATATCCATCGGATGCAAAAACATAGGAGTAAGGTCTTTTGATCGCTGAGGTCCGAGTCCTAAACTGTTGTGTTTAGAAGTCATACTCCGTTGAAGAACGGGTCCTAAGTTGTGTACTTAGAAGCCATTTTCTTGACATTGAGATGCGGGTCTTCAACTGTGTTATTCAAGAGCCATAATCTTGACATTGAAGTCCGGGTTTTGAACTGCTATGTTCAAAAGCCATGATCTCTTACTCCCCCTTGACTTGAGGTGCCTGCAACACAAAATCAGTTTTCTTCTTTGGTACCCACTGGTATTTGGGTCCAGAGATGTTAGTTGCAGTTCGTGTGGGGGTTATAGAGTAAGAACCATACCAGAAATGATCAATGGTCTTGTGGATATGATCATGTGTACAACAGTAAGAACAATAATATTTCTTACCTGATAACCTGAGTAATTGATCCTTTGAGTATATATGATCAGGTTTACCTTTATGCTCTTTGTTCTTCTTTGCTTTGTGAACATGTACACATGATGTGTTTCCTTTCAGCTCATCTTTCTTGTCATCTTTGACTGATTTCTTCATCCAGACCAGTTTCTCTGACTTGTAACTTCTTCTCCTTGGAGATGTATCTGAACCATCTAAATATTTATCATAGAAAATGTTAGTTTGACGAATCTGACCAAAAGATTTAACTGACCTTTGTGAAGAGACAGATTTATGATTTGAACTTGAAACAGACTTTTCAAACTCTTTGATCTTTGAATCATATTTGTCTCTTTCTTTCACAAGCTGGTCAATCTTCTTTGAAAACTCAGACTTCGTCTTCTGCTCTTTCAGCGTAGTAGCAGATAGTTCAGATAACTTTGAAGTCAGTTTTTTTATTTCAGTCTAAAAAATGGATCTTTCTTCTTCAAACCCTTTCTCTGAATCATTTCTTTGGCCTGATAATTCCTTGAATAATCCCACATTCTTCTGTTCTATGACCTTCTTTTCTTTATCAAACTTTTCTCTTTCCAAAATAAGCACTTTCTCAAAATCTGAAATTTGTTGAGAAAGTTTTATGCATTTAAGATCCACTGACTTTTTCTCTTCATAACACTTCCTTGAGAAATCTGAGAACTTGGTTGAAAATCCTTTCTTTTCAATATCAAAATCAGCTTTATTTGTAGCAAGCTTTTGCTCCAAATCAGCTATGTGCTTTCTAAGCTCATCATTCTCAGATTCCAATCCCTTTATCTTCTCATCATTCTGCTCATAAGATCTTTTCAGAAGATCTTCATTGATAATCTTTAAAGTACTGATTTCTTCTTTCAGTCTGATAATTTCTGCAAAATACTCTCTTGACTTTTGAGAATGGAAGTCAACAGCATGACCCAGATTAATTTTCTCTAAATCCAGCTTTCTTATCTTCTCTTCAAGATCTGTAAAAAATACCATGATTAATGAGTAATCAACTTAATATGAATTATCGTTCCAAACTATATATCAGAAAATCAAAAATCAGATTAAATTCAAATCTAGCACAAAATTTTAAAATTTGAACTACACTTGATTTAGCGCAAAGTCGAGTTTTGCATGAACTGTGTGTTGCGCAAACCAAGCTTCTCGTGATCAGCGTTTAACGCAAAGAGAGCTTTGCGCAAGCCAAGTGAAACGCAAGATGAGGTTTGCGTGAGCAAAGTGATACGCAAACTGAGCTTTGCGTGAGGAGTTGATTGCGCAAACTGAGCTTTGCATGAGGAGTTGATTGCGCAAACTGATGTTTGCGAGAGGAGTTGATTGCGCAAACTGAGCTTTGCGTAAGCCAAGTGATGCGCGAACTGAGCTTTGCGTAACAAGTGGAAGACGCAAAGTGAGCTTTGCGTAAGCTATAGGATGTGCAAACTATGCTTTGCGTGATCTGATTAATACGCAAACTGAAATTCTACTTAATGCCCAGATAAACTCGCGCAAATGTCAATAAACTCGAAGATGAACTTGCGCAAATCGTATGAACTTGCGCAAACCGTGGATCTTGGCTCTTTCTTTCTCAAATCGATCCAAATCTGCAAATTTGATCTCAAAAATTTATCAGAATCATCGAAAAACACAATCGAAACACAAATTTGCTATCAAATTTCGATTAAAAACAACAATTCACACGATTTCATTCAAGAACAGAGTTCGAACAAATATTTCAAGAAAAGTTCAAAAATCGAAAATTGACATCGATTTAGTTCGAATTACGAGATGAAATCAATACAAGAAACACTCCTGAACATAATTCGAATCCAATGATTCCATTTTCTTGCAACAAAAACGATTTTTTCAATAAAATTCGTATGAACAGTAAACACGAGTTCTTGAATTTTTTTTTTCAGAAAAACTCAAATTTCGATCTAAAAACTCCAGATTTCAATTCAAACTTTGATCAAATCATTTCTGAAAAGTTTGGTTCAACTCTGATACCAATTGTTAATCATAAATCCCAAAACAATCAAGCAATTACTCAATAATATGACAATTAAGATCAAGAACTAGATAGAGAAAATAAATCTTGATTAGCCACAAGTCTGAATGTTACAATATGACATGAATACAACTCTAGCAATTCGTTACATCATCACAAAAGCCACAAGTTTAAAAGCCTATTTATACCAACTAACCTATTACAAGAACTTAACGACTAAGTAAACTCAACATACAATGACTATTACAAAGACAATGTTGACTTTTACATCTTTGACTTCCCTATTAAATCTTGGATACAATATTTAGACTTAACAATCTCCCCCTTTGTATTCAAGATTTAATAAAAATTTGATACATATCTTCAGCTCTTGATTCTTCAGCTTTTGTCTCTTTAACTTTGAACATTGAAGCTTTCACAGTCTTTACTCTTTCAGACTTTGAAGAATCTTGGAAAGTCTTCTGCACTTTGAAGCTTTGAAAGTCAACATGCCTTGAACAAGAATCTGAAATCTTGAAATTTCTGAAAAACTTTGACAAATTTGAAACAACTGCAAAATTGTATCTTCATCACTTTGATCTCTGGACTGTCTTCAGAAAACATCTTTCACAGATCAACTTGATTTAACTTTGAACAATCTTTCTTCAGAATCTTTAGAAACATCGGAAGCTTTGAAATTGATCTTTGTAAAAGTAAAAAGAAAGAAGTCTATTGCTACAAATCCAAAGGCAAAGAGGCCTAGAACTGAGGAAGTTGAGAAAGAAAAGGACAGTGAAGGAATGGAAGCAGAACCATCAGAACCTACTGTTGCACATCCTACAGATCATGTTGAAACTGAGCATAGTCAAGAATTGTCAAGTCAATCTGATGTGCAGTTTGATTTGTACATGACAGTGACTGATGAAGAACCAGTGAAAGCTGATCCTATCTCAGTGAATGATCCAGAAATCATTCACTGGGATACTTTGGTGGACAAAAGAATAGAATATATCAGAATCAAGAGAATGGGTGATTAGTATGAAGTTTATTCAACCTGGGGAAAGATCATCAGAAGTTGTTCCAGAACAGATTTGGAGGAGATGTATAAGGTTGGTCTGAATCTATATGGTGACTTGCTGAAAGGAGCTGGGATAAGCATAACTAAGATGGCTATGGAGTTTTTATGCATGATGTTTGATCCAGATAGAGTGAAGTATCTTATCAAAGACCTGCATCATGAAAATGGTTTTAAAAGAATTGATCATTGGATGTTGTTTGAAAGATGTGGAGTCTATGTCTTAACCATTGATAAAAGTTATCATGAGTACTACTTGGTGGATAAGATATATGACCACAGCAGAGCAAAGTTGCAAGGGATGTTGAAAGCTAAGATGGTATGTGCTAAAGGTTCAGAAATGGCCAGAATTGTGATCAAAAGAACAATCAATCAAAGTCTAGGTTTGAATCCTGATCTAGGAATCTGAGAAGTTGTTTTTGAAAGCATCATGAAGACCACATTCTGAAGAACTTAACTTCTTGTTTTGAAAAGTTAAGTTAGGGGCAGATTATTGGGTCTAAAGTGTGCTAAGTCCAGTTAGTACTGCTACTTGAAGGAGTTACTACTGCTGAAAGAATTAATACTGCTGAAGACTTTAGTACTGCTATTCAAAGGTATTACTACTGCTAGTAGTTAATACTGCTTGAAGAGTTAATACTGCAAGTTGGAAGTTACTACTGCAAGCATGGTTAGTACTGCTGAAGATATTGATGCTGCTGAAGATTAATGCTGCTTATGTTGATAAGGGTGATTGGTTGCTTAAAGCGAAAGACTAGGAGCTGAAGATAATGTTGAAGATAATTATGGACTGGATGCTGAAGATCAATATTATTTTTATAATTATCTTGTAATCTGTTTTGTATATATAGTATAGAAGTCTTTCGATTATGATATAGTTACATTGATACAGATACATAGTATATACGTTTTTGTTCTAGAGAGAATTAGCCTCAAGATTGTTAGTAATCCTTTCTTTAGAGAAGTATTGAACGTCTGTTGAGCATGTTCAACAGATTGAGGCTGTGATTGTAATCATTAAGTTAATTCAATATAACTTGTGATTTGATCCATATACTATTTCATTGATTTATTGTTAAAGTGTTATTCCGCAAATTCTTTAACAAAGTTTCTGAGTGTTTAATTAAATTCTTGTTTAAAGAATTTCGATCTTGACAAACCCATTACTCGCGCAAAATCTCTTCTTGCGCCACCTCCTTGTAGCGTAATCTTTACTTTTTGCGCCAGATTTTCTGTATTTAATTTATTTGTGTTTTAATATTGTTTGCGATATATGCATTTGATTATTTTTGGAAATTTATTTTTCTGAAAGTTTTTTAGTGTAGTTTTTATCCAATTCTTGATTCTAAAGATCTTACGAGTTGATTTAAGTGGTACAGATATTATCATGCCTTACATAGACGAAAAGGGAAATACAGTGCTGACCAAGCGAGACTGTGCTTTAGCATACATGCCAGAGATTCCAGCACTAGAAGCTGAGAATAAAGATCTGAAGATTCAGAACTCATCTCTTCTAGAACAGATTGATAAATTGAAAAATGATAAGGACTTAAAGAAAGACTTTGTTTGCTCAGAATGTATCTCTAACTCAAAGATTAATTTTGCAGGAATTATTGAGTCGAAAGAGAAAGAGATCTTAAATCTTCAAGCAAAGCTGAAGAAGTCTGAAAGTCTTAATTCTAGCTCAAGATGGTCAAAGAAGGAATTAATGCAAAAAGAGCTTGATGAGCTTAGAAGAAGAGCAAACATTACTAGTGAGACATCTGAAAGGCTTAAAAAGACAAACTCTCGAATTTTTGCAGAAAGGGATTCTTTGAAAGATAAAGTTTTTAGTCTTGAGGTTGAGATTAATATGCTGAAAGAAAAGGCAACCCAAGACAGAAACAACGCAAAAGATCAAGATGAGATGATAAAGATTGAGAAAGAAAGAAAAGAATTTTCTAAGAAATTCTCTGATTTCTCAAGAAAAGCCTTTGAAGAGAAGAAATCCTTAGAGCTTAAATGTGTTAAGCTTTCTCAACAAGTTTCAGACTTTGAGAAAGTTATCATTCTGGAGAGAGACAAGGCCGAGAATGAGAAGAAGAAAGCTGAGCAGAAGGATGTAAATAAAGACTTTTCTAAAGAAAAGAAAGATTTAGCGACTGAGATAGCTAAGTTGACAAGAAAATTATCTGAGTTGTCAACAAACATCTTGAAGGAGAAGAATTCAAAATATGAGTTGCATAAGAAGTTTGATCTGATTGCAAAGGAAAGAAACAGTTTGTCATCAAAGATAAAGGAACTTGAAGAGATCGTATTCAAAGTGAAGCTGACTGAGCACAAGACGCCAGAGTCAATAGCTCAATCACCGAGAGATGATCTAACTGCATTCGAATGCTAATTCAATTCAGCAGCAAGTTCAATTTTTACTAATGTTTCTAATAATCTTTTGTTTGATGAAGTTGATGATCATACTTCTGAACATAAAGATCAGATTCGTCTTTCTAACCTTTTCTATGACACATATGTTGATGGTTCAGGTAACTTCAAGAAGAACAAGTCTCAGAAGAAAAGGTTCTGGAGAAGGGAAGATGAGAAAGACAAAGGAAATTGGATCTGGAGAGTTAAAGATCTTCAGAGGAAAAGAAGAAAGAAAAATCATTTGTGCATACATCAAATGCTAAATGGAACCATGCCTCAAAAGGTAAAACTTTTGGCAAACCTGATCTGGTTTACACAGTCAATGAATTGATCAGGTTAGCACAAAAGAAAATTAGTTGTTCCTATTGTGGCTCAAATGATTTTGTAAGAAAAGATTATGTGAATAACTGGTATGGTTCTAATTTTATATCACCCACTAGAACTGCAACTAACCCATTAGGACCCAATTACCAGTGGGTACCAAAAGCTAAATCTGTGTTGCAGGCACCTAAGGTTTAAGGAGGAGAAAGAACAATGACTTCTGATTACTACAGATCAGGACTCTTGCCTCATTGTCGAAACATTGACTTCTAAGTACAACAACTTAGGACTCGATCTTCAATGACAAGAACAATGACTTCTGATTACTACAGATCAGGACTCTTGCCTCATTGTCGAAACATTGACTTCTAAGTACAACAGCTTAGGACTCGATCTTCAATGACAAGAACAATGACTTATGATCATATACAGATCAGGACTCGATCTTCAAAGATCAAAAGAAGGGAAGTAAATTTAACCGAGTTCTGAATTCTATCGGTTTCATGATTAAGGATTATGCACATATTAAGGGGGAGCTTATATGCTTTATACTTTTACTGATGTATTTTCTGATTTTTCAGGAGAAGATTAGATACTATTCTCACCGGAGAATAAGTAATCATGGCTTTTGAATACTTTAGTTCAAAACCCGTACTCAAATGTTTTCTTCTGATAGGATGCTTAAATGATAAAATCTTTTATAAAAGTTTTTGATTTGAGGGTAAGTTAACTGTTATATCTTTTTGGAGGAGATAAATATGATTTTTACTATTATTGTCATTTTTTTTCTTTGATTAAATTGACTTTTACAGGTATCAAGGGGAGGATATCTGAGTTTTTTTTGTTAAAGATACTTAAATGAAAATATTCATTCCAGGGGGAGTTAAGGATTCTGACTTACATGTATATCTTTCTAATCCTTACACTCTATCACTTGTTGAAAGATGAACAACTTTCACTTGTGAAAAATGGTTTCTTAAATGTTCAAACCACTTCCTATTCTTCAAAGATTTTCATGAATTGTGAAGTGTGAATTTAAATTATTTTTGGATACTTAATTGCCAACCACCTTTAGTTTGAGGGGGAGAATTGCATTGTCAAACACAAAAATGTTTTGACTTCTTCAAAATTTTATTCTTCATGTTTATTCCTTTGTGCTTTCATGTACAAAAGGCTGTTGAACAACACGTTTTTTAGGAAAATACATGGGATTCAGTGTGTAAGCTTAATAGAACTTCCATGGATTCACGATAACCAGTGTTTCCTACCCAGGAAGTATTCCCTGAGTGATTGAGGGGAGAGGGGTCAAAAGATTGAGTGTTTGTGTGTGAAGAGGTAAAATGGAAAAAAGAGATTGGTTAGCACTGAGATTTAACAGTTTAAAAGAAAGAGGGTGAGAGAACAGAGTAAAAGAATATTAAACTCTGAACCAAACTTCTTTCTGAGCCGGGCAGCCACATTATCTGATTGGTTCACATTCTTTGGTGACCATCATTGAAAAAGGCACCTAGCCCATGCCATCTCTTGCATACAACCCCACCAGCTACTCATTCTTTTCTCAAAAATAGAATGTTTCACATTTTCTGGGGAAGCAACACATATGCTATTGGTTCTTCAATTTGGAAGATACTAATACTGAAAAAGAAGGAAAGTTACTCCACCTCCGAACCCATTCTCATGCACATTGAGTCTTTGTATAATTTGTTGCTGTCTCAACAAGTTTACATACTTTGAGCCTAACATGAAAAGCAAAAATCGGTGCTTAATTCTTTCATACACATGCACGAGCACACAGAAATCTTTTTTCTGTCAGAACGTTCATAGATAACCATGTGTTATTCGATGATTGAATGGAAGTCCTGGGGAGCCAACATCAAAACCAGCTCCTTATATAGTAACTTTGTCTTACTCAGTGACTTTGTGTCACTGACAGACATTCCAAACTGAGTCATTTGTTGATTCAAGGTTACCACATTTATTTTATTTGAATCTGAAAAGATTGAAATAATCACTTTCTCCATTTGGAGAGACTGCTCTTATTTCCACACAGGGATCTATATATGAAGACAATGCTTAATTGATGTCTATACAAAAAGGGGAAGATTGTTTTGCTATGTTTTGATGATGATGATTCTCACCACTCATCAAAAAGGGGGAGAATAATCAAGAAAGGGAGAATACAAGAAGAATTTTTGACTAAAGTTTCAAAGATGTCAAAGTGTCTGAACTTATTCGATCCATCAAAAGTCTGATTGAAGATGATCGTCAGAAGGACACTTCATTTAAAGAAAGAGGACGATGAAGACTGTATCTGAAGTTTTTCAAGAGAAGTGAAGACCCGAAGTCAATTGCCAAATTTTTTTAATCTTGAATCCAAAGGGGGAGATTGTTGGATCAGTAATTGTATTCAAGATTAAAGTTAATAAGGGTTCAAATTGTAATTAATTGATAGTTAGTTTGTTATTGGGCCTCAAGCACATTAGGCCTATACGACTTAGTATAAATAGGTTTTAATTATTAGGTTTTAGTTTTAACCTCTCATAATCCGCATAATTAAGAAATACAGAGAGGTAGTCGTATTTTTATCTGTAATCGTACGCATCACAAGGTACCAAGAACACACAAGGTTTTCATTGATTAATTAAGGGATCGTGGTATGTTATTCTGATTTATTCATCTCTTGATCTTTATTGTGTTGTGTGTTAATCTATTAACTAGTTATCTGGGTTCAACAATGCTTTTCCATCGTACCTATCTCTATCTATACCTACCACACCCTTGTCTCTTTCTAAGCCTTTATCCTTATTTTTCCTAAAAATATACACTAACTTCTTTTCACTTCTTGTCCAGACAGTTCTATCCCCTGCTTAAGGGATCCGAACTACAAATAATCCCAGCTCCTACAGCTGAAGACCAAGTAATCCCAATCTCATTCAGTGAGATTGATGATCAAGAAGAAGAAGAAGAAGCCCTGCTTCACTCAGGAAGGCCCTCTAGACCAGCTCATTGGTCAGAGGAAGAATTGAAAAAATAGAGATAATCTCTCATCTGGAGAGTCAACGGCTGAAAATCCCTCTTCAATCCTCGTCCAAAGAAATTGACTTCCTTACTGAAGTTGAGATATGTCAGGATCGAATTCTCAACAAGAATTAATTCTCAGAAACAATATCAAAGAAGTTTGCGGAATAACACTTTGATATTTAATCAAACAGAAAATCAACACAGTAGATATGAAGAACAAACTGTAAACTTATATTGAATGCTTTGAATTTACAAGATTACACACTCAACCTCAATATTGATGAACAGGCTCACCAATACGAATTCTACTTCTCTAGAATTAGGATCTATGCCTTGAGGTTGATTTTCTCTCTAAAAGAATGAATTACTTAAGTTCTCTCTTATCTAATCTATACATATACTAGTCAAAAGATAATTACAATAATTAAACAAATCTTCAGTATATCTTCCATGTATATCTCAAAGCTTCCATAAACTTCAGATTATCCAGCTGTCATTCTTTCCATCCGAATCTCTTAAGCAGCACTAACCATGATCAGCAGCATTAACTTCTTCTAGCAGCATTAACTACTAAGCAGCACTAACCACTAGCAGTACTAACTAGCTAAGCAGTACTAACTTTGTTCAAGCAGCACTAACTTTGACTAGCAGTATTAATAGTACTAGCAGTAGTAACACTCAGCAGTATTAACTTTTAAGTCTTCTAGCAGTAGTAACTTTGAACCAGCAGCATTAACCATACTTGATGAATTCTTCAGTTCCCAACAATCTCCCCCTAACTTGACTTTTAGGAAAAGAAGTCAAGTTCTTCAGAATTAATCTTCAAGATGCTCCCAAAACTCTATCATGGCCTAAATTCCAGTGTTTGCATCCAATCCCAAACTCTGATTGATGGTTCTTTGAATCAAGTATTTAGCCATTTCTGAATCTGGAACACACCTTAACTTTTTCTTCAGCATGGCATGTAGCTTCAATCTGCTATGATTATACACTCTATCCACTAGGAAGTATTCAGTGTGATTTAAATCCAAAGTCACTGTATATACTCCACTAATTTCATATAGAGTCCAACTGTTTACTGATTTGAAGACATCCTTGATCAAATGCTCTACTTCTTCAGGTTTGAACATCATACACAGATACTCCATTACCAGTTTTGTAATTGAAATCCCTGGAGCCTTTAGAATATCTGCATACAACTTCATTCCTATCTCAAACATCTCTTCAATATCTGATCTAGAGCATGTTCTGACAATTTTTGCCCATGTGTTGAACACTTCATACTTTTCATCCTTTCTTTTCAGCCTTATGTATTCCTTTCCATCCACTGTCAATGTATCCCAGTGAATGACCTCAGGAGGCTTAACTCCTACAGGTTCTGCTGAAATTGGTTCAGGCACTTTGTCCATCACTACCATATACAAATTTACATCATCAGTGTTTGATGGCTCTTTCTGTTTAGATGACTCAGGTGCCCCTTCTTCTTCAGCTACCTTCTCAGCCTCTTCTTCAGATACTCTAGGCTTCTTGATTGGCTTTCTTCTTGCCATCATCTTTGTTCTCTTTAAAGTCCTTAGACTTTCTCCCAGAGTGGACTCTTTCTTAGGAGGTGTTTCTTGCTCATCTGGAAATGGCTTTTGACAATCAAAGTCATTACTTTCTTTTATCCTTTTCTCCATCTCCACCCTAGCAGTTTCATTTCCCTGAAGCTTTAACATCTCTGAATCATACAGCTCTTTGATCTTCTCAAAAGACATTTTGGAGAACATCTCCTTTTTGACTCCTACAGCACCTTTGAGAAATATAATCATCTTGTTTCTCTCTTGGGTACCTAGGAATGTCTTTGAGGGTTTTCTCTTCTTTGCAACTGTTTTCACCACTGATTTCTTCATACTTGCAGCTTTCTTCTGTGCAATTTTAGTTGCCATACTCAGTTGATAAGCTTCATTCAGTTCAGCAGCTAGAGCTTTTGCCATTTCCCTGTCCTTTTCCATCTGAACTCTTTCTTCCTTTTCAATGTCATCTTGCATCTTTCTAGCTAGGGCTTCATCTGATTCAACCAACCTTTGCTTTTTGATTGGTTGATCAGATTCCACCATTTATGCTTTTCCTTTGTCTTTGTTCATTGCCTTCTTGCTATTATCTTTCTTGATCACTTCACCTTGTTCTTTGATGATTACTCCTTTGGTCTTTGAAGTGACCTTGGGAGTATCATTCTTGGCTTTAAGTAAGGTTTCTGCAATCTCAAGATCTGTTAAAACTTCTTTCACAGTTTCTGCTGCTTTATTAATGTCAGCAGTAGTAACTGTTTCTGCTGCTTCTTTTGTTTCTTTTGGCACTGAATCTCTTTCTGTTTCTGCTTCCTGCTCCCCCTCAACATTAAGCTTCCCCTCTCTTGTGGCTTCTTCCATGTTGATCTCCCCCTTTTTGGGAGCATCATTCTCAAATTTCCTTCTCCTTAGTTGGAATTGCTTTCTCTTCTTCCTTTGTACCATACTAATCACCATCTTCTTCAGCTTAGCAATCTGTACTTGTTGTGACAGAATGACTAGCTTCATTTCTTCAATTTCTTTGCCTTGTTTGAGAACATCTTGATTGATGTTCCCCATTGTTTCCATCAATTCATAGTACGTATATCTGTCCTCACCCTCTCCAGAAGTGTTACCCTCCTTTGAAGGATCATTGGATCTTTTAGTAGTGGAAGTCTTCTGCCTTGCAGAAGCACTATCCACCCCTGTGGTTTCTTGGCACCAGGGACCTTCAAATGATTGCTCATTTAAAGTTGCCATGGGGGAGGTCTTATTGATGTTACCACTTTCCTCCTCTGTGCTAGCAGGAGTAGTGGCAGCCTCATCACCCATATGCTCTACCTCCTCCTCAGAGAGCACCTCCTTTGGGTTGGGAGACACCCTTGTGGTTTCCCTTTGGATATTCTCTAGGGGAGAATTCTCCCTTAGAGGGCTTAAAGGCTGAGTGGGTAATGGTACAGGAAGGGAAGGAGCCTTCTTTACCTGTTTCCTCTTGAAAGTTTGGGTGATAGGAGAGGTTGGTTTTTCAAGAGGGGACTGGGGAATTGATTTTGAGAGGGAAGGTTGGGCTTGGCTAGCAGTGGGTTGGTCTAATGGGGGCCTTGACCCTGCTGCCATACCTTCATTGGTTTGGGACACCACCATCATTGTAGAGAACAATGGGGTGTCAACTCCTTCAGAGTCCCCAGCAGATCTTCTCATATTTGAGAAAACCTTGCCTTTGGGGGGTTTAGGTACATATACCCCAACAGGTTGAGGTATATCCGTCAATTCATGAGTAATGACTTCTTGAACAAACCTGGGATACATAAAGAAGCTCTTTTTGTTTCCCATGTTTGAGACAAGATCACTGAAAATCATTTTAGAAAAATTATACTTTCTGGCAGTGGCCAAGCACACCAAAGCATAGGCAATAGTGCTGCTGAACTCACTCCATCCAGTAGTCTTTTTGGAGATACAATGCATAAGAGTATGGACAAAGAAACGCCATTGGGGTGAAAATTTTGCTTTAGAGAATTTGAAAACTCCCAATGGGCCTCCATACCCCATTCTTGTAAGATTTGAAAACAGTTCATCATTTGGGATAGAGGTTATACCAGAGGCAACGTCTAGACGTAGACAGATGCGAATAACCTCTTCAGTAACCGTTAGTGATTGATCACAGATTCTTGTCTTGATCATCTGCACACCATTCTCAACAACAATGGTTGCATTAGCCCAGAACTGCCTTTGATGCTCGATATAGATTGTAGGAGATACAATAAGAGCATGAGCAATGTGGCTTGACTTGAGGAAATCCACAATCTGATGAAATCCTGCAGCTTGCTTTGGTTTTTGTAGCATTGCAATCTCATTGTGCTCGTCAATGAAAGTCATTGATGCCATTGATCTTAGTGAAAAGCTTGCCTGAAGACTTCGAACTTGAGAGAGAAAAGGTTTAGAGCACAAGAGAACAGTATGCAAAGAGTCGTTATGAACTTTTAGGCGGGCAAAGAGTATTTATAGTATTCGGAACATAAGCAGTATTAACCTAGAGCAGTATTAACTACTAGCAGTATTAACTGAAAGCAGTATTAACTACTAGCAGTATTAACTGAAAGCAGTATTAACCACTAGCAGTATTAACTGAAAGCAGTATTAACCACTAGCAGTATTAACTGAAAGCAGTATTAACCACTAGCAGTATTAACTGAAAGCAGTATTAATTACTAGCAGTATTAACTGAAAGCAGTATTAATTACTAGCAGTATTAACCACTAAAAGCAGTATTAACCACTAAAAGCAGTATTAACTAACTTACTCCTTTTAAACTTGCTAAACACTGAGTACTGCTATGCATATCCTGAAACAGAAGATTATAACTCCAAGAATAATATACAGATATAAAACCACTTTTTGAGAAGGGGATTATTCAGAGTTGATCATTCCCACACTTGTTACCAAGAAAGTGAATCTACCCACATCAAAAGCTTTAGTGAATAGATCAGCAAACTGATTATCAGTGTGAACTTTGACAACTTGAATAAGTTTCTTTTCATTACAATCTTTTATAAAGTGATACCTGATCTCAATGTGCTTTGTTTTTGAGTGCTTGACTGGATTATTCACAATGCTAATAGCACTGCTGTTGTCAATAAAGATTGGAGTGTGTAGAAAGGTTACCCCATAATCCAACATTTGATTCTGAATCCATAAGACTTGAGAACAGCAACTTGCAGCTGCTATGTACTCTGCCTCTGTTGTAGATGTGGATACTGTAGTTTGTTTCTTGCACTGCCATGAGACTAGTCTAGCACCCAAAAACTGACATCCTCCAGAAGTAGATTTTCTGTCCAAGTTTGCCCCACCTAGATCACTGTCTGAGTATGCTATTAGGTCAAAAGGTGAGTTATGAGGATACCAAAGTCCCAATCTGGGTTGCCCTTTGAGATATCTGAATATCCTCTTAACAGCTTGAAAGTGAGATTGCTTTGGCCTAACTTGGAATCTTGCACATACACAGACTGGAAACATTATATCTGGCCTTGATGCTGTGAGATACATGAGAGAGCCAATCATGGATCTATAATGATTCACATCCATATCCTCCCCCTCAAGATCTGCTGTGATCTGCTTGTGTGTTTCCATAGGTGTGCTGGCAGGTTTTGATTCTGAGAAACCAAACTTGGTTAGAATATCCTGCACATACTTGGATTGACAGATGAAAATGCCATCTGACTTCTGTTGAACTTGGAGTCCAAGGAAGAAAGTAAGTTCCCCCATGGAACTCATTTTGAACCTTTGATGCATTAAATCTTCAAACTCCTTGCACATGTTGTTTCTTGTAGATCCAAAGATAATGTCATCAACATAGATTTGGACCAGCAAGATATCCTTCTTCTTTCTTTTGATAAATAGAGTCTTATCAATGACTCCTCTTTCAAAGTCATTTTCCAAGAGATAGGATGACAGAGTGTCATACCATGCTCTTGGGGCTTGATGTAGTCCATAAAGTGCTTTCTTTAATTTGTATACCCTGTCTGGATAGCTTGGGTTTTCAAACCCTGGTGGTTGACAGACATATACTTCTTCTTCAATTGACCCATAGAGAAAGGCACTTTTTACATCCATTTGATAGACTTTGAAGTTCATGTAAGAAGCATAGGCTAGGAATAGTCTGATTGCTTCTATTCTAGCCACAGGTGCAAACACTTCTTCATAATCTATACCCTCTTCTTGAGTATATCCCTGAGCCACCAGCCTTGCTTTGTTCCTTATGACAATACCTCTTTCATCTCTCTTGTTTCTGAAAATCCACTTTGTGCCAATTGCTCTGTGACCTTTAGGAAGGTCTACTAGATCCCATACATCTTGTAGCTTGAACTGTAACAGTTCCTCTTGCATTGCTTCTATCCAGCTAGATTCTTTCATAGCATCATGTGCCTTTTTAGGCTCAAGCTGTGATAGAAAACAAGAAAGCACTGTATGCTGTTGATCTTGCATTTCCTGAAGCCTGCTTTGATGTCTAGTCATCATAGGAGAAGAGATATCTCCTATTACCAGCTGTGGAGGATGATTCTTTTGAACTCTGGTGTTATGACTAGGTTCTTCATTCAGTCCAGCCTCAAGATTAGATTCATGCAACTCAACTGAAGTGTTTTCAGATGCCACTTCATTATTTTCTTGAGTCTCCTCATCTCTAGTTTCTTCTTCACTCTGACTTGGTCCAGTAAATGATTCCTTTTCACAGTTTTCAACAGAATTTACTGTGGGTATGGGAAAAATCACAGATTTAGATATACTTTCTTGAACTTGTGTGATCCCTGATCCTCCACTTCCTGTTCCTGTATACTCATTACTTTTCCACTTATCTTACCACCAGTAAGATTATCTCCAAATGCAACATGTCCTTCATTGATATGCTTGAAATCCTGAAGGCATGACATGTTGCCTGTCATGTGCCTAGAGCAACCACTATCAACATGCCAAATGCTCTTTCCCTTGAGCTGTTGGTTGCCCTGCACATTAGATAAATCAATTAGTATGAATTAGGAACCCAAGCCAAAGTGGTCTTGGGTACCCCTTTCTCATCAAAATACTTGCATTCTTTCTTGACAAGATTTTTGAACTTTAATTCCTCATTCTTGGAGTACTTTGTTACAATAATAGGCTTGGATATATTTTTGCTAGAATCAGTACTGGTTTTAGAACTACTAACTGCCTTGGCAGCACTTGCATGCTTAGCAGTACTAACCTTGTTAGCAGTAGT
This sequence comes from Arctium minus, assembly GCA_954870635.1. Lineage (NCBI taxonomy): Eukaryota > Viridiplantae > Streptophyta > Magnoliopsida > Asterales > Asteraceae > Arctium > Arctium minus. The sequence goes on along the minus strand of OX941080.1, from coordinate 102,455,568 downwards.
AACTGTGTTAGCAGCAGTAACTGTGTTGGCAGTATTAACCTTTGAAGAGGTATTAACAGTATTAGCAGCATTAATATTTTCAGCAGTACTAACACTGTTAGCAGTAGTAACTGTGTTAGCAGTACTAATATTGTTGGCACTAACACTGTTAGTACTTCTAGGTACCCACATTTTGACACTTTCTTTTAAAATCTTTTTCTTTAAAGTGCCTTTACTTTTAATAGATTTATTTATCACATGTATCTTTCCAGCCTTCCTATAACCCACAAATTTTTGCACAAATCTTTGAAAGTTCATCTGTTGGTTAATAGGGTTAAAGTAACAATACTTAGCCAAATGATTCAACTTGCCACATATAAAACAAGGTTTTGATCTATTGATTTTATTCAGATCAACTCCTTGTTTCTGAGCCCATTGATTATTCCAGTTTCTTTGATTTCCTCTTTTTAAACCAGAGTTTAGGCTCTTTGCTTTATTGCAATCACATTGTTTACAAGATCCAGGATTCACAACTGTGGTTTGTTTGTAATGGACCTTGTTATCATTTCCTTTAGTCTTCTCTATCTCCTTGGACTTGACCCAGATTTTCCCACATCCCTCATTGGTGATAATATTGTTTTCTAATGGTATCTTTTTACTCACATTATTATCCCTGTTCTCACTAGCTCCTTTCTCAGTCAAATCCTTAACTACTACCTCATCCAAAGGATCTATCTTAAAAGCTTCTTTAGACAAGTCCTTTTTCTCCTTAGTTTCTAACAAGTCTGATGTAGGAGAAATATAGTTGTTATTGTAAGGAGGGGGTGTATTGTTGTATCCAATACCAGGCTTCATCTTATCATGTATCTGAGCCTTTAGAAGAGAGTCCATTGCTTTTGAAGCATAAGAAAACTTGTCTATGTCAAGCTTAACTTTTGACAGTTCCTCTTTCAGTCTATCATTCTCTTCTAAGGACTTAGACAGTTTGGTTTCTAACTCATTCTTTTCCCACTTCCAATAGTTTGTGTCATAAGAGTGTTGAAGTTCATTAGCTTGAAAGCCTTTGATTTGCTCTTCAAATCTCTCTACTATCAACACATAATCTCTTCTGTCCTTTTCTAATCTTTTGAGGTCATCACACATACTTTGATTGTGATCCCTGTATCTTGTAACAGTGTCAATGCAAGATTTAGTGCAAAGATTAGAACTTACCTCAGTGGGGAGATCAGACACTTCTGCCATAAGAGCTTGGTTCTGAATGGCTTCCTCTGCTTGATCACTCCAGTCAAATCCCATTCCTTGTTGAGAAACAAGGGCTTGAGCAGGATTCTTGTTCAGATTGTATCCTCCATTCTGAGCTTGTTGATGGTTGTTGTTTGGAACAGCACTCCTGCATTCTCTAGCAATGTGTCCTTTCTTGTGACACTTAAAACATTCCACCTTGGTTTTGTCAAAACCAGCTCCATCTTCTCTTCTTTGAGAGAAGTTATTTCTTCCAGTTCTTTTAATGAACTTTTTCACCCTCATGGATAACATGGCCATCTGCCATTTAATATCCATCTCCTCCAGATCATCAGGGTGAATTTGATCAAGATCATCATTAATCAGAGAATTGCTGCTATGACTGGACAAAAAGGCTTCAAAGATAGTTTCAGTGCCTTTTTCTGAACTTACTCCACTGACAGTACTAACTGCTTCAGGGTTGGCAGTAGTATCAGTGGATGCTGAAAGAAGAGCAGCATTGTGAATATAACTAGAGGGCTTCTTCTTGGTTTCTACCTCAGCTTCAAAAACTCTTAGATCATTGTATAAATCATCAAGTTATTTCTCTTCCAGATTGTCACTCTGTCTATATGAGACAGTGTACATGGTCCATTCATCCCCAAGAGATCTGAGGAACTTTCTGTTGATATCATCTTGTTCCATCTTCACCCCTACAGTAGCCAGTTCACCAATGAGTTTATTGAACCTATCAAAAGTTTGAGTCATAGACTCATTCTTTGTGGAAGTGAAGTTCTCATAATGCTGCTTTAGAACATCTCTTTGATTTCTTTTGATGCTCTTAGTTCCAGCAAATCTTTTCTCTAGAGCATTCTAGAGAATCTCAGCATCAGTGCAGTTGCAAAATTGATGCTGATATTCATTGGGAATGGCCAAGAGCAGAGTGCTCAAGGCCTTCATCTCTGTTTGTCTGATCTTCCTCTCACCATCTGTCTTTGGTGGAGGTCTTTTCCCATCTGGTCCTATTCTTCCAGCTTCAGAAGGACCATTCTCAATGATATCCCACATTGAGTAGTCAGTGAGAAGAATATATTGTCTAATTCTGATCTTCCACATGTCAAACTCACTTGGTTTGAGCATTGGAACCTTAGAAACCAAAGTACTGCTTGATTCTGTAAGATTTTCCATGATGAATAACTGTTTCTGAGAGATTTAGGCTCTGATACCACTTGTCAGGATCGAATTCTCAACAAGAATTAATTCTCAGAAACAATATCAAAGAAGTTTGCGGAATAACACTTTGATATTTAATCAAACAGAAAATCAACACAGTAGATATGAAGAACAAACTGTAAACTTATATTGAATGCTTTGAATTTACAAGATTACACACTCAACCTCAATATTGATGAACAGGCTCACCAATACGAATTCTACTTCTCTAGAATTAGGATCTATGCCTTGAGGTTGATTTTCTCTCTAAAAGAATGAATTACTTAAGTTCTCTCTTATCTAATCTATACATATACTAGTCAAAAGATAATTACAATAATTAAACAAATCTTCAGTATATCTTCCATGTATATCTCAAAGCTTCCATAAACTTCAGATTATCCAGCTGTCATTCTTTCCATCCGAATCTCTTAAGCAGCACTAACCATGATCAGCAGCATTAACTTCTTCTAGCAGCATTAACTACTAAGCAGCACTAACCACTAGCAGTACTAACTTTGTTCAAGCAGCACTAACTTTGACTAGCAGTATTAATAGTACTAGCAGTAGTAACACTCAGCAGTATTAACTTTTAAGTCTTCTAGCAGTAGTAACTTTGAACCAGCAGCATTAACCATACTTGATGAATTCTTCAGTTCCCAACAAGATAGAAGAATCCATCAGAGCTGAGAAGCTGATTGCTGAATGCCAACAAGATGCAACTCTTACTCTTAAGGTTCAATCTTCTCAGGTCAAAGATAAAATATTAAAGAAAAATCCAATGGAAGTTCAAGCTGCGCTACTAAAGGAAATTGAAGAGAAGCGCTCCAGAGAACAAGAGGTCAGCGATAACTCAGTCGAATGGTGTAAGCAAAATGTCGACTATCGCTCCGACCCACTGAAAATAACAGCCATTGTCATCTCTGGAAGAATGAAGAAGGACCAAACTTCTGTAACCATGGAGATAACCAGAGAAGATGCAAGCTCAAAGGCAATGTTCGTTTCAAAGCTCGAGAGTTTTGGCTACACGAAATGGCTAGAGTTCAAAGATGTGCTGAAAAAATCAAAGTCAACCTACAGAGGCTATGTCGAAGGCATCCTAGATGCCCTCATCAACAGAGTCACTGCAGTCTTAAACGTGCCATCTGCTCTTCCTCCTAAGCCAAGGCAAATCAAAAGAAAGCATGCTTCTTCCTACTCTGAAAATGTCGCTGCTATTAGAAAACGACACGTCCATAAAATTTTCAAAGGAAGCATTGTTCGGACCTCCTCCTGATCTCTTATATCTAGATCTATCCTTGCCTCCTGGACGACCATATATTCCTGGGCAAGTACTTAATGATCCTCATGGAATCTTCTTCAGAGATGATGAAGGGGTACTCAGATTTCAAAGAGTCTCTGAGATTCCTATCTGTCCTATGAATCATCTGAAAGATCTTTTGTGTCTATGGTACGACTTCTCTCTATCAGTTGAACTGATCAAGACAATCATTCGTCAAGAATCATCATATCAAAGGCAAAGAGGAGAAGAAGTACCTGACTATATGATCAAGGTTCTAAAGTCTTATCTAAAGTAGTTTGTTCTTCACTTGTACTTTATATTTTCATCTCTTGTAATTCTTTCTTTGAATTTATGAAAATTCAGTGAAGTACTTAACCCTATCAGTACTGAAAAAGATCCCTCAAAATAGTAATGAGGACAAGTATGTTATGAGTCCTGATTATTTTTTATTTTGAATTAAAAGTAATTTTCTTCAGTTGCTTTGTCATTATCAAATATGGGGATATTGTTGATCCATGATCTCTCAGTGATTTGATAAAGACCCTCTTCTATACTTAGTGAAAATTACGTTCAATAATATGTATTAGTGTTTCATCATCAGCGATCAGACTGAGTCTGTTCAGTTATCACTGATGATCTTTGTTGTAAACATTCATATGTATTAGTGTTTCACTATCAGCGGTTAAATACTGAGTATGTTCAGTATCACTGATAGTTTATGATGTAAATAGTTAAACGTAATCCCTGAAAGACAAGCTTCATGTCAAAAGATGTTCATAGATGAATCAAATACGAAGCTGCTCAACAAAGACAAATCTATTAGTGACCTGATGCGGATATCAGTGAAGCAAAGACAAATCTACACACGTGAAGAAACCTGAGGAAAAGCTTCAACGATAACTGAACTTCTTTGTATCTCTGAAAGAAGAGATATTCAGCGATCAATGATCACTTAGCTTATGCCTCAAGTCTCTTTTGTCTTTCCCTTGCACACCCAGTACGATGTGTCAGAACGGACATACCTTTGCCACAATTCGTACAACCTCTCTGTCAACTACACTGTTCATGATATGGACGAAAGCATGTCTCCCAAAGTCAGACCCTCTCAGCCAATCAATGAAGGACACGTGTAAAGTGCTCTTCCAATCATTTAATGCATAGGGTATAAATAGAAATATCAACTCTCCTTCTGAGAAGAGCCTTCATCTTTCTAAAAAGATAGAAACCCTTGTTTTCTATACTCTCCAATCTCTCATTCTCTATCTTCTTGTGCAACCATCTTAGTGTTTCTTAAGTTTGTTTAGATTTGGTTCTACTTAATCTTATTCCGCAACAGACTTGTAAATTGTGTTTGATTTATCAATAAACAATTTATTAAACTTTAAAGTTTTGTGTTTGTACTCAACCCCCTTCTACAAACTTGTTAAGCACCTTCGGGACCAACACAACTGTTTTTATTGGACGCATGAAGACAAGGTTGGCATTGACCCCTAGGTCATTTCACATCGTTTAAACCTATAAACAGAAGTGTCGGAAGTTCACTCCCGAACGCAACAAAGTGATCAAGGACGAAGTTGATAACTTGCTCAAGACAGGAAAAATCAGAGAAGTAAAATATCCCGACTGGCTGGCCAACGTCGTAGTTGTACAAAAGAAGAATGGGAAATGGAGAGTCTGCATTGACTTTACTGACCTTAATAAGGTCTGTCCTAAAGACCCATTCCCGTTGCCACATATCGACGCCATGGTCGACGCGAATGCCGATCATGGACTTCTCACGTTCATGGACACCTACTCAGGCTACAACCAAATCTTGATGCATCGTGACGATCAAGAGAAAACCTCATTTATGACGGACAAAGGTATTTATTGTTACAAAGTCATGCCTTTTGGTCATAAGAATGCAGGTTCAACGTACCAGTGACTGGTTAACAGGATGTTCTTTGAACATCTTGGTAATACAATGGAAGTCTATATCGACGACATGTTGGTCAAACCGAAACACGCGATCAATCATATCGAACACTTAAAGCAATCGTTCGACATCCTCAGAAAGTACCACATGAAGTTAAACCCGTCCAAATGCTCTTTCGGAGTAGTGCAGAAAAGGTTCTGGGATATATGGTCATCCGTCGAGGGATCGAGGCCAATCCCGACCAGATCAAAGCAATTATTGACATCAAGTCCCCTTGCAACTTCAAAGAAGTCTAACGACTTACCGGACGAGTTGCCGCTCTGAACAGGTTCATCTCACGATCCTCAGATAAATGTCATTTATTTTATAATATCTTGAGGAAAAACAAGGGCTTCGAGTGGACGGACGACCATGAAAACGGGATCCAAAAGCTTAAGAAGTACATGAAATCTCCACCTCTACTGTCGAAACCCAAGGTTCATGAGGTCCTACAACTTTACCTAGCTGTCAGTTCAAATGCTGTAAGCACCGTCTTAACTCGAGAAGACGAGAAACAACAAATCCCGGTTTACTACGTAAGTAAGTCACTACTAGATGCTGAAACTAGGTATTCCCCTATGGAAAAACTACTGTTGTCACTATTAATCCCAAACTATGTGCAAATCAAGATGATAACAACAAGATGCAATCCAATTGTCATATTATTGATCTAAGAATTCAACAACTGCAAAGTTCTCTCAACACTAATATTTCTCTCTCTAGGAATATATTCTCTCAAAGTGCTTTCTAAGTGCCTTCAAGGTGTCTAATGATTCTACAAACAAAAATTCTATTTATACCTAAAAGGTTACGAAAACAAAACTAAACAAACTAAACACTTTGAATTTCTTCTTTAAGCTCTTTGACTTTGACTTTGCAATGAGGAACTTTGACTTGGGTATTTGACTTTCAATTCCAATGATCTTGGATCCAACATATTTGTGGACTAACAATCTCCCCCTTTGGATTCAAGATCATTTTCAAAAAGAAATTTTGCATTAACGAGCAATCTCCCCCTTTGTATGATCTTTAACAAATTCAATCTCCCCCTTTAACATCTTCATTAAGAAAAACATTTCATCTCCCATTTGGATTAAAAATAACGGAATTCAGCATCAAATAACAATCTTCCTCTTTATGTCTTGACAAACAATCTTCAGAATTACAGTATTCTCCCCGAAAGTCTGTGAATGTCTTTTTCAAGAACTATAACAATCTCCCCCAAGGTTATACAAACCTATTTCAGTCTTCAGAAGCGGAATTATCTTCAGACTTAGCTCACTTTGCTTCCGTATATAACCTTCAAAGAAATTTTCTTTAAGCTTCATCAAATTTTCACAAACTTTCAGAACTTTTTGAACTTTCTATTTCATTCTGAGCATTCTCCCCATATTTAGGAAATATAACCTTCAAATATGTCATTTCTAGATCACTTTATCCTCGGAATTTTCACAATCTGTTCTTTAGACAACATTTCTTGAAATTAATTCTCCCCCTTTTTCGATGACGTAGAGCATAGAAATCATAAAAACTATCTTCAAGAAATGTCATAAACCTTTTTCTGACCACTAATCTTTCCAAATGAGCATCTGAACCATCCGTCAATTCATAATGTATGCATCTGAATCTTTTCAAATTCAGACAAATAAGAGTGAAAATCTGAATCAACAAATGAATCAGTTAAAATGCCTGTAAGTAGCACAAAGCCACTTAGTACAACGAATGTACTGTACAAGGAGTTTTATTGATGATCACTCCCTAGGTCTTCCAATCAATCATCGAATGACACAGGGTTATTCTATGAACGTTCCGATAGAAAAACAAATTTTTTGTGTGTTCGTGCTTGTGTATGAAAGAATTTAAACATGAATGTTTTATATAGGCTCAAAATGTGTAAACCATTGAGACAACAATAATAATACACAGACTCAATTGTGCATGATTGAAGGTCGAAGGTGGGGCAACTTTCCTTCTTTTTCAATATCAATATCTTCCAAATGAAGATGAGATAGATTATATGCTACGTCCCCAATCAAAGTTGAAACATCTCTTTGTTGAGAAAGAAATGAGTAGCCGGTGGGGTTAAGTCAAGAGTTGGCATGAGCTCACTGCCTGTTTCAATGATGTTCACGAAAAAGAAAAAAATGTGAAACAACAGTAATGTGGTTGCCCGGCTCAGAAAAAGTTGGTGCAGAATTCTGATATTCTTTTAACTCTGTTCTCACACCCTCTTTCTTTTTATCATTTAAGCTCACTTCTAACCAAACTCTCTTTTCATTTTATCTCAGCACACACCCACACTCAGATATTGACCCCTTGCCTTCCATTCACTCAGGATAACTTCTTGGGTAGGAAACACTGGTTGTCGTGAATCCATAAAAGTTCATTAAAAATCTCACACAATTTCCATGTATTTTGTCTTAAAAGCAAATGTTGCTCAATAGTTTAACTTTAACAGTTAAAGCACAAAATATATGTCAGATGTATGTATGCTCAATAAGATAATCATGAAGATTTAAGCATTTTAATCATGGAAGATTTTCTCAAAACAATGAAATTGAATGAACAAAGTGAAATCAATAGATACGTTTTGAGAATCTGACAATGTATGAAAAGATCAAATATGAGTGATTTATCATTAAAAGCTTAGGTCAAGAAAAATTGGATGTTGTCTATATGAACAAGTATAGACAAGACTTGAAAGAAACGCTTTGAATGAAATAACACTCAACAAACTTTGAATGTATAGAAAGGAGTGTCTTACCATCAAAAAATAGTTTCAAAATGAGACATGGTAAGAACATAGTCAACAAAGTACTAAACCGATGTGTATGAATACTTGACAATATAGGAAACACACGATTTGTTAATCATGAAATAATTTCAAGTTATGAACTTTCATCATAGGTGAAAACATTTAAAATCACACTTCTAAACTCATAAAATCATTTTGAGAATCAAGAAGTGGTTTGAAAATTTAGGAAGACGTTTTCATGTCTGAAAGTTGTCCTTCTTTCAAACACAATGAGATTAAGAGTAGAATAATACTTACACTTAGCATTAATCTCATAAAGTCAGCTCCAAAGTCATAATTGATATGATCATGTATGCTCCCCCTCAAATTCTGCAAACAGTCAAAAAGACGTCAAAGCAACAAAGTCTTATTGAAATGAAAAACTTTTATTGAAAGATAAAAACATGAAAGCAATAAAACTTGTTAAGAACGAGTTCTGATCTGATTTAATCAGAAATCAAAGTCCTTACTCCCCCTAAACATATGCATCATAAAAAAAATTTGTCAGTATAAAACATATGCAATTTCTCATACTCCCCCTTGAATTTAGATCATCTAATCTTTGTATCACTCCCCCTGAAATCATGAATAGAACTTTTTAGTGCAGATATCGTTCAGATTAGAAATATAAAGAAATGAAGAAAAATAACAAAAATAAACTGTACTAGGTAACTACAGATTATGTCTTGAGGTTCAACATGCCAAGTTTTGAAATGAGAAAATTAAATCTCTTTTCTTCCAACGGCTTGGTAAACAAATCAGCAAGTTGATAATCTGTGTTACAAAGTAAAGTTCAATTGTACCTTTTTCGACAGTATCTTTGATAAAATGATAACACACATCTATATGTTCAGTCTTTGTGTGTGGAACAAGATTAGCAGATATCGCTATGGCACTCTTCGAATCATAATATATTGGAATTTTGTTAAAATGGAATCCATAGTCTTGAAGTTGTGTCCTCATCCATAAAACTTGAGAACAGCAACTTGCAGCAACTACATACCATGCTTCAGCGGTTGATGTGGAAACACATAGTTGTTTCTTTGACGCCCAAGTTACGAGCTTGTCTCCAAGAAATTGAATGTGACCCGATATACTTTTCCTGTCTAACATACAACCTACATGATTTGCGTCTGAATACGTTGTTAGCTCAAAACCTGTATCTTTAGGATACCACAAACCAAGATCTGCGGTTCCCTTTAGATATCTAAAAATTCGCTTAACTGCCGAAAAATGGGATTCTTTGGGCGAAGCTTGATATCGAGCGCATAAGCATGTTGAAAACATAATATTAGGCCGACTAGCCGTTAAGTACATTAATGAACCTATCATGCCTCTATAAGTCCTAAGATCAACAGCTTTTCTGGAAAGATCAGCTCCGATGTTAGTTCCTGGTGCAATCGGGGTTGAAATTAGAGTACAATTTGACATATTAAATTTCTTTAAAATGCCAGCAATATACTTCGATTGATTTATGAAAATACCCGTTGAAAATTGTCTTACTTGTAATCCGAGAAAGAAGTTAATCTCTCCCATCATACTCATTTGAAAACATGACACCATGAGTGCAGAAAAATTCTTACAGTACTTCGGATTAGTAGAACCAAATATTATATCGTCTACATATATTTGAATTAAAATGATATCAACATTTTCTCTTTTTATGAATAAGGTGGTGTCGATTTTACTTTTAGAAAATCCGGACTTGACAAGGAATTTAGATAACACATCATACCAGGCTCGAGGGGCTTGTTTGAGTCCATAAAGGGCTTTGTATAAAATATAGACATGATCTGGTTTTTCAGCATTGACAAACCCTTCTGGCTGTGAGACATATACCTCCTCCTTCAGTATGCCATTTAGAAAGCCAGTCTTCACGTCCATTTGATAGACATTGAAGTGTTTATGTGCAGCGTAAGCTAGAAACATTCTGATTGCCTCTATACGTGCAACTAGAGCGTATGTCTCATCATAGTTTATTCCTTCCTCTTGCCGATATCCTTTAGCAACAAGTAGAGCTTTATTTCTTACCACAATACCATCCTCATCTTTCTTGTTCTTGAATACTCATTTCGTACCTATAATTATTTTTCCCTCTGGACGAGGTACGAGTCTCCAGACTTTAAGCGATTCAAATTGATTGAGCTCTTCTTGCATGACTGTAATCCAATCTGGATCACAAAGAGCTTCTAAAACTTTTGTCGATTCTATTTTACTCTGGAATGAATCATACAAACATTCATTTGCTGTTGCAGACCCAGTTTGCACTGGTTTTGAAGGATCTCCAATAATTTAATGTACCAGGTGCTCTTTGGTCCACTTGTGTAAATGAGGGAGTAGATTAGATGTAGACTGATCATGTTTATCATCTAAGTATCCAGTATGTTCTTCTTGTTGGGGTTCAGTTGAAGTAACTGGTGCAGAAGTTTCAGTTGATTGGACATTTGATGTCTGTTGGGTAGGCATGACAGTACATCCAACTGAATGTACAACTTTTGGCTCTACAGTATCATGTGCAACTTCAACTGATTGAGTAGGTGTTAGAGCATAAATTTGTTGGATACAAGATCAGGAAGACTGAAGGTCAAAGTTCAAGAAGTCAAAGCTGAGGAAGTCAACTTTCATTAAAGTCAAAGTCTTTTGTAATAAAAAAGTCAAAGTCTTTGTATTTGTATTTTAGTAGTTTAGTTTCCTTGTATTTTAGTTGTGGGTATAAATACCTTATTTCCTTTGTAAGTAAAGTAGTACGTAACAAGTTGTATTCAGTTGTCAATTTGATATTCAGAGAGAGAGTTTGTTTGAGAGAGATCTGTAGAGAGAGAAAGAATTCTAGAGAGAGAAAGTTGTAATTGTGGAATTTGAAAGTGAAATCAAACAGGTAATTGATTGATAAATCTTGTTTTGTTGATTTGTTTTGTTTAGAAACTAGAATCAGGGAATAATAATTGGTATCAGAGCAGATCCAAATCGAAATCAGATCAAGAATTCAAGAAAAGTTCGTTGACACTGTTCATCGTTACTGTTCATCGAAGATAATCGATTTATGAGTTTTTGTGCGAATTAAGAGTTGAAATCGATTAGGTTTTGTTCGTATAGTATAATCGATCGAGTATGTCTGGAAAGATTTGTTAATTGCACTGTAATCGAGTATGAATTTGTGATTTTTGTTGAGTTCGAGTTCACGAGTTATAGACACTGTGTTTGAGTCAATTTCTATTGATTTGTGTTTTTGATCGAGACTAAATGATAGATTTTGGTTCTAGATGTTTAGACTAGCAAATTGTCAAAGTTTCGAGTTAGAATTCGAGGTCTATATGTGTTTTTGGTGCGAATTTGTTCGATTTTAGAGGTTTGCGTGAGATCTAAGGTTTGCGCGAGTTCGTCAAAGTTTGCTCGAGTTCATCAGTGGTTTGCGCCAGTTCATCGAGAGAATTACCAAATATTTGTTCAAAGGTTTGTGTCTTCAATGAGAAACGCAAAGTGATGTTTGCGTCTTCAACGAGTAACGAGAAGTTGGGTTTGCGTCAGCTCCGTGTAATGTAAAGTGTATCTTGCGCGAGTAACTTGTAACGCGAAGTTCATCGTTTGCACCTTATTCACAACACGCAACGTATGGTTTGCGTGAGCCTTGTGTCACGCAAAGTGTGGTTTGCAGTCTTGTGTCGCGCAAAGGTTGGTTTGCGTTAGCCTCTTGTCGCGCAAAGCTTGGTTTGCGTTAGCCTCTCGTCACGCAAAGTTTGGTTTGCGCCAGCTTCTCGTCGCGCAATCTTTTCTATACTTGGACAAAGTTTTCAAAATAGTATTATGCTCTTTAAGTGTGAAAATTTCTCGACCCCGCAAGGGCGTTGCCCCTTGACCCCACCCGCTAACCGGGTAGCGGGACCCCCGTGCTAAGTCTGCGAAGGGGGACATATTTCTTATTGTGATCAAAATTTCTGATTTTATATTTCAAGTTTTCTGTATTTTCTTGATTGTTTCATTTGGACTAACGATCAGTTCTAGTTTCTTATTGCAAATATTTTTCAAACAGATTTAATCTAGATGACTTCTAAAGATGGTCTTTCCATTGGCACTGATGTCAAGCTTCCTGTACTGTTCAAAGGAGAATACGAACAATGGAAAGACAGATTCCTTGATTTTGTGGATCGGCACATAAATGGAGAAAATATTCTTCTGTCTATCATGGAAGGTCCTATGGTACCAATCACAGTTCAAATCCCTGATGATGACTCATCTGATAGTGAAGATGGTACTGAGGAAAGAGAATAGAAGATGAAAACAGTTCCAGTAGAGTATAGTCAATATTCAGAGGAACAGAAAAGCCGATATAAAGCAGACAAGCAAGCAAGATCCCTTCTTCTTCAAAGTATCCCGAATGACATCTACGTCAAGATAGACAGCTGCAAGGGAAATGCTAAGAAGATGTGGGATCAGTTGCAGAAAATGATGATGGGATCCAAGGTAGGGAATCAGATGAAAGTGGCTAACTGCATCAACAATTATGAGGAATTCAAAGCCAAAGAGAATGAAAGCTTAGAAGATACTTATGAACGGTTTGTCTTGCTTCTGAATGAGTTGTCCAAGAATAAGGTGAACAAGAAGCAACTTGAGAACAATGTCAAATTCCTGAGCATCCTACAACCAGAATGGAAGAAGCATACACGTAGGATGAAACAGATGAAGGATCTGAATGACATACCGTTACATGAGGTATATGAAACTCTGAGGAAAAATGAGGAAGAAGTGGAAGAGAAAAGAGCTGAGAAAAAGAAGGCAGAGACAGTTCCTGAACCTATTGCATTGGTAGCTGGAGAGAAGAAGAAAGAAAAGAAAGAGAAGAAGAAAAAGAAGAAAGTGATTACAAGTTCTGAATCAGAATCAGCATCAGATGGAGACGATGGATAAAGCCTCAAACAGGCTATGCTTTTATTGACCCGAACTTTCCAAAAGAAATTCTACAAAAAGCCGGGATCAAATTCTCAGAGATACTCTTCATCCAGTTCCAAGAATCATGAACATCGAGAAAGAGTTGAAGGAAAGCGATATGAAGAGAACCGGTATATAGAAAGAAAGCCGGAAGAAAAGAAGAAGTTTGTGAATGATTACTCTGTTGCTGTAAAGCCAGCAAATGATCCAATCAAATGCTATAACTGTGGCAAGATTGGACATTTTGCTAAAGATTGTCGAAATCCGAAGGTTCGAAACTCTCAGTATTATCAGAACAAACTGCTATTGGCCAAACAGCAAGAAGCAGGCATAGCATTAATGGCTGAGGACGAATTTTGGTAGGATCATTCTGATCAAGAGGATGACAAAGAGAAAGAAGAAATTGCTCATCTCTGTCTAATGGGAAAAGAGGTCAAGTATGACGAGTCATATGACGAGACAGCTGATGAGGTATTAAACTTAACTGAAAAAGATTTTATAACCAAAATGGAAGCTATGATGGTTGAGCTTACTGATCTTCAAGTAAAACTGAAGAAACAAAAAGACAGAGTTGCTAAAAGAAACAACAAGATCTTTGAGCTTAATAAGTCTGTTATTGGGAACAAAGATCTAATTGATTCTTTACGTAAGTCTGCATCTGATTCTAAACTTCAAGTAGATTGTTTTGAAAAGAAGATTTCTGATTTTGAGGTTAAAATTTCTAAGTTTGAGTTTGAGAAGAAAGAATATGCACTAACTGTTCATAAACTGCAGGTTGAGAACAAGCTTTTGAATAAGAAGGTAAATGGTCTAGAAGCCAAACTCTATGCAAGAGGCCAAACAGATCAAACCATTTTTCTTAATGCACCCAACGAAGAGGCTGATGTTAAGGAAAAATGGGGACTTGGTTTTCAAAACCCTCATTACTTAAAGAAAGCCATCAGAAAATAACCGACACTTTATAATTTTGATTTTCTTGCTTGTGCTGGTAAACATACTCATTTAAAACCCAAATTTGTTACCAAATTATCAGAAGAAGATGAGGACAAAGAAACTGAAAATAGAAAGAATGTAAAGAAAATGCAACTACCATTTAACTATGCAAAGTTAAATGATAGTTATCTTTCAGAAACACCAAAAGTTCTTTCAAACGATTATTTTGCTAGTTATTCTGTTTTTGAGATGAAGGCAAAACCTGCTATTGCAAAGGTTTATGTTCCTCCACTTATTCTTGAAAGCAAAATAGTTGAGCTTGAAAATGTTTTATCTGATGAAAAACTTTTGGTAGATATTGAACAAAATGTGTTTTCTACAGTTTTAAAGAACACTGTTTTTAGATCTAAATCTACAAAGTGTTCTACAGTTTCAAAGGCTCCTCAAACTTCAACTAATAACTTTGATGACTTATTTGCGTCTGCAAATGATTTTTTAAACTCTGATGGTGGGTGCATAGAAGAAATTGATATGTTTGACTTCAATGCTTCTCTTCCTGATCATTTTACTTGTCTTATACCTGAAAAAGTGTTACCAAGTGTTCTTAAAACTGATGAATCATCTACAGTTTTTGTGACTGCTGAATATTATTCTAAAGGTAAGAATCATAAGAAACAACAATCACATAAACGGATTAACACTGGTAAACCAAAGAAAACTCATTTTCAGAAATCTGATTTTCCTAATAAATCTAAATCTTTTGTTTCAGATATAAGGAAGAAAAGGTCGAAAGCAAGAACCGAATGGCGACCAAAAAGGAAGGATGATGAGATAGCTGAATCAGTTTCTGATAACTCTTGTAATAGATCAGTTAGTAGTGATAATGATGTAGTTGATCAACTTGCTTGTCATAAACAAAACCTTGTAACTTATTACAAGCGGTATTCAATAAAGCAATTGATTCAATTATCTCCTATTACTACTAAATCTTATCATTATCGGAGAAATGATTTTGCTTATTCTCATAATTCTTCTGATCGGTTTGGATTTTATCATGTCTATTCTTCAAGATCAAATGTTTTTAAAAGTTTTCAAAGAAAAGGAGGATCCATATTCAAATGGATACCAAAATCTTGTGCTAATCTGTTAGGACCCGTTTTTAAATGGGTACCTAAATCTATTGTTTCTTGATTTCTCTTGCAGACCCGACATATGTGGTACTTGGATAGTGGATGTTCCAAGCATATGACTGGGCAAAAAGCTTTATTGTCTAATTATACAGAGAAATTCAGTGGAAATGTCAGATTTGGAAACGATCAGCTTTCACCAATCTTAGGATATAGTGACATCATTCAAGACAACATAACGATTAAAAAGGTGAGTTATCTCGAAGGTCTAGGGCACAACTTGTTTAGCATCGGTAAATTCTGCGACAAAGGGTTAGAGGTCAACTTCAAAGCTAAGAGATGTTCGGTTCGTTCTGAAGACGACACAGAACTCTTAGCAGGCAAGCGAAAGACAAATCTCTATACCATCAATCTTTCAAAGGATCAGAATGAAAGTCACGTTTGCTTATTATCAAAAGCTTCGATGCAACAAAGTTGGCTTTGGCACCGATGACTATCACATCTGAATTTTCATTATCTCAACAAGATGGTTAGTGGAAAATTGGTAAAAGGACTTCCTGAGCTGAAATATGAGAAAGAACACTTATGTGCTGCATGTGAGAAGGGTAAAATGAAGAGAGCTCCTCATAAACCGAAGCCTGAACCAAGCACCAGTTCTCCACTAGAGTTACTGCATATGGATTTGTGTGGTCCAATGAGAACACAAAGTTTAGGTGGAAAGAAATACGTGTTGATTATTGTGGACGATTACTCAAGATACACGTGGGTCAAATTTCTTCGATCAAAAGATGAGACGCCCGAAGTTCTCATTACTTTCTTAAATACGACTCAGGTGAAAATGCAGCGACAAGTCAAGTTTCTTCGAACGGACAACGGCACAGAGTTCAAAAACAAGATAGTTGAAGAATATCTCAAATCAATCGGGATATCACCTCAGTACTCTGCTGCTCGTATGCCTGAACAAAATGGAGTAGTCGAAAGGCGAAATCAGACGCTAGTCGAGGCCGCTCGGACTATGTTGAGCCAGTCTGACTTACCTCTATTCTTGTGGGCAGAAGTTGTGTCAACTTCATGTCATACTCAAAATCGGTCCATAATACACTGCCGTTTCCAAAAGACTCCATATGAGCTTATCAACAACAGAACACCAACAATCAAGTATTTTCACATATTTGGGTGTAAATGTTTTGTGCTTAACGATAGAGAGAGTCTGAATAAATTCAGTGCTAAGGCAGACGAGGGTATCTTCATTGGTTATTCTTCAACATCTGTAACATACCGTGTTTATCTGAAGGAGTCAAAGACAGTCATTGAGAGCGTAAGTGTTACATTCGATGAAGAAATGACTTCTGAACAACTCAGTTCAGAACCCATTATCACTAGAGTATTAGCTTCTAGACAGATCAGTCCAGAACCTGTTTCTATAGCGAATAATTCGAATAACGCTTCTACTTCAGTTTCACATTTATCTGATTTAGATTTGTTATTTGAATTCTTTTATGATGAGTTTCTAGGATCTAATGTACCTAAATCTGCTGTGACTGACAGGTCTGAAGACACAAGTTGTAATCATCAAGTCACTTCAGAAGTTTTAACTGAACTTGTATCCCCCGTTCAGTCAGAAACTCACATTCCATCGTCTACTCCTACAGTTGAAGATGTACAAGTAGCTGCTGAGCCAGAAGTAACAGTTTCAGTTGGGTGTAATACATTGTCTATTCAACAACCAGAGTCTGCTGTTCCAACTGATGCTTCTGCACCTGAAACTTCAACTGCAAACCCCCCTTCTATTATTCAATCTGAAGAGCCTGATAGTGGATTTTTAGATGATGATCATGTTCAAACTTCATCTACTCCACTCCCTCATGAGCATCGCTGGACCAAAGAGCATCCATTACATCAAGTAATTGGAGATCTCAACAAGCCTGTACAAACTAGGTCAGCTACTCTTAATCAATGTATGCATGACTCATTCCTCAGTAAGATAGAGCCCACGCGAGTATCAGAGGCTCTTGCTGATTCGGATTGGGTATCTGCTATGCAAGAAGAGATCAATTAGTTTGAAGCCCTAAAGGTTTGGAGATTAGTTCCAAAACCAGAAGGTAAAACCGTGATAGGCACTAAATGGGTATTCAAAAACAAGAAGGATGAAGATGGTATCGTCATAAGGAATAAAGCTAGACTTGTTGCCAAAGGTTACCGGCAAGAGGAAGGCATAGACTATGATGAGACGTATGCTCCAGTAGCGCGTATAGAGGCAATCCGCATGTTTCTAACCTACGCAGCTCATAAGAATTTCACAGTCTTTCAGATGGATGTGAAAACAGCCTTTCTGAACTGTATTCTTAAGGAGGAAGTATACGTGTCTCAACCAGAAGGGTTCGTCAATCCAGATAAGCCAGATCATGTCTACATCTTGGACAAAGCCCTGTATGGTTTGAAACAAGCCCCTCGAGCATGGTATGATGTTCTATCTAAATTTTTGGTTAAGTCCGGTGTTTCTAAAGGTAAGGTTGATACCACTTTGTTCATTAAAAAGGAAAAAAAGCTGATATTATTCTTATTCAAATATATGTTGATGATATAATATTTGGTTCTACTAATCCTAAATTTTGCAAAAACTTTTCTAACCTCATGGTGTCACGTTTTCAAATGAGTATGATGGGAGAGATGAATTTCTTTCTCGGATTACAAGTTAAACAGTTTTCAACGGGGATTTTCATTAATCAATCTAAGTACATTTTGGATATTCTTCGGAAGTTAAATATGGAAAATTGTAAACCAATTGGAACCCCGATGGCACCAGGTACTAAGATTAGCACTGATCCTTCGGGTAAAAGTGTTGATGTTAGGACTTATAGAGGTATGATAGGATCGTTAATGTATCTTACATCGAGTAGACCAGATATTATGTTTTCAACATGATTATGTTCTAGATATCAGGCTGCTCCTAAAGAATCCCATTTGGATGCTGTCAAACGGATTTTTAGACATCTGAAGGGGACTGCAGATCTTGGTCTGTGGTATCCTAAGGATACTGGGTTTCAACTGACTGCTTATTCAGATGCAGATCATGCAGGTTGCATGTTGGATAGAAAGAGTACTTCAGGTTACATTCAATTTCTTGGATACATGCTCGTTAGTTGGGCATCAAAGAAACAATTATGCGTTTCCACATCGACTGCTGAAGCAGAGTACGTAGTTGCTGCCAGTTGCTGCTCTCAAGTCCTGTGGATGCGAACACAGCTGCAAGACTATGGATTCAAGTTTGATAAAATTCCAATATATTGTGACTCGAAGAGTGCAATCGCGATATCTGCTAATCCTGTTCAGCATACGAAAACCAAACACATTGACGTCAGGTATCATTTTATAAAAGATAATGTAGAAAAAGGAACAATTGAACTTTATTTTGTAAAAACAGATTATCAACTTGCAGATTTATTTACCAAACCCTTAAATGAAAAGAGATTTAATTTCTTGTTTCTAAGCTTGGTATGTTAAATCTTAAGACGTAATCGGTTGTTACCTAATAAAGTTACGTATTGTTATTTTTCATCATTTTCTTTATCTTTATGTATAAAGGATATCTGCACTTTAATTGTTTGCTCATGATCTCAGGGGGAGTAAGAGAAGATTTTAGATGATCTACATTATTTTGAGGGGGAGCATAACTAATTTCTGCATTTTACTTAAATGACAAAATTTTTGTAATGCATGATTTTAGGGGGAGCTTTTATGTCATACCAAAAGGAGTAAGACTATGATTTCTGATTTCTTAAGATCAGAACTCGTACTTTAATCGTTTTATTGCTTTATGTCATTTACATTTGAATAAATTTTGTGAATAAAGTTGCTTTGACTAGACTTTGAGACTTGTGTAGGATGAGAGGAAGCTATCAAGATCATATCTTTGTGATTTTTCAGCTGACTTTCTGAGAATTAAGAGTAAGCGAAAAGGTAAATTTCTTATCTTAATCTCAAATATATCTGAAAGAAGGACAACTTTCAGATATAGAAAACATGTTCTGAAATGTTCAAACCACTTCTTGATTTTTAAACAGATTTTATAATTTGGAAGTGTGATTTTAAATGTTTTCATTTTATTTTTGTGCTTAATCGATAAAAAAACCGTGTGTTTCCAAAGATAAATACTTGCGTATT
This sequence comes from Arctium minus, assembly GCA_954870635.1. Lineage (NCBI taxonomy): Eukaryota > Viridiplantae > Streptophyta > Magnoliopsida > Asterales > Asteraceae > Arctium > Arctium minus. Next base: position 102,435,976 of record OX941080.1, on the reverse strand, counting down.
GTTTTTTGTACATACTTTCAAGTATTCACACACATCGGTTTAATTTTTGATCAAATTGTTCTTACCATGTCTCTAAATTGAAACAATTTTTCGATGGTAAGACACCCCGCTTGTACTTTAAAGAATTTTGAGCGATATTTCATTTCGAAACGTCATTTCGAGAATGTCTATATTTTTGTTTCGTATAGACAATATCCGTTATTTTTGACCATAAGCCTTAATTGCTATATCATTTCATTTTTGATCATTTTCATACAATGTCAGATTTTCAAACAAGTCTTTTGCATTCATGTTCATTCATTCAGTATACTTGTTTGAAAATACTTTAATGTCTAAAAATGCTCAAATCTTCATGATTATATTTTATGAGCATACATTCGTCTGACATTTGTATATGAGCTTTAACTGATAAAGTTAAACCATCTTGAGCAACACATGCTTATTAGGATTATATGGGTTCTTTGTGCTAGGACTTACATGAACTTCTATGAAATCACGTTAACCAGTGATTTCTACCCAAGAAGTTAATCCATAGAGATTGAGTGTGAGGAGTCTAAAAGAAATGAGTGTGGGTGTGATGAGGTAAAATGGAAAAGAGAGTTTGGTTAGTAGTGAGCTTAATGATTAAAAGAAAGAGGGTGTGAGATCAGAGTAAAAGAATATCAAACACTGCACCAACTACTTTCTGAGTCGGGCAGCCACATTACTAGCGTTTCACAATTCTTTGGTGAACGTTATTGAAACAGGCAACTAGCCCATGCCAACTCTTGACTAAACCCCACCAGCTACTCATTTTCTTCTCAAAAAGAAAATGTTTCATATTTTCTGGGGACGCAGCATATAATCTATCTGGTTTTCATTTGGAAAATCTGGATATTGAAAAAGAAGGAAGTCTGCCCCACCTTTGCACTTCAATCATGCACATTGAGTCTGTGTTTATCTACTGTTGTCTCATTGGTTTACACTATGTTGAGCCTTAAAAAGAAATTATTCGTGCTTAATTCTTTCTACACTTGCACGAACACACAAAGAATTCGTTTCTTTGTCATAACATTCATAGAAATTGCCTTTGTGGTGTTTCGATGATTGAATGGAAGCCTTGGGGGAGTGAACATCAAAAAGCTCCTTTATATTGTGTATTCGTTACACACAGTGACTTCGTGTTACTGACAGGCATTTTAACTGATCCATTTGTTGATTCAGGAGTTACATGTTCTTATTTTGTCTGGATTTGCAAAGATCTAGATGAATACTTGGTTATGGATCACAGAATCAGAGGCTCAGTTTGATAGATTAGAATGGTCAAATACATTTTTTGGAAGAAAAGTTTTGATGATATAGATGCTCAAATCATCAAAAAGGGGGAGATGGTATCAAGAAATGATAAAGTTTTTGAGAGATGATTTTCAGAAATGTCCAAGTCAGAAAAGTTCAAAGTAAAGATTTGAAGAAGATCAAAGAATTTCTGAAGATTTGAGGAAATTTTCTTTGAAGATTATCTGCTAAAGCAATTTGAGCTGATTCTGAAGATAATTTCTTTCCAAAGTCTGAAAGTATCTTGTGAAAGTTTTGGGGTGATTGTTAATCGTCTGAAGACAGTTTTGGAAAGAATACAATCAAAAGAAAAGGGGAGATTGTACTGACAGAGCTTAAAAAAAAATGAAGACTGAATTGCTAGATCTTTCAATAGTGATCTTGAATCCAAAGGGGGAGATTGTTAGAGCATAAATTTGTTGGATACAAGATCAAGAAGACTGAAGGTCAAAGCTCAAGAAGTCGAAGCTGAGAAAGTCAACTTTCATTAAAGTCAAAGTCTTTTGTAATAAAAAAGTCAAAGTCTTTGTATTTGTATTTTAGTAGTTTAGTTTCCTTGTATTTTAGTTGTGGGTATAAATACCTTAATTCCTTTGTAAGTAAAGTACTACGTAACAAGTTGTATTCAGTTGTCAATTTGATATTCAGAGAGAGAGTTTGTTTGAGAGAGATCTGTAGAGAGAGATAGAGTTCTAGAGAGAGAAAGTTGTAATTGTGGAATTTGAAAGTGAAATCAAACAGGTAATTGATTGATAAATCTTGTTTTGTTGATTTGTTTTGTTTAGAAACTAGAATCTGGGAATAATAATAGGTGTTTGAACTGGAGTTTCTTCTTGAATCGGGGAATTTTATTCAGTCGATACATCTGATGTGATTGGATGATGACTACTTGAATCTTCAAATCTGTCAATCACAATAGGTTTAGTCATTTTTGAACCAAGAAACTCATCATAAAAATGTTCAAACAATAAATCTAATTCTGTTAAATGAGATGTAGACGTTGATGCTTTATCAGAATTAGAAACAGTAATTGTAGGTTCTGGACTGATCTATCTAGAAGCTAATACTCCTGTTATCACGGGTTCTGAGTTGAGTTGCTCAGAAGCCATGTTCCTTTACTCCTCCTAGACTTGAGATGCCTGCAACACAAATGAACTTTTGGCTTTGTTACCCACTAGTATTTGGGTCCAGGCTTGTTCGTTGCAGTTCTGTTCGGAGTAATATAATAAGAACCATACCAGTAAATAGCAAAATATTTACCAACAAAATCATTTGAGCCACAGTAAGAACAATTAATCTTTTTTTTAGATAACCTGATTAAATGATCTATCGAATAAACAAGATCATGCTTACCTTTATGCACATTGTTATTCTTGGCATTGAGTGTATGCACAAATGATTTTTGATCATTCTTTTCATCAGAAGCTGCTTTCACTCTCCATACGAACTTCTCATAACCATTTCTTCTTCTAAATGTACCTGAACCATCAACATTCCGATCATAGAAAAGGTTAGTACTACGAATCTGATCATTTGAATTAATTGACCTTTTTGTAGAAACAGTTGTATGAGGTGAACTTGATGCTGTATGGAATGAACATTCAGAGTCAGCTGAATCATTTCTAGGTGTTTGAAGAATTGAATCTGGAGTCCTCTGCTCAGTCAAAACCACCTTAGAAACAATTTTTTCAAGTTATGTTATCTTGGAAGATAAACTGTTTATTTCCTTAGTGAGCAGGTCAATCTTTTTCTGAAATTCAGACTTCGTGTTCTGCTCTTTCATAGCCTTTGTTGATAGTTAACTTAACTTTCTTATCAGCTTCTTAATCTCTGTCTCAAAAACCTCCCTTTCTTCTTCAAAATCTTTCTCGACATTCTTTCTTTGATCAAACATTTCTTTGAAAATTCCAACATTTTTCTGCTCAACTACCTTCTTCTTCTTTGCAAACTTGTCCCTTTCCATGATGATCACTTTCTCAAAATATGACACTTGTTGAGAAAGCTTTGCACATTTTAGATCAACTACCTTCTTTTCTTCAAAAGTCTTTCTTGAGAAATCAGAAAATTTATGTGCAAACTTTTGCATTTCCTTTGCAAATCCTTTCTTCTCCTTTTCAAACTCAATCCTTTTCTTTTCAAACTCTGATTTGTCTTTGGCAATCTGTTGTTCCAAATCATTAATCTTCTTTTGAAGTTCAACAGATTTATTTTCTGAACCCTTAGACTTCTCCTCACACTTCTTGACAGCTTCTTGCTTGTCTTTAACAATTTCAACTTCCAAGTCTGAGATCTTTCGTTTCAACTCAATATTCTTAGTTTCCAAACCTTTCATTTTCTCCTCATTCTTCTTGCAATATTTATCTTGCTGTAAATCAGAAATGTGTTGTGTGAGCTCTTCAACTGTGTTCTTTAATACACTGATTTCTTCACAGAGTAGCTTCTTATCTTCAACATACTTTTTACAAATAAGAGAATACTTATCCATTGCTGTATCAAGTAATTTATTCCTTTCCTTGAGTTTAGTGATCTCTTCTTTGAGTTTCATCTCATATTCTTCATCTAAAAATCCCATCTTGATAACACCCGCACAAATGATCGTTAACAAAAAATCAGAAACTTTTGATCACACTCAAAGAATTTTCCCCCTCCGTAGACTTAGCACGGGGGTCCCGCTAAGTATAGAAGTCGCAAAGCGTTAAGGAGCATTTGTCACATAACACTATTCCACACACTTGTCGCAGAGCACTACTAGCGAGTTCTAACTTGTCGCAAACAAAGGCTTGCGAGTTCCTGGTTGTCGCAAGCTGAAGGATGCAAGTTCTTGAACTTGTCGCAGGCTGAAGCTTGCGATTTCTGACTTGTCGCTAATCGAAGCTTGCAAGTTCTGAGTATAAATCCTCTTGCGAGTTCTATAAAATTTCAAACAATTAACTTGTCGCAATGCTTACGAGTTCTATACTTAAAAAATTTTCAATCAAATAACTTGTCGTGGACAGTTGTCGTAAGCCTTAACGTGCGAGTTCTCGAACTTGACGCAGACCGAAGAAAGTGAACAGTAGCTTGTCGCAGATAGAGACTTGCGATAAGTAACTTGTCGTAAGCCAAACCTTGTGAGTTCTGGACTTGTCGTACACCAAACTCTACGAGTTCTTGCCTTAGAAAAATTTCATCAATCAAAACTTAAATAACCATGAAGTCTGTGAGTTCTTCAGATGATGCTTGCGAGTTCTTCAGAATTTGTACACCACTGTCTGCGAGTTCTTCAGATATAAATCTTGCGACTTCTTCAACTTTTCGAGGTTATGATCACTTTTCCAGCCTTAAATCCTTCAATACTCCAAATTAGACCACAAAAATTTGTAGATTGGACCATGATCATTTTATGAACACAAATCTAATACACCATTTCAACTAAAAACAACAAAATTACAACTTTTGATCCAAACACCGACTTTTCATGACTTCGAACAAAAATTCAACAAAAACCAAAATTCACACAAATTTGTTGTGAATTAGGCTATACAATTCAAACAAAACTTGTTCCAAACATAAAATCGAATACAAATGAATCAATTTCAGATCAAAAACATCACTATTCTGAGGAATCTGCATCTGTACAGTGACTTTTGTGAGTTCTTGAGGGTTTCAGCAAAAATCTTCAAATTTGATCTTGATTTCTGATTTTCGTCTGCTCTGATACCAATTATTAATCCCAAACTATGTGCAAATCAAGATGATAACAACAAGATGCAATCTAATTTTTATATTATTGATCTAAGAATTTAACAATTACAATGTTCTCTCAACACTAATATTTCTCTCTCTAGGAATATATTCTCTCAAAGTGCTTTCTAAGTGCTTTCAAGGTGTCTAATGATTCTACAAACAAATAGTCTATTTATACCTACAAGGTTACAAAGACAAAACTAAACAAACAAAACACTTTGACTTGTACTTTGACATTCTTCTTTAAGCTCTTTAAATTTGACTTTGCAATGAGGAACTTTGACTTGGGCATTTGAATTTCAATTCCAATGATCTTGGATCCAACATATTTGTGCACTAACAGTCACTAGTTACGACAACAAAAAAGTTATGACATATTTTGAATCAGATACTATAACTGTCGTGACTAACTTCCCTCTTAAGTCCGTCTTGAGGAAACCGGAGCTGATAGGTCGATTAGCAAAATGGAGTATCTACCTTAGTAGTTACGACATTGACTTCAAACCAAGGATATATCAACTCAGAAGCATTGGCCTACTTCGTCTCCGATTTGAGTTTAGAACTAGAAGTGAAAGAAGAATCTGTGGCAACTCTCGATAACATAACCTGGATTTACACGTCTGATAGACGAAGATCATCCAATCTAGAGAGAGAAAGTAGAGAGAGAGAGAGTAAGCACAAAGATAGAATCGATATTGATAGAGCGTGAATTTTTACAAACAACCAAGACCAAAGGGACTTAAATACCCTTGGTCAATACTACACAGATAAGCAATCTAAACACAATATTTGACCAAGCCTATAAATACAATGATTACTATAAAATCAGAACTAACAATCTCCCCCTTAGTAATCATTGGCGCTTTGGTCTTCAAAATTCATCTTCTAAAACAACACGGACCATCAAAGCGACTTTATGAAGCTTTCTAACTTTAAAAAAAAAATTCTTCTCAACATCTTTCAGATTCAGTTGTCTTTGCTTCCTTGACAAGACTGGACCAGTTTGAAATAACCTTGAACGAACAGTCGGTTCATCAGCTTGTGCTCTAGACGACACACCTCTTTTAAATGACCTTGAATGAACTGTGGTGGTCGGAGCAAGAACAACAAAAGATGTAAAATAGCTGAGAGAATAGAATCGTGAGTGAATCTTGATCAACAGATAAACGTTTGAGCTCTTTGTCTCTTTAACTTCTCCTTAAACTTCTCCCCCTCATGACCTTGATGATCGGGATCAACTTGGTCATGCAAATGTTGTAGACGAGACAACTTAACATCTGCAAAATCAAAGAAACAGAGAAAATAGGGAAGGTTTGCGCTACACACTGGTGGCGCAAAGGGAGGTTTACGCTAGCCGAAGGTGGCGCAAAGTGAGGTTTGCGCGACCAACTGTTGGCGCAAATCTGACTTGAACTCAGAAAATTTTACCTTTTAAAGCTCTATGACTCCCTCTACACAAATGCACTAAATATAACAAATCAAGTTAGCATTTGCATAGAGAACCAGATACTCCCCCTCGAAAACAGATATGATCATTAAGAAAAATCTCCTTATTCACTCCCCCTTGAATAATGCACAAACCCATTTATAAAGAAAATATGAGAACACAAGAAATGAAATATCAATGTAGAAAGAAAATATACTGAATATGTATTTTGAAACGACTAAATATATAAAAATTTAAACAGAAACAAATAAAATTCTACTTAGTAAAATATCACAATAAAATCCATCAGATGAAATCAAATTTATGTATTTGGATACAAAAACAAGTTTTATTGCATATCAAGTTAAGACATGTTCAGTTTCAAAAACTTTCATCAATCTATTCAGTGTGCTCGCATGTGAACTTTGATTAGCTTCAAGAAAATGTAATTCTAAAAATATAATAGAGAACTTTGCATGTAATCACACTAATCCATCAAAAATTCAGACTTTCATGAATTTACAGGTTTATTGCAACTCAAACATATCACCAAGTATAATGAGATGTGTGCTCATTGGCATCTTTTAGCATTGTGCACTATGGCATCTTTACATGAGTGTGCTCTTTGGCATCTTTTAAGCTTGTGCACTTTGGAATCTTTTTAATGCATAAGTTTATTAAGTAAAGAACATGCCGTAAACGTAACTTTCTATCTGACCCTATTGCAGGATTTGGGTCCGTCGCTCCCAGACCAGTTAGCCTTAGGGAACTAGGTATCAAGCACCCCTTAGAACTTACTTTCCCAGATCAGAAAGGCTACATCGACACTTCCTAAACCCATTCATACCAGTAGAATATGAATTTTGATCTGATTCTACAGAAGGATTTGGGTTCGATCACTCCCAGATCAATTGACCTTAGGGGACCAGATGACAAGCATCCCACATAACTTACTTTCCCAAACCAGAAAGGTCACAGGTACAAACTTTTAAACTTAGAGATTTCTGATTTATAAGAATTTAATAATCATCTCAAACACAAGGTTTTACATCTAAGTGCTTAGCCCATATTTTCGTTACGATCCATAATTCCAACTTTTTAGGTTTTCTAACCATTGTAAACTATAAATATTCCGAATCACACAACTTTAAAGAAATATCAAAAGCTACAAACATGTTGTTGACTTTTCGACTTTTGTTAGACTTGAAAGTTGAACATATAAAACTTTGATATAAACAACGCAACTTGAAAATTTATCCTAGACACAAATTTTATTCAAAAGAAAGAAAAATTGTAAAACTTTTACTTTATAGAATAAAATTTGTAAAGGTTTAAACTTTTAAAACAACATGCCGAGATTTAAAAATAGAAAATTTGATCGGCAAGTTTATATTCAGTTGAAACAAAATATAATTCAATAATATTATTTTTCACACAATGTATAAAGAATATGCATCTCATTTGAAAAATTTTGGGTTAAACAAAATCAGGAGATGACATGAAATGCTCAAATTCTTTAAAAACATTTGAGAAAATTGGAACAACATCATTAACAGAGATAAATGCAGCGGAATAGAATTGATGCACTCACAGTTTCTCATTAGTCAGAAGCTTAATGCTATGAAGAGCGAGTCATAGACTGACATGTCTAGAAGTCATAGTCCTTGAAGCGCGTGTTCTAAGCTGAAGTACTTAGAAACCAACTTTGACATTGAAGTCCGGGTTTTGAACTGTTGTGTTCAAAAGCCATTTTTCTCTTACTCCCCCTTGACATGAGATGCCTGCAACTTTAAATCAGATTGAGACTTGGGTACCCACTTGAATTTGGGCCCGTGTTTGTTAGTTGCAGTTCTTATGGGGAAATAATTGTGAGTTTTGACATGATAAGCACGAGAAATATAATCAGAAAAATAAGCACAATCATCAGATGAATACAAAGCATAATCATCTGAACTAGAATCAGAAGAAGAATATGAGACATTTTTGGAAATTCGAATCATTTGCTTTATTGAATATTTTGAAATTTTATTACATGAAGCAAATGAATCACTTTTATAGAGTTTGTCTACATATCTATCCCCATCAATCATAGAATCAGTAGATCTTCGCTTCGCTCTCTAGATCTGCTTCTTTGACTTGCTCAAAGTCCTATCTGAAAGAATTGAATTAGAACAATTAGAACTGTCAGAAAGAACTGTATCTTGTTTTTTCGACTTCTTTGATCTTCTTCTTTTACGCTTAGTTTATAATAATCATCATTGAGCGTAAAAGATTCATCAAGAATTTTAGACTTAATATCAAAATCAGAAGAAGCAATTTTACCTAAGGCACCCAACTGATCAATCAATAAGTCTGCACTTACCTCAGACTCTGTTAAAATTTGAGAAAAGTTTTCATAATATAGAAATTCCTTTTTATTTTCTTTAACAACAGAAGAATGGCCAGAAATAGAATCTTGTTTTTGAGAAAATAAATTTTCTTCAAGACTTGACGTCATGAAAGAAATAAAAATATCAGATTCAATTTCTTTTAAAATATTTTGATCTTCCATATTATCTTCAAGATCAATGATTTTTCCTTCTAAAACTAATGGAGGAATATATCTCTTAGAATCATAAAAGATTGGAGAGATATTTTCCTTATCAGAATTATTAGCAAAAATATCAACAAAATCATCAGACACTGAAGATTTGACAGGAGATATATCATTTAAACCTTTTTTTTTACCTCTTCTTGATTTATCAGGAAAATATTTAGCATTTTCGCTCGTATAAACAAAAGAAATTTCATTTTTCTTGTTATTCATCCTTTTCTCATTTTCGATATCTAACACTTGTTTTTCACTTGTCCAATGAAATTTGAACTGAGGAGCATAATGTGCAAGTGTTAGATAATCGTATTCATAGATAGTGGGAACTTCAGTTTTAGCTTTATCTAAAAATTTAGGATTTTCAAAACGAAGTCCCCATCTTTCTTTTATGGATTTATAACTCCTTGGTTTGTACATAAATATTGTTTGATCAGATTGATCCCTACGATATAATTTTCCTTCCAACTCAGATATTTTATCCGAAAAACTGTCTTTTAAAGTAGTCATTTCAGTCAAAGACTAAAGATAAGTCTTATTTGAATTTTCCAAATCATACAATTTCTTTTGAAAGATGTCTTTTGTATTTTCCAATTTTGATTTTTCATCTTTCAAAGAAATTTTCAGTTTGTCAATCAAATCTGACTTTTAAGAATTTAAATTCTTTTCAGATATTAACAGAGAGTGTAAATCATGAATGGCAGTAATAAAGATATTCATCTAAGAAAATATGAATTTATAGTCAAATTCAGAAGGTACCTCATCAGCATCGGTTGAGGAGTCGTCATCTACGTCAGATTGATCATCTTCAACAAAGCATAAAGTAGCAGTTTCAACTTTGTCAGCTTCATCGTCGGAGTGATCCAACCAGTACTCCTCTTCAGCAAGAAGAGCAGTTCCATTCTCTCTCTTTTCAGCCAGTTTCAGTTTCTTCCGGTAATATGCTGAGTCCCTAACCTTCTTCACTCTACACTCCTTAGAGATGTGACCCGTATTTCCACAGTTATAGCAGGCAATAGTCTGTGGCTCGGGCACTTTGACTCTTGAACCGGAAGTGAAACGAGGATTGTTGGAACTCGAAAGTGGTTGGAACATTTTCTGGTAGTGCTGAGAGAGAAGAATCATAGCTTTCTCGAGAGACTCGCCATTGTCATCAGTTGACCCGTCGTAAGCATTATCAGACAATGCTTGTTCTATTAATTATTTTGTGATGAGAGCAATCGGGTCTACTGATTTATTGCTCTTCTTCTCTAGTTTGGCCTTCTTCTCTATGACTAAGCTCTCATCAGTCATCAGAATCTCATATAATTCCTGAATCTGCATAATAGAAATCCGAACATCGTTCCTCAGTCTGTGACAAGATTTGTTCCATTCAGGCAGAAGAGCATTGAGGAATTTTAGATTCGTCTCAAGCTCTGTCTTGTTCACATTTATCTTTCGCAGATTATTCAGCACTGTACAAAATTTGTCAAAAACATTCTTTAGAGACTCAGATTCTTTGGCTTTAAACTCCTCAAAATTGTTCATATAACATGTATGGCGGAGTTGAATTGCGACTGATGAACCAAGCATGATCTTTTCCAATTGTGCCCACAACATATTTGGATAATCCTTGCAATGATCAACCCGGTTGTAGACAGAGTTTGGTAAAGCTAGCATCAGATTAGCTTTTAATTTTTTATCAGCTTTCATTCGCAAAGCATCTTCAGTTGTTGCAGGAGTCTCTTTATTAGGCTTTATGAAAGGTCCTTCAGTTAGAGATTTCATCATGTTATCTTCATTAGCTTGGCGCTCGATGAAGTTCAGGAACCTATCTTGCCATTGAGTGAATTCATTTTCGTCAACTAGAACTGGAGGACGAGTTTCTGTGCGTAATTGCATCATCAGATCACTCTTGTAAAACTGAGCTTGGAAAGCAAACTTCGCAGAATCCATATTTCAGAAACTCATAAAAAATCTAAGTGTTCACAGTAGAGCTGGCGCAAACTGAAGTTTGCGTGAGAGGCAAGTAACGCGAACTGAGATTCTCGCGAGCAGTATGAGACGCAAACGAGACTTTGCATGAGAGGCTGAAGATGCAAACTAAGCTTTGCGCGAAGCGAAGAATACGCAAAACGAACTTTGCGTGATATGGAGAAGACGCAAACTGTAGTTCTCGTAAACAGAAGGAGACTCAAAGTAACTTTGCGTGAGTAGCGGGAGACGCAAACTAGGATTTGCGTTAAGAGTTGATGGAGCAAAGACGATGTCGATTTGCGTGAGCTGACACTGACGAAAACTTGACTTTGCGTGATACAGTTTGCATGAGTGACGAGAACCACTCTTTGCGTGAGAGGTGAGATGCGAGAACTGATCTTTTCTCGAGCTGAAGGAGACGCAAAGCTGACTTTGCGTGGAAAAGAGGTGGCGCAAGATGAACTTTTCGCGAGCTACCTGCACTTAGTCAAAATTAAGTGAAATGTTAGATATTTGAATCTAGTGCAAAATTGATGAACTAGCGCAAAAGAAATATGAACTCGCGCAAAATTGAGATCTGGCGCAAACCGATATGATTTTTAAAAAGCCTTCTAAATTTGATTACAAATACAAAATTGAAGCAATTTTCTCATACATACTTGATCGAAATCAAGTTTCTAACACAAATCAATCACAAAGTTTCGATCATAACCGCAGAAACAAGATTTTTGAAATTGAACAGTGCAGTTCGTTCAAACGTTCTAAACACGATGAAATTCAAAATTGATGATTAAACTCTGATTTTTATGCAAATTGATGTGAATCAAAATTGTTTATCTATGAAAACCGAATCCAATTGAATCAAAATACAATGAAAACCTTCACAAAACATTCCAAATTTGATGAAAAAAACCAGAAAACGAGATTTTATTGAAAACTTCAAGAAAATCAATCAAATTTTCGATTTAATTCCAAATTCAGTAATCAAAACATGAAAACCTCTCACAATCTCTCAGATTAGATTGGCTCCGATACCAATTGATAGACCAAGATCATCCAATCTAGAGAAAGAAAGTAGAGAGAGAGAGAGAGTAAGCACAAAGATAGAATCGATATTGATAGAGCGTGAATTCTTACAAACAACCAAGACCAAAGGGACTTAAATACCCTTGGTCAATACTACACAGATAAGCAATCCTATATTTGACCAAGCCTATAAATACAATAATTACTATAAAATCAGACCTAACAACGTCGATAGATCGTCCAACGCCCAGGGGGCAAGATGGTGTACTCCATACGATGTGACCTCAAAGCTACAAACAATGAAGCTAAGTACGAAGCTTTGATTGCAAGAATGAATATGGCTCACGACCTGGGGGCAACAAAACTTCACGTCAAAAGTGATTCCCTTCTGGTCGTAAATCAAATGAATGGGGAGTTCGCAGCTAAAGACTCTAAAATGATGGATTACCTCAAAATAGCCAAAGCCAAGTTTGAAGAATTTCAAGACATCTCTATTACACAGATCTCGAGGGATCAAAATACCCAGGCTGACGCATTGGCTAACCTCGAGTCGGTACTTAGCGAATCGTCATTCGACGTCGTACCAATAATTCACCTGGCGACGTTGTCCATTAAAAGTAAAGACCACATCCATACGGTGGAAAAGGAAGATGATTGGTCGAGCGACATTAAAAATTTTCTGATGAACGACCAACTTCCCGAAGACAAAGCGGAAGCCCAAAAAATCCGTTTTAAAGCATCCAAATACACTTTGATCGGAGGACAACTCTATCGACGCTCGTCGATAGGACTAAATCTTCGATGCATCATCAATAAAAATCAAGTCGAAAGCATTTTACAAGAAATGCACGATGGGGAATGTGGCAATTACTCAGGTGGTCGCAGCCTGGCAAATAGAATCTCTCGATAGGGGTACTATTGGCCAACCATACGCCAAGACGCTATAAGGTACGTTCAAAGTTGCGACGCATGTCAGCGACACTCAGGTATGCCTCACAAACCTTCTGAGCCTTTACACTCGACTTTAACTTCATGGCCCTTCATGCGGTGGGGAGTGAATATTGTCGACAAATTACCTCCGGCCCCCGGGCAAAAGGTATTCCTACTAGTCCTTACGGATTACTTTTCCAAATGGATAGAAGCTGCTGCCTTCTCCTAAATTCGGGACAGGGAGATCATCTCCTTTATCCAGACTACTATTATTTGCAGGTTCGGAATCCCATCCGAAATCGTATGTGACAACGGATCGCAATTCATAAGCGATAGAACTCAACAGTTCTGTGAGGATCGTAACATCAAACTTACGACCTCGACACCTCGCTACCCTCAATCGAATGGACTAGCCGAATCAAGCAACAAGACGATTGTCAACTCTATCAAAAAGAGACTCAAAGCAGCTAAAGGCAAGTGGGTCGAAGAACTTCCGACAGTTCTTTGGGCCAATCGTATGATGCCTCGTATGTCCACAGGACAAACCCCCTTCTCTCTAGTCTATGGTTGCGAAGCAGTCTTTCCGGTCGAGACTCAACTTCCGACCTCATGACATACATCGGTCGAACACAACTTAGTGGACCTGAGTTATGACCTCGACGCCCTGGAGGAACTAAAGGAGTCTGCGTTAATCAGAATGGCGTCTCAGAGACAAGCGGTCGAACGACATTTCAATAAGAATGTCAAGACTAAAATTTTTCAAGCAGACGACTACATCCTACGATGAGTGCTCAAGAACACTCAAAAACAAACGTAGGTAAACTTTCCACCAGATGGGAAGGTCCATATCATATAACTAAAATCATGGGCAAATGCGCCTATCGACTACAAACCCTCGACGGTCAGAACATCCCACGAAGTTGGAATGCGATACATTTAAAGAAATACTTCTTTTAAACTCATATTTTTTTCCTTACAGTTGTCATTCATAACAATTACTGACTTAAGCATCGGAGAGTCGTTGGCCTAGCCGACGACCCCCTCTAATATTGTTTCGTTACAGGATTAGTCGATTGACTAACTATGCTTACGGTTAAACGATCATCTCATGATTGGGTCGTACGATCTAACAACCTAACGTCAAAACCTTGCTTCAATCGCAAGTTCCTTACTCTGTGTCTGAGTTTAAAACCTCCTATTGACATGTGATTGCAAGGTTCTTTGCGTCCTAAGGTTTGGTCCAATCATAGGATAAATCTTACTAGTCTCCGTCGTGAACGCTTTCATGTAACAAGTACATAACTTGCCCAATCGCAAGCTCTAATCGATCAACATGTTTGTTATTTGGGCCAGTCGCAAGTTCTTTTTGAATTATTTGCTTGCCCAGTTGCCAATTCATTAATTTTCGCTTGATCATGCTTGATGTCGTGAGTTACTTAGAGAAATTTCTATTAATTCCAATTATCTCTCAATGGTTGTCGTGAATTACTTATGCAAACCTTTGTTTGGATTGATTGTTACGACAATTGAGGTTGCGAAAATTCAGTTTGTTCAAAAGTCCTTATATTAATAATCGAGGGATTACAATGCAAGGTACGACCACCAATGGTCGCCCAATTGAAAGAAAAACAAAAAATAATAAAACCTAAACTAAGGAGTCTGCTCCTGCTCCTGCTCCTGTTGGGTCGCGACCCTGGCGTCTCCATCTTGAGAGGCTTTCTCTCCCAACTCGAGCTCCCGTTCATCCTCAGAGTCAAGATCTTTCACGATTCCGACGGACTCCACGACGAAGGCCAACTCGCCTTCTTCTGTCGCCAAGGGATTTTCTCCCCTCAGGTGGCGTCTTATCAAGGCCGCGCACTCCTTGAATCTAGTGAACGCCTCGATGGACGCCACTCTTTCGTCAAGGGCCGCAACCTGCTCTTGGGCCACGTCCCATTCCGACCTAAAGGTCTCTCTTTCTTTTGCATTCACAGCCGAAACCACCTTGGTCGTATCCAACTCTGCCTTAGTCGTAGAGGCTTAGCGAAAGCTTCATTCAGGCGTCCTTGAAGCTCCGTCTTCTCGCGTTCCACGAATACCATCCTGCTAAGGGCGTTGTGAAGACGAGCGGAGGACTCTTCCCTTTTTGCCTCCGTCTCCCTGGCTATAGCAAAGGTCCTTTTCTCTCGATCCAAGGCCCTAGGGACCAGTTTTTTCACGTCGATGAGACTTGAGTTAAGGGCCAAGGATGCCTGGAACGCCTACAAAAGCACACGATAAATAATGGTTATATCGAACGATCGAAAATAAAGTAAAATAGAAAGAAACTGAAGATTTCTTACTAAGAAGGAGAGCCCAGTGACACTGGCCTCCATGTCCTCAATCGTGAGACCCCTGAAGCGGTAGGTAAAAGTTGTTCAGATGTGGGAACAACTCCTTCCTACCCAAGCAGTCAGATGATATAAAGTCGGCCAACAACTAGAAGTTTACCGACATCATATTCAGATCCTCATCAATCTGAGGACCCTTCCTCTTGTCTTTTGACAAAGGGGTCTCCACCCCCGACGGTGGAGCCGAAGAAACCGGTGTGGTTTCCACGACCGGTGGTGGCATCACCTTCTCTGTAACGACGAACTTAGGATCATCTCCCTTCGAAGACGGTTCCCTCATAACCGTCTTAGTCTTCTTAACCCCCGACCCAGATGTTAGAGGGGACTTTCTCTTCATCAATCAACCCTGTCGGGCGAGTTGGGCCAACACCCCTCTCCTCGAAGAACCAGTCACCGGTTTTGTTGGAGTCAAACCTCCTGCATAAAAGGAATATCAAGTGACGTCTCACGACTAGACCTTATATCATCCTTGGACTAGTAAGTAACGTCTCGTAAGATTAGATCTTACAAGATCTTACGATCCATAGGTAACATCCTACGACTAATCCCTACGTGATCCTATGACCATTGGGTGACGTCTTATGACTAGACCCCACAAAATCTTGCGACCAGTGGATAACGTCATACGACGAAATCCTACAAGGTCTTACAAAAAATGGGTAACGTCTTAGGACTGAAAAACCTACCTAGCCTTGCGACGAGAAAGCAACTAATTCTTATGACTAAAAGAAAAGTGGTCAAGTTCTACACTTACCTGTCACCTGCTCTATTACGACCTCTTCGTCGTACTCTTCTTCATCCTCCTTCGCAGCATTGGTGGAGGCTTCGACGATAGTCACCTTGTCATCCTCATCCTCGTCCACTGGCGACCGAGTGAAGAAGGATCGATCCTTGATGCTATACTCGAGGAATCTCTAGACCTTCACGGCCGAGTCTGAGAAAGGAGCGACTTACGACCTCTTCGTCGTACTCTTATTCATTGTCCTTCGCAGCATTAGCGGAGGCTTCGACGATAGTCACCTTCTCATCCTCATCCTCGTCCACTGGCGACCGAGTGAAGAAGGATCGATCCTTAATGCTGTACTCGAGGAATCTCTAGACCTTCGCGGCCGAGTCTGAGAAAGCAACGACTCTAGAGAAATTGATCGCTGAAAAAACAAGGGATCGTTAGACATGTAAAAAATACTGACGATCAAAGCGAAAGATAAAAAGAAGACTCTGAGTCTTATCCATGGTATTCCACCCCGTGGTGAGCCATTGAACGTCGTCACTAACTGACGACACGTGAGCAAAGACATATCGCGTCTTCCACATACGGTCATTTACTGCGGTTGCCTGGACCAAGGTACGATTTCCTCTATACATTGAGAATAGAGTGTACCTAGGGTTCGTCTCCATCTTGACCGTGTAGGACAGCAAGCGGTCATTAACAGAGAAGGGCGATGCCTATTCAGCTATCAATCCTTCAATCACTTGACGAGGCATCATTTGCCCTGACGATAGACCGAAGGTCGTAAAAAATGACATCGACAACAAAGATAAGGGACAGAGAAACCCTATCTTGAATGGATATTCATAGAAAAGGAAATATCCTTTAGGGCATTGCTCCGACCTCAGTTGATCCGGAGCACTCAGCCTCACGTCGGCTGGAATCTTGGCCAGAAGCCGGAATTCCTTCATCTCCTCCTCCCCTTTCACAGTACTAGGAGGGTCGAGAGCCATTGAAAAATTACGGACGAAGGCTAATATAACGGTTATGGCAAAGGTTCGAGAGAATATTTTCCTAAAAACCACAATCGCATGAAAAGGAAAAGATTTGGTCGGTTCATGCTATTTATACGGGATACGTATGCTTTAGAAGAAGCTTGTACAGTATGGGAAGGGGTTTTGATTGATAAAAAAGTGGCAGGTTGGTTCGATGGATGATCAACACCTGTCATCGACCCCTCGCCTTCCCCTACGGATGGACGACAGGTGTCCTACACCTAACACCATGTGTGCCCCACGTCGCCATGACGTCATGGCCGTTATATGACTGCACACTTCCCACGAAAATCGTTTCGGTTTTCGAGGAACAGCTTCAGTTCCATTAGTCAAGACGTGTCGAATCCAGTTACTAAAATTCGAAAATTCGACTTGCCGCCTAAATTTCAAATTTTGTGGGCAAACTGTTTGGGTAAAATTTCACATGTCACGACCGATGCAAGAAACCAAACGTTTCCAATCTTAAGACCACTCTTGTATTAAGATATGGTCCTGAAGACCACATACATCGACGACCCTGGTCGTCACTTATTACAATGTTCGTAAGCTTCCTTACGACCACAATCGAGAAATCACTCTACAGTCGAATGCCCTATGATCTTAGTAACGTAACTTACAATCGTGACTCATTTATTATCAACGACCATTCTATTTTATGACTTATCATTGCAGGTTAAATGTTCATTTATGAACAAAGGGTCATAACAGAGAAACGACATCAACATCAATCATTATCCAGACCGTTGGAACATTCAATGTGCATTTATAGCGACCAAAGCTATATATTCAAGCTAAAAGTCACATTCACGGCAATCTGGAATGACCGGAGCTCACCTGAAACACTCAATGCTCAAGAAAACTCAACTTACTTTCTCTCAAGCAAGAACTCTCAATGAAGTGCTCCACTTCACAACCGATTACATAATCTTACGACGTGTTTGTATTTTATTTGTAATATTGTCATTTGTACTCTCGATCACTGAATCTAAAGGACGACGTCCCTGATTGACGTCCATAGGGCACTTGACGATCTCTACTAATCGTCCGTGGTTTTTACCCTCAACGGGGTTTTCCGCGTCACCAAATTCCTTGTGTCTTGATCTTATTTATTTTGGTCGTACGATTTGTCGCTTGATCCTAACTTTAGTTGTTAAAGGCTCCACACCGACCTTAAACCATCTTTAGGACGATTTTTGGAATTAAAAATCATAATCCTAAACCAACTATAAAACTTAATTAGATAAAGGTAAATAAATAAATAACTAAAACTAAATAATTACTGTTTGGGAAAAATTTCATAAGTCACGACCGACGCAAAAAAACCAAACGTCTCCAATCTTAAGACAACTTTTGTATTAAGATAAGGTCCTAAAGACCACATACATCGATGACTCCGATCGTCACTTATGACGATGGTCGTAAGTTTCTTGCGACCACGACCGTGGAATCTCTCGACGACTTAATATCTTACATCCTCTATAACGTAAGTAACAATTATATACCATTTATTATCAACGACCGTTTTCTTTTCTGACTTTTAATTGAAGGTTTAAAGCACATCTATGAACAACGGTCATTAAGGGACGATCTCCATCAAAGTACTTCAATGTACGGGCCGTTGGCTCATTAAATGCTCATTTATGACGACCCAAGCTATATATACAAGCTCGAAGACATATTAAACTCAATTTGGACAATCTGAACACACCTAACATACATCACTCAAGCATACTCAAGCTATTTTTTCTCTAGCAAGAACTCTCAACGAAGTGCTACACTTCACGATACACTCGATAATCTTACGACTTGTGTATTTTTTATTTTAATATTGTTAATAGTACTGTTTATCTCTCCTTCTAAAGGACGAGGTCACTGTTTGACATCCATAGTGTGTTGTTCTAGATTGAAGCACACACACACAAATATATTCAGAGTATTAACAAATATGAATCAAAGGAAAGAAAGATATTGATTGGGAAATATTGATGTCATAAATCTCACAAGAGAGGTTGCTTCAAAGATTGAATAGGATGATAAAGAAAGCTACTACAAGGTTAACCTAAAAAGGAAAAACAAGGGACTATATATAGGGTCAAACAACTTGACACCTACACAAGTCAAACTTAACACAAAACATAATAAAAGATAACTAGGGACTAAATATTACAACTTGATTAAACTATGATCTAATAATCTCCCCCTTTTAATCAAAGTTGTAATCATCAACGGTCCCATCAGCTGAAACTGGTTTTTCTCATCCCCAAGAAGCTTTCAAACCTTCGGATGCATTATCTGAATCTGATCCTTTCTTTGATAGCTTGTATCATCTTCTTCATTGCAAGCCTGTCAGATTTTGGCATATGATCACCTATTTCTAGTCTTTTCAACTCAGAGTGTTTATGCCGATATTCAAGCTCTTTCAGCACCATTTTCAAAGTTCCATCATAGAACTTGGCAACCTCACTGGCTCGCATGAATTACTTCTTGTGGCTATTAGTATTGACATAGATAACACCGAGCTCAGGAGTTACGACAGGCTTGAAGAAGTCCAAGTCTCTCATCAAATAGTGATTGAAGTTGGGGCAGTCAGGTTTATGCTGTTCTGATTAGTCTCCGATCCCAACTAGAAATCAAGAATGTAGGCGTTGTTGACCTGACACCTCATAAATCGCTTCACAGCTTCACGAGCAAACACTACAGCTGTCGGTCAAACTGTTCTGCTTCTGAATTCATGGTAAATAAACTCCAGGTCAGCTACGTTCAAGTTTTCAAAATCTGCTTCACTAAAGGTAGATTTCTTTAGATCTCTTCTTTGAACGTTAAACTCTGGATACCAGATCGCAAAGTAGCTGTTCATTCTGACTTCCTTGATTTGAAGGATTTATTCTCTGTGAGTGTAGCCTTTAGTTCTGGAGAAGTTCTCATTGAACTTCAGATAGTTTCTCTGATAATCAAGAGGTCGGTCAATTATGCCATACAACTTGCAAGCATCAATCACTTCCTGTTCTTTCACAAAAATTCTGATGGATTCCTCAAGAAATGGAACCCTGAGAGACTTTCAGATCAGTCGAATAAGCTCTAGAGATGTACCCGGTTCGTCGTAACCTGTGAAAGGTGTAGATCCAACTCTGACTGGAACAGAGGGGCCTTCATCTGTATCATGATGTCTCTTCGCAAGAGATTCTGCTTCCATGAGAGTAACGAATACAAGCTTGGGTCGTTCAGCACCGCTCAGAATTCTTGGACTGTCTGGGTTTCTGATGTAGGGTAAGGCTTCAGCTTCGGTTCTTTCTCTTTCAACTCTTTCTTTTTTTTCTATCTCTTTAGCTTCCCTTTTTCTTCTTCTTTCTTCTTTGTTCTTTCTTCTTTCTCCATTCTTCTCCTTTCTTTTCTTAGAAATTTTCTCAGCTTCTCCATATCAATTACAATTGAAGCAGTAGGATCTGAGACATTTGATTTCAAAATTCTTTCAACTGATTTGTGCAAAGGTAAAGCAACATTTTGAGTAGAGGGAATCGAGTCTTCACTAGCTGATGGAAAAACACAGTTTCTGTCTGGTGAAACTATCGGAATCGCAGTTGGAATGTAGGTCTCATCTAGTTAAGCTGCCATATTTACTTGTTCAGCAGGTTGTGCTGGTTCAACTTCGTCATCTTCATCTTCTTGATCGTCCATTCTGAAGTCAGCAACAAAAATATCTTCAAATATGTTTTTATCTAGAACACTGTCGGGAACTTCTATTTCTGAGGCATTCCTGACAAACTCTTCAGCATTCATAGTGTTCTCTGGTTGAGTTCCATCTTGAAGGCCAAAATCTATTACTCTTTCTCCTTCCTCTTTCATCTTCCAAAAGAATTTATACTTGGCAACTGCTTGTTTGTCGGTATCTAAATCATTAATATCGATAATGTTGCAAGCTGAGATGCCTATTGCCTCCATAACCTCTTCACAAGTAGCAGTCTTAGGCTTTTCAATCCTTGACTCATCATTAGTAATGTATACAATTAAGATTCGTGATTCTCCTTCTTCTAACCTTTGACTAGTACCTACAACTTGAGTGTTAGAACTTTGTCTTCCGGGCACAGTACTTATAGGCACAACACTTTTAACCACTACTAACTCTCTTCCTCCAGCAGACTGTTCTTCCCTGGTCTCCCCCTCATGACCATGATCAGAATCATGGTCATGCGTTGTAGATTGAACAGCTGCTTGAGTCTGGCAAGACAACTGAAAAGCTTGATTGAGCAGATTATAAGCCTTCAATACATCTGCCTCTGATGGTTGTTGCTGTTGTTGTTGTTGATGATGGTGAGAATGCAGAAGAGTGAAGAGATCTGCATCCTGCTGGTTGTCAGGAGCTTGTAACAGATATTTGGCTAGAAGCAATGATTTGAGCTCGTCTATGGATAAACGAGAAGGATTAGGAGTGATTGGTGGTGGAGTTGGTAGTACTAGTTCTCTCCGTTCTGGCTCAAGTTCAGTAACTTGCTTCCCCTTTAATAATCTCTTGATGTCTCCCAGTTCTTTCTCAATTCGATCAAACTTCTCCGACCACCTGTTTTCAACAGCCTTGAGGGCGCCGTTGAGGTATTACCGTGACACAAAGTCAGGTGAACTAACACCGGGATCACGTAGATTACCCATTTGCACCACAACAGATGAATCTACCGTGTGACCTGTGCTTATAGCTGGCATGGTGGTAGCTATGACAGGATTTCCATATGGTCCTCGTAGTCCGGATTGCGGATCTACTCTTGATGTTCCGGTCAGGTCACCAAGACGACTGAGATCTAGACCTGCAAAAAGTGTCCTATCAACAAACATTGGTTGACTAACAATAGGCTCTAGGACTTGTGCACTGATGGGAACTGAGATCTGGGACAACTGATCTCTAGTTTCAATATCAGATGTCTCCAAGTGAGACATTGATAGATTGTGTGCTTGATCCTCGTGTGAAAATGAAACTAATTCCTTTTGAGAGGAATCAAAGTGGGTGGCTAGGGTGTGCACATGCATGAGTGATCTGCTCATGTCTACATCTTCAGGCAACACATGCACTGAAGTGTGAGATTTGGTTGATCTTCTGGTGTAGTGGGTTGGTGTTCTCTCTCTCTCTTCTTGTTCTTTTCTTCCCTGTTCTCTCATACCTTCACTGACATTTTCAACTAAATCTCCCTCTAATCTCCTTATTTCTCCACTAGCACTAACAGTAGGTGCAACCATAGTTGTAACAGTAAGCTATGGAGCACTGGTAACCACATATATACCAAAGAAATCACCATCATCAGCATCATCATCATCATCATTTCCATCATTT
This sequence comes from Arctium minus, assembly GCA_954870635.1. Classification (NCBI taxonomy): domain Eukaryota; kingdom Viridiplantae; phylum Streptophyta; class Magnoliopsida; order Asterales; family Asteraceae; genus Arctium; species Arctium minus. The sequence goes on along the minus strand of OX941080.1, from coordinate 102,413,558 downwards.
TCTTCTCTGCTCGCAGTGTTTCTCTTTTCAGAATCCGAACTCCCACTGCCCAAGTCAACATTTGCTGTTACTCTGTCAGGTGAACTGGCATCAGAATGTGCTTCTTCCGCAATATGTTCTTCTGCCTCTTGCTCCTCTACAGTATGTTGTTATAGTTGATCTGAGGCATTTTCAGAGCCTAGACCTTCACTGACCGCAGGTGTCATGTAAGGTGGGGTAAGAACCCATGACCCTGAAGTCTCTAGTCGTAGTCTCCGACCCCCACCGGTTCCCCTCTCAGGATTTTTCCTCTTCACTCCCCGTACCCGGACTCCTTGAGTCACAGGCACCTCTCTCCTAGGGGATAAACCTTGGGTAGGTACATGCGGTTCTGGCTGGGCCATAGATTCTCTATAATCTACAAGACACTCGGCCTCTGGATCAACATAACTAAGTAGAGCTTCGGGGATTGGCATGGAATAGGCAAATTGTTTCTTCTGTCTTACTAAGAACTTCATCTCATTCACTTCAGCCACATCATGAGAGCTTCGTCTTGGAATCTGTCTGTTCCCCCTTAAGACACTTCTGACTAAGAGTGTCATGAACCTCTGATAGGGTAGGTAGTTAGGGAATTTGAAAATGTTAGACTGAAATTTTATTCAAGATTAAATGAGGGTCATTATTGTATTTGTTGTAAGTGTGAGTGTGTGTCTTGTAAATGAGCTTAGAAGGTTTGACCTTGCTTGGTCATGTTGACCTATATATAAGCAAGTCATTGTAGTGGTTGAAAGTAGGTAGACGTAGTGGTTGAATAGAGAACACATAGTTGCACACCTTGAGAACACACACAAACACTCTGTCTTGAAAGGTTATCACAAATAGGTATATGACTTGATGTAATCTGTGTGATTAAATAAAGAAAAGTGTTTTGTGTAAATCTATATGTGTTTATGCTAGTAATTCTTGGGCTACAATTGGTATCAGAGCCAAATCCATTTCAAAATCAAGAAATTTTTGAGTCGACACTGTTCATCGTAACTGTTCATCAAAGTCCGATTCGATTTTGAATTTTAGTGAAAATTTTGAGTTGTAATTGATCAGGTTATGATCATATAGTGAAATCGATCGAATTTGTATCATTTATTTCTTGAATTGCATTTGAATTGATCATCGATTTTGAAGTTTTGTTGTTTTTCAATTTCACGAGTTCATCGCACTGTTATTGAATCAAATTGTCAATTTGTGTGTTTTTAATCGAAATTTCTTGTCAGAATTAGATTCTAGATGTGTAAGTGAGTGAATTGTCAAGTTTTCAGGTTGACATTCGAGGTCTAAAGTGTTTTTCGGTGCGAATTTGTTCGAGTTTAGAGGTTTGCGTGAGATCCAAAGTTTGCGCTAGTTCCTCATAAGTTTGCGCGAGTTCATCTCGGTTTGCGCTAGTTCATCAAAAGATTCATCAAGTGGTTCTTCTGAACTTTGCGTCTACATCTAAAACGAAAATGTGAACTTTGCGTATTCAACCAGAAACACAAAGTGTACTTTGCGTCAACAATGTTTATAGTAAAATTAATGTTTGCGTTATCAGTAGTTAACGAGAAGTTGGTGTTTGCGTAATACACTTCTCACGCAAAGTTAGCTTTGCGTCAGTAACATATAGCGCAAAGTCAGGTTTGCGTCACACACTGGTCACGCGAAGTCAGGTTTGCGCCATGCCCTTCTAACGAGAAGTGTAGTTTGCGCCATAAACCCATAACGCAAATCACGTTTGCGCTACAGCCTGTTCACGCAATCTTCAATTTTGCGCTAGATACAGTGTTATTCTTAATTTTTTTTTATTTCGAAAGTTTTCTTGATTTGTTGGATTTAAAGATCTTTACTAGCTAATATTTTTCATCGTGTGTAGGTTTATACATCTTCTCATCATGTCGAATGATTTACTCTCTATGGGATCTCATCTAAAGCCTCCAGTCTTGTCTATCGGAGAATACTCTCAATCTTTAAAAGCTCAGGTCCAATTCATGAAAGAAGAGTTCGAAAATTTGAAAGTCAAACTTAGTCATGAAAGACAAACAATGTTGAATTTTCGCGATGAAAATGCAATGTTGAATTTTCGCGATGAAAATGCAATGTTGAATTTTCGCGATGAAAATGCAATGTTGAAAGATGTTGTTAAGGAGAAAGAATCTGAGAAAGAGATTTTGAAAAAGGACAAAGATGTTTTAAAATCAAAAATATCTGAGCTTGAAAGAGATCTTGTAAATTTAAACGCTGAAAAAGGTGAAATTAATATCAAGTTTGAAGCATGTTTTCAAGAAAGAAACGAGGCATATTGTAAAATCAAGCAACTGGAGGATTTAAATCTGAAACGAGGACAGACTGAGCAAACATTAAATCTTTTAACAAACAGACTCCAAGATGTACGATTTTATGATGTCAAAAAAGGTTTAGGTTTTGAAGCAAATAATGTTTTGAAAAGAGCACCAGAAAATTCGTATAATTTTGATAAGATGGGCTCTACTCCTACATAACCTGATATACGTGATACTTTTGTTACTTTTCTTAAAGGTAAAGTTGTGAATGATGATGACACTTCATCTTGTGCTGATGCAATTTCAAATTTTAAATCTGTTGGTTTCACTTATAAAGATTTGAACGAAATTTACAAAACAAGAATGCCAGAATTTAGTGAATTTTCATCACTATTTTCTCCTTGTTTATCAACAGAGTCAGCCAAGGTTGAAGCAAATTGTTCTGAATCTCAGTGTCAGTATGATGAATCTGATTCAGAAACTAATGTTGAGAATCAAATTCCTTTATCTGATTCATTCACTTCTAATTCCTCAAAAGAATCAAAAGCTGAAAATATCATGAATCAAAACCTCAATTCTGATTTTTCAAAAATTATGACTGATGAGATCTTTACAGAAATGATGAATGCTTCAGATCCTGTACCTATAATAGAAAAGATGGAATCAAACCCTGAGGTGAATCAAGCATCTATCTTTGAGAAACAAATCACAGATCTTCAAAAGATGATTGAAGAGTTAGAAGATGAGAACATTGATCTCAGATTAAAACTTGACAAGTCTTCTGAAGAAAACAAAGAACTTTCTAAAGAATTAAATGCTTTGAAAGATGATTTGTTTAAACAAAAGCTGAAAGATAAAAAGATGTTTGAGTCTTCAAACTGGAATGTTCATTCTAATCCAGAGTTTGAGACTATTAAATCTAAAACTTCAGTTGTTTATACTACTACTCTAGAATATCCTCCGAGTATTTTTGAAAAGGGAGAAGCTTTTTGTACTTCAAAGCCAAAATCATCTTCTAAAAAGAAAGCGAACAAGATTCTGTTTCCTGTTTCAGATATAAAAAGGCAGAATGATAAAGGAGAATGGATGAAGAATGTGAAGGAAAATAAAGTTGCTAAAAATAAATGTAGTATCAGTGATAGTGATAGTTTGATTTGTAAAAATTCAAACGTTTCCAAATGTCAAAGTTGTATGAATGCTTGTACTTCATTGGATAAATCTAAGCTTTTGACATTTGCACGTAAGAATTTTATCTGCAAACACTGTCATGATAATGCATTTACGATTTCTTCCATTCATTCTACATCTAAAGTTGCCAAACAAACATCTCGTGTCAAATCAGTTTCCAGATCCTTAACGCATCAGGCTAAAATTTTTCATGCTAAGTTTGATCATTTTTCTAAAAAGAAAAGATTTCACCAGCTTAATGTGAAAATGACATGGAAATGGGTACCTAAGCCTCGCTATGAGTGGCGATTTAAGGCTAAGATAAATGCTGTTGATAAATTGCAAAAAGCTAACAAGGAAGGACCCATCTGGATATGGGTACCTAAGCAGAAATAATTTGCTTATTTTGCAGGCCTTACATACATGGTATATAGATTCAGGATGCTCGCGCCATATGACAGGATGTAAGCATCTACTTCACAGTTATGTTGAGGAACCTGCCGGTATTGTATGATTAAACGCCAATTCATGATTCTAGGGGGAGTTTTCTAGTCTTATGCTTTATTTGAAGATATCTTGGATATTTCATCAAATGCTGACTGACTAAAGCGGAATCATTTTTATAATGATTACCAAAATCTTTATTTTGCAGGAAATTTTATGTGACAATGGCTTTTGGACAATTCAGTTCAAAACCCGTATTCAAATGTTTTCTTCTGAAGGATGCTTTCATGATTACATCTTTTCAGGAAGTTTTTCGTTTGAAAGGGAGTTTAGAAATTATATTGTTATATTTTTTTCTGATAAGTTGACTGTTTCAGATATCCAGGGGGAGGATATCTATTGTTTGACAAGGATGCTTTAACTGCTATATTCATTCCAAGGGGAGTTAAGGATTATGCAATACAGGTATAAATTTCTAATCCTTATACTTTAGCACTTTTGAAAGAAGAACAATCATTTCTTTGGTTATGCAATTGGTTCACATTTCTTTGGTGACCATCATTGAAATAGGCAAATAGCCCATGCCATCTCTTGCATACAACCTCACCATCTACTCATTCTTTTCTTAAAAAGAGAATGTTTCACATTTTCTGGGGAAGCAACACATAATCTATTGGTTCTTCACTTGGAAGATACTGGTATTGAAAAAGAAGGAAAGTTGCCCCACCTTCGACCCTTTCTCATGCACATTGAGTCCATGTACAATCATTGTTGTCTCAGTGATTTACATACTTCGTGCCTTATGAAACACAATCATTGTGCTAATTCTTTCAAACACAAGCACGAGCACACAGAGAATTTGTTTTTCTGTCAGAACATTCATAGAATTACCTTGTGTTTTTCAATGATTGAATGGAAGTCCTGGGGAGTCAACATTAAACCAGCTCCTTACATTGTACATTTGTTGTACACAGTAACTTCGTGTTACTGACAAACATTTCTAACTGTTTCATTTGTTAATTAAGGGTTACAACTCATATTCGTTTCAATTTGAGAAGATTCAGATGAATACATTCGTGAATCAAAGGCCAATCCAAATCAGATGTCAGATTGTCTATTTCTTCACAAAGCGGGAGATTGTTCTCTGTTAGTGCATTAATTGTATACAAGATTTAATTGGGAAAGCCTTGTAAAAAGTCTTGTATTTGAATAGTCAAAGGAAGTATTTGAAAGTCAAATAGTGAGAAGTCAACATTAGTTTTAGAGGGTGCTTAAGTATTAGAGGTGTTGAAGTACTTGAGAGTTTGAATGGATCCTTATTCAAGTTACTTGAGAGCTTAGTTGGATTACTTGAGTGTTTCATAGTGGGTATAAATAGTTTGTATTCTTTGTAATCATGTAACACTAAGAGCTTACATTGTAATATCAAGTTTTACTTTCTCTCTCTACTCTCTCTACAATAAACATTGTTACATCTTGATTGAGAGTGTTTGAATTGCTTGATTGATCTGGGAATACAATTTCATTCTCATATTATCATGAAGGGGAGATGAAAGCTCATGAAGACTGTACTAATTGGTTATATGGGGGAGATCATTCAACGACAGATCTGACCTTGAAATGTTTTAATGATTTTGATTCTTACAAATCATTAAAAAGGGGGAGATTAATCAAAGTTCAAGATCAGATTGAAGTATTAAAGATTTCAGGAGAGATAAATATTTTTCAGATGATCAAAGTCAAAGGTTAAAGAAAGCTTGTCAAAGAGATAGTGAAAGAAAGTCAGAGTTTGAAAGTAAAGGTGACTATTCAGAATATTCAAAAGTTAATTCAAAGGGAAAGACAAGTTTGAAGAATTGTCAAAGATTCTATAAAAGTGTAAAAAGACTTGAAGATGTCAATGTTAAGAAAGAGCAAAAGTTGAAAGCTGAAGACATTTCTGAAGAAAAGAAGACCTGAAGATTATTACCAATTTTTTTTTAATCTTAAATCGAAAGGGGGAGATTGTTAGACTGAAATTGTATTCAAGATTAAATGAGGGTCATTATTGTATTTGTTGTAAGTGTGAGTGTGTGTCTTGTAAATGAGCTTAGAAGGTTTGACCTTGCTTGGTCATGTTGACCTATATATAAGCAAGTCATTGTAGTGGTTGAAAGTAGGTCGACGTAGTGGTTGAATAGAGAACAGATAGTTGCAGACCTTGAGAACACACACAAACACTCTGTCTTGAATGGTTATCACAAATAGGTATATGACTTGATGTAATCTGTGTGATTAAATAAAGAAAAGTGTTTTGTGTAAATCTATATGTGTTTATGCTAGTAATTCTTGGGCTACAAAAAATATTCTTATTAGCAGAGATCTTCTCGAGCAGTTCAGTCCAGAAGACTATTGCATAGCCTATGTGCAGATCATGCACAACAGAATAGAATAGCTTCAGAATGTTGCTGCTTGCATTGTCAGTCCCATAAGTTTTAGCTGTTAAGCATCTGTTGATGACTGAGAATAATGCGTAGTAAAAAGGAGGCATGTTATTCTTTTTGAACTGACTGACTTTGGTGAGATTGCCAACATATCCCATATCTCTTATTCCGGCAAGAGTTGTTTCCTCTGTGGGTAGATCATCAAATCTAGTTCTGCCTTCCTTGGAGTTAGCTTCCGGCAGTTGGAGAGATCTTCTGAATAGTTCAAGATCTATGTTAGCGGAGAAGAGGTCAACTTTGACTTTGATGATTGGACATTTGATTTGTCCAACAGTGATGTGCGATACATGCATTGTCTTCCAGGCTTGTTGGACATAAATTTCTGGCACATCAGCACTTTCAGACAATGCTTTGCTGAGTGGGTGATTATGAAGAATTAGGTTCACCAAGGGATCAATGGTTGTTTGGAGTCTGAGGCATATATTTTGATGGCAGTATGAGCAACATGTCAGTGTTGACATTTGGAGGTGGAAGTTCAGGTCTTCTTTGAGATGGAATTGAGTGCTCCTGTTCAGCCTCTTGTATAGAGTTTTCATCCATCTGAACATTCGGTGTGTTGCTTGATGCCATTAGACCTGAATATAAGACAGATAGGTTTGGACAAGGTCCAAGAAGTCAGAAACACAAGTTGAAAAATTTGACAGTGAAAAACAAGTTTTTGAAAAGCACCAAGTATAGGAGTCGCAGGATAGAGGGTTGCGAAATCCTAGACTTAGTGTTCAGGATTCGCAAGAAGCCTTTCTGCGAATCCCACACTTGGACAGCTTGAGACATTTTTCAGAATTCGCACATAGAAGAACATGACAAATTGAGAACATTCAGGATTCGCAGAAATGGGGCTAACGAATCCTGGAGTTAGGGTTTTCAAAGAAGAAATCCAAACAAGGATTCGTGGACAACAAGATTCGTAAGACACTGAAAATTTCAAAACCTTAAGAAACTTATCAGATTACTTGACTTTTTCAAAATTTTCTCAAGAACACCAAGAACACTGTTTCATACCTAGATTTCAAAAATCATCAAAATCGATGTTTAGGTCAGAAATCATGTATCAAAGGAATCGATTCAGTGTATAGAACATGATTATGACCTTTAATTTGGTTTTTAAACTCAGATTGAACACCCATTTTGAAATCCGACTAAGAACAGTTCGATGGGTTTTTGAAGGATACCAATCGACAAAATCGATTTCTGAGACCAAAAGTCAGATTTTAGGTTTATTAAGTCATTAAATCGGCTTAAGAACAATATTCGAGGGTCTTGATATCACATCAACATCACGTTATACACGTTTGTTCCAAGATTTTGAAGAAATCTTCATGATTCGTTCGAAGTCCAAGAGTCCAAAATAGTTCAAATCTGACCCTAAATCTAATCCAAGTCGAGGAAACCTGCATTAAACACTCACAGTAGTAGAAACAATAGCAAAGATAAACAAGAGTTTAAATAACAAATAACCTTTGATGAGAAAACATGAAATCAGAGGGTTTAGAATGAGAGAACTCGTGAACAGAGGGTTTTTGAGAGGTTTAAGACTTTCGCGAAGTGTACTGAGAAATGATAATGAGAAAAACACTAAGTGTCATATATATAGTCAAAGATGACTTGGACACGTATCAAAAATGGACAGGTTCTCAACTTTCGCAAAAAGGAACTGAAGATGGTGTTGCTTGGAGAAGGATTCGCAAGCTATGTGTGTGGGGATTCGCAAAGAACTTGTTCACGAATCATGTGCTAGAAGGATAGAATTCGCAAGCAAGCTATCTGCGAGTTCTAGAGCTTTTTGCAAGGAATAAGGTTGCAAATCCTATAGAATTCGTAGATAATTCATCTGCGAAAGTTCAACATTCGTATCCCTTTAGTCTGCGAATTCTACAAGTTTCGCAAGTACTTACTTAGCGAAACCTGAAGCTTTCTTAGACTATCAGTCTGCGAATTTTAGACTTAGCACAATTTCGATACTTTCAAAAACATTCCAAAATGGGAAATTTGCTATTTTTGGGTGTTAGCTCCAAATCTTCTGTTTGTTTAAGTGTTGAAAATACCCAAGTCCTATTTCAGAGGACTTCCAAAGATAGACCTCAGAGGGAATGGACTTCAGAGGACGAAGACTTCAGAGGACAAACCTGCCTCTGAAGTACTCATCAGAGATTGCAACTTTCAGCATAAGACATCAGAGATGGCTTCATCAGAGGCTCTGAAGACAACGTCAGAGCTCTGAAGACATTCTCTCTGAAGATGGCGCTGAAGACTCCTGAAGTATCAGAACAGATAACCAATCACTTAGTGATAAGATTTACTTTATAGAGTAGGTTACTGTTCAAGCATGTCTTGAGCTTACCTATTAGGTAAGACACTGTTCAAGCATGCTTCTATTTGTCAGAATAGTACACTATTTACTTTATGGTCCTATAAATAGGACCATCACTCCTTTGACAAAAGTGTGCATTTTGATATCTTGTACAAGAAGAATCAATTGAATATATCTCACGAAGATCTTGTTCTTTCTACTTGCTTTATATATGAACTGTGATATTTGAATCTGCTTTTGATATTAAACTATATTGCTTCCGCTGTTTATACTCTTGTTGTTTATATCATTATTGTTATAAGATTAAATATGGGATCCAACAATTGGTATCAGAGCCTCCTTTGTTTTCTAAAACAAAGAAAGATCATATCTGCATACTCGGATAGATTTAATTCTTACTGATTCAAGCTTTTATTATCTATGCATGTTTTTGTAAACCCTGGTTTATTAAACTTCATATGCTCCAGATTTAAAAGTAAATCACAGTTACATCATTTAATAGAAAGATCTTCATAGAAAAGCATCAGTTCTTCAAATCTTCATCTTTTCTTCACAAAATGGCAAACTCAAGCATAAATGCCATTTATACAGCCGGATCATTAACCAAACCTCCTACACTTCTAAGGGATGAATATCCTCAATGGAAGATAAGGATGGTAAATTTCTTAGAAGGCATGGACAGGGATCTGTTAAGATCAGTGAACGATGGACCTCACCAACCAATGGTGTTGGTACCAAGAGTTCCAGCAACAGCAGATACTGCTGAAATCCCTGCCTACTATGAAAAGAAAACTTCAAACTTTACAGATGAAGAAACTAACAAGATGGATAATGATTCAAAAGCTGTTAGATTACTTATAACGGCCATTCCCAATGATATCTTCCAAGAACTTGATTCTTGTGTAACTGCAAAAGAGATATGGGATCAATTGTTAAATCAACTTGAAGGAGGCCTACGAACTCAAAAGAACAGGAGAAATCCTTGTATCAATGAATATCATGATTTTCATGCATTACACGAAGAAACCTTACATCAAACATACTCAAGGTTTAACATCCTCATCAACAAATGTAGAAAATTTGGGGTCATGAGAACAAAACAAGAAAACAATGTTCTCCTTCTTAAAAGTCTAAATGAAGAATGGTCACAACTGTCAATGTCGATACAAGCCAATCAAAATCTTGAATCATGGTCATTGACTGACATTTATGGTACCTTGGTAGCACAGGAAAAAGAAGTTGTTAAACAAAAATCAAAAACCTCTTTGGTGGTCCACTTGCACTCATGTCAAAACAGAAGGGTGTATCACAAGAATGCAGAAATGCAGAAAAAGACAATTGTTCAAAAAGGGAATCTAAAAGAAAATCCAAGAAGGTTCTGATGTCTGAAGAAGTTGAATACTCAGATTCTGACTCAGATGATGACATTAATGCCTTTGCCAAATCTCTTGCATTAATCACCCATCAATTTAACAAGAAATTTGGCAAGAAAGTCTTTGAAGAAAGAAGAGGAAATCCAGAAAGAAGATTTCAGAAAACTGAATATCAACAAGAGCCCAGATCTACTCTGCATAGTGATCAAAAGGGCGTTCATTCCACCAATCATGATTCTACTCAACAATCAAGATCTCAACAATCATTTCAGCCAAGGTATCCTAAACCTCAGAGATACTTCAAGGCACAACCACAAGTACAAGCACAGAAGACAGAATCAGACACTGCTCTTCCATCAAACCAAAACGATGGAAGATGTTTTAGATGTGGAAAGCCAGGCCATTACTCCGCCAACTGCAGAGGTAGACTCATCAAGGATGAAGACTACTGCAAAAACAAGTACAAGTACAATGTCAAAGAAAGAGTACTTGTAGCTGAGATGGAAGACTGGCTGTCAGACTCAACAAGCGATGGAGAGGAAGAACTCACGAATCTCTGTGGTATGGCGTTCACAGATGATCAAAGTGACGGATCATCAGAGGACTACTCTGAAAAGGTAAACTCTCCTTCCACCTCTGAAAGTGATCTTGAATTGGATGTTATTAAACTAACAGATGAATTTCAAATCCTAAAGCAAAAACTTGTTGAGGAAAAAGAAAAAGCAAAACAAATGACAAAAGATCTTAATTTTTATAAAAGGGAAAAAGATCTTCTTGAATCAGAAAAGAGAGATATTTTTGTTGAAAAATCTGATCTTGAAAAAGCTCAGAAACAAAAGGAAAAATCATTTTCAGAAAAATTCAAAGAACTTGAGAAAGTTTTAAAAGTTAAAGAAGAAGAAGTAAAAAAATTGAGTATGAAAGACTCAATTCTGTTGCCTTAACCAATTTTTTCCAAAAAGAAAGTTTTAAAACTCAAATCTGGGATCCAACATTGGGAAACCTTTAAAAAACATTCCAAAAATAGAAACTTTCTACTTAAAGAAACTTTCCAAAAATGGCATTTTTACCAATTTTAATTTCAAAAAGGTTTTACACACACACTAATTACAACACATCCTTACTCCCCCTTGATGTAGAAGTGTAGTAATCCTTTAGTTCATCAGATACTCCCCCTTGATCTAATATTTGGTTGATCTTGCTTATCTTCAGAGTTGTTTGTGATTGCTTCTTGCAGCTCCCCCTTGACATATTGTGGATCTTTGTCAAGCTTCTGCAGTCATGCTCCCTTCATATCAAACAATGTGAGATAGATATTGAGAGTAAGAGAAACTCTCTTTTTTCTAGATGATCACCAACTTTTGACAGTTGTGTGTGAGTTCTAAGTTGTTGTATTTAGAAGTCATTGTTTTCACATTGAGGCAAGAGTCCTGATCTGTAGTAATCAGAAGTCATTATTCCTTCAGTCTTTCTTGACTGGGACATCTTTTATCTTCTCTTTTCCTTTTTCTACCTGCATCACAGGTTTAGGTTTTGGTACCCAGATGAACTTGGGTCCTGTTTGGTCAGTTTTTGAGAATCTCTTTGGATGATTCTCATACCTGTGATGAGCATTGTAATGATGAGATCTGTGATAAGCTTGTGCTTTGTGAGTGAACTCATCAGAGTAACAATAAGAGCAACATAATTTTCTCTTTGCCATCCTGATCAAATGATTTGTTGATTTGATAAAGTCAGGTGCAAAAGATTTACCTCTTGAAGCTCTTTTCTTCTTCTTGTTGGCTCTGTGAAGCCTTGCTGCTTCTGGAAAACCCTTAACAACCCATACCATTTGATCTTTCCTTGGATACTGAGTTGGAGATTTTTTAAAATGATTAACACTCTTATCAACTGATTTCACATAAAAGGTCTTAGGAGTTTTAATCTGCTCTGGTTCAGAAACTTTAGATTTCACAGCCTGTTTTCTAAAAACCATTTTCTGAAGCATGCTTGATACTGACTGAAAAGAACACACTAATTCAGCAGAATCATCAAAATAAGAAGATGAAGTAGATGCATCAGTGGTTATCTTGTTAGACAAATCAGTATTATCAATCTCAAGTTGTTTAATTTTATCACACAACTTGGATTTCTCATTGCAAAGTTTATCAAACTTGCTCTGAATCCCAGATTTACTCCTTTTCTCCTTCATGATCTCAGTAGATAATCTTGCTAATTTACTTGTTAGCTTAGAGATTACTTTTTCAAAAATCTTTCTCTCATCTTCAAAATCCTTTTCTAAAGTCTGGTTTTTATCTGAAATTTCTTTGAACAAATTAACATTTTTGCTTTTAAAATATTTTCTCTCATCATCCAAGGACTTCCTTTCAGATATGATGAGTTGTTCAAAGTCAGAAACTTGTTTTAAAAGATTGGAGACTTTAATCTCTAGTTGTTTCTTTTCAGACTCAAACTTCTTGGAAATGTCAGTCAGTCTTTGGTTGAAAGTCTTTTCCAGTTCAGCTATTTCCTTATTCTTTCTTTCATCCATTCTCTTGAGCCAGTCATGACCTTTGTCTTGATATAGCTTCACTTGAACTTCAACTTTTGTCAATTTGACATTTAAAGCATCCATGTCATCTTTCAATTTCTTGTTTTGACATCTAAGAGTCTCAAGTTCAGCTTCTATTTTGGGTATCTCGAGCATGTAGGATAGAGCACAGTCACTTGGAGTGAGTACAGTATTTCCCATATCATCTGTGTAAGGCATCTTTCCTGTGTGTCTGAAATATGTGCTTGAAGTGATATTTGGTCAGAAAATCAGGTATTTAAGTACAGAAAGTCATCAAGTATGCAGGAATGTGAAAAATAAGGCAAGAATTCGCAAGCAATAAGCAAGGATACTTAAAAGGATATAACTTTCGCAGATCAAAGAATTTGGACAAAAATTCGCAAGTGCTAGAGTTGAGAAAGTTTATAGATTCACAAGTCTGTTGTCTGCGAATCCTGAGACTTTCGTAGACTGTACTCTTCGAATTCTTGAGAATTCATAAGTAAGTAGTCTGCGAATCCTGTACTTGGATTATTTTCACCTTTAAACTTGAAAATCCTCAATCCTGCGAGTTCTAGAATCTTGCGAGTTCTGCACTAAGTCTTGCGAGTTCTTCACTCTGTTCTGCGAAACCTTTGTACTTCAAGCCTTTTCTTTAGTATTCACCAGCTTCATAGCAAAACTTGTTCAATCAATACCAAAATTTGACAATATGCTCAAATATTGATCGAGAATAAACGCTAATCACTTCAATTTCAAAAACTTCAACAAATTTGATTTTGTGATTCACAACAGGTCGCATATGAGTATTTAAAAAAAATCAAAGATTGATCAAATAGGCTAATCAAACTTGGTTAAATCTGTTTCTAATCAACATGAAACATGTTCATAATCATCATACGCATCTAATGAGTCTAAAAACACATCAAAATGACCACTAAATCAGAAAATCACCAATGGAACATTGAAGTTTTCGAAAATGGAAAAATAGATCTGATTTCTGCACAACTCGATTGAATCTGAGTTTCTGATGTGGCTCTGATTCCAATTGTTGTTCCAGATTCAAGCACACACACATACACACAAAGATAATCAGAGTATTAACAAATATGAATCAAAGGAAAGAAATATATTGATTGGGAAATATTGGTGTCATAAATCTCAAAAGAGAGGCTGCTTCAAAGATTGAATATGATGATAAAGAAAGCAACTACAAGGTTAACCTAAAAAGGAAAAACAAGGGACTATATATAGGGTCAAACAACTTGAAACCTACACAAGTCAAACTTAACACAAAACATAACAAAAGATAACTAGGGACTAAATATTACAACTTGATTAAACTATGATCTAACATAGTGCACTTGACGGTCTCCGCTATCGTCCGTGGTTTTTACCCTCGACGGGGTTTCCGCGTCACCAAAATCCTTGTGTTCCATCTGTATTTACTTTGGTCATACGATTTGTCGCTTGATCCTTACTTTATTTATTAAAAGCTCCACACCAACCTTAAATCATCTTTAGGACGATTTTTCGCATTAACAGTTTGGTGCCCACTGTGGGGCCCCAGCTAGAGTAAATCTGCGACAAAGAGTGCGTCGTACTCGCGATTTCTGTATAGTTTCTTTGATTGACAGGATCATGGCTGAAAAAGAAACTCAAGACCATGTAATTGCTCAAAAACACATGGAACTTGACAATGGCCGCAACCGCATCAATGCTTTAGACGAACAAAACTGCAAAGCAACTAAAGAACTCACATTTTTGATAAATCAGAACGCTGGAAATCAGTTTCGACCTCAATTTGGTCCACGAACACCCTTTAACATGTATTTTGTAGGTCAACAGCCTCCACTACCTCCATATTCGTGGCCAGAAGAAATCTGCACCATCCCGTCGCTACCCAAGCCGTCTACAGTGTTTCCCTCGATTCCCATTCCGTCAGTACACACACCGATCAACGGTGAAAATGGGGAGTCATCGCATCACAATGGGTTCTTCACAACAGCAGGGGTAACTCTCAGGATTCAGGATTTATACCATGTTGTTCCAGTTTTAAGTCCAATCAGATTACAAACACAGATCTAATCAAGAATTCATATGTCATTGATATGTAAAAATTTACAATAACTTTCTCTCTATATATCTACACTGACTCTCTCTCTCTCTCTAACACAAGTCTATATATCACTGTATACGTCTCTCAATGTGTGTGGTAACAAACTTTACAAAGAACAAGGGAACTATTTATACTAAGTCAACAAAGTTGACTTTTACAACACAACTCTATTAATGGAAAGTCAAACACTCTTGACTTTACAACACTTTACAATCATTTACACAATAGGCTCCTTCAATCTTGAATACAACATTTTAGGCTCAACAATCTCCCCCCTTTGGATTCAAGATTAAAAAAAATTGACACGAATCTTCAACTCTTTCTTCTCTTGAAAAATCTTCAACTTTGTAGCTTTCACAACTTTGAAACTTGAACTTTTATCTTGGAATCAACTCTTTGAACAAACTTTGTTTCTTCAAGACTTTGAATCTTTATCTATCATTCTTTGGTTAAAACAGTGAAGCTTTGTTTCTTTTTTAGTCTTTCCAAACAATCTCCCCTTTTCTGGTAAAATCTTGAAAACATCTTCTGGATTGAAATTATCTCTCCGAATCTTTTTCACAAACAAAACTGTAATATCTGAAAAACTTGAACTATTTACAATTTATCCCCCTTTAACTGCTTTAATAATTTCAGACTTGGATCAACACTATCTTCTCTTTGCATTTCTCTGACTTCGAAAAATTCAAAATTTCTCCCCCTTTTTGATGAATTGTGAGACATCAGAATCGTCAAAAAAATTTCAATGTCAGCACTGTCTTTGATAACAATCTCCCCCATATAGATAGGTTGGCAATTTCTTCAAGATGGATAGAAACAATCTCCCCCATGGAATATGATAAACATAGTAACAATCTCCCCCGATCTCCATCTGATCTGAACAACCGTCAATTCATATATGTATTCATCCGAATCTTTTCAAATTCAGACAAAATAGGAATTGTAACCTTGAATCAACATATGAAACAGTTAGAAATGACTGTAAGTAGCGCAAAGCCACTTAGTACAATGAATGTACTTTGTAACGGAGCTTTTTGATGTTCACTCCCCCAAGGATTCCATTCAATCATCGAAAAACCACAAAGGAATTTTCTATGAATGTTATGAAAAGAAAACTTAATCCTTGTGTGTTCGTGAAAGTGTAGGAAAAATTGAAGCTACTTAAGCTTGAAAAGGCTCAAAATGTGTAAACTGTTGAGACAACAACAAGTTTTCCATGGACTCAATGTGCATGAAAGAGGTGAGGAGGTGGGGCAACTTTCCTTCTTTTTCAATATCTAAATCTTTCAAATGAAGACCAGATAGTAGTATGTTGCGTCCCCAAAGAAAATGAAACATTTCTTTGTTAAGAAAGAAATGAGTGGTTGGTGGGGTTAATGCAAGAGGTGGCATGGGCTCACTACCTATTTCAATGATGGTCACCAAAGAATGTGAACCAATAGTAGATGTGGCTACCCGGATTAAGAAAAGATTTGGTGCAGAGTACTGATATTCTTTTAACTCTGATCTCATACCCTCTTTCTTCCTAACATTTAAACTCACTTCTAACCAAACTCTCTTTTTCATTTTACCGCTCATTCACACTAAGGTTGTTCAACCGGATGAACTTCCTCCCCCACTCTTTGATTTAAAGACCCCTCACCCCTCAATCACTCAAAAATAACTTCTTGGGTAGGAAACACTAGTTAACGTGAATCTATAGAAGTTCTTTTAAGCTCTCACAAGAATCCCATGAAATATTGTCCTAAAACGAATAATGTTGCTCAACAATTTAACTTGAACAATGAAGTATCCAAAATATGATAACAATGTCAAATGGTGCTCAACAGTTTAGCAATGAACGCACAAAGATTGAAATGATGATTGATGCTCAACAACTTTGAAATCAAACGAGGGTATTACCATAAAAAAATTTGTCATTTTGAGACATGGTAATAACAAAGTCAATAAGAAATACTTAACCGGTGTGTGAGAATGCTTGACAGTATATGGAAAATATAACACACAAGTATTTATCTTTGGAAACACACGGTCAGTTAACAGTAACAAATATGAAAAACATTTAAAATCACACATCTAAATTCATGAAATCTTCTAAAGAATAAGAAGTCGTTTGATCATTTAGAAAACATTTTTCATATCTGAAAGTTGTTCTTATTCTAAATATGTAAATATTAAGAATCAGAAATACTTATATTCAACTTAAGATTCTTAATTCCCCCTGAAAGCAATATCTTCTCCTTAAAAAGATTCTCCCCAAGGTAAGAAATATCTGCAAAACAAGATGAACTAAGACATGTAAGCTCTCCCTTGACAAAAAATCATATATTCTCCTCATATATATCTGCAAAAAGTCAAAAATATCATCATGATAGTTTCTTTATCTTCCCTTAAAAACAATATTATGCAATTAAGTTTCAATATCCTCCTTTGAAAAACAAAAATACCCCCTCTGTAATTATGATAATTCCTCCTTTGAAAAACAAAAATACTCCCTCTGTAATTATGATAATTCAGATACCCCCCCCCCCCCCGCCCCGCCTCTGAAAAATCAGAAAATATATCAGTAGAAAATATAAAGAATATAAGCCCCCCCTTAAAATTTGCATTATCCTTAAGCATTAAAACGAGTTCTGAATTACTAGGATTGAAGTAAATTCAGAACTCATTTTGTCTTACTCCACTTGAAAATATACATTCACAATTTTAATCAGTAGGAATAAGAAGTACTCCCCCTTGAAGGTTGATCATCTCATTTTATGCAAATGAGTACACCATCTCTTTTGATCCTTGAAGTGTGAGTCCTAAACTGTTGTGTTTAGAAGTCAAACTTGATCTCTGAGGTACATGTTCTAAATTGTAGTGTGTAGAAGCCAAACTTCATTGAAGTACGAGTTCTAAACTGTTGTATTTAGAAGTCAATGCTCTCACTCCCCCTAGACATGAGGTGTCTGCAAAACAGATTGTGTAGCTTTTGGTACCCACTGGAACTTGGGTCTAGATCTGTTAGTTGCAGTTCTTTTGGATCCAACATGTTTCTGCACTAACAATCTCCCCCTTTGGACTCAAGATCATCTTCAAAAAGAAATTTAGCAAAATCGAGCAATCTCTCCCTTCGTATATTTTTAACAACTTCAATCTCCCACATTAGCATCTTTACAAAGATAAACCTTTAAACTCCTCCTTTGAATCAAAAGAAATTTCAGCACGTCAGAACAATCTCTCTCTTTATGTCTTGACAAACAATCTTCAAAGTTACAGTATTCTCCCCCAAAGTCTGTGAATGTGTTTTTCAAAAACTATAACAATCTCCCCTAAGGTAATCAAAATCTCTTTCAGACTTCAGAAGTGAAATTATCTTCAGATTTAACTCACTTTGCTTCTGCATATAATCTTCAAAGAAATTTTCAGCAAATTTTCAACCAACTTTCTGAACTTTTGAACTTTCTCTTTCATTATGAGCATTCTCCCCATATTTCTGAAATATAACCTTCAAATCTGTCATCTCTTGATCACTTTATTCCCAGAATTTTCATAGTCTGTTCTTTAGAAACCATTTCTTGAAATTAATTCTCCCCCTTTTTGATGATGTAGAGCATAGAAATCATTAAAACTATCCTCAAGAAATGTCATGAACGATTTTCTTACCAATGATCTTTCCAAACGAACATCTGAACCATCCTTCCATTCATAATGTATTCATCCGAATCTTTTGAAATTCAGACAAATACGAATGAAAAACCTGAATCAAAAAATGAATCAGCTAAAATGCCTGTAAATAGCACAAAGCAACTTTGTACAACGAATGTACTTTGGAAAGGAGCTTTTTGATGTTCACTCCCCAAGGCTTCCATTCAATCATCGAAAATCATAAATAACTTTCTATGAACGTTAAGACAAGAAAACATATTCCTTGTGTGTTCGTGCATAGTGTAGAATGATTGAAGATACTTAGGATTTCAAGTAGACTCAAAATGTGTAAACCATTGAAACAACAACAATATTACACATAATCAATTGTGCATGATCGAAATGCGAAGGTGGGGAAACTTTCCTTCTTTTTCAATATCCACATCTTCCAAATGAAAACGAGATAGATTATGTGTAGCATCCCCAAGAAAAATTGAAACATTTCTTTGTTGAGAAAGAAATGAGTAGCTGGTGGGGTTTAAAGCAAGAGTTGGCATGGGCAAGTGCCTGTTTCAATGAAGTTCACGAAAAATTGTGAAACAACAGTAATGTGGCTGCCCGACTCAGAAAAAGTTGGTGCAGAGTTTTCATATTCTTTTACTCTGATCTCTCACCCTCTTTCTGTTTAACATTGATCTCACTACTAACGAATCTCTCTTTTTATTGTATGTCATCGCACACCCACACTCAGATATTGACCCCTCGCCTCTCGATCACTCTGGATAACTTCTTGGGTAGGAAACACTGGTTATCGTGAATCCATAGAAGTTTATTAAAGTCTATCACAATGACTCCGTGTATATTGTCCTAAACGTAAATGTTGCTCAATAGTTTAACTTTAGCAGTTAAAGCACATAATATATGTCAGATGTATGTATGCTCAATAAGATAATCATGAAGATTTGAGCATTTTAAACATGAAAGATTTTCTCAAAACAAGGAAATTGAATGAATGAAATGAAATCAATATATATGTTTTGAGAATCTGACAATGTATGAAATGATCAAATATGAGTCATTTATCATTAAAAGCTTAGGTCATGAAAAATTGGATGTTGTCTATACAAACCAAATATAGACATTCTTGAAAGAAACACTTTTAATGAATTAACACTCAACAAACTTTTAATGTACAAAAAGAGTGTTTTACCATCGAAAATTAGTTTCAATATGAGACATTGTAAGAACATAGTCAATAAAGTACTAAACCGGTGTGTATGAATACTTAACAGTATATGGCAAAGATAATACACAAGTATTTATCTTTGGAAACACACGGTTAGTTAATCATAAAGTTCATGAAAGAAAACATTTAAAATTACACTTCTAAATTCATGAAATCTTTTAAGAATTGAGAAGTGGTTTGAACATTTAAGCAAATATGTTTTCCATGTTTGAAAGTTGTCCTTCTTTAAAACATAATGAGATTAAGAGTAGAATAATCCTTACGATCAACATTAATCTCATAAAGTCTACTCCGAAGTCATAATTGATATGATCATGTAAGCTCCCCCTCAAATTCTGCAAATAGTCAAAAATTTCGTCAAAGCAACAAAGTCTTCTTGAAAGAAAAACATTTATTTGAAAAATTAAAGACATGAAAGCAGTAAAGCAAAAAAGAACGAGTTCTGATCTGATTTAATCAGAAATCAAAGTCCTTACTCCTCCTAAACATATGCATCATAAAAAAATTTATCAATATAAAACATATGCAATGTCTCATACTCCCCTTCGAATTTAGATCATCTAAACTTTGTCTCACTCCCCCTGAAATCATGAACAAAACCTTTCAGTGCAGATATCGTTCAGATTAAAAATAAAGAAATGAAGAAAAATAACAAAAATAAAGTGTACTAGGTAACTACAGATTATGTCTTGAGGTTCAACATGCCAAGTTTTGAAATGAGAAAATTAAATCTCTTTTCGTCCAACGGCTTGGTAAAAAAATCAGCAAGTTGATAATCTGTGTCTACAAAGTAAAGTTCAATTGTACCTTTTTCGACATTATCCTTGATACAATGATATGTCTATGTGCTTTGTTTTCGTATGTTGGACAGGTTCGCAGAAATAGCAATAGTGCTCTTGGAATCGCAGTAAAAATCGGGATTTTGTTGTATTTGAATCTGTAATCTCAGAGTTGTGTTCGCATCCACAACACCTGAGAACAGCAGCTAGCCGCAGCTACGTACTCTGCCTCGACTGTTGAGGTAGATACACACAGTTGTTTCTTCGAAGCCCAACTCACGAGCTTATCTCCCAAAAATTGTTTATGTCCCCAAGTACTCTTCTTGTCTAACATGCAACCTGCATGATTTACTTCTGAATACGCTGTTAGCTCAAAACCTGTATCTTTAGGATACCACAAACCAAGGTCTGCAGTCCCTTTCAGATATCGAAATATTCGCTTTAGAGCCGAAAGATGGGATTCTTTAGGCGAAGCTTGATATCTAGCACATAGGCATGTAGAAAACATAATATTTGGTCTACTTACCATTAAGTACATTAAAGAACTAATCATTCCTCTATAGGTTCTAAGATCAACAACTTTTCCTAAAAAATCACCTCTGATCTTAGTTCCCGGTGCCATCAGGGTATCAATTGGAGTGAAATTTTCCATGTTAAAATTTCGCAAAATATCATAAATGTACTTCACTTGATTAATGAAAATCCCCGTTGAAAATTGTCTAACTTGTAATACGAGAAAGAAATGCATCTCTCCCATCATACTCATTTGTAATTTGGACACCATTAGATTAGAAAAGTTCTTACAATACTTTAGGTTTATTGAACCGAAAATTATGTCATCAACATATATTTGAGTAAGAATGATATCAACTTTTTCCTTTTTGATAAATAGTGTGGTATCGATTTTACCTTTCGAGAAGCCAGACATGACTAAAAACGTAGATAGAACATCGTACCAGGCTCGAGGAGCTTGATATAAACCGTAGAGAGCCTTGTCAAGAATATAAACATGATCCGTTTTTTCAGCATTAACAAACCCTTCCGACTGTGAGACGTATACCTCTTCTTTCAGTATGCCATTTAGAAAGGCAGTCATCACGTCCATTTGGTAGACAGTGAAGTTTTTGTGTGCAGCGTAAGCTAGAAACATTCTGATTGCCTCTATACGTGCAACTGGAGCGTATGTCTCATCATAGTCTATTCCTTCCTCTTGCAGGTATCCTTTAGCAATAAGTCGAGCTTTATTTCTTACCACGATATCATCCTCATCTTTCTTGTTCTTGAATACTCATTTCGTACCTATAATTGTTTTTCCTTCTAGAGGAGGTACAAGTCTCCAGGCTTTAAGCGATTCAAACTGATTGAGTTCTTCTTGCATAACTGTTATCCAATATGGATCTTTTAGAGCTACAGATACTCGTGTAGGCTCTATCTTTCTCAGAAAGGAATCAAACATGCACTCGTTTGCAGTCGCAGACCTAGTTTGCACCGACTTTGACAGATCTCCAATAATTTGATGAACCGGGTGCTCTTTGGTTCACTTATGTACATAAGGGAGTGGATTAGATGTAAACTGATCATGTTGGTCATCTAAGTATCCATTATGTTCATTTGTTTGGGGTTTAGTTGAAGTAACTGGTGCAGAAGTTTTTAGTTGATTGGACATTTGATGTTTGTTGGATAGGCATGACAGTACATCCAACTGAATGAGTAACTTTTGTTTCTGCATTATCATGTGCAACTTCATCTGACGGAGTAGGTGTTCGAATTTGAGTTCCATCTTGAATCGGGGAATCTGATTCATTTGATACATCTGAAGTGATTGGATGATGATTACTTGAATTTTCAGATCTGTCAATCACAACAGGTTTAGTCACTTTTGAACCAAGAAACTCATTATAAAAATGTTCAAACAATAAATCTAATTCTGTTAATTGAGACGTAGACGTTGATTCTTTATCAGAATTAGAAACTTTAACCACAGATTCTGGACTAATCTGTCCAGAAACTAATACTCCTTTTATCACGGGTTCTGAACTGAGTTGTTCAGAAGCCATTTCTTCGTCAAATGTAACAGTGACGCTCTCAACCACAATCTTTGACTTCTTCAAATAAACTCTGTATGCAGCAGATGTTTGAGAATAGCCTATGAAAATGCCTTCATCAGCCTTGGAACTGAACTTGTTGAAGTTCTCCTTATCATTCAGCACAAAACACCTGCATCCAAAGATGTGAAAATGTTTAATACTAGGTATTCTATTGTTTATCAAAACATATGGAGTTTTACGAAACCGACGATGAATGATTGAACGATTTTGAGTATAACATGCAGTTAAGACAGCTTCGGCCCACAAAAATAAAGGTAGATCGGATTGGCTCAACATCGTTCGTGCAGCCTCAACAAGAGTTCGATTTCGTCGTTCAACTACCCCATTTTGTTCCGGCGTTCTGGTAGCAGAGAACTGATGAGTTATCCTGACCGATTCGAGATAATCGTCAACTGTTTTGTTCTTGAATTCTATGCCATTATCAGTTATGAGTAGCTTAACCGTCTTCTGCAAGTTCACTTGAATGGTCTTCAAAAATAAAATAATGATTTTTGGAGTTTCATCCTTTGATCTCATAAACTTGACCCAAGTGTATCTTGAAGAATCATCCACCATTACGAGCACGTAATGCATGTCATTTATGCTTTGTGTTCTAATAGGACCATAGAGATCCATATGCAATAACTCTAAAGGAGTACTTATTCTTGGTTCAGGCTTACGCTTGTGTGAAGCTCTCTTCATCTTGCCTTTCTCACATGCGTCACACAAATGTTCTTTTTCGTATTTCATCTCTAGAAGTCCTCTCACCAAATTTTCAGTCACCAACTTGTTAATATATCTAAAGTTTAGATGAGATAGCCTTCTATGCCATAATCAACTTTGTTGCATAGAGGCCTTAGATAGTAGACACACAACATTATCTGGCTTGACATTCGACAAATTGATCGTGTAGAGGTTTGACTTTCTCTTGGCCTTAAAGTTCACCTCTAAATCTTTGTCACAAAACTGGCCAATGCTGAACAGATTGTGTCATTATCCTTCAAGATAACTTACCTTCTTTATCGTTACATTCTCTTGCACTACATCTCCATATCCAAGTATTAGTGAAAACTGGTCATTCCCGAAGTGCACATTTCTAGAAAAATTTTCTATATAGTTTGATAAAATATCTTTCTGCCCTGTCATATGCTTGGAACATCTTGAATCCAAGTGCCACATATGTCGGGTCTGCACAAAAGAAATCAAGCAAAAATAGGTTTAGGTACCCATTTATAGATGGGTCCTTTTGTATTAGCACAAGATTTTGGCAAATGAGATAATTGGATCAATTGCTTTATTGTAAAAGTCTTGTAAGAAGTTACAAGTTTTGTTTTATGAGAAGCAATATGACCAAGTACATCAGAATGACTAATAGTAGTCCTATTAAAAACTATATCAGAAAATGATTTCGTAGACTCTTCAATCTTCCTTTTAGGTCTCCATTCTAGTCTTGCTTCAGACTTTTTCCTTCTCAATTCTGAAACACAAGATTTAGATTTATTAGAAACATGAGATTTAAGAGTTTGTGTTTTCTTGTGCTTACCTATGTTGGTCCGTTTCTGTGAGTGCCTTTTCATTTGCTTATTACCTTTAGAGTAATAGGTACTCACAGGAACTGATTCATCAACCTTAGTTGATGTTTCACCTTTCTCAAAGACACTAGGTAAAGCATCATTATTGATTACAAAAGGAGTATGATCTGGATGTTTAACATTGAAATCAAACTTATCAACACTTTCATCAAAACATCCATCAGAATTTAAAAAATCATTTTCATCCGCAAATAAGTCATCAACATCATCATCAAATAGTTGTGTCTTGGAAAAATTTGAAAAGTTGAAAACATTGGACTTTTTAGAATACTTCTTTTGATAAGACTGTTGATCACAATCTGAAGATTTAGAACTAGCAAAAACATTTCCCATGAAAAATTTACAAGATGATGCATCTGTATCAGTGGAGTTATTTACACTAACTCTTCATGATTCGGAGTTCTCATTTGTAACTTTAGATTTGAAATTAGTGTTCATCATAACAGTTGAAAACACAATTTTCTCAAGATTAACCAAAATTATTTCTTCTACTAAGGTGTTCTCAAGCTCAAAATTTTTACTTTCCAAGATGAGCAGAGGAACATAAATCTTTTCTTTAATTGGTTTTGCCTCCATCTCCTCAGTAGAATAGCTTTGGAAATAATCGTTTGACAGAAACTTTGGTTGCTTAGAAAGATACCTATCATTCAGCTTTTTATAGCAAAATGGTAGTTTCATTTTGGTTATGTTCTTCCTGTTCTCATCTTCCTTAGCCTCAACCTCATCAGATGATTTTGTAACAAATTTGGGTTTCGAATGAGGATTTTTGTCAGCCACTTGTAAGAAATCAAAATTATAGAAAGCTAGCTGCTTTCGAATAGCTTTCTTCAAATAATGTGGGTTATCGTAGCCAATACCCCAATTATCTTTGAAATCTATAACTTCCTTTGCTTGGCTAGAAGCATCTTGTTCTTGTAGTACTCAGAATTGCAAACTTTTGGCTTCCGACAGTCTTTGGCAAAATGGCCTATTTTCCCACAGTTTTAGCATTTTATAGGCTCTTCCACCTTCTGTGTATCATAACTGTTCACATAGCACTTTTCTTCTGGCTTCCTTCCATCAGACTTTCTTTCATCATACTTTTTTCTTCTATTCTCTCCTTGTGTTCATAATTCCGCGATCCTGAAGAGTATCTCTGACTGTTAGAACCCGATTTCTTATAGAACTTCTTCTGAGAAGCACGGGTTATCAATATTATAGCTTGCTTCAGATTTTCTCCATCATCAGAATCGAATTCATCACTGTTACTCTCCTCAGACTCAGTCAACACAACTTTCTTTTTCTTCTTCTTATCTTTCTTCTCTTTCTCTTTCCTTTTATCAACTACCAATGCAACTGGATCAACAACTAGTTTTTTACTTTTCTTTTTCTACCTGTTAAAGCACATATTTATTGGATTCAAGATCATAATTATCTGAAGATGGAAATCTGAAGTCAAAGCTGATAAAGTCGTCTCAACAAATAGTCTAGGGTCCTTTTGTAATAAATAGTCAAAGTCTGTTTACGTATTTTATTTATTAGTTAGTTTTAATTTTAATTAAATTAGTTTGTTTTAGGTTGTTGGGCCAAGCATTACAAAGCCTTGCAAAGCCCATTAGGCTTATGGCCTAAGTATAAATATGATTAGGTTAGTTGTAATTAGGGTTAAGAGAGCTAATTAGAAAATTATCTTTATGAGAGGAGGCTTGTGGTGGTGGTGTGTGCCGTGAAGAACAAGAAGCAGAGAGAGTTTTGATTTTATCAAGAACACTTGTAATCCTTTGAATCAATTGAATAATCATATCAGGTTTGCATTATCGTTGTTGCTTAACTGTTTACTTGTTTGAATCAATTCATAATTTTTATTGTGTGATTGTTCATTCAAGTTATTATTGATTGGATTGTGTTTGTTTTATCTATTATAGTGATTGGGTATTGTTTGATTTGATTATTGCATCGATTTTGGTTATCAATTTGTTGAATTTGTTGTTCTGGGTTCGTTCACGAAGTCGACACTGTGTCTTCAATCGAATCCTTCGTGGAGTGATTTTTATTGAAATTAACTGATTGTAATCTGTTCTAGTTGGTAAATTGATCATATTGGTAAAGTTTGGTACTTTAATTCGTGATATAGTGTGTTTTCTGGGCTGATTTTTGGTTTCTGGGTCGATACTGCATCAAGAACATATCGGTCTTTGCACTTCCGGTCGAACACTTTTTTATCGGTCTATTGCATTCGACCGGTACTCTCACAGTCCACCCGGTC
Organism: Arctium minus; assembly: GCA_954870635.1. Lineage (NCBI taxonomy): Eukaryota > Viridiplantae > Streptophyta > Magnoliopsida > Asterales > Asteraceae > Arctium > Arctium minus. The sequence continues at coordinate 102,387,264 of OX941080.1, read as the reverse complement.
GAAGATTATATCGGTCGAACATATCGGTCTTGTTTAGTGTCGCTCGAACATCCATCCGGTCTTGCATTCTATCGGTCAAAGTTATATCGGTCCTTAGCATTCGACCAGAACTCACACAGCACACTATCGGTCTAAGGGTATATCGGTCGAGTAACACCGGTCTAAGAGTATATCGGTCGAGTCATATCAGTCAAAGCATCTATATCGGTCAAATCACACGACCGGACTTTACAAGTTCCCGGTCGAACTCTATATCGGTGAAATCACTCGACCGGACTTTACAAGTTCCCCCGTGCTAAGTCTGCGAAGGGGGACAAAGTTCTGTTCATGATCAGATTTTTCTGAATTTCATTCTACGATTTTCAGTATTGTGTGATTTTATCTTGATTTCTAACGATCTCATCCAGTTGATTGTCTCATATCAGATAAGTTTGATACTAATCGTATAAGTAAAAATGTCTCGGGAAGCTCTTGCTATTGGAACAAATGTGAAGCCACCAGTACTCTTCAAGGGGGAGTACGAGCAATGGAAGGATATATTTTTGGACTTCATTGTTCGACATGATTTGGGAGATGAAATCAGAAAATCTCTGAAAGACGGGATCATGACACCTCCGACCAAGGTTCTCACTGTAGCTGGAGAAAATGGTCAAGAAGAAGAGATAGTGTATAAATTATCGATTGGTGAATATTCGAAAGATCAGTTGAACAGACACAAGGGTGACAAGTTGGCAAGATCATTTATTCTCCAAGGCATACCGAATGAAATATATGTCAAGATTGACAGCTACAACGCTACCGGTAAGCAAATGTGGGATCAATTGGAGAAGATGATGATTGGATCTAAAGTCGGCAACCAGCTCAAAGTATCCACCTGCTTGAATAATTATGAAGAGTTCAAAGCCAAAGCTGGAGAGTCACTCGAAGCCACTTATGACAGATTTGTCACATTGCTGAACGAGCTCAGCAAGAACAAGATCAGCAAATCTCACGTGGAGCTGAATGTGAAATTTCTCAGCAATCTTCAGCCTAAGTGGAAGAGGTTCACCCGACAAATGAGGCAGTTGAAGGATCTGCATGACATTCCTCTTCATGAAGTTTATGAAATCCTCAGACAGAATGAGAAAGAAGTAGAAGAGATCAAGGCTGAGATGAAAAAGGCTGACAAAGAAGTTGTTGATCCAGTTGCTCTTGTGGTTAAGAAGTCTAAGAAGAAGAAGGTGATAGAATCTGAATCGGAAGAAGCTGATTGCGAGGCAAAGTCTGACTCTGACGATTGTAATGAACTGAAGGAAGCCATGTTGTTGATAACCAAGGCTCTCCAAAAGAAGTTATATAAAAAGCCAAACTCCAATAGTCAGAGATACTCGTCTGGTCCTAATAACTACAAGCATAAGGAGAAAGTTGAAGAAAGGAGACCAGAAAACAAGAAGAAGGATGAAGCTGAAGAGACCAAGAAGGAAGAACCGATTAAGTGCTACAATTGTGGGAGACTCGGTCATTTTGCCAAGGACTGTCGCAAATCAAAAGTCCGAAACTCCGACTATTACAAGAATAAGATGCTTCTAGCCAAGCAACAAGAGGCTGGAAAAGCATTAGTGGCCGAGGATGAATACTGGCTCGACCATTCGGACGACGAATCTGAAGAAGGAGAGAAGGACGAGACAGCACATCTGTGCTTGATGGGAAAGAACCAGTCAGAAGCTGAAGCTGATTCTGATGATGGAGATAATGATGAGGTATGTAACTTAACTGAATTTGACTTACTGAACCAAATGAATGCCATGATGTCTAAACTCCAAGAGTTAGAGTCGAAACTGAAGCGTGAGAAAGGTGTCATAAATGAGAAAAATCAATCTATACATAAACTTAGTAATGATATTGCTGAGAAAAATGTATTAATTGAAACTTTGCACAAAAATATAGACACCAGCGCTAAAGAAAAGACTATAATTCATAAAGAGTTATCTGAAACTGATTCAAAGTTTAAAGAATGTGAGTTTAAATCTAGAAAGATTGCTAAAAGGTACTTTTCTACTTCAAAAGAGAATAAATCTTTAATAGAAAAGATGAATGCTTTGGAAGAGAAATTACATTCTTTAGGTCAAATTTAACACACTATTCATTTGAACAAATCTAAAGAGAAACCTGATACTTGGGGACTTGGTTACAAGAACCCACATCATCTCAAAAAGGGTATATCTGAAGTGCCTGCACTTTATGACTTTGGGTTTATGTTGTTGGATCCTCAACATCAGGAACTCAAACCCTTTTGGACTAGTCTGTCTGAAAAAGATAAAGCCAAGGAATATGATAAAAGAAAGAACACAACTAAAGTTCAACTTCCATTTCGCTATGAGAAGTTGAATAACAGTTATAGTTCTAATAAATCAAAATTTCTTTCAAATGATTATTTTGAGAGTTATTCTGTAAAAGAGTTGGAGGCTAAACCCATCGAAGGTAAGATTTACGTACCTCCTCTAGTTTTGGAAAGTAAAATTTCTGAACTCGAGAATACTCTTACAGAAGAAAGACTTTTGATGGACTTAGAACAAACTGTATTTTCAACAGTGTTCAAAGATACTGATTTTTCTAAATTCTCTAAGGCTTTAAATTCTGATGACAGATCTGGTTCACTTTAGAATGATCTTAATTTCTTAAAATCTGATGGTATTTTGAATGATTGTGTTGCTCAATTTGATTTTACCTCTAAACTTCCTGATCATTCATCTTGTGTTGTTAATTCTTTTGGATTACCCAGTGTGTTTGAAAAAGGTGAAACATCAACGAAAGTTGATAAATCAGTTTCTGTGAAATCAAAGAAAGCAAAAGGTAAGAAACAAAAATCTCAGCTTTCACATAAACCGATCCCCACTGGTAAGCCAAAGAAGAAGCATTCTCTTAATTCTCATCATTCTAACTCTAAAGTTTCACATGTTTCAGATTTGAGAAACCAAAGGGTTGGAGTTAAGACTGGATGGATACCGAAACAGAAGATAAACGAGAAAGCTAAATCTAGTTCTAGTTTTGTTTTGAATAAAAAGACTTCTAGTAAAAATGATGTGATTGTGAATGTTGCTACTTTTAAACCTAATCTTGTTGATTCTCGCAAGAAATACTCTATAAAGCAATTATTCCAGTTAGTTCCATCTAAGAATAAAAAGTTTTTAAATTATGGTGAATGTGATTATGCTTCTCGTAAATTTTCTGATGTTTGGTATGGTTCATATAATGTTTCATCTTATCGTTATCATTCATCTTATCATGATTATGGTTTTCAAAGAATAAGCGGGCCCAATTTTAAATGGGTGCCAAAATCAAGTACTAACAGTGGAGGTCCCATTTTTAAATGGGTGCCTAAACCTCTTCTTTCCTGATTTGTGTTGTGCAGACCCGTCATATGTGGTACTTGGATAGCGGGTGTTCCAAGCATATGACCGGGCAGAAGAGTATGTTGTCTAATTTTACGGACAAATACTGCGGCACAGTTCGTTTTGGGAATGATCAGTTTTCACCAATTCTGGGATATGGTGATGTTGTACATGAAAATCTTACGATCCAGAAGGTGAGTTACGTTGAAGGCTTAGGGCGCAATCTGTTCAGCATTGGCCAGTTCTGCGACAAAGATTTAGAGGTTAATTTCAAGGCCAAGACATGTTCAGTACGCACTGAAGAAGGAAAAGAACTCTTGGTCGGCACTCGCAAGTCAAACCTCTACACCATCAACTTGTCAAAGGTCCATGCTGAAAATCAGGTCTGTCTACTATCAAAGGCCTCGATGCAACTGAGCTGGCTATGGCATCGACGACTTTCTCACTTCAACCTTCGGTACATCAACAAGCTGGTCAGTGGCAAGCTAGTGAAAGGACTTCCAGAGCTAAAATATGAAAGAGAACATCTATGTGCAGCATGTGAAAAGGGAAAGATGAAGAGAGCCCCACACAAACCAAAGCCTGAACCTAGTACCAGCTCTCCTTTAGAGTTGTTGCATATGGACTTATGCGGTCCTATGCGAACGCAAAGCTTAGGAGGAAAGAAGTATGTGCTAGTTATCGTGGACGACTATATGTGATACACTTGGGTTAAGTTTCTATGGTCTAAAGATGAGACTCCCGATGTTCTCATTACGTTTCTGAAGATGACCCAAGTCAATCTGCAAAAACAAGTAAAGATTATCAGGACTGACAACGGCACAGAGTTCAAGAACAAGATAGTTGAAGAATATCTTGAATCGGTCGGGATATCACATCAATACTCTGCTGCTCGCATGCCTCAACAAAATAGAGTCGTAGAAAGGCGAAATCGTACACTTATTGAGGCCGCCCGAACAATGCTCAGCCAATCTGACTTACCTTTATTTTTGTGGGCTGAAGCTGTATCGACTGCGTGTCACACTCAGAATCGCTCCATGATACACCGCAGATTTCAGAAGACTCAGTATGCGTTGATCAACAATCGAACACCAACCATTAAATCTTTTCATGTTTTTGGTTGTAAGTGTTTTGTTCTAAACGACAGAGAGAATTTGAACAAGTTCAGTGCTAAGGCGGATGAAGGCATCTTCATTGGTTATTCCTCGACATCTACTGCATGTCGGGTTTACTTGACGAAGTCGAAGACTGTGATTGAAAGCGTAAATGTTACATTTGATGAGGACATGGCTTCTGAGCACATCAGTTCAGAACCCGTAATTACTGGAGTATTAGCTTCTAGACCAACCAGTCCAGGACCTGCACCTCATGAGAACAAATCAGATGACTCTTCTTCGTCTACTTCTAAATTATCTGATTTGGATTTATTATTTGAAATGGTCTATGATGAATTTCTTGGATCTAAGTTGCCTAACTCTGTTGTGGTTGACAGGATAAAAGACTCGATGACTACTCATCCGACCACTTCCGATATCTCTACTGAATTCGGTTCCCCTATTCAGCAAGAAGTTCCAGTTCAAAATCCTACTCCGACAGTTGAAGTTGTGACCAACACCGCCGAGACAGAAGTAGCTGACTCAGTAGGATGTACTGTAAGGACTGATCATCAGATTGACCAAGCTGTACCTACTGCAACGACTACTTCAACTGAAGCCCCCGTTAATTCTGAACCATCTGAAGGAGATACCAGTGGATTCATAGATGAGGACAATGATCAACATGCATCTAATCCACTCCCTTATGAACATAAGTGGACCAAAGAGCATTCGGTACATCATATTATTGGAGATCCTTCTGCACCGGTGCAAACTAGGTCTGCAACATCAAATCTATGTATCTATGAATCCTTTCTGAGCAAGATCGAGCCTACACGCGTATCTGAGGCCCTTGCCGATTCAGATTGGGTAACTGCGATGCAAGATGAGTTGAATCAGTTTGAAGCACTGAAAGTCTGGAGACTCGTACCCAAACCGCAAGGTAAAACTATCATTGGTACGAAATGGGTGTTCAAAAACAAGAAAGATGAAGATGGTACCATTATCCGAAACAAAGCACGACTTGTCGCCAAGGGATATAGGCAAGAGGAAGGGATAGACTACGATGAGACTTATGCTCCAGTGGCGCGTATAGAGGCGATTCGGATGTTCTTAGCCTACGCAGCCCACAAGAACTTTACCGTCTATCAAATGGATGTGAAGACAACTTTTCTGAATGGAGTACTCAAGGAAGAAGTCTACGTCTCACAGCCAGAAGGGTTTGTAAATCCAGATAAGCCGAACCATGTCTACATCTTGGATAAAGCTCTGTATGGACTGAAACAAGCTCCTCTCGCCTGGTATGATATTCTATCTCAATTCTTGGTCAAGTCGGGTTTCACAAAAGGTACGGTTGATACCACTCTTTTCATTAAAAAGGATAAAGGCGATATCATTCTTATTCAAATATATGTGGATGATATTATTTTTGGTTCTACAAATCCTAAGTACTGTAAGAACTTTGCAAACCTCATGGTGTCTCGTTTTCAAATGAGCATGATGGGAGAGATGAATTTCTTTCTCGGATTGCAAGTCAAACAATTTTCAACGGGGATTTTTATCAATCAATCTAAATACATTCTGGATATTCTTCGGAAGATCAAAATGGAAAACTGTAAACCGATTGGTACCCCAATGGCACCTGGTACTAAGATTGGCACCGATCTTTCGGGAAAGGCTGTTGATGTTAGGACTTATAGAGGGATGATAGGTTCTTTAATGTATCTTACTTCTAGTAGGCCAGATATAATGTTTTCTACATGCTTATGTGCTAGATATCAGGCCAATCCTAAAGAATCCCATTTGTCTGCTGTAAAGCGGATTTTCAGGTATCTGAAAGGGACTGCAGATCTTGGTCTGTGGTATCCTAAGGATACAAGCTTTGAACTAACATCTTATTCAGAGGCAGATCATGCTGGTCGCATGTTAGACAGGAAAAGCACCTCAGGTCATATACAATTCCTTGGAGATAAACTCGTCAGTTGGGCTTCAAAGAAGCAATTATGTGTATCCACATCAACGGGCGAAGCGGAATATGTAGCTGCTGCTAGCTGCTGTTCTCAGGTCTTTTGGATGAGAACACAACTGCGAGACTATGGATTTCATTTTCATAGAATCCCGATCTATTGTGATTCGAAGAGCACTATTGCGATTACCGCTAACCCTGTTCAACATACTAAGACCAAACATATAGATGTCCGGTATCATTTTATAAAAGATAATGTAGAAAAGGGGACAATTGAACTTTACTTTGTAAAAACCGATTATCAGCTTGCAGATTTGTTTACCAAACCTTTAGACGAAAAGAGATTTAATTTTCTTGTCTCAAGACTTGGTATTCTAAATCTTAAGACCTAATTGGTAGTTACCTATTAAAGTTTCTTATTGTATCTCTTTATCATTTCTTTATTATTATTTCCGCATGATACCTGCTCTTTAACAGTTTGTTCATGATCTCAAGGGGAGTGTGACAAGTATTTCATTGTTGGTCGATGTTAGTTTGAGGGGGAGCATATTTCAATGCATTGTGCTTACTGATAATTGTTAGTGATGCATGATTCTAGGGGGAACATACAAGTAAAGAGTATGGCTATGACTTCTGATTACTTCTGATCAGAACTCGTACACTAAGTGTTTTACTGCTTTATGTCATTTCAATTTTTGTGAATAAAGTTACTTTGACTAGACCTTAAGACTTTTGCAGATTGAGAGATGCTTACAAGATCATATCTTTATGACTTTAAGCTTGACTTCGCGAGATGTGAGACTGTACTCGAAAGGTATAATTTCTTTTCTTCATCTCATTCATGGTTGAAAGAAGGACAACTTTCAATCATAAGAAAACATGTTCTTAAATGTTCAAACCACTTCCCGATTCTCAAACAGATTTCTTGAATTGGAAGTGTGATTTTAAATGTTTTCTGATTCATCATTGAGCTTTAACTGATCAAGTTAAATCATCTGAGCAACATATGCTTCATAGGAAAACATGGGATCAATGTGCTAGGACTTAAAAGAAACTTCTATGGATTCACGATTAACCAGTGTTTCCTACCCAAGAAGTTAATCCTTTAGTGATTGCATGTGAGGAGTCAACAGAAATGAGTGTGGGATGTGTGATGAGAGAATATGTCAAAAGAGAGTTCGGTTAGCTGTGAGCTTAAAGATTAAAAGAAAGAGGGTGAGAGATCAGAGTAAAAGAATATCAAACTCTGCACCAACTACTTTCTGAGCCGGGCAGCCACATTTCTAATGCTTCACAATTCTTGGTGAACATTATTGAAACAGGCAACTAGCCCATGCCAACTCTTGACTTTACCCCACCAGCCACTCATTTTCTTCTCAACAAGAAAATGTTTCATTTTCAAAGGGGATGCAGCACATATGCTATCTGATTTTCATTTGGAAAATCTGAATATTGAAAAGAAGGAAGTCTGTCCCACCTTCACACTTCGTTTATGCACATTGAGTCTGTGTTTCACTACTTGTCTCAGTGGTTTACATTTTTTTGTGCCTTATAAGCAATCATCTTATGCTTAATTTATTCTATCACTTGCACGAACACACAAAGAATTTGTTTCTTTGTCATAACTTTCATAGAAATTGCCTTTGTGGTGTTTCGATGATTGAATGGAAGCCCTGGGGGAGTGAACATCATAAAAGCTCCTTTATATTGTGTATTTGTTACACACAGTGACTTTGTGTTACTGACAGGAAATTTTAACTAATTCATTTGTTGATTCAGGTGTTACACTTCATTTTCTAAGTTGTCTAGATTTGCAAAGATCTGGATGAACATTTTAATGAATTGACGGATAATCAGTGGTTCTGTTTGCAAGATCAGTGGTGGAAGATATTTCTTGAAGACATGTTTTGATGAACTCTTTGCTCTTTTCATCAAAAAGGGGGAGAAGCGTCAATCAAGAAATGCGGAGATCAAAAGTTTTTGAAAGTATTTCTGAAGATATTATGAAGATTTGCTGCTTTGAAGAAATTTTCTTTGAAGATGATTTGTTGAAGCATTCCGAGCTGAATCTGGAGATAATTTCTTTCCAAAAGATATTCTCATCGATTGGGGAGATTGCTACATTCTGAAGACAAAGAGGAAGATTACATTTTCTGAGCTTAAAGAATGATCTTGATCCAAAGGGGGAGATTGTTAAAGCACATATTTATTGGATTCAAGATCATAATTATCTGAAGATGGAAATCTGAAGTCAAAGATGATAAATTCGTCTCAACAAATAGTCTAGGGTCCTTTTGTAATAAATAGTCAAAGTCTGTTTACGTATTTTATTTATTAGTTAGTTTTAATTTTAATTAAATTAGTTTGTTTTAGGTTGTTGGGCCAAGCATTACAAAGCCTTGCAAAGCCCATTAGGCTTATGGCCTAAGTATAAATATGATTAGGTTAGTTGTAATTAGGGTTAAGAGAGCTAATTAGAAAATTATCTTTGTGAGAGGAGGCTTGTGGTGGTGGTGTGTGCCGTGAAGAACAAGAAGCAGAGAGAGTTTTGATTTTATCAAGAACACTTGTAATCATTTGAATCAATTGAATAATCATATCAGGTTTGCATTATCGTTGTTGCTTAATTGTTTACTTGTTTGAATGATTACGTATTGGGACACACACTACCTCCTCCTCATTCTGACGGAGTGTTTCATAAACTTCATGTAGTCGAATCTTACGCATATCTTTCATCTGTTTCATTCTTCTTGTATGCTTCTTCCATTCGCGTTGCAACACACTCAGAAACTTCACATTATTCTCAATTTGCTTTTTCATTACCTTGTTCTTGGCTAGCTCATTCAGTAAAGAAATAAATCTTTCATATGTCTCTTCCAAACTTTCACCAGATTTATCCTTGAACTCTTCATAGTTATTGATGCAGTTAGCCACCTTCATTTGGTTTCCAATCATAGACCCCATCATCATTTTCTTTGTTGTCGCCTAGTAACTGTCAATCTTAATGTAGATCTCATTTGGTATGCTCTGAAGAAGTAAAGATCTAGCTTGCTTATCAGCTTTATATCTGCTTTTCTGTTTATCTAAATACTTGACAAAATCAAGTGGAACTTCCTTAGTTTTCTCCTCTCTTGGCTCATCACCATCCTCACTATCAGAAGACTCATCATCTGGATTTCTTGTTGTAATGGGAATCAAAGGACCTTCTTCAATTGAAATCTTAATGTTCTCTCCGTTGGCATGTCTATCAATGAAATCCAAGAATCTGTCTTTCCACTACTCGTACTCACCCTTGAAGAGAACAGGTGGTTTGACATCTATACCAATTGAAAAATCATCCTTTAAAGTCATCTTGACCAACAACACAAATCTTTAAACATAGAATCAGAAAATATCAACAAACTTTGAAAAACTCAGCCAGAAAAATGACCAAGTATAGAATCCTCACACCTTCATGAAAACTTCTCGCACAAAGGATGAAACTCGTACACCAAAGACTTAATAACAAATCTTTTCGCACAAAGAAAGATACAAATTCCTAGAATTCGCACACTGAAGGATGCAAAATCCGACTTTTCGTATGTAGTTCGATGCGAATTTCAGGCTTTTCGCATATAGTGATATGCGAATTTCAGACTTAAGATTTTCACCAACTTGAAAGCTTTTCGCACGATGAGCTTGTGATGCGAATTATGGACTTAGAAAAATTCTCAAATTCAAACATTTCGTATCGATGCGAATTCCTATCTTAGCAAATTTTTAGACTTCAGATGCGAATTCCTCAGATTTCGCACGCTTTGAGATGCGAATTTCTCACTTTTCACAGATAACCATTTGCGAGTTTTGTCCTTAGTTTTCCTTTAACCAAAGTGAGATGCGAATTTCTTTCTTCTCGTACACTACACTGTGCGAGTTTCTGACTTAGCAATTTTCACACATCAGTTTCATGCGAGTTCTTCTTCATCATGCGAGTTTTTCATCATCATGCAAGTTTTTTAGATCTCGGCCCAAAAACTTAAAAAATGATCCAAATTCGATCCAAACTCTGAATTATGCCATGAAACTTTGTCAATTTGATCTCATACACAGTTTGTGTTGATCCAAACTCTCTCAGTGATTTGATAACGACCCTCTTTTATACTTAGTGAAAATTATGTTTAATATGTATTAGTGTTTCACCATCAGCGATCATACTGAGTCTGTTCAGTTATCGCTGATAGTCTTTCTTACAAACATTTATATGTATTAGTGTTTCACTATCAGTGATCAGACTGAGTCTGTTCAGTTATCGCTGATAGTTTCTGATGTAAAGAGTAACGTAATCCCTGAAGACAAGTCTCGCGTCAACAGATGTTCATAACTGAATCGAAGACAAAGCTGTTGAACAAAGACAAGTCTACTAATGACCTGATACGGATATCAGTGAAGCAAAGAAGAATCTACTTATACGCGGAGGAACATCAGGAAAAGCTTCAGCGATAGCTGAACCTCTTTATATCTCTGAAGAAAGAGATATTCAGCGATCAAACGATCACGAAGCTTATTCCTCAAGTCTCCTTTTGTCTTACCTTGCACAACCAGTACGATGTGTCAGAACGGACATACCTCTGCCACAATTCGTACAACAACTCTGTCAACTACACTGTTCATGATACGACCGAAAGCATGTCTCCCAAAGTCAGACTCTCCCAGCCAATCAATGAAGGACACGTGTAAAGTGCCCTGCCATGCATTTAATGCATAGGGTATAAATAGAAAAATTACCTCTCCATCTGAGGGTGTGCTCACCTCTGGCTTTCATCTTTCTACATTATAGAAATCCTTATTTTCTATACTCTCAATCCCCCATTCTCTATATTCCTGTGCAACCAACTTAGTTTCTTAAGAGTTTTTAGATTGAGTCTGTCTTAATCTTATTCCGCAACAAACTTGTAAATTGTACTTGATTTATCAATAAACAATTTATTAAACTTTAAATTATGTGTTTGTATTCAATCCCCCCCCCCCCTTCTACAAATTTGTTAAGCACCTCCGGGACCAACAAGTGGTATCAGAGCAGACTGTTTAATCTGATAAACAAGATCTTGCTTTATTCTCTTCCTTGCTATTCTAACATGGCACTTAACACAAACACAAACTACTATGAAAATGGTTCACTTTCCAAACCTCCTCGATTTAGCAGAGATAACTTCTCTCTGTGGAAGAATCGAATGATGCTATTTCTTGAAGGTGTAGATCCCACTATACCTGAGTACGTAGCAAACGGACCATATGAACCTGTCCAAATCATAGCTGCTGTTCCAGCTACTGCTACCACTCCATTTATTCCTGAATGCTATATTGCTAAGGAAATCAGACAATCGAGTGATGAGGACAAAAAGAAGGTTGGTATTGATGCAAGGGCAAAGACCATTATCTCTATGGCTCTGCCTGATGAAGTTTTCCATTCCATCATGCATCTTAAAACTTCTAAAGAAATGTGGGAAACCATATGTGTTCAATATGAAGGCACCACTGAAATCCAAGAGACTCGAAAGATTAACTTGGTAAGACAGTATGAAAGTTTTATCGCTGGTAAGAGTGAATCTCTCTCTGATGTTCATCAGTGGTTTAACTGCTTAATCCTATTGATCTAAGAACCGTTGGTAGGACCTATTCTAATTCTGAGGTCCTAACAAAATTCTTGGAATGTCTTCCTGGATGTTGGGACAGTTATTCAATATGTCTCAAGCTGACAAAAGACTTAAACTCTCTTTCTCTTAGCACCTTGTATGGAATATTGCTTAACTATGAGCAATCAAACCTGTTGAAGAAGAATCTTATAAAAGATTCTAAAGACTCCAAAAGCACTCCTGTTGCTTTAGTCTCTTCAGAGATAATTCCATCTCAGCGATCTACTCTCACCATCACTGAGTTAGATTCTGAATCTGAGAATCTATCAGACAATGATCTTTCAGAGTTTGATGAATCCTTAGCGCTCTTGACAAACTCTTTTAAGAGATTTTCAAGAAAAAGCAATTTCAGAAGAAATAAGCCTCTCTCTCAAGCCAAAATCAACCCCTGTCGAAGGAAGTCTTCAAACCTTCTACCTCAAGAAGATCCAACGATGACAAATACCTAAAGCTGAAAGACAAATATCAAAAGCTGAAAAGCTACAAGCGAAAAGGTAAAGGTCTCATTGCTGAAGAACATGACTGGGCTGAATTAGAAGAATCAAGTTCTGATGAAGAAGAAGTCGCTAATATTTGCCTTATGGATGAGATTAAAGAAGAAGTAGAAGAACAATCTGAAACTTCTATGAGCTATATATCATCTCAGGTATCTATCTCTACTAATCCCTCTCTACCTGAATCAGAGAGAAGTCACACAGTTGATGTACTGACGATTGATGTTTACAATGCTCTAAACGGAAAATCTCTAGCTGAAAGCAAAAACAATGACTTAACTGAACAGCTGGAAAAATGCCATGAAAAGATCAGAGAACTGACTCTTTTGGAGGATAGTTTGAAAGATCAAGTTGTTGTAAATAAAATCATCATCATAGAACGTGAACAAGCCATCGCTGCTCTAAAAGCGGAAAGGCTACTGTTGAAAAATGGTGCAATTCTTCAACAAAGATAACTGAGATAATAAATGCTCAAACTACTGGTGGTGATAAAACCGGTCTTGGTTTTTGGAAACCACAGGATGAGCCTAAAGAAGACTGTTCCATGCTTAAGTTTGGAACATTTGTCACTTCTATCTCTGAGACTTCTTATAATCAGTTTTATCCTTCTTCTTCTAATTCCATCCCTGAGGAAAAATCCAAATGCTCTAAGTGTGCGGATAAAGAAAAATCCATTCTTCGTGCTCAGAAGTCTTCCAAGAAAGCAAAGCTGAAAGTTCCCTCTAAATCTTCAGTGAATCAATCCTCTAGCTATGTGATAGAAATCTTTGATCTCTGTCCTCCAAAGCTAAAGATTGATCTCAAGCCTAAGATATCTGAAAAAATCAAAATTCCTCCTAGATCTCATGCTAAAAGCATTCTTGGACCTGGCCCTGCTCATCTTAAATTCTCAAAACCTTTCACTACTGGTCCTAAAACCACATTCAAATATAGAAAATGCTATCACTGTGGATTTACTGACCATATTGCAAGCAAATGTCCAACTGCCACTAAAGCTGATAAATCAACCAAAGTGAAGATGAATGCCTCCAAGGCAAAGAAGGTCATAAAAGCTGAAAAAATGACCGAGGTGAAGAATACCACTAAGGTTAAGAAATTAACCAAAGTGAAGATTACCACTGAAGCTGAATCTTCATCTGTTGTGAAGATTACTGAACCTTCCATATCCACTAACCCCAAAGGACCCATTGAAAAGTGGGTACCAAACAAAGCTTAATATTCCTTATGTGTGCAGGGATCAAAGGGCATCTGGTATCTCGCTAGTGGATGTTCTCGTCATATGACTGGACAAAAAGACCTGCTCACTGAATACAAGGAAGAGAAAGGTCTCTCTGTGACCTTTGGTGGAAATGGAAAAGGATATACCCGAGGGTTTGGTGTCCTCAGCAATGGGACAACTACCTTCAGAAGAGTCTCTTATGTAGATGGACTGAAGCATAATCTTCTAAGCATCAGTCAGCTATGTGACAAAGACTATGAAGTTCACTTTTCTAAGAAAGCATGTTTAGTGGTGAATGAGAAAGGAAAATTGGCTCTCAGTGGTTTTCGTAAAGAAAATGTCTATGTAATAGATATGGACTCTACTACCACTGAGAATGTGTGTTTTCTCTCTAAAGGCTCTTCTGATGTCAACTGACTATGGCACAAAAGGCTCTCTCATCTGAACTTCAAAACCCTGAATTCTCTCTCTTCTAAGGAACTGGTTTCTGGTCTCCCTCAGCACTCATATGCTAAAGAATCTCTCTGTTCAGCATGTGAAAAAGGAAAACAGACAAAAGCTAGTTTCAAGTCTAAACAAGTTTCCTTAGTGACAAGTCCTCTTCAGCTCTTACATATGGATCTGTTTGGCCCTGTCAACATCTAATCAATAGCTGGAAAGAAATATACGCTTGTCATTGTAGATGAATACTCTCGCTACACCTAGGTTATCTTTCTTCGTTGCAAGAGTGATACTCCAGAAGAACTAATATCCTTCGTTAAGAAATTGGAAGTGCTGAATAACCTTACTGTTCGTTCAATAAGAAGTGATCATGGAACTGAATTAAAAAACAGTTGTCTGAACAATTTCTTTGAGAACAAGGGAATTTCTCACAACTTCTCTTCAGTAAGAACACCTCAGCAAAATGGAGTTGTTGAAAGAAGAAACAAAATGATCATTGAAGCTGCTAGGTCAATGCTCAGCGATTCTCATCTCCCTACTCAATTTTGGGTTGAAGCTGTAAACACTTCATGTTTTACTCAAAACAGATCGCTGATCGTAAAGCGATTTGGAAAGACAGCTTATGAACTTTTTCATGGAAGAAAGCCCTCTATCAACTTTCTTCATATCTTTGGTTGTCAGTGCTTTATTCTAAACAACAAAGATCAGCTTGGAAAGTTCGACCCAAAAGCTGATGATGGAATATTTCTAGGATATTCCTCCATCTCCAAAGCCTACAAAGTTTTCAACAAGAGAAGACAATCTGTCGAAGAAACAATTCATGTCACTTTTGATGAAACTCGCTCAGCGAACTCTAAACCAATCGCTGACAATGAAGAATTAAATGCTTGGATGTTTTCTCACTACAGAGAAACAGAACCATACTTCTCAAACCATCAGCATTCAAATCCTCCAATTGCTTATGATGATCCAAACATCATACCTCCTAACGCTGAATCCAACTCATGGATCTCAGCAGAGCCTCTAAACACACTTCTACCATCAGAACCATCTTTGTCTGAACATCTCTCAGAAAACAATGGCATGTCTAAAACTCAACAGTTGATCGCTGATGAGCCTCAAGTTTCTTCATCGGTCAACATTCCTATTGTTGATCCAATCTCTGAAGTAAGCGACCATGCCCCTGCTGAGCGATGGACCAGAGATCATCCCATTGATCAAATCCTTGGTGATCCCGATGCAGGTATTCATACACGACGAAGTTCAGGTAATATCTGTCTCTTTGGTAACTTTATTTCTTTAATAGAACCAAAGAAGGTTGATGATGCCCTCAGAGATCCTAACTGGGTCAGCGCTATGCAATAAGAGCTGCCTGAGTTTACTCGTAACAAAGTTTGGAATCTCGTTCCTAGACCATCTGACAAAACTGTTATAGGCACCAAATGGGTGTTTAGAAACAAGTTAGATGAACATGGAACTGGAACCCGCAACAAGGCTCGACTTGTTGCTCAGGGATACAAACAAGAGGAAGGCATAGACTATGATGAAACCTTTACCCCTGTGGCAAGGCTCGAAGCAGTTCGACTCTTCTTAGCTAATATAGTCTATAAAGACTTCATTGTGTATCAAATTGATGTAAAATCAGCGTTCCTAAATGGGAAGCTGAATGAAGAAGTCTATGTAGAACAACCTCCAGGGTTTTATGACCCTAAGTATCCAAATTATGTTTATAAATTGGATAAGGCTCTCTATGGTCTCAAACAAGCCCCTCGTGCTTGGTATGACACTCTCTCATCCTTTCTTATCTCTGAAAATTTTGAACGTGGCAAAATTGATAATACTTTATTTTTCAGAAAGATAAAAGGTCATATTATTTGTTAGACTGAAATTGTATTCAAGATTAAATGAGGGTCTTTATTGTATTTGTTGTAAGTGTGAGTGTGTGTCTTGTAAATGTGTTTAGAAGGTTTAACCTTGCTTGGTCATATTGACCTATATATAAGCAAGTCTTAGTGTTGGTTTCTATTCTTCATTAAAGTCGTTGTTGTTGTAGTAGTGGTTGTAGTCATTGAGAGAGAAGATAGAACACATAGTTGTACACCGTGAGAACACACACAAACACTCTGTATTGAAAGGATTATCACAAATAGGTATATGGCTTGATGTAATCTATGTGATTAAATAAACAAAAGTGTTTTGTGTAAATTTGTATGTGTTTATGTTAGTAATTCTTGGGCCATAATTGGTATCAGAGCCAAATCCATTTTGAAATCAAGAAATTTTTGAGTCGGCACTGTTCATCGTCACTTTTCACCAAAGTCAGAATCAATTTTGAATTTTAAGTGAAAATTTCGAGTTGTAATTGATTGCTTTGTGTTCGTTTATCATTTTCGATCAAGTCTGTGTATTTTGATATGTGAATTGCACTATAATTGAGTTTCAATTTTGATTTTTGATTGAGTTTGTATTTCACGAGTTTATCGCACTGTTGTTGAATCAAATTGTCAATTTGTGTGTTTTTAATCGAAATTCCTTGTCAGATTTAGATTCTAGATGTCTAGGTGAGTGAATTGTCAAGTTTTCAGATCGAGATTCGATGTCTAGATGAGTTTTTGGTGCGATTTTGATCGATTTTAGAGGTTTGCGTGAGTTCTAAAGTTTTCGCGAGTTCGTCGTACTTTGCGCGAGTTCATCTCAGTTTGCGTCAGTTCATCGAGAATTTTACCAAGTGATTGTTCTAAGGTTTGCGTAATCAACGAGAAACGAGAAGTGAGCTTTGCGTATTCAACGAGAAACAAGAAATGAGCTTTGCGTCTTCAACCAGAAACTTTGCGTCGTCTACGAGTAGCGAAAACCTTCGTTTGCGCAAGTGACCGTTAGAGAAAACTGAAGTTTGCGTCAAGAGGAATTAACGAAAAGTTGGTGTTTGCGTTATCTGTAGTTAACGAGAAGTTGGTGTTTGCGCCTTACACTTGTCACGCGAAGTTAGCTTTCCGCAAGTAATGTGTAGCGCAAAGTTAGTTTGCGTCTCACACCAATCACGCAAAGTCAGGTTTGCGTCACAACACTGGTCACGCGAAGTCAGGTTTATACATCTTTCAATCATGTCGAATGACTTACTCTCTATGGGATCTCATCTGAAGCCTCCGGTCTTGTCGATCGGAGAATACTCACAATGGAAGAAAAGGATGACTCAGTTCTTGAATCTTAAGAACAAAGATTATATGGATTCTATAATAAATGGTCCAATTGAGCCAAAAACGCATGTACCTGGACAAGCAACTTTAGCTACATCTCCAGAAATTCCGGACAGATATGTGCCAAAGCCATATGTATACTTCAGTGAAACAGAAAAGGAAAGACATAAGATAGATGAAGAGGCACTTATCTATCTCACCATGGCAATTCCTAATGACATCTACAATCGTGTAGAGAGTAGGGAATCTGCAAAAGCCTTATGGGATGAACTGGAGAGACAGTTTCAGGGAACAAATAAGTCAATTCAGACAAAGCTGAATCAAAGTATAAACGCGTATGAAGGCTTCCATGCAAAAGAAGGAGAGACTTTGTTGGAGACATACACTCGTTTCAATGTGATTCTGAATGATCTAAGGAGAAATGGAATGAACAAGTCAGTATCAGAGATCAATTATAAGTTCGTTAAGAACTTGAACCCAGAGTGGAAAAGCTATGCTATCAACATTCAGATGACTAAGGACATGGATCAAGAAGAAGTCAATGATATCTTCACAACTTTGTTTCAGCATGAGGATGAAGTAAAACAGTTGAATGCTGAAAAGAAGATAGTCAAGGATTCACTAGCCTTAATGTCTGAACGTAAGAAAGGGTCAAGTTTCAAGTCCAGTTCTTCTTATAAGACAAAGTGAAGGAAGTCTAAAGCTCTCCTCACTGAAATCACTGATTCAAGTACTGATGAATCTTCTACTGAAGTTGAAGAGCATTTAAACGAAATATGAGAGTTACAAGAAAGCCGAAATATGAGAGTTACAAGAAAGACAAGTACAAACCAAGGTCTGAAAAGAAGTTTGATAAAAGAGGAGAGAAAAGAGATAAAAAGAGAGAAGAGAAAATAGATGAAAAGAGAGAAGAGAAAAGAGAATAGAAGAGAGAAGGAAAGAAAGAAGAGTCTGAGCCGAAATATGGACGATGCTATAACTGTGGAAAACCAGGTCATTTTTCAAAACATTGCAAGTTCAAGCGAACAAAGAATTCAGAATACTATGCTAGGAAATCACTGATTGCAAAGAAGGTGGAAGATGGTCAAAACTTAATGGCGGAAGAGGAAAATTGGTTCTACAAGAGTTCTGATGATGAAACGACACACTTTACTCAGGTGTGTATGATGGCCAAAGTGGATGAGGACACTGAATCATCTTCTGATCATTCCGACTGTGGTTCTGAGGTACGTACTTTGTTTAAAAATGAACTTATTCAATCTTTAAAAGCTCAGGTCCAATTCATGAAAGAAGAGTTTGAAAAGTTGAAAGTCAAACTTAGTCATGAAAGACAAACAATGTTGAATTTTCGCGATGAAAATGCAATGTTGAAAGATGTTATTTAGGAGAAAGAATCTGAGAAAGAGATTTTGAAAAAGGACAAAGATGTATTAAAATAAAAAATATCTGAGCTTGAAAGAGATCTTGTAAATTTAAATGCTGAAAAAGGTGAATTTAAAATCAAGTTTGAAGCATGTTTTCAAGAAAGAAACGAGGCATATTGTAAAATCAAACAAATGGAGGATTTAAATCTGAAAAGAGGACAGACTGAGCAAACATTAAATATTTTAACAAATAAACTCCAAGATGTCCGATTTTATGATGTCAAAAAGGGTTTAGGTTTTGAAGCAAATAATGTTTTGAAAATAGCACCAGAAAATTTGTATAATTTTGATAAGATGGGCTCTACTCCTATAAAACCTGATATTCATGATACTTTTGTTACTTTCCTTAAAGGTAAAGTCGTGAATGATGATGACACTTCGTCTTGTGCTGATTCAATGTCAAGTTTTAAATCTGTTGGTTTTACTTATAAAGATTTGAACGAAAGTTACAAAACAAGAAAGCCGGAATTTAGTGAATTTTCTTCACTATTTTCTCCTTGTTTACCAACAGAGTCAGCTAAGGTTGAAGCAAATAGTACTGAATCTCAGTGTCAGTATGATGAATCTGATTCAAAAACTGATGTTGAGAATCAAATTCCATTATCTGATTCATTCACTTCTAATTCCTCAAAAGAATCAAAAGCGGAAAATATCATGAATCAAAACCTTAATTCTGATTTTTAAAAAATTATGACTGAGGAGATCTTTACAGAAATGATGAATGCTTCAAATCCTGTACCTATAATAGAAAAGATGGAATCAAACTCTGAGGTGAATCAAACATGTATCTTTGAGAAACAAATCACAGATCTTCAAAAGACAATTGAAGAGTTAGAAGATGAGAACATTGATCTCAAATTCAAACTTGACAAGTCTTCTGAAGAAAACAAAGAACTTTCTAAAGAATTAAATGCTTTGAAAGATGATTTGTTTAAACAAAATCTAAAAGAGAAAAAGTTGTTTGTGTCTCCAAACTGGAATGTTTATTCTAATCCAGAGCTTGAAACTTTTAATTCTAAAACTTCAGTTGTTTATACTACTACTCCTGAATATCCTCCAAGTATTTTTGAAAAGGGAGAAACTTCTTGTACTTCAAAGCCAAAATCATCTTCAACAAAGAAAGCTAACAAGATTATGTTTCCTGTTTCAGATATAAAAAGGCAGAATGATAAAGGAGAATGGATGAAGAATGTGAAGGAAAATAAAGTTGCTAAAAATAAATGTAGTATCAGTGATAGTGATAGTTTGATTTGTAAAAATTCAAACGTTTCCAAATGTCAAAGTTGTATGAATGCTTGAACTTCATTGGGTAAATCTAAGCTTTTGACATTTGCACGTAAGAATTTTATCTGCAAACACTGTCATGATAATACATTTATCATTCCTTCCATTTCTTCTAAATCTAAAGTTGCCAAACAAACATCTCTTGTCAAATCAGTTTCAAGATCTTTAACACATCAGGCTAAAGTTTTTCATGCTAAGATTGATCATTTTTCAAAAAAGAAAAGATTTCACGAGCTTAATGTGAAAATGACATGGAAATGGGTACCTAAGCCTTGCTATGAGTGGCGAATTAAGGCTAAGGTGGATGATGTTGATAAATTGCAAAAAGCTAACAAGGAAGGACCCTGTCCTTCACAATTAAGCATCTACTTCACAATTATGTTGAGGAACATGTCGGTACTGTAAGTTATGCAAATTCTGAGCTTACTGGACATATTCGAGGACACGGATCTTTAACAAAGGGCATGGTGACGATTAAGAGAGTACTATACGTAGAAGGACTTGATCATAATCTTTTTAGCACAAGTCAGTTCTGCGAAGAGGTTTAACTTTTTAGTTAGCAAACTTGGTATGTTAAACGCCACTTCATGATTCTAGGGGGAGTTTTTATAGTCTGATGCTTTATTTGAATATATCTTGGATATTTCATCATATGCTGAATGACTAAAGCGGAATCATTTTTATAATGATTACCAAAATCTTTTTTCTTTCAAGATATTTTATGTGACAATGGCTTTTGGACAATTAAGTTCAAAACCCGTATTCAAATGTTTTCTTCTGAAGGATGCTTTCATGATTATATCTTTTCAGGAAGTTTTTTTTCTTTGAAAGGAAGTTTAGAAATTATATTGTTATATTTTTTTGATAAGTTGACTATTTCAGATATCAAGGGGGAGGATATCTATTGTTTGACTAGGATGCTTTAACTGCTATAGTCATTCCAGAGGGAGATAAGGATTCTAATCTACAGGTATATCATTCTAATCCTTATACTCTAACACTTGTGAAAGAAGAACAACTTTCACTTGTGAAAAATGGTTTTAAAATGTTCAAACCACTTCACATTCTTAAACTGTTCTTTATGATTTGAGAATTGTGAATTTTAAATTATTTTTGGATACTTAACTGTCTATCTGACCGTGTGTTCTTTAAAGAATAATACTTGTGTATTTTCTTTTCTATATACTTTGTCAAGTATTCATACACACACTGGTTCAGTATAATTTTTTTTGACTTTGTTATTACCATGTATCAAAAGTTATATCTTTCTATGGTAATACTCCTGTTGTTTGCTATTCACTGTTGTTTGAATCAAATATCATTTCATTTTTAATGTACGTTCATTGATAATATGTTTATATATTTTTCATATAAACAACATACGTCTTTGAATTCCCAATTATTCTTTTCATGATAATTTGATCTGATCTTAATCATTGTCAGATTCTCAAAATATTTCTATTCTTTCTTGATTATTCATTCATATAAAGTTTTGAGAAATCTTAAATGTTTAAAAATGCTCAACTTTCATTTCTGATTTTTGATGAGCATACATACACTGACATATGATTTCTTGTCCAGCATATCAAGAAAATCATATCAAGAAAATCATTGACCAACATGTACTTTTAGGAACATGGGATTCAGTGTGAGTGCTTAATAGATCTTCCATGGATTCACGATAACCAGTGGTTCCTATCATGAAAGAAATCCTTTGAGTGATTGAGGGGAGAGGGGTCTAAAAGAATTGAGTGTGGGAGTGAGCTGAGGTAAAATGAAAATGAGATATTGGTTAGATGTGAGCTTATATGTTTAAAAGAAAGAGGGTGTGAGAACAGAGTTAAAAGAATATCAAAACTCTGCACCAAACATCTTTCTGAGCCGGGCAGCCACATTACTGATTGGTTCACATTTCTTTGGTGACCATCATTGAAATAGGTAAATAGCCCATGTCATCTCTTGCATACAACCCCACCAGCTACTCATTCTTTTCTTAAAAAGAGAATGTTTCACATTTTCTGGGGAAGCAACACATAATCTATTGGTTCTTCACTTGGAAGATACTGGTATTGAAAAAGAAGAAAAGTTGCCCCACCTTCGACCCTTTCTCATGCACTTTGAGTCCATGTATAATCATTACTGTCTCAGTGATTTACATACATCGAGCCTTATGAAACACAATCATTGTGCTAATTCTTTCAAACACAGGCACGAGCACACAGAGAATTTGTTTTTCTGTCAGAACATTCATAGAATTACCTTGTGTTTTTCAATGATTGAATGGAAGTTTTGGGGAGTCAACATTAAACCAACTCCTTAAATTGTACATTCGTTGTACACAGTAACTTCGTGTTACTGACAGACATTTCTAACTGTTTCATTTGTTGATTCAGGGTTACAACTCATATTCGTTTGAATTTTAAAAGATTCAGATGAATACATTCGTGAATCAAAGGCCAATCCAGATCAGATGTCAGATTGTCTATTTCTTCACAAAAAGGGGGAAATTGTTTTCATATTATCATAAGGGGGAGATGAAATCTCATGAAAACTGTACTCATTGGTTATATGGGGGAGATCATTCAACGAAATATCTGACCTTGACGTGTTTTAATGATTTTGATTCTTACAAATCATTAAAAAGGGGGAGAATAATCAAAGTTCAAGATCAGATTGAATTTTTAAAGATTCTAGGAGAGATAAATATTTTTCAGATGATCAAAGTCAAAGGTTAAAGAAAGCTTGTCAAAGAGATAGTGAAAGAAAGTCAGAGTTTGAAAGTAAAGGTGACTATTCAGAATATTCAAAAGTTAATCCAAAGGGAAAGACACGTTTGAAGAATTGTCAAAGATCATACAAAGTGTAAAAAGACTTGAAGATATCAAAGTTGAATGAGCAAAAGCTGAAAGCTGAAGACATTTCTGAAGAAAAGAAGACCTGAAGATTATTGCCAAATTTTTTTTAATCTTGAATCGAAAGGGGGAGATTGTTAGACTGAAATTGTATTCAAGATTAAATGAGGGTCTTTATTGTATTTGTTGTAAGTGTGAGTGTATGTCTTGTAAATGTGTTTAGAAGGTTTGACCTTGCTTGGTCATGTTGACCTATATATAAGCAAGTCTAAGTGTTGGTTTCTATTATTCATTAAAAGTCGTTGTTGTTGTAGTAGTGGTTGTAGTCATTGAGAGAGAAGATAGAACACATAGTTGTACACCATGAGAACATACACAAACACTCTGTATTGAAAGGATTATCACAAATAGGTATATGGCTTGATGTAATCTGTGTGATTAAATAAACAAAAGTGTTTTGTGTAAATCTGTATGTTTTTATGCTAGTAATTCTTGGGCCACAATATTCTTGTACAAATATATGTCGATGACATCATATTTGGTTCTACTAACCCATCGTTGTGTACTCGATTCGCTGAAAGAATGAAGAAAGAATACAAAATGAGTATGATGGGTGAGCTGACATATTTTCTTGGTCTTCAGATCAAACAATCTGACAATGGTACTTTTATCAGGCAAGGTAAGTATGTTAAAGACATGCTGAAGAAGTTTGATTTAACACAAACTTCAACGATGAAGACTCCTATGACACCTCCCCTGACACTTAACAAAGATCCGTCGGGAAAACCTGTTAATGTCACTGCCTATAGAGGAATGATAGTCTCCCTGCTGTACCTTACAGCGAGCCGACCTGACATCATGTACTCTACTTGTTTATGTGCACGCTATCAATCTGAACCCAAGGAATCTAATCTGATCGCTGTTAAGCAAATTTTCAGATATCTGAAAGGGACTCCTAATCTCGGTCTTTGGTATCCCAAAGACTCAGGGTTCGATCTAACTGGATATTCTGATAGTGATTTTGCAGGTTGTAATGTTAGGTCCATGATCTCTCACATCTCAAGTGTTTCTGTAACAAGATTGAATAGGAATAGACTAATTATTTTAGAGAGAGAAACTAAATCTAAACTAGAGAGAGAAATTGCTTTAAGGACTACATTTTGTATTATGGAATTATGAAATATTACAACTCAAGACACCTATTTATAGTCCAATAACTATCACTATCTTGTTACAACATTAAGCCCAAGCCCATCTACAACTAAGCCCAATAGGCCCAAGGCCTTTTACAAATACAAGTCAAATACAATTAAATGTTATTTACTTTCCAACACTTTTATACACTAACATTCTCCCCCTAATGTTTTGGAAAGTAAATCTTCTTCAAGCTCTAATCTCCTCTCCCCCTTGATTTTCTTGAAAAACTTTAGTGCATGCATTAACAATTATAAGCTCGGCTCCCCCTTGAAAGTTGCTCTCATTCTTCGTTTTCAACTTTAAAACCGGAGTCGATGTACACCGTAAGCTTGACTAAATGCACGATAACACATCTCGAAATGTATAAACCCAACTTGTTCCGATAAGCCCACAAGAATGATAACGAGCGAGTTTGACGTGACAAAACGAGTGCATCCTTAGTTTTTAACAACGGAACCGTCGTTAACCGCGAGTCGAGTAGGAATTCGACTTGAGAGTCATAACCGAGATGCTCAAAGAGGGAACAATAGGCACACACTACAATGTAGGGGATGAGGAACAAATTTGGCCAATTTAACTGACTTTTGGACCAAAAATGTTAGAAAACTAACGGAACAATAACGGTCCGTTTAGTTTTACTATTCATCATCTTCTTCACAATAAAACCCACTTACTATTCACATTTTCACTTTCTTCATAAACTCACGATCAATCAAGCTTCTTGTTGCATATATTAACCTCATTAAGCACCAACTAAACATTTTCAGCAACATGCATCGTGAAAGCATTTTCCAGTGATGTAACAATTTTGTCCGACGAAGTAACCGAATTTTCCAACAACCAAAAGCCATCGACTTTCTTATTGAACCTTTGCCATTTTCTTGCAATATGATAGAAATAATGAAATGAACAAATCTGAGTCGATTCACAACAACATTCCGGCGATTTTCTGGCCAAAAACGTTTTTCCGGCGAGGATTTTCCGACGAACCCATCCAATAGCTCTAAACTTCAATTTTATGTTGTAGATCGAGCTAATAAACACGAAATGTCGAGATCCGAAAATCGTTGCGATAAGATTTTATCGTTTGGCTCTGATACCACTTGTTAGGTCCATGATCTCTCACATCTCAAGTGTTTGTGTAACAAGATTGAATAGGAATGGACTAACTATTTTAGAGAGAGAAACTAAATCTAAACTAGAGAGAGAAATTGCTTTAAGGACTACATTTTGTATTGTGGAATTATGAAATATTACAACTCAAGACACCTATTTATAGTCCAATAACTATCACTACCTTGTTACAACATTAAGCCCAAGCCCATCTACAACTAAGCCCAATAGGCCCAAGGCCTTTTACAAATACAAGTCAAATACAATTAAATGTTATTTACTTTCCAACACTTTTATACACTAACATGTAAACTCGATAGAAAGAGCACCACGAATGGATGTCAACTCCTAGGAGGAAAGCTGGTAAGGTGGACAAGCAAAAAGCGAAATTCAGTCTCCACTTCCACAGCTGAAGCTGAATACGTAGCCGCTGGAAGTTGTTGTGCTTAGGTCTTATGGATGAGAAATCAACTATTAGACTATGACCTTCAGCTATCAAAGATTCCAATCTATTGCGACAGCAGTAGTGCTATCACTATGGCAAACAATCCAGTGCTACATTCAAAGACTAAACACATAGAGATCAGATATCGTTTTATCATAGATCATGTGATGAATGGTGATATTGAACTTCATTTCATCCCTACTGACTATCAGCTTGCTGATTTATTCACCAAACCTCTTGATGAGACAAGGTTCAACTTTCTCATCAGTGAGCTTGGAATGCTGAATCTCGAAGAGTAAATCTTCAGCATTCATTCATTAAGTCAGTGATTATAAGTTCCCCTTTATCATTCAATCTATGATTAAAACTTTGACTCTCAGGTATGTTCTCTTACTTTCAATCACTGAATCTTCAGTCAGTAAGACGTTTTAAATAAAACTTTGATCACTGAAGTTTTCTTCAAATGATAAAAAGCTTTTTGAAAAACAAAATCTATCACTGAGTTTTCTCTTCAGTGATCCTTCTAAAATAAAAATCAATCTCTGACTTTTCATCAGGGATTCTTTCGAAGGAAAACCTATCTCTGACTTTTCTTCAGAGATAATTTCAAAAGGACAAATGAAATGTTTTTCTCTCTCCTATGACGTCATTTGAACCGACAATCCACGACATGCCTTTTTATGACACGTTCGTCCGTTGCCCTTCTATCCAATCAACTTCGTGGGACGTGTCCATGTCATGATGAACATTTGTATTCCCGCCTATTTCTCTCTCCTACTCTCTACGTATAAAAGTAATGTTTCTTTTCATTCTTATCTTTTACGCTCTCTGGAAATCCTTTTCTAGCAAGAACTCTCTCAAGCATTTGCAAGAACATCTTTCAAATCATTTGCATCTTCTTCCTTAAGGATTAACAAGTTATTTTGATCTTTCTTTTACTGAAATCTTGTTACTTAATCCTACTTATGTTCCATCATTATGGATTTTTATAAGATTTCTACCTACTAAAATCATTCTTTTTGATTTTATTCTTTCAAATCCTTTGGTTTTCTCATTGTTCTTCCTTCTTAAACTAAGAACAATGTCTTAATTTTCAAATATTTTTTTGTTTTTATCTTAATCTGGTAAAAACTTCTTTATTTTTAGACTTTAATCCTTCCCTTCTATTCTTTATTTCTTTCCTTATTCAACAATGGCACAGTCAACACTTGTTTCCTCCAAGAACTTCAAGTTCGCCATCACTGACTCTGAAGTCCCCAAGAACAACCATCTTGGACGTCTAGACTTCAATGGAATCAAATACCCACACCTAGTGGATGCTGCTAAATTCCTGAAGCAATCTTGCATTGCTTACGCTCTCACTATTGATCCAAAACCCTCCAAAACTCTACTTCAACAGTTTTGGTTCACAGTTGAAGAATCGACCATCACCAACAAGAAAGTTGATCAGGTCCCTGACATTTCTTTCTGCACCGACCTCGGCAAAGGAATGATGACCGCTTTCAGCTTAAGAAAGGCTCTCAGGTTTCCTGAAAAACCTAAGAGTGGCTTTGAAGCTCTACCTACTGACGCTGAACTCATCCGGTTTCTGGATGATATGGAGTACTGCTGGGACAACAAGCCCTGCTCCACTATCCCCAACAAGAACCTGACTCTCATCAAGAAGGCGAACATGCCTTCTCAGCTAAACTATATCTTTTCTCACTTCATTCAATGCATGAGTGGGAAAAGTGATTCCCTTGATCAGGCCAGCAAGGTACAGCTCCAGATGGCCTACTCGGTAATCGCTGGCAAAAACATTGACTTTGCCACTGCTATCTTTGACGATCTAAGGTCAAAGATAGAGAAGACGAAGAGGGGTCCCAAGATCCCATATGTACGGTTCATATGTGCATACCCGAAGTTCCTCTATGCCAACGCTTATCCCACTACTGCTGATGGCTCCTTCGCCAAAGTGGGTCAGCGTTCTCTAGAAGTCAAACTGCTGGACAACGAGGTAAGTATTTCTACCCTACAATCTCGCCTCTCTCTCTATTCTTCTACTTCATCGGAGGAGGTTCATTCTTCTGCTAACCCTGCCGCTACCACTGGTTCCAAATGCCCATCAGTTAGTTCCTTTGGCCCTTAGAAAAAGGCCAAAGTGACTAAGGAGACAAGTGCCTCTAGTTCAAGGACTGAGGAAGTTTCTCGACAAACTTCCTTGGATGATTTTGTGGTCCTCTCCTCCACATCTGCTGCTGTGATAACATCAACCGTGCCAGCGACCTCGGTCGCTATCACAACAACAGTGACTCAACCTGAAATCTCAGTTCTTCAATCAACTGAGGTACCTTTTCAACCCCAAACTTCTTCTATCCCCATCTCTAATCCCTCTATTTCTTTGGTCTCTGACCCTCCTCTCATGCAACAGCCTCATGTTGCATTTTTAGGACCTGATGCTCAAACCTTTGAAAGAGACATGCAATTTTACAAAATGTTTGAATCATCAGGTATACCTAATCCCACCTATTCCTCTCCCATCTCTCCATCTAAGCTTGTTACTCAGATGCTAACTTTTCTTTCAGGTCCTAGTTTGGTAACTGTTGACACGAATGTCAACAGTTTGGGTGAAAAGGTGGTTTCTCTCACCGCCGCTATCAACGAAACCACCAGCACAGTCAATACCGCTGGTGAAGAACTGAAGACTTTGACAGCTGCCTGCTCCACCAAAGCTGAAGCCTCTCAATTCTCTACTCTTCATGAAGAGATTGTTAGAGTAAAGGAGGATACTCAGCGACAGATGGATGCTCTATCCACAAAAGCTGAATGCACCAACTCCGAATATTTCTCCTTCCATCACATCGGACGATCGCACCCAACTACACATAGCTGTTGAATTTATTCATCAGGCTACTTCAGATATCCCGGTGATTGAAGGACGGCTAGACAGTCTGGAGGCTGAAGTCCGAAAGTTGGCCTCTGCTCAACCTTCCTCTCCATCCAAAGATATCTCCCTCGCTGATAATGACAAAGAGGGGGAGAAAGCAGCTGAAGAAATTAAAGAGGTGGAGACAACTGCTGAAGCTGTCGAGGTTCAACTTGAAGATCCTCCTTCTCATGTTGAGGGGGAGAAGGTTGCTGACCAAGTCCTTTCTTATTTCTAAGATTTTGTCGAAGAAGAAGAAGAGGACGATGAAGAAGAAGAAGATCTTGATCTTGAAGATCAAGAGGAAGAGCAACCTCATCAAGAAGATGATGATGATGACGATGAAGAAGATCAGTCCTTATGGTGTTCTGCAGCCATCACATCTTCAGTGATAACTTCGAAAGAAGTTGTCACAGCAGGGGGGAATCATGGAATATCCTCAGGAACCCCTTCCCAAAGCAAACCCAAAGGTGCGGTTGCTGAGGGAAACCTGAAGACAGTTTCACTATCTGAGGAGAATCCTTCTCAGGTATGCCTCTCACTTGTCCCTGTTTCTTTCTACAAACCCTCTATCTCTTTCTAGCCTTTATCTTCTCTCTTTCTAAAACATACACTAACTCCTTTCTTTCTTTTTTCTGTCCAGACAGTTCTCTCCCCTGCTTAAGGGTAAAGAACTACAAATAATCCCAGCTCCCAAAGCTGATGAAGAAATAATCCCAATCTCTATAAGAGAGATTGATGAAGAAGAAGAAGAAGAAACCCTGCAACATCCAGGAAGGCCCTCTAGACCATCTCATTGGTCAGAGGAAGAGATGAAGAGACGAACAGATATGATCTCTCATCTAGAGAATCAACGACTGAAAGTCCCCTCTCAATCATCAGATCTAGAGTTCCTGACTGAAGCTCAAATCGAAGAATCTGTCAGGGCTGAGAAGCTGATAGTTGATTTTCAAAGAGATGCCTCTCTTGCTCTCAAGATTCATTTTTCTCATGTCAAAGACAAGAAGCTGAAGAAGAAACCAGTTGAAGTCCAGGCTGCTCTCTTGAAAGAGATTGAAGAGGAGCACTCAAAAGAACTAGCGGTCAGCGATAACATAATCGATTGGTGTAAGCATAAAATCGATTATCGTTCTGACCCAATGAAGATCATAGCAGTTGTCATCTTTGGGAGAAAGAAGAAGGACAAAGTTTCTGTCACTATGGAGATTACTAGAGAGGATGGAAGCTGCAAGGATATGTACGTTTCAAAGATGGAAAGCTTCAGCTACATGGAATGGCTTGAGTTCAAAGATGCGCTAAAGAAATCAAAGTCAATCTACAGAGGCTATGTTGAAGGGATAAATGATGCTCTCATCAACAGAGTCGCTGCAGTCCTAAAGGTGCCATCTACTCTTCCTTCTAAGTCAAAGCAAATAAAAATAAAACCTGTCTCCTCCTCGTCTGAAAATGTTGCGGTGATCAGAAATGAAACCTCCATAAAGTTCTCAAGAGAAGCTCTGTTCGGTCCCCCTCCTGATCTCTCTGTTCTCAATCTATCTTTGCCCCCTGGTGGACCATATGTTGCAGGGCAAGTACTCAAAGAACCTTTTGGTGTATGAAAAGAGCTCAGATTTCAGAGAGTATATGAAATTCCTATATGTCCCCTCAGTCATCTCAAGGATCTCTTGTGCTTATGGTGTGACTTCTCTCCTTCTGCTGAACCGATCAAGGAAATCATCTCTCAAGAATCTTCAGATCGAAGGCAAAAAGGAGAAGAAATACCTCACTATATGATCAATTCTCCTAAGTCTTCTTTAGATAGCTGATAGATTAGTTTTCTATTTCTTGTAATCTATTAGTAAAACTTAGAGTAGTTAGTTACTCACTTGTACTTGTAATTTTCATATCTTGTAATGATATCTCTGAATTAATGAAAATTTCACTGAAGTACTTAACTCTATCAGTACTGTAAAAGATCCCTCAAAATAGTAATTGGCACATGTATGTTATGAGTCCTGATTATTCCTTATTTTGAACTAGAAAGTAATTTTCTTCAGTTACTTTGTCATTATCAAATAAGGGGAGATTGTTGATCCAAACTCTCTCAGTGATTTGATAACAATCCTTTTTTATACTTAGTGAAAATTACGTTTAATATGTATTAGTGTTTCACCATCAGCGATCAGACTGAGTCTGTTCAGTTATCGCTGATAGTCTTTCTTACAAACATTTATATGTATTAGTGTTTCACTATCAGTGATCAGACTGATTCTGTTCAGTTATCGCTGATAGTTTCTGATGTAAAAAGTAACGTAATCCCTAAAGACAAGTCTCGCATCAACAGATGTTCATAGCTGAATCGAAGACAAAGCTGCTGAACAAAGACAAGTCTACTAATGACCTGATGCGGATATCAGTGAAGCAAAGACGAATCTACTTATACGCGAAGGAACATGAGGAAAAGCTTCAGCGATAGCTGAACCTCTTTATATCTCTGAAGGAAGAGATATTCAGCGATCAAACGATCACGAAGCTTATGCCTCAAGTCTCCTTTTGTCTTACCTTGCACAACCAGTACGATGTGTCAGAACGGACATACCTCTGCCACAATTCGCACAACAACTCTGTCAACTACACTGTTCATGATACGGCCGAAAGCATGTCTCCCAAAGTCAGACTCTCTCAGCCAATCAATGAAGGACACGTGTAAAGTGCCCTGCCCTGCATTTAATGCATAGGGTATAAATAGAAAGATTACCTCTCCATGTGAGGGTGTGCTCACCTCTGGCCTTCATCTTTCTACATTATAGAAATCCTTATTTTTTATACTCTCAATCCCCCATTCTCTATATTCTTGTGCAACCATCTTAGTGTTTCTTAAGTTTGTTTAAATTGAGTCTGTCTTAATCTTATTCCGCAACAAACTTGTAAATTGTATTTGATTTATCAATAAACAATTTATTAAACTTTAAATTATGTGTTTGTATTCAACCCCCCCCCCTTCTACAAACTTGTTAAGCACCTCCGGGACCAACAGTTTGAACACTTTACAAACAATCAATTTCAAACAAAATAAACAAAATTACAACTTGATCAAAAACATAGTGCATACAAACTTTCGAACAACAAACAATCAAAAATCCAAAATTCACATAATCTGTTGTGAATTGGACAATCTAATCAATACAAGATCTGTTCTCGACTATAAAACGAGTACAGTGCAATCAAAATACAATAAAAAAAGACATAGAATCAAGAAATTGATTCTTAGTCAGAAAGATATGCGAGTTCTTGAATTTGACAAAAAAATCACAGATCTTTGATTTAAATTCTAATTCAGAGCTTGCTCTGATA
The DNA here is from genome assembly GCA_954870635.1 of Arctium minus. Lineage (NCBI taxonomy): Eukaryota > Viridiplantae > Streptophyta > Magnoliopsida > Asterales > Asteraceae > Arctium > Arctium minus. The sequence goes on along the minus strand of OX941080.1, from coordinate 102,355,257 downwards.
CCAATTGTTATTCCCAATCTATGTGCAAATCATAAAAATAACAACAAGTTTTAAAATCAATTGCTCCATATTATTGATCTTCAAATCAAACTGTTACAAAGCTCTCTCTCAATATTTCTCTCTCTAAAAATATATTCTATCAAGGTGCTTTCTATGTACTTTATGATTCTACTAACAAAAAGGCTATTTATACCTACAAGTTACAAAGACAAAACAACACTAAACTAAACTATATTTGACTTGCTTGACTTTCCAATGAGGCTTTGACTTGAAACATTAACTTTCAATCCCAATTATCTTGGATCTAACATATTTGTGCACTAACAAAAATTTTCATGGGAACAATGTGAGAGTTTAAGAGACTTCTATTATCCAGTCTTTCCTACCCAAGAAATTATCCTTGAGTGATTGAGGGATGAGGGGTCATTAAGTCAAAGAGTAGAGGAGATAACTCAAAGAGTTGAGTTTTTCTCAGTGTGATGAGATAAAATGGAAAAGAGAGTTTGGTTAGAAATGAGCTAAATGATAAAAAGAAAAAGGGTGTGAGAACAGAGTTAAAAGAATATCAGAACTCTGCACCAACTTTTTCTGAGCTAGGAAGCCACATTATTGATTGGTACACATTCTTCGGTGACTATCATTGAAAAAGGCAGTGAGCCCATGTCAACTCTTGCATTAACCCTACCAACCACTCGTTTATTTCTTAACAAAGAAATGTTTCATTTTCTTTGGGATGCAAATTATATGCTATTTGGTCTTCATTTGGAGGATCTAGATATTGAAAAAGAAGGAAGTTTGCCCCACCTTAGAACCTCTTTCATGCACATTGAGTCCATGAAAAACTTGTTCTTGTCTCAACAGTTTACACATTTTGAGCCTGTTCAAGCTTAAGTAGCTTCAATCATTCTTACACGAGCACACAAGGAATAAGTTTTCTTGTCATAACATTCATAAAAAATTCCTTTGTGGTTTTTTGATGATTGAATGGAAGCCCTGGGGTAGTGAACATCAGAAAACTCCTTTCCAAAGTACATTCGTTATACAAAGTGGATTCGTGCTACTTACAAGCATGCTAACTGATAAACCCAAAATCTACCAAATCATAGAGAGAGAAAGTAGAGTGAGAAAGTATAGACGTGAAAAGCTCTCAATGTATTGAATATGCAATAAAAGTGTTCTCAAAGGTTACAAGAGCCATATCCCTATTAGTACCACAGGGAACATGGACACAGACAAGATAAACAGAATACTGACTAACCATATACAGACCTTGTTTACTTTACAAGTTTGACTTTCCATATTAAATCTTGGATACAATATTTAGACTTAACAATCTCCCCCTTTGTATTCAAGATTTAATAAAAATCTGACACTAGTCTTCAGCACATGATTCTACAGCTTTTGTCTCTGACAGCTTTGAACATTGAAACTCTTTCAGCCTTTGAAGAACCTTTGAAAAGTCTTTTTCACTTTAAGCTTTGAAAGTCAACAAGTCATGAGCACGAAACTTGAAATCTTTGAAACATTAATATTGAAATAGCTTTGAGGGAATCTCTGATATTGTATCTTCATCTCTTGTGAACTCTGAATCATCTTTGGAAAAACAAACTTTCTTGAAACTTGATTTAACTTTGAAGAATCTTTCATCAGAATCTTTTGACTTTGAAACAGCGGAAGGAAGTTGAATTACATTTGAGCTCTCAGAACTTCTTCACAAGTCTTTTTCAAATGAACTTTCTTTGAAATCTTCTTGACGACATTTTGAATCAGCCAAATAATTTCTTTCTCAAGTCTTTCTTCACTTTGATATCTTCTTGACGGCTTTGAAAATTGAATCTTTGTAAATTCTCCCCCTTTTTGATGATTGTGAGCATCAAGATCATCAAAATGTTATTAATTTCAACACAGTCTTTGTTCACCCCTTTTGTATGGACATATTAATCTCCCCATTTTCTGAAAATTTGACTGTCTCCGCCCTTTGATCTGAACATCTGAATCAAGAACTATATATATCTGAATCTTTTCAAATTCAGACATAATGAACGTGGTAACCCTGATTCAACACAATGAAACAGTTAGAAGTGTCTGTCAGTAACACAAAGTTACTGTGTACAACAAATGTACAATATAAGGAGCTGGTTTGATGATGACTCCCCAGGACTTCTATTCAATCATTGAAAAACACAAGGTTTATCTATGAATGTTCTGACAGAAAAACAAATTTTCTGTGTGCTCGTGCTTGTGTTTGAAAGAAGTAGCACAATGATTGTGTAAAAAAAAATCACAAGGCTCGAAATATGTAAATCACTGAGACAGCAATGATTGTACATGGACTCAATGTGCATGAGAAAGGGTCGAAGGTGGGGAAACTTTCCTTCTTTTTCAATATCAGTATCTTTCAAGAGAAGAACCAATAGATTGTGTGCTGCTTCCCCAGAAAATGTGAAACATTCTATTTTTAAGAAAAGAATGAGTAGCTAGTGGGGTTGTATGCAAGAGATGGCATGGGCTATTTTCCTATTTCAATGATGGTCACCAAAGAAATGTGAACCAATCAGTAATGTGGCTGCCCGGCTCAGAAAGATGTTTGGTGTAGAGTTCTGATATTCTTTTAACTCTGTTCGCACACCCTCTTTCTTTTAAACATATAAGCTCACATCTAACCAATCTCTCATTTTCATTTTACCTCAGATCACTCCCACACTCAATTCTTTTAGACCCCTCTCCCCTCAATCACTCAAAGGATTTCTTCCGGGGTAGGAAACACTGGTTATCGTGAATCCATGGAAGATCTATTAAGCACTCACACTGAATCCCATGTTCCTAAAAGTACATGCTGGTCAATGATTTTCTTGATATGAAAAACACAAGAAATCATATGTCAGTGTATGTATGTTCATCAAAAATCAAAAATGAAATTTGAGCATTTTTAAACATTTAAGATTTCTCAAAACTTTATGTGAATGAATAATCAAGAAAGAATAGAAATGTTTTGAGAATCTGACAATGATTAAAATCAGATCAAATGAAATGGCTAGGGTATCAAATAATTGGAAATTTTGTTTATATGAACAAATATAAACAATTTAGCAATAAAGGCACAAATTTGAAAAAAATTTTGAATGATGCTCAACAACTTTGAAAACAAACGGGGGTATTACCATCGAAAAAATGTTTGATATGAGACATGGTAATAACAAATTGATAAAGTACTGAACTGGTGTGTATGAATACTTGACAGTATATGGATAAGATAATACACAAGTATTGATCTTTGGAAACACACGGTCAGTTAAACATTAAGCTCAAAAATTTGAAAAACATTTAAAAGTCACACTTCTAAATTCATGAAAACTTTTGAGAATAAGAAGTTGTTTGAACATTTAAGAAACTGTTTTTCATGCTTGAAAGTTGTTCTTCTTCCAAACAATCAGAGATCTAGGATCAGAAGATATTTACCTTTTTAGCTCCCCCTCAAATCATGATTAAATGATTTATATCTTTTGAGCTCCCCCTGGATATTGACATAATATCCTTCTTTGATCATTGAAAAACGGGTCCTGGTCTGTCATGTGATCAGAAGCCATCACATGTACTTCCCCTATAATTTATGCATTAGTAGATATATCAATTAAAACAAGATAGAGATCCACAACTCCTTCTGGAATGCGGTCCGTCATATCAGGAAAATCAATCAATGAAAAGTCTAGGATAGAGATCCACAATTTCTTCTGGAATGTAGTCCATCATATCTCTCTATTGAAGAAAGAGTGTACTCCCCCTTGAAGATTGATGTCCTCATTTGAGTGTTGGAATACGATCTCTTATGATATCACGGGAGTAGAGGGCTTTAATCCTTTGAAGTCCGGGTCCTAAGCTGAGTTACTTAGAAGCCATATTCTTGACATTGAAGTGCGGGTCTTGAACTGTGTTATTCAAGAGCCATAATCTTTCTTACTCCCCCTTGACGTGAGGTGCCTGCAACAAGGAATCAGATTTCTTCTTTGGTACCCACTGGTATTTGGGTCCAGAAATGTTAGTTGCAGTTCGTGTGGGGGTAATATAATAAGAACCATACCAGTAATTACTAAAATTTTTACTTACAAAATCATGTGCTCCACAGTAAGAACAACAGATTTTCTTCTGAGCAATCATGATAAGATGATTAGTAGAATAAAATGTATCAGAATTACCAAAAGTTTTACCTGTGAGTGCACTGTTCTTTTTGACATTGGATGTGGATGCAGATGCTTTGTTTTTCTTCTTCTCATCACCTGAAGAACCCTTTTCTCTCCAGACAGTCTGATCTTTCCTTGAATTCTTTCCAAGAGATTTAACAGAAAAGCTCGCTGAACCATCAACAGACTTGTAATAAAACTGGTTGGAAGGTCTAATCTGACTTGATTTGACAGTTTGAGATTTAACACTTTTGATTTTCAAAACATTTTTCTCATTAATAGAACTAGAAGCTGTTTTAAAAGAACAGACTGATTCTGTCGAATTATCAACAGGTGATTGATCAATCACATCAGCTGTTATCTTTTCTGACATTTCAATGTTTGCAGCTTCTAAGTCTTTTATCTGTTTGGTCAAAATGTTTATTTCATTTGAAAGAGTGTCAAATTTCTGTTTCAAATCAGACTTGGCCTTTGTTTCTTTTTGGATATCTGAAGATAGAACAGTAATTTTGGATTGGAGCATAGATATTTCAGACTCAAAATGTATGCGTTCTTGCTTAAAATCTTTTTCCAAGTTCTTGGTCTTTTCAGATATTTCTTTAAAAATCCCAACATTTCTCTTTTCGTAATTTTTCTTTTCAAGATCAAAAGACTTTTTCTGCTCTTTGAAAAGTTTTCTTTCTTTTTCGAGCAAGTCTTGTAAAGTAGAAATCTGTGAGGGAAGACCAGATATTTTTCCTTCAAGAAGTTGTCTTTCTTTTGAAAAATTGTCTCTTTCAGTTATAAGAATTTTCTCAAAATCAGACATTTGCTTAGAAAGTTTCATGCATCTATGCTCCAAGTCCTTTTTCTTTTGGAGAGTTTTCTTAGAAATCTCAGTCATCTGAAGAAAAGAAGATGTCTCCTGTTTTGATTTTGCTTTATCTGCTTGGATGCTTTTAATCATCTCAGCATTCTCTAACACCAAGGAAGATATCTTCTTTTTAAGTTCAGTTTTTGAACTTTCCAATTCAGATATATTTTCTTCGAAAGCCTTAAACTTGGTTTGAAGCTCAACTGATTCTGCTTGTAGCTCCGATGATTTATGTTCAGTTGTCTTCATTTGGCTTTGAAGATTCATAATCTCTCTTTCTTTCTCTTTTATCTCTTTCTCCTTTTCATAGAGAATTCCTGCAAAATTAGATCTAGTTTTAGAACAATTTATACATTCAGGAGTTTTAACACAATTGAACAATTTAAGCTCCAACTCCTGAATCCTTCTGAGATACTCTGAATTTTTAATTTGCAGAGTCCTTCGTTCAGCTTCTATTACAGATAAATCAGGCTTGTACAGTATTGACATCTTCAATCACCAACAATTAGACTGGCGCAAAGTAGGATTTCACATGAGCAAGCACTGGCACAAAAAAAAAATTCCAGACTCTATTTTTTTTTATAGACGGATATGGCGCAAACTAGAGGTTTGCGTGTTCAACGTGTGACGCACAATGAGAATTGCGCGAGCAAGGGGTGGCGCAAACCCTGGTGTGCGCGATGGACGTGAGGCGCAAAGGAGCTTTGCGTTACCTTTGAGAGGTGCACACCTGGTTTGCGTTAGGCTTGAGTGGCGCAAACCTTGGTTTGCGTGAGTAACGTGAGACACAAACTCAGGTTTGCGTTACCTTGGATGGCGCAAAGTTTACTTTGCGTTAGACTTGAGAGGCGCAAACTCTGGTTTGCGTGAGACGTTGAAGGCGCAAAGTTGAGTTCTTGTTAGCATAAGGAAGCACAAACAACACTTTGCGTTAGTAGAGGGTGACGCAAAGCTGATGAAGAACTGGCGCAAACATGATGAAGTCGCGCAAAGTTTATATGTGGCGCAAAGTTCACGATCACTCGAAAAACATCTAAATCTGATTTTTATAAATCGAATTTGATGAACATTCTTGTGCAATTGTGATCGAAAACAGATTTATAACATCTTTTAAACACAAACTTTGAACAAATTTTGCAGAAAATGATTTCCAATCGATCGAACAGACAGTTCGTTCGTGTTTTTCAAAAACTCAAAATTCATCAAATTGATGATCAAAACATGGAAATATTGAAAAATAATATGAATCAAATATGTTCCATAACCAAAAACGAATCCAATGAAACCAATTTTGAATCAATTCGACCACAAAACAGACTGAATTTTGAAGAAATCACAAAAAACGAGTTTTTCTTGAAAAACCAAGAAAATCGATCAAGATTTTGATTTAAAACACAAATTCATATTCGAAATTCATTTCTCTCAATCCTCTCTCTGATTTGGATCAGCTCTGATACCAATTGATAAACCCAAAATCTACCAAATCATAGAGAGAGAAAGTATAGACGTGAAAAGATCTCAATGTATTGAATATGCAATCAAAGTGTTCTCAAAGGTTACAAGCTTACAAGAGCCATATCCCTATTTATACCACAGGGAACATGGACACAGACAAGATAAACAGAATACTGACTAACCATATACAGACCTTGTTTACTTTACAAGTTTGACTTTCCATATTAAATCTTGGATACAATATTTAGTCTTAACACTAACTGTTTAATATGTTGATTCAGGGTTACAACGTCTATTTTGTTAGAATTTAAAAAGATTCAGATGAATACATATATGAATTGACGATTACTCAGATCAGATGGAGATAATATTTTCTTCGGAACAAATTGTTTCTATCCATCATGAAGAGTATGCTTATCTTGATATATATGGGGGAGATTGTTATCAAAGACCATACTGAAATTGACAAAGTTATGATGATTCTGATGTCTCACAATTCATCAAAAAGGGGGAGATGATTTCAAAGTTCAATTTCAAATAAAAGTGGGAGAAGATTTCAAAGCAAAGTTAGATATTCAGAAGGTGTTTCTGAAGATGTTTGTGAAGAAAAATGTTTTGATCCAAAAGAGGAGATAAAGAAATGTTCAAGTGTTGAAGAGACAAAGTTTGTAAAGAATGATATAGCAACTTTGTTGAGAAGAATTCCAAAGGGGGATAATTACTCAAAGTATCAAGCTATGAAAGTTGTAAATGTGAAGCTTATTCAAGTTTCAAAAAGGCTGAAAGTTACAATGTTGAAGAATTTTTCAAGAGAAAGAAGTGTTGAAGATTCGTGTCAATTTTTTTTAATCTTGAATCCAAAGGTGAGATTGTTGAGCCTAAAATGGTGTATTCAATATTAAAAGGACTTTTGTAAATTTCATGTAAAGTCAAAGTGTTGTTAAAAGTCAAAGGAAGTCAAAATAGATTAATGTCAAAGTAGTTTGTTTTAACCTTGTAATTAGGAGGTATAAATACCTTTTGTCCTTTGTAATCTTGTGGGTAGAGAAAGAAGCAACATACATTTAGAGAACTAGCGGTGAGACTTGTGGCTAGAGAGAGAGAGAGAATAAAAGTCTTAGAGAGAGAAATCGTTTGTAATTCATTCAAATCTAATACGTCATGATTGAAATTGTGTGTTGAATCTGATTAGAGCTTGAAACTGGAACAACACCAACATTTTTCTTTTCAAAACCTTTCTTTTCTTTCTCAGAAATAATTTTCTTTTCATCAAAACCTTTTCTTTCTTTCTTCAACAAATCCTCTAAATCAGATATTTTTCTTGAAAACTCAACAATATTTGTATCAAAAGATCTTCTTTCAGTTTCAAATACCTTTCTTTCTTTCTCAAAGTTATATTTATCAATAATCAAAACTTTCTCAAAGTCTGATATTTGATTAGATTTGCATATTTAAGCTCAACTGCTTTCTTTTCTTCAAAAGATTTTCTTCAAAAATCAGAAAATTTTGTGCAAAAACTTTTCTTTCTTTTTCAAACTATTGATTCTTCTTGATAGATTCTTTATTGTCTTTGACAATCTGAGCTTCCAATTCAGAAATCTTATTTTTTAACTAAGTATTTTTTTTCTTTCCAATACTTTTCTATTCTTTTCAAGCTTCTTCAAATCATTTTTAACACTTGAGTTGTCCTTCTCTTGAGTAGCTTCTTCTTTCAAAACATTTATCACTATTTCAAGACTGAAGATTTTTTCTTACAACCTGTCTGTTTCAGAGAAAAGTTCTGAATTTATCTTTCTAAGTGCATCACGTGTTTCTCCAACAATATTTTCTTTGGTTCTAAGATCTTCAATTTGTCTTTGCATTAACTCCTTCTTGGACCACCTAGTATTTACACTACTTGCTTTTAATATTGTGGATTCCTATTCACACTTCTTCAGTTTGATTAGAAGATTTAAAATCTCTTTCTCTTTTGATTCAATTATTCCTGCAAAATCAATTTTAGAGTCAGAAATGCATTTTGAGCACATAAATTTTTTCTCTAAAACTATAGAATTCTCTTTCAATTTCTTAATCTGATCACGAAGAGACAAATTCTGAATCTTTAAATTATCTCTTTCAGCTTCAAGTGCAGATATTTCAGGCATGTACGCAATTGCACAGTCTCTCTTTGTTAAGACCATATTTCCCTTCTCATCAATAAAAGACATCTTTAAGATCTGTAAAGTATGAACTTGAAATGATCGTTAATCAAAGAAATCATAATTTTTTTTCCAAAAAGTCAAACTTGGTCAACTCAAAAAAATTTTAAAATTTTTTTAAGTGTGGAATCCGCAGGCTGAAGGAAAGAGTATGCTTGCGGATTCTTGACTTAGTCGCAAATCATAGAAAGAACTTGACGCAAAGATATTTTTGTATGAAACTATGTGCGGATTCCAGGTTGTCGCAACCAGTGGTATGCGGATTGTTGCTTTGCGTATGCTTCGATTTGCAGATTCTAGCTTTCCACAGGCTTTAATTTTCTGATTGAACACTTCTCCCAGGCTTCGGTTTGCGGATTGATAACTTTCCGTAAAGAGTACTATGCGGATTGAGTACTTGTCTTTTCCAAAACTCTACGAATTCAACACTTTTCGCACGATGAACTCTTCGAATTCTATGATGAATAGTAACTTTCCGCAGAAGGAACTTTGCGAGTTCTGACTTTTCGCACAAAGAAATCTATAGATTCTTAACATAGCAAAATTCACCACAATTCTTGATCAATAGTAACTTGAGAAGTCAATGCTTTCCGTAAGCAATGCTCTACGAGTTCTTTCCTTGTTCAAAATTCACAAATAACAACATACAATATCTTGTGAATTCTTCAAATCTCGTACAAAGAAAATTGCGAAATCCACCAACTCGTAGACTTAGGTCTGCGAATTCTTGCCTTATCACTTTCAAAAATATCCACCGCACTTGAACCTAGCAAATTCTCAGATGAACTTGCGGAAACTATAGATCTTGCGAGTTCTAGATATTTCGACCTCCAACTTCAAAAATCCTCCATAACTTCTTCAAACCTTGATCAATTTGCACCAAAAAACACAGAATTGCTCACGATTACATTCTGAACACTTCTTTAGTACAACTTTTCACTGGATCACAATCTTTGATCTGATCTCAATCGACTTACACTTCGAACCAAAATCTTTTACAAACGATGAAAATTTAACAAAAGTACAGTGAATTAGCTAACACAATCTAAACAAACATTGTTATATTTCAATAATCAAATACAAATCAAACAAAAAATCAATCAAAACAACTCCAATTCATAAAATCAAAAATCCATATCTCGTTCTGCGAGTTCTTCAAATCTTGAAAAAAAATCGACCATTTTTATGAATTTCTTGATCTACTCTGATACCAATTGTTGTTCCAGTTTCAAGTCCAATCAGATTACAAACACGGATCTAATCAAGAAGTCATATGTCATTGATATGTAAAGATTTACAACAGCTTTCTCTCTCTATGTCCACACTGACTCTCTCTAACACAAGTCTATATCTCAATGTATACGTCTCTCAATGTGTGTGGTTACAAGCTTTACAAAAAACAAGGGAACTATCTGTACTAAGTCAACAATGTTGACTTTTACAACACAACTCTATTAATGGAAAGTCAAACACTCATGACTTTACAACACTTTACAAACATTTACACAATAGACTTCTTTAATCTTGAATACAACATTTTAGGCTCAACATACCAGCACCGCTCCCGACAGGCATTGGATTCAAATCCGACGATCCAGTCGTGCGACGACTGAAGTTGTTGGAAGAGCAGAAGGAGAAAATGTTGTCATTACTTTCCAAGCCTCCTGGAGCTGCTGTACCGGTCGACGTCGAGCCACGTACTAGGTTCCAATAATCACCTTTTGTCGACGAGATCTCCATGATTGACGTCCCTAAGAAGTACAACATTCCTACGTTCACCCCGAAGTACTCCAGAGTGACCGATCCGACAGCACACATCGCACAATACAACCATCTTATGTCGACTGCAAGTCGATACCGTACCAATATCAACAGGTCTACATATGCAAGAGTTTTGGTACGACCCTCACAATTGCTGCTCTCCATAGGTTGATCAACCTCAAACCCAAGTCCATCGGCAGTTTTGCAGAATTGGTCAACCAATTCTTCCACCAGGTTATTAGTAGTCGTAAGATGGAAAAGCAAACTAGCGACCTCTACTACGTCACTCAGAAAGCCGGAGAATCGGTCCGAAGTTATTTCAACTGCTTCAATTATGAGATGATTAACGTGCGTAATTGTTACTTAGGACTGCAATTGAAGCTTACAAGTGAGGTTTCGACGATAGTTTGGATTTATACATGGATCTGACGAAGTACCCACCTGAGAATTTCGAAGACTTTCGAGCCAAAACGTTAGCTTACATGTGGGTCGAGGATGATGTGGCCTTTCGACGTAAGCATTCCAGCGATAAGAAGACATTGAGCGTCAAGAAGCCAGACTTCAAGACACGATTGACCTCCAAGGTCGAACCCTCCAAACAGTTATCAATCGTAAGGTTCGATAAGAAGAATAATATCGCAACAACAAAGTTTCCTCAATATCCTAATATCTCATCTTACCGATTCAAGGGAACATCAAAAGAGGTGGTCGAAGCTTTGAAAAGTGTGCACATGAATGTCAAGTGGCCACCTAAAAGCGAAAAAGATGACGCCAAGAAGGACAAGTCCAAATGGTGCGACTTCTACAATGATCACGTGCATGTGACAGACGATTGCATAGCTCTGCGACGAGAGCTAGCCTGGTTGGTACCTAAAGGTCATCTATAAGACCTAATGGGAACTAACGCACGACCAACATCACTAGAGCACACGAAAGTCGTCAATTGTGTGACCGGAGATTCAGACATTTGCGGATTAACCTACTCTATAGCTAAAAGACATTCTAGTCGAGGTCCTGAAGAATTTCCAATCTCACGATCGTTGCGACCAAAGAACGAAATAGAATTGGAATCAATGCCTATAACATTCGACCGAGATGACCTTGGAGATGCATGGCAGAAGCATCATGATGGATTGACCATACAACTAATTATCGGGAACTGCTCGACTAAGAGAATCCTGATCGATGGAGGAAGTTTTGCAAATATCATTTTCCTTAGCACGATTAAAGCTATGGGAATCGATAGAGCAGAAATTGTGCGACGCTCAACGGTTCTCGTCGGATTCAATGGTGACATGGCTAACACTCTCGGAGAGATTACTCTTCCGGAGTATGTGAAAGGAATCAGCACGCAAACTAAATTCAATGTCATCGAATGTTCATCCGTGTACAACGTTATCCTAGGGAAACCTTGGATTCACGACATGAAGGTAGTCCCCTCGACGTTTCACCAAACAGTTAAGTTTTCAAAGCCTTGGGGTGTTCAGGAGATCAAAAGCGAGCAAAAGATTGCAAGAGAATGTTACAAAGTTACGATGAAGCCTAGAAAGCAGAACATCTAGCACTTACAAAATCAGGTTGATCATGATACCGTCGACAACTATCGACTAGAAGAATTCGTCTTGGATCAAGACGAGCCTGACAGGGTCATCTTCGTTGGTACGTCTCTCGACCCAACTTTAAAATAATCGCTAATTTTTTTCTTACAGGAACATGCCGACTGTTTTGCTTGGATGCATGAAGTCATGGTCGGCATCGACCCCGAGGTTATTTCACATCGACTCAACATCGATCGATCGTTCAAACCTATCAAACAGAATCAACGTAAGTTCCCTCCGGAATGAAACAAAGTAATCAACACCAAGGTCGACAATTTGCTCAAGACCGGGAAGATTCGAGAAGTAAAATATCCCGACTGTCTTGCTAATGTCGTGGTCGTGCAAAAGAAGAATGGGAAATGGAGATTTTGCATAGACTTCACCGATCTTAACAAGGCCTGTCCTAAAGACCCATTCCCATTGCCCCATATAGATGCTATGGTCAACGCGACCCCCGGTCACGAATTTCTCACGTTCATGGACACCTACTCTGGCTATAAGAAAATCTTGATGCATCATGACGATCAAGAAAAAAACTGCGTTTATGACAGACAAAGGTATTTATTGTTATAAATTTATGCCTTTTGGTCTTAAGAATGCAGGTTCGACGTACCAGCGGTTGATCAACAAGATGTTCAAAGAACATCTAGGTGACTCCATGGAAGTTTACATCAATGACATGTTAGTCAAATCAAAACGGTAGATCAATCATATTGGTCACTTAAAATAGTCGTTCGACGTCCTCAGAGAGTATCATCTGAAATTAAAGCCAACCAAATGCTCCTTTGGAGTGAGTGAGGGAAACTTTCTGGGATACATGGTCACCTGTCGTAGGATCGAAGCTAATCCCGACCAGATCAAAGAAATCATGGACATCAAGTCCCCTCACAACTTCAAAGATGTCTAACGACTTACTGGACAAGTCGCAACTTTAAACAGGTTTATCTCACGATCATCCGATAAATGTCACTTGTTTTATAATGTCTTAAGAAAAAACAGGGGCTTCGAGTGGATGGACGACCATAAAAGAGCACTTCAACAGCTGAAAGAATACATGGCGTCGCCACCTCTACTATCGAAACCTAAGGACCACGAGGTCCTATAGCTTTATCTAGCCATTAGTTCAAACGCTTTGCGTTTCACATCACAAACGCAAAGTGGAGTTTGCGATTCACACTACAAACGCAAACTAAGGTTTGCACTCCTCGTCACAAACGCAAAGTAGCACTTTGCGTTCCACTCCACACACGCAAAGTAAGGTTTGCGTACCAAAGCACAAACGCAAAGCTAAGGTTTGTGTTCCTTAGCACAAACGCAAAGTGTTGGTTTGCGCTCTTCACTGCAAACGCAAAGCAAGGTTTGCGTTCCACATTGCAAACGCAAAGTAGTGTTTGCGTTCCACAGCACACACGCAAAGCTTGGTTTACTTGTTTTTTTTTTTTTTTTTGAGAATTTTTCAAAACTGTAATATGGCCTTTAATAGTGAAAAAATTTTCTCTAGGGGCGCTGCCCCTCGACCCCGCAAGGGCGTTGCCCCTTGACCCCACCCGGTTAACGGGACCCCCGTGCTAAGTCTGCGCAGGGGGACAAAAGTTCTTTGAGTAATCAAAATCTCTGAATTTTTTTTTAAGTTTTCTTGATTTGATTGGATTTAAAGATCTTTACTAGCTAATATTTTTTCATCTTGTGTAGGTATATACAGATCTCAACCATGGCAAATGAATTTCTTTCTATAGGATCTCATCTGAAGCCTCCGGTCTTGTCTGTCGAAGATTATTCTCAATGGAAGAAAAGAATGATTTAGTTCTTGAATCTAAAGAACAGAGATTATATGACATCTATCATAGATGGTCCGGGAAATCCACAATTGTTTGTACCTGGACAAGCAGCCACAGCTACATCTCCAGCTATCCCAGATCGATATGTGTCAAAACCATATCAATTCTTTACTGATGTGGAAAAGGCAAGACACAAGATAGATGAAGAGGCACTTATCTATCTTACTATGGCAATCCCTAATGACATCTACAATCGCGTAGATAGTAGGGAATCTTCAAAAGAGTTATGGGATGAATTGGAGAAACAGTTTCAAGGATCAAAGAAGTCAATTCAGACAAAGCTGAATCAGAGTATAAATGCATATGAAGTCTTTCATGCGAAAGAAGGAGAGACTTTGTTGGAAACATACAATCGCTTCAATGTGATATTGAATGATCTAAGGAGAAATGGAATGAACAAGTCAGAATCAGAGATCAATTATAAGTTCATCAAGAACTTGAACCCAGAATGGAAAAGTTATGCTATCAACATTCAGATGACTAAGGACATGGCACAAGAAGACGTCAATGATATCTTCACAACTTTATCTCAACATGAGGATGAAGTAAAGCAGCCTGGTGCTGAAAAGAAGATGGTCAATGATTCTTTAGCCTTAATGTCTGAACGTAAGAAAGGGTCAAGTTTCAAGTCCAGTTCTTCTTACAAGTCAAAGTCAAGGAAATCTAGAGCTCTCCTCACTGAAGTTACTGATTCAAGCACTGATAAATCTTCTACTGAAAGTGAAGAATATTCAGATGAGGATATGCAACGATTCGCTGAAAATCTGGCTCTTCTCACAAAGCAGTTTAAAATCTTTGGAAAGAACAAGTACAAGCCGAAATATGAGAGTTACAAGAAAGACAAGTTCAAACCGAGATCTGAAAAGAAGTATGAGAAAAGAGGAGAGAAAAGAGATGAAAAGCGAGAAGAGAAACGAGAAGAGAAGAGAGAAGGAAAGAAAGAAGAGACTGAGCCGAAATATGGAAGATGCTATAACTGTGGAAAACCAGGTCATTTTTCCAAGGATTGCAAGTTCAAGCGAACAAAGAATTCGGAATATTATGCTCGGAAAACTTTGTTAGCAAAGAAGGTGGAAGATGGTCAGAACTTACTGGCGGAAGAAGAGAATTGGCTCTACAAGAGTTCTGATGATGAATCTGCACACTTTACTCAGGTGTGTATGATGGCCAAAGTAGATGAGGACATTGGATCATCTTCTGATCATTCCGACTGTGGTTCCGAGGTACGTATTCAATCCTTAAAGGCTCAAGTTAAATTCATGAAAGAAGAGTTTAAAACTTTAAAAGGAAAACTTAGTCATGAAAGACAAACAATGTTGATTTTCGTGATGAAAATTCAATGTTGAAAGATGTTGTTAAGGAAAAAGAATCTGAGAAAGATTGTTTGAAAAAGGACAAAGATGTGTTAAATTCAAAAATATCTGAGCTTGAAAGAGATCTTGTAAACTTAAATGCTGAAAAAGGTGATTTTCAACTAAAATTTGAAGCATGTTTTCAAGAAAGAAACGAGGCATATTGTAAAATCAAGCAACTGGAGGATTTAAATCTGAAAAGAGGACAGACTGAGCAAACATTAAATCTTTTAACAAACAAACTCCAAGATGTCAGATTTTATAATGTTAAAAAAGGTTTAGGTTTTGAACCAAATACTGTTTTGAAAAGAGCACCAGAAAATTTGTATAATTTTGATAAAATGGGCTCTACTTCTACAAAACCTGATATTCATGATACTTTTGTAAAAGGTAAAGTTGTGAATGATGATGACACTTTATCTTGCGCTGATTCCATTTCAAGTTTAAAATCTGTTTGTTTTGCTTATAAAGATTTAAATGAAAGTTACAAAACAAGAAAGATAGAATTTTGTGATTTTACGTCTCTATTTTCTCCAACAGAATCAGCCAAGATTGATGAAAATAATACTGAATCTCAGTGTCAGTTTGATGAATCTGATTTAGAAACTGATGTTGAGAATCAAGTGTTATTATCTGATTTATTCACGTCTAATTCATCAAATGGATCAAAAGATGAAAATATCATGAATCAAAACCTTAATTTTGATTTTTCAAAAATTATGACTGAGGAGATCTTTACAGAAATGATGAATGCTTCAGATCCTGTTCCTATTATAGAAAAGATGGAATCAAACTCTGAGGTGAATCAAGCATCTAATTTTGAGAAACAAATCACAGATCTTCAAAAGACAATTGAAGAGTTAGAAGATGAGAATGTTGATCTCAAATTCAAACTTGACAAGTCTTTTGAAGAAAACAAAGAACTCTCTAGAGAGTTAAATATTTTAAAAAATGATTTGTTTCAACAAAATTTAAAGGAGAAAAAGATGTTTGACTCTAAAAACTGGAATGTTCATTCTAATCCAGAGTTTGATACTGTTAATTTTAAAACTTCATTTGTTTATACTACTACTCCTAAATATCCTCCGAGTATTTTTGAGAAAGGAGAAGCTTCTTGTACCTCAAAGTCAAAATCATTTTCTTCAAAGAAAACTAACAAGATTCTGTTTCCTGTTTCAGATGTAAAAAGGCAAAATGGTAAAGGAGAAAGGATGAAGAATGTGAAGGAAAATAAAGTTGCTAAAAATAAATGTAATATTAGTGATAGTGGTAGTTTGATGTGTAAAAATTCAAACGTTTCCAAATGTCAAAGTTGTATGAATGATTGTACTTCATTGGATAAATCTAAGCTTTTGACATTTGCACGTAAGAATTTTATCTGCAAACACTGTCATGATAATGCTTTTATTATTCCTTCCATTCATCCTAAATCTAAAGTTGCCAGAAAAACATCTCATGTCAAATCAGTTTTAAATTCCTTAACTCATCAGGCTAAATTTTTTCATGCTAAGATTGATCATTTTTCGAAAAAGAAAACATTTCATGAGCTTAATGTTAAAATGGTATGGAAATGGGTACCTAAGCCTCGCTATGAGTGGCGAATTAAGGCTAAGGTAGATGATGTTGATAAGTTGCGAAAAGCTAACAAGGAAGGACCCATCTGGATATGGGTACCTAAACAGAAATGAGTTGTTCTTTTTGCAGGCCTCACATACATGGTATATAGATTCAGGATGCTCGCGCCATATGATAGGATTTAAGCATCTACCTCACAATTATGTTGAGGAATCTGCCAGTACTGTAAGTTATGCTAATTCTGAAGTTACAGGATACATTCGAGGACACGGATCGTTAACAAATGGCACCGTGACAATCAAAAGAGTACTATACGTGGAAGGACTTGATCATAATCTTTTCAGTACAAGTCAATTCTGCGATAGTCAATTTCAAGTACGGTTTACTGATAAATGGTGTTATATTGAAGATAAAGATGGTCGTGCAGTTTTTAAAGCCAAGCGGAATGCAAATCTTTGTTCTGTGAATTTTCCAACACTCTCTGCATCAAGACCTGTTTGTCTGATTGCAAAAGCTTCACGAGCTGAAAGTTGTATATGGCATCGGCGTCTGTCTCATCAAAACTTTGATGCGATTAATCAGTTGGCGAGACAAGGCATTGTCAAAGGTCTACCAGAACTAAGGTTTGAGAAGAATTCTCTTTGTCCCGCTTGTGAAATGGGAAAGATGAAGCGAACATCTCATAAAGCAAAGACAAAATTCTCATCTTCAACACCTCTTGAATTGATACATATGGACCTTTGCAGCCCGATGAGGACTCAGTCTATCAATGGTAAGAAATATATTTTGGTCATGATAGATGAGTACTCCAGATATACTTGGCTGGAATTTTTAAGGAACAAATCAGATGCAGTACAACTCATCATTGAGTTTTTAAAGAAGATCCAGGTTCGACTACAATTGCCGGTTATATCTTTGAGAAGTGACAATGGCACAGAATTCAAGAATGAAAATCTTCAGAGTTATCTCATATCTGTTGGGATCTCTCACAACTTTATTGCTACCTACACTCCTCAACAAAACGGAGTAGTTGAAAGGAAGAATCGAACACTGGTGGAAGCTGCAAGGACAATGTTAGCCTATTCCGAATTGCCAATGTTTCTGTGGGCTGAAGCCGTAGCTACTGCGTGTTTCACACAAAACCGCACGATTGTCATCAAAAGACATAAAAATACAGCGTATGAACTTATTAATAGTCGAAAACCGAATATTAAATTTTTTCATACTTTTGGTTGCAGGTGTTATATTCTCAATGATCGAGACAATCTTGGTAAATTTGACAAGAAGGCTGACGAAGGCTTTTTCATTGGTTATTCGTTAACGTCTAAAGCCTATAGGATCTACAATAGACGAATCAAGACGATCATGGAGAGCATTAATGTGTCATTCGACGAATCATCAACGTTGACTTCTGAACACAACAGTTCAGAACTCAAGCTTAAACAGAAAGTTTCTATTCAAGATGGAATAGAACCTGAAGTCAAACAGAATAAGTCTTCTAATTCAAATAAAAATACTGCTGAATTAGACTTATTATTTTTTGATGCTTTTCTGGATAAATGTGCAAAATTTGAAAAATCAAACATATCCACATCAACTTCAGAGGTTCCAATTATAGTCGCAGATATTTCAGGATCTTCTGAAAATGTCACAATATCAACCGCATCAGATACATCTACACATATACATTCTGAAGATACTAATGTTGATTCTGTGCATGCAGATCCAAATTCTGCAACAGAAGTTCCGAATGATGCTTCTATTGCTCCGGAAATATTTACTTCAGGAGAGGCTGTACAAGATGTCCCGAGCACATCTGGGGTTGATAAAGACTTACCTACAGTATATGATGAATATGAGGAAGATAATACTCAAGCTGAAATTCATCCGATTCCAAGTACAATGAAATGGACAAGAAATCACCCACTTCATAATATCATTGGTGATGCACAGTCTGGTGTACAAACGCGTGCAGCATCGACTAATTTTTGTCTATATTCAAGTTTTTTAAGTTCTCTCGAGCCGAAGAAAGCTTCAGAAGCCTTGAGCGATCCAGATTGGATACTGGCGATGCAAGATGAACTTCTACAATTTGAGAGGAACAAAGTTTGGCGACTTATACCACTTCCAAAAGGAAAATCTGTTATTGGAACAAAGTGGGTTTTCAGAAATAAGAGAGATGAATCTGGAGTTGTAGTTCGAAACAAAGATCGCCTTTTTGCAAAGGGTTATTGTCAACAGGAGGGGATTGATTATGAAGAAACATTTGCTCCTGTGGCACGACTGGAAGCGATAC
The DNA here is from genome assembly GCA_954870635.1 of Arctium minus. Taxonomy (NCBI): domain Eukaryota; kingdom Viridiplantae; phylum Streptophyta; class Magnoliopsida; order Asterales; family Asteraceae; genus Arctium; species Arctium minus. The sequence continues at coordinate 102,336,153 of OX941080.1, read as the reverse complement.
GAATCTTCTTATCTTATGCAGCGCATAAAAATTTTACGGTCTTCCAAATGGACGTAAAATCAACATTCTTAAATGGGATATTGCATGAAGAAGTATATGTTGCTCAACCAGAAGGATTCGTTGATCCAAAGAACCCTGATCATGTCTATGTCTTAGACAAAGCCTTGTATGGACTCAAACAGGCACCAAGAGCTTGGTATGAAACTTTAACTCAATTTTTACTCGCTTTCTGAAAAAGCAAGGTGATGATATGATTCTGATTCAGATTTATGTAGATGACATAATTTTCGGTTCTACAAATCCAATGTTTTGTAAAAAAATTTCAAGAATCATGGAATCTCGTTTTGAAATGTCAATGATGGGCGAACTGAATTTTTTCCTTGGTCTTCAAGTAAAACAGTTACCCGAAGGCATTTTCATTAATCAATCAAAATATATTCGAGATATTTTAAAGAAATTTAACATGACTGACAGTTCAGTGATGAAAACACCGATGGAAACGAGCACACTTTTAGATGCAGATCTTTCTAGCAAATCAGTAGATCAAAAAGTGTACCGTAGCATGATTGGGTCACTGCTGTACTTAACTGCCAGTAGACCGGATATTATGTTTGCTACATGTTTCTGTGCGAGATATCAAGCTAATCCGAAGGAATCACACCTGGTCGTTGTAAAACGGATTTTTAGGTATCTTAAAGGTTCTACTGAGTTAGGCCTTTAGTATCCTAAGGGTTCGTCTGTTGATTTAACTGCCTATACTGATGCTGATCATGCAGGATGCAAACTGGATAGAAAGAGCACCTCTGGTTCTTGTCAGTTCTTAGGTGATAAGTTGGTTAGTTGGACATCTAAGAAACAAAATTGTGTTTCTACATCCACCGCTGAGGCTGAATACGTAGCTGCCGCAAGCTGCTGTTCACAAGTCCTCTAGATGCGAACACAGTTAAAAGATTTCGGATATACTTACCAACGAGTTCCTATCTACTGTGATTCTAAGAGTGCGATTGCGATAACAGCTAATCCAGTACAGCATTCCAAGACAAAACACATCGACGTGCGTTATCATTTTACAAAGGATCATGTTGAGAAGGGCGATATCGAGATGCACTTCGTGAGTACAGACTACCAGTTGGCTGACCTTTTCACCAAGCCGTTGGATGAAAAGAGGTTTACCTTTTTAGTTAGCAAACTTGGTATGTTAAACGCCAATTCATGATTCTAGGGGGAGTTTTCTAATCTTGTACTTTATTTGCATATATTTCAGATATTTCATCATATGCTATCTGACTAAAGCGGAATCATTTTTATAATGATTACCAAAATCTTTTTCTTGCAGGATATTTTATGTGACAATGGCTTTTGGACAATTTAGTTCAAAACCCATATTCAAATGTTTTCTTCTGAAGGATGCTTTCAAGATTACATCTTATCAGGAAGTTTTTCGTTTGAAAGAGATTTTAGATATTATATTGATATATCTTTTATAATAATATTTCTAAAAAGATTGACCAGATATCAAGGGGGAGGATATCTAGTGAAGAATATTTTAATTGATATATTCATTTCAGGGGGAGTTAAGGATTATGATTCAGAGGTATAATATTCTAATCCTTATACACTAACACTTGTGAAAGAATAACAACTTTTACTTGTGAATTTTTTTTTAAAAAAATGTTCAAACCACTTCACGATCTTAAAATGTTTTTTTGATTTGAGAAGTGTGAATTTTAAATGATTTTTGGATACTTGTGAATTTTATTGTTTATCTGGCCGTGTGTTCTTTAAAGAATAATACTTGTGTATTTTCTTTTCTATATACTTTGTCAAGTATTCATACACACACTGGTTCAGTATTTTCAAATTGATTATGTTATTACCATGTATCAAATGATATATCTTTCTATGGTAATACTCCCGTTTGATATTCACAGTTGTTTGAATCAAACGTCATTTCATTTTTAAATGTGCTTTCATTGATAATATGTTTATATATTGTTCATATAAACAACATACGTCTTTGAATTCCCAAATATTTTTCTTCATGAAAATTTGATCTGATCTTAATCATTGTCAGATTCTCAAAACATTTCTATTCTTTTCATTCACATAAAGTTTTGAGATATCTTAACTGTTTAAAATGCTCAAATTTCATTTCTGATTTTTGAATGAGCATACAAACACTGACATATGATTTCTTGTGCTTTACATGTCAAGAAAATCATTGAACAGCATGTACTTTTAGGAACATGGGATTCAGTGTGAGTGCTTACTAGATCTTCCATGGATTCACGATAACCAGTGTTTCCTACCCCGGAAGAAATCATTTGAGTGATTGAGGGGAGAGGGGTCTAAAAGAATTGAGTGTGGGTGTGGGTTGAGGTAAAATGGAAATGAGAGATTGGTTAGATGTGAGCTTAAATGTTTAAAAGAAAGAGGGTGTGAGAACAGAGTTAAAAGAATATTAGAACTCTGCACCAAACATCTTTTTGAGCCGAGCAACCACATTACTGATTGGTTCACATTCCTTTGGTGACCATCATTGAAATAGGCAAATAGCCCATGCCATCTCTTGCATACAATCCCACTAGCTACTCATTCTTTTCTTAAAAAAAGAATGTTTCACATTTTTTGGGGAAGCAGCACATAATCTATCGGATCTTCATTTGGAAGATACTAATATTGAAAAAGAAGGAAAGTTGCCCCACCTTCGACCCTTTCTCATGCACGTTGAGTCCATGTATAATCATTGTTGTCTCAATGATTTACATATGTTGAGCCTTATGAAACATAATCATTGGGCTAATTCTTTCAAAACACAAGCACGAGCACACAGAGAATTTGTTTTTCTGTCAGAAAATTCATAGAATTACCTTGTGTTTTTCAATGATTGAATGGAAGTCCTGGGGAGTCAATATCAAACAAGCTCCTTATATTGTACATTTGTTGTACACAGTAACTTTGTGTTACTGACAGACATTTCTAACTGTTTCATATGTTGATTCAGGGTTACAACTCTTATTTTGTTTGAATTTGAAAAGATTCAGATAAATACATTCATGGTTCAACGGTTCTTTCAGATCAGATGACATATTTTATCACATCATGTATTGGGGAGATTCATAATTTTCCTATATGGGGAGATTGTCTATTATTAAAAAGAGGAGATGAAAGTTCATGAAAAATGTGCTTATCAGATGGTGGGAAGTTCATTCAATGACGGATCTGACCTTGAAGTGTTTTAATGATGTTGATTCGTACAAATCAATAAAAAGGGGGAGAATAATCAAAGTTCAAGATCAGATTGAAGTTTTAAAGATTTCAGAGGTGATAAAGTTTTCAGATGTTTAAAGTCAAAGGTTAAAGAAAGCTTATCAAAGAGAAAGTCAGAGTTTATGCAAAAGTTAATTCTAAGGGAGAGACAAGTTTGAAGAATTGTTAAAGTTTTCAAGATGTCAAAGCTAGAAAAGATTTGAAGTTGAAGTTAATTCTGAAGATATGAAGACCTGAAGATTATTGCCAAAAAAATTTTAATCTTGAATCCAAAGGGGGAGATTGTTAGACTGTAATTGTATTCAAGATTAAATGAGGGTCATTGTTGTAATTAGTGTTTGGATGTGTGTTGTAATGAGCTTAGAAGGTTTGACCTTGCTTGGTCATGTTGACCTATATATAAGCAAGTCCTTGTATTGTTTGTAAGATGTGATAGTAAGTGTGTGAAAGTAAAGGTGTAATATTGGTGGTAGTTGAGAGAGAGTAAGAACACACACAAAGAACACACACATACGTGAGATCTGTGACTAGATGTTAGATCTGTGATTAATTGTAATTCATGTGATTGATCTAATAAAAGTGTTTGTGTCAATCTAAATGTGTTAATGCTAGTAATCACTGGGCCACAGAATATGGCCCACGACCTGGGGGAAACAAGACTTCACATCAAAAGTGACTCCCATTTGGTCGTGAATAAAATGAATGGAGAGTTTGCAGCAAAATATTCCAAAATGACAGCTTACCTCAAGGTGGCTAAAGCAAAATCGGGAGTTTTTCAACATTTCTCTATCACACAGATCCCAAGGGATCAAAATACCCAGGCTGATGCATTAGCTAACCTTGGATCGACACTTGGTCAGTCCTCATTCTATGTTGTCCTAATAATCCATGTGGCGACGTCTTCCATCAAAAGTGAAGACCATGTCCATGTGGTAGAAGAGGAAGTCGACTAGTCAAACGACATCAGAAAATTCTTAACGAACGACCAACTTCCTGAAGACAAAATGGTAGCCCAAAAGATCAGTTTTAAGGCATCTAGATACACTTTGATCAGTGGACAACCCTATCGATGATTGTCGACAGGACTAAACCTTCGATGCATCGTCGATAAAAATCAAGTCCAAAGTACTTTTCAAGAAATGAACGATGGAGAGTGCGGCAATCATTCGGGCGGTCGGAGCCTAGCAAATCGAATTTTTCGACAAAGCTACTATTGGCCAACCTTACGACAAGTTGCAGGGATCAAAGAGCATCTGGTATCTTGATAGTGGATACTCTCGTCATATGACAGGACAAAAAGACCTGCTAACTAAATACAAGGAAGAGAAAGGTCCCTTTATGACCTTTGGTGGAAATGGAAAAGGATATACCAGAGGGTTTGGTGTCCTTAGCAATGGGACTACTACCTTCAGAAGAGTCGCTTATGTAGATGGACTGAAGCACAATCTTTTGAGCATCATTCAGCTATGTGACAAAGACTATGAAGTTCGTTTTTCCAAGAAAGCATGTTCAGTGGTAAATGAGAAAGGAAAACTTGCTCTCAGTGGTTATCGTAAATAAAATGTCTATGTAATATATATGGACTCTACTACCACTGAAAACGTATGTATTCTCTCTAAAGCCTCTTCTGATGTCAATTGGCTATGGCACAAAAGGCTATCTCATCTAAAATTCAAAACCCTGAATTCTCTCTCATCTAAGGAACCGGTTTCTGGTCTTCCTCAGCACTCATATGCTAAAGAATCTCTCTGCTCAGCATGTGAAAAAGGAAAACAAACAAAAGCTAGTTTCATGTCTAAACAAGTTTCCTCAGTGATAAGTCCTCTTCAACTCTTGCACATCGATCTGTTTGGCCCTGTCAACATCCAATCAATAGCTGGAAATAAATACACACTTGTCATTGTAGATGAATACTCTCGCTACACCTGGGTTATCTTTCTTCGCTGTAAGAGTGACACTCCAGAAGAACTGATATCTTTTGTTAAAAAGATGGAAGTGATAAATAATATCACTGTTCGTTCAATAAGAAGTGATCATGGAACTGAATTCAAAAATAGTTCTCTGAACAATTTTTTTGAGAATAAGGGAATTTCTCACAATTTCTCTTCAGTAAGAACGCCTCAGCAAAACGGAGTCGCTGAAAGAAGAAACAAAATGATCATTGAAGCAGCTAGATCAATGCTCAGCGATTCTCACCTCCCTACTCAATTTTGGGCTGAAGCTGTAAACACTGCATGTTTTACTCAAAACAGATCGCTGATAGTAAAGCAATTTGGAAAGACAGCTTATGAACTTTTTCATGGAAGAAAACCATCTATCAGTTTTCTTCATATCTTTGGTTGTCAGTGCTTTATCTTAAACAACAAAGATCAACTTGGAAATTTCGATCCAAAAGCTGATGACAGAATATTTCTTGTATATTCCTATATCTCCAAAGCCTACAGAGTTTTCAACAATAGAAGACAATATGTGGAAGAAATAATTCATGTCACCTTTGATGAAACTCACTCAGCGAACTCTAAACCAATCGCCGACAATGAAGAGTTAAATGCTTGGATGTTTTCTTATTACAGAGAAACAGAAACTTTCTTCTCAAACCATCAGCACACAGATCCTCCAGCTGCTGATGATGATCCAAACATCATACCTCCTAACGCTGAATCCATCTCATGGGTTTCAACTGAGCCTCTAAACACACTTCTTCTATCAGATCTCTCCTCGTCTAAAAATCCCTCAGAAAACAACGGTTTGTCTGACACTCAACAATTAATAGCTGATGAACCTCAAGCTTCTTCATTAGTGAACATTCCTATTGTTGATCCAATCTCTGAAATGAGCGATTATGCTCCTACTCTACGATGGACCAGAGATCACCCCATAGATCAAATTCTTGGTGATCCCGATGCAGGTATTCAGACACGACGAAGTTCAGGTAATATCTGCCTCTTTGTCAATTTTATTTCTTTAATAGAGCCAAAAAAGGCTGATGATGCCCTCAGAGATCCAAACTGGGTCAGCGCTATGCAAGAAGAGCTGACTGAGTTCTCTCGCAACAAAGATTGGAATCTCATTCCTAGACCATCTGATAAAACTGTTATAGGCACCAAATGGGTGTTTAGAAACAAGTTAGATGAACATGGAACTGTAACCCGCAACAAGGCTTGACTTGTTGCTCAGGGACACAGAAAAGAGGAAGGCATAGACTATGATGAAACCTTTTCCCCTGTGGCTAGGCTCGAAGAAATTCGACTCTTCTTAGCTTATACAGTTTACAAAGACTTCATTGTATATCAAATGGATGTAAAATCAGCATTCCTAACTGGAAAGCTGAATGAAGAAGTCTATGTAGAACAACCTACAGGGTTCTATGACCCTAAGTATCCAAATTATGTTTATAAATTGGATAAGGCTCTCTTCGGTCTAAAACAAGCCCCTCGTGCTTGGTATGACACTCTCTCATCCTTTCTTATCTCTGAAAATTTTGAACGTGGAAAAATTGATAATACATTATTTTTCAGAAAGATAAAAGGTCATATTATTCTTGTACAAATATATGTCGATGACATAATATTTGGTTCTAGTAACCCATATCTATGTACTCACTTCGCTGAAAGAATGAAGAAAGAATACAAAATGAGTATGATGGGTGAGCTGACATATTTTCTTGGTCTTCAGATTAAACAATCTAACAAAGGTATTTTTATCATCCAAGGTAAGTATGTTAAGGATATGCTGAAGAAGTTTGACCTAACACAAACTTCAGAGATGAAAAATCCTATGGCACCTCCTCTGACACTTAACAAAGATCCATCTGGAAAACCTGTTAATGTCACTGCCTATAGAGGGATGATAGACTCCTTGCTGTATCTTATAGCGAGCCGACCTGACATCATGTACTCTACTTGTTTATGTGCACGATATCAATTTGAACCCAAGGAATCCCATCTGATCGCTGTTAAGCGAATTTTCAGATATCTGAAAGGGACTCCTAACCTTGGTCTTTGGTATCCCAAAGACTCAGGGTTCGATCTACTAGTGGATGTCAACTCCTAGGAGGAAAGCTGGTAAGCTGGACAAGCAAAAAGCAAAATTCGGTGTCCACCTCTACAACTGAAACTGAATATGTAGCCATTGGAAGTTGTTGTGCTAAGGTCTTATGGATGAGAAATCAACTATTAGACTATGACCTTCAGCTATCAAAAATTCCAATCTATTGCGACAGTACTAGTGCTATCGCTATAGAAAATAATCTAGTGCTGCATTCAAAGACGAAACACATAGAGATCAGATATCATTTTATCAGAGATCATGTGATGAATGGTGATATTGAACTTCACTTTATCGCCACTGACTATCAACTTGCTGATTTATTCACCAAACCACTTGATGAGACAAGGTTCAACTTTCTCATCAGAGAGCTTGGAATGCTGAATCTTGATGTGTAACTCCTCATTGTTCAGGCAATATGTCAGTGATTCTAAGTTCCGCTTTATCACTCTATCTCTAAATAAATTTCTGACTCTCAGGTATGTTCTCTTACTCTTAATCACTGAATCTTCATTCAGTAAGACGTTGTTTTTAAATAAAACTTTAATCATTCTCTTTCTTCAAATGATTAAAAGCTTTTTGAAAAACAAAATCTATCAGTGGCATTTCTCATCAGTGATCCTTCTGAAATGAAAAATCAATCTCTGAATTTTTATCAGGGATTCTTTCAAGAGGAAAACCTATCTCTGACTTTCCTTCAGAGATAATTTCGAAAAGGACAAATGAAACGTTTTTCTCTCTCCTCATGACGTCATTTGAACCGACAATCCACGACATGCCTTTTTCTGACACGTTCGTCCGTTGCCCTTCCATCTAATCAACTTCGTAAAACGTGTCCATGTCATGATGAACATTTTCTTTCCCTCCTCTCTCTCTCTCACTTTACGTATAAAAGGAATGTTTCTTTTCATTCTTATCTTTTACGCTTTCTGGAAATCATTTTGAGCAAGAATTCTCCAGTAAACTCCTCCTTCAAGCTTTTGCATCTTCTTCTTTCAAGATCAACAGGTTACTTTGTTCTTATTTTCTTCTTAAATTTTGTGACAAAATCCTAAATACTTTATATTATTATGGGTTTTTCACAAGATTTATTACACATTAAAATCATTTTTTTTTACTTTCATGATTCAAAACCTTTGATTTTCTTCATGTTCTTTCTTCTTCAAGAACAATGTTATTCTCAAAATCATTAAAAATTTTCCTATGTTTCTTTCTGCAAACAGAAACTGGTAAAAAAATTTTTGACTCTAAACCATTCTATCTATATTTTTCTTCTTCTTTCCATATTCAGAAATGGCACAATCAGCTCTTATTGCTTCCAAGAACGTCAAGTTTGCTCTCTCTGAATCTGAAATACCCAAGAACAATCACCTTGCACGTTTGGACTTCGATGGTGTCAAATACCCACCTTGCACCTTATGGATGAGAACAATCCTGAAGCAGTCGTGTCTTGCTTATGCCATCACTGTGGATCCTAAACCATCCAAAACCCTTCTACAATAGTTTTGGTTCACTGCTGAAGAAACCTCCATCACCAACAAGAAAGGTGACAAAGTTCCTGCTATCTCCTTCAGCACTGATTTAGGACCAGGCATGATGACTGCATACAGCCTAAGGAAGCACTCCACTTCTCTGACAAACCCAAGGGTGAATTCAGTGCCCTTACCACTGATGCTTAACTCATCCAGTTTCTGGATGATATGTAATATTGTTGGGCGAACAAGCCTCGCACCACCACTCACAACAAGAAGTTGACAAAGATCTTAAAGGCCAATATGCCTTCCCAACTGAACTACATCTTCTCACACATCATTCAATGTATGAGTGGGAAGAGTGGCTCACTAGATCAGGCGAACAAAGTTCAACTCCAAATAGCTTACTCCGTGATCGCTGGAAAGAACTTCGACTACGCCACTGCTATCTTTGACGATCTCAAGTCAAAGATAGAGAAGATAGAGAGGGATCCCAAGATCCCATATGTACGGTTCATCTGTACATATCGGAAGTTTCTCTACCCCAACACTTACCCGACTACTCAAGATGGCACTTTTGCCAAAGTAGGTCAGCGATCGTTGGAGGTCAAACCGGTCGACAAGGAGGTAAGAATTTCAACTCTATGCTCTCGACTCTCTCTCCATTCTTCTTCTTCAGTGGTTGCACCAGAGGTTCCTTCTCCAGCTAACCCTGCCGCTACCACCGCTTCAAAAAGACCATCATCTAGTCTTTCTGGTCCTTCGAAGAAGGCCAAATTGACTAAGGGAACCATCACCTCTAGCTCAAGGCCTGAGGTAGTTTCTCAACAAACTACCTTGGATGATTTTGTTGGTATCTCCTCCACATCTTCAGCTGTCACCTCAACAACCGTGCCAGCGATCTCGGTCGCTGCCACAACATCAGTGACACCACCAACCATTCCAGTTCAACTACAAACTGAAGTAACAACCAAAATCCTAACTTCTTCTATCCCCATTACTCTTCCTCCCACTTCTTTGGTCTCTAACCCTCCCTCTCTCATGCAGCAACCTCAAGTTGCATTCATCGGACCTGATGCTCAAACCTTTGAAAGAGATATGCAATTTTTCAATATGTTTGAACTATCAGGTATACCTAAACACACAAATCATCCTCCCATCTCTCCATCTATGCCTGGTACTCAGAAACTAACTTTTCTTTCAGGTCCGAATATGGCAACTGTTGACTCTCATGTCAATAGTTTGGGTGTCAAGGTGGATTCCCTCACCACCTCCATCAACGAAACCACCAGCGCTGTCAATACCGCTGGTGAAGAGCTGAAGAAACAGACGGCTGCTTGCTCCTCAAAAGCTGAAGCCTCCCAAGTCTCAAATCTATAGCGAGAGATTCTCAAAGTCAAGGAGGACTTAGTCGTCAATCATCAAGAAACTCAACTCCTTAGGAAGGACGTCCAAGAATTATCTACCAAGATTGATTCCTGGACATCCGTCCTACAACAGGTCCTGGAAAAGCTGAATGCACCAGCTCCGACGCTCACTCCTTCTTTCACAGAAGATGACCGCACCTCTCTAAATGTAGCTGTTGAATTTATTCATCACGCTACTTGAGACATCCCTGTGATTGAAGGCCATCTCGACCGTCTGGAAGCTGAAGTCTGCTCGTTGGATACTGCAAAATCTACCTCTCGCAGTGATGATCTCTCCCTCAATGATAATGACAAAAAGGGGGAGAAAGATGATGAAGAAAATGCAGAGGAAGCAGCTGCTAAGGTTCACTTGGAAGAACCTCCCTCTCATGTTGAGGGGGAGAAGGTTGCTGACAAAGCCCCTCCATCTTCTTTGTTCAATCAAGTTTTAGTAGTAGAAGAAGAAGAAGAAGAAGAAGAAGAAGAAGAAGAGGAGGAGGAGGAAGAAGATGAAGATCTTTATTTTCAGGATCAAGACAAAGAGCAACATCAAGATGATGATGACGACGATGAAGAAGACCAATCTCTATGGTTTTCTGCAGCGAACGCATCTTCAGTGATAGCTTCGAAAGAGGTTGTCACAGCAGGGGGGGTAAATGAAACTTCTTCAGGAACCCCTTCCCAAAGCAAACCAAAGGGTTCAGCTGCTGAGGGAGGCCTGACAAATGTTTCACTATCTGAGGGGGAGAATCCTTCTCAGGTATGCCTCTCACTTATCCCTATATCTTTCTATAAATCCCCAACCCCTATTTCTTTCTAGCCTTTATCTTTCTTCTTCCCAACAAACACTAACTCTTTTTATCTATTTCTGACCAGACAGTTCTCTCCCCTGCTTAAGGGAAAGGAACTTCAAATAATCCCAGCTTCTATAGGTGATGAATCAATAATCCCAATCTCCTTAAATGAGATTGATGAGCAAGAAGAAGAGGAAGAAGCCCTGCACCATCCAGGAAGGCCCTCTAGACCATCTCACTGGTCAGAGGAAGAGTTGAATAGAAGAACAAAGATGATTTCTCATCTAGAGAGTCAACGACTGAAGGTCCCTCTTCAAATAACTTCTACAGAGCTTGATTTCCTAACTGAATCTGAAATTGAAGAATCAGTCAGAGCTGAGAAACTGATCGCCGAATGTCAAAGAGATGCTTCTCTAGCTCTCAAGGTTCAGTCCTCTCAGGTCAAAGACAAGAAGCTGAAAAAGAATCCAGTGGAAGTCCAGGCTGCTCTACTAAGAGAAATTGAAGAGGAGCGCTCAAAAGAACAAGCAGTCAGTGATAACACTGTCGAATGGTGCAAACATAAAGTCGACTATCGCTCCGACCCATTAAAGATATCAGTTGTTGTCATCTCTAGGAGAAAGAAGAAGGACCGAACTTCTGTAACCATGGAGATAATCAAAGAGGATGGAAGCTCGAAGGATATGTTTGTTTCAAAGCTTCGGCTACATGGAATGGCTAGAGTTCAAAGATGCGCTGAAGAAATCCAAATCAACCTACAGAGGCTATGTCGAAGGCATCCTAGAAGCCCTCATCAATAGAGTCACTGTTGTGTTAAAGGTACCATATGCTCTTTCTTCCAGGCCAAGGCAACTCAAAATAAAGCATGTATCCTCCTCATCTAATAATGTTGCTGTTAAGACACATTCTCATTGGATTCAAGATCATCCAAACTGAAGATCGCAATCTGAAGCTAAAGCTGAAACATCGACTCTCGATATTAAAGTCAATGTCGTTTGTAATAAATGTCAATGTAATTGTTTGTTATTGTAATAGTTAAGTTAATATCTAGTTTGTTAGATATTAGTTAATTTAGTTGTCTATTAGATATTAGATCTAGTTTAACTTGGTTAGTTAGTTAGTTAATAGTTAGATATTAGTTTAGTTTTAGATATTAGTTTTATTGTTTAATATTGCAACTTGTTGTTGCAAGTTGTTTAGGTAGTGTGTTAGACACACTTGAGATAATATCTCTGATATCTCTCAACATCAAGATCAGATAAGAATTCACACATACAAACACACACTAAAAGGTGTAGAAGAGAGAAAAATACAGAGAACACAAATAGCTTGAATTGATCAACCTTGTAACTTTTTGTTATAATCAATACAGGTTGGTAATCTTTATGTGTTGTTTAATCTAAGAACTTGATATAAACATTATTGTGTGGACCAACAATTGGTATCAAAGCCTGATTTAAGATCAAAATCAAGTTTTAAGAAAAACGTCTATGTGTTCTATTTTGAAAATCGATTTTTGAGATTTAAGGTGTTATAGGTGTTAAAATCGATCAGGTTGTGATCGATTAGCATGCTAGATCGAGTTGTTGTTGTTTGATTTCACTTTTAAGCTTTAATCGAGTTCCATTTTGTGATTTAAGTGAGAAAACAGTCGAGTGGAAAAAGGTACTGTACGATCAAATTTTTCTTCAAAAAGTGTGTTTTATTGAGATTGAGTGCTCACATTCAGTTCTAGAAGTGTTTCTAGACATAAGGGTAGAGTTTGTTATTGCTAATCGTTTCAGAAACAAGTTTTTAGACAATTTTCGAAGTACAGGATGAACTTCCGCAAACCAGAAGACGAACATACGCAAAGTCCAACTTTGCGCATCCAACATCATACGCAAAGTTCACTTTGCGCACCCCACGTGAAACGCAAACCCAACTTTGCGCGTCCAACCTGAAACGCAAACCCAACTTTGCGCAACCCTCCTAATACGCAAATCTCGGTTTTCGCAACTCTCTCAACACGCAAACGTCAGTTCACGTGTTCATCTCTTCACGAAAAGATCAACCCTACTTTGCGTATCCCGTTAGAACCGCAAACCTTACTTTGCGCATCCCGTTAGAACCGCAAACCTTACTTTGCGCATCCCACGTGAAACGCAAACCTCACTTTGCGCACTGTGCTTGACACGCAAACCTCAATTTCCGCACGCAAACCTTGAAACGCAAACCTCTTTGCTCCTATCCAGACTTAGAATTTTCTTCAAAATGACATCCAGAGAAGCCCTTACAATAGGAACTGACACCAAGCCACCAGTTCTCTTTAAAGGAGAATACGAACAGTGGAAAGATCGGTTCATGGACTTCATTGAAAGACATGATCTGGGTATATTCATTAGAAAATATCTGAGTGAAGGGAGTTTGACAGCTCCAAGGACAATGTGTCATACTACAAAGAAGAATGGAGAAAGAGTAGATCTAGATTGTCCATTACCACTTCGTATGTACTCAGACGAGCAAAGAAAGAGATATGACGCTGACAACTTAGATTTATCTTTCCTACTGAATGGAATGTCTGAGGAGATTTCAAAAGAGATCTTTTTTACATTAGAAAGCAAAGAGACTAAAGGAAAGCTGTTATGGGAACATATTGAGAAGCTGATGAGAGGATCAACAGTGTCATCAAGACTTAAGGTTTTGAAAGCTGAGAACTCTGAGCTTCAAAAGAAAATATCAGATTTTGAAAAGAAGTTCTCAGATCTGTCAAAGAAAAGTGGTGAAGAGAAGAAGACTCTCGAACTAAAATGTTTAATGCTTTCTCAAAAAGTTGAAGACTTTGAGAAAGTAATCATATTGGGAAGAGATCAGTTTGCCAAAGAGAGGAAGGCAAATGATCAGAAGGGTGCTAAGAAGGGATTCGAAGAAGAAAGAAGCATCCTTGAAGCTGCTATTAGGAAGCTTAATGCAAAGCTATCTAAATTGTCTAAAGTTTCCCTGACAGAGAAGAAAAAGAAGTCTGCATTTGAGAAGAAGATTGAGCTCATTATCAAAGAACGAGACAGTTATTCTTCAAAGGTAAAAGAGCTTCAAGATATTATTTCAAAGACGGTGGTGGTGACTGAGCGAACGACTCCAGAGTCAAAAATCCACTCACCTAGAAATAATTCAGTTGGTTCTAACAAACCAGCCGCAAACTCACATCAGAAAACTGCTCTTTTCAAAAGGTCAGTTAAATCTTCTAATCAGATTCATTCTACTAATCTTTTCTATGACAGGAGTATAGATTGTTCAGGTACACATCAAAGAAGGAGAAGAAAGTTTCAGGAAGAAGTTGAACTAGTGTGGAACATGAAACCAGTGAAAGAAGAGCTTCAATGTAAGAAGTCATGTGTACGTACGCAGAATGCCAAGAAGAACAATGCGCTTCAAGGTAAACCTGATTTTGTCTACGCGAGAGATCAATTAATCAGTTTGTCAGGTAAGAAATTTTATTGTTCTTATTGTCGTACACATGATCCTGTTCACAAGACTAGTGACCATTACTGGTATGGCTCTTATTCCGTAACCCCCATACGAATTGCAACTAACAATCATGGACCCAAATACCAGTTGGTACCAAAGAAAACTAAACTTGTGTTGCAAGCACCTACTGTCAAGGGGAGTAGGAGAACGAAGGCTTCTAAGTAAATCAGCTTAGAACCCGTACTTCAACGAAGAATGACTTCTAAACACAACAGTTTAGGACTCGCACTTCAAAGATCAAAAGACCTTACTCCGAGCTGAAAAGAGTTTGTACTCCAATACTCGAATGAGGAAATCAACCATCAAGGGGGAGTACATATTTGTCTGAAAGTTTATGCATATGTTTTACAACTGATTATGTACTAAAGCATAATTTCAGGGGGAGTAAAAAGGTGATGACTTCTGATTATTTCTGATCAGAACTCGTACTTTAAAAAGTTTTACTGCTTTTTGTCTTTTCAATTTAAATGAATAAATTTAACTTTGACTTTGACATATGACTTTTTCAGAAATTTTGAGAGATGCTTACAAGTTCATATGTTTATGACTTTAATCTTAGCTTCATGAGATGTAAGATCGCACCTAAAGGTACAATCTTTTATCTTAATCTCATATATGGTTGAAAGAAGGAAAACTTTCAATCATCGGAAAACATTGTTTTTAATGTTCAAACCACTTCCCGATTTTTCAACAGATTTTATATTATGGGAGTGTATTTTTAAATGTTTTCATGATCTAAATTGTGCTTTAACTGAAATAGTTAAACCAATCTGAGCATTACGTGCATCATAGGAAAACAAGAATCATTGTGTTACGAATTAACACAACTTCTATGGAATCACATTAACCAGTGATTTCTACCCATGAAGTTAAATCCTTAGTGTTTGAGTGTGAGAAGTGAAAAGAAATGAGTGTGATTAGAGTAAGCAAAACGTTAAAAAGAAAGAGCGTGTGAGAACAGAGTTCAAAAGAATATCACAACTCTGCACCAACTTTTTCTGAGCCGGGTAGCCACATTACTAGAGTTTCACAATTCTTTGGTGAACATAATTGAAACAGTCAACTAACCCATGCCAACTCTTGATCAAACCTCACCATCTACTCATTTTCTTCTCAAATAGAAAGTGTTTCACATTTTCTAAGGGGATGCGACACATTTGCTATCTGATTTTCATTTGGAAAATCAGGATATTGAAAAGAAGGAAGTCTGACCTACCTTCGCACTTCAATCATGCACATTGAGTCTGTGTTTAACTTACTGTTGTCTCAGTGGTTTACACAATTTTGAGCCTATAAGCGATCATCAAGTGCTTAATTCTTTCTAACACAAGCACGAACAC
Source organism: Arctium minus (assembly GCA_954870635.1). NCBI lineage: Eukaryota > Viridiplantae > Streptophyta > Magnoliopsida > Asterales > Asteraceae > Arctium > Arctium minus. Next base: position 102,320,317 of record OX941080.1, on the reverse strand, counting down.
ACAAAGAATTAGTTTCTTTGTCATAACGTTTATAGAAATAACCTTTGTGGTGTTTCAATGATTAAATGGAAGCCCTGGGGGAGTAAACATCAAAAAGCTCCTTTCCAATGTGTATTCGTTACACACAGTGACTTAGTGTTACTGAGAGGCATGTTAATTGATTCATTAGTTGATTCAGGTGTTACACGACTATTTTGTCTGTATTTGAAAAGATCTGGATGAATATCTTTTGAATTGACGGATCAGGGGCTCTAACCGCAAGATAGACATTTCTTACAAATAATTTCGATGAAGTCGTTGCACTTAACATCAAAAAGGGGGAGAATGACTACACAAGAAATGGCAAAGGTCACATGTTTCAAGAATCACGTCCAAGATTGAAATCCTCAAAAGCAAGTATTCTGAAGACATGCTGATTTCAGAGCTAGAGAAAGAGATTGCATCTTATGAGCTGAACAAGAAGACTGAATTTCTAAAATCATTTTCGCAATGTTCTTCATCCAAAGGGGGAGATTGTTAAGACACAGTCTCATTGGATTCAAGATCATCCAAACTGAAGATCGCAATCTGAAGCTAAAGCCGAAACGTCGACTCTCGATATTAAAGTCTATGTCGTTTGTAATAAATGTCAATGTAATTGTTTGTTATTGTAATAGTTAAGTTAATATCTAGTTTGTTAGATATTAGTTAACTTAGTTTTCTATTAGATATTAGATCTAGTTTAACTTAGTTAGTTAGTTAGTTAATAGTTAGATATTAGTTTAGTTTTAGATATTAGTTTTATTGTTTAATATTGCAACTTGTTGTTGCAAGTTGTTTAGGTAGTGTGTTAGACACACTTGAGATAATATCTCTGATATCTCTCAACATCAAGATCAGATAAGAATTCACACATACAAACACACACTAAAAGGTGTAGAAGAGAGAAAAATACAGAGAACACAAATAGCTTGAATCGATCAACCTTGTAACCTTTTGTTATAATCAATACAGGTTGGTAATCTTTATGTGTTGTTTAATCTAAGAACTTGATATAAACATTATTGTGTGGACCGACAGTTGCTACCATCAGAAATGACACCTCCATTAAGTTTTCAAAAGAAGCTCTGTTTGGTCCTCCTCCTGATCTCTCAGTTCTAGATCTATCCCTGCCTCCTGGTGGTCCATATCTTGCAGGATAAGTACTTAAAGATCCTTTTGGAATCTTCTTCATAGATGATGAGGAACAACTCAGATTCCAAAGAGTCTCTGAAATCTCTATCTGTCCCCTCAGTCATCTCAAGGATCTCTTATGCTTATGGTGTGACTTCTCTCCTTTAGATGAATCGATCAAAGCAATCATTTGTCAAGAATCTTCAGATCGAAGGCAAAGAGGAGAAGAAATACCTAACTATATGATCAATCCTCCTAAGTCTTCTCTAGATAGCTAATAGATTAGTTTCCTATTTCTTGTAATCTATTAGTTATACTTACAGTAGTTAGTTCTTCACTTGTACTTTATATTTTCATATCTTGTAATTCCCTCTTTGAATTAATGAACATTTCAGTGAAGTACTTAACCCTATCAGTACTGTAAAAGATCCTTCAAAATAGTAATTGGGACATGTATGTTATGAGTCCTGATTATTCCTTATTTTGAATTATAAAGTAATTTTCTTCAGTTACTTTGTCATTATCAAATAGGGGGAGATTGTTGATCCAAACTCTCTCAGTGATTTGACAACGACCCTCTTTTATACTTAGTGAAAATTACGTTTATTAATATGTATTAGTGTTTCATCATCAACGATCAGACTGAGTCTGTTCAGTTATCCTTGATGATCTTTCTTTAAACATTCATATGTATTAGTGTTTCACTATCAACGGTTAAATACTGAGTATGTTCAGTATCGCTGATAGTTTCTGATGTAAACAGTTAACGTAATCCCTGAAGACAAGTTTCGCGTCAACAAGATGTTCATAGCTGAATCGAAGACGGAGCTGCTGAACAAAGACAAGTCTACTAGTGAACTGATGCGGATATCAGTGAAGCAAAGACGACTCTACTCATACGCGAAAAATCCTGAGGAAAAGCTTCAACGAGAGCTGAACTTCTTTGTATCTCTGAAGGAAGAGATATTCAGCGATCGGTGATCACTTAGCTTATGCCTCAAGTATCTTTTGTCTTTCCCTGCACAACCAGTACGATATGTCAGAACGGACATACCTCTGCCAAAATTCGTACAACAACTCTGTCAACTACACTGTTCATGATGCAGCCGAAAGCATGTCTCCCAAAGTCAGACTCTCTCTGCCAATCAAAGAAAGACACATGTAAAGTGCCCTGCCATGCATTTAATGCATAGGGTATAAATAGAAAGATTACCTCTCCATCTGGAGTGTGCTCCCCTCAAGCCTTCATCTTTCTCAAATATAGAAACCCTTGCTTTCTATACTTCGAAAATCTCTCATTCTCTATAATCATGTGCAACCATCTTATTCCGCAACAGACTTGTAAATTGTGTTTGATTTATCAATAAACAATTTATTAAACTTTAAATTATGTGTTTGTATTCAACCCCCCCCCCCCTCTACAAACTTGTTAAGCACCTTCGGGACCAACACAACCTTTATCCAACAGCTCTTGCAACTAAGTCATTAATTCCTTCATCTCGGCCGGAGGCAAACGATAAGGTGCTCTTGCGATGGGTGCCGCTCCGGGCATCAGGTCTATCCGGAATTCCATATGACGGTCTGGGGTTAAAGTGGTTAATTCCTCCGGGAACACCTCCGGGTATTCACTCACCACTGGAACCGACTCCAACCCATTCTTCTCTTTCTTAGCGTCTATCACATATGCCAGGAATCCTACACACCCCTTTACTAAACACCGCCTAGCCTTGATCATCGAGATCAAGCACGACTTCCTATCTCGACGGTCACCATAAACTACTACTTCCTCCTGGTCCGGCAAAGCTATACGAATTATCTTCTTGTTACAAACAATGTTGGCATCGTTAGACGCTAACCAATTCATCCCTACAATGACGTCAAATTCTCCCATACCCATCGGGTATAACCGCAATAGGAAGGAATGACCGTCAATGTCTATACTACACCCATCAAATACTTCCCCCACCAAGACCCGACTATCATCGGCTACTTCTACCTCAAATCCATGCCTAAGCTTTCTGGATTTAACATGCAATTTATGCACGAAATTTGGGGACACAAACGAACGGTTTGCACCCGAATCAAACAACACTTTAGCTAAGATCGAATCTATATGGAAAATACCTGTTACCACATTTGGTGTCTCTGCCGCCTCCTCCGCCGTCATATTAAAAGCTCTGGCCCTCGCCCGAGCTGGATCCACCTTCTTCTCACTTCCTTTATCTCCATAACCTCCAACCATTCCCTTCTTCAGCTGTGGGCAATCAGTCCTGATATGGTCAAGGGATCCACATTGGTAGCAGGACCTTTGCCCGTGGCAGTCCGGAGCCATATGCCCAATCTTTCCACATTTGTAGCAGCCTTTTCATTCAATCATACACTCCCCTTTATGCATACGTTTACACTTGTTGCACGGTTTACTCTCAAACTTATTAACAACTCGTTGATCGGATTTTGCAGACTTAAAAGTTTTGGAGTCACGGACAGTTCCATCCCATTTTCTCTTTTCTCCACTTCTCTCAGTAGCCTGACGATTCTTTTCCTTCTCCCTCATCTCAGTTGCGTTCACTACCGCTTGGAACATAGCTGGTTCTTTGTTTGAGAAGAATTCTCGAATATTGCTTCTCCGTCCAAAGATAAAACGTTCCACTCGCCTTCCCTCATTAGGCACGTAAACTTCTGCAAATCAGAACTTCTCAATGAACTTTGTAGTATACTCACGAACTGACATATCCTTCTGCTCCAGACTCAGAAACTCTTCTTCCAACTTTTTGACTACCGCCAGAGGGCAAAACTGCGCTCTAAACCTTTTCACAAACTCACCCAAAACATTTCTTTAGCTGCCGCCGAACCTTGCCCTCCTGCTTCGACATCCCACCACATTACATCTTCGTCTTTCAACATTGACAATGCATACACTACTTTGTCCTCCTCAGAACACTTACTGGGATCGAATGCCAGTTCCATCCCCTTTACCCATTTCAGTGCTAACACTGGGTCGCATTCCCCTTTGTAGATAGGAGGCTTACAAGCAGCGAACTCCTTAAAACTGCATCCTCTCCCAGCTACCGCTTTAGCCGTCACAACGGGGGTTGACTGAGTGTAGCTCCCCACCACAGTCACTGGCGAGTCAGATACCCCCGTCACCACCCTTTCTTCACTCCTTTCCTTGCTCGTTGAGGCCTCATTAGTTCGTTGGGCCAACAAAGCATTCAGAGTTTCCTGCAATTTTCCCATTTCCGTCGCAAAGGTTTCTTCGGTAACAAAACCCTGAGTTCGACCTCCGCCACGGTTTCTTGCCTACCTTCGACCCCTCACCGAAGCTGAACTCTCCTGAAGAGAGGTTTCTTGATCCGATATCACCTTTACACTTCTAGCTCGATGAACAACATGAGTCGCCTTCCCCCTCGAGTTCCCACAGATGGATGCCTTACTTGAGTGGTCGCCTTTCGAGTCGTCTTCCATTTACCTTTAGGTCGACCGCGACCTTTCCCTCGGTTGGCCGTCGGGTTAACAATGGTCGTCCGTTCCTCAACGACGACTTCATTAACTGCTTCGATCACAGGAATTGGCGCAGACCTACTTCTTGTTACTCGCTCAGACATAATTCTGATAAGAATAAACATACGACATTCAATTCGACACGCTATACACGATACGGCAAGTTAAGCACATGCATGTACTTGTAAATTCACAATTACACTGGCCAGATGTAATTCCAAATTTACCTTACATGCTTGTCCTCACTACCCTAATGCTGACTTCCTACGGTCTTCCTACTTCTCAGTTGTGCTTCTACTCTCAGTTTAAGTCCAGGCCCATCCGGTCAACTAGATCCCTTAAACTATGGCTCTGATACCAACGGTAACAACCCACACATTTTAATTACAACAAAATATAATATTCTAAACCAAAAATAGCCCCAAGCCTACAATTCAAAACAAGGTTTGCAAATACAACCTATCATACAACTGAGTCTATAAGGAAACTACTACAAGGAGTCTTCTATCTCCTGGAAATAGCTCACATCTTCTCCTTACCCTTACTGGTACCTGCTACCTTGCGATAACCTGAAAAAGGGTTATAGTTTTGAAAGAGCGAGGGTTAGACCGATAGTCTAGTGAGTCCCCTCCAAGCGCTAATGTCACAGTTCAAATATCATTTAAAACATTTAAATAGATCTTTACGCATCTCGTGCGTAACTCACAATACTGACCAACACTGCCGTCAAAGACGGTGTGTCTGACTCGCACTGCCTTATTTTGGGGACACACCCTAATGGCATAAACGGGCCACACTCCCCGGTACGATCAGGCGGGCCACACTCCTCGACTTAGGTCACATCTTCCGAATAAATGTATACATACATCTACTTATCAACAATATATATAAAGCACGTTTATATAAACATAGCATGAACTTGCTAACATAATTAAATCATTGTTTAATTTAAACCTTCAAAACTTTTTGATTATAAAAGCGTGCAGTTCAGAAAACTCACATGTATCAAAAGATTTCGAAATCATAAACAGATTTAGTTTGAAAGAATCACCTCAGATCATTCCTGCTTAAAAGCCCGCTTTCTAACGTTACAGTTTGAAAGACTCACCTCAGATCCTTCCTGCTTAAAAGCCCGCTTTCTAACGTTACACCACCTTGATTGAAGAAAAACGATCGACCCTCCAAACTCTTTCTCCCTATCTCATTCTCCCTTCAGCCGCTCACACAAATATCAGGAATGAGAAAGAGAAAAAATTTCTTAGGGTTGAAACCTATAAATACAACCCAAATTTCATTTGACCCCCTTGAACTTTGGGTCTTGACTAACTTTTCACCCAACTCCCAAATTTAACAAAATTTTAAACCCGGATATTACATCTTATATTACATTTTATTATCAAATTATGCTTTATCTAAATTTGGTTACATATTTCCTAACACAAATTTCAGCACCACGCATTGCGCGGTCTAAAACACTAGTAGTTTATAAAACTAATTAAAATGGTATAACCAATCTTTAATGTATACTTGAAGAGTCGGTTACTAGTTGTAGATGAATATGACATAATATGATGCCAAAGCATATCAAATAATAGAATTGAATGTTACAAAAACATATAAATTGTGTCATGTCAGCAATGTTTCACTTCGCATCTTTTGAATCTTGTCCCTCTTGTCAACAAAATCAATCCAAATGTTTAACAATATGAGGTATGGTCTCTTATTAAAATAAAAACAATTATAAATAATGTGATGTATAATATAATGTAATAATCAAGAATTTTATAATTTAATTGTTGATGGATTAAGTTTGAAAACCCAAAGGCATGATGGAGTTTGTTGTCATTCTCTGAAACTGTAACACTCTCTAAAATGTTTGGTTAATTGTTAGATTACAAGAAAAGTAGTGGTTATTGTGAAAACTAAGGATGTTCAGGGGTCATAGTGGAAATATAGGCATAAAAGGGTCTAAAAACCCTTAACCTTCCTGATTCTTGGAAAAACATTGGTTTGTGAGTGTGTGCGGCGCTATGGGAGGAGAAGAACTCGATTGAAGCTCTGCTGATTCAGAAATTGGAAAGAAGCAAGTGTGTTGTTGAGATCCACCTTCAAAAGGTAAGTATTTTAATTAAAAACCTTGAACTTCTATCTTTGTTTTAACTACTATTGATTTGGTCTGGGAGGAGTTTGATGGTGACTGAGATCGATATTAAGTTGGGCTCTGGGAGTTTAGTGGTTCAAATTAAGGACTCGATTTTGAATTCAAAACTCTATGATTGGTCACTGAATGAAGTTTAGGGAGATTTTGTTAGGTTATGATCGTTTTCTGTTCAACCTCGTGGGGTCTGTGAAGGGTGCGATACCTTAGTTCCTGCGGATCAAGAGAGTCCGGTACACCTTCGACCGGGGTGGCCCGGTAACTCCTCGACCGGGGTTACCCGATGCATTGTTGACCGGGATTGCCCGGGACTGCGGACGCCCGGATAGATCACGACCGGGGTCGCCCGGGTGAATTTCAAGCAGGGTCGCCCGGATGGACCTTGACCGGGGTCACCCGGGAGACCATTAACCGGGGTCCAACGCCCGGAGGTTTTAGACCAGGGTTGTAGTACCATTCTTTCCTTTTAGGATGTTTTGTTAGTCGAACCTTGGTCTAGAATCTCAAAAGATTAGGAATGAGAAAGTTAATGGTTTTGCTTACTTGGAATGTAGGACTTGATCTTTGCAAGTCTAGCGTTCGTGTGTGTGTGCCAAGATTCCATATCAGGTGAGTTCCCTTATTCTAAAACTATTGAAATCTGGAAATGGCTTTTATTGACAATGTTTATTATGTTTACCGCATTCCGTCAAATATAACTTTGAACTGCATTGGATTGGGTTTATTTTGATATTATGCTTGCATACTCTCTTATTATTTATCGTATGAGTTTTGGTATTACTTTGTGAATTGAGCACCATGGCTTATCTTCAATCATCGGGGATGGTTGAACCGTGTGTCTGGAATTCGTTTCCTTACACACGGTAATGGCATCGACTAGGGGGTCGTATGGGGATATACTGGGGGGCCCAGAGGACGAGTGGTCCTACCTCTTGATGAAGGATTTTGATGTGAAACTAGTCACTTCCTGTGACACGAAGTTTGTGAATTTAACTTTATGAATTATATTATGTTTTTTGTTGCTATAAAATGGACGAGGTTGGGAATTCACAAGACCTTCCGGTCTAATCCTCGTTTCCACTTTTCTCAAAACCCATTTTCAGGTAACAAGGTTGCTTCTGGATCTTCTAGAGGAAAAGTGAAGTGTTAGAAGGTAGAATGATATGGAGCGGTCCTTAGTAGTGGTGTAGATGAACTTTATTAATAGTTTCTCGGTTGTAATAGACTTGATGTTAGACTGGGTTAATCCTTTCATATAAAATTTTGTACTGTGGCCAAGTTTGGGAGTTTGATCTAGTTAAATTGCGCTGTTAATTTGTGGGTTGTTACATTTGGTATCAGAGCCATAGTTTAAGGGATTTAGGCGACCGGTTGGGCCTAAACTTAAACTGTAGGACATGGGACAACACCGAGAAATAGGATGTCCTAGGGGTTACCGCTATAGGAATGTGTGTTTCGAGAGGTGGGGACTAACATGTGAGGTAAAATTGGAATTACATCTGGCCATTGTAATTGCGAATTTACAGGTACATGTACATACTCGGATTACTTCTCTATGCTTGGAAGTCAATAAAATGTTGAATATGCGTGGATAGTTTAGTCCTCGTCGCGATCGGAATGTTGTTATTGAGGGATTAGTCTTTGAAGGGGTGATTTGAAGGGAATAAGTTCTAGCCCTGCGTTGTTGGCAATAGTTTGGTGCGGTGCGTAAGGTTGCTTGTGATGAAATTGATGATAAACTCTAGAAAGAGTATTACTCAAAGCAATAACATACCAACCAAGGAAGAACTTTATGTGTTCGAAATGGGTGAAGAATTGATTAGAGGGAACTTTCAGAGTGGACTAAATTCCCATGATGGTCGATGGGGTGTTAATCTGTTCGGACAAGAGAAAAGGGTTTGGGTTAGAATTCTGAAAGGTGTAAATTCAAGGTTTGGAGAAAGATGGAATCTCATGACTTCCCAATCAGGATTGAAGTAAATTGTTAGAAGAACCGATCGGGGAGAAAATGTGATTGGGTCAATGGCTTGTAGGGGTCAAAATTCGAAATCATACGAATTATACATCAGGGCTTAAAGCGAGAACTTGGTGGGATAATCAATTAGCTAAGGTGTGAAACACCTGAACTGCAAGTTGTTGTTGTTACGAGAAAGTGAACGGCAGATAAAGGTTGGATGCCAGGATGATTGGGTGAGTGCAACAGTTGACTTCGATTGAGTGAATGACCTTCAATTGCAAGTGAGTTCATGCATTTTGTCTATAAAGGTATCACGAGAGCTCAGTCATGATTTAACGGGTGATGCACCCACAACGAACTTCATGTTTTGGAAATAATTTGACGCGTGCAAGAGGGTATTAAAGAGGAAAGACAAACCTATCTTTGTTACGTAATAAATTTTTACTTAAACTTAGTGAGTTGGGAAGTATATCACTACTTTTCATGTTGATATAAATGTGTTGCAAAACCTATGAACACATTTGGCAACAAGCCTTTAAAACCAGAATGAGTTTGAGACGATATTTTATAAGCGAGTGTGAGAGCCGTTTGTTTTATTTCGTGCAAATGGTTTCATTCCGAACTTTTCTAGTCGTGTAAGGAAGTTTTCTCTCCATATTATGACTGTTGTGACGTCGTTTTTGTTGATCACGGTGATGTTTTACCAAAAGATTGTGCGCAAACGATTTTTGAGATCGTTGTGCATGATTTTGAAGTTATGAGAGTGTTGAGTCATGTGTGCTCAAAATGTTTTCAAGTGTTTTGTCCTTTGAGTCGTCAATCGAGAGAAATGTTTTTTTATTTATTTATCGAGTCATCATGCATGAAGGCTATGAACTCATGACGCCGTGAAAGTTATCGGATTAGGGACAGGGAACGGTTCGAGCGTGAGGGAATGTGTCGGTCAAGCTAATGTTAGATGATTTATGTCTTAAGTGTTCATACTAAGGAAGAGGTGGGGGATATGAAAAATGTCAAAAAAGGGACTATGACATAGATGGTATTACGGGAGTTTGAAATATTTCTTGGTAAATTTGTCATGCTGTTGTAGGTGAATGGTCGTAATTGGGGTGATAGACTCGAAGTCGTCGAAATGCCAATGTTAGTGAATAATAAAACTTGAAATGTTAAAGAGTATTGAGCCTAAGCTGGTTGTAATGGCCCTGCAAGTTAGACCTTGAACCTCCTTCAGATAAGGATGGGGAAGTGTAAAATTAAATGCAGTATGTTTGGGAAAGGAAGATGGAATTATTAACTCTTGTTGCCAGAGATACAATGGAAGTACGATCATGTCTATTATTTTTATGATGGAAGCAGAAAATGTTTAAAATATGCCGAGATAAGGGCATCGACAGGAGTTGAATTTTACGAGTTTATCTTTGTGATTCATTTGGATTGGATAAGAGATGGAACCAGGAAATGGACTGGGTATTGAATGTGAGTAAGTGTATATGAAGGCAGGTTTGATTATGTTTGCGGATGACCAGGAGGACTTGGACTCGCCTCTCAATATATTCAAGTGTAACTGTGTTATGTTGCTGAGCATGAGAGGGTGTCTAGGTTATATAAAGAGGGTTGCGAAGGATGAGTTGATGGTATGATCAAGTGGGTGATATGTTATGCCAGATTAGACGTGTAAGTCCGCAACGTGATAATGGACTGTCGTGATAATTGGATTATGAATTTTTAGATCGTAATGTATGGCAAGGATAAGCGTAAATCTTGATTGGAAAATTTAGAAGGAAGATTCAAATGGCGACAGAAGAAGAACTTGTATTCTTCTCGGCTACGGGGAACTCCGGGTGAGTTCATCTATTTCCGACAAATCGTTGATGAGAAAGTTTTATGTGGTTGGTTGTAGTGCCTTGTTGTGGATTGAAGTTCGATAGAGGAGGTGAAGCATTTTTGGGGATAAGTAAATCCCGGTAGTCAGATCGAAATTGTTAGTGAGAAAATGAGGCTAGTATGTCGCCATAATGGGAGTAATCTGAAAATGAGAAGTTCACCCAGTGTGTGTGTCCCTGTTTTTAACAAGGATCTTTACCAGATAAATCAAATAAACGATTACCAACCTGTTTGATAGATAAAACAACGATTACAAGGTTGATCTTTGAGTTCTTGAAGAAGCTCTCGTTTTACACCTTTTTGTGTGTGTTGTGTGTGATCTAAAACTTTATCTGATCTTTAGCTTCAAAGACACATTATCAACCAACAACTTGCAAGACAACTTGCAATATAAAACTAATTAAAACTAACTAAACTAATATCTAAATACTTTCAATATAACTAACTAAACTAAATACTTAGAAACATTAAAATACAATAAAACAAACTTTGACATTTTATTACAAATGACATTAGACTTAATATCGAGAGTCGACTTTCCGGCATTAGCTTCAGATTGGATCTTCAGATTGGATGATCTTGAATCCAATAGATATGTGATCTAACAATCTCCCCCTTTGGATCAAGATCATTACTAAAAAGATTTTAGCAATTTAGTCTTCTTTTTCAGCTCAGAAGATGCAATCTCTTTCTCTAGCTCAGAATGCTTTAGCAAAGTATCTTCAAAGAAAAATTTATCTGAAATCAGCATGTCTTCAGAATACTTTGATCTCTCGCATTTCTTGGTCTTGTAATGTAATGGACTGAACATTTCTTCAAGCTTTAGATTCTCCCCCTTTTTGAGGAAAAAAACAACGCTTTCATCAAAACTTGTAGCAAGAAATGTATTGTCGTATGGAGCCTCTGATCCGTCAATTCAAAAGATATTTATCCAGATCTTTGCAAATCCAGACAAAATAATCATGTAACACCTGAATCAACAAATGAATCAGTTAATATGCTTGTCAGTAACACTAAGTCACTGTCTGTAACAGATACACATTGGAAAGGAGCTTTGTGATGTTTACTCCCCCAGGGCTTCCATTTAATCATCGAAACACCACAAAGGTAATTTCTATAAATGTTATGACAAAGAAACAAATTCCTTGTGTGTTCGTGCTTGTGATAGAAAGAATTAAGCACGTGATGATTGCTTATTGGCTCAAAATTATGTAAACCACTAAGACAACAGTAAGTTAAACACAGACTCAATGTGCATGATTGAAGTGCGAAGGTGGGGCAGACATCCTTCTTTTCAATATCCAGATTTTTCAAATGAAAATCAGATAGCAAATATGTTGCTTCCCCTTTGAAAATGTGAAACACTTTCTTGGTAAGAAGAAAATGAGTAGTTGGTGAGGTTTGATCAAGAGTTGGCATGGACTAGTTGCCTGTTTCAATAATGTTCACCAAAGAATTGTGAAACACTAGTAATGTGGCTGTCCGGCTCAGAAAAAAGTTGGTGCGGAGTTGTGATATTCTTTTAACTCTGTTCTCACACCCTCTTTCTTTTAAACATTTAGCTCACTCTAACTAAACTTTCTTTTTATGTTTAACACACTCATTTCTTTTGTCTTTTCACACTCAATCACTATGGATTAACTTCTTGGGTAGAAATCACTGGTTAACGTGATTTCATTGAAGTTCAAGTAAGTCCTAGCACAAAGAAATCATGTTTTCCTATGATGCATATGATGCTCAGATTGGTTTAACTATTTCAGTTAAAGCACAATGTTGATCTTGAAAACATTTAAAGTCACACTTCCAATTCATGAAATCGGTTTAAGAATCGGGAAGTGGTTTGACCATTTAATAACAATGTTTTCAAATGATTGAAAGTTATCCTTCTTTCAACCATTTATGAGATTAAGATAAAGGATTGTACCTTTACGTGCGATCTTACATCTCATGAAGCTAAGCGTAAAGTCATAAACATATTAACTTGTAAGCTTCTCTCAAAAATTCTGCAAAAGTCTTATGTCAAGGTCAAAGAAAATTTATTCACTTAAATTTAAAAAGACAAAAAGCAGTAAAAACTCTGAAAGTACAAGTTCTGATCAGAAATAATCAGAAGTCATCACCTTTACTCCCCCTGAAATTATGCATTTGAAAATTATCATTTAAAAGGATATGCATTTAAAATTTCAGACAAATATGTACTCCCCCTTGATGGTTGATTTCCTCATTTGATTATTAGAGTACACTCTTCATATCAGCACTGGAGTAAGGTCTTTTGATCATTGGAGTGCGGGTCTTGAACTGTTGTATTCAAGAACCTCATTGACATTGAAGTCCGGGTCTTGAGCTGATTTGCTCTAGAACCATTGTTCTTTGAGGTATGAGTCCTAGACTGTTTTGTCTAGAAGTCATTTCAATAAGCTCCCTCTTAAACTTTGGGTTCCTGCAACACAGATTTAGCTTTTGGTACCAATTGAAATTTGGGTCTAACTGTGTTAGCATAAGATTTTGATACCCATTGGAAATTAGGTCCTCTTTTCATTTGAAAGTCAGTTGAAGCATTAGAATGATATGAATGCACATGATAATTTCCATACCAAACATCAGAATCTTGACAAGAAGCATAAACATGTTTATCATAATATGAAGACTTTCTAGCAGATAAAGATAACTGGTATAATTGCTTCATTGAGTATTTCTTGCGATAAACGACAAGTTTTGGTTTCAAAATAGCAACATCAGCAATTAAAACATCTTTACTAAGTGAAGTCTTATTACAATCAACAGTATAAAAAGATTTAATAGTCTTGTCAGTCTCCTGTTTTGGTTTCTATTGAGATTTAACTTCTGGCCTTTTCTTGCTCAGATCTGAAACAGTTGAAACTTGTGAGTTAGACTTGTGAGCAACAACTGAATGCTTCTTATTTGGATTACCAGTAGTGATCGGTTTCTGTGAATGCTGAGATTTAATCTTACCTTTAGCATTCTTAGCTTTCAGAGGGACTGATTTATCAACTTTCGTTGATTTTGCACTTTCTATGAATGGTTAGGAAGTTTTTCATTAAAATCAAATTGTTCAAAACAATCATCCAAGCCACCGTCAGAGTTAAGAAAATCAAACCCTCCATCAGTTAGACCAAAACTATCATTAGATTTTGAAGCTTTAGAAAGAACAGCATTTTGAAACACAGTTGAAAAAATTTTTTGTTCAATATTAACCAAAAGTCTTTCATCTGTTAAAGAATTCTCGAGTTCAGAAATTATACTTTCCAAAACGAGAGGAGGGACATATAGTTTACCTTGAATAGGCTTCGCTTCCATTTCTTTGACAGAATAACTCTGAAAGAAGTCACTTGAAAGAGTTTTCTTTTGATATATAGGATCATCATTATAACTATTATTCAACTTTGCATAACGAAATGGAAGTTGAACTTTAGTTGTGTTCTTTCGTTTTTCCGTTTCCTTGGCTTCATCCTCTTTTGACAATCCAGTTCAGAAAACTTTAAGCTCAGGGATTCTTCGAGCTAGTTTCATAAATGTAAAATCATAAACTGCAGGCACTTTAGATTTACCCTTTTTCAGGTAGTGAGGATTTTCATAATCAATTCCCCAATTATCTTTATTCTCTTTGGGTTTGTTAAGATGAATGGTTTTGTTGGTCCCGGAGGTGCTTAACAAGTTTGTAGAAGAGGGGGTTGAATACAAACACAAAAATTAAAGTTTAATAAATTGTTTATTGATAAATCAAACACAATTTACATGTTTGTTGCGGAATAAGATTAAGACAGACTCAATCTAAACAAACTTAAGAAACACTAAGATGGTTGCACAAGAATATAGAGAAAGGGGGTTTTTAGAAGTATAGAAAACAAAGGTTTCTATATTGGTTCCAGAATTGAGCACACCCTCAAATGGAGAGGTGATCTTTCTATTTATATCCTATGCATTAAATGCATGGCAGGGTACTTTACACGTGTCATTCAGTGATTGGCTTTGGTAGTCTGACTTTTGGGAGACATGCTTTCGGCCATATCATGAACACTGTAGGTGACAGATTTGTTGTACGATTTGTGGAAGAGATATTTCCGTTCTGACACATCGTACTGGTTTGTACAAGGTAAGACAAAAGGAAACTTGAGGCATAAGCTAATTGATCATTTGATCGCTGAATATCTCTTTCTTCAGAGACATCAAGAGTTCAGCGATCGCTGAAGCTTTTCCTCATGTTCCTTCGCGTATAAATATATTCCTCTTTGCTTCACTGATATCCGCATCAGGTCACTAGTAGACTTGTCTTTGTTCAGCAGCTTCGTCTTTGATTCAGCTATGAACATCTGTTGACGCGAGGCTTGTCTTCAGGGATTACATTAGCTGTTTACATCGGAAACTATCAGTAATAACTGAAGAGACTCAGTCTGATCACTGATAGTGAAACACATACATAGAAATGTTTACAAGAAAGACTATCAGCGATAACTGAACAGACTCAGTCTGATCGCTGATGGTGAAACACTAATACATATTAAAACGTAATTTTCACTAAGTATAAAAGAGGGTCGTTATCAAATCACTTAGAGAGCTTGGATCAACAATCTCCCCCTATTTGATAATGACAAAGTAACTGAAGAAAATTACTTTTACAGTTCAAAATAAGGAATAATCAGGACTCATAACATACACGTCCCAATTACTATTTTGAGGGATCTTTTACAGTACTGATGGAGTTAAGTACATCACTGAAATTTTCATTAATCCAAGAAAAAAATTACAAGGTATGAAAATTACAAGTACAAGTGGTGTACTAACTACTGTAAGATTTACTAATAGAATACAAGAAAGAAAACTAATCTATCAGCTATCTAAAGAGGGTTTAGGAGGATTGATCAAAAACTCAGGTATTTCTTCTCCTTTTTTCCTTCGCTCTAAAGATTCTTGGCTAATGATCGCTTTGATTTGCTCAACAGCAGGAGAGAGATCACACCATAAGCACATGAGATCCTTGAAAAGACCGATGGGACAGATAGGGATTTCATAGATTCTTTGAAATCTGAACTGTTCCTCGTCATCTCTGAAGAAGATTCCAAAAGGTTCTTCAAGTACTTGTCCTGCAACATATGTTCCACCAGGAGGCAAAGATAGATCCAGAACTGAAAGATCAGGAGGAGGTCCGAACAGAGCTTCTCTTGAAAATTTGATGGAGGTTTCATTCCTTATCACTTCTACATTTTCAGAGGAGGAAGAGGAGACAAGCTTCCTTTTGAATTGCTTTGACCTAGAAGGAAGAGCAGACGACACCTTTAATATTGAAGCGACTCTGTTAATTAGAGCATCATTTGTCCCTTAAACATAGCCTCTGTAGATTGACTTTGATTTTCTCAGTGCATCTTTGAACTCAAGCCATTCCATATAGCCGAAGCTTTCCAGCATTGAAACGAACATAGCCTTGCAGCTTCCATCCTCTCTGGTAATCTCCATAGTGACAGAAACATTATCCTTCTTCTTTCATTCTAAGATAGCGACTGAAACAATCTTCATTGGATCATAGCGATAGTCGAGTTTATGTTTGCACTAGTCGACTGAGCTATCGTTGACCGCCTTTTTTTTTTTAGCGCTCCTCTTCAATCTCTTTCCAAAGAGCGGTCTGGACTTCCACTGGTTTCCTTTTCAGCTTTAAGTCTTTGACTTGAGAAGACTGAATTTTGAGAGCCAGAGAGGCTTCTCTTTGACAATCAGCAATCAGCTTCTCAGCCCTGACGAATTCTTCAATTTCAGCTTCAGTCAGGAACTCTAGATCTGTTGATTGAGAGGGGATCTTCAGTCGTTGACTCTCCAGATGAGAGATCATCTCTGTTCTTTTCTTCATCTCTTCCTCTGACCAATGAAGTGGTCTAGAGGGCCTTCGTGGATGTTGCAGGGACTCTTCTTCTTCATCCTCTTCATCAATCTCTTTAGAGATTGGGATTATTTGGTCATCAGCTTTAAAGGCTGAGATTATTTGTAGCTCTTTTCCCTTAAGCAGGGGAGAGAACTGTCTGGTCAGAAAATGAAAAAGAAGATTAGTTTATTTTCAGGGAAGTAAATAAATAAAGGCTAGAAAGAAACAGGGGTGGGATTTTTATAGAAGGATAAGGGAATGAGGGTAAAGCATACCTGAGAAGGATTCTCCTCAGATAGTGAGGTCATCTTCAGGCTTCCCTCAGCAGTTGTACCTTTGCTTTGGGAAGGGGTTCCTGAAGATGTCTCATGACTCCCCCTGCTTTGATAACTTCTTTCGAAGCTATCGCTGATGACGTGACGGCTGAAGAACACCATAGAGATTGATCTTCTTCATCGTCATCATCATCATCTTGATGAGGATCATCCTCTAGATCTTCAAGATCAAGGGCTTCATCTTCATCGTCCTCCTCTTCCTCTTCATCGATTAACTCATCGATTGTAGGAGGGGCTTTCTCAGCAGCTATCTCCCCCTCAACATGAGAGGGAGTTTCCTTCTGTTGTTCATCAGCATCAGCTTCAGTTTCCTTATTTTGTTCAGCTTCTTTCTCCCCCACTTTGTCATTATCACGGAGGGAGATATCTTTGGAAGGAGCAAAAGTGTTTGCAGTGACCAACTTCTGGGCTTCAGCCTCCAGTCCTGTGAGACGGTCTTCAAGTACAGGGATATCTGACGTAGCTTGATGAATAAACTCCACAGCTATGTTCAGAGAGGTACGATCGCTCTCTGTAAATGAAGGAGCAGGAATTGGAGCTGGTGTCGTCAGGTGAGTCAGGATTTGCGGAAGAAGAATTTCACAGGAATCAACCTTTGTAGACAGGGCATCAAACTGTTGCTTGTAGTCCTCTCTGACTTTGACAATCGCTTCTTGGAGAGTAGAGATTTGAGAGGCGTCAGCTTTGGAGGCGCATTGAGCTGTCAGTGTCTTCAGTGCCTCACCAGCGGTGTGAACAGCGCTGGTGGTGTTGTTGAGAGAGGCAGTTAGAGATTCCACCTTTGCACTCAAACTGTTGACATTAGCGTCAACAGTGGCCATATTAGGACCTGAAATAAAAGTTAGTTTTTGAGAAACAGGCTTATATGGTGAGTTGGGAGTAGTGTTTAGGGTTATAGGTTTACCTGAGTGTTCAAACATTTTGTAGAATTGTAAAGAATCCTCAAAAGTTTGATTGTCAGGTCCTAGGGTTCCAAATGGTGGCTGTGTAGAAATAGATGGAAGGTTAGAGACCAAAGAAATAGAAGGAGTAGGGATGGGGATAGAAGTAGGGATAGGGGTAGTTACCTCAGTGGTTACCTCAGGATCTTGAGGAGCTGAGATGATGGGTGGTGTCACTGTTGATGTGACAGCGACCGTAGTCACTGGCACGGTTGATGTGGGTATCGCTGAGGATATGGAGGAGAGACCCATGAAGGCATCCAAGGAGGTTTGTTGAGAAACATCCTTAGGTCTTGAGCTAGAGGTACCTTTCTCCTTGGTCACCCTGGCCTTTTTTGAAGGACCAAAGGATCCAGTTGATGGTCGTTTGGAAGGGGTAGTGGCAGGGATAGCAGAAGAAGGAACCCCCTGCGTGGCCGCTGAAGACGAAGAAGTGTGGAGAAATAGATGGGAGCGGAGTTCAGAAATACTTACCTCGTTGGGGAGTTCCTTGACCTCCAAGGAGCGCTGGCCCACTTTGGGAAAAGTTGCATCAGAATTAGTGGGGTAAGTAGCAGGGTAGAGGAACTTCAGGTACGCACAGGTGAAGCGTACATAGGGGATCTTGGGATCCCTCTCTGTCTTTTCTATCTTTGACCGCAAATCGTCAAAGATAGCTGAGGCGAAGTCAAAATTCCTTCCAGCAATCACGGAGTAATCCATTTGGACCTGAATCTTGTTGGCCTGGTCTAGTGACCCACTCTTCCCACTCATACATTGAATAAAGTGAGAGAAGATGTAGTTAAGCTGAGAAGGCATGTTCGCCTTCTTCACGAGAGCCAGCTTCTTGTTGGGAATTGTCGTCCTCGACTTGGGCTCCCAACAGTATTCCATGGCATCCAGGAATTGGATAAGTTCAGCATCAGTGGGCAAGGCTTCGAATCCATTCCTGGGTTTGTCAGGAAATCGCAGAGCTTTTCTTAGCCCTAAGGCAGTCATCATCCCCGGTCCAAGGTCAGTGCTGAAGGAAATAGCAGGAACAAGCTCACCCTTTTTGTTGGTGATGGAGGTCTCTTCAGCGGTAAAACAGAATTGTTGGAGAAGATCTTTTGAAGGTGTGGGATCCACAGTGATGACGTAGGCAATGCAGGATTGCTTCAGAAACTTTGCAGCATCCACCAGATGTGGGTATTTGACACCATCAAAATCAAGTCAAGCAAGCTGATTGTTTTTCGGAAGCTCAGAGTCAGTGATTGCGAACTTGACATTTTTAGAGGCGACAAGTGCAGATTGAGCCATTCTGAATATGAACAGATAGAAGAGTAGAAGAAAGGTTTTAGTCTAAAAATAAAGAAGTTTTTACCAGTTTCTATTTGAGGAAAGAAACATAGAAAAAACAACATATTTGAAGATTAAAAGTTGATCTTAGAAAAAGATATAAGAACAAGAAGAAAAACCAGAGATTTTGAATAAAGATAATCAAAATAAAATGGTTTTTAATGAATCAAATCAAAACAAATCATTTTATGTGAGAAAATCTTATAAACCCATAATGGCAGTCCATAAATGGAGTATTATGTAAAAAGATTTAGAACAAGAAAAAGAAGAAGATCAAGAATAACCTGTTGATCTTTGAAGAAAACGATGCAAATGCTTGAGAATGCTAGAATACTGTGAGAGAGTTTTCTTGCTTTGAAAGTATTTCCAGAAAGCGTAAAACGATAAGAATGGAAAAACATTCTTTTTATACGTAGAGAGTAGGAAAGAGAGAGAGAGAGAGAAATAGGTGGGAATACAAATGTTCATCATGACATGGACACGTCCCATGAAGTTGATTGGATAAAAGGGCAAAGGACGAACGTGTCAGAAAAAAGGCATGTCGTGGATTGTCGGTTCAAATGACGTCATAGGAGAGAGAGAGACTGTTCATTTGTCCATTTTCGAAATTATCGCTGAAGAAAAGGCAACGATAGATTTTTCTTTTTGAAAGTATCCCTGATGGTAAAGATAGGGATTGATTTTCTTTTAAGGAGGATCACTGACTAGAATTATCAGTGATAAATTTATTTTTCAAAAAGCTTTTAATCATTTGAAGAAAGTTCAATGATTAAAGTTTATTTTTTGAAAAACATCTTAACTGAATGAAGATTCAGTTGTAGGGATAGAGAAAACATACCTGAGAGTCAGAAAGTTTATCAGAGAAAGTGATAAAAGGGGAACTTATAATTACTGACATAATGCATGAACGCTGAAGAATTATTCTTCGAGATTCAGCATTCCAAGCTCACTGATGAGAAAGTTGAACCGAGTCTCATCAAGAGGTTTGGTAAACAAATCAGCAAGCTGATAGTCAGTAGGGATGAAATGAAGTTCAATATCACTGTTCATCACATGATCTCTATGTGTTTCGTCTTTGAATGTAGCACTGGATTATTTGCTATAGCGATAGCACTTGCGCTGTCGCAATAGATAGGAATCTTTGATAGCTGAAGGTCATAGTCTAATAGTTGATTTCTCATCCATAAGATCTGAGAACAATAGCTTCCAACGTCTACGTATTCAGCTTTAGTTGTGGAAGTGGACACTGAATTTTGCTTTTTGCTTGTCCAGCTTAACAGCTTCCCTCCTAGGAGTTGACATCCACCAGTGGTACTCTTTCTGTCAAGTTTACAACCTGCAAAATCACTATCAGAATAACCAGCTAGATCGAACCCTGAGTCTTTGGGATACCAAAGACCAAGATTAGGAGTTCCTTTCAGATATCTGAAAATTCGCTTAACAACGATCAGATGGGATTCCTTGGGTTCAGATTGATAGCGTGCACATAAACAGGTAGAGTACATAATGTCAGGTCGGCTCGCCATAAGATACAGCAGGGAGCCTATCATTCCTCTATAGGCAGTGACATTAACAGGTTTTCCAGATGGATCTTTGTTAAGTGTCAGGGGAGGTGCCATAGGAGTTTTCATCGCTGAAGTTTGTGTAAGATCAAACTTCTTCAGTATATCTTTAACATACTTACCGTGGCTGATAAAAGTACCTTTGTCAGATTGTTAAATCTGAAGACCAAGAAAATATGTCAGCTCCCCAATCATACTCATTTTGTATTCTTTCTTCATTCTTTCAGCGAAGCGAGGACACAAAGATGGGTTAGTAGAACCAAATATGATGTCATCGACATATATTTGTACAAGAATAATATGACCTTTTATCTTTCTAAAAAACAATGTATTATCAATTTTGCCACATTCAAATTTTTCAGAGATAAGAAAAGATGAGATAGTGTCATACCAAGCACGAGGGGCTTGTTTGAGACCATAGAGAGCCTTATCCAATTTATAAACATAATTTGGATGCTTAGGGTCATAGAACCCTGGAGGTTGTTCTACATAGACTTCTTCATTCAACTTTCCGTTTAGAAACGCTAATTTTACATCCATTTGATAAACAATGAAGTCTTTATAGACTGCATAGGCTAAGAATAGTCGAATTGCTTTGAGCCTAGCCACAGGGGCAAAGGTTTCATCATTGTCTATGCCTTTCACTTGTCTGTATCCCTGAGCAACAAGTCGAGCCTTGTTGCGGGTTACAGTTCCATGTTCATCTAATTTGTTTCTAAACACCCATTTAGTGCCTATAATAGTTTTATCAGATGGTCTAGGAACGAGATTCCAAACTTTGTTACGAGTAAACTCAGTCAGCTCTTCTTGCATAGCGCTGACCCAGTTTGGATCTCTGAGGGCATCATCAACTTTCTTTGGTTCTATTAAAGAGAGAAAGTTGACAAAGAGACAGATATTACCTGAACTTCGTTGTGTCTGAATACCTGCATCGGGATCACCGAGAATTTGATCTATGGGGTGATCTCTGGTCCATCACTGAGCATGATCATAATCGCTTACTTCAGAGATTGGATCAACAAACGGAATGTTCACTGATGATGAAGCTTGAGGTTCATCAGCTAACAAGTGTTGAGTCTCAGACATACCATTGTTTTCTGAGAGGTGTTCAGACGAAGATGGTTCTGAGGGTAGCAGTGTGTTAAGAGGTTCAGCTGAAACCCATGAATTGGATTCAGCATTAGGATGTATGATGTTTGGATCATCATCAGCAGTAGATGGATTTGTTTGCTGATGGTTTGAAAAGAAGGGTTCAGTTTCTTTGTAGTGAGAGAACATCCAAGCATTTAACTCTTCATTGTCAGTGATTGGTTTACAGTTCGCTGGGAGAGTTTCATCAAACGTGACATGAATTATTTCTTCCACAGATTTTCTTCGCTTGTTGAAAACTCTGTAGGCTTTGGAGATGGAGGAATATCCTAGAAATATTCCATCATCAGCTTTTGGGTCGAACTTTCCAAGCTGATCTTTGTTGTTTAAGATAAAGCACTGACAACCAAATATATGAAGAAAACTGATAGATGGTTTTCTTCCATGAAAGAGTTCATAAGCTGTCTTTCCAAGTCGCTTTACTATCAGCGATCTGTTTTGAGTAAAACATGCAGTGTTTACAGCTTCCGCCCAAAATTGAGTAGGGAGATGAGAATCGCTGAGCATTGATCTAGCAGCTTCAATGATCGTTCTGTTTCTTCTTTCAGTGACTCCGTTTTGCTGAGGTGTTCTTACTGAAGAGAAGTTATGAGAAATTCCCTTGTTCTCAAATAAGTTGTTCAGAGCTGTTTTTGAATTCAGTTCCATGATCACTTCTTATTGAACGAACAGTAAGATTGTTTAGCACTTCAATCTTTTTAACAAAAGATATTAGTTCATCTGGAGTATCACTCTTGCAGCGAAGAAAGATAACCCAGGTGTAGCGAGAGTATTCATCTACAATGACAAGCGTGTATTTCTTTCCAGCAATTGATTGGATATTGACAGGGCCAAATAGATCCATATGTAAGAGCTGAAGAGGACTTGTCACTGAG
This sequence comes from Arctium minus, assembly GCA_954870635.1. NCBI lineage: Eukaryota > Viridiplantae > Streptophyta > Magnoliopsida > Asterales > Asteraceae > Arctium > Arctium minus. The sequence goes on along the minus strand of OX941080.1, from coordinate 102,297,614 downwards.
GAAACTTGTTTAGATTTGAAACTAGCTTTTGTCTGTTTTCCTTTTTCACATGCTGAGAAGATAGATTCTTTAGCATATGAGTACTGAGGAAGACCAGAAACCAGTTCCTTAGAAGAGAGAGAATTCAGGGTTTTGAAATTTAGATGCGAAATCCTTTTGTGCCATAGCCAGTTGACATCAGAAAAGGCTTTAGGAAGAAAACATAAGTTTTCAGTGGTAGTAGAGTCCATGTCTATTACATAGACATTTTCTCTGCGATAACCACTGAGAGCAAGTTTTCCTTTCTCATTCACCACTGAACATGCTTTTTTAGAAAAACGAACTTCGTAGTCTTTGTCACATAGCTGACTGATGCTTAGAAGATTATGCTTCAGTCCATCTACATAAGCAACTCTTCTGAAGGTAGTTGTCCCATTGCTGAGGACGCCAAACCCTCGGGTATAGCCTTTTCCATTTCCACCAAAGGTCACAGAGGGACCTTTCTATTCCTTGTATTCAGTGAGCAGGTCTTTTTGTCCAGTCATATGACGAGAACATCCACTATCGAGATACCAGATGCCCTTTGATCCCTGCACACATAAGGAAGATTAAGCGTTGTTTGGTACCCACTTTTCAATGGGTCCTTTTGGGTTAGTGGAGATGGAAGGTTCAGCAATCTTCACAGCAGATGAAGATTCAGCTTCAGTGGTAATCTTCACTTTGGTTAATTTCTTAACATTAGTGGTATTTTTCACCTTGGTTGATTTTTCAGCTTTGGTGACCTTCTCAGCCTTAGAGGCATTTATCTTCACTTTAGCTGTTTTATCAACTTTAGTGGCAGTTGGACATTTGCTTGCAATATGGTCAGTAAAACCACAGTGATAGCATTTTCTATATTTGAAAGTGGTTTTAGGACCAGGAGAAAAAGGTTTTGAGAATTTAAGATGAGCAGGGCCAGGTCCAAGAATGCTTTTAGCATGAGATCTGGGAGGAATTTTGATTTCTTCAGATCTCTTAGGCTTGAGATCAATCTTTAGCTTCGGAGGACAGAGATCGAAGATTTCTATCACAGAGCTAGAGGATTGATTTGCTGAAGGTTTAGAGGGAACTTTCAGCTTCGCTATCTTGGTAGCCTTCTGAGGACGAAGAATGGATTTTCCTTTATCCGCAGACTTAGAGCCTTTGGATACTTCTTCAGGGATGGGATTAGAAGAAGAATAGGGATATAATTGATTATAAGAAGTGTCAAAGAAAGAAGTGACAAACGTTCCAAACTTAAGCATGGAACTTTCTTCTTTAGTCTCATCTTGTGGTTTCCAAAACCAAGACCAGTTCTATCACTTTCAAGAATTTGAGCATTTATTATCTCAGAGATCTTTGTTGATGATTTGCACCATTTTTCAACATGAGCCTTTTCTGCTTTTAGAGCAGTGATGGCTTGTTCGCGTTCAATGCTGATGATTTCATTTATAATGACTTGATCTTTCAACTTTTCTTCTAAAAGATTCAGTTCTTTGATCTTTTCATGACATTTCTCTAACTGTTCAGCTAATTCAACGTTTTTGTTCTCAGCTAGAGTTTTGCCGTTTAGAGCATTATAAAGATCAATAGTCAGCACATCAGCAACGCGACTTCTCTCAGCTTCAGGTAGAAAGGGATTAGTAGAGATAGATACCTGAGATGATATATATCTCATAGAAGTTTCAGCTGGTTCTTCCACTTCTTCTTTAATCTCATCCATGAGGCAAAGATTAGCGACTTGTTCATCAGAACTTGATTCTTCTGATTCAGCCTAGTCATGTTCTTCAGCAATGGGACCTTTACCTTTTCGCTTGTAGCTTTTCAGCTTTTGATATTTGTCTTTCTGCTTTAGGTATTTGTCATCGCTGGATCTTCTTGAGGTAGAAGGTTTGAAGACTTTCTTTGGCTTGCACTCACTTGCAAAGTGTCCAATCTTTTCACAGTTATAGCAAGTAGCAGAAGCCTTATCAACAGGGGTTAATTTTGGCTTGTCAATGATAGAGAGAGGATTATTTCTTTTGACATTGCTCTTTCTTGCAAATCTCTTAAAAGAGTTTGTCAAGAGTGCTAAGGACTCATCAAACTCTAAAAGATCAGGGTCTGATGGTTCCTCAGATTCAGAATCTAACTCAGTGATGGTGAGAGTAGATCGCTGAGATGGAATTATCTCTTAAGAGACTAAAGCAACAGGAGTGCTTTTAGAGTCTTTAGAATCTTTTATAAGATTCTTCTTTAGAAGTTTTGATTGCTCATAGTTAAGCAATATTCCATATAAGGTGCTGAGTGAAAGAGAATTTAAGTCTTTTGTTAGCTTGAGACATATTGAATAACTGTCCCAGCATTCAGGAAGACATTCTAAGAATTTTTTTAGGACCTCAGAATTAGAATAGGTCCTACCAACGGTTCTTAGGTCAATGATTAAGCAGTTAAACCGCTGATGAACGTCAGAGAGAGATTCATTCTTACCAGCGATGAAACTTTCATACTGTCTTACCAAGTTAATCTTTCGAGTCTCTTGGATTTCAGTGGTGCCTTCGTATTGAACACAAATGGTTTCCCACATTTCTTTAGAAGTTTTAAGATGCATGATGGAATGAAAAACTTCATCAGGCAGAGCTATTGAGATAATGATTTTTGCCCTTGCATCTATACCAACCTTCTTTTTGTCTTCATCACTCCACTGTCTTATCTCCTTAACTACATAGCGTTCAGGGACAGCAGGAGTGGTGGCAGTAGCTGGAACTGCAGCTATAATTCTGACAGGTTCATAGGGTCCATTTTCTATATACTCAGGTATAGTAGGATCTGCACCTTCAAGAAATAGCATCATTCGATTTTTCCATAGAGAAAAGTTATCTCTGCTAAATCGAGGAGGTTTAGAAAGTGAACCATTAACATAGTAGTTAGTGTTTGTGTTAAGTGCCATTTGAGAATAGCAAAGAAGAGAATAAAGCAGGATCTTGTTTATCAGATTAAAGAGTCCGCTCTGATACCACTTGTTGGTCCCAGAGGTTCTTTGAGTGTCCCAATAACAAACGATTCAATCAAGTAATCAAATAAACAATAATGATATGCAAACCTGATACGATTATATCAATGAATCAAATGGTTACAATCTTGATCAAGCTTTTTCTCTCTGTTTTCTCTCCACAGAGACCTCTCTCTCTATATTTTCAATATACGGCTAATTCTCAATTATGATCAACTCAATCCTAATTAGCACTAATAAACCTATTTAAACATAGGCTTAAGAACCTAATGGGCTTGACAAGGTTTAGGCCCAACAACTAAAACTAAACTTATTTAATAATAAAATACTAAAAATAAAATACGGAAAATAAACTTTGACTATTATTACAAAAAGAACCCTAGACTATTTGTTGAGACGAATTTTCCAGCTTTGACTTCAGATTTCCATCTCCAGTATTTGATGATCTTGAATCCAATAAAAGTGTGCTTTAACAATCTCCCCCTTTGGATCAAGATCATTACTAAACAAATTCATCAATTCAATCCTTCTCTTTTAAGCTCAGAAGATGTAACCTCCTTCTATGTCTTCAGAATGTAGCAATCTCCCCAATAGTTGAAATCTCTTGGAAATAAATTATCTCCAGTTTCAGCTCGGAATGCTTTAGCAAATCATCTTCAGAAAAATTCTTCAATTCAGCACGTCTTCTTCATAAATTATTTCAAAACTTCCAATCTTCTCCCCATTTCTTGATTGACGCTTCTCCCCCTTTTGATGAAAGGAGCGAGGAGTTCATCAAAACTTCAAGTCAAGAAATGTCTTCTACCACTAATCTTGCAAACAGAATCACTGATGATCCGTCAATTCATAAAGATGTGTATCCAGATCTTTGCAAATCCAGACAAAATAGATAGATATGAAAGGTAACACCTGAATCAACAAATGAACTAGTTAAAATTGCATGTCAGTAACACAAAGTCACTGTGTAACGAATACACAATATAAAGGATCTTTTGTGATGTTCACTCCCCCAGGGCTTCCATTCAATCATCAAAACACCACAAAGGTGATTTCTATGAACGTTATGACAAAAAAACAAATTCTTTGTGTGTTCGTGTAAGTGATTGAATAAATTAAGCATAAGATGATTGCTTATAAGGCTCAAAATGTGTAAACCACTGAGAAAACAGTTAGTTAAATACAGACTCAATGTGCATTAGTGAAGTGTGAAGGTGGGGCAGACTTCCTTCTTTTCAATACCCAAATTTTCCGAATGAAAATCAGATAGCATATGTGTTGCGTGCCCTTTGAAAATGAAACATTTTCTTGTTAAGAAGAAAATGAGTAGCTGGTAGGGTAATGGAAAGAGTTGGCATGGGATAGGTGTCTGTTTCAATAATGTTCACCAAAGAAATGTGAAGCATTAGAAATGTGGCTGCCCGGCTCAGAAAGTAGTTGGTGCAGAGTTTGAAAATTGTTTTTACTCTGATCTCACACCCTCTTTCTTTTATCATTAAGCTCACAACTAACCAAACTCTCTTTTAGCAATTTCTCTCATCACACATCCCACACTCATTTCTTTTGACTCCTCGTATTCAATCACTAAAAGATTAACTTCTTGGGTAGGAAACACTGGTTAACGTGAATCCATAGAAGTTTCTTTTAAGTCCTAGCACACTGATCCCACGTTTTCCTATGAAGCATATGAGGCTCAGGTAGTTTAACTTTATCAGTTACAGCTCAAAGATGAATCAGAAAACATTTAAAATCACACTTCCAATTCAAGAAATATGTTTGAGAATCGGGAAGTAGTTTGATCATTTAAGAACATGTTTTCTTATGATTGAAAGTTGTCCTTCTTTCAACCATAAATGAGATGAAGATAAGGAATTATACCTTTTGAGTGCAGTCTTACATCTCACGAAGTCAGGCTTAAAGTCATAATGATATGAACTTGTAAGCATCTCTCAACCTGCAAAAGTCTAAAAGTCTAGTCAAAGTAACTTTATTCACCGAAATTGAAATGACATAAAGTAGTAAAACACTTAATGTACGAGTTCTGATCAAAAGTAATCAGAAGTCATAGCCATACTCTTTACTTGTATGCTCCCCCTAAAATCATGCATGACTTAACAAAATATCAGTAAGTACAACGCACGTAGTTGTGCTCCCCCTCAAAATAACATTGACCATCCATAAAATACTTCTCACACTCCCCCTGAGATCATGAACAAACTATTAAAGAGCAGGTATCATGCAGAAATAATAATAAAGAAATGATAAAGAGACACAATAAGAAACTTTAATAGGTAGCCACCGATTAGGTCTTAAGATTTAGCATACCAAGTTTTGAGACAAGAAAATTAAATCTCTTTTCGTCTAAAGGTTTGGTAAACAAATCTGCAAGCTGATAATCGGTTTTTACAAAGTAAAGTTCAATTGTCCCCTTTTCTACATTATCTTTTATAAAATGATACCGGACATCTATGTGTTTGGTCTTAGTATGCTGAACAGGGTTAGTAGTTATTGCAATAGCGCTCTTCGAATCACAATAGATCGAGATTCTTTTGAAATGAAATCCATAGTCTCGCAGTTGTGTTCTCATCCACAAGACTTGAGAACAGCAGCTAGCAGCAGCTACATATTCCGCTTCGGCTGTTGATGTGGATACACATAATTGCTTCTTCGAAGCCCAAATGATGAGTTTATCTCCGAGGAATTGTATATGACCCGAGGTGCTTTTCCTGTCTAACATGCAACCAGCATGATCTGCGTCTGAATAAGATGTTAGTTCAAAGCTTGTATCCTTAGGATACCACAGACCAAGATCTGCAGTCCCCTTCAGATACCTAAAAATCCGCTTAACCGCAGACAAATGGGATTCTTTAGGATTGGCCTGATATCTAGCACATAAGCATGTAGAAAACATTATATCCGGCCTACTAGAAGTAAGATACATTAAGGAACCTATCATCTCTCTATAAGTTCTAACATCAACAGCCTTTCCCGAAATATCGGTGCCAATCTTAGTACCAGGTGCCATTAGGGTACCAATCGGTTTACAATTTTCCATTTTGAATTTCCGAAGAATATCCAGAATGTATTTAGATTGATTGATAAAAATCCCCGTTGAAAATTGTTTGACTTGCAATCCAAGAAAGAAGTTCATCTCTCCCATCATGCTCATCTGAAAATGTGACACCATGAGGTTTGCAAAGTTCTTACAGTACTTAGGATTTGTAAAACCAAAAATAATATCATCCAGATATATTTGAATAAGAATGATATAGCCTTTATCCTTTTTAATAAAAAGAGTGGTATCAACCGTACCTTTTGTAAAACCTGACTTGACCAAGAACTGAGATAGAATATCATACCAGGCGCGAGGAGCTTGTTTCAGTCCATAAAGAGCTTTATCCAAGATATAAACGTGATTAGGCTTATCTGGATTCACAAACCCTTCTGGCTATCAGACGTAGACTTCCTCCTTGAGTACTCCATTTAGAAAAGTTGTCTTCACGTCCATTTGATAGACGCTGAAGTTCTTGTGAGCTGCGTAGGCTAAGAACATCTGAATTGCCTCTATACGCGCCACTGGAGCATAAGTCTCATCGTAGTCTATCCCTTCCTCTTGCCTATATCCCTTGGCAACAAGTCGGGCTTTATTTCGTATAACGGTACCATCTTCATCTTTCTTGTTTTTGAACACCCATTTCGTACCAATGATGGTTTTACCTTACGATTTGGGTACGAGTCTCCAGACTTTCAGTGCTTCAAACTGATTCAGCTCATCTTGCATCGCAGTTACCCAATATGAATCGGCAAGGGCCTCAGATACGCGTGTAGGCTCGATCTTGCTCAGAAAGGATTCATACATACATAGATTTGATGTTGCAGACCTAGTTTGCACCGGTGCATAAGGATCTCCAATAATTTGATGTACCGGGTGCTCTTTGGTCCACTTATTTTCATGAGGGAGTGGATTAGATGCATGTTGATCATTGTCAGCATCTAGGAATCCACTGTTATTGCCTTCAGATGGTTCAGAATTAACGGGTGTTTCAGTTGAAGGAGTCGTTGCAGAAGTGGTAGTAGGTACAGATTGGGCAGTCTGTTGATCAGTCCTTACAGTGCATCCTAGAGAGTCAGCTACTTCTGTCTCATCAGTGTTGGTCACAACTTCAACTGTTGGAGTAGGCTTTTGAACTGGAACTTCTTACCGAATCGGGGAATTTGATTCAGTAGAGATATCGGAAGTGGTCGAATGGGTAGTCATCGAGTCGTCCATTCTGTCAACCACACCAGATTTAGGCACACGAGATCCAAGAAATTCATCATAAAACAGTTCAAATAATAAATCCAAATCGGATAATTTAGAAGTAGACGATGAAGCGCCATCTGATTTGTTCTCGTGAGGTGCAGGTCCTGGACTGGTTGGACCAGAAGCTAATACTCCGGTAATTACGGGTTCTGAACTGACGTGCTCAGAAGCCATTTCCTCATCGAATGTAACATTAACACTCTCGATCACAGTCTTCGACTTCTTCAGGTAAACACGATATGCAGTGGACGTAGAGGAATAACGAACGAAGATGCCCTCATCCGCCTTAGCACTGATTAGAACGTAACACTTACAACCAAAAACATGAAAATATTTAATGGTTGGTGTTCGGTTGTTGATCAACGCATATGGAGTCTTTTGGAATCGACGATGTATCATGGAGCGATTCTGAGTGTGACATGCAGTCGAAACAGCTTCAGCCCACAAAAATAAAGGTAATTCAGATTGGTTGAGCATAGTTCGAGCGGCCTCTACAAGTGTACGATTTCACCTTTCGACGACTCCATTCTGTTGAGGCATGCGTGCAGCAGAGTATTGATGTGATATCCTGATCGATTCGAGATATTCTTCAACTACTTTGTTCCTGAACTCTGTGCCGTTGTCCGTTCTTAGAATCTTGACTTGTTTCTGCAGATTGACTTGGGTCGTCTCCAGAAATGTAATGAGAACTTCGGGCGTCTCATCTTTAGACCGTAGAAACTTGACCCAAGTGTATCGCGTAAAGTCGTCCACGATAACTAACACGTACTTCTTTCCGCCTAAGCTTTGCGTTCTCATAGGACCACATAAATTCATATGTAACAACTCTAATGGAGAGCTGGTACTCGGTTCAGGCTTTGGTTTTTGTAGGGCTCTCTTCATCTTTCCTTTTTCACATGTTGTACACAAGTGTTCTCTTTCATACTTCAGCTCTGGAAGTCCTTTCACTAGCTTACCATTGACCAACTTGTTGATGTACCGAAAGTTGAGGTCAGAAAGCCGTCGATGCCATAACCAGCTTTGTTGCATTGAGGCCTTTGATAGTAGACAGACCTGATTGTCAGCCTGGACCTTTGACAAGTTGATGGTGTAGAGGTTTGACTTGCGAGAGCCGACCAAGAGTTCTTTCCCGTCTTCAGTGCGTACCGAACATGTCTTGGCCTTGAAATTAACCTCTAAGTCTTTGCCGCAGAACTGGCCAATACTGAATAGGTTGTGTCCTAAGCCTTCAACGTAGCTCACCTTCTTGATCGTAAGATTTTCATGTACAACATCACCATATCCCAGAATTGGTGAAAACTGATTGTTTCCAAAACGAACTGTGTCGCAGTATTTGTCTGTATAATTAGACAACATACTCTTCTGCCCGGTCATATGCTTGGAACACCCGCTATCCAAGTACCACATATGACGGGTCTGCACAACACAAATCAAGAAAGAAGAGGTTTAGGAACCCATTTAAAAATGGGACCTCCACTGTTAGTACTTGATTTTGGCACCCATTTAAATTTGAGCCCACTTTGCCTTTGAAAACCATAAACATGATAAGACGAATGATAAATATGAGATGAGACATTAGAAGAACCATACCAAACATCAGAATATTTACGAGAAGCATAATCACATTCACCATATTTTAAAAACTTTTTATTAGATGGTGCTAACTAGAATAATTGCTTTATAGAGTACTTCTTGCGAGAATCAACCAGATCAGATTTAAAAGTAGCAACATTCACAATCACATCATCTGTACTAGAAGTCTTTTTATTCAAAATAAAACTAGAACTAGATTTAGCTTTCTCGTCTATCTTCTGTTTCGGTATCCATGCAGTCTTAACTCCAACCCTTTACTTTCTCAAATCTGAAACATTTGAAACTTTAGAGTTAGAATGATGAGAAGTAAGAGAATGCTTCTTCTTTGGAAACAAATTGGGTTGACCAACAGAATTAACAACACAAGATGAATGATCAGGAAGTTTAGAATTAAAGTCAAATTGAGCAACACAATCATTCAAAGTACCATCAGAGTTTAAGAAATTAAGATCATTCTCAAGTGAACCAGACCTGTCATTCGAATTTAAAGCCTTGGAGAATTTAGGAAAAATAGTATTTTTGAACACTGTTGAATATACAGTTTGTTCTAAGTCCATCAAAATTCTTTCTTCTATAAGAGTATTCTCGAGTTCAGAAATTTTACTTTCCAAAACTAGAGGAGGTACGTAAAGCTTACCTTCGATGGGTTTAGCCTCTAACTCTTTTACAGAATAGCTCTCAAAATAATCATTTGAAAGAAATTTTGATTTATTAGAACTATAACTGTTATTCAACTTTTCATAGCGAAATGGAAGTTGAACTTTAGTTGTGTTCTTTCTTTTATCATATTCCTTGGCTTTATCTTTTTCAGACAGACTAGTCCAAAAGGGTTTGAGTTCATGATGTTAAGGAGCCAATAACATAAACCCAAAGTCATAAAGTGCAGGCACTTCAGATATACCCTTTTTGAGATGATGTGGGTTCTTGTAACCAAGTCCCCAAGTATCAGGTTTCTCTTTAGGTTTGTTCAAATGAATAGTGTGTTCAATTTGACCTAAAGAATGTTATTTCTCTTCCAAAGCATTCACCTTGTCTATTAAAGAATTCTTTTCTTTTGAAGTAGAAAAATACCTTTTAGAAATCTCTATACACTTAAACTCACATTCTCTATACTTAGAAACAGTTTCAGACAACTCTTTATGAATTATAGTCTTTTCTTTAGCGCAGGTGTCTATATTTTTATGCAGAGTTTCAATTAATACATTTTTCTCAGCAATATCATTACTAAGTTTATATATAGAATGATTTTTCTCATTTATGACACCATTCTCACGCTTCAGTTTAGACTCTAATTCTTGGAGTTTAGACATCATGGCATGCATTTGGTTCAGAAAATCAGATTCAGTTAAGTTACATACCTCATCATTGTTTCCATCATCAGAATCAGCTTCAACTTCTGACTGGTTCTTCCCCATCAAGCACAGGTGTGTTGTCTCGTCCTTCTCTCCTTCTTCAGATTCTTCGTCCGAATGGTCGAGCCAGTATTCATCCTCGGCCATCAATGCTTTCCCAGCCTCTTGTTGCTTTGCTAAAAGCATCTTGTTCTTGTAATATTCGGAGTTTCGGACTTTTGGTTTGCGATAGTCCTTGGCAAAGTGGCTGAGTCTGCCACAGTTGTAGCACTTCATCGGTTCTTCCTTCTTGAACTCTTTGGCTCCAGCCTTCTTCTTTTCTCTTGATCTCTTGTCTTCAACTTTCTCCTTATGCTTGTAGTTATTAGGACCAGACGAGTATCTCTGACTATTGGAGTTTGGCTTTTTATATAACTTCTTTTGGAAAGCCTTGGTTAACATTAGCTTGGTTTCCATCAATTGTTCACAATCGTCAGAGTCAGACTTTGCCTCGCTATCAGCCTCTTCTGATTCAGATTCTGTCAAGATCGAAAATTCTAAACAAGAATTTACTACAAACTCAGAAACAATGTTAAAGAAGTCGCGGAATAACACTTTAACAAATAATAAAAAAAACAGAATATGAAATCAAATCATAAGTTTATATTGCATAAAACTTAATGATTACAACCACAACCTCAATCTGTTGAACAAGACTCAACAGACGTTCTATACTTCTCTATAGAAAGGATCAATACTAGTCTAAAGGTTAATTCTCTAAACAACAACCCATATAAATGAATATTCTAACAAAGACTTCTATACAATATATACAGAGTTGATTACAAGATAATTATCAAAATATGATTGATCTTCAGTATCAATACCATAATTATCTTCAGCATTATCTCCAGCTCCTATTCTTTCGTTCCAAACAATCATTCCATCTTTATCTTCAGAAGCAGCATTAACTCATTAGAAGTATTAACTCTTCACTTGTAGTAGTAATCATTCAGCAGTACTAACTACTAGCAGTACTAACTACTAGCAGTACTAACTCTCCAAGCAGTACTAACTATTCAATTAGCAGCACTAACTCTTCAAGCAGTATTAATTCTACTAGCAGTAGTAATCTTGATGGCCTAGCAGTAGTAATCACTTAGCAGCATGAATCATGAAGACTGAGCAGCATAAACCATACTTAGCACATTCAAACTCAACAATCTCCCCCTAACTTAACTTTTCAGAATGAGAAGTTAAATTCTTCAGCCCTTGGTCTTCATGATGCTTTCAAAACTTCAGCTTAGATTCCCAAATCAGGATTCAGACCTAGACTTTGATTGATGGTTCTCTTTACTACTATCCTTACCATTTCTGAATTCTTTGGACATACCAACTTTGCTTTCAACATTGCTTGCAGTTTAGCCTTACTATGATCATACACCTTGTCTACCAAGTAATACTCATTGTAGCTTTTATCAATGGTTAGGACATAGACTCCACATCCTTCATACAACATCCAATGATCAATCTTTTTAAAACCATATTCATGATGTAGATCTTTAATCCTGTACTTTACTCTTTCTGGCTCAAACATCATACATAAGTATTCCATGGCTATCTTGGTTAGACTAATCCCAGCTTCTTCAAACACTTTACCATATAAGCTCATCCCAACTGTATGCATTTCTTCCAAATCAGACCTGGAGAAGCTTCTGATAATTTTAGCCCATGTAGCATACAGTTTATAGTGATCTCCCAATCTCTTGATCCTGAAGTATTCTTTGCCTTGGTCTTTCAAAAAATCCCAAAAGATAATTTCTAGTGCTTTCATAGAGATAGGATCAGCTTGTACTGGATCTTCATTTGTCAAAGTCATATACAAATGGAATTGTTCATTGGATTGTTGATTGGACTGCTCTGTATTTTGCTCTGACTCTGCTGGAGGTTCAACAGTAGGTTCTGCTTCTGCTTTTTCATATTCCTTCTCCTCTTCTTCAATTCTTGCCCTTTTTGCCTTTGGCTTGGTGGCAATTGACTTCTTTCTTTTGATGTCACCAATATTTTGGGCTAAGGTCTCTTCTTGATTCACTTCTTTCTTGTCTTTGCTAGGAGTGCCTTCTTCAGTGTCAGGGAAGGGCTGTTGTATGTTGAGGTCATGCCTCTCTTTCATCTTCCTTTCAACCTCTACCCTTTGAATGAAGTCCCCTTTCAGTTTGGCCATCTCCTTCTGGTACAGTTCTTCAAGCTTTCCAAAAGACATACCTGTAAACATTCCTTTAGGAACTCCAATAGATTCTTTCAGAAAGTTTATCATCTTCCTTCTTTCTTGATTGGCTAAGTATGTCTTGGAAGGTTGTCTTTGTCTAGTCTTCAGTGGTAGCCTTTGCCTTGAAGCCTTCTTTGTGACTTTCTTAGCAGCAGCTGCAGACTTCAGACTCTTTTGATATTCTTCATTAAGTTTAGCAGCCATCTCCAGAGCAATCTCTCTGTCTTTTGCAGATTGAGTCTCTTCCTCCTTTTCCAGTTCTGCTTGCATCTTCCTTGCCAATTCTTCATCTAGAGCTATTTGACTTTGTTTCTTTGATGCTTTTGCAGATTCAACCACCTTCTCTTTGCCTTTCTTCTTTGCATCCTCCACACTGATCTCTTTTCTTTTCTTCTCTAATCCTCCTTCTTTGATCATTACTCCCTTAGTCTTTTGAGTGGCTTTGGGAGTGTCATTCTTAGCTTTAACAAGGGTTTCTACAATTTCAATTTCCTCTCTGGAAAATTATGTTTCTGCTTCAGGTTCATTTGTTACTGCTGCAGCCTCAGATACTGTTGCTTTTGCAATATCTGTTACATTCTCAAAAGTTTCTGCTTTTGAACCAACATTATCTTCTTTATCAGCACCAGTCTCCCCCTCAAACTGAACTTTCATCTTAACAAGGCTTTGTTTATCAACTTCAGGTTGACTCTCCCCCTTTTTGGAAGCATCATGAGGAATGCTCCTTTTCTTCAATACAAACTGTGTTCTTTTCCTTTTCTGTACCAACCTCAGAACCATCTTCTTTAATTTGGTTATTTGCACTTGTTGTGAAAGGATTACCAGTTTCATCTCCTCTATTTCTGCACCTAGTTTGAGTACATCCATATTGACATTTGCAATAGTTTCCATCAATTCCTCATAGTTATATCTATCCTCACCTCCTTTAGGTGTGTTGACCACCCTGGAAGGATCCTTGGAAGTTTTGGTAGGAGTCTTCTGACTAGCAGAAGCACCCTCTACCCCCTTGGTTTCTTGGCACCTGGGAACTTTGGATGATTGCTCACCCAAAGTTGCCGTGGGGAAGGTCTTAGGGATGTTCACACTGTCCTACCCTGCACTTTGTGCAAAGTCAGTAGTGTGAGCCTCACTGCCCACATGCTCAACCTCCTCCTTAGTGAGCACCTTCTTGGGGTTGGGAGACACCCCTGTGGTTTCCCTATCGATATTCTCTAATGGAGAATGCTCCATTAGAGGGCTTGAAGGCTTTGGGGGTGAAGGTACAAGAAGGGAAGGAACCTTCTGTACCTTTTTCCTTATATAAGTTTTGGTGATGGGGAATGTGGGCTTTACAATAGGAATCTGAGGAGGATTACTAGAAATGAGTGGTGTGGGTATGTCATCAGTTGGGTGGTCAGATGTGGGCTGTGACCTTGATGCCTCACCATGGGAAGGAGACACACCCATCATTGTAGAGAACAATGGAGTGTCCATACCTGTGAAGTCTTTACTGGGCCTCTTCATATTTGAGAACACCTTCCCCTTTGGGAGTTTTGGTACATATACCTCATTGAAATGAGGTAAATCCGTCAATTCTTGATTTAGTACTTCTTGTACAAACCTTGGATACATATAAAAGCTTTTGGATTTGGTATTCAGGTTTGACATTAAATCATTGAAAATCATTTGAGCAAAATTGAACTTTCTAGAGGTAGCTAAGCAGACTAGAGCATAAGCTAAAGTACTGCTAAACTCACTCCATCCAGTTGTTTTTCGTGAAATGCAGTGTTGTAAGGTATAAACAAAGAATCGCCACTGTGATGAAAATATGTTCTTGAAAAACTTAAATACAACAGTGGGACCTTCATACCCCATACGAATAAGAGCTTGAAAGAGATCTTCCTTAGGAAGAGAGGTAATACCTGAGGCATCATCTAAGCGTAGATGTGCACGTATGTTGTCCTCTGATATGGTAATGGGTTTATCACAAACCCTTGATTGGATGACCTTCCCTCCTTCCACAGACTGAATTGAAGCATTTTCCCAGAACTGTCTTTGATGTTCCACATAGATTGTGGGATTAACAGTTAATGCGTTTGCGATGTGTGAGGATTGTAGGAAATCCACAATCTGTTGAAAGCCTTCAGCCTATTTGGGTTTTTGCAGCATAGCAATCTCATTGTGTTCATCAAAGAATTCTAGTCCTACCATCGTCTGATTGATTCTAGGGTTCGAATCGCAACTAGTGGGTTACACTGGTGAGCAAGAAATCGAGAGAGAGAGAGAGAGAAAGAGAAGCAATGGAAGTTGAAAGAGCCGTTTGTATTTTGGCGGTCACAAAGGGGTATTTATAGGTGGAGGGTTTCAGTTAGAAGCAGTACTAAGTACCCGAGCAGTATTAACCAACTCGCAGTATTAACTCATATTAGCAGTAGTAACACATATTGGCAGTACTAACACAGACTAGCAGTATTAACACATGCCAGCAGTAGTAACACTGATTAGTAGTAGAAACAGGGTAAGTAGTAGTAACTTTGCACTGGCAGTATAAACTACCTAGCAGTAGTAACCATACTTAGTTATATTTGAACTGTCAACATGAGTAATATAGAGAGCAGCATTAACTTAACCAGAAGTACCAAGTATTCAATTTAAGCAATCTGAAACGCTTAAACACACAAGGTTAGCAGCACCATGCACAATACAATAAGAGAAAGTAGACAGGAAGGAGTCTATACAGAAATGGTACATAAAGCAGATCAAAGGAGGATTATTCAGTTTTTATCATGCCCACACTTGTGACCAAGAATGTGAATCTACCCACATAAAAAGCTTTGGTGAAGAGATCAGCAAATTGGTTACTTGTACGGACTTTCACAACCTGAATGAGCTTCTTTTCATTACAGTCTCTGACAAAGTGGTACCTGATTTCAATATGCTTTGTTTTGGAGTGCTTGATAGGGTTATTAACAATGCTAATAGCACTGTTATTGTCTATGAAGATTGGAGTGTGAAGAAAAGACATACCATAGTCCAGCATTTTATTTTGAATCCAGAGAACTTGAGAACAGCAGCTTGCAGCAGCTATATACTCTGCTTCTGTTGTAGAGGTGGACACTGTGGTTTGTTTCTTGCACTGCCATGACACTAGTCTTGCACCCAAAAACTGACATCCCCCTGAAGTTGACTTTCTATCCAAATTTGCACCACCCAAGTCACTGTCTGAATAAGCAAGTAGGTCAAATGGTGAGTCATGAGGATACCAAAGACCTAATCTAGGTTGGCCTTTGAGATATCTGAAAATCCTCTTGACTGCTTGAAAGTGTGACTGCTTAGGCCTTACTTGAAGTCTTGCACACACACAAACAGGAAACATGATATCTGGTCTTGAAGAAGTGAGATACATGAGGGAGCTAATCATGGATCTATAGTGATGAACATCCACATCCTCCCCCTCAAGATCTGCAGTGATTTGTTTATGTGTCTCCATGGGTGTGCTTGCAGGCTTTGAATCTGAGAATCCAAACTTAGTAAGAATGTCCTTCACATACTTGGATTGGCTTATAAATATCCCATCTTTCTTCTACTTAACTTGTAGCCCAAGGAAGAAGGTAAGTTCACCCATAGAACTCATCTTGAATCTCTTGTGCATCAAATATTCAAAATCTCTGCACATTTGATCTTTTGTGGATCCAAAGATAATATCATCCACATAGATTTATACTATTAGGATCTCCTTCTTCTTCCTCTGAATGAACAGAGTCTTGTCTATGATTCCTCTTTGAAAACCATTTTCCAAGAGATAGGTAGACAAGGTGTCATACCATGCCCTTGGTGCTTGATGTAGCCCATAGAGTGCCTTCTTCAATTTGTATACTCTGTCAGGATAATTTGGATTCTCAAACCCTGGAGGCTGACAGACATACACTTCTTCTTCAATTCTCCCATACAGGAAAGCACTCTTTACATCCATCTGATAGACCCTGAACTTCATGAAAGAAGCATAGGCTAAGAATAGCCTGATTGCCTCAATCCTGGCCACTGGTGCAAATACCTCTTCATAATCAATTTCATCTTCTTGAGTATACCCTTGTGCCACTAATCTGGCCTTGTTCTTTATTACTATTCCTCTCTCATCTTTCTTGTTCCTGAAGATCCATCTTGTGCCAATTGCTCTGTGTCCTTTACGAAGATCCACCAGATCCCATACATCCTGCAGTACAAACTGCAGCAGCTCCTGTTGCATTGCTTCTATCCAGCTTAGATCTTTCATTGCATCATATGCCTTTTTGGGTTCAACCTGTGATAGAAAACAAGATAATAAACCTGATTGTAGGTCTTTCAATTCCCCTATCTTGCTTTGTTGCCTTGTGATCATTGGAGAATTGATGTCACCAATCACTAATTGAGGAGGATGATTCTTCTGAGTTCTTGTAGCATTGACAGCCTCTTCATTAGGATTGACTTCAAGATTGGTGTCATTCTTTTCTGGAGGGCTTCCTCCATACACTGAAGAATCATCATCTGTGTCATCCTCTTCCAAAAATGGCATCTCAGGACCTTTGATTCCTGAATATGAGGGTTGATCTTCCTTTTCACCTCTGTCCTCTTCATTCTGAGTTGGTTCAGTGTCCTTTGAATCTGAAGTTTCTTTCTTATCTTTATCATAGAATTCAACAGGATAAGCAGTGGGTGTTGGGAACAGCACAAACTCTTGTCTTTGTACTTGTACCTTTTCTGTCCCTGTTCCTGCATTATGCTCATTACTGAAACCCAAAGAATTAGTCAGTGAATCAATGTCAAATAGCCAATCAGGACCTGAACCAAGTTGATTTGGTGTGTTCTCATTGCATTTGACATTGTCACTTTCCTCAATAATAGGGGTGCTCACGGGTTGGGTTGATCGGGTTGAAGACTTTTTAACAACTCAACCCAATATAGGCGGTTTGAAAATTTTACAACCCAACCCAACCCAATCAAAAGTACAACCCAACCCAACCCAAACCGTTCGGGTTGATCGGGTTGGTCGGGTTGTGTTTAAACAAGATGAAATCAAATTTAGAAATATAAACATAAAGGAAACATTTCTTTGAAATACAACCGAATGACCGATAATTCATGAGAGTATGTAAGTTCATCAAAAATATTACGATATTACATATAAAAATGTCTAAACCAAATGATAATATGTCAATCAACAACAATTGTTATAGACGTCTCCAACCCCGATGCTTTCGCTTTCTTGGCCTTGAGGTTGGTCGTGTCATCATCAATCATTTGGTACAACTTATCCATACTTCTTAAATCTTAAATATATCACATTTAGTTAATTTTTTAGTTTGCACATATATATATAATTATATATATATATATATATGTGTGTGTGTGTGTGTGTGAAAACTCTGTAGGCCTTACTTTGAGATGAATAACCAACAAGAAACCCATCCTCATCTTTGCTATCAAACTTACATAAGTGAGTTTTGGTATTGAGAATTGTGCAAGGACACCCAAATGGTTTGAAAAATCCAATAAAAGGTTTCTTCTTTTTAAAAAGCTCATAGGGTGTCTTGTCTTGAGATTTTACTACTAGAACTCTGTTTTGAACATAGCAAGCAGTATTAACTGCTTCTGCCCAAAAAGTGATTGGAAGTTTTGAATCTGCCAACAGAGATCTAGCAGCTTCTATCAGAGTCCTATTTCTCCTTTCAGCAACACCATTCTGTTGAGGAGTCCTAGGAGCACTATATTGTCTCTCAAATGGCCTTTTCCTCACAAAAGTTGTTTAGGTCATTGTTTTTAAATTCAGTTCCATTATCATACCTAATTAATTTAACTCTTAGATTTGTTTGGTTTTCAACTCTAAGAACAAAGGATTTGATCAGTTCACTTGTCTCATCCTTTGTCCTCAGAAAATAGACCCAAGTGAATCTAGAGAAATCATCAACAATAACCAAGCAGTAGGATTTCTTACCAATACTCATCACATTTGTAGGGCCAAACAGATCCATATGCAGTAAATTAAGAGGTGAAGTGATTGTATTTATCTCTTTGGACTTATGAGAAGTTTTGTGCTGTTTGCCTTTAAGACATGCAACACAATGATCATCACATGAAAATACCTTTTATGGCAAACCTCTTACAAGGTTGTTTTTCACAAGTTTGTTCATTGATTTAAAGTTCATATGACACATCCCTCCCAGCCAATGAGATGATTCATCTAATAAAGCTTTTGAAAATAAACAATTTAGAGATGAATCAGAAACTACACTCTCCAAGTCTAAGCAATAAACATTGTCCTTTCTAGGAGTTCTAAGTAGTATCATGCTTTCATCAACTACCTTGAACCCTGGAGAAAGGATAATACATTCAGTATCATTGAATAATATGCTATGTTTCTTGTCACAGACCTGTGATACACTTAACAGGTTGTATATCAATTGCTCAACATAGTATACATCCTCAAAGGTCATCTTACCTTTTGACACATTACCTTTTCCACTTACCTTTCCACCTGTTGGATTATCACCAAAAGCAACATGTCCTCCATCTATTCTTTTGAAGTTTTGAAGGCAGGCCATGTTACTTGTCATGTGCCTGGAACAACCACTATTAACATGCCAAATGCTCCTTCCCTTGAGTTGTTGGTTGCCCTGCACATATAATAAAGCAGTTAGTTTTTAATAGGAACCCAAGCCAAAGTGGTCTTGGGTTTCCCATTCTCATCAACATATTCATATTCAGATTTGATGAGATTATCAAACTAAGAAATCTTATTGCTTGAATACTTTGTCACAATAATGGGCCTGTCACTGGAAGCAGTACTAACTTGATTAGCAGTACTAACTTTGTTAGCAGTACTAACATCATTAGCAGTACTAATTGGGTTAGCAGTACTAACTGGGTTAGCAGTAGTATTGCTTGCAGCAACATTATTCTTGTCAGCAGTACTATTTACATTAGCAGTACTAATAGATTTCTTTACTTTTGGAACCTAAACCTGAACAAAGTTGTTTGCTTTCTTTTTCTTTAAGTTACTCCTTGGCTTATTTGGAGTATTTTTCTTTGAATTATCAAACTTATTCTGAGCATGAGATTTTATAGGTGCCCTTCTCACATTCTCAGCCATATGATTCCTTATTTGCTTCCTATAACCAACAGGATTTTGTATATTTCTTTGAAAAGTGATCCTTTGGTTAATAGGATTGAAATAACAGTGTTTGGCTAGATGATTTAACTTACTACAGATAAAACACGGCTTTGGTCTGTTAATTTTTCCCAGATCAATTCCTTGTTTTAATGCCCACTGATTATTTATGTTTCTTTGATTTCCCCTTATTTTATCATGTTGTTGGGGTTGATTCTGTTTACAAGTACAGGGATTAACAACAGTGGTTTGCATGTAATAGACTCCCTATGCCTTTCCCTTCCCTTTCTTAGAGGTCTCAGCTTTTTCATGCCTAACAGTCTCTTCCCCAGACTTTACTTTCTCACTCTTGACAAAAGGTTTACCCCCCTTTCATTTGTCAGTATGTGGTTTTCTAGGGGAATATATTTGTGGTCTTCCTCATTCTTACTCTCAGAGTCCTCTTCTTCAGAATCTGCCTCAACCACTACTTTGTCTAAAGGATCTACTTCAATGGCTCCTTCAGGTAATTCCTTCTTGTCCTGTCTTTCTAAGAGGTCTGAGGTGGGAGGGATATAGTTATTGTTGTATGGTGGAGGGGTGGTGTTATAGCCTATACCTCTTCTCAGCATGTCATGAACTTGAGTTTTTAGAAGTGAGTCCATTGCTTTAGAGGCATTGGAATATTTCTCAATATCAAGTTTGGCTTTCTCAAACTCACTCTTGATTTTCTCACATTCTGTTTTGGCCTTCTCTAGTTCAGTCTCTAACTGATTCTTCTCCCACTTCCAGTAGTTGGTATCATAAGAGTGTTGAAGTTCATTAGCCTGGTATGACTTAATTTGTTCTTCAAACCTCTCAACAATCAAAACATACTCTCTTCTATCTCTCTCTAACATTTTAAGGTCATCACACATGCTCTGATTGTGATCCCTGTACTTTTTAACAGTTTCAATACAGGTTTTAGAGCAAAGGTTAGATGTTACCTTTGTGGGAATATCAGTGCTTGCTGACTCTGAAACTTTAGCCATTAAAGCTTGGTTCTGGACTGCTTCTTCTGCTTGGTCACTCCAATCAAATCCCATTCCTTCTTGGGAAACAAGAGCTTGAGAAGAGTTCCTGTTGTTGAAGCTAGTGGACTGTGATGGTTGATGGTTGCTAGTATGCTTTTGAGGCATTCCACTTCTGCATTCTCTTGCAAAGTGCCCCTGGTTGTGACACTTGTAACATTCAACCTTGGATTTATCAAATCCAACCCCATCTTCTCTTTTCTGAGCAAAGTTGTTCCTTCCAGTCCTTTTGATGAATCTTTTTACTCTCATTGTGAGCTTAGCCATCTGCCACTTGATATCCATCTCTTCCAGGTCATCAACATTTATCTGTTCTAAATCATCATTAATTAGAGTGGAATTAGCATGACTGGCTAGAAAAGCTTCTAAGACTGAGTCATTAGATTCATCTTGCTTTGATCCATAGGCAGCACTAATTGATCTTGTATTAGTAGCAGAATCAGTAGAGGATGATAAAAGAGCAGCATTGTATGAGTATCCAGAGGGCCTCTTCTTTGCTTCTACCTCTGCTTCAAACACCCTAAGGTCATTATAGAGGTCATCCAGTTCCTTGTCCTCTAGTTGGTCATTCTGTCTAAAGGAGACAGTGTACATAATCCATTCATCACCAAGAGATCTTAAAATTTTTTTGTTTACATCATCTTGATCTATCTGAACACCAACAGTAGCCAATTCGCCAATTAACTTGTTAAATCTATCAAAAGTTTGAGTCATGGACTCATTCTTTGTAGACAAGAAGTTTTCATATTGCTGCTTCAGGATGGCCTTCTGATTTCTCTTGGTACTTTTGGTACCAGAAAATCTTTTCTCCAGTGCATTCCATAGAACTTTTGCATCAGAACAGTTGCAGAATTGATGTTGATACTCATTAAGAATAGCCAAAAGCAGTGTGCTCAAGGCTTTCATCTCTGTCTGCCTCATCTTCCTCTCTCCATCAGTCTTTGGTGGAGGTCTCTTGCCATCTTCATCCATCTTTCCTCCATCAGAGGGACCATTCTCAATGATATCCCACATTGAGAAGTCTGTGAGAAGAATATATTGCTTGATTCTGATCTTCCACATGTCAAACTCATTGGGTTTGAGCATGGGAACCTTTGATACCAAAACGCTTTCTCTTGAACTATCCACGATTATAGGTTTCTGAATTTTCTAGCTCTGATACCACTTGTCAAGATCGAAAATTCTAAACAAGAATTTAATACAAACTCATAAACAATGTTAAAGAAGTCGCGGAATAACACTTTAACAAATAATAAAAAAATAGAATATGAACTCAAATCATAAGTTTATATTGCATAAAACTTAATGATTACAACCACAACCTCAATCTGTTGAACAAGACTCAACAGACGATCTATACTTCTCTATAGAAAGGATCAATACTAGTCTTGAGGTTAATTCTCTAAACAACAACCCATATAAATGAATATTCTAACAAAGACTTCTATACAATATATACAGAGTTGATTACAAGATAATTATCAAAATAAGATTGATCTTCAGCATCAATACCATAATTATCTTCAGCATTATCTCCAGCTCCTATTCTTTCGTTCCAAACAATCATTCCATCTTTATCTTCAGAAGCAGCATTAACTCATTAGCAGTATTAACTCTTCACTTACAGTAGTAATCATTCAGCAGTACTAACTACTAGCAGTACTAACTCTCCAAGCAGTACTAACTATTCAATTACCAGCACTAACTCTTCAAGCAGTATTAATTCTACTAGTAGTAGTAATCTTGATGGCCTAGCAGTAGTAATCACTTAGCAGCATGAATCATGAATACTGAGCAGCATAAACCATACTTAACACATTCAGAGTCAACAGATTCTATAACTTTCTTCTTCTTAGACTTCTTGACCACAAGAGCAACTGGATCAGCAACTGCTTTATCATCCTTCTTCATTTCAGCATTGATTTCATCCACCTCTTCCTCATTATGTTTGAGGATTTCATAAACTTCATGAAGTGGAATGTCGTTCAGATCTTTCAACTGCCTCATCTGTCTAGCGAATCTCTTCCACTCGGGCTGAAGGTTGCTGAGAAATTTCACATTCAGCTCAACTTGAGATTTGTTGATCTTGTTCTTGCTGAGCTCGTTCAGCAATGTGACAAATCTGTCATAAGTGGCTTCGAGTGATTCTCCAGCTTTGGCTTTGAATTCTTCATAATTATTCAAGCAGTTGGAAACTTTGAGTTGATTGCCGACTTTAGATCCGATCATCATCTTCTCCAACTGATCCCACATTTGCTTACCGGTAGCGTTGTTGTGTGTTCCAGATTCTAGTTTCTAAATCAAGATTAATCAAACACACACAAAATAAGAATCAATTACCTGTTTGATTAATTTCTCAATTCCAAGATTACAAGATTCTCTCTCTACAATCTCTTCAACGAACTCTCTCTTTCTCTCAAACTTTCTCTCTCTAAAATAAAACTGAATAATTCTCCAATTAAATTCTCTCTAATTCGTATGTACATATTACAAAGAAAGGAAACTATTTATACAAACATCTAATACAAGGAAAATACAAACTACAAAATACATTGACTTATTACAAATAGACTTTGACTTTGAATGAGATTTGACTTTTAGCAGCTTTGACTTTCTTAACTTTAACCTTCAGTCTTCTTGATCTTGTATCCAACAGATTTATGCTCTAACAATCTCCCCCTTTGGATTCAAGATCATTGTTGAAATATTTAACAACTCAGTCTTCACTTTAAGCTCTGTCAATACAATCTCCCCTTTTTCTTTATCAGCATTCTTTCCAAACTATCTTCAAACAATGAACAATCTCCCCGAAGCTTTCACAAAAACACTTTCAGACTTTTGGAAAGAATTTATCTTCAAATTCAGCTCAGATTGCTTCAGCAAATAATCTTCAATGAAAATTTCCTCAAATATTCAGAAATTCTTTGAAAATCTTCAAATCTTTACTTTGAACTTTCTGACTTGGAAATTTCAGAAAATCATCTTCCCCAAACTTGAAAAACTTTAACATTTCTTCATACCATCTCCAAACTTTAACATTTCTTCATACCATCTCCCCCTTTTTGATGATTTGAGCATCTATATCATCAAAACTTTTCACCAAGAAATGTCTTTGAAATTCTTTCTGACCACTGATCTTTCCAACTGAGCCTCTGATTCTTTGCCAATTCGCACAATGTATTCATCCAGATCTTTTCAAATCTAGACAAAATAGGAATGTAACACCTGAATCAACAAATGAATCAGTTAAAATGCCTGTCAGTAACACAAAGTCACTCTGTGTAACGAATACACAATATAAAGGAGCTTTTTGATGTTCACTCCCCCAGGTCTTCCATCCAATCATCGAAACACCACAAAGGCAATTTCTATGAATGTTATGACAAAGAAACAAATTCCTTGTGTGCTCGTGCATGTGTAGAAAGAATTAAGCATGATGATTGCTTTTCAATAAGGCTCAAAATTGTGTAAACCACTGAGACAACAGTAGATAAACACAGACTCAATGTGCATGGTTGAAGTGCGAAGGTGGGGCATACTTCCTTCTTTTTCAATATCCAGATTTTCCAAATAAAAACCAGATAGATAATATGCTGCGTCCCCAGAAAAATATGAAACATTTTCTTTTTGAGAAGAAAATGAGTGGTTGGTGGGGTTTAAGCAAGAGTTGGCATGGGCTATTTGCTTGTTTCAATAATGTTCACGAAAAAATTGTGAAACATTAGTAATGTGGTTGCCCGGCTCAGAAAGTAGTTGGTGCAGAGTTTGATATTCTTTTACTCTGATCTCACACCCTCTTTCTTTTAATCATTAAGCGCACTACTAACCAAACTCTCTTTTCCATTTTACCTCATCACACAACCCACACTCATTTCTTTTTGACTCCTCACACTCAATCACTAAGAGATTAACTTCTTGGGTAGAAATCACTGGTTAACGTGATTTCATAGAAGTTCAGTTAATTCCTAGCACAAAGAACCCATATTTTTCCTAGAAAGCATGTGTTGCTCAAATGGTTTAACTATAGTAGTTAAAACTCAAATACAAATGTCAGATATAAGTATGCTCAGTAATATAATCATGAAGATATGAGCATTTTAAACCATTGAAGTATTTTCAAACAAGTATATTGAATGAATGAACATGAATGCAAGAGACTTGTTTGAAAATCTGACATGGTATGAAAATGATCAGAAAAGAATGATATATCAATCAAAGCTTAAGATCAAAAATAATGGATAATGTCTATACGAAACAAAATATAGACATTCTTGAAATGACGTTTCGAAATGAAATATCGCTCAAAATTCTTTGAAGTACAAGCGGGGTGTCTTACCATCGAAAAAATTGGTTACAATATAAGACATGGTAAGATCATTTTGAACAAAGTCAAACTGATGTGTGTGAATACTTGAAAGTATATAGAAAAGACAATACACAAGTATTAATCTTTGGATAACACACGGTTTGTTTATCAATGAAGCACAAAAATAAAATGAAAACATTTAAAATCACACTTCCAAATTATAAAATCTGTTTAAAATTCGAGAAGTGGTTTGAACATTTAAGAACATGTTTTCTATATCTGAAAGTTGTCCTTCTTTCAGATATATGTGAGATTAAGATAAGAAATTTACCTTTTCACTCAATCTTAAATCTCAGAAAGTTAAGTTGTAGTCATTTAGATATGATCTTGTCAGTTTCTCTCATCCTGCATAAGTCTCAAAGTCTAGTCAAAATTTATTCACAAAATTTAATCGAAAATAAAATGACATAAAGCAGTAAAACATTTAAAGAACGAGTTCTGATCATAAGTAATCAGAAATCATAGTCTTACTCCTTTTGACTTATAGGCTCCCCCTAAAATCATGCTTCACAAAAATTTTGTCAGTTAAGTATAATGCAGAAATTAGTTTTGCTCCCCCTCAAATGAATTTAGATCATCAAAAATCTTCTCTAACTCCCCCTGAGATCATGATCAAACAATTAAAGTGCAGATATCTTTAAAACATAATAATAAAGAAAATGATGAAAAATAACAATACGTAACTTTAGTAGGTAACAACCGATTATGTCTTAAGATTTAACATACGAAGCTTAGAAACAAGAAAATTAAATCTCTTTTCATCTAAGGGTTTGGTAAATAATTCTGCAAGTTGATAATCTGTTTTTACAAAATAAAGTTCAATTGTTCCTTTTTCTACATTATCTTATATAAAATGATACCTGACATCAATGTGTTTGGTTTTCGTATGCTGGACAGGATTAGCAGATATGGCAATCGCACTCTTCGAGTCACAATATATTGGAATTTTGTCAAATTTGAATCCATAGTCTCGTAGCTGTGTTCGCATCCACAAGACTTGAGAGCAGCAACTGGCAGCAGCTACGTACTCTGCTTCAGCAGTCGACGTGGAGACGCATAACTGTTTCTTTGACGCCCAGCTAACGAGCTTGTCTCCAAGAAATTGAACGTGACCAGAAGTACTCTTTTTGTCCAACATGCAACCTGCATGATCTGCATCTGAATATGCAGTCAGTTGAAACCCAGTATCCTTAGGATACCACAGACCAAGATCTGCAGTCCCCTTCAGATATCTAAAAATCCGTTTGACAGCAGCCAAATGAGATTCTTTAGGAGCAGCCTGATATCTAGAACATAAACATGTTGAAAACATAATATCTGGTCTACTAGATGTAAGATACATTAACGATCCTATCATACCTCTATAAGTTCTAACATCAACACTTTTACCCGAAGGATCAGTGTTAATCTTAGTACCTGGTGCCATCGGGGTTCCAATTGGTTTACAATTTTCCTTTTTGTATTTCCGAAGAATGTCCAAAATGTACTTAGATTGGTTAATAAAAATCCCCGTAGAAAACTGTTTAACTTGTAATCCGAGAAAGAAATTCATCTCTCCCATCATACTCATTTGAAAACGTGACACCATGAGATTAGAAAAGTTTTTACAATATTTTGTATTAGTAGAACCAAATATTATATCATCAACATATATTTGAATAAGGATAATATCAGCTTTTTCTTTCTTGATGAATAAAGTGGTATCAACCTTACCTTTGGAGAAACCAGACTTAACCAAGAATTTGGATAAGACGTCATACCATGCTCGAGGGGCTTGTTTTAATCCATAAAGGGCTTTGTCCAAGATGTAGACATGATCTTGCTTATCTGGATTGACGAACCCTTCTGGTTGAGACACGTACACTTCCTCTTTAAGAATGCCATTCAGAAAAGCTGTTTTCACATCCATCTGAAAGACTGTGAAATTCTTATGAGCTGCGTAGGCTAGAAAAATGCGGATTGCTTCTATACGCGCTACTGGAGCATACGTCTCATCATAATCTATGCCTTCCTCTTGCCGGTAACCTTTGGCAACAAGTTTAACTTTGTTTCTTATGACGATACCATCCTCATCCTTCTTATTCTTGAATACCCATTTAGTTCCTATCACGGTTTTACCTTCTGGTTTTGGAACTAATCTCCAAACCCTTAGGGCTTCAAACTGATTGATCTCTTCTTGCATAGCAGATACCCAGTCCGAATCAGCAAGAGCCTCTGATACTCGCGTTGGCTCAATCTTACTGAGAAATGAGTCATGCATACATTGATTAAGATTCGTTGACCTCGTTTGTACAGGCTTGTTGAGATCTCCAATTACTTGATGTAATGGATGTTCTTTGGTCCAGCGATGCTCATGAGGGAGTGGAGTAGATGAAATTTGAATATGATCATCATCTAGAAATCCACTTTTAGATTCTTCATCTTGAATAACAAGAGGGGGTTTTGCAGTTGAAGTTTCAGGTGCAGAAGCATCAGTTGGAACAACAGACTGTGGCTGTTGAGTAGAAAATGTATGACACCCAACTGAAACAGTACTTCTGGCTCAGCATTTGCTTGTGCATCTTAAACTGTAGGAGTAACAATAGGAATGTGAGTTTCTGACTGAACGGGGAATTCTTGTTCAGTTATGACTTCTGAAGTGACTGGATAATTGCAACTTGTGTCTTCAGACCTGTCAGTCACAACAGATTTAGGTATATTAGAACCTAGAAACTCATCATAAAAGAATTCAAATAATAAATCTAAATCAGTTAAACGTGAAATAGAAGTAGAAGCGTTATTCGAATTTGTCGTTGTAGAAACAGGTTCTGGACTGATCTGCCCAGAAGCTAATACTCCTATGATAACGGGTTCTGAACTGATATGATCAGAAGCCATCTCTTCATTAAATGTGACATTAACGCTCTCAACAACTGTCTTTGACTTCTTCAGATAAACACGATATGCTGCCGATGTTGAAGAATAACCAATAAAGATGCCTTCGTCCGCCTTAGCACTGAATTTATTCAGACTCTCTTTGTCGTTAAGCACAAAACATTTACACCCAAATATGTGAAAATATTTGATAGTTGGTGTTCTGTTGTTGATCAACTCATATGGAGTCTTCTGAAAACGTCGATGTATCATAGACCGATTTTGAGTATGGCATGCAGTCGACACAGCTTCTGCCCACAAGAATAGAGGTAAGTCCGATTGGCTAAGCATAGTCCGAGCGGCCTCGACTAGCGTCCGACTTCGCCTTTCGACTACTCCATTTTGTTCAGGCGTACGAGCAGCAGAGTACTGATGTGATATCTCGACCGATTCGATATATTCTTCAACTATCTTGTTTTTGAACTCTGTGTCGTTGTCCATTCGAAGAAACTTGACTTGTCGCTGCATTTGCACCTGGGTCGTACTTAAGAAAGTAATGAGAACTTCCGGCGTCTCATCTTTTGATCGAAGAAATTTGACCCACGTGTATCTTGAGTAATCGTCCACAATAACCAACACGTATTTCTTTCCACCCTAACTCTGAGTTCTCATTGGACCACACAAATCCATATGTAACAATTCTAACGGAGAACTAGTGCTTGGTTCAGGCTTCGGTTTATGTGCGGCTCTCTTCATCTTACCCTTTTCACATGCTGCGAATAAGTGTTCTCGTTCATATTTCAGCTCAGGAAGTCCTTTGACCAATTTCCCACGAACCAGCTTGTTGATATAACGAAAGTTCAAATGAGATAAACGTCTGTGACAGAGCCAACTTTGTTGCGTTGAAGCTTTTGTCATCAAGCATACTTGATTGTCAATCTGTACTTTGGAAAGATTGATGGTATAGAGGTTTGTCTTTCGATGTCCACCTAAGAGTTCGATGTCGTCTTCAGTACGAACTGAGCAACTCTTAGATTTGAAGTTGACCTCTAACCCTTTATCGCAGAATTGACCAATGCTGAATAAGTTGTGCCCCAAGCCTTCAACATAACTCACCTTACTTATAGTTATGTTGTCTTGAATGATGTCACCATATCCTAAGATTGGTGAAAGTTGATCGTTTCCAAATCTGACATTTCCACTGAATTTCTCTGTATAGTTAGACAATAAAGCTTTTTGCCCAGTCATATGCTTGGAACATCCACTGTCCAAGTACCACATATGCCGGGTCTGCAAGAGAAATCAGGCAACAATAGATTTAGGTACCCATTTAAAAACAGGCCCTAACAGATTAGCACAAGATTTTGGTATCCACTTGAAAATGGACCCTCTGTTCTTTTGAAAACCTTTAAAAATATTAGATCTTGAAGAATACACATGATAAGATCCGAACCAATCAGAAGAATTATGAGAGTAAGAAAAATCATTTCTCCGATAATGATAAGATGTAGTAGAAATAGAAGATAATTGAATCAATTGCTTTATTGAATACCGCTTGTAAGAAGTTACAAGGTTTTGTTTATTTGAAGCAAATTGATCAACTACATCAGTATCACTACTAACTGATCTATTACAAGAATTATCAG
Source organism: Arctium minus (assembly GCA_954870635.1). NCBI lineage: Eukaryota > Viridiplantae > Streptophyta > Magnoliopsida > Asterales > Asteraceae > Arctium > Arctium minus. The sequence continues at coordinate 102,268,095 of OX941080.1, read as the reverse complement.
AAACTGATTCAGCTTTCTCATCACCCTTCCTTTTTGGTCGCCATTCAGTTCGAGCTTTCAACCTTTTCTTGCTTATATCTGAAACACAAGATGTAGATTTATTAGGAAAAGCAGATTTCTGAGACTGAGTTTTCTTTTGTGTACCAGTGTATTTCTGTTTCTGTAATCGCTGTTTCTTATGTTTCTTACCTTGAGAATAATAATCAGCAGTTACAGAAATCGATTCATCAACTTTAGTTAATGATTTAACATTTTTAAGAACACTTGGTAACACCTTTTCATTTGTAAGACAAGTAGAATGATCAGGAAGAGAAGCATTGAAGTCAAACATATCAATTTCTTCTATGCACCCACCATCAGAATTAAGAAAATCATTTGCAGACTCAAATAAGTCATCAAAGTTATCAGTTGAAATTTGAGGTGCCTTTGAAACTGTAGAACACTTTGTAGATTTAAATTGTAAAACAGTGTTCTTTAAAACTGTAGAAAACACACTTTGTTCAATATCTACCAAAAGTTTTTCATCAGATAAAACATTTTCGAGCTCAATTATTTTGCTTTCAAGAATGAGTGGAGGAACATAAACCTTTGCAATTGCAGGTTTTGCCTTCATCTCAGAAACAGAATAACTAGCAAAATAATCGTTTGAAAGAACTTTTGGTGTTTCTGAAAGATAACTATCATTTAACTTTGCATAGTTAAATGGTAGTTGCATTTTCTTAACATTCTTTCTATTTTCAGTTTCTTTGGCCTCAACTTCTTCCGGTAATTTGGTAACAAATTTGGGTTTTAAATGAGTATGTTTACCAGCACAAGCAAGAAAATCAAAATTATATAATGCTGGTTGTTTTCTGATGGCTTTCTTTAAGTAATGGGGGTTTTTAAAACCAAGTCCCCATTTTTCCTTAACATCAGCCTCTTCATCAGGTGCATTAAGAAAAATGGTTTGATCTGTTTGGCCTCTTGCGTAAAGTTTGGCTTCCAGACCATTTACCTTCTTATTCAAAAGCTTGTTTTCAACCTGCAGTTTATGAACAATTAGTGCAGATTCTTTCTTCTCAAACTCATATTTAGAAACTTTAACTTCAAAATCAGAAATCTTCTTTTCAAAACAATCTACTTGAGATTTAGAATCAGAAGCAGACTTGCGTAAAGAATCAATCAGATCTTTATTCCCAATAACCGACTTATTGAGTTCAAATATCTTATTGTTTCTTTTAGCAACTCTATCTTTTTCTTTCTTCAGTTTTACTTGAAGATCATTAAGCTCAACCATCATAGCTTCCATTTTGGTTACAAAATCTTTTTCAGTTAAGTTTAATACCTCATCAGCTATCTCATCATCTGATTCATCATACTTGACTTCTTTTCCCATGAGACAAAGATGAGCTGTTTCTTCTTTCTCTTCATCTTCACCTTCGGAATGATTGAGCCAAAATTCGTCCTCAGCCATTAAAGCTACTCCCGCTTCTTGTTGTTTTGCCAATAGCAACTTGTTCTGATAGTACTGAGAGTTACGAACTTTTGGCTTTCTACAATCTTTTGCAAAATGACCCATCTTGCCACAGTTATAGCATTTAACTGAATCATTTGCTGGCTTTTCAGCAACAGTGTAGTCATTCACATACTTCTTCCTGTCATCAGGTTTCTTCTCAACATATCTGTTCTCTTCATATCTCCTTCCTTCCACCTTTTCTCGGTGTTCATGATTCTTGGAACTTGATGAAGAGTACCTCTGTGAGTTAGATCCCGGCTTCTTGTAGAACTTTTTCTGGAATGCACGGGTCAATAACAACATAGCCTGTTTGAGGCTTTCTCCATCATCACCATCTGATTCAGATTCAGACTCAGAACTTGTAATCACTTTCTTCTTTTTCTTCTTTTCTTCTTTTCTTCTTTTCTTTCTTTTTCTCTCCAGCTACCAATGCAATCGGATCGGGAACTTTTTCTGCCTTCTTCTTTTCAGCTCTTTTCTCTTCCACTTCTTCTTCATTCTGCCTCAGAGTCTCATATACCTCATGTAACGGTATGTCATTCAGATCCTTCATCTGTTTCATCCTACGTGTATGCTTCTTCCACTCTGGTTGTAGGATGCTCAGAAATTTGACATTGTTCTCAAGTTGCTTCTTTTTCACCTTATTCTTGGATAACTCATTCAGAAGCAAGACAAACCGTTCATAAGTATCTTCTAAGCTTTCATTCTCTTTGGCTTTGAATTCCTCATAACTGTTGATGCAGTTAGCCACTTTCATCTGATTCCCGATCTTGGATCCCATCATCATCTTTTGCAATTGATCCCACATCTTCTTAGCATTTCCCTTGTAACTATCAATCTTGATGTAGATCTCATTCGGAATACTCTGAAGAAGTAAGGATCTTGCTTGTTTATCTGCTTTGTATCGGCTTTTCTGTTCTTCAGAATACTAAGATATATCCACTGCCACTGTTTTCATCTTTTGATCTCTTTCCTCAATTCCATCTTCACTATCAGAGGAGTCAACATCAGGTATTTGAACTGTTATTGGTGCCATTGGACCTTCAGTGATAGACAGAAGAATATTCTCTCCATTTGAATGTCGATCTATGAAATCCAGAAATCTATCCTTCCATTGCTCGTACTCTCCTTTGAATAGAACAGGAGGCTTTACATCGGTGCCAATTGAAAGTGCATCTTTTGAAGTCATCTTGAATAAAATTGTTTGAAAAATTTATCAATAAGAAACTAGAACTGATCGTTAGTCCAAATGAAACAATCAAGAAAATACAGAAAACTATGAAATATAAAATCAGAAATTTTAATCTAAAAAAACTATGTCCCCCTAGGCAGACTTAGCACGAGGGTCCCGCTACCTGGTTAGCGGGTGGGGTCAAGGGGCAACACCCTTGCGGGGGTATGGGGGCAGCGCCCCTAGAGAAAAAAAAATTTGACATTTAAAGGGCGTGTTACAGTTTTGAAATTTTCTCAGAAAAGAAGAAAAAAAAAATATTCTAAGTTTTTCACACTTTGCGCTTCACACAGAAAACGCATTCAACAACTATGCGTGTCTCACATGAACCACACATCACACTATGCATGTCGCACATGACCCGCACATTACACTATGCGTGTCTCGCATAGACTTCAATCCTCCACTATGCGTGTCAACAAGCACACGCACATCTTAACTATGCGGTTCAAACTGCAAACGCATACCACCACTTTGTGTTTATCACTTTTACAAATGCGTGTCAAGTTACACCCGTATATCGAACTGTGCGTGTTGAGAAGCAAACGCATTTCAAATTGTGCGTGTCAAGTTGCAAACACAACACAATGTTCGTGTCAAAATAAACCCGCAAGACATACTATGCGTGTCTCAATACACATGCAAAACACGATTCTCAAGTTACTTTACACCCGAACAATCTGATTCTTCTGACTTTAAATGACCCGTATTCTTCTTAATAACTTGTACACTTCTTGATGATAGACCCGCACAATCCGATGAATCAAACGCACAACTGAAGAATCACCCGCATACCTCGAAAAACGTTCAAATTCACCAAAAACTCATTTATACCTTGAATTCAGACTCGAAACTTCGACAATTTGATCTTCTAAACAACTCGAACACAAAACTAACACTAATTTTCGATCAAATACACCAAAATTACAAATTTGAAACAAGAACAGTGTCAAGAATTCGTGTATACCAAAAACCACAAAATTCAAAAATTTGAATTGATTACAGTGCAATTCTTGATAACACCTATACAAACTCGATCGATTAAGCTATTTGAATAAAATGTAATCAATTTCAGAACCAAAAACTCGCTAAAATTCGGATTTGATCTTGACTTCGATGAACAGTAAAAACGAACTTTCTGATTTTCTTGAAATTTCTATTTGGATCTGCTCTGATACCAATTGTGTGTTCTAGATTCTAGTTTCTAAATCAAGATTAATCAAACACACACAAAATAAGAATCAATTACCTGTTTGATTAATTTCTCAATTTCAAGATTACAAGATTCTCCCTCTACAATCTCTTCAACGAACTCTCTCTTTCTCTCAAACTTTCTCTCTCTAAAATAAAACTGAATAATTCTCCAATTAAGTTCTCTCTAATTCGTATGTACATATTACAAAGAAAGGAAACTATTTATACAAACATCTAATACAAGGAAAATACAAACTATAAAATACATTGACTTATTACAAATAGACTTTGACTTTGAATGAGATTTGACTTTTAGCATCTTTGACTTTCTTAACTTTGACCTTCAGTCTTCTTGATCTTGTATCCAACAGATTTATGCTCTAACAGTTGTAGCTGTCAATCTTGATATATATTTCATACTCTCTTCTTCTTCACCATTTTCTCCGGCTACAGTGAGAACCTTGGTTGGAGGTGTCATGATTCCTTCTTTCAGAGATTTTCTGATATAATCTCCCAAAGCATGTTGATCGATGAAGTCCAAGAATCTGTCCTTCCATTGCTCGTACTCCCCCTTGAAGAGTACTGGCGGCTTAAGATCGGTTCCAATAGCAAGAGCTTCCCGAGATGACATTCTTAGTGATATGATTATTCACATAACAGATAAGAAACTTGAACTGATCGTTAGTCCAGATAAAATTGGATCACACAAGAAATTTTGTCCCCCTAGGCAGACTTAGCACGGGGGTCCAGAAAGAAAAACAAAATTCTAAGAATGGAACAGTGAAAGTGGAGTGCTCGACCGGTATTGACCGCAGGAATGTTCGACCGGACTCCTACTTGACCGGGGTGATGAAACCACCGGTATTATGCTCGACCGGTAGAATGAATTGACCAGTAATATGTGTGGACCGATATAGACCGAGATTTGAAATCGACCGATACTAAGCTTCGACCGGTATGATGCTTTGACCGATAGTGTGCTTAGACCGATAGTGTGCTTAGACCGATAGTGTGCTTAGACCGATAGTGTGCTTAGACCGATAGTGTCAAAGACCGATAGTGTGTTAGACCGAGATAGATCTTCGACCGGAAATGGATTAGACCGATAACTCTTATGACCGGGATGGACTGTGTGTGTACCGGTTGAATGTTATAGACCGATAAAAGGTATTCGACCGGAAGTGGAAGACCGATATGTTATTGATGCAGTATCGACCCAGAAACACAGAAATCAACCCAGAAACTAATCAATACTCAAAATTGAAACCAAACTTTGCAAAAACGATCGATTAAACGATTAGAACTGATTGCTACCAATTAATTTCAATAAAAACCACTCTATGAAGGATTCGATTGAAGGGTCAGTGCGTTTTTGAGAACGAACCCAAAATTGCCAAAAACACCAAATTGATAATCGAAAACAATGCAATACTCAAAACAATCAATATCCAATCAATATATTAATCAAACAGATCACAAATCAATCAATAATTACTTGATTAACAATCACCCAATAACAAATTTTGAATCTTTGACAGAAAAACGAACCGAAAAAAAAATTCCAATTCAATCTGTACTGGATCTGATACCAATTGAGTGTCCCAATAACAAACGATTCAATCAAGTAATCAAATAAACAATAATGATATGAAAACCAGATACGATTATATCAATGAATCAAATGGTTACAATCTTGATCAACCTTTTTCTCTCTGTTTTCTCTCCACAGCGACCTCTCTCTCTATATTTTCAATATACGGCTAATTCTCAATTATGATCAACTCAATCCTAATTACCACTAATAAACCTATTTAAACATAGGCTTAAGAACCTAATGGGCTTGACAAGGTTTAGGCCCAACAACTAAAACTAAACTTATTTAATAATAAAATACTAAAAATAAAATACGGAAAATAAACTTTGACTATTATTACAAAAAGAACCCTAGACTATTTGTTGAGACGACTTTTCCAGCTTTGACTTCAGATTTCCGTCTTCAGTATTTGATGATCTTGAATCCAATAAAACTGTGCTTTAACATGCTTAACAAGTTTGTAGAAGGGGGGGTTGAATACAAACACATAAATTAAAGTTTAATAAATTGTTTATTGATAAATCAAACACAATTTACAAGTTTGTTGCGGAATAAGATTAAGACAGACTCAATCTAAACAAACTTAAGAAACACTAAGATGGTTGCACAAGAATATAGAGAAAGGGGGTTTTTAGAAGTATAGAAAACAAAGGTTTCTATATTGGTTCCAGAATTGAGCACACCCTCAAATGGAGAGATGATCTTTCTATTTATACCTTATGCATTAAATGCATGGCAAGGTACTTTACACGTGTCATTCAGTGATTGGATTTGGTAGTCTGACTTTTGGGAGACATGCTTTCGGCCATATCATGAACACTGTAGGTGACAGATTTGTTGTACGATTTGTGGTAGAGATATGTCCGTTCTGACACATCGTACTGGTTTGTGCAAGGTAAGACAAAAGGAAACTTGAGGCATAAGCTAAGTGATAATTTGATCGCTGAATATCTCTTTCTTCAGAGACATCAAGAGTTCAGCGATCGTTGAAGCTTTTCCTCATGTTCCTTCGCCTATAAGTAGATTCGTCTTTGCTTCACTGATATCCACATCAGGTCACTAGTTGACTTGTCTTTGTTCAGCAGCTTCGTCTTCGATTCAGCTATGAACATTTGTTGACGCGAGGCTTGTCTTCAGGGATTATGTTAGCTGTTTACATCAGAAACTATCAGCGATAACTGAACAAACTCAGTCTGATCGTTGATAGTGAAACACATACATAGAAATTTTTACAAGAAAGACTATCAGTGATAACTGAACAGACTCAGTCTGATCGCTGATGGTGAAACACTAATACATATTAAAACGTAATTTTCACTAAGTATAAAAGAGGGTCGTTATCAAATCACTGAGAGAGCTTGGATCAACAGGTTTGCTCAGTTTGACCTAATGAGTATAACTTCTTTTCCAAAGCATCTAATTTTGCAATTCAAGTTTTGTTTTCTTTAGTACATAAAGAATGCATTTTCGTAAGATCTTTTAAATCAAATTCACTTTTTCTCAGTTTAGACTTGATTTCATAATTCTCCTTAAGAATTTGTTAAGACACAGTTTCATTGGATTCAAGATCATCCAAACTGAAGATCGCAATCTGAAGCTAAAGCCGGAACGTCGACTCTCGATATTAAAGTCTATGTCTATTTGTAATAAATGTCAATGTAATTCAATATAATTGTTTGTTTATTATACTAGTTAACTTAGTTAGTTTGTGAAAGTTAGTTATTAGTTATATATTAACTTAGTTATACATAATATCTATTTGTTAGATATTATGTAGTTATATTAGTATTATATGTTGCAAGTTGATTAGGAAGTGTGTTCAACACACTAGATTAGATATTATGTGATATCTCTAGTATCTCTATCAACCAAGATCAGATCAAATTTTTTTAGATCACACACAAACACACACAAAAAGGTGCAAAAGAGATAATACAGAGAACACATTCAAACCTTGAATCTGATCAACCTTGTAATCGTTGTTATATATCAATACAGGTTGCTAATCAATTAATGTGTTGTTTCTAAGAACTTGATATAAGTATTGTTGGACCGACAATTGGTATCAGATCCTGATTAAGATCAAAATCAAGTTTTTCTGAAAAACGTCTCTGTGTTCTTATTGAAAATCGATTTAGTGATTTAAACTGTTTTAGGTGTTAAAATCGATCAGGTTGTGATCGATTAGCATGCTAGATCGATTTGTTGTTGTTTGATTTCATTACTAAGCATTTATCGAGTTCCAATTTGTGGATTTAGTGAGGAAACTGTCGAGAACAAAAAGTCATTGTGCGATAAAGAAAGTCGAGTGCTTACATTCAGTACTAGAAGTGTTTCTAGACATATTGGTAGAGATTTGTACTGCTAATCGACAAAGAAAACAAGTTTCAGTTGATTTTTCGTAGAACAGGACGAACAATCGCAAAGCAGAAGAAGAACACACGCAAAGTCAAACTTTGCGCATCTAGCCTGAAACGCAAAGTCCAACTTTGCGCCTCCCACTACAATCGCAAACTTCACTTTGCGCTCCTCAAGTGAAACGCAAAGCCCACTTTGCGCTTCTCAAACAGCACGCAAAGCACACTTCTCGCTTCAAAGTGCAAACGCAAACCTCAACTTCACTTCTCGGATCAAGTAAGAAATGCAAACCTCAGTAGTGTTCATATCTTTAGAAGATCAAGTCTACTTTGCGCCTCCAACTGGAAACGCAAACCTCAACTTTGCGCTTCCAACGTAAATCGCAAACCTTACTTTGCGCGTCCCATTAGAAACGCAAACCTCAAGTTTGCGCTTCCCACTTGAAACGCAAACTCAACTTTGCGCTTACCACTTGAAACGCAAACTCAACTTTGCGCTCCCAACTTGAAACGCAAACCTTCTCAAACGCAAAGCTTCTATTCCACACTTAGAATTTTCTTCAGAATGACATCTAGAGAAGCCCTCGCAATAGGAACTGACACCAAGCCACCAGTTCTCTTCAAAGGAGAATACGAACAGTGGAAGGATCGGTTTCTGAACTTCATTGACAGACATGAGCTGGGTGATTTCATCAGGACATCTACTGAAGAAGGAGTTATGAAACCAGTCATAACAACTCGTGTAGTTGGAAATGTGCCGACTGAAGTTGAACTTAAGTTTCATGAGCTACAAGATGATAACCTTAGAAGAGCCAAAGACGACAGATTAGCTAAGTCATACATCTTACAAGGAATCCCAAATGAAATATACGTAAATATTGACAACTACAAGGCCTCCGGCAAAGAAATGTGGGATCAGCTTGAAAAGATGATGTTGGGTTCAAAAGTTGGCAATCAGTTGAAAATCTACAACTGCCTAAATAATTATGTAGAATTTAGAGGCAGGGTGGGAGAAACTTTAGAAGAAACCTATGACAGGTTTGTGACTTTGCTGAACGAACTTAGTAAGAACAAAGTCCACAAATCTCAAATTGAGCTAAACGTCAAGTTCTTGAGCATTCTTCAACCAGAATGGAAACGATTTGCAAGACAGATGAAGCAGATCAAAGACTTGAATGAGATTACACTTCATGAGGTGTATGAAACCCTCCGTCAGAATGAAGAAGAGGTGGATGAAATTCTAGCTGAGAATAGACAGAGAGGAAAGACAGTTGATGACACAGTCGCTCTTGTAGTTAGGAAGAAAAAGAACAAGACGATTGTGTACGAATCAGAAGAAGATGAAGCTTATGCAAATTCTGACACAGATGAAAATGATCAGCTAAAGCAAGCAATGATGATGCTGACAAATGCTTTTCAGAAAAGGTTCTACAAAAATCCAACATCAAACAGTTAGAGGTACTCATCTGGTCCGAACAACTACATCCACAAGGAAAGGGTTGAAGGAAGCAGATATGAAGGAAAGAGATCTGAAGGGAAAAGAACAGAGGAGAGGAAACCTGAAAAGAGAAGGTATCAGTATGAAGGGAAGAGATTAGAGGAGAGGAAACCAGAAGAGAGAAATTTCAAAGCTGAAGGATCCAGTCAGACAGAGCCACCAACGTGCTACAACTGTGGCAAAACAGGTCATTATGCCAGAGACTGCCGAAGGCCAAAAGTCAGAAACTCCGATTATTACAAGAACAAGATGCTTCTTGCAAAGCAAAAGGAGGTTGGCAAGGCAATGATGGCTGAGGATGAATACTGGCTCGATCACTCAGATGAAGAAGAAGAAGAAGAAGAGGATGAAGAAAAAGATGAAGCCGTCAACATGTGCTTGATGGGCCAAATAGAATCAGATGCTGAAGCTGATTCAGACAATGAAGAAGAGGAGGTATGTAATCTATCAGATTTAGATTTCATGAATAAAATGCATGCCATGAGTTTGAAACAAAAAGAGTTAGAATCTAATCTTAAGCAAGAAAATGGTGTCATAACTGACAAAAACCAATTGATACAGAAACTTAGCAATGAAATTGCTGAGCAGAAAGTATTAGTTGAGATTCTTCATAGAGATAATGACACCAACGCTAAGGAAAAGACAATAATTCTTAAAGAGAATTCTGATCTTAAGTCTAAACTGCTAAAAAGTGAGATAGATATTTATGAGCTTACAAAATTGCATGCTTCTTGTACCAAAGAAAACTTTTCTTTACCGGGAAAATTAAAAAGTTTGGAAGAGAAGTTATATAAAATGGGTCAAACTGAACAGACTATTTTTTCTAAACAAACCCAAAGAGGAAATAGAGAGATGGGGAATCGGTTATAAGAATCCTCACTGTCTACAAAAAGGGATGTCTGAAGTGCCAGGACTTTATGATCATCTTTCAATGCAATTAACTCGCAGAATCCCTGAGATTAAAACATTTTGGACTAAACTATCGGAAAAGGATGAAGCCAATGAAACAGAAAAATGATTGAAATCAGCTAAAGTTCATCTTCCATTTAATTATGCGAAGACGAATAGTAGTTATAATGAAAATCCTATATATCAAAAGAAGAAAACTCTTTCAAGTGATTTCTTTCCAAGTTATTCTGAAAAGGAAATGGAGGCGAAGCCTATTCAAGGTAAACTATATGTCCCTCCTCTCGTTTTAGAACGTAAAATTTCTGAACTCGAGAATTCTTTGTCAGATGAAAGACTTTCGATAAATATTGAGCAAAACATTTTTTCAACCGTGTTTTCAAATTCTGTTCTTTCAAAGACTTCAAACTCTGAGGATTTATTTGGTTCCTCAAATAAAGGATTTGATTTTTTGAACTCTGACGGTGGTGTAGATAATGGTTCTAATCAATTTGACTTTAATACAAAACTTCCTAACCATTCATTTTTTATTAAGAAATCTTCAAGAAAGACCAGTATGCCTGTTAACAGTGCAAAATCAACGAAAGTTGATAACTCAGTATCTGTGAAAGCTAAAAATGCTAAAGGTAAGAATATATCTAAGCATTCACAGAAACCGATCACTACTGGTAATCCGAAGAAGAAGCAATCTCTTGTTGCTCAAAGGTCTAACTCACCAGCTTCACATGTTTCAGATCTGAGCAAGCAAAGGCCAGAAGTAAATTCTCAATGGCAACCCAAACTGAAGCTTGACAAGACCGTTTTATCGTTTAGTAGTGTTAATTGTAATAAGACTTCGCTTAGTAAAGATGCTCTAATTGCTGATATTGTTGTTTTGAACTCAAAACTTGTTGTTTCTCGTAAACAATATACAATTAAGCAATTATTTCAGTTATCTTTATCTGCTAGAAAGTCTTCTATTTATGATAAACATATTTCTATCTCTTGTCAAGATTCTGAAGATTGGTTTGGCAATTACCATGTGCATTCATCTCATACTAATTCTTCACATACATTTCAAAAGAAAAGAGGACCCAATTTGAAATGGGTACCAAAATCTTGTGCTAACACAGCAGGACCCAAATTCCAGTGGGTACCTAAGGCTAAATCTGTGTTGCAGACACACAAAGCTTAAAGAGAATGCGACTTCTGATTATGTACAGATCAGGACTCGTTCTTCAATGTCAAAATAGGTTTTTGGATAATGCAGTTCAAAACCCGAACATCAAAGTCAAAACAGGCTTTTGAACAAATCAGTTCAAGTCCCGCACTTTGATAATCAAAGTGAATATTCCAAAGTTGTCGTATGAATATCTAAATTTGTAATTTCTCTTATGCAGACTAGTCATACATGGTTCTTGGACAGCGGATGTTGCAAGCACATGACAGGGCAAAAAGAGATACTGTCCAATTTTAAAGACAAATATTGCGGAACAGTCAGGTTCGGCAACGACCAGTTTTCTTCAATCATAGGATATGGTGATGTACAACATGACAATGTCACGATCAAGAAGGTGAGCTATGTAGAAGGCTTACGACACAACTTGTTCAGTATAGGCCAGTTCTGTGACAAAGACTTAGAGGTCAACTTCAAAGCCAAGAGATGTTCAGTTCGTAATGAAGAAGGCGAAGAACTCTTGGTCGGTACTCGAGAATCAGACCTCTACACAATCACTTTATCAAATGTCCAGACTGACAAGCAAGTTTGTCTACTATCGAAAGCTTCGATGCAACAAAGTTGGTTATGGCATCGACGTCTTTCTTACCTCAACTTTCGGTACATCAACAATCTGGTCAGTGGAAAGCTCGTCAAGGGACTTCCAGAGCTGAAATATGAAAGAGAACATCTTTGTGCAGCTTGTGAAAAGGGCAAGATGAAGAGGACACCTCATAAACCAAAGCCTGAACCAAGTACAAGCGCTCGTTTACAGTTATTGCATATGGACTTATGCGGTCCGATGCGAACTCAGAGTCTAGGCGGAAAGAAGTACATACTCGTGATCGTGGACGATTATTCGCGATACACATGGGTCAAGTTTCTACGTTAAAAGGATGAGACACCTGATGTACTCATCACATTCCTAAAGACGACCCAGGTGAATCTGCAGAAACCGGTCAAGTTTCTACGAACAGACAATGGCACAGAGTTCAAGAACAACAAAGTTGAAGAATATCTCGAATCTGTCGGGATTTCACATCAATACTCTGCTGCTCGTACTATGCTAAGTCAATCAGACTTACCTCTATTTTTGTGGGCAGAAGCTGTATCGACTGCGTGCTACACACAGAATCGCTCCATGGTACATCGAAGATTCAAAAAGACTCCTTATCCGTTAATCAACAACTGAACACCGACAATCAAATATTTCCATATATTTGGGTGCAAGTGTTTCTTTCTAAACGATAGGGAGAGTCTAAATAAGTTCAGTGCTAAGGCGGATGAAGGAATCTTCATTGGCTATTCCTCGACATCAACTGCATTCCGTGTTTATCTAAAGAAGTCAAAGACGGTGATTGAAAGCATCAACGTCTCGTTTGATGAAGAAATGGCTTCCGAACAACAACGTTCAGAACCCGTTATAACAGGAATAATAGCTTCTGGGCAACTCAGTCCAGGACCTACGTCTCAACAGAATAAATCAAATGAAGCATCAACTTCTACTAACCATTTATCTGATTTAGATTTATTATTTGAATTGTTTTATGATGAATTTCTTGGATCTAATGTAAAGAAATCTGTTGTGGTTGACAGGATGGAAGACTTAACGACTACTCATCCAACCAGTTTAGATGACTCTATTGAATCCAACGCCCCGATTCAACAAGAGATTCCAATTCAAATGACGACTCCAACAGTTGAAGAAGTGACACATGATAAAGAGACAGAAGTAGCTGAAACAGTAGAAGATACTATTCAGATCAATCTACAGCCAGATCAAGCTGTACCTGCTGAGCCTTCAGAACCTTCCACTTCAACTGAAACCATCAATCCTCCTGAACAATCAGAAGAAGGTACAAGTGGATTTGTAGATGATACAACCGACATACAATCATCTAATCCACTACCTCATGAACATAAATGGACCAAAGAGCACCCGCTAAGCCAGATCATTGGTGATCCATCAAAACCGGTGCAAACTAGGTCAGCATCAATGAACATGTGCATGCATGACTCCTTTCTGAGCAAGTTCGAGCCAACAAGAGTATCAGAGGCACTTGCTGATCCAGAATGGGTGGTCTCAATGCAAGAAGAGCTAAATCAGTTCGATGCACTTCAAGTCTGGAGACTCGTACCAAAGCCTAAAGGTAAAACCATTATAGGTATGAAATGGGTTTTCAAGATAAAGAAAGACGAAGATGGTACCGTTATCCGAAACAAGGCAAGACTAGTAGCCAAAGGATACAGACAAGAGGAAGGAATTGACTATGACGAAACATATCCTCCTGTGGCGCGATTAGAGGCAATCAGAATGTTTCTAGCCTACGCAGCCCACAAGAACTTCACGGTCTTTCAATTGGACGTGAAGACAGCATTCCTAAATGGAATTCTGAAGGAGGAAGTCTACGTCTCTCAGCCAGAAGGTTTTGTCAATCAAGAGAAGCCGAATCATGTTTACATTCTCGACAAAGCACTCTACGGTCTGAAACAAGCACCTCGAGCCTGGTATGATGTCCTTTCCACTTTTCTAGTCAAGTCTGGGTTTTCAAAAGGAACGGTAGATACCACTTTGTTTATCAAAAAGGAAAAAGACGATATCATTTTAATTCAAATCTATGTAGATGATATTATCTTTGGTTCTACAAATACTAAGTACTGTAAGAATTTTGCAAACCTTATGGTGTCTAGATTTCAGATGAACTTGATGGGAGAGATGAATTTCTTTCTCGGTTTACAAGTAAAACAATTTTCATCAGGTATTTTTATCAATCAATCAAAATATATTAGGGATATTCTTCGGAAGTTCCAAATGGAAAATTCAAAAACGATTGGTACCCTAATGGCACCAAGTACTAAGATTGGCACCGATCCTTCGGGAAAGGCTGTTGATGTTAGGACTTATAGAGGGATGATATGTTCTTTAATGTATCTTACTTCTAGTAGGCCAGATATAATGTTTTCAACATGCTTATGTGCAAGATATCAGGCCAATCCTAAAGAAATCCATATGTCTGCTGTGAAGCGCATATTTAGGTATCTAAAGGGCACTGTAGATCTTGGTCTGTGGTATCCTAAAGATACTAGTTTTGAACTAACAGCCTACACAGATGCAGATCATGCAGGTTGTATGTTAGACAGGAAGAGCACGTCAGGACACGTTCAGTTCCTCGGTGACAAACTCGTAAGTTGGGCATCGAAGAAGCAACTTTGTGTTTCAACTTCCACGGACGAAGTAGAATATGTAGCTGCTGCTAGCTGCTGTTCTCAGGTCTTATGGATGCGAACTCAATTACACGACTACGGTTTCCATTTCAACAAAATCCCGATATACTGTGACTCCATGAGCACCATCGCAATATCAGCGAATCCTGTTCAACACACCAAGACAAAGCACATAGACGTCAGGTATCACTTTATTAAAGATCATGTTGAAAAAGGAACAATTGAACTTTTCTTTGTAAAAACTGATTATCAGCTTGCCGATTTGTTCACCAAACCCTTAGACGAAAAGAGGTTTAACTTTCTTGTCTCTAAGCTTGGTATGTTAAATCTTAAAATCTAATCAGTAGTTACCTATAAAAGTTTTCTAAATTGTATACTTTTTCATCATTTCTTCATTCTTAACTCTGATTAATATCTGCACTTCTACATTCTGTTCATGATCCAAGGGGGAGAATGAGAAGAAATTGACAAGTGGTCAATATTACTTCGAGGGGGAGCTCATAAAATTTGTGCATGTACTTTTTAATGTCAAATTTCTTTTTGTAATGCAAGATTTTAGGGGGAGCTCTTCAAGTCAAAAGGGAGTACGGATATGACTTCTTATTATTTCTGATCAGAACTCGTACTTTAAAAAGTTTTACTGCTTTTTGTCTTTTCATTGTAAGTGAATAAATTTTACCTTGACTTGACATAAGACTTTTGCAGAATTTTTGAGAGAAGCTTACAACTTCATATGTTTATGACTTAAATCTTAGCTTCATGAGATGAAAGATCACACGTTAAGGTATAATTCTATATCTTCATCTCATATATGGTTGAAAGAAGGACAACTTTCAATCATTCGAAAACATTGTTTTTAATGTTCAAACCACTTCCCGATTTTTCAACAGATTTTATATTTTGGGAGTGCATTTTAAATGTTTTCATGATCTAAATTGTACTTTAACTGAAATAGTTAAACCAATCTGAGCATCACGTGCATCATAGGAAAACAAGAATTTCATTGTGCTAGGAATTAACACAACTTCTATGAAATCACCTTAACCAGTGATTTCTACCCAAGAAGTTAAATCCTTAGTGATTGAGTGTGGAAAGCGAAAAGAAATGAGTGTGATTAGAGTTAGCTAAATGTTTAAAAGAAAGAGCATGTGAGAACAGAGTTAAAAGAATATCACAACTCTACACCAACTTTTTCTGAGCCGGGTAGCCACCATTCTAGTGATTCACAATTCTTTGGTGATCATTATTGAAACATGCAACTAAACCATGCCAACTCTTGATCAAACCTCACCATCTACTCATTTTCTTCTCAACAAGAAAGTGTTTCACATTTTTAAAGGGGATGCAGCACATTTGCTATCTGATTTTCATTTGAAAAATCTGGATATTGAAAAGAAGGAAGTCTGCCCCACCTTCGTACTTCAATCATGCACATTGAGTCTGTGTTTAACTTACTGTTGTCTCAGTGGTTTACACAATTTTGAGCCTTATAAGCAATCATCAAGTGCTTAATTCTTTCTAACACAAGCACGAACACACAAGGAATTAGTTTCTTTGTCATAACGTTTATAGAAATTTACCTTTGTGGTGTTTCTATGATTAAATGGAAGCCCTGGGGGAGTCAACATCAAACAGCTCCCTTCCAATGTGTATTCGTTACACTAAGTGACTAAGTGTTACTGACAGGCATTCTAACTGATTCATTAGTTGATTCAGGTATTACATGACTACTTTGTCTAGATTTGCAAAGATCTGGATGAATCTCTTATGAATTGACGAATTAGGGGCTCTAACCGCAAGATTGACATTTCTTACAACTAATTTTGATGAAGTCGTTGCACTTAACATCAAAAAGGGGGAGAATGACTACACAAGAAATGGCAAAGATCACATGTTTCAAGAATCACGTCAAAGACTGAATTCTTCTAAAGAAAGTAGATTGAAGACATGCTGATTTCAGAGCTAGAGAAAGAGATTGCATCTTCTGAGCTGAACAAGAAGACTGAATTGCTAAAATCATTTTCATAATGATCTTGATCCAAAGGGGGAGATTGTTAAGACACAGTCTCATTGGATTCAAGATCATCCAAACTGAAGATCGCAATCTGAAGCTAAAGCCGGAACGTCGACTCTCGATATTAAAGTCTATGTCTATTTGTAATAAATGTCAATGTAATTCAATATAATTGCTTGTTTATTATACTAGTTAGCTTAGTTAGTTTGTGAAAGTTAGTTATTAGTTATATATTAACTTAGTTAGACATAATATCTATTTGTTAGATATTATGTAGTTATATTAGTATTATATGTTGCAAGTTGATTAGGAAGTGTGTTCAACACACTAGATTAGATATTATGTGATATCTCTAGTATCTCTATCAACCAAGATCAGATCAGATTTTTTAGATCACACACAAACACACACAAAAAAGTGCAAAAGAGATAATACAGAGAACACATTCAAACCTTGAATCTGATCAACCTTGTAATCGTTGTTATATATCAATACAGGTTGGTAATCGATTAATGTGTTGTTTCTAAGAACTTGATATAAGTATTGTTGGACCGACAGAATTATTGTCTTTTCTTTGGCGTTGGTGTCATTGTTTCTATGTAAAACCTCAATCAATACTTCTTTCTCAGCAATTTCATTGCTAAGTTTTTGTAACGATTGGTTTTTGTCAGTAATAACACTCTTTTCTCGCTTAAGTTTTGACTCTAATTTCTGGAGTTTTATATTCATGGCACGCATTTGATTTAAGAAATCGGAATAAGATAAATCACATACCTCATCATCCTCATTCTCATAGGAATCTGCTTCATCATCTATTTCTATCTTTCCCATCAAGCACATGTTTGTTTTCTCGTCATTCTCTTCATCGTCATCTTCCTGGTCTTAATGGTCTAGCCAGTACTCATCTTCAGCCATCAGTGCCTTACCCGCCTCCTGTTGCTTTGCAAGAAGCATTTTGTTCTTGTAGTAGTCGGAGTTTCTGACTTTCGGTCTTCGGCAGTCTTTGGCAAAGTGACCTATTTTGCCACAGTTATAGCACGTTGGTGATTCTAACTGACTGGATCCTTCAGCTTTAAACTTTCTTTCTTCAGGATTCCTCTCCTCTATTCTCTTCCCTTCAAACCTATTTCCTTCAACCCTTTCCTTGTGAACATAGTTGTTAGGACCAGTAGAATACCTCTGACTGTTTGAGCTTGGCTTTTTGTAGAATTTCTTCTGAAAAGCCTTAGTCAACATGAGCATTACCTGCTTTAGTTGTTCACAGTCGTCTGAGTCAGAGTTTGCTTCAGCTTCAATCTCTTCTAGTTCAGACATAATCATCTTGTTCTTCTTCTTTTTCACAACAAGAGCAATTGAGTCATCAATTGTTTTCCCAGTCTGCCTCTTTTCATCCAGTATTTCATCCACCTCTTCTTCGTTCTGTTTGAGGGTTTCATACACCTCATGAAGTGGAATCTCGTTTAAATATTTGATTTGCTTCATCTGCCTGGCAAATCTCTTCCATTTAGGCTGGAGGATGCTGAGAAACTTGACATTCAACTCGATTTGTGATTTGTTGACCTTGTTCTTGCTTAGTTCATTCAACAAGGTTACAAACCTGTCGTATGTTTCTGCTAGTGATTCTCCAACTCTGCCTTTGAATTCTTCATAATTGTTTAGGCAGTTGGATATTTTCAGTTGATTCCCAACCTTTGAGCCTAGCATTATCTTTTCTAGTTGATCCCACATCTGTTTGCCTGAGGCCTTATAGCTGTCTATCTTCACATAAATTTCATTTGTAATGCCTTGAAGAATATAAGACTTTGCTAATCTATCACCTTTAGCTCTTCTGAGATTATCACCTTCTAGTTCATGAAACTTCAGTTCAAACTCTGTTTCCACAGTTCCTTCCATACGAGTTTCATAAACTGGTTTCATAACCCCTTCTTCTATTGATTTCCTGATGAATTCACCCAACTCGTGTCTTTCAATAAAGTCCATGAACCGATCCTTCCACTGTTCATACTCTCCCCTGAAGAGTACTGGTGGTTTTGAGTCAGTTCCGATTGCTAGGGCTTCTCTTGAAGTCATTCTGTTTTGAAAAAGACTAAGTCTCGTACTGGATAAAAAGGCAACTTGCGCGAACAAAAGTTGGCGCAAAATGAGGTTTACGCGAGCAGTGACTGGCGCAAATTACAACTTCGCGCGAGATTTGAGTGGCTCAAAGTTGAACTTTGCGTGATAAGACATTGGCGTAAATGTACTTGCTTTGAGCTTGAGCTTTGCGTGAACTGAGGTTTGCGTGAGAAGTCTTTGGCGAAAACTGAGGTTTGCGTGAAGTGAAGGTCGCGCGAACTATGATTTGCGCAAGTCGTTGGAAGCGCAAAGTAAGGTTTGCGTGAGACGTTGGTAGCGCAAATTGAGGTTTGCGCGATGAGCTTGTGGCGCAAAGTATGGTTCTCGCGATCAGTGGATGACGCAAATTGTGGTTTGCACGAGTTCGTCCCTGTACTTCGAAAAATCGATCTGATTTCGATAAATCGACCTGTTTGACCATGATTAGCAGTCCCAATATGCACTAAAATGACTACTAACAATTCTAGAACAGATAGCAACCACTCGATCTCGATAAAAATCACTTTTTGAGAATATGATCGATGGAAGAGTGCTTATTTTTGAACGTGAACAGAGACACAAAAATCTCAAAATGAGACTCGATTGAAGCTCTATGCTGAAATCAAACAACAACAAATCGATCTAGCACCCTATACGATCACAACACTACCGATTTCAACCTCAAAAACACTCTAAATCACGAAAATGATTTTTGAAAGTGAAGAACACAGTGCGAGTTTGAAAAAACTTGATTTTGATCTGGTTTCTGCTCTGATACCAATTGTGTGTCCCTGTTTTTAACAAGGATATTTACCAGATAAATCAAATAAACGATTACCAACCTGTTTGATAGATAAAACAACGATTACAAGGTTGATCTTTGAGTTCTTGAAGAAGCTATCGTTTTACACCTTTTTGTGTGATCTAAAACTTGATCTAATCTTTAGCTTCAAAGACACATTATCAACCAACAACTTGCAAGACAACTTGCAATATAAAACTAATTTAAACTAACTAAACTAATATCTAAATACTTGCAATATAACTAACTAAACTAAATACTTAGAAACATTAAAATACAATAAAACAAACTGACATTTTATTACAAATGACATTAGACTTAATATCGAGAGTCGACTTTCCGTCATTAGCTTCAGATTGGATCTTCAGATTGGATGATCTTGAATCCAATAGATATGTGATCTAACACAGTGGAACAGAAAAATGTGGAGTATGGCTAAGAGAGTCAACTTTGCGAGTATATGAACAGCACGCAAGAATATAAGGAAGCTCTCGGTTATAGGCTGGGTATTATTATTTCTGCGTGTGTCTGGTCTAAAGATTTCCACCTTGAGTAAGCCTCTATTTGAAAGTGAGTGATCTATGCTTTCATAGAAGCAAGTAAAGTGATTGTTCGAGATGCTTGAAGGGAAAGACCGGAGGATGTAAGTAATTGTTAGCGTGATAAGCATTCTGAGTGAGTATTGTGTTTGACGTCGGGAAATTAAACTTGTATTGGGAGAAGGTATTGCTCCTCTTGTAGGGCAAGTGAAACCGGAATAAGACTAAGAGAGTTATGAGTACGGGTGGGTTCAGTGGTAATCGGTTATATGTATGGGGGAGCTAAACTCTTCGGCGGACTATTCGGGCAGTGCACATGTGGAATGCTTACGTTCTCAAGTGTATGCAAATGTGCAAAGGGATAGGTGGAAATGATATTTCGGTCGAATTGTGCATGGTATGGATAAATTGGTTATTAGCAATGTATTAGTAATCGATGATGGGAATGGGCGTAGGTATTAATGCGATGTATATTTCCAGGGAGTATTGTGTTTAAAATATTGAGAAAATTGGGATATTACGTGGGTTGTGTCGCTTTACTTTAAAGAAGCGGACACTGAAGCGATATTAAATGTATGGGATTTGATAGATTCAGTGGTGTACTGTTTTGTGCCTTTGGGACTGACTCAGCTTGACAAGGGAATAAATTGGCAATAGATCGAAGGATGGTGTAATGTTCAATATAAATATATGGATATCCAAAGGAATGAGTGTGTTTGATGTTGTGGTTGATGGGTGCATTGTGCGGTTGAATGGTTACCATAAAAGAATTAGTGATCGACGTTGTGTTATAATCAAAGAGTTAGTAATGTTGTGAGCGATTTTAGAGGGATTTTCTAAGTATTATGTTGTTGAATACAGGAATTCTCACCTGTAGCCTTAGGGGGGTAGATCAAGAGTGACCCTGTGTCAAGTTGGCAAGATGGGTATTTATTATTTTAGTCGGGAAAGGTTGAAGGTGACTTGTGTTTGTCGTAAGAGCTACGCGGTTAAACGGCGGGAAGACATAGGATTTCGGGTCGTAGAAATGGGTGGTGCGAGTTGGAAAGAAAGGAAAGTTGAGCCTGCGTTACATCAGACCATTCGCGAGTGTAAGGGAAGTGGGGAAGTGTTGAGCAATCTTGACCTACAGGATAAATTGCGAGGAAATCTGCAGTGTACCTTCACGAGTTGAACGGGTCGGGGTGGTGGCATACAAGTTGGAAGTACTTGAGGAGTTGAGAAGTATTCACAACACCTTTCACGTCTCAAATCTGAGAAAGTGTCTTGCAGAGGTCGATATGGTTGTACCTTTACAACACATACGGGTGGATGAGAAGTTGAACTTCGCCGAAGAACCTGAGTCTATAGTGGATCGTAAGGTTAAACGACTAAGGACAAAGGATATTAATCTAGTGAAAGTTCAATGGAAATATCCGCATCTGTTTGCCAATGAAAATTCCAAGGACGAAATTCTTTTAAGGGGGGAGTGTTGTAACACTCTCTAAAATGTTTGGTTAATTGTTAGATTACAAGAAAAGTAGTGGCTATTGTGAAAACTAAGGATGTTGAGGGGTCATAGTGGAAATATAGGCATAAAAGGGTCTAAAAACCCTTAACCCTTCCTGATTCTTGGAAAAACATTGGTGTGTGAGTGTGTGCGGCGCTGTGGGAGGAGAAGAACTCGATTGAAGCTCTGCTGATTCAGAAATTGGAAAGAAGCTAGTGTGTTGTTGAGATCCACCTTCAAGAGGTAAGAATTCTTATCAAAAACCTTGAACTTCTATCTTTGTTTTAGCTACTATTGATTTGGTCTGGGAGGAGTTTGATGGTGACTGAGATCGATATTAAGTTGAGCTCTGGGAGTTTAGTGGTTCGGATTAAGGACTCGATTTTGAATTCAAAACTCTATGATTGGTCACTTAATCAAGTTTAGGGAGACTTTGTGAGGTTATGATCGTTTTCTGTTCAACCTCGTGGGGTCTGTAAAGGGTGCAATACCCTAGTTCCTGCGGATCAAGAGGAACCGGTACCCCTTCGACCGGGGTGGCCCGGTAACTCCTCGACCGGGGTTACCCGGTGCATTGTTGACCGGGATTGCCCGGGACCGGGGACGCCCGGATAGATCACGACCGGGGTCGCCCGGGTGAATCTCGATCGGGGTCACCCGAATGGACCTTGACCGGGGTCACCCGGAAGATTAGAGCCCGGGGTTCCCCGGGAGACCATTAACCGGGGTCCAATGCCCGGAGGTTTTTGACTAGGGCTGCAGTACCAGTCATTCCTTTTAGGATGTTTTGTTAGTCGAACCTTGGTCTAGAATCTCAAAAGATTAGGAACGAGAAAGTTAATGGTTTTGCTAACTTGGAATGTAGGACTCGATCTTTGCAAGTCTAGAGTTCGTGTGTATGTGTGTCGAGATTCCATATCAGGTGAGTTCCCTTATTCTAAAACTATTGAAATCTAGAAATGGCTTTTATTGACAATGTTTATTATGTTTACCACATTCCGTCAAATATAACTTTGAACTGCATTGGATTGGGTTTATTTCGATATTATGCATGCGTACTCTCTTATTATTTATCGTATGAGTTTTGGTATTACTTTGTGAATTGAGTGCCATGGCTTATCTTCAATCATCAGGGATGGTTGAACCGTGTGTCTGGAATTCGTTTCCTTACACACGGTAACGACATCGACTAGGGGGTCGTATGGGGATCTACTGGGGGGTCCCAAGGACGAATGGTCTTGTCTCTTGATGAAGGATTTCGATGTGAAACTAGTCACTTCCTGTGACACAAAGTCTGTGAATTTAACTTTATGAATTAGATTATGTTTTCTGTTGCTATAAAATGGACGAGGTTAGGAATTCACTAGACCTTCCGGTCTAATCCTCGTTTCCACTTTTCTCAAAACCCATTTTTAGGTAACAGTGTTGCTTCTGGATCTTCTAGAGGAAAGGTGAAGTGTTAAAAGCTAGAATGATATGGAGCAGGCCTTAGTAGCGGTGTAAATGCACTTTATTAATTGTTTCTCGGTTGTAATAGACTTGATGTTATACTAGGTTAATCCTTTCATATAAAACTTTGTACTGTGGCCAAGTTTGGGAGTTTGATCTATTTAAATTGCTATGTTAATTTGTGGGTTGTTACAGAAACCTAAGAACGTCAACATGGGGTTTAAGGAAACCCCAAATCACATAACTTCTCCTTCCCATATCAACCAAATTCCCCATGTATACTTAGTTGTTAAAATGATTTAAAAAGCAATCAACTTAGTGTTAGTTAGCATCAAATGAAAATGGTAATTGAAATACCTTCTGATATCAGATTGTAAGGCTTTGCTCTTTCTTCTTCAAATTCTTCATACTTTATCTTGTCCACCAACTAACTTAAAAATACAATTATACTAATTAAAATGAATAGCAAATGTGAATTCAATCATCTTAACCTAATTCCAACAACTCGGCAAACAACAAACCTTAAATTCAAATCTTACCTCACAATCACTATACACAAAGCTTAAATTATCAAAATGAAAACATCAAGCTTCGGTGTCTAAAGATGAGGGAAGATGAAAGGAAAAAAAATGAATCAATGGCGATTAGGATGTAACCGGTAAACTTGAGAATTAGTTTGAATTTTTAGAAAAACACGTGAACAAACTTTTCGTCCGTCTACGAATTGGAAAATCTTGAGATTTGATTGTTCACTAATAATAAAATAAGCATATGAAGATGAAATCATATGTTCCGTGAGATTTGATTTCTTTTATGGATTTGTTGTAGACCGAAGAGAGAACGTTGAGAAGAACATGTGTGAGGGAAAATTAATTACATTAATTAACTAATTAGTTGAGACAATTAATCTCATATTTATTAAAACGATTAATCCATTACAAAAGGGAAATTGCGCAAAAGAATTTTTTGGGGAGGCAAGGATTCTAAATAGAATTTTAAATACTAACGATGTGTGAGTTAATTACAATAATTATCTAATTATGTCAGGATCGAATTCTCAACAAGAATTAATTCTCAGAAACAATATCAAAGAAGTTTGCGGAATAACACTTTGATATTCAATGAAATAGTAAATCAACACAGTAAATATGAATAACAAACTGTAAGCTTTTATTTGATGCTTTGAAGTTACAAGATTACTCACTCAACCTCAATATTGATGAACAGGCTCACCAATACGAATTCTACTTCTCTAGAATTAGGATCTATGCCTTGAGGTTATTTTTCTCTAAAAATAATGAAAACTTAAAGTTAAAAGTTATTATCCTATTCTAAACAATACTATATATATATACTGAATACAAAGATAATTACAATGAATAAAATATCTTCAGTATTTCTTCTATGTATATCTCTAAGCTTCCATGTATATCCTTTCATACGAATCTTCATCATATAAGCAGTATTAATCTTCAGCAGCATTAACTTCCTTCTAGCAGCATTAACTACTAAGCAGTACTAACCACTAGCAGTACTAACTAGCTAAGCAGTACTAACTTTGTTCAAGCAGCACTAACTTTGACTAGCAGTATTAATAGTACTAGCAGTAGTAACACTCAGCAGTACTAACCTTTAAGTCTTCTAGCAGTATTAACTCTGAACTAGCAGCATTAACCATACTTGATGAATTCTTCAGTTCCCAACAATCTCCCCCTAACTTGACTTTTAGGAAAAGAAGTCAAGTTCTTCAGATCTTCTTCAAGATGCTTTCAACACCTCTGATTTAATTTCCCAAATTTGGATCTAGGCCCAAACTTTGATTTACAGTTCTTCTCACCATAATCTTGGCCATATCTGAATCCTTTGTACAAACCAGTGTAGCTTTAAGCATCCCTTCTAACTTCTCCTTGCTATGCTCATATATTTTGTCCACCAGGTAGTATTCATGATAACAATTGTCAATAGTAATCATGTATACTCCACAGTTTTCAAACAGTATCCATTTGTCAATCTTCTTGAATATGAACTCATGCATATGATCTTTAATCCTATGGTGCACTCTTGCAGGCTCAAACATCATGCACAAGTATTCCAATGTCACTTTGAGAAGATTCTCTTCAGTACCTTTCAACACAGGTTCATAAAGTTTCATCCCAACTTTATATAGTTCTTCTATATCAGCTCTTGAACAACTTCTGATGACTTTCCCCCATGTTGAATAAGCTTCAAATGAACCATCAGCTCTCTTGATTCTGAAGAAATTCTTTCCATTGTCTCTCAGAATATCCCAGAAGATGATCTCTGGAGCTTGCATAGAGATTGGAACAGCTTTCAAAGGTTCCACTATTGTCATGTACGGATCCATACTTTCATCAGTTTGCTTAGTGACCTGCTCTGGGCTCTGTACTGGCTCTGTTGGGGATGTGACTGAAGGTTCTGCTTCCTTTTCAGTTTCTTCCACCCTAGGCCTTTTCAACTGCCTTTTTGGAGCAATTGTTTTCACTCTTTTTCCAGACTTGGCTTCTCTACCAACATTTCCAGGTTCTTCCTTCTTCTCTTCTGCTTCTTCTTTGGAAGGTGTGGTTTTCTCAGGGAATGGTTGTTGGATGTTGAGATCATGTCTCTCTTTCATCCTTCTTTCTGCTTCTTCCCTTTGAGAGGAATCCCCTTGGAGCTTTGTCATTTCCTTCCTGTATAGCTCTTCAACCTGAGAGTATGCCATATGAGTAAACATCTCCCCCTTAACACCAATTGCCCCTTTCAGGAAGTTAATCATCTTTCTTCTTTCCTGATTGGCCAAAAAGGTCTTGGAGGGTTGTCTTTTCTGCTTTTTGAATGGCATTCTTTTTACTTGTACTTGCTTGGCCTGAGCTGCTGTTTTCATGCTCTTCTGATACTCTTCATTTAGTTTTCTGGCCATATTCAGTGCAAGCTCTCTATCCTTCCCAGATTGAAGTTGTTCCTCCCTTTCCATTTCTGCCTGAAGCTGCTTTGCCATTTCTTCATCCAGTTCTATCTGAATTTTCTTCTTTGCAGGTTGTTCAGGTTCAATCATCTTAGCTTTACCCTTTGTATCCTTCAACCCTGCCTCACTTTTTTCTTGTGTCTTCTTTTCAAGGTCTCCTTCATTGATGACCACTCCCTTAGCCTTTTGAGTAGCCTTAGGAGTGTCATTCTTTGCTTTTACTAAGGTTTCAGCTATTTCCAATTCTTCAACAGATAGCCCTGTTACTGCTTGAACATTATCTGTTTCTACTTCTTGTGCTTCTTTTTCTGCAGCTTTCTCCCCCTTAACATCAAATCCCATCTCAGAAATACTTTCTTTTTCTGCTTCAGCCTCTGAATTCTCCCCCTTGTTGAAATCATCTTGAACATTTGTCCTCCTCTTGAGCACAAACTGCTTCCTTCTCCTTTTCTGTAACAATCTTGTCACCATTTTCTTCAGTTTGGTGATCTGAACTTGTTGAGATAGAATAATCAGCTTCATCTCCTCTATTTCTTTTCCTTGCTTGATGACATCCTGGTTGATGTTTCCCATGGTCTCCATCAATTCATCATAGTTATATCTGTCCTCACCTTCTCCAGGAGTGTTACCCCCTATTGAAGGATCATTGGATCTTTTATTAGTAGATGTCTTCTGCCTAGCAGAAGCACTATCCACCCCTGTGGTTTCTTGGCACCAGGGTCCTTCAAATGATTGCTCATTCAAAGTTGCCATGGGGGAGGTCTTATTGATGTTACCACTGTTCTCCTCTGTGCTAGCAGGAGTAGTGGCAGCCTCATCACCCATATGCTCTACCTCATCCTCAGAGAGCACCTCCTTTGGGTTGGGAGACACCCTAGTGGATTCCCTTTGGATATTCTCTATTGGAGAATGCTCCAATAGAGGGCTTTGAGGCGCTTGGTTAATAGTAGGTACAACAAGGGAAGGAGCCTTGTGTACCTTTCTCTTGACATAGGTCTTGGATATTATGGGAGTGGGTTTAGCAGCAAAGGACTGAGGGAAAATTTGAGAGATGGAAGGTTGGGATTGGCTAGCAGTGGGTTGGTCTAATGAGGGCCTTGACCCTGCTACCATACCTTCATTGGTTTGGGACACCACCATCATTGTAGAGAACAATGGGGTGTCAACTCCTTCAGAGTCCCCAGCAGATCTTCTCATATTTGAGAAAACCTTGCCTTTGGGGGGTTTAGGTACATATACCCCAACAGGTTGAGGTATATCCGTCAATTGATGAGTAATAACTTCTTGAACAAACCTGGGATACATAAAGAAGCTCTTTTTGTTTCCCATGTTTGAGACAAGATCATTGAAAATCATTTGTGAAAAATTGTACCTTCTGGTAGTGGCCAAGCACACCAAAGCATAAGCAATAGTGCTGCTGAACTCACTCCATCCAGTAGTCTTTTTGGATATACAATGCATTAGAGTATGGACAAAGAAACGCCATTGGGGAGAGAATTTTGCTTTAGAAAACTTGAAAACACCCAATGGGCCTCCATACCCCATTCTTGTAAGATTTGAAAACAGTTCATCATTTGGGATAGAAGTTATACCAGAGGCATCGTCTAGACGTAGACTGATGCGTATAACCTCTTCAGTAACTGTTAGTGGTTGATCACAGATTCTTGTCTTGATCATTTGCACACCATTTTCCACAACAATGGTTGCATTGGCCCAGAACTGCCTTTGATGCTCAATGTAGATTGTAGGGGATACAATAAGAGCATGAGCAATGTGGCTTGACTTGAGGAAATCCACAATCTGATGAAAGCCTTCTGCTTGTTTTGGCTTTTGGAGCATTGCGATTTCATTGTGCTCGTCAATGAACGCCATTGATGCCATTGACCTTGAAGATTCTTGCCTGAAAACTTTGAACTTTGAGAGAGAAAGGGTTTAGAGCGCAAGGGAACAGTATGCAAAGAGTCGTTATGAACTTTTAAGCGGGCAAAGAGTATTTATAGTATTCGGAATATAAGCAGTATTAACCTAGAGCAGTATTAACTACTAGCAGTAGTAACGGCTAGCAGTATTAACTAACTAGCAGTATTAACTAACTAGCAGTATTAACTGAAAGCAGTATTAACTACTAGCAGTATTAACTGAAAGCAGTATTAACTACTAGCAGTAGTAACGGCTAGCAGTATTAACTAACTAGCAGTATTAACTGAAAGCAGTATTAACCACTAGTAGTATTAACTGAAAGCAGTATTAACCACTAGCAGTATTAACTGAAAGCAGTATTAACTACTAGCAGTATTAACTGAAAGCAGTATTAACCACTAGCAGTATTAACTGAAAGCAGTATTAACCACTAGCAGTATTAACTGAAAGCAGCATTAACTACTAGCAGTATTAACTATACTTACTCCTTTTAAACTTGCTAAACACTGAGTACTGCTATGCATATCCTGAAAAAGAAGATTAGTAACACCAAGAATAAAAATATACAGGTATAAAACCACTTTTTGAGAAGAAGATTATTCAGAGTTTATCATTCCCACACTTGTGACCAAGAAAGTGAATCTACCCACATCAAAAGCTTTAGTGAATAGATCAGCAAACTGATTATCGGTGTGGACTTTGACAACTTGAATAAGTTTCTTTTCATTACAATCTCTTATAAAGTGATACCTGATTTCAATGTGCTTTGTCTTTGAGTGCTTGACTGGATTATTTACAATGCTAATAGCACTGCTGTTGTCAATAAAGATTGGAGTGTGTAGAAAGGTTACCCCATAATCCAACATTTGATTCTGAATCCATAAGACTTGAGAACAGCAACTTGCAGCTGCTATGTACTCTGCCTCTGTTGTAGATGTGGATACTGTGGTTTGTTTCTTGCACTGCCATGAGACTAGTCTAGCACCCAAAAACTGACATCCTCCAGAAGTAGATTTTCTGTCCAAGTTTGCCCCACCTAGATCACTGTCTGAGTATGCTATTAGGTCAAAAGGTGAGTTATGAGGATACCAAAGTCCCAATCTGGGTTGCCCTTTGAGATATCTGAATATCCTCTTAACAGCTTGAAAGTGAGAATGCTTTGGCCTAACTTGAAATCTTGCACATACACAGACTGGAAACATTATATCTGGCCTTGATGCTGTGAGATACATGAGAGAGCCTATCATGGATCTATAATAATGCACATCCATGTCCTCCCCCTCAAGATCTGCTGTGATCTGCTTGTGTGTTTCCATAGGTGTGCTGGCAGGTTTTGATTCTGAGAAACCAAACTTGGTTAGAATATCCTGCACATACTTGGATTGACATATAAAAATGCCATCTGACTTCTGTTGAACTTGGAGTCCAAGGAAGAAAGTAAGTTCCCCCATGGAACTCATTTTGAACCTTTGATGCATTAAATCCTCAAACTCCTTGCACATGTTGTTTCTTGTAGAACCAAAAATAATGTCATCAACATATATTTGGACCAGCAAGATATCCTTCTTCTTTCTTTTGATAAATAGAGTCTTATCAATGACTCCTCTTTCAAAGTCATTTTCCAAGAGATAGGATGACAGGGTGTCATACCATGCTCTTGGGGCTTGATGTAGTCCATAAAGTGCTTTCTTTAATTTGTATACTCTGTCTGGATAGCTTGGGTTTTCAAACCCTGGTGGTTGACAGACATATACTTCTTCTTCAATTGATCCATAGAGAAAAGCACTTTTTACATCCATTTGATAGACTTTGAAGTTCATGTAAGAGGCATAGGCTAGGAATAGTCTGATTGCTTCTATCCTAGCCACAGGTGCAAAAACTTCTTCATAATCTATACCCTCTTCTTGAGTATAGCCTTGAGCCACCAGCCTTGCTTTGTTCCTTATGACAATACCTCTTTCATCTCTCTTGTTTCTGAAAATCCACTTTGTGCCAATTGCTCTGTGACCTTTAGGAAGGTCTACTAGATCCCATACACCTTGTAGCTTGAACTGTAACAGTTCTTCTTGCATTGCTTCTATCCAGCTAGATTCTTTCATAGCATCATGTGCCTTTTTAGGCTCAAGCTGGGATAAAAAGCAAGAAAGGACTGTATGCTGTTGATCTTGCATTTCTTGAAGCCTGCTTTGATGTCTAGTCATCATAGGAGAAGAGATATCTCCTATTACCAGCTGTGGAGGATGATTCTTTTGAACTCTGGTGTTATGACTAGGTTCTTCATTCAGTCCAGCCTCTAGATTAGAGTCATGCAACTCAACTGAAGTGTTTTCAGATGCCACTTCTGATTCTTTATTTTCTTGAGTCTCCTCATCTCTAGTTTCTTCTTCACTCTGATTTGGTCCAGTAAATGATTCCTTTTCACAGTCTTCACCAGAATGCACTGTGGATATGGGAAATATCACAGATTTGGATATGCTTTCTGAGACTTGTGTGATCCCTGATCCTCCACATCCTGTTCCTGTAGAATCATCACTACTGAAACCAAAAGAATTAGTTAGTGAATCAATGTCAAATAGCCACTGAGGTCCAGATCCAACAGGATTTGGTGTGCTCTCATTGCATTTGACATTGTCACTTTCTTCAATTATTCTAGAAGAAGAGTTAAATACTCTGTAGGCCTTACTCTGAGATGAATATCCCACAAGAAATCCATCATCTGCTTTGCTATCAAACTTACCTAAGTGAGATTTGGTATTTAGAATTGTACAAGGACACCCAAAAGGTTTGAAGAAACCAATAAAAGGTTTTCTTTTATTTAAAAGTTCATATGGGGTCTTGTTCTTTTGCTTGACCACTAGAACTCTGTTTTGGACATAACAAGCAGTATTAACTGCTTCAGCCCAGAAGGTAATAGGTAATTTTGAATAAGCCAACAGAGATCTAGCAGCCTCTATTAGTGTCCTATTTCTCCTTTCAGCAACACCATTCTGTTGAGGAGTCCTAGGAGCACTATATTGCCTCTCAATACCTTTTTCTTCACAGAAGGTGTTTAGATCATGATTTTTAAACTCAGTTCCATTATCTGATCTAATGACTTTTACTCTTTGATTAGTTTGGTTTTCAATTCTTAGAATAAAGGATTTGATAAGATCACTTGTTTCATCCTTAGTCCTTAGAAAATATACCCAAGTAAATCTGGAGTAATCATCAACAATAACTAAGCAGTAAGATTTCTTGCCTATACTCATAACATTTGTAGGACCAAACAGATCCATATGCAATAACTGGAGACAAGAAGAAACAGAATTTAACTCTTTGGTCTTATGAGAAGTTTTGTGTTGTTTGCCTTTAAGACAAGCAACACAATGATCATCACATGAAAAGACTTTTGAGGGTAAACCTCTTACAAGGTTATTTTTAACAAGATTGTTCATAGTCTTGAAATTCATGTGACACATCCTTCTGTGCCAAAGGGAGGATTCATCTACAGAAGCTTTTGAAACAAGACAATTTAAAGATGAATCACTATCAACATTGTTCAAATCAAGACAGTAAACATTGTCCTTCCTTGGAGTTCTAAGTAGTATCATGCTTTCATCAACTACCTTAAACCCTGGAGCAAGGATCATACACTCAGTATTAGTAAATAATATACTATGTTGTTTGTCACAAACCTGTGATACACTTAACAGGTTGTACTTTAATTGATCAACATAGTAGACATCCTCAAATGTCATCTTACCTTTGGTGACATTACCTTTTCCACTTATCTTACCACCAGTAAGATTGTCTCCAAATGCAACATGTCCTCCATTGATATGTTTGAGATCCTGAAGACATGACATGTTGCCTGTCATGTGCCTAGAGCAACCACTATCAACATGCCAAATGCTCTTTCCATTGAGCTGTTGGTTGCCCTGCACATTAGATAAATCAATTAGTATGATTGGGGACCCAAGCAACAGTTGTCTTGGGTCTTCCTTTCTCATCAAAGTATTTACATTCCTTTTTAATGAGGTTTTTAAACTCAGAGCACTCTTTATTAGAGTACTTTGTCAATGTTATTGGCTTAGCAAAACCAACACTAGAAGCAGTACTAACCTTAGAAGTACTAACAGAGTTAGCAGTACTAACAGATTTAGCAGTACTAAC
Organism: Arctium minus; assembly: GCA_954870635.1. Lineage (NCBI taxonomy): Eukaryota > Viridiplantae > Streptophyta > Magnoliopsida > Asterales > Asteraceae > Arctium > Arctium minus. Next base: position 102,235,976 of record OX941080.1, on the reverse strand, counting down.
CTTGTTAGCAGCATTAACATTGTTAGCAGTAGTATTACTTCTAGCAGCACTATCATTGTCAGCAACACTATTTGTGGTAGCAGTACTAACAGTTTTAGTGCTTTTAGGAATCCACATATTGACACTTTCTTTAACAGACTTTTTCTTCATGTGGCTTTTAGTTTTAACAGTTTTCTTAGCCACATGGTTCTTTTCAATTTTCTTATAACCATAGGGTTTTTGCATGGATCTTTGGAAATTCATCCTTTGTTTCATAGGATTGAAATAACAGAATTTTGCAAGATGATTCAATTTGCCACAGATAAAACAAGGTTTTGGTCTATTGATTTTACTCAGATCAACCCCTTGTTTTTGTGCCCACTGATTATTCCAGTTTCTTTGATTTCCCCTCTTTTTGTCCTGTTTTTGGGGCTCATTCTTCTTACATGCACACTGTTTGCAAGGACCTGGATTCACAACTGTGGTCTGTTTGTAATGGACCTTACCAGACTTTCCCTCTGTCTTCTCTATGTCCTTGGATTTGATCCAAGCCCTTCCACAATCATCATTGGTGATAATGTTATTCTCTAGAGGAATCTCACCACTCACCTTGTTCTCCTTACTCTTGCCAACCTCTTTCTCAGTCTTATCTTCAACAACTACCTCATCTAAGGGATCTATTTCAGTGGCTCCCTCAGGCAAGTCCTTCCTATCTTTGGTGTCTAACAGGTCTGAAGTAGGAGGAATGTAATTGTTGTTATATGGTGGAGGTGTTGCATTGTACCCAATTCCTCTTCTTAGCTTATCATGAATCTGATTTTGTAGTAAAGAATCCATTGCTTTAGAAGCATTGGAAAACTTTTCTACATCAAGCTTAACCTTGGTTAGCTCCTCTTTCAGTTTTTCACTCTCCTCTTTAGATTTGGTCAGTTTAAGTTCTAAATCCTTTTTCTCCCACTGCCAGTAATTGGTGTCATATGAGTGTTGGAGTTCATTGGCTTGAAAACCTTTGATCTGATCTTCAAATCTCTCTACAATCCTTACATAGTCTTTAATATCTTTTTCTAATCTCTTAAGGTCATCACTCATCTTCTGATTGTGATCCCTGTACCTTTTAACAGTGTCTATGCAAGTTTTAGAACAGAGATTAGAACTTACCTCAGATGGGAGATCAGATACTTTAGCCATTAGAGCTTGATTCTGAATAGCCTCTTCAGCTTGATCACTCCAATCAAATCCCATTCCTTGTTGAGAAACAAGGGCTTGAGCAGAGTTTCTGTTGTTATTGAAGCTTCCAGATTGAGTTTGTTGGTGGTTGTTGTTGTGAGACACTCCACTTCTGCATTCTCTAGCAAAATGTCCCTTCAGATGGCATTTGTAGCATTCCACCTTTGATTTATCAAACCCTGCTCCATCTTCTCTTCTTTGGGAGAAGTTGTTCCTCCCAGTTCTTTTTATGAACTTTTTAACTCTCATGGAGAGCATGGCCATTTGCCATTTAATATCCATCTCTTCAAGATCATCTGGATTGAGTTGTTCCAAGTCATCATTAATGAGAGAAGAGTTTCCATGACTTGCCAGAAAGGCCTCAAACACAGTTTCAGAGCCTTTCTCTTGGTTTGTTCCATTAGCAGCATTAACTGATTCAGGGTTAGCAGTAGAATCAATTGATGCTGATAGGAGTGCAGCATTATGAATATATCCAGAAGGCTTCTTCTTTGCCTCCACCTCAGCTTCAAATACTCTAAGATCATTGTACAGATCATCAAGTTCTTTTTCTTCCAACTGATCATTCTGTCTGAATGACACAGTGTACATGGTCCATTCATCTCCGAGGGACCTTAAGAACTTTCTGTTCACATCATCTTGATCAATTTGTACTCCCATAGTAGCTAGTTCACCAATAAGTTTATTAAACCTGTCAAAAGTTTGAGTCATGGACTCATTCTTAGTTGAGATGAAGTTTTCATACTGTTGCTTTAAGATTGCCTTTTGATTTCTCTTGGTACTTTTGGTACCTGAGAATCTCTTCTCTAGAGCATTCCAGAGCATCTGTGCATCAGTGCAATTGCAGAATTGGTGTTGATACTCATTTGGAATGGCCAAGAGCAGTGTGCTCAAGGCTTTCATCTCTGTCTGTCTTGATTTCCTGTCTGCATCTGTCTTTGGAGGAGTTCTTTTGCCATCTTCACCAATTTTTCCTCCATCAGATGGGCCATTCTCAATGATGTCCCACATAGAGTAATCTGTGAGGAGAATATATTGCTTGATTCTGATCTTCCACATGTCAAATTCATTGGATCTAAGCATTGGAACTTTTGAGACCAAAGTACTGCTTGATTCTGTAAGATTTTCCATGATGAATAGTTGTTTCTGAGAAATCAGGCTCTGATACCACTTGTCAGGATCGAATTCTCAACAAGAATTAATTCTCAGAAACAATATCAAAGAAGTTTGCGGAATAACACTTTGATATTCAATGAAACAGTAAATCAACACAGTAAATATGAATAACAAACTGTAAGCTTTTATTTGATGCTTTGAAGTTACAAGATTACTCACTCAACCTCAATATTGATGAACAGGCTCACCAATACGAATTCTACTTCTCTAGAATTAGGATCTATGCCTTGAGGTTATTTTTCTCTAAAAATAATGAAAACTTAAAGTTAAAAGTTATTATCCTATTCTAAACAATACTATATATATATACTGAATACAAAGATAATTACAATGAATAAAATATCTTCAGTATATCTTCTATGTATATCTCTAAGCTTCCATGTATATCCTTTCATACGAATCTTCATCATATAAGCAGTATTAATCTTCAGCAGCATTAACTTCCTTCTAGTAGCATTAACTACTAAGCAGTACTAACCACTAGCAGTACTAACTAGCTAAGCAGTACTAACTTTGTTCAAGCAGCACTAACTTTGACTAGCAGTATTAATAGTACTAGCAGTAGTAACACTCAGCAGTACTAACCTTTAAGTCTTCTAGCAGTATTAACTCTGAACTAGCAGCATTAACCATACTTGATGAATTCTTCAGTTCCCAACAAATTAATTCGATAAAGAATAAGAAACGTGTAATGAAAGTAAGGAGAATTGAAAGCTAGAAAAACATAAATACATAGAGGTAGAGAGGCTGATGTTTGAAAATGTGAAGACGAACAGTTTACTAAAACTTAAAGGAAGTCTTGCAAATGAAAGAAAAAGACTTAAATCAAGTAAAAAGAAAAATAGGTTTCTAATGTTTAGAGGAGGACACCTCATTTTGTTTGGTTTCTCCTTTAATATATATTGATTTCGGATTCACCATTGAAGAAGAAGTTCAAGACTTCGTGCTTATTATGCATTACATTTCGTCCAAACACTTATGTTGTTACTAATGTTCTACATTTAAACCTTAAATTTGGAATGATGGTGTTTGTAGTTTTTAATCCTAAAATTAAATTTCATTTTTATGTTATTTGATTTCCCACCATTCCAAACTCTTTTCAGGAAAGATTTTTCCTTGTTGGTTACAAAGGATGTATGTATAATACTTGAGCTTCCATTTGGTGATTTTTTCTCAATCAAAAGAACCAATAGATGTGTCAGTGTAGTATTTACGCTGAAGTGTCACATTCGACTCATTTCCCAACATAGCAAAGTTAAAAAGAGCTGGTAATCTAAATTCAATTTGTATTTTTTTTATTTGTATCATCATAAGTTATATCAACAATTGCTTTCAAAAAAGACATAAAGTTAGCTTTGTCCCCTCTAAAGATGAGGTGGGTATGGTGGCTCATAACATCTCCTTTCACAAAACATTTTATATTTGGCTCATCAGTCATTCTAGAAAAGTATTTGTTTATCAGATACTTTTAGAGTCCATTTTGAAGTGACATCATACCAAAATGAAGTTAACATCAACCTTTATATAAATTCATAGCAAAATGAAGAAAAAATCACAAAAAAACATCGCTTCTATACGGTGGTGAACTCAAAAGAAACAAGGATGCTATCACCTTTCTATCAAGCCATGATTCCCTTGTACTTTAACATTTTGCCACAAATAAAAACATGATAAAGCAATCAAAAAACCATCGTAATTTGCCATCACATTCCTTTAACATAGGTATTATTTACCATATTCTCCCTAATATTTACTTCAAAATATGCATCACGTTGCATTACGCAGATAAACGATTAGTTATTTTTTTTTTGAAATAAAAGGAGATAAATTAATGGTCTCCCAAGGAGCAAACGTTGTTCATACAATGCGAAAGAAAAGAAGGAAGCTCAAAATACGTAACAAGACAAGGGGAAACCCGGGACTGCTGTGCAAGAGCATGAGCCATCCCATTATCTTGTCTCCTAACCGACTTAACATAGAAAAAGTCATGGTGATGTAAAAGAGTACGACAGGGAGTGATAATATCCCCAAACTCCGAATGATCATCATCCGTGGAATTGAGCGCATCCACCACAAGCTTGGCATCGGTCTCAAAAATCACTAGTTGTAGACCCAAATCAATTGCCCAGGATAAAGCATCATGAAGGGCCAACGCCTCACATTCACAGACAGGAGGAAGTCTATGCACAAGCATCGACCTTGTCGCAAAGAAGGAGCCTTGATCATCCCGTATAACAGTTGCCAAGCCTGCATGTTGATGACCTTGAAAGAGAGCAGCGTCCGTATTGCACTTGAAGAAGCCAACCGGGGGTTTATGCCATCGATACCAACAATCGCGAGGAGTCGTGGTCGCTTCCTGATCCCTCAACATTACCGCCTTAAGCCAGTTCGAATGCATTCCCACCGCCCTTCTGATCACCAACGCAGCATCTCGAGGGCCATTAGACCACAGAATGTCATTGCGCCGGAACCAAATACTCCAAAGGATCATGAGAAATTTTTCGGTCACAAAAGCAGGACTGTCGTGAAGGACACCAAAAAATAACTCCATAAAGCCATTAACACGTCCCGCTTGTTTGTCTATAACCTCCCACATACCAGCTTCGATCCACACTTCTTTAGTATTTGGACAATCCATAAAGATGTGCCAATTATTTTCCGAGTTACGATCACAAAGGTCGCATATGCAAGGGGTCCTGATCCCCTGATTTTGGAGGTTGACACGGGTTGGAAGAACATCCCTCGCAACCCTCTAAGCAAAAGTTCGCACCTTGTGTGGAATGTTAGCACACCAAACTTTTGTCCATTCACCCTCAACAAAAAAAATGCGAGTTGGGATCAATCTTTTCGGTTAGCAAGCGGTACCCAGATTTGACCGAATAAATCCCGTTAGGGGTCCAATGCCAAATGATTCTATCCGGGCCAGAATTCGAAATTGGTGGAATGTTAAGGATATCTTTCCTATCACGTGGGGAAAATAGAGACCCAATTTTAGTCATATGCCACTCAAAGTAGTTTGGACGAACTAAATCACAAACCCGAGTAGCACGCATCTCATCGTTACATGGGGTATCCAACCGAAAATTATGATCATCGCGAAGCCAAGGGTCTTGCCAAACCTTGATAACGGTTCCATTGCCTATCTTCCATCGGTAACCTTCTCTAATGACCAGTTGAGATTTCCAGATGCTCCTCCATATGAAATTAGGCGAGTGCCCATGACAAGCCTCAAGAAAGTCCCCTTTCAGGTAGTATTTAGCTTTGAAGATTTTACCATCAAGAGTATCTGGGTTGGAGAGAAGTCGCCAACCTTGTTTTCCCGAAGAATTCTACAAGTGTTGACTAGGGGTGTAAACGAGCCGAGTCGAGTAGTAGGTTAATCGAGTCGAGCTCAAAAAATTAATAATGGGCTCGAGTTCGACTCGAGCTCGATTAACTTTTCAATGTAGGGCTCCAGTTCGAGCTCGAATATTTTTTGAGTTATCGAGTCGAGCTCGATGCTCGTTTATGGGTTCAAACTCGCGATCGATTAACTCGTTTATCGGCTTGAGCTCGATAACTTTTATATTCTCATTGTACGATTAATAAATATGTGAGCATGTTTGGCTCGAAAAAGGGTATATGCTCGAATGGCTCGACTCCTCTCGAAAAATTTAATCGAGTTTTCGAACAGCCGAGTCGAACATCGGTGTTATAAAGCTCGGATCGAAAAGTTAAACGAGTTCTATTTTGTGTTTGAGAACGACTCGAGCTCGAGAATAATGAAGCTCGAGCTCGAGCCCCTAGTGTTGACACACATTTAGAAGACACGTCACCGAAGTGATAAGATTTACCTTTTAGGTAGATTACTGTTCAAGCATGTCTTGTATGTCAAGATAGTACACTATTCACCTTTTTAGTCCTATAAATAGGACGTGTGCTCCATTGTGCAAAAGAGTGCTTTTCCTTTACCTACTTGTATAAAGAATTACTCTTTAAGTACTGTGAATTGTACAAGAAGATCTTGTAAGATTTAAACCATCTTTATGGTGTTCTTGATAATCTACATGTTTATCCACTGAATATTGTCTTGTTCATTATTCTTACTTTGAATATATCTTCTTTACTATGAGTACGAATCAAACAACTTGGTTTAAACATTATTTGCTTCCGCTATTATTGTTATTATTTGTTTGTTTGTTTAAATCATTTATAGACAAGAATATGGGATCCAACAATTGGTATTAAAGCTTATTTATTTTTCTTAAAACAAACAAGATCAAATATGGTTTACTCGGATTGATTCCTGTCTTATGATTCAGTTTTCATATATGTGCATGTTCATATAAACTTTTGTTTACTCAAGAACATCATATGCTCCAGGTTTGAAAACTACTCACAATACTCTATTTTGTTGAAAGTAAAGATCTAGAGCTTCATTTCTTTCAAAAATTTCTTCATCATGTTCAAAAATGGCAAACTCAAGTATAAGTGCCATTTATACTGTGGGATCTTTGACAAAGCCTCCTACTCTTCTGAGAGATGAATATCCACAATGGAAGATTAGGATGGTTAACTTCCTAGAAGGAATGGACAAAGATTTCATGAGATCTATTACTTAAGGAACTTTCTAACCCATGGTTTTGGTTCCTAGAGTTCCTGCTACAGCAACAACTGTAGGAATACCTGCATATTTTGAGAAAAAGACCACTGGGTTTACTGATGAAGAACTAACAAAAATGGAAAATGACTCAAAAGCTGTTAGACTCTTAATCATGGCCATCCCAAATGACATCTTTCAAGAACTAGACTCATGTGTCACTGCAAAAGAAATATGGGACTAGTTGTTAAATCAACTTGAATGTGGAATTAAAACTCAAAAGAATAGAAGGACACCGTGCATTAATGAATATCATGACTTTAAAGTTCTAGCTGAAGAAACTTTACAACAAACATATTCCAAGTTTAATGTCTTGATCAATAAATGCAGAAAGTGTGAGTCCATAAGATCCAAAGAAGAGAACAATGTACTTTTCTTGAAAAGTTTAAATGATGAATGGCTGCAACTGTCTATGTCACTTCAAGCAAATCAAAATCTTGAACCATAGACACTTACAAACATTTATGGTACTCTTGTTGCTCAAGAAAAGGAGGTGTCAAGCAAAAGAGCAAAACTTCCTTGGGTGGACCACTTGCCATGATGTCAAAAAATAAAAGCATTTCTGAAAAAAGTTCACAAGAAAGCAAAATCAAAATATCAAAAGGATCAAAAGAATTTTTTCTAGAAAAGAGTCAAAAAGGAAGTCAAAAAGAGCTATGATTGCAGATTAATCCAAAGATTCAGACTCAGAAGATGAAAAAGATGAAGACATAAATGCTTTTGCTCAATCTCTTGCTTTAATCACTCATCAGTTTAATAAGAGATTTGGCAGGAAAGTGTTTGAAAAGAGGAGAGATGAAGGAGATAACAGAGGATTTCAAGACAGAAGGAGATTTCAGAAGGAAGAACACCACTCAGAGCCAAGATCTACTCTGCATAGTGATCAAAAGGCTGTTCAGTACACTCATCATGAACCTGTTCAATATCAAAGACCTAAACAATAGTTTCAATAACCATAGAGATAATTTCAACAATCATCCCAAAAGTCAGAAGGTACTACTCTTCCAGCTAACCAAAATGATGGAAGATGTTTCAGATGTGGAAAGCCAGACCATTTCTCTGTCAACTGCAAAGGTAGATTGATCAAAGATCAAGATTACTACAAAAACAAGTACAAATACAATGTAAAAGAAAGGGTACTTGTAGCAGAGATTGGAGACTGGCTCTCTGACTCAACCTCAAATGGAGAATCAGAACCATCCAACCTCTGTGGTATGGCAGTAGCAGATGATGATCAATCAGATGGATCATCTCAAGAAATTTCTGAAAAAGGTATATTCTCCATCTACTTCAGAATCTGAACTTGAATTGGATGTGCTCAAACTCACTGATGAATTTCAGAGCCTAAAACAAAAGCTTTCTGATGAAAAGGAAAAGAGAAAACAAGTCCTAAAAGACTTACATTTTTACAAAAGAGAAAAAGACCTTTTAGAATCTGAAAAGAAAGATATTTTTGATGAAAACACAGAGCTTGAAAAATTTCAGAGGATAAAAGAAAAATCCTTCTCTGAAAAATACAAAGAACTTGAAAAGGTTTTAAAGGCAAAAGAAGAAGAAGTACAAAAGATCTGAGTATGAAAGGCTCAACTCTATTGCTTTAACCGACTTTTTTCAAAAGGAGAGAGAGGTTTTACATCAATCTTTGGAAAGAAAAGAGTTACAGATCAAAAGCTATCTAGATGCACTGATGCACAAGATGTGCATATCAAGATAAATTCTCAGATGGATACTCAAGGCTTAGGATTCAATGAAATGGATCCATTTACTTGAAAGAAAAAAACATCTATGTCTTCTACTTTCTGTATTGGATAAATTCAAAAGTCTGGTTTCCCATCTCTGGATAGCTTTAATGTCTTCAAAAGATTCAAAACTTCTGAAGGATCAAGACTCAAAAATTTAAAATTTAAAAACATCTCTTACTCTGAAGCAAAAACAGTTTCAAAATCTGTTCTGAAAACAAATAGAGAGTCTTTCAGAAGTACATCAAACAAAAATTCAGAGTAATGATCCCAAAGAAATTTTTAGGTTTGATTCATTCATTATTCAAAAACCAGAGGTCTCTGAAAAAATTACCTTTGAAATCATAACTCATGGCTTACTTAACCAGAAGCACCTCTGTTCTCTCCAAATGTTGAAGAAGAACGAGAGTCTTCTGAAGAAGAAGGAGAACTAGAGATATATGTTGAAGAGACTCCGGAGCTAACTTCACCTTCTCTGGAACATTCTTCAGAGCCTGTACACAACACAACAGAGATACATTCCCATATCATCTCTGAAGCTCAAACACCTCCACATGTTCATGCTCCAATCACTAGATGGACAAATGATCACCCCATGATCAAATCATTGGATCTCCCTCTAATGGTGTAAAAACCAGATCTGCCACCATCAATGAATGCTTCTTTGTAAATTTCGTAAGCATCATTGAACCTAAAATGGTAAACGAAGCTCTTGCAGATCCAAATTGGATTAATTGTAACACACATATTTTCTCCTTGATAAGTGTTACGTAATCTAAAATGATTTTCCAAAATAGCGGCTAAATTAAAACCGTTTACAGCGGAAGACTTTAAAATAATAAATATGTAACTTAAATGTTAATCCGTCCCATACCAGATTGCGTTACAAATTTTTCTACCATAGATGCCTGAACAAAAATATTAAACTTGAATGGGCTAGGCAAGTCTATATACGTGCCCCATTTTCCCTTGTCCAACCTGAAACCTTCAGTCCCTGAGATGCATACTATCGTCAGCTTATAAAGCTCAGTGAGTTCATGGTTTGCATGAATAAAAATCATTTCACATCATACATATCAATTTGTAAACTCTATACCAAATAGTATGCAATTTCTGAAAACATGCAACGCTGAAAGAAAAGAGATCTCATAGACTTTCTCGTCGGGTAAGGGTCATTTTGTCACTGGCATTCCCTGGGTTGTCAGACCTACACCTATCTAGACACCCATTACGGGGCCGTTCCACTTGTCATGTGACTTACTGGTCAAATGCACACCCATTAAAACCGATCATAAAACTTTCATATAAAATAACATGCTAGAGTTATTTGAAAACAAAATAAACACATAGCTTGCAACTGATCATAAATAACATACATGTAAAATAGATTGTATCATGTATGTAAACTGAAACATCATGCATACGTACACATCGCCATACAAATCATATAATGCTGAAAATAAATTTGTACGTAGGTATGCATCCCTTTGTAAGTCTCATTAAGACTCACCTGATTTCGTGTAGATCGGCTATTGATAGCTCTAGACTGAAAACCTACACATTTCATACCACCATATCCAATTAATGCCTTATTTTCTCCAAAAGCAAGAAAAGTCAACCATGGTCAACCCAACTCGACCTAAAGTCAAACTCCAAAAATCGGGTCTCTTAATAACTCAAATATCTCCATTTGATCTCATCGTCAAAATACTTGTGGGTCAAATGAGGTAAAAGACAACCATTGGTCAACGTGGCCAACATCGACTAACTTTAGTCAAACCCCAAGTCTAAAACTCGATGACATCCTAAAACTTCAAAACAATCGTTTTATAACCTTATAAACCCACCTCTTTAAATTAAAGCGTCTCAAGAAATACTTAACTCGTATTACGACACTTTAATCTAATTATTAAATCATTAAAACAATTTAATAAACATCAAAGTTTTACACTTGATAACGACTCTTAACGTCGATTTATCCACTTGAAACCAAAAGAATCATTTGCTCCACATCAAAATGTCTCGATAGTTTCTAACCAATTATGATGCTTCAAATCCACTATTTAAATATAAAATAAGAATTTTATAAACACCTCCTTAGGATATAACTGATTAGTTAATTAATATTAATATTCTAAAATTAAATTAATATATTAATTTAAATAAAATTTAAAGTAATCATATTAATTAGTCTACAACTTAAATCAAGTAATCCTACTTAATAAAATGGATCCCAACTAATTAATTTGAGCCCAAATAAAAAAACCGAAAATGATCCAATTTTTACTTATAGCCCAAACTAAATGACATTAGGCTTTTTTTTTCTTTTAATAATTCAAAGCCCAAAGTGAAGGCCACGACCCATGCAGGTCCGCCGGCAACATCTTCCATTTATCACGTCAAACAAACTCGTCGGCTGTGACTTTCAAATTTGTTTGGCCCCATTTTTTAGGCGTTCTCTCTAATTCCTTTTTCTATAGAACTCTTGGTAACATTTATCCTCACCAAATAAGCCAAAAATCTAGTAAAATGGTTGAGAACCGAACTAGTATTTCGACTCCAAAGTTTTGGTTTTTAAACTGAATCGAACAAACTTTAAACAAGAACCGAACCTTCAACACTTAAATCAGAGACATGAGACGACTTAGGTTCGATAGGTAATTCAAAAACGAAGCCACAGACATAAAAATCGAGAGATTTCGTTGAGTATTTACCTTGAATCGTCGAAGAAACCAAAAACCCGAACATGAACTTCAAGCACCGATTTCTCTCTCAAAACTCCATTATTTTTTAAATGGTTTGAACGAAAATGTTCATGGATCGGTTGTATATTTGAATCTGCAAATGTTTTTAGTTTTTTCGTTGACTTAAAGAGCCAATAGCAGGCCTCAAAACACATCATCGTCATGTCCTTTCCAAACTGAAATTTGTCATAATTACAGAACAGGTCGTTCTATAATGAGGGTGTTTACGTCTGACACATACCTTGAAGTTTTAGATAATTACATTCATCCCCTTGGCTTCAACACTTTGGTTACTTTACACTTTTCACCTCCAATATGACATTTTCTTACATTTTCACCCCGATTGCATAATAACTAATTTATTCACTTCTCACTTTCATTAAATAGCATAATTGGACCCTTGTCACAATTTTCTTCACATCTTTAGTCTAATAAAATAAAACACATTTTTTTATTTTGCTATTTTCATATTTATTTATTTGCCCCATTTTGGGTGTCACAAATCTCCCCTCCTTCAAGGAATTTCGTCCTCGGAATTGTACTGGCTAGGTTGTTTAAGATTGATTTTTTTTTGTCCTTATCTATTCTTCGGCTACCATGTCATTTCTGAACCTTAAGAATTATAATTTCAGCAAAACATCACAAGTACCAAATATGTACTCTTATTCCTTGTTCTTTTCATCTTCCCGACCAATACTTCGGCAGTCTCCTTTATCAAACTGAACGTGTCGTTAACCTCGACACCTTCCAAATTTATGATAGCTGACGCATCATCTAAACATTTCCTTGAATTTGACATGTGAAAAGTGTCAAGATTTTAACTTCAAATTTTGTCGCAAATTTGGTTAGTAAGCTACTCTATCAAATCTTGCAACCAACTCTTCGATCCAACATATTTTGAACTTTAATTTCTCTTACTTGAAATATAGACTATATCCTTTCAAAGCAATGATCTTAACATCGTTCAATCACCCTGCCTGAATCTCTTACGATCTTTGATAATTGTTAACATAACTTCCCATGTGTTATGCATTTATGCTATACTCATGTCGTTACTTTACTCATACGGATAACATATCTGACTAACGCACATTTATACATATATTGGACAACTTTTTGTACATAATGTGCTTCCACATAAGCTATGCAACACACCTCATGGCTGAAAATCCAATGATTAACATAGCATGCGTTAACATGAACATTGTTGGGAACACTCATCAAAATTGAGATAGATGAACACCACGAGGAATACTTTAATGAAGGTGGTGCACCATGATAATGTTCTTGTTGGTTATCTTATGCATATTCAATGCATATATTGATAATTGATGGAGACATTAATGTTTCCTTAACATTCATACTAAAAACTGTTGAGGTATCATGATATAACTTATCATACATACTCTACCTCGTATCACCATCTCTTTATATGGTATGGAATAAATGATGAATCGCTTACTTTCCTCACTTGAAGGTTCTCGGATCAATGCTTGTCTTACTAGTTTGACTTTGTACATAAGCCCTCAGGCATATACTAGTCCTTACAAAAACTTAGAATTTTCATCGACTTATTGTCACTGATTTGACGTCTTAGCGTCTTTTTTTTCACATTCTAGAATATATTTTCAAATCCTTGCACATCTTATCGCTATCGGGGTGCCTTCGGCATAATGATTTACATAATCCCTTTAATATCTCTTTTTTTTCCAAACCTCCCTTTCTGGAACCATATATTGTTCCCAAATCTACCAGATTTTCTTTGAGTATAAAATAGAAACTCAAGGTGGTTACTCCTTCTTTATTTCTTAACATTCTTCTATTGAAGAAATGTTACAGAACTACTTTAGTTTGATTGTTCACACTCAATGTGATGTTTATCATCGCAACTCACCATTTGATCAACTTTGATCCTTCTTCGCCTAAATGGATAACAATGAATTTTTCATCATCATAATTCTTCAACGATGTTAATCAACATCTCTAGCTCAAATTTTATCATTTCCCAATCGAACATTGGGTTTTAACTATCTTGATATGTGTACATAATACACTTCGAGTCGTGCTGATAATTTATATGAAACATGAGTGCAATTACCATATTTCTAATTCTCTAACTTGTGCTAGATTATCCTTTTCATATTCTTACAACTGGCCTTGATGTGTAGTCAAAAAACTTCTCTTGATACATCATTATTAAGTCTAATTTGAATTTCGAGATATAACTGAAAACCACCATGTTTCTAGTATTTCTAGCAACCATCAAATTTATACATAGCTTTATCCCTGCTTTCAATAACTAAAAGACTTGTTCTTTCCGACCTCAATCCAACTTACTGTGTTTCTGGGCCAACTTTAACATTACAAAATACAATTTTGAGAACCCTGAATGAATCTCTGACGATAATCTAGTAACCGAAAATAAACTTATATATTGGTTACTAATCTTGGTTGCTTTAAATCTGACACAGGCTCTTAGTTTGTTGCCTTTTTACTTATATGTCTTTCTTGTCAACCAGATTACCAAGAAAACAGAAACTTTGCATCTATAGTTCATAAGAAAATTTTCTTTTTCTTACGACTTATCTTCTTTAATGGTTGTTAGACCAACTTTTGTTGTTATATATGCGTAGCCTTATTTCTCAAATAAATGACTTCATTGCGATTAACGACTATAACAAATTCTCTAAGTCTGGTCCACGCTCTACGTTCATTAGGTCCATAATGCCACTGTTGCGTTTCTCAACATAGATGACATCGCTGGAAGCCCATGATTTTAACATAAAAGTTATATGTGCAAATATTACTTCAATGTAGTAACATTTAAATTGATCTGAAACAATAAATCTGGTGTCAAAAAACTCTAAACAATTTATATTTAAACAACATACAAAGCTAGACACTTTTGAGATCTTGACAATCTTAGCGTAGTGTGGGGGTCATATATATATATATATATATATATATATATATATATATATATATCTGACCCATCCATGTACACTGACCACAATATGAGTTAGTTGCTTAACTGAATTGAATAAACATATATACAGAGGCACCCTCGCGGTACATGTATCATTTATGCATCTTTACAGTGCCCAACCTGAATTACCGATACCCCGGTACATAACCCCTTAACACACATACCCAATTTAACATGCGTTACTGAAGCTAAATGAAACTGAAATTATCAACTACACAATGATAGTATATGAACAACTCAAGTTCTAACTAACACATTTGGTTCTACTAAAATCATATTTTTCCTTGACGCTTCTAAATATGAACACTTACATGAGTAACTTTCGGACCTAAGCCCATACTAGTTGTTCTATTATACTCTGCAAAAACTTACTTCTCAGCACCTTACGTACATTCTAAACGCCAATCAACTCTAAGAGAAAGAAAATTTTGATCAATTATAACTTCACTTAAATTTATTACAGTGCCACAACAATGTTATACTGTACTTACTTTGAATTATGTTGCGTCTAATATGTGTCATGCTCATATTGATCAATGTAAGATATTAACATTAATCTGTATCTAAAGCTGAAACATCATTCTTACAACTAACAGTTCAAGCTTAGGCTATAGATCATAACCTATTTCTCTTGAACTACGACTCTGATACCAACTTCTAACACCCATATTTTCGCCTTGATAAATGTTACGTAATCTAAAACGATTCTCCAAAATACTACAAAATAACGGCTAAATTAAAACTGTTTACAGCGGAAGACTTTAAAATAATAAATATGTAACTTAAATGCTAATCCATCCCATACCAGATTGCGTTACAAATTTATCTACCATAGATGCCTGAACAAAAATATTAAACTTAAATGGGCTAGGCAAGTCTCTATACGTGCCCCCTTTTCCCTTGTCCAACTTGAAACCTTCAGTCCCTCAGATGCATACTATAGTCAGCTAATAAAGCTCAGTGAGTTCATGGTTTGCGTGAATAAAAATCATTTCACATCATACATATCAATTTGTAAACTTTGTACCAAATAGTATGCAATTTCTGAAAACATGCAACGCTAAAAGAAAAGAGATCTCATAGACTGTCTCATCGGGTAAGGGTCATTTTATCACTGGCATTCCCTGGGTTGTCAGACCTACACCTGTCTGGACACCCATTACGGGCCCGTGCCACTTGTCATGTGGCTTACTAGT
The DNA here is from genome assembly GCA_954870635.1 of Arctium minus. Lineage (NCBI taxonomy): Eukaryota > Viridiplantae > Streptophyta > Magnoliopsida > Asterales > Asteraceae > Arctium > Arctium minus. The sequence goes on along the minus strand of OX941080.1, from coordinate 102,220,290 downwards.
CAAATGTGTACCCATTAAAACCGATCATAAAACTTTCATATGAAATAGCATGCTAGAGTTATTTGAAAACCAAATAAACACATAGCATGCAACTGATCATACATAACATACATGTAAAATAGATTGTATCATGTATGTAAACTGAAACATCATGCATACGTACACATCGCCATACAAATCATGTAATGCAGAAAATAAATGTGTACGTAGGTATGCATCCCATTGTAAGTCTCATGAAGACTCACCTGATTCCGTGTTGATCGGCTATTGATAGCACTTGACTGAAAACCTACACATTTCATACCATCATATCCAATTAATGCCTTATTTTCTCCAAAAGTCAACAAAAGTCAACCATTGTCAACCCGACTAGACCTAAAGTCAAACTCCAAAAATCAGGTCTCTTAATAACTCAAATATCTCCATTTGATCTCATCGTCAAAATACTTGTGGGTCAAACGAGGTAAAAGACAACCATTGGTCAACGTGGCCAACCTCGACTAACTTTAGTCAAACTCCAAGTCTAAAACTCGATGACATCCTAAAACGTCAAAACAATCGTTTTATAACCTTATAAACCCACCTCTCTAAATTAAAGAGTCTCAAGAAATACTTAACTCGTATTACGACACTTTAATCTAATTATTAAATCATTAAAACAATTTAATAAACCTCAAAGTTTTACACTTGATAACGACTCATAACGTCGATTTATCCTCTTGCAACCAAAAGAATCATTTGCTCCACATCAAAGCGTCTCGATAGTTTATAACCAATTATGACTCTTCAAATTCACTATTTAAATTTAAAATAACAATTTTATAAACACCTCCTTAGGATATAACTGATTAGTTAATTAATATTAATATTCTAAACATAAATTAATATATTAATTTAAATAAAATTTAAACTAATATAGAACTTAAATCAAGTAATCCTACTTAATAAAATGGATCCCAACTAATTAATTTGAGCCCAAATAAAAAAAACAAAAATGATCCAATTTTTACTTATAGCCCAAACTAAATGACATTAGGCTTTTTTTTCTTTTAATAATTCAAAGCCCAAAGTGAAGGCCACGACCCATGTTGGTCCGTCGGCGACGTCTTCCATTTATCACGTCAAACAAACTCGTCGGTTGTGACTTTCTAATATGCTTGGCCCCATTTTTCAGGCGTTCTCTCTAATTCCTTTTTCTATAGAATTCTTGGTAACATTTATCCTCAACAAATGAGCCAAAAATCTCGTAAAATGGTTGAGAAACGAACTCGTATTTCGACTCCAAATTTTTGGTTTTTAAACCGAATCGAACAAATGTTAAACACGAACCGAACTTTCTACACTTAAATCTGAGACATGAGATGACTTAGGTTCGATAGGTAATTCAAAAACGAAACCACAGACATAAAAATCGAGAGATTTCGTTGAGTATTTACCTTGAATCGTCGAAGAAACCGAAAACCCGAACATGAACTTCAAGCACCGATTTCTCTCTCAAAACTCCATTATTTTTTAAATGATTTGAACGGAAATGTTCATGGATCGGTTGTATATTTGAATCTGCAAATGTTTTTGGCTTTTTCGTTGACTAATAGAGCCAATAGAAGGCCTCAAAACACAACATTGTCATGTCCTTTTCCAAACTGAAATATGTCATAATTACAGAACAGGCCCCTCTAGATTGAGGGTGTTTATGTCTGACACATGCCTTGAAATTTTAGATAATTACATTCAGCCCCTTGGCTTCAAGACTTTGGTTACTTTACACTTTTCACCTATAATATGACATTTTTTTTTCATTTTCGCCCCGATTGCATAATAACTAATTTATTCACTTTACACTTTCATTAAATAGCATAATTGGACCCTTTTCACAATTTTCTTCACATTTTTAGTCCAATAAAATAAAACTGTTAGCCCCAATTCAAAATTATAAAAGTATTGAAAATATTATAAGTCATATTTCAGAGGACTTCCAGAGATAGACTTCAGGGAGCAAACCTGCCTCTGAAGTACATTCTAGAGTTAAGAAGATTCAGCAAGAAGATATCAGAGGCACCTGCATCAGAGCTCTGAAGAAATCCTCTATGAAGAAAAATGCTGAAGGTTTTTACAAGTATTGGCATAAGAGCAGATGACACGTCTTTAGTGATAAGATTTACTTTTTAGAGTAGGTCACTATTCAAGCATGTCTTGAGCTTACCTTTTAGGTAAGACACTGATCAAGCATGCTTCTTATGTCAGGATAGTACACTGTTCATTTTATGGTCCTATAAATAGGACCATCACTCCATACACAAAAGTGTGTTTTTCCTTATATCTTGTATCTTATTTATCTTTAATATATTGGAAAGTATTCTTAAGAAGATCTTGTATGATTTATCCACCTTCTTGGTGTTCTTATTAATCTACCTGAATTATCCAGTAAACAATAAGCTTGTTCTTATTTTTACACCATTTGATAACTTCTTGTTTGAACTATGATATTGAATCTGCTTTGATATTCAAATTGTATTGCTTCTGCTGTTCTTATTATTATTTGTTTATATCATTGTTATAAGATTAAATCTGGGATCCAACAATTGGTATCAGAGCCTACTTTTGTTTTCTAAACAAAACAAGATCATATCTACATACTCGGATAGATTTACATGTTAGTGATTCAAGCTTTCAAAAATCTGTGCATGTTCATATAAACCTTGGTTTATTTAAAGAACTCTATATCCTCTAGATTTTAATGTAACTCACAGTTTCACATGTTGATAAAATATCTTTGAAAAGCATCAGTTCTTCAAATCTTCATCTTTTCTTCAAAATGGCAAACTCTAATATAAGTGTCATTTATACAGCTGGATCATTAACTAAACCTCCTACACTTCTAAGAGATGAATATCCCCAATGGAAAATAAGGATGGTAAATTTTTTGGAAGGTATGGACAGGGATATTTTAAGATCAGTGAATGATGGACCTCACCAACCAATGGTGTTGGTACCAAGAGTTCCAGCAATAGCAGATACTGATGAAATACCTGCATACTATGAAAAGAAAACTTCAAACTTCACTAAAGAAGAAACTAAAATGATGGAAAATGACTCCAAAGCTATTAGATTACTAATTATGGCCATTCCCAATGATATCTTTCGATAACTTGATTCTTGTGTAACTACAAAAGAGATATGGGATCAGTTGTTGAACCAACTTGAAGGTGGCCTACAAACTCAGAAAAACAGAAGAAATCTTTGCATTAATGAGTACCATAACTTTCATGCACTACCTGAAGAAACTTTGCACCAAACATACTCCAGATTCAACATTCTCATCAATAAATGCAAAAAGTAAGAAGAAAACAATGTTATTTTCCTTAAAAGCTTAAATGAAGAATGGTCACAACTGTCCATATCAATACAGACCAATCAAAACCTTGAATCTTGGTCACTGACTGATATTTATGGCACTGCTGTTGCTCAGGAAAAAGAAGTTGTATGATTTAGGCCTAATAGTTCAAAATCTTCATTTTCTGCATTTTGGAGAAGTTGTTGGAGTTGTTACAAGTCTTATAAAGTCGTTTTATTAGGATGCTTAAAAAATTTTGGCGTCTTATAAACCCAATTTTGTTGTAATGACGGTATGCAATTCCTTCGATGGTATTTACCAAATAAATTTTCTATAATATAGCTTAAGATATGCATGGTAATTAACTATTTATGTTAATGTATATGTGTAGAGGGCCCAGGCCCATGTCCATATAAGGCCCAGGCCCATATAGTCTTTGTATAAATAGTTTGTATTTTATAGTCTAGGTTAAGCTCTCTCATTTTTTACTTTACACTCTGTACGTTTTCTCTCAATCAATACAATTGAGGTTTCAAACCTTCAGCATATTCATCGTCTCCTTCAATCATATTCATCTTCTAACATGGTATCAGAGCTGTAGGTTTGTTTGCAATCTCACCATTATCTTTGTTCTATTCATCATCGTTTTTTCACTCTTCATCGATTATATCGCCGTTTTACTGTTCATCGAGGTTACTGTTCATCGGGGTATCTGTTCATCGCCGCTTTACTGTTCATCAAGGTTACTGTTCATTGCCGCTTCACTGTTCATCGCATCACAACCCTAGCCACCGACCGGAAGAGCCCTATCGGTCGAACACTATCGGTCGGACTCCTCCCGGTCGAACACTATCGGTCGAACCCTATCGGTCAAACATCACCCTACCGGTCAAACATCACCTACCGGTCGAAACTATTATCGGTTGAACCCTATCGGTCGAACATCACCCTATCGGTCGAACCCTATCGGTATCGGTCGTTAATACCAGTCATTAATACTGTTTCTCAGTATCTGTTTCTCACTTCCATGGCTGCCAATCTCAGTCACTCAAATCCCATCTCGGTTATTTTAAATGGTAGCAACTACATTCTCTGGCATCATCAAATGACAATTCTGCTAAAATCCCATGGCCTTTACACCTATGTTACTGGTGCATCCAAAGTTCCAGTTCAGGAACCAACTGAGAACGTTGTTGACTTTGCAAAACGCATGAATGAGTGGGACATCAATAATGCTCGTATTCTGGGATTCATTAATGCCTCCACTACTCCTGAGATCAACCAACAGTTTCTTGGTTACCTTACCGCCAAAAGTCTCTGGGATTTTCTCGCCAAACGGTACACGTCATCGGGCCTATCTCATCAGTATCAATATGGACCACTTTTCAGAGCAAACGTCAGCTTCCTGATCAATCCATAAACTCTTATATCTCTGAAATGCAGTCTCTCAGAGATCATATAAGTCTTGGAGCACCACAGATTTTTGATGACACAGCTCAACAATTCACCGCCTACTTCCACCAGCTACATTTGATTACTATTCTGATGGGTCTTACTGACAAATTTGAGAATGTTCGTGCTTCTCTTCTTCATAGGAAGCCATTACCTACTCTTGAAGAAGCAATATCAGAATTGATAAGTGAAGAAACCCGTCTTCACATGCGATCACCGATGCCCGCTACTGATAGCGTTCTCTACACGTCTCATCCCAAGTCCAAAGGCAAATGGACTAACAACAATCATTCCAAATCTGTGGGAAAGACGAACACATCTGAGTGTGCTTTTTGCCATTCTACTGCTCACCTTCTCCTTGATTGCCCTATCCGTAAGTGCCGACGGTGTGGTATCACTCATCCGCGTCATTATGAGTCTGACTGCCCGAAGAACTCAAAGCACACTGGTTCTCAGAATCGGGCTCACGCCATTGCCGGGTCTACTATTGCTGATACTGAGGTCTCTCCAGCCTCCTCACCTGACCTAATGAAACTGATGCGTCGCAATCAGGAACTCATGGAGCAGATCATGTCTGGTGCTATGGGTATGAATTCTCCACACTCAGTTGCATCAGGTAATGTATGGCTTTTTGACTCAGGGTGTTGCAATCATATGACACCTTGCACTGATGCTTTCATTTCTAAGAAACCACCTCATCAATTTACGTCAGTCAGAATTGCTGACAACACTGGCCTACCGGTATCCTTTAGTGGAAATGTTTCCACTCCTCATATTCAATTACCGGGTGTTCTAAATGTTCCAAAACTATCTCTGAGCTTAGTTTCGATTGCGCAACTTCTTGAATCTAATTTGATCATTTTATTTCATTCTTCTGGTTGTGTTGTACAGGATCCAAAGACCAAGCAGATCCTTGGACTCGGCCGTAAAGTTAGACGGATGATTGAAGTAGTCTATCTTCGTCTTCCATTACCCTCTTCAAGTCTTGTTGCTTCCGTTTCCAGCACTTCTTCTTTTGAGTTGTGGCATGCCCGGATGGGTCACTTATCTCTAATGAAACATCGCTCAAAACTACCCAAAATTTATATTATGTTTGCCAGGATGATTCACACCCAGTTCTCAAAATCCATAAAGATTCTTAGAGCTGACAATGCTATGGAATACAAAGAGTCATCTCTTCTTTCCTTTCTTCAATCTCAGGGGACTCTCTCTCAGTACTCCTGTCCCGGCACATCTCCTCAAAATGGTCGTGCCGAACGCAAACACCGTCATATTCTTGATACGATTCGCACTCTTCTCATCTCTGCTAAATGTCCAGAACGTTTTTGGGGTGAAGCTGCTTTCACTGCAGTTTATACTATCAATCGTCACCCTACTCCCATCCTTAATAATAAGTCTCCTTATGAGGCTCTTTATGAGGTCACCCCTGCCTATGAACTTCTGAAAGTTTGGGGTAGTGCTTGTCTTGTTCAATTACAATCTCATGAACATACCAAACTTGAACCTCGCTCCAGACTTTGCTGCTTCCTTGGATATGGTATTGAACACAAGGGTTATCGCTGCTGGGATCCTATCTCCCAGCGTCTTCGTATATCTCGTCATGTTACCTTCTGGGAACATGTTCCTTTTTCTTCTATATCCAAGTTTCGTGAGTCTCCTAACTTCACAACTCCGTTCTTCACTGATGCCTCTGTCTCATTGGACACACTCTAGTCTGATATCATATCAACTCCACCTGTTGTTCCAACTCCTTATGAGTCTGCCTCTCCTTCAGAGTCTACTACCCCTACACAGCCTGCCTCTACTAGTATTCCTGATCAACATCAATCATCTGCTCCATCTGCACAGCCAACATCTGAGGTGCCTGCTGAGTCTCTGGCTCCTGGACCTTCTCAATCTCAGAATGTTAGACGATCAGATCGGGTAAGACAAGTTCCTTCTCATCTCCGTGATTATCATGTTTATGCTACTCTGCTGTCAAATCACGAACCTACTTCCTACAAGGAAGCCTCCTCTAACCCTGATTGGCAGAAAGCTATGGATGAGGAACTTCATGCTCTTGACAAAGCTCAGACATGGGAATCTGTCCATCTTCCACCAGGAAAGTCACCCATTGGCTCCAAATGGGTGTTTAAAATCAAGACAAAATCCGATAGCTCTATTGATCGGTACAAAGCTCGTCATGTGGCCAAGGGATTTAATCAAGAGTACGGTATTGATTATGAGGAGACATTTGAACCTGTTGCTCGAGTCACCTCTGTTCGCAGTCTCCTAGCCATTGAAGCTACCAAACAATGGCCTCTCTTTCAGATGGATGTTAAGAATGCCTTCTTGAACGGTGACTTATCTGAGGAAGTCTATATGACACCTCCTCCAGGCGTTCGACTTCCACAAGGTCATGTTTGTCGTCTTTGGAAGGCTCTTTATGGACTCAAGCAAGCTCCGCGAGCTTGGTTTGAGAAATTCAGTTCCATAGTCACCTCTCTGGGATTTTCACCCAGCAACTATGATTCAGGACTGTTTACTCGGACCACTGAGGCTGGCACAATCTTACTTCTCCTGTATGTGGATGATATGATTATTACTGGCAGTGACTCTACAGGCACAGCAAATCTGAAGTCATCTCTCAGCTCCTGTTTTGAGATGAAGGATCTTGGCTCTTTACACTATTTTCTTGGTCTTGAGGTGCTCTCAGATCCATCGGGAATTTATCTTTGTCAAGCCAAATACACCTCAAATCTTTTGTCAAAAGCTGGGATAACTGACAATAAAACGGCATCCACTCCTCTTGAGCACAACCTTCATTTGGCTCCAAATGTTGGACCTCCTCTGCGTGATCCTACTTTATATCGCCAGTTAGTGGGGTCACTTGTCTATCTGACAGTGACTCGACCTGATATTGCCTATGTTGTTCATACTGTCAGTCAGTTCATGTCTGCACCCTGTTCTGATCATTACGCTGTTGTCCTGCGCATTCTTCGATATTTAAAAGGGACCATGTTTCATGGCCTTCATTTTCCATCCACCTCATCATTGACTTTGCGAGGTTTTTCTGATGCTGATTGTGACAGTGACATGACTAATCGTCGCTCCACTACCGGCTACTGTTTCTTTCTTGGCGACTCTTTTATATCTTGGCGCAACAAGAAACAGTCTCTCACAGCTCGATCCAGTATTGAAGCTGAGTATCGAGCACTAGCGGACACGGCTCAAGAACTTGTGTGGTTACGCTGGCTACTCTCTGACATGGGGGCTCCTCAACAATCTCCTACTCCATTGTGGTGTGACAACAACAGTGCAATTCAGATTGCTCACAATGATGTCTTCCACGAGCGAACAAAGCATATTGAAATTGACTGTCATTTTGTTCGTCAACATGTGACTCGTAAGACTATTCAGCTTCTTTCTATTTCAACTCTTGATCAACCGGCCGACACTTTTACTAAAGCTCATCTACCAAGACGGTTTCGTGATCTAGTTTCCAAACTCCATCTAGCTCATTCTTCTCCCGATTGAGTTTGAGGGGGGATGTTAATGTATATGTGTAGAGGGCCCAGACCCATGTCCATATAAGGCCCAGGCCCATATAGTCTTTGTATAAATAGTTTGTATTTTATAGTCTAGGTTAAGCTCTCTCATTATTTACTTTACACTCTGTACGTTTTCTCTCAATCAATACAATTGAGGTTTCAAACCTTCAGCATATTCATCGTCTCATTCAATCATATTCATCTTCTAACAATTTAATATGACAAAATTAAATGAATGCAATATTTCAAACCAAAAACCGTAATCATGATTCACCTCTTGTAATATAATCCAACTCATGCAATGCTAATTGGTAAATAGAACATAAATTATTTGATCATCAACATATAGTCAACCAAAAATTATGCCAAAACTCCGGATCACAAAATAAATAAATTAAGCAACAACTTCAATAAGTGTTGTCTCGTATTCGTCTGGAGCCACAAATCCATGAAGATTCATAACTGTTGCTGCAACATTCGCAAGTCCACCATTTGGTACGTCCTTCCGGAACTTCACTCCTCCTGCTAACCCTGGACCTCCGATTGCTACCGGCACCTGATCCATTTATGCATGTGGAACTTAATTAACCCCATATTAGATAACTTAATTTCCAAACATGTTTTGAGAAAAGATATATATATATATATATATATATATATCGTACATGCCGAATCCGTGTAGGGAACATGATATATGATCCTTTTCATTCGGAGGAGGAGTCGTATATATTGCTTACCGGGTGAAGAGTGTGTGAGGTTAGGATCTGAACTTTGCCATCCTTGCCAACAAGAGGCTCCCCTTTCTTGTCCCGTTTCACCATATCCTCAGCGTTACCATGATCTGCGGTCACTAGATATATTCCCCCCACTTTCTCCACTGCCTCAAGGATAATCTGTCACCAAAGCGGACTCTAGTATAAACACGCTTATATGCTATTCGATCGTTTAGGTCATTTAATTAACGTTTCAAACACACCAACAAGTTTGTTACCTTAACAGCTTCATCAGCAGCCTTGCAGCCGACGATTGTAGCCTCAATATCACCGGTATGTCCAACCATATCCCCATTTGGTATATTCACTCGTACCTAAATAATTAACCACATGAATAAAACACTATTCATAAGCTCAATTCTTCTGATCAAGTTCTACATCAGTCTATTAGATTTGAACAATTTCGTCTTAATATAATAAAATCGGGTTTATAAGACAGAAAAAATGTGTAATTATCTGATAAAATGCTTCTACAGGACTCAATGAAGTTTATAGGAATGAATAGTTGTGTATCTTGCGTAAAAGTTTATAATAGTTTATAGGACGATTTTTGCCCGTCTTAAAAGGTTTTTAGGATAATTTTAAAATAAAACAACTTGTTCCCTTTTTAATATGATAATACTTTGAAAAAAATGTTATATAAAAAATATGATCATTGGACACTTTTATAAAGAGTTCTATAAAAAAGCTAATACGATACTTAATGTTTTATTCTTTTAATGTTCTAAAAACCTTTTTAAGACGTCCAAAAGCGTCTTATAAACTGAATTCAACACCTTTACGTAAAACATAAAGTTAAGTCTAATTAATTAATAACGGAATATATATATATATATATATATATTTTAGGTTCTATATATAACCTGATTTTGTTATGGGTCAAGGGTTGTTTTATTACAGCTAGCTAGAGATGGAATTGGAGAGGGGATAAAATGGTTTAATTACCTGGTCGAATTTGCCGCTAAGGATAGCATCACGGGCTTTCTGACCGACCTCAAGAGCCTTCATCTTTGGTTTTTCATTGAAGGTAATTCCACTATCACTCGGAATTTCCACGTATTCTTCCTTCTCGGAGTTGAAACATCCAGACCGGTTTCCATTCCAGAAAAATGTCACATGACCGAACTTCACCGTTTCACTATATATATATATATATATATATATATATATATATATATATATATTATACACATACCCAAATCTTAATTAATTAACTTATATATTCATAATGAATAAGAAAATCTGTAGCTACCATAAAACCTACCATGCACACTATATATATATATATTCAATGCATATTCTCTATCATTAATTAACAACAAAAAAATGGTGGATTTGGTGGAATAATTTACCTGCAGGCGAAGGTGCGAATACCGTTATTCACTAGATATTCACCAGAAGTTCTCTCTATCAATGGAGGAGATACAAGATAGTGACTTGGAAGTTTCAACTCCCCATCATACTGAAGCATTCCAGCATATCTGATTTTGGGCATTCGGACTCTATCAAACTTATCGAACTTTTCATTTTCGAGAGCTTGGGCAAGCATCGTCATACGATCCGCTCGGAAGTTGAATGTGACAACAGCATCACCATCCACAATTGGACCAACAGGCTTCCCACCATCATCAACGATCACAAATGGTGGTAAATATTGGTCATTAGCATTCGGAGCCTCCCTCAGTTTCTTGATGGCCTCAACGGCATTCTTGAATTTGTTTGGGGCTTCACCAAGAACCTGAGCATCCCACCCACGTTTTACGACTTGCCAATCGTTCTGCAAAAACCCATGAGTTAATATTACGTACTATTCAGTTTTTATGTCACGGACCAACTTTGTCGATAAAACTTGGTATAAATTTGATAAATCTGTGTCTTAAAAGACGAATTTTGTTGCAGTCATGTCTTCTTCAAGTACTAAACTCATGTTTTTTTTATCACTTTACCTCATAACGATCCATGGTGACATACATTCGCCCTCCACCCGAAGCAATCTGTGCATCAACACCTTTACCACGCAACTCGGAGAGGTCCTTTTCAAGTGTTTCAGCATGGGCAACACTTGAACCGTCTAAAACATCCCGACCATCAGTAAGCACATGGATTCGTATCTTCTTGGCTCCACGCTCGCTAGCCCCTTTTAGCAATAACTGTAATCCAATAATATATATATATATATATATATATATACATACAAGTTGATCAATTAAATCAATATCGAAACAATGAAGGTTTCAACCCTAAATACCTGTAACTGATCAAGGCGTGAGTGAACACCCCCATCGCTCATTAATCCAATGAGGTGCAAGGTGTTATTTGCAAAACATTGCTTAATGTAATTGAAACCTTCATCATTGAATATTTTTCCCGACTCAAGCGCATGATCAACGAGTTTTGCCCTAAAACAACACACATTCAATAGCTTAATTAATTAGGGCACAAAAACGGAACTTTCCCATTTGACTTAGGATTTATGGCATCTAAAGAATCACCAAATGTATGTATAAATATATACTAGATCTAAGAAAAAACGTAGAAGAAATAGAAATCTTGTACATGTTTAATCTTATTAGAACAAAAACTAATATGTAAATATATATATACATATGATGAATGTCGAAAAGAAATTAAAGGATATATATATAAAAATATAAAAGATCACCCTTGAGCATAGATTCTGCCAGCACCAAGAGCATTATGTCCAACTTCACTGTTTCCCATATCGTCATCCGTGGGAAGCCCAACAGCAGTTCCATGAGCCTTCAACAATCTCCATTTATCTGGGGCACTCTATAATTAAAGATAATTAACAGAGTATATATAAGGATTCTGAATATATATATATATATATATATATATATAAAATAGTATAAACAGAAGGTGGTATATATATATATATATACGTTTTTGAGAGAATCCATGGCTGGTGTTTCTGCGACATGGATGCAGTTGTATTTGTCTGGAGAAGTTTCACCCCAGCCATCCAAAACCACCACCGCCACCATCTTTCCCTTGGCTAGTTTCGGATGATCCGCCAACTTCCATGAACTTCCCATACTCCCTCCCTTTTACTCTTTCAAGATCTCTGGTTAATTTCTCAGGACTAAAATGCAGGCATTAATTAATTTCCTTTCACATCATCAAATAACTCTCTCTCTATATATATATACATATATATACATTTATAGTTTCTCAACAACTTTAATTTCCAGGGTCATGCCTATTCTATGCAACAGTCCCCTAACTATGCCAACTTGTTCAAAATAGCCCTTAGACTTATTTTAATTCACTTTTAAATAAATTAATACATATTTTGTTCAATTTTTGAAAATCCATGAGGTGAAATTATATAACATCGTTACCTTCTTAAGTTTTTGTATATATTATATTAAATTGTTGATGGTATTTTATGAATTGACTAGGAATTAAATAATATATTGTTGATAGCAATAATCAGAGAAAAATAAACAAACGAATTTTAAGTAACTAAAAAAATTCTTTGATTTCTTCTTAAACTAAATATTAAATTTAAAAAATAGTGGCAAAAATCTTAGACAAAATAAATAATCTAGATTAATTTGATGTGATATGGATATTAGAAGTGTCAATCATCAAAATATAGTTGCCTGTTTTGGTGCAACGAAAATGAAGTTTATGAACTTAAGGGAAGTAGTTTAATAAAGTAAAGTTTAAGGGTTGGATTTGAAAAATAATGGAAGTAAGGGGGTGAAAAGGTAAGAAAGATGGAGATCGAAGAACGTGTCTCCGCGTCGTGAGGAAAAGTAGGAAACGAAGCCGCAACAATCTCCATGGCAAATACCGTTAGTGGCTTAGTGCCCCTTCCTTCACTATTTTCTTTTTTTAAATTTATGTATTACAATTTAGTATAAATTGTGTTTTTATTTTATTTTATTGTTAATTTGTTTTGTTACTATTTTTAATATCTTATAATTTGGTTTTAGTTTGTGCCTTTTTATATTAGCAAGTTTTAGAGACATAAATTACTCGTACTAATTTAAACTAAGTGTCTACAGTTTTATTTTAGTTTGTTTAAAAACAAATGTACAACTTTTAAAAATAATTTCCATCATTAGTTTGTTGTTATCAGAAAGGATCAGAGAAGCTACATGTTCATAGAAGCAGATTATCTACAATTATATTGGTATGATTTGTGGGATCTCATATGCTTGTGGTTAGCATTGGAAGATTGATGCAGTAGGAATACGCGAAAATGATCGACAAACATCTATATCCAAAATGATATCGAGTCTACTATCGTAGAACCCGAAAAATAAGAGAAAACTCTTAAACTAGAAATGAAACTCTAAAGATAACTTTATTTATCAATAATAACCTGATTAACAAAGAAAACAATAAGCCCTATTTATATGGCTAAACTAATTAAGAGATGACTCTGGAAGTAAATTCAAACTAAGCCTAATCTTAAACCAACTATAAAAATAATTAAAAATTAACTAAAAATTAAATAAAAGTAAACTAATAATAATCCTAATCTAATTATAAAGTTGATAAGTAATAACTAAAACTAACAATAATTATCCTAAGTTAATTAGGAAACAAAATAATTAAATAAATAGATAAAAGCTATCTGTGTAACGTTTAGGAGACACGTGCGACTTTGCACGCGACCCAAGTCACAGGATAAGTCGCCTAAATGATTGTTTTCTAGTTTATGATGCCAAATTCCTGGCTTCTTTCAAGCTTGTTTTCTTCCTTTCCAACGATCTGTGAAAAACCATTTTAACTCTTGAATTCTTCCTACATCAAAGACAGACAACATAAGTCCAGACTAGCCTTCTGTAGTGTAATCAAAGCAATGGCTAGAGTGGTTAGACCTACGGTGCACAAAGATTTTTAGATAGCATTTGAATTGGGCAAAACAAAAGTTAATCTTAATGCTCTAGACCAATATTTTTGAAGGGATTAATCACTTTAAGTCAACAAATGTGGTACCAAGACCTGAAGATGGTATGATCTTCAAGTACAATGGAAATAAGTGTTTCTTCAGAGCAAGTTAGTGTTCAAAATATTGTTCTGGTACTTTAGTTCTTGTCAAAGATGGTTTAAAACTAAGTAAAAGGGATATGGAGATCAGAAAGAGAATTTTGAGTGCAGTCAATGCACATTCAATATCAGAGAGCTGGTACTTATAAAGTTCCTTCCTTTTGTAACTGAAAGCATTTGAATACAAATGGGGGAGATTGTAAGCTCGAAGTTGATTTAAAAGTTTAAGTCTAAGTCTGAGTCAGAAGTCTCAGAAATATGGAGAAGAAGACTTAGAAATCTGAGTGTGAAGGTTCAGAAACCGAGTGTGAAGACTCAGAGTTCTGATATAGAAGGCTCAGAAGTCTGGATACAACTCTGAGTATGTGCTGTCGGAAGACTTTTTTACATTTACTTTAGAGGAGATGAACACCATACTAGAACACGTGGCATGTATTCATTTGATTGTATTTTATAACCGTGTATATTTTACATTTACTCTTTTGTATAAATGTGTGTTTGTTAGAATTTGGTGTAATTTTTTTTGAGAAAATAGATGTAGTCAACTTTGTTAGATCTTCTCTCTTTACATCAATCTGTAATCTTTGAGGATTCAATACCGTATGACATTTGAATCTCAATATTCTCTTGATCTATGATTGCATTCTTGTTTATATTGTTCTTGGTTAGTATATGGGTTTCAACAAATTATGCCAAATTTTAATTTTATGTATAAAATTATTAAATAATATATGGTTTTCCCCGAAAAGACCCGTGGTTTGGTTTGGTTGGTTTTATTTTATTTCAAAAATTAAAATGTATAATTGCAATGAGTTGTAAGCTTATTTAGATAGTGACAAATGTAAATAGAATAGAATCTTGTTGTATTTTCTATTTTAAAATTTCTAATTATCAGAAGTCGTTTTTTCAAGAAATCAAGACGGAGTCTCCGGAGATCACCAAGTTGGCGAGGCTAGTGGGAGCTCGAAGACGTCCTGAGATTTACCGCGGTTGTTGTGTTTTGGCTCACAACACTACATTAGAGGCAAAATCATATATTATTCTGTTGTGATTGCTTTGTGCTCGTATTTTAATTCATTTATCGCTTTCATTTATTGTTATAATTATAAACGTTTTTAAAATAAAATCAAACGCAAAATAAATTTTAAATCGGTAATAAAATATGATATTCTACATCAAAAGGATTTTTGGTTAAGCTTTTAAAAACAAGATTTTTAGAGATGAAATCAAGCGTTTTTAAAATGATAAAATGTTTTTTTTCTAAAATTCAAACTTTTCACAAATATAAACTAAACACCGTCTATTTTACGTACTTGTCAAGTCTTGTGGATTCCGTTATGGTCGGTACCTAGTCATTCATATCGGATGATTGTAGTGTGAGACAAGATGCCAAAATAATGAAATTTAAGTGAACAGTTGCATTTGGCTACTCTCTTAAATAGTCATCTTTTGGACGACTAATCCCAATAACCCTAAGTCAAGAATTTAGGTGGGATCGGGATATCTGATATGGTTAGTTTACTTGAAAATATCATAGACAAATGCATTGGCTATGAGGATTTTCAAGTCGTTGAAATGGGTTTAAACGTGTCAATTTCAATATATGATATATTGAATATAATCCCACGATCACCAAAGAGTTATGTTGAACATAATTGGTTGATTCCTACCTACATAACCTATTTTCATAGACATGTGCATTTGACATTTATAGAAATAGGTGAAATATGAATCTTAGCTCAAATTAAAATATTTTTGAAAAGGTTAATTAATTAATTTGAGATTTAAAAAAAATTGAACTTGATTTTGTAGATGTTTGCTACTACCTCAAACATCAACACAAACTCAAACGAAAACAACTTATCCCAAATTGTACTGTGGTCAATCCTTGACAAGGAAAAACTAAACGGGACAAATTTCCTCGAATGGTTTCGCTTCCTAAGGGTCGTCCTTAGGCATGAATAAAAGTTATACGTTCTTGAAAATCACCCTCTAAACGTTCCTGCTAGAACTGCTTCAGCTGAACTCAGGGATGCTTATGATAAATATGTCAATGACTCACTGGATGTTGGTTGCCTAATGCTAGTCTCTATGACTCTCGAGTTATTTTGGTATCATGAAGAGATGACTGCTTAGGATATGATATCCTCGCTGAAGTCTATGTTTCATCTACAAGCTAGGCAAGAAAGGTTTGATATAGTCAGGACATTGCAAGCCTGTATGATGATTGAGGGCTCGTCAATCAGTACCCATGTTTTGAAAATCAAAGGGTATGTTGACAGACAGGCTCGTCTTGGCTTCCCACTGGTCCATAATTGGCAATCGATCTGATTCTCAATTCTTTACCGAAATCATATGACCAATTTGTTATGAACTATATTATGAACGGTTTAGATAAGACTCTCATAGAGATTCACGACATGCTTTAAAGCTGCTAAGATGAACATAAATTCCAAGATGGATTTAACCAAATCAAACCAAACCAGGTTTTGATGATCAAACCTAAGGTGGGATATTCAAGAAAAAGAGGGTGGTTGCCAAGGAAATACAAAGGTTGGAAGTTCCAACAAAGATAAAGGGCAACGGAAATATTGTTGAGGATGAAGTTTGATTCAACTGAAATCAAAAGAGGAACTAGGAGAGAAACTGCCCAGCCCTACTAGCAGAGCAAAAGGAGCAGCAGGTTGCTGCAGCCGGAGCTTCAGGTATTTTATCATTTATTTATTTGCTTTTGATTATAACTCTAGAGTATTGGATATCGGTTGTGGTTCTCACATTTATACTACTTTATAGGGTCTAAGAAGTGAATAGCAGATGAAACCAAGCCAAATGGATCTAAGGATAGGCAATTAAGCTAAGGTAGTTGATGTTACTCAAGGAACATATGATATGTAGCTGCCAAAGGGTCTTACTTTAGCACTTAGCAAGTGTTTATATGTACCTAGCATTACTAGGAATATAGTTTCATTTTTTTCAATTACAAAAAAATGGATTTATGCTTAGTTTTAGTAACAATAATATAATTTCTGCTTATCTTAACAATATTTTTTATTTTTTTGGCGAAACCACATAATGGTATTTATGAAATTGATATGCAAAATGACTGTAATCATAAATCAATGTATAATCTGAACAATAAACGAATTAAGCATAGCTTAAATCAAACCTACTTGTGACATTGTCGTCTTGGATATATAAAAAATAAACACATAGCCAAACTCCAGGCGGACAGAGTGTTGGAATCATGTGATTATCCATATGATTCATGTGAGTCTTGCTTATTGGGCAAGATAACCAATACACTTTTTAAAGGAAAACCCAAAAGGGCTACAAAAATGTTAGGAATTATACACACTGATGTGTGTGAGCCTTTCAGTTCAGTCACAAGAAACGGTTATCACTACTTTATTATGTTTACTTATTTTTGCAGTAGATATGGGTATATTTACCTAATGAAAAACAAATATAAAAGCTTTGAAATATTCAAAGAATTTCAAAATGAAGTAGAGAATCAACTTGGAAAAAAGATAAAAGCACTTCGGTCGGATCGAGGTCGTTAATATCCAAGCCAAGAGTTTATTGACCATCTTAAAGATTGTAGGATTGTATCCTAACTAACTCCTGCAGAAACAATTTTTCATAATTGTTAGCTCCAATAGTTTAATTGTGGAAGTATTGAAAACAAGGCTAAGTACAAGAACCGCAGAAGACTTCTGCAGCATACACCAAGACTCTCAAGCTGCACTAATCAAGAACCTCTGTCGACTACTCTCGAGAAAGACTTAACCAGAAGATCACCTTTAGACCATAGATTGTGCACGCAAACCTCTTGAAGTTGAATACTTGTGCGTTTTTGAAGATCAAGATCATGTGCCTCTCACGTGCCCTTGTTGTACAAAGATCCTGAAGATCAAATAGTACAACCAGGATGGATTGCTTTCTAGGTGTCATTCTTTTATAGGTGACAACCTTTTGTATGTACTATTTGTATGCTCCATGATCTCTATATGTAGGGAGCACCATCTGCCATTCTTGGCATCGCAACACACAATTCACAGACCTATTTTCTAGAGTGAGAGTATTGTAGAGAGAAATATCACAAAGTGGTGTGTGTTTGTTGGTCCCGAAGGTGCTTAACAAGTTTGTAGAAGGGGGGGGTTGAATACAAACACAGAAATTAAAGTTTAATAAATTGTTTATTGATAAATCAAAATACAATTTACAAGTTTGTTGCGGAATAAGATTAAGACAGACTCAATCTAAACAAACTTAGGAAACACTAAGATGGTTGCACAAGAAATTCAGAGAATGGGGGATTTTTAGAGAGATAGAAAACAAGGGTTTCTATTTTGGAGTTCAAGGATTGAGCACACCTTCAATTGAAGGGGTGAGCTTCCTATTTATACCCTATGCATTAAATGCATGGCAGGGTACTTTACACGTGGCATTCATAGATTGGCTTTGGGAGTCTTACTTTTGGAGACATGCTTTTGGCCGCTTTATGAACAGTGTAGTTGACAGAGTTGTTGTACGATTTGTAGCAGAGACTTGTCCGTTCTGACACATCGTACTGGTTGTGCAAGGTAAGACAAAAGAAAACTTGAGGCATAAGCTTTGTGATTGTTGATCGCTGAGTATCTCTTCTTCCAGAGATAAAGAAGTTCAGCTATCGCTGAAGCTTTTCCTCAGGCTTCTTCGCGTAAGTAGATTCGTCTGGTCTTCGCTGATATCCGCATCAGGTCATTAGTAGACTTATCTATTGTTCAGTGGCTTCGTCTTCGATTCAGCTATGAACTATGTTGACGCGAGACTTGTCTTCAGGGATTACGTTAACAGTGTTACATGGGAAACGATCAGCGATGACTGAACAGACTCAGTTTGATTGCTGAAAGTGAAACACATACATATTAATGTTTACAGAAAGGTCATCAGCGATAACTGATCAGACTCAGTCTGATCGCTGATGATGAAACACTAATACATATAATAACGTAATTTTCACTAAGTATAAAAGAGGGTCGTTATCAAATCACTGAGAGAGTTTGGATCAACAATCTCCCCCTATTTGATAATGACAAAGTAACAAAAGAAAATTACTTTGATTCAAAATATAGGAATAAAAAGGACTCATAGAATGCATGTCCCAATTACTATTTTGAGGGATCTTTTACAGTACTGATAGGGTTAAGTACATCACTGCGATTTTCATTTAATTCAGGGATGGAATTACAAGATATGAAAAACATAAGTACAAGTGAGTAAGTAACTACTGTAAGTATAACTAACAAATTACAGAGAAGGAAACTAATCTATCAGCTATTAAAAGAAGATTTAGGAGGATTGATCATATACTCAGGTATTTCTTCTCCTTTCTGTCTTCGTTCCAAAGATTCTTGACTTATAATTTCTTTAATTTCTTCAGCAGCAGGGAAGAAGTCACACCATAAGCATAAGAGATCCTTGAGATGATTCAGAGGACAGATAGGAATCTCAGAGATTCTTTGAAATCTGAGTTCCTCATCATCATCTCTGAAGAATATTCCATAAGGATTGTCAATTACTTGACCAGCTTGGAAAGGACCACCAGGAGGCAGAGATAAGTCCAGAACTGAAAGATCGGGAGGAGGACCAAACAGTGCATCTCTTGAAAATTTGATAGAAGTTTCATTCCTGATGATGGCGACATCTTCAGAGGAGGAGGACCCAATTTTTCTCTTGAGTTTCAAAGATTTGGGAGGAAGAGGAGATGGCAGCTTTAGTACAGAAACGACTCTATTTATGAGGGCTTCAAGAAGTCCTTCAACGTAGCCTCTGTATGTAGATTTGGATTTCTTCAGTGCATCCCAGAACTCTAACCATTCCGTAAATCCGAAGCTCTCAAGTTTTGATACGTACATTGCTTTTTGGGTTCCATCCTCTCTGGTAATCTCCATGGTCACTGAGAGTTGATTTTTCTTCTTGCGACCAGAGATAGTCACGGCTGATATTGGAAGAAGATCAGAACGATAATCCATCTTTTGTTTGCACCATTCGATAGACTTATCGTTGATCTCTTGTTCTTTGGAGCGTTCCTCTTCAATTTCTTTCAGTAGTGCAGCTTGAACTTCCACAGGTTTGCTTTTCAGCTTTTTGTCCTTGACTTGAGAAGATTGAATCTTTAAAGCGAGTTGGGCATCTCGTTTGCATTCAGCGATCAGCTTCTCAGCTTTGGCAGATTCTTCTCTTTCAGCTTCAGTGAGGAAGTCGAACTCTGTGGATGTTTGAAGAGGGATTTTCAGCCGTTGACTTTCTAGTTGAGCGATCATTTCAACTCTTTTCTTCACCACTTCCTCTGACCAATGAGATGGTCGAGAGGGCCTTCCTGGATGGACCAGGGAATCTTCTTCTTCTTCTTCATCAATCTCAGCGATAGAGATTGGGATTATTTCTTCAGCGATAGAAGCTGGAATTATTTGTAGTTCAGAACCCTTAAGCAGGGGTGAGAACTGTCTGGATAGAAAAAGAGGGAAAGAAGGGATAAGTGTATTTTTAGAACGAGAGAGATAAAGGCTAGAAAGAAATAGGGGTTTGGAAAGAGTAGGAGAGTGGTACAATTGAAAGACATGCCTGAGAAGGATGCTCCCCCTCAGATTGTGATCCAGTCCTCAAGCATTCTTCAGCGATTGGTTGCTTGTCTTTGCTTTGCGAAGGAACACTTGAAGATGTATCACCTCTCACCCCTGTTTTGACAACCTCTTGCGAAGTTGTCCCTGATGCGACGTTCGGCTTAGAGAACCACATAGATTGGTCTTCATCGTCGTCGTCGTCATCGGAGGGCTGATCCTTTTCTTGATCATCAAGATCTAGATCATCTTCCTCTTCATCGTCTTCTTCCTCATCCTCTTCAAAGAGAATAGAGTGAATTGATGAGAATTCTTTTGCCTTCTCCCCCTTCTGTGTTTGTATTCAACCCCCCCCCCCTTCTACAAACTTGTTGGTCCCGAAGGTGCTTAACAAGTTTGTAGAAGGGGGGGTTGAATACAAACACAGAAATTAAAGTTTAATAAATTGTTTATTGATAAATCAAAATACAATTTACAAGTTTGTTACAGAATAAGATTAAGACAGACTCAATCTAAACAAACTTAGGAAACACTAAGATGGTTGCACAAGAAATTCAGAGAATGGGGGATTTTTAGAGAGATAGAAAACAAGGGTTTCTATTTTGGAGTTCAAGGATTGAGCACACCTTCAGATGAAGGGGTGAGCTTCCTATTTATACCCTATGCATTAAATGCATGGCAGGGTACTTTACACGTGGCATTCATAGATTGGCTTTGGGAGTCTTACTTTTGGAGACATGCTTTTGGCCGCTTTATGAACAGTGTAGTTGACAGAGTTGTTGTACGATTTGTAGCAGAGACTTGTCCGTTCTGACACATCGTACTGGTTGTGCAAGGTAAGACAAAAGAAAACTTGAGGCATAAGCTTTGTGATCGTTGATCGCTGAGTATCTCTTCTTCCAGAGATAAAGAAGTTCAGCTATCGCTGAAGCTTTTCCTCAGGCTTCTTCGCGTAAGTAGATTCGTCTGGTCTTCGCTGATATCCGCATCAGGTCATTAGTAGACTTATCTATTGTTCAGTGGCTTCGTCTTCGATTCAGCTATGAACTATGTTGACGCGAGACTTGTCTTCAGGGATTACGTTAACAGTGTTACATGGGAAACGATCAGCGATGACTGAACAGACTCAGTTTGATTGCTGAAAGTGAAACACATACATATTAATGTTTACAGAAAGGTCATCAGCGATAACTGATCAGACTCAGTCTGATCGCTGATGATGAAACACTAATACATATAATAACGTAATTTTCACTAAGTATAAAAGAGGGTCGTTATCAAATCACTGAGAGAGTTTGGATCAACAGTGTTCTTGGTGTAAACTTGAAGCTAATGAAGATGTCCTATTAAGTAAATCCTTATCATTATTCTTGTTATCTTTATTGCTTGTGTGTGTGTGAATCTACCAAACAATTCAAACCTCTTTGTGCATTCAAAAATTTTCCGCATATCATCTATTTTTGCATATCTGAGTTTAAATATATCATTGCTAAGTAAAACTGGAACCAACAATTGGTATCAGAGCTAAATTTGATTCTCAATATCAAAGGATCATCTCTGCAATGATTTCAACTCTTTTGGTAGATTGTTTGGATTGATTTCAGACCTGTTCTTCACTTTCAAAGAACAGTCCCTGTTTTGCATAATTTTCAACCAGTTTGAACTTGATTCACTTATAGCAGTTGTTTCTTACTTGAAATCTTTTTCCAGTATGTGTGTTGTTAATCATTTAGAACTCTTTTCGTTCATTCTAAGACTGAGTTCTCATTCTGTCCAGTGTTTAATCGTTCTTTTTCTTCGCTTAAGTTTCATACCCTGTTTTTCTTCAAAACTCATTTTTGTTTCAAAATGGCCAATTCGAACAACTTCTTCACTACTGGATCTCAAAAAAAACCTCCTACTCTATTGAGAGATGAATATCCTCAATGGAAAATACGTATGGTTTATTTCCTGGAGGAGTTGATAAGTATCTTGTTAACTATGTCAAAAACCCTCCATATGTTCTAATGGTCACTGTTCCTCGTGTACCTGCAACTGAAACAACACCTGAGGTACCTGAATATCAGAAACCCAAACCTGTTATCGAATGGGGACCTCAAGACTGGGAAAAATATGGGTTGGCAAAGAGTGCCAAAAGATAACTCATCATGGCCATCCCAAATGACCTTTTCTAGTCCTTGGATGCATGTGAATCTGCCCATGATCTGTGGGCAGAGCTCGAGAAACAGCTTGAGGGTGGAGTGCAACCCCAAAAGAATAGAAGAGCCCAATGCATAAAAGAATACTATGCTTTTAAGGCTGCCAACAGAATCACTCTAGAACATATATGACATGTTCAACTCTCTGATAAACAAGTGCAAGAAGTTTGGCATCCACAGAACCTCTGAGGAAAACAATGTCATGTTCCTCAAAAGTTTGAATGAAAAATGGCTTCAGTTGTCTATGTCTCTGCACATAAACCAAGACTTGGACACGGGTACTCTCACTGATCTCTTTGGCACACTGGCTGCTCAAGAAAACTATGTTGTTAGGAATAAAACCCAATTGGGTGGACCTCTCGCACTAGTGGGAAAAACCACAGAAGGAGAAGAGCCAGGATGAAAGTTCGAAAGGGAAGAAGAAGATGAAGAAAATGTTGATTGCTGATAGTGAGGATGAAGAGATGACTGATGAAGATGAGGTTAACATGGCCTTAATAGCTAAATATTTAGCTTTGATCAACAAAGAGTTCAACCGAGGCCTGAAGAAGAAGCCTAAATTCCATAGAGGGACAAACGAGAGAGATGGTAGAAGTGGCAGTTTCTAGAATCATGGGCCACAGATGGAGGGAGCTTACCATGATCCTAGACAGTTCGAACGATCACAGGCTTATGAACCAAGAACTCAAGGAAAGGAGGAGTTCTATGATCAACATAGGTTGTATGACCAAAGAAACCGAGAGCAAAAGGCGGGTGAATACCAACCAAGGCAGACAGAGTACCCACAAAGGGGTGCACAGAAGAAAGACCTGCAAGGACCTGAGAAGATTATGACCACCACTCCACTATACACAGGGTGCTTCAAATGCGGCAAGCCTGGACACTTTACCACAGAATTCAAAAGCTAGCCCAGTAGAGGTCAACCTATTCAAGATTATGCCTTCTACAAAAAGAAAGCTGAGTACTATGCTCAAAAATCACTGATGGCAAAGTAGGAAAATTGGATCTCTGATGAATCCTTTGATGAGGGAGATAAAAATGCCATGTTCTGTGGTATGGTAGAGGTCAATGACTTAGAAGCTGATAATAAGGTATCCATTTCTAACTCTTGCTCTAATGATACAGAGACCAATTTGCTTAAACTCTCAAAAGAAGTTCATGATGTTGAAAAGACTTGTCGTGATTTGGAAAAGAAACTAGCTTTTTATGAAAGAGAAGCTAGACTTCTCACTCAAGAAAAGCTAGAATCTCTTTAGATAAGAAAAGTCTTGAAACTAAGCATTTCACAGAAGTACGGTCTCTAAAAGAAAAAGTTGCTAATCTTGATGTAGCTTTGAAAAACAAGACCAAAGAGCTTAAAGATAATGAGAGTGACAAAATGAATATTCTTGCCCTTAAAATTTTTTTCCAAAGAGAAAGAGAAGTTCTCCATCAGGACTTGCTCGACAGAGACCTTTTGATAAGGAAATATCAGGATGCACAGAAGGTTCATGAAAAGGTAAACACCCAAGTTGGCAGAAGAGGAATTGGGTTCTGTGACGTGGATCCTTATACAGGAAACAAAAAGGAACAAATCCTTGTCCTCCATATTCTGCATTGGGAAAATTCAAAAATCAAGTTTTCCAAACTTGACTTCTGTATTCAAGAGGCACAAAACCTCTGGAGAACCTTATGAGAGGAGTCCATTGAAGATGACAAATGTTTGGTATCAAAACAAAGACTTGCCATCTTCAACCTCTGTCAAAAGAGCATTTAAACCAAAGAAATATCTGAAAACTCAAGATCAGATAGGACTCTTCAAATTTGGTCATCCAGAAACTCAAGCTCAAGTGGCCTTCGTATGTAGAATAGTCCCTGAAAATGAATTATCCTCTGAGGAACCTGAGTTCATTCACTCTTCTACAAAAGAAAAGTTGACCAAAATTATTGAAAACGATTTGAAAGAAGCCTATGAAAACCGTTTTCTCGACAACGCTGATATGTCCTCTGTCATGCAAAATATATTTGAGAAAGATTTATGTGACATATGTCCATAAAATCTTGCCTCTGTCAACAGAGACTTCCTTGACTCTGACTCAGAATATGAGGACGATTCAACCTCTGTCGACTCAGAGACTGATTATGTTGAACCAGAGATAGTGCCTTGCAAACAAGAGGGAATTAAGCGTCCCTCTAGCATTCTTAACAAAACAATTCCTCCAAAGGAAAACTTTGCAAGAGTACCTATCTGTCCTAACTTTTTAGACAAAGTTTCTCTTGAGCTTGAAAAGACCAAGAAACAAAAAGAAATGTCATCTCAAAGTCCAACAGCTTCAAAACCAATAAGGCCAAATCATGATAAGTACACTTGGCTGTTAGATCACAGATTTATTGGATTCAAGATCATCAAGATTAAAGATGAAAGTCACAAGAAGTCAAGGTTGAAAAGTCACTCTCAATAAAAGTCTAGGTCCTTTGTAATAAATAGTTAAAAGTTATTTTCCTTGTCTTTTTTGTTATTTTTGTCTTTTCCCTAAATAGGTAGAAGGAATATAGGGTGCTAGGGTTGTTGTAGTGAATAGGTGTGCGAAAATAGAATATTGCAGCCACCAACTAGAGAGAGAGAGAGCTTAGAGAGAAAAACCTTCAAGAGAGAAAAACCTTGTAATCGTTTGGATTGAATATTTAAAACAAGATGATATCAAGAGAAGCTCTCGCTATTGGAACTGATGTGAAGCCTCCAGTACTCTTCAAAGGAGAGTACGAGCAATGGAAGGACCGATTCTTGGATTTCATCGATCGAAATGACTTGGGAGATTACATCAGAATATCCTTAAAGGAAGGAATCATGACCCCTCCTACCAAGATTCTCACTGTATCTGGAGAGAATGGTGAAGAAGAACAGAGAGAGTATCCATTACCGCTTGATGAATACTCGGATGAGCAGAAAAGAAGACATAAGGGTGACAAACTGGCAAAATAATTCATTCTCCAAGGCATACCAAATGAGATTTATGTCAAAATTGATAGCTTCAACGCTACTGGAAAACAAATGTGGGATCAATTGGAGAAGATGATGCTCGGATCAAAGGTTGGCAACCAACTCAAAGTATCCAACTGCCTGAATAACTATGAAGAGTTCAAAGATAAAGTTGGAGAATCTCTAGAAGCTACATATGACAGATTTGTGGCCTTGTTGAACGAGCTATGTAAGAATAAGGTCAACAAATCTCAAGTTGAGCTGAATATAAAATTCCTCAGTGTCCTCCAACCTGAGTGGAAAAGGTTTACTAGACAGATGAAGCAAATGAAAGATCTGAACGAAATTCCACTTCATGAGGTCTATGAAACTTTAAGGCAGAATGAGGAGGAAGTGGAAGATATCAAGGATGAGAAGAGAAAGGCTAAGAAGACAGTTGCTGATCCACTTTCTCTTGTTGTAAAGAAGAAAAAGAAGAAGATGATAGTTTCTGAATCAGAAGAAGATGAAGGAGAAATCAAATCTGACTCTGACGACTATGATAACCTGAAGCAAGCAATGCTTATGTTAACCAAGGCTTTTCAAAAGAAGTTCTACAAGAAGCCTAGTTCGAACAGTCAGAGGTACTCATCAGGTTCAAGCAACTACAATCACAAAGAGAAAGTTGAAGGAAAGAGGATAGAGGAAAAGAGACCAGAAGAGAAGAAGTATCGAGCTGAAGAGACCAAGCAGGCAGAACCTACTAAGTGCTACAACTGTGGCAAATTCAGACACTTTGCCAAGGATTGCCGCAAACCCAAAGTCCGAAACTCCGATTACTATAAGAACAAGATGCTTGAAGATGAGTTCTGGATCGACCATTCAGATCAAGAAAGTGAGGAAGGAGAGAAGGAAGAGACAACACACTTGTGCTTGATGGGTCAGATGGAAGCTGAAGCTGACTCTGATGAAGAAGATAACGAAGAGGTATGTGATATGACCAAATCAGATTTCTTGAATCAAATGCATGCCATGATGACTAAACTCCAAGAATTAGAGTCTAAACTTAAGCGTGAAAAAGGTGTCATTAATGATAAAAATCAGTCTTTATAGAAACTTAGCAATGATATCGCTGAGAAACTTTATTGATTGAAGCGTTGCATAAGAACATTGACACCAGCGTAAAAGAGAAGACTATAATTCATAAAGAGTTAGCTGAAACAACTTTTAAATATAGAATGTGTGAGTTTGAATCAAAAGAGCTTTCTAAAATGTATTCTTCGCTTTCAAAAGAAAAGAAATCTTTAATTGAAAAAGTGAATGCTTTGGAAGGAGAATTATATACTTTGGGTCAAACTGAACAAACCATTCATCTGAACAAACCTAAAGAGAATCTTGAGTGTTGGGGACTTGGTTTCAAGAACCCACACCACCTCAAAAAGGGTATATCTGAAGTGCCTTCTCTTTATGTTTTTGGATTTATGAAACTGGCACCTCAATACCCTGAACTCAAAGTTTTCTGGACTAGTCAGTTTGAAGAGGATAAAGCCAAGGAATATGCCAAAAGAAAGAACACAACTAAAGTTCAACTTTCGTTTCGTTATGATAAGTTGAATAACAGTTATAGTTCTGATAAATCAAAATCTCTTTCTAATGACTATTTTGAGAGTTATTCTGTAAAAGAAATGGAGGCTAAGACCATCGAAGGTAAGCTTTATGTTCCTCATCTCATTTTGGAAACTAAAATTTCTGAACTCGAGAATACTCTCAAAGAAGAAAGGATCTTGATGGACTTAGAACAAACTGTATTTTCTACTGTGTTCAAATATACTGAGTTTTCTAAATTATCAAAGGCTTTAAAATCTGACGACAGGTCTAATTTATTTGATAATGAGTTTGATTTTCTAAACTCTGATGGTGGTTTAGATGACTGTGTTGGTGATTTTGACTTTAATGCTAAACTTCCTACTCATTCTTCTTTTGTTGTTAATTCTTTTGTTGTTAATTCTTTTGGATTACTGATAGGGTTATTTTATTAACCCTATTTATACCTTTTTTTTTGTAATTTTGAGCTAGTTTTTTATTTTCCCATTGAGTATTTTAGTATGTTTTTACGGTTTATTTGCATAAATAAAGGTTTAATACCTTCGGTATTAAATTGGTTTGTTTTATATGAAAAAACGCAACAAAAATCTAATTTTAATATATGCATGTTTCAGGTTCGAGAAAAAAGCCGTTTGAAGTCCAATATATGTCAAGATCGAAAATTCTTAAACAAGAATTGAATACAAACTCAGAAACAATGTTAAAGAAGTCGCGGAAAAACACTTTAACAATTAATCAAGACACAAAATATGAACTCAAATCATAAGTTTATATTGCATAAAACTTAATGATTACAAACACAACCTCAATCTATTGAACAAACTCAACAGACGTTCTATACTTCTCTATAGAAAGGATCAATACTAGTCTTAAGGTTAATTCTCTAAACAAAAACAACTCTATCAATGTATTCATATGAATAAGACTATCAAAAACTTCTAGACTATATATAAAGACTTAATTACAAGATAATTACAAAGAAAATATTATTCTTTAGAATCCAGTCCATAATTATCTTCATCTCCTATTCTTTCGCATCAATCCATCTTTATCTTCAGAAGCAACATTAACTCATTAACAGTATTAACTTTATCTTTGGCAGTACTAACCATACTTGCAGTATTAACTCCTCACTTGCAGTAGTAATCTTCAGCAGTACTAACTACTAACAGTACTAACTCTCCAAGCAGTACTAACTATTCAAGTAGCAGTACTAACTCTTCAAGCAGTATTAATTCTACTAGCAGTAGTAATCTTTCTTCACCTAGCAGTACTAACCAGACTTAGTTATTTCTGACCTAACAATCTCCCCCTAACTTAACTTTTCAAATTGATAAGTTAAGTTCTTCAGCAAAATTGTTGTCTTCATGATGCTTTCAAAACTGCTTCTCAGTTGTATAGATTAGGATCCAGACCCAAACTTTGATTGATAGTTCTTCTGACTACTATCTTGGCCATTTCTGAATCCTTTGAACATACCAGCTTAGCATTCAACATACCTTGCAATTTGGCTTTGCTGTGATCATAAATTCTATCCACCAGGTAGTACTCATGATAATTTTTGTCAATAGTGATGACATAGACTCCACACCTTTCAAATAGCATCCAATTGTCTATTCTTTGGAATTTATTCTCCAGATGCAGATCTCTAACAACATGTTGAACTTTGCTAGGATCAAACATCATGCATAAGTACTCCATGGCTAACTTGATTAGACTCATTCCAGCTTCTTCCAATACTTTACCAAACAAGCTCATCCCAACTTTGTGCATTTGTTCCAAATCAGACCTGAAGCAGCTTCTGATAATTTTACCCCATGTAGCATACACTTCATAGTGATCTCTCAATCTCTTGATCCTGAAGTATTCTTTGCCTTGATCTTTCAAAATATCCCAATGAATGATTTCAGGAGCATTCACTGAAATAGGATCAACCTTCATAGGTTCTTTATCATATACTGTCATGTACAAATCAAATTCCACATCAGTTTGTCTTGATTGACTTGTATGATCTTGAATCTGCTTTTGTTCTGCTGGAGATTCATCTTCCTTTCTTTCACTTTCCTTTTCTGCTTCTTCAGTTCTAGTCCTCTTTGCTTTTGGTTTGGTAGCAATGGACTTCTTTCTTTTAATATCACCAATCTTTTGGGCTAATGTCTCTTCTTGTTTCACCTCTTCCCTGTCTTTGCTAGGAGTGCCTTCTTCACTGTCAGGGAAAGGCTGTTGTATGTTGAGGTCATGCCTCTCTTTCATCTTCCTTTCAGCCTCTACCCTTTGAGTGGAGTCCCCTTTCAGATTGGCCATCTCCTTCGTATACAGCTCCTCTATCCTACCATAAGGCATGTTGGTAAACATTCCTTCAAGAACTCCAAGAGCTCCTTTCAGGAAGTTTATCATTTTCCTTCTCTCTTGATTAGCCAAAAATGTTTTTGAGGGCTTTCTTTGCCTTTGCACAGTAGCTCTTTTTGTTACTTTCTTAACAACAACAGGCTTTAAACTCCTTTGATATTCTTCATTTATCTTTTTAGCCATATCCAATGCAAGCTCTCTGTCTTTGGCAGATTGAATTTCTTCCTCCTTTTCCAGCTCTTCTTGAAGCTTTTTGGCCACTTCTTCATCCAACTCAATCTGTTTCTTCTTCTTCAATGGTTGCTCAGACTCAACCATCTTCTCCTTTCCCTTCTTCTTTGCATCCTCCACATTGACCTCTTTTATTTTCTTGTCTAATCCTCCTTCTTTGATCATTACTCCCTTACCCTTTTGAGTAGCTTTGGGAGTATCATTCTTATCTTTCACAAGGGTTTCTGCAATTTCAATTTCCTCTCTGGACAATTCTGTTTCTGCTTCAGGTTCATTTGTTACTGCTGTAGCCTCAGTTATTGCTGCTTTTGCAATATCTGCTACATTCTTAAAAGTTTCTGCTTCTGAACCAACTTTCTCTTCTTTATCAGCACCAGTCTCCCCCTCAAACTGGAATTCCATCTCACTTGTACTCTCCTTTTCATTCTGTTTTTCCTGACTCTCCCCCTTTTTGAAAGCAGCATGGACACTTCTCCTTTTCTTTAGAATGAATTGCTTCCTTCTCTTTTGGTGCACAAGTTTCAACACCATTTTCTTGAGCTTTACTATCTGAGTTTGTTGAGATATAATAACCTTCTTCATCTCCTCTATTTCTGAGCCCTGCTTGATGACATCCAGGTTGACATTTTCAATGGTTTCCATCAATTCATTGTACGTATATCTGTCCTGACCTCCTTTAGGTGTTTTTACCACCTTTGAAGGATCCTTGGATCTTTTAGTAGAGGTCTTCTGCCTAGCAGAAGCACCTGCTACCCCCTTGGTTTCTTGGCACCTGGGACCTTTGGATGATTGCTCACCCAAAGTTGTCGTGGGGAAGGTCTTAAATATGTTCACATTGTCCTGCCCTGCACTTTGTGCAAAGTCAGTAGTGTGAGCCTCACTGCCCACATGCTCTTCCTCCTCCTTATTGAGCATCTTCTTGGGGTTGGGAGACACCCATGTGGTTTCCCTTTGAATATTCTCTGATGGAAAATGCTCCATCAGAGGGATTTTAGGCTTTGGGGGTGAAGATACTAGAAGGGAAGGAACCTTCTATACCTTTTTCCTTGTGTAAGTTTTGGTGATGGGGGATTGTGGGTTGTCAATAGGAATCTAAGGTATATTGATAGAAATGAGTGGTGTGGATAGGTCATCAGTTGGGTGGTCAGATGTGGGCTGTGACCCTGATGCTTCACCATGGGAATGAGACACACCCATCATTGTAGAGAACAATGGAGTGTCTCTACCTGAGAAGTCCTTACTAGGCCTCTTCATATTTGATAACACCTTCCCCTTTAGGAGTTTTGGTACATATACCTCCTTGAAGGTAGGTAAATCCGTCAATTCCTTATCAAGTACTTCTTGTACAAACCTTGGATACATAAAAAAGCTTTTTGATTTGGTATCCAGGTTTGACATTAAATAATTGAAAATCATTTGAGCAAAATTGAGGTCGCTAAGCAGACCAAAGCATAGGCTATGGTGCTGCTGAACTCACTCCAGCCAGTTGTTTTTCTTGAAATGCAGTGTTGCAGGGTATGAACAAAGAATCTCCACTGAGGTGAAAATCTGTTCTTGAAGAACTTGAATACCTCTGTGGGACCTTCATACCCCATTCGATTAAGAGCATGGAAGAGATCTTCCTTAGGAAGAGAGGTAATACCTGAGGCATCATCTAAGCGTAGATGGATGCGAATACAACCTTCTGTGATGATTAGAGGTTTATCACAAACCCTTGTTTTGATGACCTGAGTGCCATCTTCAGTTTGAATAGCAGCATTGGCCCAGAACTGTCTTTGATGTTCCACATAGATTGTGGGATTGACAGTTAAGGCGTGGGCGATGTGTGAGGATTGTAGGAAATCCACAATCTGATGAAAACCTTCAGCCTGTTTGGGTTTTTGCAGCATAGTAACCTCATTGTGTTCATCAAAGAATTGTAGTCCTTCCATCGTTCTGATTGATTCGAGGGTTTGAATCACCACTAGGGTTTACACTGATATGCAAGAAATCGAGAGAGAGAGAGAGAGAGAGAGAAAGAGAAGTAATGGAAGTTCAAAGAGCCGTTTGTATTTTGGCGGTCACAAAGGGTATTTATAGGTGGAGGGTTTCAGTTAGAAGCAGTACTAAGGTGTTGTTCGGTTCATTTTCTATTAAGACCTGTATGGATATGACTGTCTGAGTGGATATGGTTGTCTGGGTGATAACAGATAAGTTGGTGTTCGGTGGTTGTGCTGAATAAACCGTCTGAATGTCAGAAATGACCATTTTACCCCAGTCTTTATTTCGTGTGAATAAAACAACTGTTTGATAAAAACAAAATTTAGCATAAATTCCTACTTCTGAATTTCAACAAAAACCCATCAACAATTCAGCCTAAAACTTAAATTCAAACGAATCACAATATCAAAAATCAGAAACCGAAGAGGGAAAAAGTGCAGTTCCATAACCCAAAAATCAACAATAACGAGTTTAATCTTTGATCTGGTACAACATATGAAAGAATCAAAAAATGGTGGAGACTAGTGTGAAGAAGTACAGACGATGAAACCAAGTTTTACCATCAAAAACCATGTTTTTTTGTAAATCAAAATGTTCAAAACTTAACAAAGGAACCCCAAATTTAAAAAAAACCTAACTAAAAATTGTAAACAAATCTTTCAAATAGAAGTAGTGGTGGCTGCAAAATCCAAACATTTCAAGATTTGGGTTTTGCTGCATCAATGGTTGCATGGCTGTGAGGAAGAGTTGTTGTGAGGAAGAGGTGCTGGTGGTTGCGTCAATGGAGGCATGACCTGTGAGGAATAGAGGAGTGATAGGTTTGTAAATGAAGGGTATATAAGGATTAATGGTGGCTGAGCCCAAAAGACTCCCATATTTTAGCTGACCGAATCAGCCCTTATTTAAGCCATTAAGCCGCTACCGAACAGGTAGGTATGGCTGTGCGAATCAGCCATATCTACCATACAACCCATTAAGCCATAAACGAACAGGCCCTAAGTACCCTAGCAGTATTAACCAACTCGCAGTATTAACTCATATTAGTAGTAGTAATACATACTGGCAGTACTAACACATACTAGCAGTATTAACTCAGACTAGCAGTATTAACACATGCCAGCAGTAGTAACACTGATTAGCAGTAGAAACAAGGTAAGCAGTAGTAACTTTGCACTGACAGTATAAACTACCTAGAAGTAGTAACCATACTTAACCATATTTGAACTGTCAACATGAGTAATATAGAGAGAAGTATTAACTTAACTACAAGTACCAAGTATTCAATTTAAGCAATCTGAAACACTTGAACACACAAGGTTAGCAGCACCATGCACAATACAATAAGAGAAAGTAGACAGGAAGGAGTCTATACAGAAATGGTACATAAAGCAGATCAAAGGAGGCTTATTCAGTGTTTATCATGCCCACACTTGTGACCAAGAATGTGAATCTACTCACATCAAAAGCTTTGGTAAATAGATCAGCAAATTGGTTACTTGTATGGACTTTCACAACCTGAATGAGCTTCTTTTCATTACAGTCTCTGATAAAGTGGTACCTGATTTCTATATGCTTTCTTTTGGAGTGCTTGACTGGATTATTAACAATGCTAATATCACTGTTATTGTCTATGAAGATTGGAGTGTGAAGAAAAGTCATACCATAGTCCAACATTTGATTCTGAATCCAGAGTACTTGTGAACAGCAGCTTGCAACAGCTATATACTCTGCTTCTGTTGTAGAGGTGGACATTGTGGTTTGTTTCTTGCACTGCCATGACACTAGTCTTGCACCAAAAACTGACATCCCCCTGAAGTTGACTTTCTATCCAAGTTTGCACCACCCAAGTCACTGTTTGAATAAGCAAGTAGGTCAAATGGTGAGTCATGAGGATACTAAAGACCTAATTTAGGTTGGCCTTTGAGATATCTGAATATCCTCTTGACTGCTTGAAAGTGTGACTGCGTAGGCATTACTTGAAATCTTGCACACACACAAACAGGAAACATGATATCTGGGTTGAAGCAGTGAGATACATGAGGGAGCCAACCATGGATCTATAGTGATGAACATCCACATCCTCCCCCTCAAGATCTGCAGTGATCTGTTTGTGTGTCTCCATGGGTGTGCTTGCAGGCTTTGAATATGAGAATCCAAACTTAGTAAGAATGTCCTGCACATACTTGGATTGGCTTATAAATATCCCATCTTTCTTCTGCTTAACTAGTAGCCCAAGGAAGAAAGTAAGTTCACCCATAGAACTCATCTTGAATCTCTTGTGCATCAAATCTTCAAAATCTCTGCACATTTGATCTTTTGTGGATCCAAAGATAATATCATCCACATAGATTTGCACAATTAGGATGTCCTTCTTCTTCCTCTGAATGAACAAAGTCTTGTCTATGATTCCTCTTTGAAAACCATTTTCCAAGAGATAGGTAGACAAAGTGTCATACCATGCCCTTGGTGCTTGATGTAGCCCATAGAGTGCCTTCTTCAATTTGTATACACTATCAGGATAATTTGGATTCTCAAACCCTGGAGGCTGACAGACATACACTTCTTCTTCAATTTTCCCATACAGGAAAGCACTCTTTACATCCATTTGGTAGACCCTGAACTTCATGAAAGAAGCATAAGCTAAGAATAGCCTGATTGCCTCAATCCTGGCCACAGGTGCAAATACCTCTTCATAATCAATTCCTTCTTCTTGAGTATACCCTTGTGCCACTAATCTGGCCTTGTTCTTTATTACTATTCCTCTCTCATCTTTCTTGTTCCTGAAGATCCATCTTTTGCCAATTGCTCTGTGTCCTTTTGGAAGATCCACCAGATCCCATACATCCTGCAGCACAAACTGCAATAGCTCTTCTTGTATTGCTTCTATCCATCTTGGATCCTTCATTGCACCACATGCCTTTTTGGGTTCAACCTGAGATAGAAAGCAAGAAAGTAAACTTGATTGTATATCTTTCAATCCTCCCAACTTACTCTGATTCCTTGTGATTATAGGTGAATTGATGTCACCAATCACCAATTGATGAAGATGATTTTTCTGAACTCTTGTTTGATGAACAACCTCTTCATTAATATCTGCTTCCAGATTAGAGTCATTCTTTTCAGTAGTGCTGCCACCAAAAACTGAAGATTTATCATCATCTGTGTCATCTTCTTCCAAACATGGCATCTCAGGACCATTGATTCTTGAATCTGAGGGTTGATCGTCCTTTTCACCTCTGTCCTCTTCATTTTGAGTTGGTTCAGTGTCCTTTGAATCTGAAGTATCTTTCTTATGTTGGTCACAAAATTCAACAGGATCAGCAGTAGGTGTTGGGAACAGCACAAACTCTTGTCTTTGTACTTGTACCTTTTCTGTCCCTGTTCCTGCATTATGCTCATTACTAAAACCCAAAGAATTAGTCAGTGAATCAATGTCAAATAGCCAATTAGGACCTGAACCAAGTTGATTTGGTGTGTTCTCATTGCATTTGACATTGTCACTTTCCTCAATTATCC
Organism: Arctium minus; assembly: GCA_954870635.1. Taxonomy (NCBI): domain Eukaryota; kingdom Viridiplantae; phylum Streptophyta; class Magnoliopsida; order Asterales; family Asteraceae; genus Arctium; species Arctium minus. The sequence continues at coordinate 102,184,757 of OX941080.1, read as the reverse complement.
TAGAAGAGGTGTTGAAAACTCTGTAGGCCTTACTTTGAGATGAATATCCAACAAGAAACCCATCCTCAGCTTTGCTATCAAACTTGCCTAGGTGAGTTTTGGTATTGAGAATTGTGCAAGGACACCCAAATGGTTTGAAAAATCCAATAAAAGGTTTCTTGTTTTTAAAAAGCTCATAAGGTGTCTTGTCTTGAGATTTCACTACTAGAACTCTGTTTTGAACATAGCAGGCAATATTAACTGCTTCTGCCCAAAAAGTGATTGGAAGTTTTGAATCTGCCAACAGAGATCTAGCAACTTCTATCAGAGTCCTATTTCTCCTTTCAACAACACCATTCTGTTGAGGAGTCCTAGGAACACTGTATTGTCTCTCAATGCCTTTTTCCTCACAGAAGTTGTTTAGGTCATTGTTTTTAAATTCAGTTACATTATCAGACCTTATGACTTTAACTCTTAGATTTGTTTGGTTTTCAACTCTAAGAACAAGGATTTGATCAGTCCACTTGTCTCATCCTTAGTCCTCAGATAATAGACCCAAGTGAATCTAGAGAAATCATCAACAATAACCAAACAATAAGATTTCTTGCCAATACTCATCACATTTGTAGGACCAAACAGATCCATATGCAGTAAATTAAGAGGTGAAGAGATTGTATTTATCCTTTTGGACTTATGAGAAGTTTTGTGCTGTTTGCCTTTAAGACATGCAACACAATGATCATCACATGAAAATACCTTTTGTGGCAAACCTCTTACAAGGTTGTTTTTCACAAGTTTGTTCATTGTTTTAAAGTTCATGTGACACATCCTTCTGTGCCAAAGAGATGGTTCATCCAATGAAGCTTTTGAAAATAAACAGTTTAGAGATGAATCAGAAGCTACACTCTCCAAGTCTAAACAATAAACATTGTCCTTTCTAGGAGTTCTAAGTAGTATCATGCTTTCATCAACTACCTTGAACCCTAGAGCAAGGATAATACATTGAGTATCATTGAATAATATGCTATGTTTCTTGTCACAGACCTGTGATACACTTAACAGGTTGTATCTCAATTGCTCAACATAGTATACATCCTCAAAGGTCATCTTACCTTTTGACACATTACCTTTTCCACTTATCTTACCACCTGCTAGATTATCACCAAAAGCAACATGTCCTCCATCAATTCTTTTGAAGTTTTGAAGGCAGACCATGTTACCTGTCATATGCCTGGAACAACCACTATCAATATGCCAAATGCTCCTTCCCTTTAGCTGTAAGTTGCCCTGCACATATAATAAAGCAGTTAGTTTTTAATAGGAACCCAAGCCAAAGTGGTCTTGGGTTTCCCATTCTCATCAACATATTCATATTCAGACTTGATGAGATTATCAAACTGAGGAATCTTATTACTTGAATACTTTGTCAGAATAATGGGCCTTTCACCGGAAACAGTAACTTGATTGGCAGTACTAACTTTGTTAGCAGCACTAACATCATTAGTAGTACTAATTGGGTTAGCAGTACTAACTTTGTTAGTAGTACTAACTGGGTTAGCAGTAGTATTGCTTGCAACAACATTATTCTTGTCAGCAGTACTATTTGCAGTAGCAGTACTAACAGATTTCTTTACTTTTGGAACCCAAACCTGAACAAAGTTGTTTGTTTTCTTTTTCTTTAAGTTACTCCTTGGCTTATTTGGAGTATTTTTCTTTGAATTAGCAAACTTATTCTGAGCATGAGATTTTATAGGTGCCATTCTCACATTCTCAGCCATATGATTCCTTATTTGCTTCCTATAACCAACAGGATTTTGTATATTTCTTTGAAAAGTGATCCTTTGGTTAATAGGATTGAAATAACAGTGTTTGGCTAGATGATTTAACTTACCACAGATAAAACACGGCTTTGGTCTATTAATTTTTCTCAGATCAATTCCTTGTTTTAAACCCACTGATTATTTCTGTTTCTTTGATTTCCCCTTGTTTTATCATGTTGTTGGGGCTGATTCTGTTTACAATTACAAGGATTAACAACAGTGGTTTGCATGTAATGGACTCCCTGTACCTTTCCCTTCCCTCTCTTAGAGGTCTCAGCTTTTTCATTCTTAACAGTCTCTTCCCCAGACTTCACTTTCTCACTCTTGACAAAAGGTTTACCCCCCCCTTTCATTTATCAGTATGTGGTTTTCTAAGGGAATAACTTTGTGGTCTTTCTCATTCTTACTCTCAGAGTCCTCTTCTTCAGAATCTGCCTCAACCACTACTTTATCTAAAGGATCTACTTCAGTGGCTCCTTCAGTTAATTCCTTCTTGTCCTGTTTTTCTAAGAGATTTGAGGTGGGAGGGATATAGTTATTGTTGTATGGTCGAGGGGTGGTGTTATAGCCTATACCTATTCTCAGCTTGTCATGAACTTGAGTTTTTAGAAGTGAGTCCATTGCTTTAGAGGCATTGGAATATTTCTCAATATCAAGTTTGGCTTTCTCAAACTCACTCTTGATTTTCTCACATTCTGTTTTGGCCTTCTCTAGTTCAGTCTCTAACTGATTCTTCTCCCACTTCCAGTAGTTGGTATCATACGAGTGTTGAAGTTCATTAGCCTGGTATGACTTAATTTGTTCTTCAAATCTCTCAACAATCAAAACATACTCTCTTCTATCTCTCTCTAACCTTTTAAGGTCATCACACATGCTCTGATTGTGATCCCTGTACTTTTTAACAGTTTCAATAAAGGTTTTAGAGCAAAGGTTAGATGTTACCTCTGTGGGAATATCAGTGCTTGCTGACTCTGAAACTTTAGCCATTAAAGCTTGATTCTGAACTGCTTCTTCTGCTTGGTCACTCCAATCAAATCCCATTCCTTCTTGGGAAACAAGAGCTTGAGAAGAGTTCCTGTTGTGTGAAGCTAGTGGACTGTGATGGTTGATGGTTGCTAATATGTTGTTGAGGCATTCCACTTCTGCATTCTCTTGCAAAGTGCCCCAGCTTCTGACACTTGTAACATTCAACCTTGGATTTATCAAATCCAACCCCATCTTCTCTTTTCTGAGCAAAGTTGTTCCTTCCAGTCCTTTTGATGAATCTTTTTACCCTCATTGTGAGCATAGCCATCTGCCACTTGATATCCATCTCTTCCAGATCATCAACATTTATCTGTTCTAAGTCATCATTAATTAGAGTGGAATTATCATGACTGGCTAAGAAAACTTCTAATACTGAGTCATTAGATCCATCTTGCTTTGATCCATAGGCAGTACTAACTGATTCTGTATTAGCAGCAGAATCAGTAGAGGATGATAAAAGAGTAGCATTGTATGAGTATCCAGAGGGCCCCTTCTTTGCTTCTACCTCTGCTTCAAACACCCTAAGGTCATTATAGAGGTCATCCAGTTCCTTGTCCTCCGGTTGGTCATTCTGTCTGAAGGAGACAGTGTACATAGTCCATTCATCACCAAGAGATCTTAAAAATTTATGTTTACATCATCTTGATCTATCTGGACACCAACAGTAGCCAATTCACCAATTAACTTATTAAATCTATCAAAAGTTTGAGTCATGGACTCATTCTTTGTAGACATGAAGTTTTCATATTGCTGCTTCAGGATGGCCTTCTGATTTCTCTTGGTACTTTTGGTACCAGAAAATCTTTTCTCCAGTGCATTCCATAGAATTTGTGCATCAGAACAGTTGCAGAATTGATGTTGGTACTCATTAGGAATAGCCAAAAGCAGAGTGCTTAAGGCTTTCATCTCTGTTTGCCTTATCTTCCTCTCTCCATCAGTCTTTGGTGGAGGTCTCTTGCCATCTGCATCCATCTTTCCTCCATCAGAGGGACCATTCTCAATGATATCCCACATTGAGAAGTCTGTGAGAAGAATGTATTGCTTGATTCTGAATTTCCACATGTCAAACTCATTGGGTTTGAGCATGGGAACCATTGAGACTAGAAAACTATCGCTTGAACCGTCCATGATTATAGATTTATGAGTTTTCTAGCTCTGATACCACTTGTCAAGATCGAAAATTCTTAAACAAGACATGAATACAAACTCAGAAACAATGTTAAAGAAGTCGCAGAAAAACACTTTAACAATTAATCAAGACACAGAATATGAACTCAAATCATAAGTTTATATTGCATAAAACTTAATGATTACAAACACAACCTCAATCCTCAATTTGTTGAACAGACTCAACATACGTTCTATGCTTCTCTATAGAAAGGATCAATACTAGTCTTGAGGTTAATTCTCTAAACAAAAACAACTCTATCAAGGTATTCGTATGAATAAGACTATCAAAAACTTCTAGACTATATATAAAGACTTAATTACAAGATAATTACAAAGAAAATATTATTCTTTAGAATCCAGTCCATAATTATCTTCATCTCCTATTCTTTCGCATCAATCCATCTTTATCTTCAGAAGCAACATTAACTCATTAGCAGTATTAACATTATCTCTGGCAGTACTAACCATACTTGCAGTATTAACTCCTCACTTGCAGTAGTAATCTTCAGCAGTACTAACTACTAACAGTACTAACTCTCAAAGCAGTACTAACTATTCAAGTAGCAGTACTAACTCTTCAAGCAGTATTAGTTCTACTAGCAGTAGTAATCTTTCTTCACCTAGCAGTACTAACCAGACTTAGTTATTTCTGACCCAATAATATAATTGAGAAGCAGTGAAAAAGCGTGGACTGCAACTTTTGGGCTTACAACAAGGACTTCAATTTTTGGGACTATTTCATAATATTCGGTCGGGCTCATTTCAAACTCGATATTTGGACTATATGATGGAGCCGATTTTGGGCATTGGATAAACCGATTAGGCCGATTTTTATGGACTTAATGTGTAGGCTTGTTAAAAACTACATTTTGGGCTTACTCTAGTTGATGTCTTGGGCCCCCATTGTTAAACTTGGGCCCCAAGACTTCCTATTGCTATATATATATGTATGTTTAGTTAGTGTAGGAGGCATCCCATATCCCATTTTCACTAGTTACTTTCTCAATTAGGAGCAAGGTTCACCATTATAGTGAGCTCCAAGCTCACGGTGGGGAGCCGGGTTTGAGTTCACGGTTCGATCCCCTTCCGGTTCAACCCAACCTTGGTTTAATTCAATATATCGACTTCATCTCGTTTCAAGGCTACTTGCAATATTTTCTCGTTACATTCTCGCAATAATTCTTCATCTTTTACGGCTCGATTTACCCACAGTTTTTATTCACATTTGGTTTCATTTACGATTTTAGTTCTATTACAAACCGGAAGTCCGATTAATCATTTCGGGTTCCCAATCCTCTTTGGTTCACGGTTTGTTGTAGCTTATTAAAATCGTTTTGTGTTTCCATGTTTATAAAAACCCATTTACTCGTTACGTAATTCCGTTTTATAATTCATCTCGATCGTCTTTAAGTCATTAAAAGTGTCATGATTTCTTCACGTAATTTATGTTTTGATTTTACATTTGAAATAAGATTTTCTATGCAAGTTTCTAATTACGTCGTTAATTTCTAGTTTTATAATTCTTGTTATACTTTACTGTTATTTATTTAACGCAATTTAATTTCTGCATTTAATTTTATGTTATTTAATTATTGTCTTTTGCTTTCCGAAATTTAATTTATGCACTTTAATTTTCTGTCTTTTACTTTATGTCATTTAAATTTTGAATTTACTTTACGTGTCATCTACTTTCAATCTTTTATTTCACGCAACTTTATTTCTTCGTCTAAATAGAGGTTACTGGCACAACACTCCTACGATTTCTATCGTTGATTGTTTGAAAACGCCAACCATCTATTTTAGTTAAACATTACATTTCCATTTCTCTTATAATTAGATTCCAAACTATGATGGGCTAACCGTCTTAGTTCGGGGTACATAGTTAAGTTGGGACCGAGACTGATAAAAAGATAAAACGGTGTATCGTATCACATGATTGTCTGACGTTGTTTAAATTAAAGTTATATTTTATGTCGGATTGCAATTAATCAATTGACAACTGGTTCGTTGTATGACGGCTTATTTAAGTTACATAAAATATCGACTTTAAGATAACGAAGGAATGCGATCTCATCTTTTTATCCAATTATTGATTTTAGTCCAACGAATCTTTGTACTCTGTGCTTATTTTTATAATTAAAACTCTTCAGTAGTGTTAAATCAAACTCCCAATCAAAATATTGTTTTCGAATTCGCCATCTGAGACTCGCTTTTACAGACCTGACTTTCAAGAAGAACTTTTCCACGCTTCCCTGTGGGATCGATATTCGGTACTTTGTACCATTATTACTTGTTACAGACGATAGTAGATTAAGATGTATACTTGCGTCAAAATCTATTTTCTTTCATTTTAAAAAAGGTGTAAAAACGAAAATGCCGCTAACAATTACCAGTGTGTTTGAAAAAGTTGAAACATCAACAAAAATTGATAAATCAGTTTCTTTGAAATCCAAAGCTGCCAAAGGTAAGAAGAAGAAATTTGGGCTTTCACAGAAACAGATCACCACTGGTAAGTCAAAGAAGAAGCATGTGGTTGATTCTCACCATTCTAACTCTAAAGTTTCAAATGTTTCAGATTTGAGAAAGAAAAAGATTGGAGTTAAGTCGGAATGGATACCAAAACAGAAGATCGACGAGAATGCTAAATCATTGTCTAGTTTTGATTGTATTAAGAAGACTAATAGTAAAGATGATTTGATTGTGAATGTTGCTATTTTTAAACCAAAACTTGTCGATTCTCACAAGAAATATTCAAGACAACAATTATTCCAGTTATCTTTATCTGCTAGAAAGTTTTCCAATTATGATAGAAATGATTATAATTCTCATAAATATTCTGTTGATTGGTTTGTCACATATTTTGTATATTCTCATCGTTCTAATTCTTCCTATGGTTTTCAAAGGAAAAGCGGACCCAAGTTTGAATGGGTACCAAAATCATGTGCTAACACAGTTGGATCCAAATACAAATGGATACCAAAGAAAAAGGATGAATCTTTGTTGCAGGCACCTACTGTCAAGGGAGAGTAAGAGAACTAAGGCTTCTAAGTAAATCAGCTTAGGACCCGTACTTCAACGAAGTTTGACTTCTAAACACAACAGTTTAGAACTTGTACTTCAGTGATCAAAAGACCTTACTCTTGTGCTGATAAGAGATTGTACTACAATACTCTAATGAGGAAATCAACCATCAAGGGGGAGTACATATTTGTCTGAAATTTTATGCATCCAAAAGATATGATGATCAACATTTGAGGGGGAGTTAATACTTATATTTTACACTGATAATTATTCTGATGCATAATTTCAGGGGAAGTAAAAGGCTATGACTTATGATTACTTCAGATCAGAACTCGTACTTTAAATTGTTTTACTCCGCAACAAAACGGTGTTGTTGAACGAAGAAATCGAACACTAGTAGAGGCTGCAAGAACTATGCTCACTGCATCTGGATTACCAACTTCCTTTTGGGCAGAAGTAGTCTCAACTGCATGCTTCACACAGAACATATCTATGATTATGAAGAGACATTCGAAGACTCCATATGACTTGATGAACCAGAGGAAGCCAAACATCAAGTTCTTTCATGTGTTCGAGTGCTGATGCTTTGTCTTAAATGACAGAGAGCAGATTGGAAAGTTTGACAGAAAAGCCGATGAAGCCAAAATTATTGGCTATTCATCAACCTCCAAGGCATATAGATTCTACATGTTAAAGTCAAGATTGATACCGGAAAGTATCAATGTATCCTTTGATGACTCATTTCAAGTGACTTCTGAGCAAATCAGCTTAGGACTCGGACAACAACTGCAAGCCTCCGTTGCAACATCTTCTCTAGTAAGTGAACTTAATCAATTGTTAGAGGAAATGTTCAATGATGATGATCCCTATGCGGATGGTCACAGACCTCTGGAATCGAAGTCTCTGCGAACCAAGCACCACAAGGTATATCTCTTACTGGTATTGATAACACTTCACCCACTTCAACTACTTGTGTAGGTACAACAATCGACGGGGAGCATGCAGAGAACACAATTAACCAATATTCCATGATCAATTAAGAAGAAAATGTTACTCTAGTGACCACAAAGGACACATCACCAGAGCACGCTGAGGAATCAACTCCAGATACCACAGAGGTCTCTACTCCAATTCAGGGTGATACATCAACTCATGTGTTGAGCACAAACGATTAGCCTTCTACGGCAGAAGTTGTTCAAATACCAACTACCTCACCCACAAAACTACAACTTGATGCATCTAATGACCATCTTCCAAGGATGACCAAGTGGACCAAGAGTCATCCACAGAGCCAAATCATTGGTGATCCATCTGAAAAAGTCATGACTTGATCAACCACTACCAATTTTTGTTTCTACGCAAACTTTGTCATTATGATAGAACCAAAGAAGGTCTCTAAAGCCCTATATGATCCATATTGGGTATAAGCAATGCAAGACGAGCTTCTGCAATTTGAGCGAAACAAAGTATGGTCCCTAGTACCTCGCAAAACTGCTATTGGGACCAAATGGGTCTTCAGAAACAAGAAAGATGAAGATGGTGTGGTCATTAGGAACAAAGCAAGATTGGTGGACAAGGGATACTACCAAGAAGAATGGATTGATTACGAAGAAACCTTTGCCCCTGTCGCTTGACTAGAGGCAATCAGGATATTCCTGGCCTTTGCAGCCTACAGAGGTTTAAGGTATATCAAATGGATGTCAAGTCAACCTTTCTGAATGGTCAAATTCAAGAAGAAGTATATGTCCAACAACCACAAGGTTTCTAGACTTCAGAATTCCCAAATCATGTCTATTTTTTGGACAAGGCTCTGTACGGACTCAAACAGGCCTTCAGAGCTTGGTATGATCGACTCTCAAACTTCTGGCTTGAAAATAAATTCGAAAGAGGTACAGTCGATACTACTTTGTTCTACAAAAGGAGAAAAGGTGATATTTTGCTTGTCCAAATATATGTGGACGACATTATATTTTGGTCTACAAATGAAAACTATTGCAAAAAGTTTGAAACACTCATGAAGAGTGAGTTTAAAATGAGCATGATGGGAGAATTAAATTTCTTCCTCGGGCTTCAAGTCAAACAAACTACAAAGGGAATTTTTATAAATCAATCAAAATATGTCTCTGATATACTTTCAAAATTCAAACTCTTTGACTCTTTTGTGATGAAAACCCATATTGCCACTGGATCTAAGCTACATTATGATCCAGAGGGTAAATTTATTGAGTGAAAACTCTACAGAGGTATGATAGGGTCTGTTCTATACTTAACTGCAAGTAGACTAGATATCATGTATGCCACATGTCTTTGTGCAAGATATCAAGCAAATCCCAAAGAGTCTCATCTTTATGCTGTAAAAAGGATCTTTAGATACATCAGAGGAACCAAAAATCTTGGTCTCTGGTATCTAGAGAACTCTGGCTTTGATCTTATGGCTTATACAATTCAGATTATGAAGGATGCAAACTATATAGAAAGAGTACCTCTGGAAGTTGTCAATTTCTAGGTATTAAACTAGTGAGCTGGACTTCTAAGAAGCAAAATTGTGTGTCTACACCTACGACAGAAGTTGAGTATGTTGCTGCTGCTAGCTGTTGCTCACAAGTTCTGTGAATGAGAACTCAACTCAGAGACTATGGTCTAGATATTGAGAAAATTCCCATCCTCTGTGACTCCAAAAGTGGCATATCCATCTCTGCCAATCCAGTACAACACTCCAAGACAAAGCATATTGACATAAGGTACCACTTTCTGAATCATCATGTGGAAAAAGGTACGATCGAAATGTATTTTGTGCTCACAAACTATCAACTTGCTGACCTGTTCACTAAAGCCTTAGATGAGAAGAGATTCTTATTTCTGGTTGGCAAGTTGGGTATGTTAAACATGAGTTGATCCACAGAGCCTCTGCACTTTGGTATAGAGTCTCTCTTGTAAATAGCTTTGTTTTTGAATGTATAGCTTCATTTCTGTATGTACAATTGTTCTTTTTATTGTTCACGAACTTTAGTGACATTGCACAAAGCCCCTTTTGGCCCTAGTCACAATTCCACTTTGGTTCATTGGTCTATATCTTGTGCACTACTTATCATATTTGACCCAAGCATAGATCAAGGGGGAGAAAATGTAAATCTTGAAGAGGATCACAGAAGTTGATCATTGATGGGGGAGCCAAAGGAGCCATTCATTCAAGCAGATTGCAGACAAAGGTAAGTTCTCTGCACAAAACCTTTTTAAGAACACTTTTCTCGGACACAAATTTACAAATATGTCCCAAAATACCCATTTAAATAAGTCAAAACTTTGGATGGTCAAAATCTTTTGAGATCTTTCCTTAACTAGAAGTTTTTGGTCAAAGAGCCTCTGCGACCTCTCAAGATCCTCTGCGAGACACAACAGAGCCTCTACGCCTCAAAAGCATCTATTATCACTAACTTCTTTGGAAAGACTCTCTCGACCATCTCATTGATTTTCAAACATTTTGGGTAAAGAAAAGGTGTAATCTTGTGCAAGTTCAGGTCAACCTAGACCACAGAAGCTCTTTTTACCACAGAGCTTCTGCCACTCTCAACACTTATGTATTTTTCGAATGATGTCTGGGGTGCGGGTTCTTTTGAGAGTGAACATCATTTGGGTTTAGCAAATTCCACGAGCATGAGAATAATGGGAGGCGCACGTCCATTTATCGTGCATCGCCTTAATCGACGTGGCACTCTCTAATTGATCGTATATTGTATCGTCGTTTTTGAAACGTTTTCAAACGGCTTGTACTTGATTACAGATTCCAAATTTTATCTTTTACCACTTAATTCTTACCCCTCCCTCTCACCATAAAAGACCACTTCACTCTTCATTTTACTCTTTACTCATCTTCATCCCTCTCAAGAACTTCGGCGAAAACCTGCAACTCCTTTCTGCTTCTTCTCATTTCTGAAATGGCATTTCATTCTGAATCTGGCAAAAACATGCTTCTACCCCTAAGGAACAATGACGAACATACCTCCGATAGTGAAGAACAAGGGAACCCCCTATCGAGCATAATAATCTCTTTTGCTCAAGCCCAATACCATCTCACTACCCTCCCACTGAAACCAAACAACCATTACGTTGTTTTGAACACCCAAGCTTTTAATAAGAACTATGAACTACTGATCACCATTATGAAAGGTCACTTCATAAGAAAAGCCCTAACAATGAACGAAAATGACATCTCCGAGACATACAATCAGCAATTTTGGCAAAGTTGCAGATATGATGAAGAAGAGACTGCAATCATCGGCTTTGCAACTACTGGGGAAATAAATCGTATACTGGAACTTGGGATAAACGGAAAGCTAATTTCCTCCATCTTTGGACTGCCCACAAGAACCCAACTTAACCTTGTTGTTAGCCACAAATCTTCTGTTTGTTAAAGTGTTGAAAATACCCGTCCTATTTCAGAGGACTTCCAAAGATAGACCTTAGAAGGCATAGACTTCAGAGGACGAAGACTTTAGAGGAAAAACCTGCCTCTGAAGTACTTATCAGAGATTGCAACTTTCAGCAGACATCAAAGATGGCTTCATCAGAGGCTCTGAAGATGGCGCTGAAGACTTTCCTGAAGTATCATAACAGATAACCAATCACTTAGTGATAAGATTTACTTTATAGAGTAGGTTACTGTTCAAGCATGTCTTGAGCTTACCTATTAGGTAAGACACTGTTCAAGCATGCTTCTATTTGTCAGAATAGTACACTGTTTACTTTATGGTCCTATAAATAGGACCATAACTTCTTTGACAAAAGTGTGCTTTTTGATATCTTGTACAAGAAGAATCAATTGAATATATCTCACGAAGATCTTGTTCTTTCTACTTGCTTTATATATGAACTGTGATATTTGAATCTGCTTTTGATATTAAACTATATTGCTTCCGCTGTTTATACTCTTGTTGTTTATATCATTATTGTTATAAGATTAAATCTAGGATCCAACAATTGGTATCAGAGCCTCCTTTGTTTTCTAAAACAAAGAAAGATCATATCTGCATACTCGGATAGATTTAATTCTTACTGATTCAAGCTTTTATTATATGTGCATGTTTATGTAAACCCTGGTTTATTAAACTTCATATGCTCCAGATTTAAAAGTAAATCACAGTTACATCATTTAATAGAAAAATCTTAATAGAAAAGCATCAGTTCTTCAAATCTTCATCTTTTCTTCACAAAAATGGCAAACTCAAGCATAAGTGTCATTTATACAGCCGGATCATTAACCAAACCTCCTACACTTCTAAGGGATGAATATCCTCAATGGAAGATAAGGATGGTAAATTTTTTAGAAGTCATGGACAGGGATCTGTTAAGATCAGTGAATGATGGACCTCACCAACCAATGGTGTTGGTACCAAGAGTTCCAGCAACAACAGATACTGCTAAATCCTTGCTTACTATGAAAAGAAAACTTCAAACTTTACGGATGAAGAAACTAACATGATGGATAATGATTCAAAAGCTGTTAGATTACTTATAATGGCCATTCCCAATGATATCTTCCAAGAACTTGATTCTTGTGTAACTGCAAAAGAGATATGGGATCAGTTGTTAAATCAACTTGAAGGAGGCCTACAAACTCAAAAGAACAGGAGAAATCTTTGTATCAATGAATATCATGATTTTCATGCATTACCCGAAGAAACCTTACATCAAACATACTCAAGGTTTAACATCCTCATCAACAAATGCAGAAAATTTGGGGTCATGAGAACAAAAGAAGAAAACAATGTTCTCTTTCTTAAAAGTCTAAATGAAGAATGGTCACAACTGTCAATGTCGATACAAGCCAATCAAAATCTTGAATCATGGTCATTGACTGACATCTATGGTACCTTGGTAGCACAGGAAAAAGAAGTTGTTAAACAAAAATCAAAAACCTCTTTAGGTGGTCCACTTGCACTCATGTCAAAATAGAAGGGTGTATCATAAGAATGCAGAAATGCAGAAAAAGACAATTGATCAAAAAGGGAATCTAAAAGAAAATCCAAGATGGTTCTGATGTCTGAAGAAGTTGAACACTCAGATTCTGACTCAGATGATGACATCAATGCCTTTGCCAAATCTCTTGCATTAATCACCCATCAATTTAACAAGAAATTTGGCAAGAAAGTCATTGAAGGAAGAAGAGATAATGAAGAAAGAAGAGGAAATCCAGAAAGAAGATTTCAGAAAACTGAATATCAACAAGAGCCCAGATCTACTCTGCATAGTGATCAAAAGGGCGTTCATTTCACCAATCATGATTCTACTCAACAATCAAGATCTCAACAATCATTTCAGCCAAGGTATCCTCAACGTCAGAGGTACCTCAAGCCACAACCACAAGTACAAGCACAGAAGACAGAATCAGACACTTCTCTTCCATCAAACCAAAACGATGGAAGATGTTTTAGATGTGGAAAGCCAGGCCATTACTCCACCAACTGCAGAGGTAGACTCATCAAGGATGAAGACTACTACAAAAACAAGTACAAGTACAATGTCAAAGAAAGAGTACTTGTAGCAGAGATGGAAGACTGGCTGTCAGACTCAACAAGCGATGGAGAGGAAGAACCCACCAATCTCTGTGGTATGGCGTTCACAGATGATCAAAGTGACGGATCATCAGAGGACTACTCTGAAAAGGTAAACTCTTCTTCCACCTCTGAAAGTGATCTTGAATTGGATGTTATTAAACTAACAGATGAATTTCAAATCCTAAAGCAAAAACTTGTTGAGGAAAAAGAAAAAGCAAAACAAATGACAAAAGATCTTAATTTTTACAAAAGGGCAAAAGATCTTCTTGAATCAGAAAAGAGAGATATTTTTGTTGAAAAATCTGATCTTGAAAAAGCTCAGAAACAAAAGGAAAAATCATTTTCAGAAAAATTCAAAGAACTTGAGAAAGTTTTAAAAGTTAAAGAAGAAGAAGTAAAAAATCTGAGTATGAAAGACTCAATTCTGTTGCCTTAACCAATTTTTTCCAAAAAGAAAGAGAAATCCTACATCAATCTCTGGAAAGGAAAGAACTTCAAATCAAAAGTTATCTTGATGCTCAGGATGTTCATATAAAGATAAACTCTCAAATGGATACTCAAGGTCTTGGATTCAATGAATTGGATCCATTCACTTGATTGAAGAAAACTTCACTTTCTTCCACTTTCTGTAAAGGAAAGGTCCAGAGCTCTGACTGTCCATCACTGAACAATTTCAAGAGAATAAAAACCTCAGAGAGATCAAAAATAAGGGCTCTGAACTTTAAAAATGTAGCATACTCTGAAGTACAAAGCTTTCCAAATTCCATCTTAAAAATAGAAAAGGAAACTTCAGAGGTATTTTTCACAAAACCTCAGAGCAATGATCCTAAAGAGATTTTTAAGTTTAATGCATTCATCAAAGATGAATCAGAGACATCTGAACAAAGTACCTCTGAAGCAAGTACTTCTGAAGATGAACCTCAGAGTTCACTTAATCCAGATGCCCCTCTGTATTCACCAATCTCTGATGAATGCATCAGAACTACATTTGCGGATGACATCAAGAGAATAAATCAAGAAAATATCATAACTGATTTAAAGAAGAAAGAAAGCATGAAAAGAATCATCAAAGTCTCAAGACCTAAGAAAATTGAGAAACCATCAGAGGTAGTTATCTCTGGTAAGACTGAACGAGACTTTCTTGACTCTGATTCTGAATCTGATCCAGAGGTAGATGAACAGATTTTCTACAAACCAGAGAAAGTAATTCATAAAAAGATAGATACCGTTGGTTCTGGAATTTTGAACATTCCTATTTATGTTTTAAAAAATAAAACCAGAATACCAATATGCCCTGACTTTGCAGAAATGTGTCTTCAAGCAAAAAATTCTCTAGAACTTGAAAAAGAATTACAAGAAAAGGCAAAGAATAAAATTATCACTTCTCAACTATACACTTATAAACCAATCAAGTTTACTCCTGGACAAAAAGGAAAATGGCAAGAAATTAAACATTCTGATCCTGTTTGTTCTGTGAGCAACAAAGAGAAGAGGATGTTTCTGAACAAGAGAAGGCAACTTGAAAAGAAGGTTGTCTCTCAAGCTAAAAGAAAAGAAGTAGTTAGGAATACTTGTAATATTCCTAGTACTAATTGAAAAAGGAATCATAATGTATCGAATGCATTTAATGAAATGAAATCCTTTGCTTCTACTTCTTCTTGTTCTGTAAAGTGCAATTGCATCCAACTCTTGATGAAACTAAAAAATCACTTCAAAGGTTCTCACTGTTTTCATAATCAATCTCTGAATAAAAATTCAGAGACAAAGCCTCAAAAGATAAAGGACAATTCTGCCAAAACATCAAAAGATAAGAAGGAAAAATTTCAAAGAGATAATCAGAAGTCTAACAAAATAGGACCCATAATGAGATGGGTACCTAAGAAAATCTAATCTGTCTTGCAGAAACAGTCTATGCCGATCTGGTACTTAGATTCTGGATGTTCAAGGCATATGACTAGAGATAAAAAGTTACTATCCTTTTCCAAGTTAAATCTGGGGGAGCAGTAACTTTTGGAGACAATATGCAAGGACAAATTAAGGGTTATGGTGAGCTTACAAGAGGTAATGTTTCAGTATCAAAGGTTGCTTATGTTGATGGGTTAAAGCATAACTTGATCAGCATAAGTCAACTTTGTGACCATGGTTTTGATGTGAAATTTCAAGAAAAACATTGTTCACTACTTCACTCAAAAACAGGTCAAGAAATGCTCAGAGCTGACAGAAAGGGAAATTTATACAGAATGAATTTTTCCAAACACATAAAAACTGACTCAGAGAAACTCTATCTAGTATCTCTGAACAGTGAAGATGTTTGGCTCTGGCATAAAAAGTTCTCACATCTGAACTTTTCTTCACTTGATAAATTGGTCAAACTAAATCTGGTTAAGGGATTACCATCTCTGAAGTTTAACAAAGATCATATTTGTTCTGCTTGTGAAATGGGAAAAATGAAAAGATCTTCCCACAAGACCAAAAGTGATAATAATTGTCCAAAACCTCTTCATATGCTTCATGTGGACCTTTGTAGTCCTATCTGTGTACAGAGCTTGTCAGGTAAAAAGTATATCCTCGTTTTGATTGATGAATACTCTAGATATACTTGGATAGAATTCATCAGAGCCAAGTCTGATGTCCCTGATATTTTAATAAGATTGTTAAAAAGATTGCAGGTTTTGTTTGATATCAAAGTTCAGAAGCTAAGAAGTGATAATGGAACAGAGTTCAGAAATGCAAAAATCAACTCATATCTTTCAGAGGAAGGCATAACTCCGAACTTCTCTGCAGCTAGAACCCCTCAACAAAATGGTGTTGTTGAAAGGAAAAACAGAACACTAGTTGAAGCTGGAAGAACTATGATTGCAGGATCAGATCTTCCCACAAACTTTTGGGCAGAGACAGTAGCAACAGTCTGTTTCACGCAAAACAGAGCTACAATTGTCAAAAGATTCAAGAAAATATCTTATGAACTCATTAACAATAGGAAACCTAATGTTAAATATTTCCATGTTTTTGGATGCAGATGTTTTATTCTAAATGATAGAGAGTCTCTTGGAAAGTTTGACAAGAAAGCAGATGAAGGAAAATTCATTGGCTATTCATTAGCCTCAAAAGCTTTCAGAGTGTACAATCAAAGAACCAGAACAATCCAAGAGAGTATCAATGTGTCTTTTGATGATGGCAAAAGTCTGGCCAACAAAGATATCAATCGAATTGCCAAAAATATCTCTGAATCAACAAAGATAAGAGAATCTGAACTCAACAAAATATTCGAAGATTTCTTTGATGATGAAAACTCAGAGTTTCTTTTCAGAGATATTCATAGAGCAACTTCAGAGGAACCACAAACGTCAGGTACAAATCTCTCTAGTCCCTCTGAAGTTACAACTTCTGCTTCCTTGAATGCAGGTCCAAGAAATGAATCAACTTCAGAGCCTCTGGAATCAACGTCAGAGCCTCTGCTATCAACTTCAGAGCCTCTGGAATCAACTTCAGAGATGTCTCCAACTATGATCTCTGAAGCTCAAACTCCACCTCATGTTTATGCTCCACTCACTAGATGGACAAAGGATCATCCCCATGATCAGATCATTGGTTCACCTTTAGAGGGTGTCAAAACCAGATCAGCCATAATCAATGAATGCTTTTTTGTAAATGTTTTAAGAATCATTGAACCAAAGAAGGTAAATGAAGCTCTTGAAGATCCTCATTGGATCTCTGCAATGCAGAATGAGCTTCAAGAGTTTGAAAGAAACAAAGTTTGGACCTTAGTTCCCCTTGAAAACTGTGTATGATAGATTATGTGTCGTGATCAATGATTTGAGGAAAATCAAAGTGGAAAAGACTGAGCTTGAGACAAATCTGAAATTCCTCAATGCATTACAACCAGAATGGAACAAATCCTGCCACAGATTGAGGAATGATGTCAGAATTTCTTCCATGCAAATCCAAGAGATGTTTGAGATCTTGCTGACTGATGAATGCATTGTAACTGAAAAGAAGGCCAAACTGGAGAAGAAGATCAAGAAGTCAGTGGACCCGGTTGCACTTCTAACGAGCCATCTGGCTAATCAAGCATTGTTTGATAATGCTTATGACGGGTCAACTGATGATGAGGGTGAGGCACTGCAGAAAGCAATGATCCTTCTCTCACAGCATTATTAGAAAAAGTTCCAACCACGTTCGAGTTCCAACACTTCTCGCTTCACTTCTGGGTCCAAGAATGTTTAAGTGCCCGAGCCAAAGACTGCTGCCTGCTACAACTGTGGTAAGCCGTGTCATTTTTCAAAAGAGTGTCGAGTAAAGAAGGTTAGGGATTCAGCATATTATCGGAAGAAACTGGAACTGGCTGAAAAGAGAGAAAATGGAACAGCTTTGCTAGCCGAGGAAGAATTTTGGCTGGATCACTCCGATGATGAAGCTGCAAATGTAGAGATTGCTCAAATGTGCTTCATCGGAGATGATCAAAGTGATGAGTCTGACACTGATGAAGATGAGGTACATTCTGATATTGATTACAATCTCATTACCTCACAAATGAACATTTTTATAAATGCTTTATCTGATCTTCGTTCAAAACTCTTATCTGAAAAGAATTTAAATTCTGAAAAGTCAGATTTAACTGACAAATTGAAAATTTCTTTGAAAGATGAAAAATTTATCTTGGAAAATATTAAAGAAATCTTTCAAAAGAAATTGGATGATTTGGAAAATTTAAATAAGACTTATCTTGAATCTTTGACTGATATGACCAAATTAAAAGATGATTTTTCAGATAAAATAAATAAGTTAGAAGAAAAGTTATATCGAAGAAACCAATCTGAGCAAACAATTTTTATGAATAAACCAAGGAGTGAGGAAGCTATAAAAGAAAAAGGGGGACTTGGTTTTAAAAATCCACATTGTTTAAGCAATGCGATTGAAAAATCCCCTACTTTATATAAATACGATTATCTAACTCTTGCTCAATATGCT
Source organism: Arctium minus (assembly GCA_954870635.1). Taxonomy (NCBI): domain Eukaryota; kingdom Viridiplantae; phylum Streptophyta; class Magnoliopsida; order Asterales; family Asteraceae; genus Arctium; species Arctium minus. Next base: position 102,166,216 of record OX941080.1, on the reverse strand, counting down.
CCTCAATTTAAAATTGATTGGATGAATGAGAAGCTAGTGTTAGAAATCGAAATTGAGAAAAGGACAAATAACAAGAAAAAGGAAATTCCTTTTGTTTACACGAGAGAAAATGCAAAATATTTTCCTGACAAATCGAGAAGAGGTAGAAAAGGTTTAAATGATATATCTCCTGTCAAATCTTCAGTGTCTGATGATTTTGTTGATATTTTTGCTAATAAATCTGATAAGGAAAATATATCTCCAATCATTTATGATTCTAAGAGATATACACCTTTAATTTTAGAAAACATAATCATTAATCTTGAAGATAAGATGGAAGATCAAAATATTTTAAAAAAATTGAATCTGATATTATTCTTTCTTTCTTGACCTCTAGTCTTGTAGAAAAATTATTTTCTCAAAAACAAGATTCTATTTCTAGCCTTTCTTCTGATTGTCAAGTAAATAAAAAGGAAGTTTCTAAATCTGATATCTTTTCTCAAAATAATTCTGGTTCCGTGGTATGTTCAGATTTATTGTCTGATCAGATTGGTTGCTTAGGTATAATTATTTCTTCTGGTTTAAATATTAAATCCCAAATTCTTGATGAATCTTTTACGCTAAATGATCAGTATTATAAACCTAAACGTAAAAGAAGACGGTCAAAGAAGACGAAGAAACAAGATAAAGTTCTTTCTGACAGTTCTAATTCTTCTGATTCTAATATTTCAGATAGGACTTTGAGCAAGTCATCAAAGCAGATTTGGAGAGCGAACCGGATATCTGATGAATCTCAGACTAATGGAGATAGATATGTAGACATATATTATAAAATTGATTCATTTGCTGTTGGTAAGAAAATTTCAAAATATTCAATAAAGCAAATGATTCAAATTTCCAAAAATGTCTCATATTCTTCTTCTGATTCTAGTTCAGATGATTATGCTTTATATTCATCTGATGACTGTGCTTATTATTCTGATGATCTTTCTCATGCTTTAACTGTCAAATCTTGTTAGTGTATTATTGTATCCAAGATTTAAGTGAGAAAAGTCAAGTCAAGATAAGTCAAACAATGTCTAAGTCAATATGAGTTTACTTAGGTGTTAAGCTTGTAGTTTTAGTCCTTGGTATAAATACCTTGGTTTGTGTTTGTTGTTAGTAGGTGGTTCTTAATTGCTATATACATATGACTACATTTCTCTCTCTAGACTTTGAATGTTAGATCTTGATTGATAGATTGTGCTTGATTTGATTGGGAATACAATATCAATTGGTACCAGAGCATACCAAACAAATTCAGAAAGATAACTGAATTAGTTTTTTGGATCAGATTCTTGAAAATTCAAGAAAATTGTAATTTCTGAAAAAGTCACTGTTTGATTCATGGTTTTCTTGTTTTTCTACAATTAAATCAAGAAATTGATTTGATTATGTACGTTTTATCATTTGGATCAACTTTTATTCAGATCACATAGTCAAATTCGAACATTAGATTGATCAATTTGATCAAATTGCTATTTTTGTGAAACCCGAACTTGAGCACTGTTTCTTGAATCAATTTGTTGCTTTTTGATGTTTTTAATGGAAATCTTGTGTTAGAATAATGTTCTAAATGATAAATCGATCATCTCTATGAAATTTCATGTTCTATTTTGCAGGTTTGAGTTGATTTAGACCGATTTCGTGAGAAACAGCCAAGAACACGCTAGATTCACGAAACGCGCAAGCTTCATCATCAAGAACACGTAAAGTCTGAAGAATGCGCAAGCTAAGCCTGTGAGTTTCAAAAAACGCTCTGAGCTTTGCGCGAAACGTGAAACGTGCAAACTGTATCTTGCGCGAGCCTTGAAACACGCAAACAGTGTCTTGTGTGAGTGCTGAAACGCGCAAACTTCATCTTGCACGAGTCGTGTAATGCGCAAACCTCATCTTGCGCGAAAGGTGAAACGCGCAAACCTTGCTTTGCGTGAGCCGTGTAACGCGCAAACGTCATTTAACATTTTCGGTCCTTGTATCATTTTCTTACAATTTAAGAATGTATCATTTTCGGTCCTTGTTGTTAACATTTGTTAGTTTTGTTAGGTTTGTTAAGTAGTTTTAAAAGCTGTCACTTTTAGTCCCTCTAGTATAGGTTTTATGTTTTGACAGTTTAGGTCCCTGCAATTTCAGTTTCATTGTTTGTCACTTTTAGTCATTGCAGTTTATATTTTTCTAGTTTTTACAATTCTAGTCCCTATAGTTTTTAATTTCTTGTATTGTCATTTTTAATTCTTCTAGTTTTATAAGTTTCGTGTTTTTACGTTTTTAGTCCCTATTTTTCATTTCTTTTTCATTTTTAATCCGTTTTGTGTTGTTTTTAGCTGTTTTATCTGCTTTTTGCGCGTATCTGATAAATTTTTCTGTATTTTTGCAGATTAAAGATTTCTAGTGCAAGTTTCAGTGCTTTGAGAGTTCCAGAGATAGAATTTTTTTTAGATTATTTTTTGGTGATCTAAGTTTGACTTTCAGTTAAACTTTTCTGAATTGTTTGGGAACGATCTTTCATATCAAGCTAATCATTCAAGATGTCTTCTACAGGCAAACATTCTACAGAGAGAAAGCGGATGATAAACAACAAAGATTTGGAGCCTATCGTTTTAATTCCACGTATAATTGAGACGTATGGTGAAACAGGGACTATCTCAGTGACATCAGGAAATGAATCTAAAACTACATTATTAGTTTCTGATTCATCTGAAATAATAATTACATGTCCAATTATAGTGGATGGAAATGAAACTGTGCCTGAGATACCAAGAAAAGAAGCTGAGCGGGATAGACTGAAAGATCAGAATTTAGAGCTTCTTAAGCAGATACAGGAGTTGAAGTCTAAATTGTCAAATTCTGATAAAACTCCTGTTTGTACAAAATGTACTGACCATGCTAAATCTAATTGTGCAGGTATCATCAGTGCAAGAGAGAAAGAAATAAAAGAGAAAGAAAAAATCATTGTTCTAAAAGAAAAAACAATTGTCAAATGTGAAAAGGAATTAAAATTGAAAGAGAGAAAGATTGAAAACCTTCAAAGCCATCTGAAGACAACTGAACAAACGTCATCTGCACTACAAGCTGAATCAGTTGAGCTTCAACTCAAGTTTAAGACTTTTGAAGACAAGATATCTGCCTTGGAAATAAAGAATGCTGAATTGTTAAAACGCATCCAAGCAGATAAAGAAAAATCAAAACTGGAGACATCTTCAATTCAACAGATGTCTGATTTTTCAAAGAAAACACTCCAAGAGAAAAAGGATCTTGAGCTGAGATGATCAAAACTTTCTAAGCAAGTGTCAGAATTCGAAAAGATAATAATCACTGAAAGAGACACTTTTGCGAAAGAAAAACAAGTTCTTGAAGCCAAAATAACTGAACTTCTCACACAGATTTCTACTTTACAAGACTTGCTAAAAAAAGAAAGACAAATTTTCAAAGAAAAGAAAAAGTCTTTTGAATCTGAAAAGAAAATTTCTGAAAAGAGAAATGTTGGGATCTTCAATGAAATTTCTGATAAATCCAAGAACTTACAAAAATATTTTGAGCAAGAACGTTGATATTTTGAAACTGAAATATCCAAGCTCATGTCCAAGATCTCTGTTCTTTCATCAGATATTCTTAAAGAACAAATGGCTAGATCTGACTTGAAACAAAAGTTTGACACACTTTCAGATGAAAGAAACAGTTTGACTAAAAAGATAAATGACTTGGAAGCTGTAAACATTAAATTGTCATATAAAGTAACAGCTGATGTGATTAGTCAATCACCTGTTGATAACTCAACAGAATCAGTCTGTTCTTTCAAAACAGCTTCAAGTTCTATTCATGATCAAAATGTTTTCAAAAAGAACAGTGTCAAACCTAAAATTGTCAAATCAAGTCAGATCAGACCATCAAATTTGTTTTATGATAAATCTGTTGATGGTTCAACAAATTTTTACATCAAATCTCTTGGAAAGAAATCTAAGAAAAATCAGATGGTCTGGAGAGTGAAGAGTTCTTCAGATGAAGATAAGAAGAATGACATATCATTCAAATCCACAACCAATGCCAAAAAGAACAGTATGCATAAAGGTAAATTTTTTGGTAATTCTGATATATATTACTCGACTAATCATTTGATCAGGATTGCTCAGAAGAAAATTTGCTATTCTTACTGTGGAGAGAATGACTTCGTTCAAAAAGAAATTGCTCATAACTGGTACGGTTCTTACAGAATTACTTCTCAGATTTCTGGATTTAAAAGATATAAATCTAATGAGAAGTGGATTCCTAAATCTAACATACCAGGACCCAAATACCAGTGTGTACCAAAAACCTGTTAAATCTGTTTCGCAGGTACCACAGGTTTAGGGGGAGCAAGATGTTTGACTTCTGATCATGTACAAATCAGGACTCGTACTTCAAAGTACAAAAGATTGACTTCTGAGTAAATCAACTCAGGACTCGAACTTCAAAGTCAAAGAGTATGTCTTTTGAACAAAACAATTCAAAACCCGAATTTTAATGTAAAGACTGTGGCTTCTGATCATATGACAGATCAGGACCCATTCTTTAATGTTCAGACCTGGATATTTTGCAAATATCCAGGGGGAGCATAAAAGAAAACAAATCATGATATACTGATTTGAGGGGGAGCTTAAAGGTAAATATCTTCTGATCTAAATCTTTTATTGTTTGAAAGAAGAACAACTTTCAAGCATGAAAAACGATTTCTAAAATGTTCAAACCACTTCTCTATTCTCAAAAGATTTATTGAATTTAGAATTGTGACTTTAAATGTTTTTCATAACAGAGCTTCAATGTTTAAACTGACCGTGTGTTTCTAAAGATCAATACTCATGTATTATCTTTTCTATATACTGTAAAGTATTCACACACATCGGTTCAGTACTTCAATTGAATTTGTTATTACCATGTCTCATATTGAACAAATTTTTCGATGGTAATACTCCCGTTTGATTTCAAATGTTGTTGAGCATCAATCATCATTTCCAAATTTGTGCTTTCATTGCTAAATTGTTTATATTTGTTCATATAAACAAACCATCCAATTCTTTGATACCCTAACCATTTCATTTGATCTGATTAATACATTGTCAGATTCTCAAAACAATTCTCTTGATTTCATTTCATTCATTCAATATTCTTTTTTTAGAGATCTTCATTGTTCAAATGCTCAAATTTCATTCATATTTTTAATGAGCATACATTTTGACAATGTTATCTTATCTGTGCTTAACTGTTCAAATTAAACTGTTGAGCAACTATTTCTTTTAGGACTTACATGGGATTCGTGTGTGAGCTTAAATAGAACTTCCATGGATTCACGTTAACCAGTGTTTCCTACCCAGGAAGTTATCCTAGAGTGATTGAGGGGTGAGGGGTCAAAATCAAAGAGTGGGGGAGATAACTCATCCGGTTGAGTTTTTCTCATTGTGTAGAGCGGTAAATGGAAATGAGAGTTTGGTTAGAAGTGAACATAATGATAAAAAGAAAGAGGGTGTGAGAACAGAGTTAAAAGAATATCAGAACTCTGCACCAACCACTTTCTGAGCCGGGCAGCCACAAAATCTGATTGGTTCACATTCTTTGATGACCATCATTGAAACAGGCAGTGAGCCCATGCCAACTCTTGCAATTACCCCACCATCCACTCATTTCTTTCTTAACAATGAAATGTTTCATTTTCTTTGGGGACGCAGCATATCTGCTATCTAGTATTAACTAGGAAGATTTAGATATTGAAAAAGAAGGAACGTTGCCCCACCTTCACACCTCTTTCATGCACATTGAGTTCGTGTAATACTTGTTGCTGTCTCAACAGTTTACACAATTTGAGCCTTATGAAACACAATCATGGTGCTAAATTATTTCATACACAAGCACGAGCACACAGAAAATTTGTTTTTCTGTCAGAACATTCATAGATAAACCTTGTGTTTTTTCAATGATTGAATGGAAGTCTTGGGGAGTCATCATCAAACCAACTTCTTAAATTGTACATTCGTTGTACACAGTAACTCCGTGTTACTGACAGGCACTTCTAACTGTTTCATTTGTTGAATCAGGGTTACCAAGTTCATTATATCTGGATTTGAAAAGATTCGGGTATATACAGTTCATGATTCAGCTATTCAGATCAAAGTGCAGAGAATGTTAAATGTATCTAAAAAGGGGAGAATATTTGTAAAAGGGGGAGATTCAAAGAAAGTGCTGAAATTAAGGATGTTTTGATGATTATGGTGCTCACAATCATCAAAAAGGGGGAGAAATCTACAAAGATCAATTTCAGATATGAGATGTCAAAAAGTGGAAGAAATTTCTGAATGATTCAAATTTCAATGCTGTTTTGAAGAAAAGAGAATTTCTAAAGATAATCCTGAAGAGATAATTCTGAAAGTTCAAGACAATTCAGATGCTTACTATGTTTCAAAGACAAATTCTGAAGATGATTCGAGAAAGTTTGTTTTTCTGAAGACTGATCAGAGATCAAAGAGATGAAGATACAAAGTTTAAAGATTCCTCAAGTTCTCAACCGCAAAAGATTTCAAAGAAGTTTCAATGAAGAAATTTTCAAAGTTTTGTTTCAAAACTTCATATGATTCGTTTTTCAAGACTTTTTGATTTTCCGAGATTCAAAGTGCAAAAGACTTTTCTATATTCTTCAACAACTTCATAAAGAGCTTCAAAGTTCAAAGTCGTCAGAGTTAAAGATTGAAGAATCAAAGCGCTGAAGACAAGTGTCAAATTTTTTTTAAATCTTGAATACAAAGGGGGAGATTGTTAGTGTATTATTGTATCCAAGATTTAAGTGAGAAAAGTCAAGTCAAGATAAGTCAAACAATGTCTAAGTCAATATGAGTTTACTTAGGTGTTAAACTTGTAGTTTTAGTCCTTGGTATAAATACCTTGGTTTGTGTTTGTTGTAAGTAGGTTGTTCTTAATTGCTATATACATATGACTACGTTTCTCTCTCTACTCTCTCTCTAGACTTTGAATGTTAGATCTTGATTGATAGATTGTGCTTGATTTGATTGGGAATAAAATATCAAATCTAACAAATATTTCCCCATAAGAACTTCAACTAACAAACATGGGCCCAAATTCAAGTGGGTACCAAAATCTCAATCTGACTCAACGTTGAAGGCACCTCATGTCAAGGGGGAGTAAGATAAATATGGCTCTTGAGTAAATCAGCTCAAGACCCGGACTTCATTGTCAACATTTTCGCTTCTAAGTACATCAGCTTATAACCCATGCTTCAAAAACATTGACTTCTAGACATGTCAGTCTAGGACTCGTTATTCAATGTTTTTCAGCTTCTGACTAATGAGAAACTGTGAGTACATCTACTTAATTTACGCTGCATTTATATCTGATAATGATGTTGTTTCAGTTTTCTCAAATGCTTTTAAAAGAATCTGAGCAAATTTATTTCAACTCCTAAATTTGTTCAACCTAATTTTTTCAAATGAGACACATATTCTTTATACCTTGTGTGAAAGATAATATTATTGAATTATATTTTGTTTCAACTTAATATAGACTTGCCAATCAAATGTTTCTATTTTTAAATCTCGGCATGTTGTTTTAAAAGTGTAAACCTTTACAAATTTTATTCTATAAAGTAAACGTTTTACAATTTTTCTTTCTTTTGAATAAAATGTGTGTCTAGGATAATATTTGAAGTTGCTTTGTTTATATTAAAGTTTTCATATGTTCAAATTTCAAGTCTAACATTACTCGAAAAGTCAGCAACATGTTTGTAGCTTTTGATATTGTTTTTAAAGTTGTGTGATTCGGAATATTTATAGTTTTCAATGCTTAGAAAACCTAAAAAATTGGAATTTTGGATCGTAATGAAAATATGGGCTAAGCACTTAGACGTAAAACCTTGTGTTTGAGATGATTATTAAATTCTTATAAATCAGAAATCTCTAAGTTTAAAAGTTTGTACCTGTGACTTTTCTGGTTTGCGAAAGTAAGTTTTGTGGGATGCTTGTCATCTGGTCCCCTAAGGTTAATTGATCTGGGAGTGATCGAACCCAAATCCTTCAATGGAATCAGATCGAAAGTCATGTTCTACTGGTATGAATGGGTTTAGGATGTGTCGATGTAGCCTTTCTGATCCGGGAAAGTAAGCTCCAAGGGGTGCTTGACACCTAGTCCCCTAAGGCCAACTGGTCTGGGAGCGGCTGACCCAAATCCTACAATAGGGTCAGATAGAAAGTTACGTTTACGGCATGTTTTTTACTTAATAAACTTGTTGATTAAAAAGATGCCAAATGTGCACAAGCTTAAAAGATGCCAAAGAGCACACTCATGTAAAGATGCCATAGTGCACAATGCTAAATGATGCCAATTAGCACACATCTCATGATACTTGGTGATATGTTTGAGTGGCAATAAACCTGTAAATTTGTGAAAGTCTGAATTCTTGATGGATTAGTGTGATTACATGCAAAGTTCTCTATTATATTTTTAGAATTGCATTTTCTTGAAGCTAATCAAAGTTCCCATGCGAGCACACTGAATAGATTGAAGAGAGTTTTTTGAAACTGAACATGTCGTAACATGATATGCAATAAAACTTGGTTCTATATCCAAACGCAATAATTTGATTTCATCTGATGGATTTTATTGTGATATTTTACTAAGTAGAATTTTATTTGTTTCTGTTTAAATTTTTATATATTTAGTCGTTTCAAAATACATATTCAGTATATTTTTCTTTCTACATTGATGTTTCATTTCTTGTGTTCTCATATTATCTTTTAAATGGGTTTGTTCATTATTCAAGGGGGAGTGAATAAGGAGTAATTTTTCTGAAAAGATCATATCTGTTTTTGAGGGCGAGTATCTGATTTTCTATATGAATGCTAACTTGAATTGTCAAATCTAGTGCATTTGTGTAGGGGGAGTCAAAGAGCTTAAAAAGGTAAAATTTTATGAGTTCAAGTAAGATTTGTGCCAACAGTTGGTCGCGCAAACCTCACTTTGCGCCACCTTCGGCTAGCGCAAACCTCCCTTTGCGCCACCAATGTGTAGCGCAAACCTTCCCTGTTTTTCCTTTACTTTGATTTTGCAGATCTTAAGCTGTCTCGTCTCCAACATTTTCATGACCAAGTTGATCCTGATCATCAAGGTCATGAGGGGGAGAAGTTAAGGAGATGATAAAGAGACAAATAGCTCAAAAGTTTATCTGCTGATCAAGATTCACTCAAGATTCTAATTTCTTCAACAATATTTGTCTTTTTGTTGTTCAAGCTCCGATCACCACAAATTCTTCAAGTTCATTTAAAAGAGGTGTATCGTCTAGAGCACAAGCTGTTGAATCAATTGTTCCTTCAAGCTTATTCAAACTGGTCCAGTCTTGTCAAGACAGCAAAGACAACTCATTCTGAAAGATGTTGAGAAGAATTTTTTTTAAGTCAGAAAGCTGCTTAGCAAAGTCGCTTACAGCGCCAATGATTACTAAGGGGGAGATTGTTAAGTCTGATTTTATAGTAATCATTGTATTTATAGGCTTGGTCTTATACTTTACTTCGATAGGTTTTATCTGTGTATAAGCCAAGGGTATTTAAGTCCCTTTGGTCCTTGTGTCTTCTAAGAAACTTACACGCTTATTGAATACAATTGTTACTTTGCGCTTTGAACTCTCTCTCTACTTTCTCTCTCTAGGATTTAGAGATCTTGGATTAACAAGTCTCTTTAAGCTTTTTCAAATTAGTTGACGACCCTTTAATCCGCCATTCAAACTTGGTTTCTTTCGATAAAATTTGTGCTTTAAGTTCTGACTTTGGAATCCACTTCCACACAAATTTTACGTGAACTAACTTGTTCATTTTAAAATCATTATTTTTCTTTTGAAAAGAATAAACTTCATCTTTATGATTAACAGTAAAATGAGCAGAAGTTTTCTTGTTCGCAAACTGGACATATTTTTTTTTCTTGGAAAACTTAGGTTTCAAAGAAAACGAACTTTTATGACAGTTTGAGCATCGTAATTTTGTAGTAGCTTGTGTCAACAACTCATTTCGAGAAAGACTTTGCGTTTTATTCAAACAACGTTGACAAGCATTATTACAAACTTTTACTATGCTATTACAATTCAAACTCTCAGAAACTTTCATCTTCCTTTCCACCTTCATCTTCCTTCCTTTCTTTGTATCATCCTTCTTCACTTTGTTATCTGTAGAACAAGCAACATTAGAATCATTGAAAGTGAACTTTTCGAAAGAAGAATCAGAAGAAATGTTAGACACTGTATTGGATTTGGTTTCCAAACATTTTCCTTTTTCACTAACACTGAACTCCTTTTCCAAAGATTTTAAAATCTTTAAAGATGATTTCATTGAAGGAGTTTGAGTATCTATTGTGGAAGATTCAGACTTCACATCAGCATTTAGATTATCTGAAGATGGAGAATTTTGATCAGGACAAGCTTCTTTACCTTTTGAAAATTTGGGACTCTAAATTTCTGATTTCTTTTTGTAAAACCTCATTTTGAATTAGACTATAATCTAATTACATACCAAAATTTTCATTTGCATCTTCCAGTTCAGCAATAAGAATATTGAGAGCTGAAATCTGCCTTTCTAGATCTGAAATGGTTTTTAAAGTTGTCTGATATTCAAGATCAGTAAAATTTGAAGTCTTGTCAAAAACAGACTTGTTGTCAGAATGAGATTTCTCATCTTTGTCTCCTTTGATTAAACAGGATATAACAGTTTCAGTTTTATCAGAAATAGAACTTGATTTAGAAGCCTCTTGTAAATTTGGAAAAAAGATATTCAAATTCGACGAACATTTTCTTTTTATTTTTATAAGATGAATTTAATTCGTCGTATTTGAAATTAACAGATTTAAAATCATGAGCATCAGAATCAGTTTTAATTTCAAATTTAACCTTCACTGGTTCTTCTGTTTTGATCTTAGGAGTCTCAGGTGAAGAATTCTCAGACTTTACAAAGGTTTCAAGAATGTGAGGTATTAAAACGAAAGGAGCATCACCCAATGTTTTAAAATTATAAACATTTTCGGGTGCTTTCTTTAATGTCTCAACATCTTGATGACCCAAACCAGTTTTGGCATTGTAAAAACGAGTATCTTTTTTATTACTGGTTAATATTTTCAAAGTCTATTCTGTTTGACCTCGTTTAAAATTTAAATCCTCCAATTCCTTAATCTTAGTATATGCTTCAGTTCGGTCTTTCAACACAATATCATACTTCAATGTCAAATCATGATTTTTATTTTTCAATGATGCTAATTCTTATTGTAGTTCAGATATTTTTGTTTGAAGGTTTATCTTTTCCAGTTTTAAAACATTCTTTTCTTCTTCCCTTTCTGCTGCTAAGGTCTTATAGATCAAAGCTTGATCTTGATGTCCCTGAGTGATACACTTTTGTTGTTTCAAATTTTCTTTCAATTTTTGAAACTCAGAGTTCATTAAGGTTAATTAGGACATCAAGTTCACAACCTCTTCATTTTCAGAAAAGTTTCAGAAGTGTCAGAATGAGAGTGTACCTCAGAATCAGAATCTTCATTCAGATGAGACATAAGATTGTAGTGAACTTGAGTCAGATTCACTTTAACTTCTTCTTCCTCTTCATCTGAATATTCAAACCAAATCTCCTCTTCGGCTTTCAGTGCTTTTCCTTTCTCAAGAGCTTTAGCCAACTGAGCCTTTTTGGCATAGTATTCGTAATTCTTCACCCTATTTTTCGGACATTCTCTAACAACGTGACCGGGTTTCCCATAGTTGAAACAATTGTCAGTTTTCTATTTTTCCTTCTCTTCCCTCTTCTCCTCTTTCTTCTCGTCTTTTCTTTCTTTCTTCTTATCAAACTTTCCTCTGTACTTGCTGCATTTGTAAGAATCAGGTTTAGACTTGTGGTAGTATTTCTTTCTTCCAAACCTTTTGTGAAATTTTGATGTCAGCAGTGTAAGTTTCTCAGCAAACTCTGTCAGTTCATTCTCAGATTCCACTTCCTTTTCCTCAGAGCAGTCAGATGAGTCAACAATATCAGACACAAAAGTTTTTTGCTTACCAAGCTTTGTAGAAACTAAACTTCCCTTGATCAATTTACCTTTACATTGAGCCAGAAGAGCCAAAGAATCTTCAACTTTGTTTTGCTTTTCTTTAATCTGAAGCAACACCTTGTTCATCGCTGCTTGTTCCTTAACCTTATCCTCGTGCTGGTTCAGGACACAAAACAGATCATTGAGTTTCTTTTCATCCATGTCTTTGTTCATTTGAAACTGAATTGAGTAGGTATCCCACTCTGGTTGAAGATTTTTGATGAATTAGAAGTTGATCTTAGATTCTGATTTCTGAACTCCATTCTTCCGTAAATCATTTAGAATAATTTTGTATCTTCCATAACCATCCCTCAGTGATTCACCTTCCTTTGCCTTGAAACCCTCATATGCATTAATACTTTGGTTTCTCTTTGTCTTCATGGATTTAGCAGATCCCTGAAATTGCTTCTCTAATTCATCCCAGATATCTTTCGCAGAGTCCTGACTGTCAACTCTGTTAAAAATATCATTTGGGAAAGCCATGATCATGAATGTAAGAGCTTGAGCATCCCTCTCAATTAACTCTTTGTCTAATTCACTGTATTGGATTGGATCTCTTGATACAATCATTTCAGGAATTTCTAGGTTTGTGTCGGTTGTTGGAATTCTTGCAACAGTTACATGCGGGAAATGTGGTCCATCAATAATAGATCCCATCAGTTTCTTGTCTTGGTTATTCAAAAAATTGATCATCCATTTTCTCCATTGTGGGTACTCATCTGCTTGAAGCACCGGAGGTTTGGACTTGGAACCCATGCTCAAAATATCTCTAAACATACCTGCTGAATGAGAAGAAATACTGAACATACTTGCTTGAAGGGATCGTCCAAAGAATTCAGAAACAAAATTGACTCAGAAAGTCAACCTTAATCAATCACTAGAAGAACTCAGAAAAACATTCGAAGTGTTAGAAGTTGCAAACAACTAGGAGTGAATAGTAGCTTGTCGCAAAGGCCAAGAGGTCGCAAAGCAAATACCACTTGTCGCAGATAGTGGTCTGCGCGTTCTAACTTGTCGCAAAAGGAAGTCTGCACGTTCTGAAGAATCACTTGTCGCAATCACTCTGTGCGTTTTATACTTAGAAAAGTTTTCGAGCTCTTACTTGTCGCAATGAGTCTGCGTGTTCTATTTTCTATTTCCAAGAGTTCACTTGACGCAAAGAATCACTTGTCTCAAAGTAAGAAGTCGCAGATCACACAAACACAATCTTAAGAAGTCGCAAGTAGTGCTTTGCGCGTTCTGACTTGTCGCAAGAAGCACTATGCTCTTTCTGTACTTAAAAAAATCCAAGAGCTTTGCATGTTCTTGTCAAGAAGTCGTAAACACAAGGAAAATCAAACTTTCTTTGATCTGCGTGTTCTTCAAATATGCGTGTTCTTCAGATGAACATGCGACAACTTTGAATCTTGCGAGTTCTTCACTGAACTTGCAATTTTTCGACCATTTTTTCTCAAAACCTGCAATCACGGCTTGAAGCTTCATAAGGTTCATCGATTTTACAAGTAGAACAAGTTTCTAGTACATCAAATCGATTAATAACAACAAAATTACAGTGATTCGATCCAAAAACACAATGTTCGAACTTTTTCAACAAAAATGCACAAAAATCCAAAATTGAAAAGGATATATTGCGAATTTGAAGATGGAATTCAAACAAGACACATCCCAAAACACTATACGATCACTATGGAACCATTTTCTTGCATCAAAAACGATTGATCAAGAATTTTTTAATCAAACAGTAACTTTCTCAGATCTTGTCTGCGAGTTCTTCCAAAATTGGAAAGATTCCAATGAATTCGACCAATATTTGCAATCAATCCATTGTTCTGAATTTGTTGGTTTTCTCTGATATCAATTGTTAGTCAAAGATTCAAGCAAGATTTGCAATTAAGATCACAAAATACGCACAAGATTTAGAGAGAGAATTTAGAGAGAGAAAATCATATGTATTGATGTCACAAGTCTCAGTTAGAATTACAAGCTTGAATGGGAAAGATTCTTACAAAAGATACAAAGACAAGACCTTATAAAGGGTCAAACATACCTTGACCTCAATATAAGTCAAACATACAAAAGTCAACATTTTCTAAAAACAAATGATCTAAACAAAGCATTAACATATTGGATATGAGTAATTTCATTAAAAAATTATGTGTTCTTTATTAGCATGTTTGAGTATCCTCAAATAAATGTGATGATAATATTGGGCGCGTGTGTGTCCCTGTGATTTACGATTCAATCAAGCAAACAATTAAACACTACGATAATGCAAACCTGGTATTGATTAATCAAACAATTACAAGGTTCTTGATGAAGAAATCAATCACTCTCTACTTCTATCTCTCTCACGCCTCTGCTCTCTCTTTTCTCTGTGTACGGCGCAAACAAGCAGCTTCCTCTCTAATCTCTTAATTTTCCAACTCAACCTAATTAACATTGAATAACTAATTAAATACTAAGGCTTATTAGACTAATGGGCTTGGCTTGGCTTGGGCCCAACAGCTAAAAAATAAAATAAAGAAAAAGACTAATAATGAAAATACGGAAACACACTTTGACTATTTATTACAAAAGACCCTAGACTATTTATTGACAGTCGACTTTATCAGCTTTGACTTCAGATTTCCATCTTCAGATAATAATGATCTTGAATCCAATAAAACTGTGCTTTAACAATCTCCCCCTTTGGATCACGATCATTACTAAAATAAATTTAGCAATTCAATCCTTCTCTTTAAGCTCAGAAAAAAAAACAATCTTCCTCTTTGTCTTCAGAATGTAGCAATTCTCTCCAAAACTTTATCTCCTGGAAAGAAATTAAGAAATTATCTCCAGTTTCAGTTCGTAATGCTTCAGCAAATCATCTTCAAAAATTCTTCAATTCAGCATATCTTCAGAATATCTTCAGAAATTCTTTCATTCTTTCAAAAAACTTTTGATCTCCCCATTTCTTGATTGACGCTTCTCCCCCTTTTTGATGAAAAGAGCGAAGAGTTCATCAAAACTTTTCTTCAAGAAATGTCATCCACCACTTATCATGCACACAGAACCACTGATTAACCGTCAATTCATAAAGATGAGCATTCAGATCTTTGCAAATCCAGACAAAATAGAAAGGTAACACCTGAATCAACAAATGAAACGGTTAAAAGTGCCTGTCAGTAACACAAAGTCACTGTGTGTAACAAATACACAATACAAAGGAGCTTTTATGATGTTCACTCCCCCAGGGCTTCCATTCAATCATCGAAACACCACAAAGGCAATTTCTATGAACGTTATGACAAAGAAACAAATTTTTTGTGTGTTCGTGCAAGTGATAGAATAAATTAAGCATATGATGATTGCTTATAAGGCTCAAAAAGTGTAAACCACGGAAACATGTAGTTAAACACAGACTCAATGTGCATTAGTGAAGTGCGAAGGTGGGGCAAACTTCCTTCTTTTCAATATCCATATTTTCCAAATGAAAATCAGATAGCATATGTGTTGCGTCCCCTTTGAAAATGAAACATTTTCTTGTTGAGAAGAAAATGAGTGGTAGGTGGGGTAATGTCAAGAGTTGGCATGGGCTAGTTGCCTGTTTCAATAATGCTCACGAAGAAGTTGTGAAACATTAGTAATGTGGCTGCCCGACTCAGAAAGTAGTTGGTACAGAGTTTGATATTCTTTTACTCTGATCTCTCACCCTCTTTCTTTTAATCTTTAAGCTCAAAGCTAACCGAACTCTCTTTTACAAAATCTCTCATCACACATCCCACAGTCATTTCTTTTGACTTCTCACATGCAATCACTAAGGATTTACTTCTTGGGTAGGAGGCACTGGTTAACGTGAATCCATAGAAGTTCAGTTAAGTCCTAGCACACTGATCTCATGTTATCCTATAAAGCAAATGATGCTCAGATGGTTTAACTTTATCAGTTAAAGTGCATAGATGAAGCAGAAAACATTTAAAACCTCACTTCCAATTCAAGAAATCTGGTTGAGAATCGGGAAGTGGTTTGAACATTTAAGAACATGTTTTCTTCTGTTTGAAAGTTGTCCTTTTTTCAACCATAGATGAGATGAAGATAAGGAATTATACCTTTTGAGTGCAGTCTTACATCTCACGAAGTCAAACTTAAAGTCATAAAGATATGATCTTGTAAGCATCTCTCAATCTGCAAAAGTCTAAAAGTGTACTCAAAGCAACTTTATTCACGAAAATTAAAAGACATAAAGCAATAAAACAATTAAAGTATGAGTTCTGATCAGAAGTAATCAGAAGTCATAGTTATACTTCATTGACTTGGACGCTCCCCCTAAAATCATGCATCACAAATAAGTCATCAGTAAACACAATGCATTTAAATATGCTCCCCCTCAAAGTAACATTGATCATCTATGAAGTACTTCTCACACTCCCCCTGACATCTATGTGTTTAGTCTTAGTATACTGAACAGGGTTAGCGGTAATTGCAATAGCGCTCTTCGAGTCACAATAGATCGGAATTCTATTGAAATGAAACCCATAGTCTCGAAGTTTTGTTCTCATCCACAAGACCTGAGAACAGCAGCTAGTAGCAGCTACATATTCTGCTTCGGCCGTTGATGTGGAGACACATAATTGCTTTTTTGATGCCCAACTGACGAGTTTATCTCTGAGGAATTGTATATGACCCGAGGTGCTCTTCATGTCTAACATGCAACCAGTATGATCTGTGTCTGAATAAGCTGTTAGTTCAAAGCTTGTATCTTTAGGATACCACAGACCAAGATCTGCAGTCCCCTTCAGATATCTGAAAATCCGCTTAACAGCAGACAAATGGGATTCTTTAGGATTGGCCTGATATCTAGCACATAAGCATGTAGAAAACATTATATCCGGCCTACTGGAAGTAAGATACATTAAAGAACCTATCATCCCTCTATAAGTCCTAACATCAACAGCCTTTCCCGAAAGATCGGTGCCAATCTTAGTACCAGGTGTCATCGGGGTACCAATCGGTTTACAATTTTCCATTTTGAATTTCCTAAGAATATCAAGAATGTATTTAGATTGATTGATAAAAATCCCCGTTGAAAATTGTTTGAATTGCAATCCGAGAAAGAAATTCATCTCTTCCATCATGCTCATCTGAAAACGTGACACCATGAGGTTTGCAAAATTCTTACAGTACTTAGGATTTGTAGAACCAAAAATAATATCATCCACGTATATTTGAATAAGAATGATATCGCCTTTATCCTTTTTAATGAAAAGAGTGGTATCAACCGTACCTTTTGTAAAACCTGACTTGACCAATAACTGAGATAGGATATCATACCAGGTGCGAGGAGCTTGTTTCAGTCCATAAAGAGCTTTATCCAAGATGTAAACATGATTAGGCTTATCTGGATTTACAAACCCTTCTGGTTGCAAGACGTAGACTTCTTCCTTGAGTACTCCATTCAGAAAAGTTGTCTTCACGTCCATTTGATAAACGGTGAAGTTCTTGTGGGCTGCGTAGGCTAAGAACATCCGAATTGCCTCTATACGCGCCACTGGAGCATATGTATCGTCGTAGTCAATTCCTTCCTCTTGCCTATATCCCTTGGCAACAAGTCGTGCTTTATTTCTGATAACGGTACCATCTTAATCTTTCTTGTTTTTGAACACCCATTTCGTACCAATGATGGTTTTACCTTGAGGTTTGGGTACGACTCTACAGACTTTGAGTGCTTCAAACTGATTCAGCTCATCTTGCATCGCAGTTACCCAATCTGAATCGACAAGAGCCTCAGATACGCGAGTAGGCTCGATCTTGCTCAGAAAGGATTCATACATACATAGATTTGATGTTGCAGACCTAGTTTGCACCGGTTTAGAAGGATCTCCAATAATTTGATGTACCGGGTGCTCTTTGGTCCACTTATGTTCATAAGGGAGTGGATTAGATGTAGTTTTATCATTTTCAGCATCTAGGAATCCACTGTTATCTCCTTCAGATGGTTCAGACTGAATAGGGGTTTCAGTTGAAGTAGTATTTGCAGAAGTTGCAGTAGGTACAACTTGGTCAATCTGTTGATCAGTCCTTACAGTACATCCTACTGAGTCAGCTACTTCTGTCTCGTCGGTGTTGGTCACAACTTCAACTGTCGGAGTAGGCATTTGAACTGGAACTTCTTGCCGAATCGGGGAGTTGGATTCAGTAGAGATATCGGAAGTGGTTGGTTGAGTAGTCATCGAGTCTTCCATCCTGTCAACCATAACAGATTTAGGCATACGAGATCCAAGAAATTAATCATAAAACAATTCAAATAATAAATCTAATTCAGATAAATTAGAAGTAGACGATGAAGCGCCATTTGATTTTTTCTCGTGAGGTGCAGGTCCTGGACTGGTTGGCCCAGAAGCTAGTACTCCGGTAATTACGGGTTCTGAACTGACGTGCTCAGAAGCCATGTCCTCATCGAATGTAACATTGACGCTCTCGATCACGGTCTTCGACTTCTTCAAATAAACACGATATGCAGAAGATGTAGAGGAATAACCAACGAAGATGCCCTCATCCGCCTTAGCATTGAACTTGTTCAGATTCTCTCTATCTTTTAGAACATAACACTTACAACCAAAAACATGAAAATATTTAATGGTTGGTGTTCGGTTGTTGATCAACGCATATGGAGTCTTCTGAAATCTGCGATGTATCATGGAGCGATTCTGAGTGTGACACGCAGTCGAAACAACTTCAGCCCACAAAAATAGAGGTAATTTAGATTGGCTGAGCATTGTTCGAGCGTCCTCGACAAGTGTACGATTTCGCCTTTCGACGACTCCATTCTATTGAGGCACGTGAGCAGCAGAGTATTGATGTGATATCCTAACCGATTCGATATATTCTTCAACTATCTTGTTCTTGAACTCTGTGCCGTTGTCAGTTCGGAGAATCTTGACTTGTTTCTGCAGATTGACTTGGGTTGTCTTCAGAAATGTAATGAGAACTTCGGGCGTCTCATCTTTAGACCATAGAAACTTGACCCTAGTGTATCGTGTATAGTCATCCACGATAACGAGTACATACTTCTTTCCGCCTAAGTTTTGCGTTCTCATAGGACCACATAAATCCATATGTAACAACTCTAATGGAGAGCTGGTACTCGGTTCAGGCTTTGGTTTGTGTGGGGCTCTCTTCATCTTTCCCTTTTCACACGCTGCACACAAGTGTTCTCTTTCATACTTCAGCTCTGGAAGTCCTTTCACTAGCTTTCCACTGACCAGCTTGTTGATGTACCGAAAGTTGAGGTGAGAAAGCCGTCGATGCCATAACCAACTTTGTTGCATCGAGGCCTTTGATAGTAGACATACCTGATTGTCAGCCTGGACCTTTGACAAGTTGATGGTGTAGAGGTTTGACTTGCGAGTGTCGACCAAGAGTTCTTTCCCTTCTTCAGTGCGTACTGAACATGTCTTGGCCTTGAAATTAACCTCTAAGTCTTTGTCGCAGAACTGTCCAATGCTGAAAAGGTTGTGCCCTAAGCCTTCAACGTAGCTCACCTTCTTAATCGTGAAATTTTCGTGTACAACATCACCATATCCCAGAATTGGTGAAAACTGATCATTTCCAAAACGAACTGTGCCGCAATATTTATCTGTATAATTAGACAACATACTCTTATGCCCGGTCATATGCTTGAAGCACCCGCTATCCAAGTACCACATATGACAGGTCTGCACAAAACAAATCAGGAAAGAAGAGGTTTAGGTACCCCTTTATAAATGGGTCCTTCATTGTCAGTACATGATTTTGGCACCCATTTAAATTTGGGCCCGCTTTTTCTTTGAAAACCATAAGCATGATGAGAAGAATGATGATGATAAGATGAAACATTATATGAACCAAACCAAACATTAGAATATTTATGAGAAGCATAATCCAATCCACCAAAATTTGAAAACTTTTTATTAGAAGGAGCTAACTGAAATAATTGCTTTATAGAATATTTCTTGCGAGAATCAACAAGATTAGATTTAAAAGAAGCAACATTCACAATCAATTCATCTTTACTAGAAGTCTTTTTATTCAAATTAAAACTAGAACTTGATTTAGCTTTCTCATCTATCTTCTGTTTCGGTATCCATGCTGACTTAACCCCAAGCCTTTGCTTTCTCATATCTGAAACATTTGAAACTTTAGAGTTAGAATGATGAGAATCAAAACAGTTCTTCTTCCTTGGCTTACCCATGGTGATCGGTCTCTGTGAATGCTGAGATTTTGTTTTCTTACCTTTTGCATTCTTAGATTTCACAGAAACTGATTTGTCAACTTTCGTTGATGTTTCACCTTTTTCAAACACACTAGGTAATCCGAAAGAATTAACAACACAAGATGAATGATCAGGAAGTTTGGAAGTAAAGTCAAACTGAGCAACACAATCATTTAGCACACCATCAGAGTTTAAGAAATTAAGCTCAATTTCAAGAGAAACAGATCTATCATCAGATTTTAAAGCATTGGAAAGTTTCGAAAACTCAGTATTTTTGAACACTGTTGAAAATACAGTTTGTTCTAAGTCCATCAAAATTCTTTCTTCTGTAAGAGTATTCTCGAGTTCAGAAATTTTACTTTCCAAAACTAGAGGAGGGACGTAAAGCTTTCCTTCTATGGGCTTAGCCTCCATTCTTCTTCTTTTCTTCTGGTCTCTTTTCTTCAACTTTCTCCTTATGCTTGTAGTTATTCAGACCAGACGAGTACCTCTGACTGTTGGAGTTAGGCTTTTTATAGAACTTCTTTTGGAAAGCCTTGGTTAACATTATCATGGCTTCCTTCAGTTGTTCACAATCGTCAGAGTCAGACTTTGCCTCACTATTAACCTCTTCTGATTCAAATGTTATCACCTTCTTCTTCTTAGACTTCTTCTTGACCACAAGAGCAACTGGATCAGCAACTGCTTTGTCAGCCTTCTTCATCTCAGCCTTGATTTCATCCAATTCTTCATCATTCTGTTTGAGGATTTCATAAACTTCATGAAGTGGAATGTCGTTCAGGTCTTTCAACTGCCTCATCTGTCTAGTGAATCTCTTCCACTCAGGCTGAAGGTTGCTGAGAAATTTCACATTCAGCTCAACTTGATATTTGTTGATCTTGTTCTTGCTGAGCTCATTCAGCAATGTGACAAATCTGTCATAAGTGGCTTTGAGTGATTCTCCAGCTTTGGCTTTGAATTCTTCATAATTGTTCAAGCAGTTAGAAACTTTTAATTGGTTGTCGACTTTTTATCCGATCATCATCTTCTCCAACTGATCCTACATTTGCTTGCCGGTAGCGTTGTAGCTATCAATCTTGACATATATTTCATTCGGTATGCCTTGGAGAATAAATGATCTTGCCAGCTTATCACCCTTGTGTCTTTTCTTCTGTTCTTCCGAGTATTCACCAATTGGTAATTTATACTCTGTCTCTTCTTCTTCACCATTTTCTCCAGCTACAGTGAGAACCTTGGTTGAAGGTGTCATGATTCCTTCTTTTAGAGATTTTCTGATGTAATCTCCCAGTTCATTTCGATCGATGAAATCCAAGAATCTGTCCTTTCATTGCTCATACTCCCCTTTGAAGAGTACTGGTGGCTTAACGTCGGTTCCAATAGCAAAAGCTTCCCGAGATGACATTCTTACTGGTATGATTAAAAATCAAACTTATCTGGTATTAAGACAATCAGCTGGATGAGATCGTTAGAATCAAGAGTTGGATAAAACTGCACTAATAAATTTCCAAAAGATAATTTAATAGCAGTACTAGCACAGTAGAAATCACAGATAAAATAGTCAGAGAAGCTTTAAGACAGTGGCGCAAAAAGACAGTTCGCGCGAGAGATAGGTTGCACAAAGTGAGGTTTGCGCTAGACACGGGTGACGCAAAGTAGAAGTTTTCGCAAACAGTGTGTGGTGCAAAGAAAGAATTCGCGTGAGCCGCAGATGGCGTAAACAGAGGTTTGCGTGAGATGTGGGTCACGCAAAGTAGGATTTGCGCGAGCCTTGGGTGGCGCAAAGTTTCAGTTTACGTGAGAGGCAGCTGGCGCAAAGAAGGATTTACGCGATATGTGAGAGGCAACTGGCGCAAAGTTTCTGATATGATCTCCTAACACATGTTTGTCAATGAAATCCAGGAACTGATTTTTCCATTTTTCATACTCTCCTCTGAAAAGTACTGGTGGATTCTCATCCGTACTGATTGAAGGAGCTTTGCTGGAAGTCATACTGATATTGAAAGATATACAATAAGAAACCTGAAAATGATCGTTAGTCCAGATAAAATCAAAAAATACTGAAAATCTTAGATTGGAATTCAGAAAATTTTGATCACGAACAGAACTTTGTCCCCCTCCGCAGACTTAGCACGGGGGTCCCGCTATTAACAGAACTTTTTGACATTTAGAGGCCATATTACAGTTTGCAAAAAATTTGACTAAGTGGAGCAAAAGAGCTAATTCGCGCTAAGAGGAGCTGGCGCAAAGTTCAGTTTGCGCGAGAAACATTTCACGCAAGATGATGTTTGCGTGACACGTGGGTGGCGTAAAGAAGGATTTGCGTGACCAGGCAATGGCGCATAGTTCAGATTTTCGCAAGTAGTGGGTGGCGCAAACAGAGGTTTGCGTGAGAGGTAGCTGGCGCAAAGAAGGGTTTACGCGATATGTGGGTCGCGCAAAGAGGACTTCTCGTGACAAAGCAGTGGCGCAAAACAGAGAGACCAGTACCTTGCTTCGACCGGGGTGTTTTTTCGACCGGTATTATGCTTGGACTGGTAGAGATGTCGACCGGTAAGATGTTGGATCGGTATGAAATCGACCGATAATATGCTTTGACCTGTATGATTCTTTGACCGGTATTGGCTTGGACCGGTAGAGTTCGACCGGTAATTTGCTATGACCGATATCTTGTCGACCGGTAAGGTGTCTAGACCGATATAGAGTATGTGACCGGTAAAGTGTATGGACCGATATAGGATATTCGACCAATAAAGTATGGACCGATAAAAGTGATACGACCGATAATTGCTTGTGAGTGGGCTGACCGGTACAAAGTATTTGACCGATATTAAGCAAAGACCAATATGAACAGTGTTTGTCGGGAAACCGGTATGTTCTTGATGCTTATCAACCCAGAAACCAAAATTCAACCCAGAAAACAATTGATAACACGAATTATACTACCAAACTTTGCCAAAACAACCGATTAAACAATTAGAACTGATTGCTATCAATTAATTTCAATAAAAACCACTCTGAAACAATTAGACTCGTGAACGAACCCAGAATAGCAAAAATCATCAAATTGATAATCGAAATCGATGCGATACTCAAAACAATCAATACCCAGTCAATATAATATGCTAATCAACCACAATTCAAACAATAACAACTTGAATGAACAATCACACAATAATAAAATTTGAATCTTTACAGATAAGCAGAACCAAAAAAAAAATTTCAATTCAATCTGTTTGGCTCTGATACCAATTGTGTGTCCCTGTGATTTACGATTCAATCAAGCAAACAATTAAACACTACGATAATGCAAACCTGGTATTGATTAATCAAACGATTACAAAGTTATTGATGAAGAAATCAATCACTCTCTACTTCTATCTCTCTCACGCCTCTGCTCTCTCTTTTCTCTGTGTACGACACAAACAAGCAGCTTCCTCTCTAATCTCTTAATTTTCCAACTCAACCTAATTAACATTGAATAACTAATTAAATACTAAGGCTTATTAGACTAATGGGCTTGGCTTGGCTTGGGCCCAACAACTAAAAAATAAAATAAAGAAAAAGACTAATAACGAAAATACGGAAACACACTTTGACTATTTATTACAAAAGACCCTAGACTATTTATTAAGAGTCGACTTTATCAGCTTTGACTTCAGATTTCCATCTTCAGATAATAATGATCTTGAATCCAATAAAACTGTGCTTTAACAGCGCGTTAGCTTGGTCTTTTTCTTGCAAGAGTGCTAGCATTCGCCCTTACGTTTTCTTCGCTTGCTCTGCAGTACGAGCCTCATACAAAGTCACGCCTAATATGATATGATGAAGAGGGGCCACCCTCTTTTATATTCCGTAGCAATCTTTATTTACTATTACATCTTTTTTAGGGATTTAAAATTTTCATTGATCGATTATTACCAGGGGACTCGTAAGAAATCAAGATCATTGTGAAATCTAGTCATGGTCGAAATTGTAAGTGCACTTGGTGCAACTAGAATCACATGCGCTTGTTAGTACACAAGTGTTGGACAAGACCCACAATCATGATCACTTCACATATCGGTGTCATTAAGTGTGTCCTGAAATGGTGAACACTCTTATCCTCAGATCTGAGATGTGCATTGGGATCTAGTGCACAAGGAGTGTTATGCTTTAATATAGTCTAGCGTTACCCTTAGCCAGTAATCATCAGGGGTATATTGGGCATGACATAAATGTTGTATTAGTAATGTACATGAAATATGGATTTGCTCCTCTCAAGATGAGGTAGATATTTATTGGGCCCCTCGATGACATAGTTTGATTAACATTGACGATGAACAAAATGGATTAGTTTAACTAATAGCACTTGTCTAATCAAAAGTATGTTGGGATTGAGAAACATAATTTTGAACAATAAATTCATTCTTTGAGATGTAGCTATTAGATAAAATATATAAAAGGAACCCTTTCATTTCTGTAATACAATATAGATCTAGGGTTCTTTGGCTAGCACCCGGTGGGAGATCTAAGAGTCTTCGTGTATGGATCCCTGATAGAGGAATCCTACTTTGGATTTTGAGTGATGCATCAAATATGCACTAGATCTGCAAAGGTATAATTCTAAACACTTACGATGTGTTGTTCTAATTATTTAAAATTGTCACCGGATCGGTTTGGGTTTTAAAGTATTAGAAAAGTTTTCTAAAATAATTGTAACCTATAGTTATTTTCCACTACGTTTTTGAAATGGTGACAAAATTGTTTAAAACCCTACAAAAGCAGACACAAATGGGTTAATTTTTACGGCTGCATATTTCAGCAATCATGGCATTTTGGTTCTAGTCAAACACAACAATAAACATGAGTTTAATCGCGTTGGGTTTCATTCGTGGGTGCAAGGGGTTGGTACAACAACAAAAGGGCAGCTTTTGCAGTTTACATGAGTAGGTTTATCCAAGTGATACACGTGCATTCTATGTAATTCGAAATGTTAGCTTTAGCATTGACTCGTTAAGAAGAACGATACTCGATTTGCCACTTTACTGGTTTAAGTAGGGGTGCTCAAATTTCCGACCAACCCTATCAACCCGGCCAACCCAACCCGAAAAAATGCAAAAGAACTCAAATCGAGGTAACGTGATACATAATCGATACAATTTTGTCCACACAGCATCTATTGGGTTGAAAACGTGTTGGGCTCAAAGTAACCCGACCAAAACTTGTACGCTTTTACTTTTTTATTTATTTATGGTTTTAGACTTTTATTGACTCTTCTTTCTATCAATTCTCAAGTCTTCCTATCTTAGTTGTAGTTTAGATATGTCCACGAGACCAGACTGATTAAAATCGCACGAATCTAACCTTCAAATCTTCAAAAATCTTCAACATCGATAGAATCAAGAGTCAAGAGATACTCTTCTTCTACTCTTATTCTCTCTTATTTGCCTTATTTTTATATTTCTATTTTGATTTTAGTTTTTTTTAAACGAAATCACTTGGTTAGATTGTAAAATTATGTATTGAAGTTTCAACCCGACCAACCCAATCTAACCCGTATGGTTTAAATTTTTGGGCCCAGACGAGTACCTCTGACTGTTTGACCCCGACTTCTTATAAACTTCTTCCGGAATGCCCAAGTCAACAAAATCATCATTTGTTTGAAATTTTCCCATCATTAGAATCGAATCAACAGTGTCACCTTCTTCATCAGACTCACTAATTTTGGCTTTCTTTTTCTTGCTGAAGCTCACAGACTTTGGGTTGGGTTGAGGTTTCTCAAACCGCAAATCTTGGGTTAGGTTGTTCAAATGTCTTCATCCCAACCAACCCAACCCATGAGCACCCCTAGGTTTAAGTTAAATTTACAAATTTAAAACATTGTTGCGCTTGATGACACGTACAACAATTTTGCATGAAATAATTAAAAGAACGTTATATTACATTTGAATTATTTTTAAATGATTATAAAACTTCTCATTAGTTCTAAAACTTTTCCTTTCTTTTTATTAATTATGAATCATTATAATACTAGAAAACTGACTTTTACTGACGATAATTACTGATGGCTAAAATCCGTCGGTAAATTCCGATAGATAACCCACCGCAGACAACTTTCTTGATGAAAACCAAATCCGTTCGGTAATCCGTCGCTGATATTTACAATTTCTGACAAATTACCGACGGAGAGTTAAATATTTTATGTTTTAATATTTTTCCATGTGTCGGTCGATGATCCGTCGGTAATCACTTTAAATCCTTAAGTGTAATAATTAAAAATATAAAATATTAAACTATCCACTGGTAATCGATCGAAAATTGTAACTACCATCGACGAATTACCGACGGATTTGGTTTTCATATGAAAAGTTGACTGTGGTGGGCTATCTGCCGCTGTTCCTTCGGACATTACTGACAAATTTTGGCCTTCGATGATTAATATTGGTGAAAGTCTGTTTTCTAGTAATTTCAGTCTAATAATAATAATAATAATAATAATAATAATAATAATAATAATAATAATAATAATAATAATAATAGATATTTTTTGGGAAATGTTAGAAAAAAACCAATGAACTATCCCATTTAAATGATTAAATCCTTATCTATTTTTTTGAATGAAAAAATCATTAAATTTTCTCTTTTTGAATGATAAAATTCCTAAACTATTTTTTCGAATGAAAAACTCTTAAACTTTCTCATTTTGAATGATTAAGTTCATACACATTTTTTTGAATAATTAAACCATCGAAATTTTAAAATTTGGTTACATACATCTTTTTTTAAAGCTAAGGTGGCGTTTGTTTTTTAAGAGGTGCTGAAGTCTGAAGTCTGATTTCACTTCTGATTAATAAGAGGTGGAGCTGAAGTCTGAAATCTGAATAATAAGACTGTTTGTTTTTGTAAATTGTAAATGTCTGAATCTAAATAATCACAACATAAACATAACCATTTTAGTGATCAAGTATCCATCATCTTGTTTAACAATCTTCGACAGATGCATAAAATCGATAGAAACAAAAGCAGAAGCCGAACCATAGTGTTCGACACAAACAGAAGTTTGAGAACACAGGGAAGATGCATAAAATTGACATAAACGAAATGAGATGCATAAATTCATCAATTCATTTTGAATGGTATTCATCAATTGTCATGTTACAATATGATTACCATACAGATTCAAGAAGGAACAAATTCTACATATGATTAACATACCACAAATTCTATATATTGTTACCATACAGATTCAAGCATAGTATACAAATTATATACATGTTTAATATATAACGAACCATAGGGATGAAATCAAACAGGGTCGAACCACAAGGACGAACCAGGGACGAAATTAGCACCGATCTAGAAATCGAGACGAAATCAACACAGGGTCGAACCACAAGGACGAAGCCAACACCGATCCGGTCTCGAATTGGGTCGAAATCAATTTGGTCGAACCACAGGGATGAAGCCAACACCGATCTGGTCTCGATTTGGGTCAAAATAAGTGAAACCACAGGGACAAACCAGGGACGAAATCAATTTGGTCGAAGCATAGGGATGAAGCCAACACCGATCTGGTCTCGATTTGGGTCAAAATCAGTGAAACCACATGGACAAGGGAAGAAATCAATTTAGTCGAAGCGTATGGACGAAGCCAATACCGATCTGGTCTCGATTTGGGTCGAAATCAATACAGGGTGACACCACAAGGATGAACCACCGACGGAATCAGTTTGGTCGAACCACGGGGACGATGTCAACACGGATTTGGTCTCGGTTTGGGTCAAAATCAACACAAGGCTGAAAGTAGAGGGGAGATCGATAAGGATTTGGAGATGGACTCTTGAAGAAGACGCTATAAACTTTGGAGGCGGACATAAAGAGAATAAGGGGAATTAAGTGGGTAGATACCACTTTTTTTATACAAACACACTGAATCTGGTTTTGTCTGACCGATTCAGTGAAAAGAGCTCATTAAGAGCTGAATACCCAAAAACAAACAGGCCCTAAAGAAAAGGGAAATGCAGGCCATGGTTCCTTGACAAAGTCCACATCCAAACTACTACTGAAAATAGGAAATAAACTAATAACTAAATATCTCAATCTGGTCTTCCAACTTAATACGAACGCATCAGTCTTGGTAGCGAGCTGGACGTACGCGTGTACGTGTGGGTCTTCCTGTTTGGGCTTAGGCTTCTGCGTGGGTGCCCATATCAATACTTCCCCCTCGAGACGCGACCTTGTCCGCAAGGTCGGAACTCGACGAATCGGTAAAAGACAGATAAGACTGATGAAATTCAGAAGCGTCTTCCCAAGTAGCCTCACTAAGCTCACAACCCAACCATTGGACTAGAACTTGAGAAGTAGCCTTACCGTGACGAATGATGGAACAATGATCGAGTATGGCAGCAGGTTGCAAGAGGTGTACGTCATCATGGGTCAAAGGTGGCAGCGGGTTGCGGTGGAGTTGGGGATCACCATGGCAGGCCCGTAATACTGAGACATGGAAACCCGGGTGGATTCGACTCTCCGGCGGGAGTTCGAGGCAGTAGGAAACCTGTCCAAGTCGTTCCAGAACTTTAAATGGGCCAAAAAAACGTCGTGCGAGCTTATGAGAGTGACGGGATTGAACCGATGACTGACGATAAATACGCAAACGCACATAAACCCAGTCACCAATGGCAAATGATTTCTCCAGGCGTTGCTTATTTGCTTGGTCAACCATCTATTGTCGTGAGAGACCTAAGGTAGTTTTGAGTTGTTCAAGTTGGTGATCATGGGTTAAAAGAGTCTCGTCGATCGAGGCTACAGGAGAGGAACCCCGTACGTATGACGGAATAGTCGGGGGAGGTCGTCCGTAGAGGGCCTGAAAGGGAGACATCACGATGGCACTATGATAAGACGAGTTGTACCAGAATTCTGCCAAGTAAAGGTATCGATGCCAAGACTTCGGTTCATCACTGGCAAAGCAACGGAGGTAGGACTCGAGGCAGCAGTTAACGACTTCGATTTAACCGTTGGTTTAGGGGTGATAGGAGCTGGAATGTAGAAGGGTGGTACCAAGTTGTTTGAACAACTCCTTCCAAAAGTTGATAAAAAAGAGAGGATCACGATCTGAGACGATTGACTTGGGTAACCCGTGGAGGCGGTAGATGATGGTGAGGAAGGCTGTGGTTAACGTGGTGGCGGTGTAGTGAGGAGCAAGAGAGATGAAGTGGGCGCTTTTAGTGAGGCGGTCAACGATAACCCAAATGGTGGTTTTACCATTCGATGGCGGAAGTTGGGTTATGAAGTCCATGGATAAGTCTTCCCACACTTGATTGGGAATAGGGAGAGGCTGTAAAAGGCCATAGGGTTTATGGGTGGGATACTTTGTCTGTTGGCATACATAACATGTTCAGATGAATGATGCAACATCATACTTCATGTTGGGCCAGTGGAAGGAAGCTGTTAAGTGTCGCATGGTCGGTTGAACGCCAGAATGGCCGCTCGACGGCGAGGCATGAAACTTAGTAACAAAGCGCCACTGGAGGTCAGACACGTCAGGAATCAAAATTCGATCACGATAAAAAACCAGCCCATTATGGACCCGAGATAGGGGAAATTTAGTAGGATCTGTGGACAATTCGGAAAGAAACTGGAGGCCCTTCAGATCAGACATGAAATATTTCCGAACCTCATCCAACCAAGGAAAAAAGGGAGTGGATAGGCTAAGGCAATGAGGTTCATGTACCCAACTCAATGCATCTGCCACCTTATTGTCACGACCCGGTTTATAGAGGATCTCGAAGTCATAGCCAAGTAGTTTAGCGACCTATTTATGTTGCTCGGGGGTTTGGACAACTTGGGTAAGTAGACGGCGTAAACTATGGTGATCAGTGAAGACGCGGAAACGTTGCCCAAGAAGGTAATGGCGCCATTTACGGACTGCCTCAGTGATGGCAAAAAGTTCACGTATGTAGGCGGATGCAGAACACATGCGGGTGCTCATCTTTTTGCTAAAGAATGCAATGGGGTGGTCAGATTGGGAGAGAACTGCCCCAATACCGAAACTCGATGCATCAGTCGTGACGTCAAAAGGCTTTGTGAAATCGGGCAAGGCTAATGTAGGCAGTGAAGTCATGGCGGTCTTGAGGGCAGAAAAAGTTGATGCAGCGGCATCGGTCCAAACAAATCGTGCCCCTTGCAAGACACCAGTAAGGGGTGCAACAATATGAGCGTAGTTGAGTACAAAGTGGCGATAATATCCGGTAAGTCCAAGAAAACCTCGCAAGTGTGTGATCGTGGTGGGTGTCACACAATCGAGGATGGCCCGGATTTTATCCTCGTCGAGGGGGAAGTATTGATATGGTTGTCGAGTTGGGAGGTGGTCGTGGCGAGAAGTTTGGCAATGTTGTCGGCCATGGCAACCATGGATTGCTCCATGGATGGAGGGTCGCGTTTGGGAGGCATGGGAAGCGAGAATGAAAACACCAAATGATAGTAGTCTAATTCGAGATGGGCGGTCTCCGCAGAATTAAGATCGAGAATAGAGTACTTAGGGCAATTTTCCAGATAATCCATTTCAAAAAAAAGAAACAATACTTATAGGAATGAAATTGATGGTGAGTGGGATACTCCACTACCATAACTTGAGCCTAAAGAAAAGGGAAATGCAAGACATGGCTCCTTGACGAAGTCCACATCCAAACTACTACTGAAAATAGGAAATAAACTAATAATTAAATATCTCAATCTGGTCTTCTAACTTAATAGGAACACATCAGTCTTGGTAGCGAGTTGGACGTACGCGTGTACGTGTGGTCTTCCTGTCTAGGCTTGGGCTTCTGCGTGGGTGCCCAAATCATAGTGTCTTATTAAAGTCAAGATGTCTTTTTGTGCATGGTTGAATTGATCCCAATCAAGATGGTCGTTTGTATAACTTAATTCAGCATGTATGCTACACCTAAAAGAGAAAGCAATAGCAAGTTAAAAACTTTTTAACTAGCAAAAAGGATAGGGGGAGCCAATGCCTTATGCATCTTTTACAACAAAGCTCCCTATTGAATCAGGTACCGCCAGTTTGTGCAGAAATCTTCCAAGGCTATTAACTAACTACTTATATTTTACATAAAAGATGCATTAGCCGTTTAACATTGGGGTTTATTAATTATTATTATTGTTATTATCAGTTTGTTTCATGGAGCACTTTATCAAACACTTTGATTACTTCTGATTTATGTATTTTTTAGTGGTTGAAGCATCCATCTTATTAGTGAATATCTTTCAAGTTATAACAGCATATGGTAGTATGACAGTCCTACAAGGCATCTTTCAAATACTTCCATGTTCGTTGTCCAGGAAACTCCCTACCTCTCTCAATCACACTATCAATACATGAAACACTCTCAATTTTGGGATGAAATCGGCCCTCTGGATACTCTATTTCTCCAGCGACAAACTATTCAAGAGCACAGGTTATTTCATCTACAACTTAATCTCTCCGATTTTATATTCATGTCTACGTTTTGTTCATTTTCTCGGTGTCTCAATTTATTTTATCTCTCGATCACCGATTAATTGATTACAATGTTTGAATCAGATGTCCAGTGACGGTTTTTTGTTGGTTTTGGAGGGCGGACTCGAGTGGCATATCGGAGAAGATCGGTGTTTGTGTTCCTTAATGGCCTTAAATATATGTTGTGAGTAGCAGATAAAGCATCCCTAGCTTCTACAAACTATTTAAATTGATTTGTTTTATGTCTTAGATGTGTTTCAATTCTGAATATTTTGGAGTTTGGCCATTAATCTTTGTAACTCTACACTTAATGGTGGTGAGAGATTGCATTAGCAGAGAACTGATCTTGTCAATATAACACTCATTTTTCATATGATGTCAATATACCACTCATTTTTACTTCAAATGTTGGGAGTTTCACCTTTTAAAAGACCTTTTAAATGCATTTTTTTCCAGGACTCTCTCGGAGGAAATAGCAAAACAGTTATGATAGGTAGGATGTTATGAAACTATCATGCTTGAGCTCTAAAGAAATTAAACTAAGGGTCTTTAACACGTGACTTATTGCATTGCATTAATGTAATTATTATTATGTTTTCTATTTTTTGGGTAGCTTGTGTAAGTCCAGCAGACATTTGCAGAAGAAACCCTTAACACATTGAAGTATGCCCATCGAGCATCCAAAATAAAGATATTGTAAGATTGCTTGCTTCTCAGAGTTTAAGAAAAATTTCTATTGATTATTCCATCATACCGGTATCATATTCTTTCATCATGTATATGAACCGTGATCCAATTATAGCTCAAATGCAAATAATAAGGAATCAAATTGAACAGTTGTCAGGATCGAAATTCAAACAAGAAATTAATTCACACACACTCAGAATCAATGCTAAAGAAGTTGCGGAAAAACACTTTAACACTAACAATCAATGAAACAATATATGCACTTAAATCTCAAGTTATATTGATTAAACTTGATGATTACACACAAAACTTTAATCTGTTGAACAGGCTCCACAGACGTTCTATACTTCTCTATAGAAAGGATCTAAACTAGTCTTGAGGTTAATTCTCTCTAAAACAAAATTTATGAATGATAATTATTTGAGTCTATCAAAGACTTCTATACTATATAAACAATAATGATTACAAGATAATTATCAAAATAAACTTGATCTTCATTCCATAATTATCTCCTTTACTTTAGCTTCAATCTATACAGCTGTCTTCATTCTCATACGGAGTCTTCATCTCATAAGCAGTATTAATTCTGAACTAGCAGTATTAATCTCAGCACGCAGTATTAATTTTGTCTCGGCAGCATTAACTCCTTCAAGCAGTAGTAATTGTGATATGGCAGTACTAACTTCCTCAGGCAGTAGTAATAGTCATGTCTAGCAGTAGTAACCATCCTTAGCACATTTCAGACCCAACAATCTCCCCCTAACTTAACTTTTCAAATTGAGAAGTTAAGTTCTTCAAAAACTTGTCTTCATGATGCTTTCAAAACCTAAGTTTACACCCATAGATTAGGATCCAAACCCAAGCTTTGATTGATGATCCTGCTAACCACAATCCTTGCCATTTCTGAGCCTTGAGGACAGATTAGTTTGGCTTTCAGCATCCCATGTAGCTTGGCTAGGCTATGGTCATATATCTTATCCACAAGGTAATATTCATGGAAACTTTTGTCAATGGTTAAGATATATACCCCACACCTTTCTATAAGCATCCAGTTGTCCACAGACTTGAATACATCTTTGATGACTTGCTTGACAAGATCTGGACTGAACATTATGCATAAATACTCCATTGCTAGTTTCTTGATGTTCATCCCTGGAGTCTTCAGCACATCCCTATATAGATTCATTCCCACTTTAAATATTTCTTCCAAGTTTGTCCTTGAACAACATCTGACTATCTTCCCCCAAGTAGAATAGACTTCAAAGTGATCACCCATTCTTTTGATTCTAAAATATTCTTTGCCTTGATCTTCAAGAATATCCCAGTGGATGATTTCAGGGGCTTTGACTGAAATGGGATCTGCCTTCACTGATTTCTTTCCTTTTTATCTCAGGTCCTCCGTCTTTGATATCCACTCCCTTGGCCTTTTGAGTGGCTTTGGGAGTGTCTGTTTTGGCCTTTAGAAGGGTTTTTGCTATCTCTATTTCTTCAACAGAAAGCCCTGTTACTGCTGCTGTACTTGTTTCTGCTGCTAAGCCAATTGATGTTGCTTTCTTGAACGTTTCTACTGTTGGCTCTGTTTCTACTGTTGTACTGGTTTCTGCTTCTTTGGCCTTCTCCCCCTCAAAAGTAGAGTCCATTCCAACAGGACTATGTTTCTCAGATTCAACTCTATTCTTCCCCTCTTTGGAAGCATCATGAGGGATGCTCCTCTTCTTCAGTATGAATTTGGTCCTCCTCTTCTTTTGCACATGCTTGAGGACCATTTTCTTGAGGTTGGAAATCTGGACTTGTTAGGATAAGATCACTTGTTGTAGCTTCTCAATAAGTTTGCCCTGAGATAGGACATCATTATTGATATTGGCAATAGTTTCCATCAATTCATCGTATGTATATCTATCCTCACCACCTTTAGGTGTGTTTAACACCCTTGGAGGATCACTGGAACTTTTAGTAGGGGTCCTCTGCCTAGCAGAGGCACCTTCTACCCCCATGGTTTCTTGGCACCGGGGACCTTTGGATGATTGCTCACCCCAAGTTGTCGTGGGGAAGGTCTTAGAGATGTTCACACTGTCCTGTCCTGCACTTTGTGCAGAAACATTAGTGTGAGCCTTTCTGCCCACATGCTTAACCTTCTCCTTAGTATGCACCTTCTTGGGGTTGGGAGACACCCCTTTGGTTTCCCTTTGGATATTCTCTAATGAAGAGTGCTCCATTAGAGGGCTTGTAGAATTAGAGGGTGTTGGTACATGAAGGGAAGGATCCTTCTGCACCTTCTTTTTAGTGTATAATTTGGTGATGGGAGGAGTTGGTCTATTTAGAAGGGACAGATGAATTGTTTTTATGGTGGAAGGTGTGGGTAGGTCATCAGTGGGTTGGTCCAATGAGGCTTGGGACCCTAATGCCTCACCTGTAGAGTGGGACACAACCATCATTGTTGAGAACAATGGTGTGTCAATACCTGAGAAGACCTTACAAGTTCTCCTCATATTAGAAAACACCTTCCCTTTCGGGACCTTAGGTACATATACCTCATTAAAATGAGGTAATTCCGTCAATGCCTTATTCAATATAGCTTGTACAAACCTGGGATACATATAAAAGGATTTTGACTTGGTATCCAGGTTGGACAGAAAATCATTTAAGACCATTTTCGAAAAATTGAACTTTCTGGAGGTTGCTAAGCAGACCAAAGCATAAGCAATGGTACTGCTGAACTCACTCCAACCAGTTGTTTTCTTTGAAATGCAATGCTGGAGAGTATGAACAAAGAATCTCCACTGAGGTGAGAATTTGTTCTTAAAGAACTTATAAATCTCAGTGGGACCTTTATATCCCTTTGAGACATTACCTTTTCCACTAATCTTTCCTCCAGGTGGATTATCACCAAATGCAACATGTCCTCCATCAATTCTTTTGAAGTTTTGTAGGCAGGACTTGTTGCCTGTCATGTGCCTAGAGCAACCACTATCAACATGCCAAATGCTCTTCCCTTTTAGCTGTTGGTTGCCCTGCACATAAAGTAGAACAATTAGTTTTTAATAGGAACCCAAGCCAAAGTGGTCTTGGGTTTCCCATTCTCATCAACATATTCATAATTAGTTTTGATGAGCTTTTCAGACTGAGGAATCTTATGGCTTGAGTATTTTGTCAGGATAATAGGTCTTGCAGTACTAACACTGGAAGTAGTACTAACTCTGTTAGCAGTACTAACATTGGTAGCAACACTATTTCTTTTAGCAGTACTATTTAAGGTAGCAGTACTAACAGGTTTAATGCTTTTTGGGACCCAAACCTGGACAAATTTGTTTGCTTTCTTCTTTATTAAGTTACTCCTTGACTTGCTTGGAGTATTTTTCTTTGATTTTGCAAACTTGTTTTGAACATTAGCTTTTAAAGGTGCTCTTTTTACATTTTCAGCCATATGATTCCTTCTTTGATTCCTATCACCAACAGGATTTTGTATATGACTTTGAAAATTTATCCTTTGATTCATAGGATTGAAATAACAGTATTTGGCAATATGATTAAGCTTTCCACAAATAAAACAAGGTTTTGGTCTATTGATTCTACTCAAATCAACCCCTTGTTTTTGTGCCCACTGATTATTCCAGTTTCTTTGATTACCCCTTGTTTTATCATGTTTTTGGGGCTGATGCTGTTTACATGTACAGTGATTCACAACTGTGGTCTGCATATAGTGGACTCCCTATACCTTTCCCTTTTCTCTCTTTGAGCTATCCACCTTTTCACTCTTGATGAATGGTTTACCCCCCCCTTTCATTTGTAAGGATATGATTTTCTACAGGAATCTCTTCTGCATTCTTACTCTCAAAATTCTCTTCCTCATTCTCTTCCTCAACCACCACACTATCTATAGGATCTACTTCTATTGCTCCTATAGGTAAGTCCTCCTTATTTTTGTTCTCTAAGAGATCTGAAGAGGGAGGGATATAATTATTGTTGTAAGGTGGAGGTGTTGCATTATATCCTATACCACTCTTGATCTTATCATGAACTTGAGCTTTAAGCAAAGAGTCCATCGCTTTGGAAGCATAAGAGAACTTCTCAATGTCAAGCTTAGTTTTCTCATACTCACTTTTTATCTTTTCACACTCTTCTTTAGACTTTTCTATTTGAATCTCTAATTGATCTTTCTCCCACTTCCAGTAATTTGTGTCATAGTAATGCTGAAGTTCATTGGCCTTGTAAGCCTTGATTTGATCTTCAAACTTCTCAACAATCACTTTATACTCTCTTATATCTCTTTCTAACCTTTTAAGGTCGTCACACATGCTTTGGTTATGATCCCTGTACTTTTGTACAGTCTGATGACACTCTTTAGTGCACAGTTTAGTTTTTACCTCTGTTGGAATATTTGTGCTTGAAGATTATGAGACTTCTGCCATCAAGGCTTGATTCTGAACAGCTTCTTCTGCTTGATTACTCCAATCAAATCCCATTCCTTCTTGAGAAACAAGAGCTTGAGTGGAGTTTCTGTTGTTTTGGAAGCTTGAGGAATGTGCTTGCTGGTGGTTGCTGCCATATTGTTGAGGAATTCCTCCTCTGCATTCTTTTGCAAAGTGTCCCATCTTGTGACACTTGTAGCACTCCACCTTTGACTTGTCAAACCCAGCACCATCTTCTCTCCTCTGAGAAAAGTTGTTCCTTCCAGTCCTCTTTATGAATCTCTTGACCCTCATAGTTAGCATGGCCATCTGCCACTTTGTATCCATCTCCTCAAGGTCATCTGCATTAATTTGTTCAAGATCATCATTAATTAAACCAGAATTAGCATAACTAGCAAGAAAAGCTTCTAATACAGAGTCATTAGATACATCCTGCTTAGATACATAAGCAGTATTAACTGATTCTGTATTAGCAGCA
The DNA here is from genome assembly GCA_954870635.1 of Arctium minus. NCBI lineage: Eukaryota > Viridiplantae > Streptophyta > Magnoliopsida > Asterales > Asteraceae > Arctium > Arctium minus. The sequence goes on along the minus strand of OX941080.1, from coordinate 102,128,840 downwards.
GAATCAGTAGAAGAAGAAGATGATAAAAGAGCAGCATTATGAGTGTATCCAGATGGTCTTTTCTTGGCTTCCACTTCAGCCTCAAACACCCTTAAGTCATTATAAAGATCGTCTAGTTCTTTGTCCTCCAGCTTGTCATTATGTCTGAAGGAGACAGTATACATGGTCCATTCATCTCCAAGGGACCTTAAGAACTTCCTGTTTACATCATCTTGATCAATCTGCACTCCAACAGTAGCTAGTTCACCAATCAGCTTGTTAAACCTGTCAAAAGTTTGAGTCATGGACTCATTCTTAGTTGACATGAAGTTTTCATACAGTTGCTTCAATATTGCCTTCTTATTTCTCTTGGTACTTTTGGTACCAGGGAATCTCTTCTCTAGAGCATTCCAAAGCATCTAGGCATCAGTGCAGTTGCAGAATTGGTGTTGATACTCATTAGGAATAGCCAAGAGCAGTGTGCTCAAGGATTTCATCTCTGTCTACCTTATCTTCCTCTCTCCATCCATCTTTGGTGGGATTCTTTTTCCATCTGCTCCAATTTTTCCTTCATTAGATGGGTCATTCTCAATGATGTCCCACATAGAGTAATCTGTGAGAAGAATGTATTGTCTGATCCTAATCTTTCACATGTCAAACTCATTAGATCTGAGTATTGGAACCTTTGAGACCAGAACGCTATCACTTGAACCGTCCATGATGATTGTTGTTTTTTTGAGTTTAACAAAGCTCTGATACCACTTGTCAGGATCGAAATTCAAACAAGAATTTAATTCACACACACTCAGAATCAATGCTAAAGAAGTTGCGGAAAAACACTTTAACACTAACAATCAATGAAACAGTATATGCATTTAAATCTCAAATTATATTGATTAAACTTTATGATTACACACAAAACCACAATCTGTTGAACAGGCTCAACAGACGTTCTATACTTCTCTATAGAAAGGATCTAAAGTAGTCTTGAGGTTAATTCTCTCTAAAACAAAATTTATGAATGACAATTATTTGATTCTATCGAAGACTTCTATACTATATAAACAATAATGATTACAAGATAATTATCAAAATAAACTTGATCTTCATTCCATAATTATCTCCTTTACTTTAGCTTCAATCTATACTGTTGTCTTCATTCTCATACGGAGTCTTCATCTCATAAGCAACACTATCTTCATGAGCAGTATTAATTCTGAACTAGCAGTATTAATCTCAGCACGCAGTATTAATTTTGTCTCAGCAACATTAACTCCTTCAAGCAGTAGTAATTGTGATCTGGCAGTACTAACTTCCTCGGGCAGTAGTAATAGTCATGTCTAGCAGTAGTAACCATCCTTAGCACATTTCAGACCCAACAACAGTTGTATGCTAAGCTTCTTTATGTAAAGGGTGACTCTTCCACACCGTACGAAGAACTTCACGTGAGGCATTATTTAACATTGTCAGTGCACGCCCTTAATGCACGTAGATGCGTAATTAAATAATCTATCTCTTGTTTGTCAGATTTAGAAACAGAAGATAGCAGTGCTAGAAACAAGTAATGGGAACTTGCAAAAGCAACTTCAACAACAACAAGTCAGTGTTGAACATTTGACTAAACAAGCAATTGATGCTCACGTAAGTTAGAATATATGAATGTGCTTCTTTCCTCATTTCAACTTTGTTTTGTTTGAATATGGTAAAATGTAGGGAGTTGCAATGCTCGATATTTCTAATTATGGACATAGGAGTCGATCATCACAGAGATGGGTTTGGATATAGATCATATGTCTTATGAGGAAAGTTGTAGAAAATATTTAAAACACCTGAGATTACATTCTTTTTGTAGTTGGTCCCAAGAAAGGACGTATCTTGAATCTTTATCGATCTTTTTTATTGTATGTTGGAGCTTCTTGCATTAGGTGAACAAATTGGCCATGTTGGATTAAGCCTATCAGATTATTTTTTTCTAGGTCATCTGAAAACAAGAAATTTTACCTCTTCTGATTCGAAAGATTGATCTTCTGCTGATCAAGAACTTAATTTCTGCTCAATTTGCCAGGTATTTCTTTGATACAAACAAATTTTTTGAGCAAATTATGGATTTAGTTATTATTATGTGCATGAAACTTGTCGTTTGAGAGATTGTTAATCGTATTTTCTACAAATGTTGGGTTCATTGCATGCAACTCATATAATGCAAATAGCTCGTGAGAAAAATTTAACCAAAACATAGATTTAAGGACACGACTTAATCTTGCTATCCCATGTTTATTAACCATGTCATAATTAAAACTAACATAAAGATGCTATGATCCTAAACACTGACTGTGAGCTGAATTTTATATTACTGGGGTGATGCGTATCGATGAATCTTGACAAATTTGCATACAGGTTTGTTAAACTATGTAGCAGGCTCTAATTATTCTAGTTTCATTTGTTTCATCATGTGAATAACAATTATGAATGAGGTATGTTGCTTTTTAATTTGCAAGGTGCTTGTATCAGTAAACTTTTTTGTGCTTTCTTTTTGATAAATTTCTAAATATGTATTAAACTAATTAGAGAAATTAATATGTAAATTCTTGCAGGAGTCGATTTTCACTATCAACTTTATTACCAAAGAATCTTGTTACATTTGTGCAGGTGGAGTGTTCAAGTTGTGAGAATACGGGATTTGCAGAGGAGGACGTGTATAAAGTGGTTGAAGGGTCGTACAGACACAATAACATATGTGAAATACAATTGCAAAATGAACACTTAGGTCCCATTAGTTTTAGCGGTGATCCTATAATTCACAACCTTGCATCGGGAGCGAGTCAAGCTCGAGTATTGATGTACTGGACTCGAACTCAATAACCAATTATCAAGCTCAAACTCGACTAGAAAACTCATGAGTAGCAAAAATACAAACTCAACTCAAACTCGATACCTATTTTCAAGCACGAACTTGACTCGAACTCGCTCGAAACTCGAATCAAGCTCAAACCATGGTCAAGATAAAACTCAAATAAAGCTTGAGCTCAAACCACTAACAAAGGTTAAAACTTAAAACTTTAATCATACTCAAGCTTGACCACAAATATATATGTGGCCCAAAACGCAACTATGGTTTTAAAAACTACTCCTACCTTCCCTTTTAAAGAGTTTCTCTCACTCCCATCTTATGTGATTGAGCGATGTCGAACATCAGTACTTTCAAATTTTCTCCTACCTCATTATAAACCACATCTCACTCCCTACATTATTTAATCAAGCAAAGTGTGACTAAGATCAACCCTTTTATTCAATTCATCATCGTCTTCTAAGTGTTTTTATAAAAAAAATATAAATGCCATTTTTTATTAAAAGATAATAATAAAAAGAAACTTATTAATAGTTTCTACATTATATTATAAAATTAATTATATATAAAAAAATCGAGTATCTCAAGAGCTTATCGAGTCGAGTATTAGGTAGCTCGACTCGACTCGTTAGTATGTCGAGCTCGAGTTCGAGCCGAACTTACTTGAGTCGAGCGTTGATCGAGTCGATCTCGAGCAGCTCGCGAGCTGTTTCGTCTCATTTACACCCCCTAGCAAGGGCTACCGAACTCAAGGATCCTAATGGGAAGGTGTGTCTTCCTGTGACAGAAGAGGAGGTCACTGAGTTTACTTCAGACCATTATCTGCAATCCTCCTTCTAAAGCTACATTAGTAGTTCAGTAGTATGAGTTTCGGATTCTACATCAATTCTCAAGGTACAATGGATTAGTGTTGTTTTCTGGCTAATAAGCGTGTATCATCGTTTTCTTTTATAACACTATACCAAATGTCACTTAGGCAACAAATGAAAAATGTTGCTTAAGAGGAGTTTATATGTTGCCTAAGGCTTAGGCAACATGTCTATGTTGCCTAAGCAATGTTGCCTTATCAATGTTGCATAAGAACTTAGGCAACATAGGCAAACATCATATGTTGCTTAAGCGGACTCCTTAAGCAACACACAACAGATTATGTTGCCTATGAAAAAAACATATGTTGCACCCACCAAACACTAAGGCAACATTAGATTTATGCATATGTTGTCTAAGATATCAACTTAGACAACATACTCTATTTACGTATGTTGCCTTTGAACTTTGATTAAAAAATTAAAATAACATAATATTTTCACTTAGGAAACATTTATAGATAAGTTGCCTAGGATGTTTTATATATAAAAAAAAATATTACTGTTCATTTTGTGCACAAATCGTAAACAAACAAACTCGTGTGAATCGGCAAACAACTCCAATTACCAAACAAAACTAATAAATTCAATAATTGAAATATAACGTTTTTCCTAAATACGTACAAAAATAAGCAACAAGTTCGAAAACATTAAATAAAAATCAACCTAAAGCATTGTTCGTCGGGGTTGTTGTGTTGGAGTTTGCATCACTAGCACCACCGCACATACGCATCAAAGATTCTATCATTTTTCTTTGCTCGGCGGCTTCCTTTTTTTGTTCGGCGGCTTCCTTTTTTGCCTCCTCTTGTGCCTCTTTTAGTAAGCGAATCTCCTCGTCGCATTCGGCAAGTTGTCGCCGCAAATCATCCTCGTTAACCGTACACACCGACATACAAGTTCCCTTCGCCGGACCTCTCATCCTCGGAGCTCGAACCGCCAAGCTACCCATACCTCGAACAACCGTCCCTACCGACGGACCAACAATTTGCTCAATTATTGATATTTCTTTCTCGATTGGGCAACGCATTGGAGTCACGATAGAATCTGAAGTGTTGTCAAAATCATTCTTTATCTTCTCAATTGCTTCCTCAACAAGTCTCTATAAATACAATTCAAGCAATTATTAACATATATTACGTTTAAAACATCATTAGATATTAGATAACGAACACCCAAAGGGAAAATCAAACATCATTAGATATTAAAAAGGATAAGCAAGTTTAGTAAATATTATGTAAGACATGACTCCCAAACAATATTCTATAATTATCCTAACATGAATTTGTCATATAAAGGGAAAAACAAGAAAACATTTGCTTAAAACTATAAGTTCTTACTTTACGGTCTTCGCTTGTAGTGGTCTCGGCAATTGTACCGAGATGAGGAGCCACGTGTCCATTAGCTTCAAGTTTATTAGCCCTTTCCCGGAACAAAGTCGGTCCCGATTTATGCTCGATCCTATTTGTTGACAATCTCGTTTTCGAAATTCTCTTTGATTTATTCTACAACATAAGAAACACTTATTTTACTATCTAAACTCAACAATAATATGTATGTTTAATTATTTACTCATTAAATACCTTCCATGCATCTGTTTCAAAAAGTCTGCACAAAAAGTCCCACTGATCCGGCCGATGTACAAAGTTCATCGGAACAGGGAAACGACCGTGAGCCCTATATAACGCGTAACAATAAGTTCTCCACCTATTGTATGTGTGATGCGCAGTTACGTGGATCCAATCAAATAGTGTGTCACCCGCAAGTCCTTCCCAATCAATCTCAAAAAAAGTCTAAAAACCAAATACAAATCAAAATGAAATAAAAAGTTAAGCACTATTATAAACAATTAGGTATAAATCATAAAAAAATAACAATAAAAATGTACTTACGCTAAGTTGATCAACTACAATCTTGAGTTCATCTTCCGTGAGCTTTAAATAACTATCGGTCAACATCGGAATATGTTCACGAACAATGGTCCCGATTTGCTTTGAGATCCTAGAAACATTGTTTGTGTCGGGCAAATTATTATTCATGCTCCACTTGAGGGGGAGACGTTTATTTCCATTATTTGCGATGTCTCTCATTATCGCCTTTCCCATGACAACCCCTCGTTTTGCCTTCTTTCTCACCGGCTCTTCCGTCGGTTCAATATAGACCCGACGACAATTTATACGTATATCTAGAGCCGGTGGCCCACTAGTAGGTGTGATCGTCTCTATATTAGAAAGTATCTCATCCCTAGTTGGTGACACCGATGTAGTTGGTGACCCCGTATTCGGAGGGTACAATCGGTGTTGGACGGAAACTAAAGGTGTCGCCTCCGATGAGACCTCCACCGAATCATCCTCTGAGCGTGTGGTAGTTCTTCCCAAGACCGACGCCTTTGCTAAACTGAACGCTTGACTTTTTTTGGGAGGCATATGGATCTGCAAAAAAATAGAAACTTACATAAACGATTCCAGATTCCAGATTTCAATTCCAGATTCCAGAAACTTACATAAACTAAACAATTCACACCTGTTTCTCAAGAAATCATTCAAGAAATCATTCAAGCAGCTAGTCTCATGAAAGAATTAAAAAAAAAGATATATAAGAACTAAATGATTCCAGATTATTAACAGAAACTTACCTAAGAAAAAAACAGAAATTTACATATCACAGAAAAAAAAATATAGCAGACAGAGAAATATGATGCAGAAAATATCACAGAAAAAAACAGAAATTTACATATCTGATTATGATGCAGAAAATATCACAGAAAAAAACAGAAATTTACATATCTGATTATGATGCAACCAAAATCTGGTCTTCAAACCATAAGAACAGAAACTTACATATCGAACAGAAACAACCAAACCATAAGAACAGAAACTTACATATCGAACCTGCTCTTCAACGTCGCTTCAAAAAAACCCAAATCGAACCTGCTGTTCTTCAACGTAGCTGAAAAAAAAAAACCCAAACCGAACCTGCTGTTCTTCAACGTCGCTGAAAAAAAAACCCAAATCGAAGATGTCTGGTGGTGGTGGCGATGTCTGGTGGTGGTGGCGAGGACCGAGGACCGCCAACTAACCGACGATGGTGTTGGTGGCTGCCGACGATGGTGTTGATGGCTGACGACGATGGTGTTGGTGGTGTTGGTGACTGCCGATGATGCAGACGATGGTGTTGGTGGCTGCCGACGATGGTGTTGGTGGCTGCCGACGATGGTGTTGGTGGCTGCCGACGATGGTGTTGATGGCTGCCGACGATGGTGTTGGTGGTGTTGGTGGCTGCCGATGATGCAGACGATGGTGTTGGTGGCTGCCGACGATGGTGTTGGTGGTGTTGGTGGCTGCCGATCTGTTGAGGGGGTTCTAAAAAAAGGGTAAAAAAAAAGGGATTCTAACCTAATGTTTTTAGGGGGGAGGGAAACCAAAATGAAAAAAAATGGGTGGCGGTAAAAAAAAAATTGATTTAAATTTTTTGGCATTGATTCAAGTTTTTTGGAAACTAATTGATTTAACTAATTGATTCAAGTTTTTTGGAAACTAAATGATTTAACTAATTGATTCAAAAAAATGGGTGGCGGTAAAACTAATTGATTTAAAAATTGATTTAACGTAAAACTAATTGATTTAAAAATTGATTTAACTTTATAGAATTTTATAAAAGTTTCGTATTTAATCAGTTTTATTTATTTACCAGTTTTATTTATTAATATATTTAAAGTAATCCTACTTAAATATAATTATTAATAAATAATATAAATAAATACATAATGAAAGTAATTATATTTTATATTTTTAAAATAATATCTCAAATTTGACATATTTATACAGTTTTAACAGATTTCTTTATGACCCACTTTTTATTTTCGGTTATACATACTTTTAAATTTAACATTTTTTAATTTTTATTTTACAAACTTTTTATACAACTTTTATATATTTCTTAATAACCTAATTTTCTTGATATAAATAAATATGTATTTGTATGAATTTTAATTTATTTATTTTTATAAATAAGAATAAAATTGATATAAAGTTAAAATAGTGGGACCCTGAATAGTTTAAAAAGTAATGAAAAAGCTTGGGTGAGGTTTTTCGCATAGTGGAGGTATATAAAGGTTTTTAAGTTGTTGATGTGGCAATAATGTGTAAGAAAAAAACTATGAAAAAACTCGGTGAATAACTCGTACATTGTGGATGCTCTAACAAATGGGAGACTTTTGGTCTTTTTAAAAGGAAACCTAAAAAATATAACTGTGTAAAAGACTTTTGGTCTTTTTACACGGTTATTTTAAAAAACCGTGGAAGTTTTTACGAAGATTAAACGTAAAAGTTTTACATGGTTATCAAGGCAACTAAATATCAAAGAAACTAAAGATTACGAAATTTTTCTTAACATAATTAATCCATTGCATCGTACATACTAATATTTAATCAATAATCTGGGTCATGGAAATACTCATCGTTAGTATTATGAAACTCATTAACATCATTATCTGAATCTGTGCCATCGTTGATTCCGAGCACACCGTCCTCGTCCTCGTCATCACTGTCGTATTCGTCGTCATCGCCCTCTTCCTCGTTGTAATCTTCATCATTCTCATCATCATCATCATTTGGTATATCAATACGCGGTGTAGGACCAATGTCGATAAAAATCTGACAGATGGGAATGGAGGTAGTCACGGGCTCTTGGTATGGTTCCTCTACTTCATACCGTGGACCGATATTTGTATTTCGTGCAAGTATACTCGCCTTGTATGTACCTCTATGAAACATGTGATGAACAACTTTCCAACCATTACCAAACATTGGATCATCAACGTAGAATACTTGTTTTGCATGTAAGGCGAGACAAAATTGACTATCTTTGTAACAATCAGTCTTTGTATCAATCGAAATCAGACCACGATCCAACTTTGTATTTTCTTCATCGTACCACCTACACTTAAACAACACGACCGGCATTGCTTCGGGATACTTTAGCTCTACAACCTGTAGTAGAACCCCATAGTACGACACGTCGTCTGCCACTATCATCACCCCGCTATTTTGTGTCTTTCGACTCTCATCTCGTTGTTCACATACGAATCTAACACCGTTCACGTTGCATTGTTGATATACAGCGATTTGTTGAGGGCCTCGTGATAGTATCTCTAGTTCTTGTTGTACATTACGTTGTTCGTCTGCCATCTGCATAATAAAATATATGAATGGTCAAAAACATAATTAATGTTTATCCAAGTTTTGAAAGTTTGGTCGAAATGTTTACCCAAGTTTTAAAAGTCTGATGGAATGTCGCGATACGATGCTCGAAGCAACCTTCCGGGTAGTCTATTGCATAAAGTTCATTGAACTTATCAATATATGGTTGTGCTTTTGTACAGTTAATAATAACCATCCAACGAGCTGTTTCCATTTCTTCTCTGGTCAAAGTGGCGTTCCAGAGGCGACTATTTGGGATAATATAACCAGACACGACTGATAAGGTCCACCGAGATGAATCCGACATCAAAGTGTTGTTGTCTATGGACGATCCGTTATTCAAATAGAGATTCATGAACGTCACACACTCATGCATGAGATATCGTTCAGCAATACAACCCTCGGGATATCGTGTGTTTGTTACATGTTTCTTGTATTCTCCAAGTTGCCTGAAAAATAAGATCATCAATTAATATAATTTAATATATTTAATTATCAATATTAGTAGTGTGTACATACCTCTCTATAGGAAACATCCAAGTGTAATGCACAGGACCGGTTAGGAATACTTGTTCAGGAAGATGGATGCAAAGATGTACCATGATTGTGAAGAAAGCTGGAGGGAATATGGCCTCTAACTTGCATAATATCAAAATAATGTCTTTTTGCATTTGTTCAACATCTGACTTCTTCAACTCTCGAGCACACAACATTTGAAAGAATCTTGATAAGTTACAAATTGTGTCAGCGACATGATTGGCCACGTAGGGTCGTATAACCACGGGAAGAATGCGTTGGAGCAACACGTGGCAGTCATGAGTCTTCAAACCATAAAACTTCTTGTCATTTATGTTTACCTTGTTCTTCAAGCTTCCAGCATAACCGCTGGGATACTGAACCGCAACAATTTGATCAAGTACCTCGAGGCGAAATTGAGGTTTCACTGTGTAATTAGCATAAGGTAATGTTGTCTTTCCCGTAGTTCATCTGGGTTTCTTCGGCCAAAGATGCTTGCGTATCTTCATATCTTCAAGAGTTTTACGGGCTTTAAGATCGTCCTTAGACTTTCCATCAAACCCAAGAATAGTACCAAGAATATTGTCACATACATTCTTCTCGATGTGCATGACATCCAAGGCATGTCTCACTCTAGATTTCTTCCAATACGGGAGCTCCCAAAAGATACTTTTGTGAGTCCAACATAACTTTGCCTCATTCATCCCCTACAATGTTTACAATAACAAGTAAATAAAAAGGAAATAAAAGTCCTAAAATTTAATAAATTTACAAACCTGTCTCGATTTCTTCTCTTTAACCAGACTCAAACGAGGGTATCGGTGGGAGACAGTTTCCCTGTAAACGTGAATCGCGGTTCGAGTTTGTGGAGCTAATCGAAACTCGTCCTTTCCGTTAAAATCTCTCCCTTGAGATCGAAATTCATGATTCATATCTAGCCATCTACGAGTCCCCGTATACGACATCCTACCATGAGAGAACTTAGCATCAGTGTCATCCAAACATATGGGACACGCCTTGTACCCTTTCGTCTGAATACCACCTAACATTCCCAACCCCGGAAAATCACTAATGGTCCACATCACCGCAGCTTTCATCATAAAGCACTCTTCCCCGTATCGATCCCATGTTCTAAAACCTGTATCCCAAAGAACTTTGAGCTCATCAATCAGTGGTCTCATAAACACATTGAGACATTTCCCTGGGGATTTTGGTCCAGATATCAACATCGTTAGTATATTAAATTCCTTTTGCATGCACATCGAAGGAGGTAAGTTGTATGGAATAACAACAATTGGCCAAAGGCTATAGGGAGTAGCAGAAGCCCCGAAAGGACTAAACCCGTCAGTCGATAAAGCGATGCGAACATTTCTAAGGTCGCTCGAAAATTGAGGATATGACCTATTATATGTCAAAAAAATATATAAATATATTAAAAGCATATACTTGTCAAAAAAATATAAATATATTAAAAGCATTTACCGATCAAAATCTTTCCATGCTTCACCATCTGCTGGGTGCCTCAATACATCATCGTACGGGGACGTTTCCCTTTGACCATGCCATTGCATATGACCTGCAGTATATTTTGACATGTACAAACGCTGCAACCTCGGTGTCAGAGGAAAATAACGAACAATTTTTATTGGTACTTTGTTACCAACATCTTGATATCTTGGCAATCCACATACAGGGCACTGGTCATGTATGTCACCTTCTTTGTAGTATAAGAAACATCCATTTAAACATGCATGGATAAGCTCATACCCCATCCCAATGCCCTTGAGGATTTTTTTCGCCTCTGCGTATGATTTAGGAAGCTTGTTTGGAGTGGGCAATAAAGATTTTTGAAATCCTAAATACTTATCAAATGCTTTGATAGAAATTCCAGTTTCTTCTTTAAGAGAAATTGCTCTTAGAATGGCACCCAAGGAAGTTTCTGTACAACCCTCGTACAATGGAGTATTCGTTTCAGCTATCAGTCGTGAATAGGCATCAGTCACTTTGAAAGCAACATTGTCCACGTCACAAACATGATCACCCTCATCGGCGATTGATTCATTATCATTGTATCGCTCACGGGATGGAAACGCATCTTCCACAAATTGTACAACAGGATTGATATTGTGACTCGAGGATGCTCGATCGCGTATCATATTCAGCCTTCGTTGAGATGCAGTAGGTATATCTGTAACCTCACCGTGTTGATCCCATACAGTATAAGTTTTCATTATACCAACCTCTTTCAAATGAAAAATTATATCTGCCTCATTTTGATATAACATGTTGCCACAGTTTATGCAGGGGCATTTGTAATAACCATTCCAACTCACTGAATTATTTTTAGCAAATTCCAAAAATGTATATATTCCCAAAATGTATTTTTCCTCGTATCTTCTTAAATTCATCCAACTTTTATCCACATTTTCTGTCATGTCTGTATGTGAAAAATAAATACATAAATAAACAAGAAATAACTACAAAATCGCCAAAATTCCTCCAAAATACGTTCCAATTTTACAGGATATAAACATGAAATAACTACAAAATCATACAAAATAAAATAAAGTAAGAGCTAAACATATTTTTAGACATATAATAATCTAAATTTAGACGAGATAAACATGAAATAACAACAAACTTATAATTACCTAAGAAAATCTAAAGTTATTACATTTCAACTACCTAAATTTTTTTATATTTTTGACCTTAGGCAACATAGAAACAAGAAAATATGTTGCCTAAGCTAGTTCTTACGCAACAAACACAATAGCTTATATGTTGCCTAAGTAAAAGTGGGTGTGAAATTTAAATCATCCGTCAACAAGTTATTACACTTTCAACTACCTATATTTTTTTTATAATTTTGACCTTAGGCAACATATAAACAAGAAAATATGTTGCCTAAGATAACTTCTATTTATTAAAAAAAACATTATAAAACGTTCCAATTTTACATGATATAAACATGAAATAACTACAAAATCATACAAAATAAAATAAAGTAAGAGCTAAACGTATTTTAGACACGTAATAATCCAAATTTAGACGAGATAAACATGAAATAACAACAAAATTATAATTACCTAAGAAAATCTAAATGTCTTTTGATGACGAAAACGTTTGTTGGAAGCCAAAATCGCTCCAAATCACGTTCCAAATTTAAATGATATAAACATGAAATAACTACATAATTAGGCAAAATAAAATAACTTCATCTCTTGCGTGTTCTTTATGTTATTTATTTCACGACCATAATCCTTATGTTTGAAAGACAACAGCTATATGTGTTGCAAAACTTTGACATTGATGCTGAGTTGGTTGGAGATAGGGTTTTTTTGGAAGGACTCAAGGATTTGATATCTGACAATAACCCTATGGTTGTAGCGAATGCTGTTGCAACTCTTGCAGAAATCCAAGATACCAGCAGTAGACTCGTTTTTGAGGTCACTGGCCCTACACTTACAAAGCTCCTTACAACTCTAAATGAATGCACCGAGTGAGTGTGATTCTTAAATATAATGCGTTCTTTTAGTCAAAGTGGCTATAAATTTAAGATTGTAGCGTGGTTGGTGGTCTGTTGCACCTTGCTTCATTTTTATGTTTTGCTATTACTTCACTTAGTTGAAAATCCTGTCCAACTTCTAGCTATCGCAAAGCCATTAAGATCATAGCTGTTATTGGTGTTTGTAATTTATATCCTTTTGTTTTCTGATGTGCTAGATGTTTGTATGATGGTTCAAGCTCAGGTATTGAGGGTGCTTGATTATTCACGGATTAGCAGACACCTTTTAGTGACTGCTGGTGGAGATGATTGGTCTGTTCACCTGTTCACCTTTTGGTTGAAGTCCATGAGCTTACTCCTGAATCACCAAAGGGCCATTGGCCTAGAGGTACCCGGTAACCCAACCTTCTTGGAGGTCAAAGGGTTCAAGCCTTGGGGAGGAATGTGTGTGTGTTTTTCCGTATATATATCATATACTTAAAAAAAACTGTTCCTGGACCTAACTTGATCTCATTGGCAGGAGTAGGTTTTCCATCATCTGAATCTTTTGTATTGTAAGCCTGATATCAATAAACCTACTAAATCTGCATTTTCTCGTTTCTTGTAGAAAAAATCTGATCATCAACAGTACCTTGCACAATACTATGACCATGAAATTCTCCTGAACCTAACATGAACGCATTACAATAAGTGGGTTTTCCATCATCTGAATCTTTTGTATTGTAAGGCTGATATTAGTAAACCTAATGAACCTGTATTTTCTTGTTTTCATCTTTTGGTAGCAAGCATGCACTCATATGGACATTTCTTAAAAAAATTCAAATTGAAAAATGCATTGATACAACAATACCAAGCTGTCTATACGATGCCTTTTTCAGTCTATAAACTCCTTGCTCAATTCAGATACCCCAGGGGTTGATTAATAAATATCTTCTCTTATAACTATCCACACAGAAAAGCTGACTTCAGGTCGAGGCAAAGATTTTTTGTGGTGTTAATGCCACTACAAACCTGATTGTGTCAAGAACTCAAGAGTAGTCAGGGAGCAAATACTTATCTCTAATTATTAGTAAATTGTGCTTGTATACTAGTCAACTACTCAACTTTGCCATTCTCTTTGAATTTTCTTTTATAAATCTGTTTAACTTTAATTAACTTATTCCCTTTTGGAGATTTGGTTATCTCTCAAGCATTCTATGTTTCTATAGCTGCAAGTTAAACGTCCATTGTTTTCAGATTGACCAGCCTCATATATCTAATAATTTTCCATCCATACGCATGCGTTTTTTCTACATTGAGGATGTTCAATGATAGTCCAAACTAGCACCTCTATGTTCTTTTTGTTATAATATTTATTTTATATTATATTTAGATGATACACATGTGATGGAAATGCCAAGCTTGGCCTCCAAGCTTGCCAACTTCATACTTGGTCACCACTCATAAGACTTGGTCCCTACTCCTCTTTCATCCTATAAATACCCCCTCCCTTCCAACCATTTTCTTCATCCCTTCCAAGCTTCTCTAGTTGCTATACACCAAATACTCTCCCTAGTATATCCTATCGATATACTTAGTTTATGTGAGGTCGAGAGTGTTCTTGATATTCGGTGGTGTTCGTGAAGTTTTGTTAGGTGATCGTGGATCTCAAGATCCTTGTACAAGCACTTTGTAATCTCCTTGGTTGGTAATACTATTCTTGCTCTCTCTCTTTGGTGGATGTACACTATCAAAAACCGATAGTGGAACCACGTTAAATCACGGTGTTATTTGTTTTGAACTTGCTATAATTATAAATAATAACGTATTTATTATTATCTATATTTCGTGGGTTTATTTTTCTACGTTAGAGAATTATTGTGCAACATCTAGATTATTGTTATCCGCATTTGTTGTTGGGTTAATTGTGCACTTGGATTTCTACTCATTTGGGACCTTAGAAATCAATTCGCTAGTTTTTGCATTTGTGAGGCACATTTTTTCCTAACAATTGGTATCAGAGCTTTGGATCTAGATTTGGGGATTTTGTAGAAAATATACATAAACCAATTTGCACGTTTTTTTTCTCTATGGCTGATGTAGAAAATCCATTTGGTGCCGATTCCTCAAACCAGTCCCAAAAACCGTACCAAGAAGGTACATTTAATTTGTCCGGGGCTGGGATTCGTATACAGACTTGGAATGGGGACGGTGACTTTGGTAAATGGCAGTTCACAACATCTGCTGCACTTAGGAAAAATGGAGTCCATCCCGTAGTATTTGCCAAAGACGAGTTAGACCCTAACATGTCTGAACTTAAGGCTAAAGAAATGGAAGCATGGGCATTTACTACTTTGCAGATGGCTATGGGAGAAAATGTTATATCTGAGATTGTGTCTGAAAAAACAGCTGCAGGTATTTGGAGCAAGCTTGAGAATTTATATCTCAAGAAAACTTTGACCAACAGATTGTTACGGATGCGGTCGTGTCTTTTCTTCAAAATGAAGGAAGGCACAACCATTAAAGCTCACATGACCGAATTTGAAGATATCATCATGAAGTTGAAGGCAACGGATGCGCTTCTTGCGAAAGATGAAGAAGCACTTGCTATGATCCTATTGTATTCACTTCCCGAGAAATATTCCCAATTCACTAACAGTTTTATATATGGAAGAGAAACTATTTCTTTGTCTGATGTGAAAACAGGAATGATTTCTGAAGATCAAAGAATTCAAATGAGGATCGGTAACAATCCCAGGGAGAACAATTGCAGTCAAGGCCTATTTGCTGACAGAGGCCGAGACGATCAGCAATCCTCAAGAGGAAGAAATCGTGGGAGCTCTCAGTCCCGTCGGCCTGGCTCTCGTGGGAAATCAAAGACACGTGGCAATTGTAACTATTGCCACAAGCCAGGTCATTGGGTGAAAGATTGTCCGAGTCTTAAAAACAAAGACAAAGACAACGTCGAATCATCAGCTGTTGCAGCCGAAGAGGAGCAAAATGGCTTCTCTGCCACAGTTACACCACCGCAAGGTGACAGGCGATGGGTGTTAGATACCGGGGCATCTTGCCATATGACACCATTCCGGGACTGTCTCTCTACCTTTGAAAAAGTTGAAGGTAACAGTATTTTTATGGGAAACAGTACTTCGTGTGTTACTAAGGGTATCGGTACTGTGCAGATCAAGATGTTCGATGGGTGTATTCGGACATTGAATAATGTCAAGTTTGTTCCATCCATGACTCGTTCCTTGATCTCTGTTGGACAACTGTCCAAACTGGGTTGCAAGATTCGGATTGACGATGGGAGTTTGCGCATCTTCCGAGGGAGTATCATTGTGATGAAAGGCGAACGGGCGGAAAATAATCTTTCCCATTTGATTGGCGAAACTATTTCTTCTGAATCGTGTGTGGCTGATATTTCTCAGAATCTCGATGTTGCTCGCTTATGGCATCTTCGTTTGGGCCACACATCCGAGAAGAATTTGGAGATTTTGCGCAAGCGAAAACTCATTAAGGTCGCTGTACCTGCCATCCTGGAGTTTTGTTCGGGATGTGTCAAAGGAAAGCAGACGCGTGTTTCTTTTGTTGTTGGAAAACACAACACTAAAGGAATCCTCGATTATGTTCATACAGACGTCTGGGGACCATCCAGTACTCCATCCCTCAATGGAGGTAAATACTTTGTTTCGTTTATTGATGATTTCTCACATAAGCTTTGGGTGTATGTGTTGAAGTTAAAGTCAGATGTCTTCGATACGTTCAAGACTTGGTTGGCACGAGTAGAGGACGAGACTGGCAAGAAGTTGAAAGTGCGGAGATCTGATAACGGTGGAGAATTTACTAGTGGTAACTTCAAAGAATTTTGTTTACGTAAAGGCATCCACCGTCACTACACCACACCAGGCGACCCTCAATCTAATGGGGTTGCAGAGCGGATGAATAGGACTTTGCTTGAGAAGGTTCGATGTATGTTGTCGACATCGGGCTTCCCCAAATCTTTCGGGGCCGAAGCACTTTACACCGCGGTGCACATTATTAATAGGTTACCTTGTTCGACCATCGGGGGAAAGATTCCGGAAGAGGTTTGGAGAGGTAAAAGAAACATCTGTCTGAAATACATACGTGTATTTGGTTGTCCTGTTTTTTTTCATGTTTCAGGCCAGGACAAGCTGAATCCTAAAGCCACCAAAGGATTCTTGCTCGGCTATATACAGATGGTATCAAGGGTTATCGAATCTGGAACCCCTTGACTCGTAAAGTGATTCATTCTCGACATGTCACATTTGATGAATCAGTCCTGTTGAAGTCACAGGATCCTCAGTCCTCTCAAGATTCGGAAGTCGTTACTACTGTTGCTCCTACTGCCGATGATGTGGAGACAGTAGACAGTCCTTATATTCCCAGTTCATCCACTCCTGATATTAGCTCAGAATCACCCGTTAATGTTGAAGAAGTCATTCCGCCAGTGACTTCTACTAGTGATTCTGAAGAAGATATTCTGAATGATGGTGGAGACGATGGCGATACAATCCCAGTTATTGCGCCTACCAGGCATAGTCAAAGAACTATTCGTCCGCCTAACAGGTATGGAGATTGGGATTTTGCTAACATGAGTTTTACAGATCAGCTGGAGTTTGCTTTGCATGTAGGGCAAGATGAGCCGCTTGATATAAAGGAGGTTGTTGATCCCAGTTATGATGTTCTTTAACTTGATTTAACCTTTTTCTACACACAGATTAATAAAATAGAGTGCGGAAGCGTTTAAGATGTGTAGACAGGATTGAACATGCAAGGTAGTAAACACACAAGTAATTAATGAACAGGAAGTAAAGTATTATATGAAAGTTACTCAAAGAACTGTTTCATTAATTACTCAAGAACACCAAGAACACGCACTGGTATGTGCAAATATGCTCAAGGATTATACAGACTACTATTTTTGTGTGTGCTCTCGTGTTTTGTGCTCTAAGGTGGTGCTCCCTTAATATAACAGAGGGATCCCCTAGAATTTGAATCTGATTGGAGTGTGCGATGATGGTTTGACCGCAGGCTTGAAGGTCAGCTCTGGTCGTGCACTTTGTATTGAGGGCTTGCAGAGCTTTAGTATTTGCTTTTAGGGCCTCTGCAAGGGTTTGAGAGTTGGCTTGGGACTCTCTGGAGATAGAGCTTTGCAACTCGTCAAGTTTTGTGAGCACCACGTCAATAAAGGCTTTAAACTCGCCCTTTGTGACAAAAGTGTCAGAGGTAACCTCTGGAACAACACATGTTCCAGATTTAGCCAACGAGTTTTTGGCACCTTCAGAGCCTGTTTTTATGTTGAGCTCTGGAGGATTTCCTTCCAATCCTCGATGTTCCACAGAGGAAGCACCTATGGAAGTTCTGTCAACATGTTCTTTAGGGGAGGGTTCAGAGACTCCCTTAAGATCGATGTTGAATGGATCCTGTGGTTGTTCTAGAGCCACAGAATCATCGTGTTCTTTCACCACCAACTCTGAGGTGGTTTGGGCATCACTCTTGTGTGTGACAGAGGTAACGAATACCTCTGTGTGTGGAAGAGATGTGTCCTGGGGCGAATGGACACGAAGAGCAACACTCTCACCCTTCTGAGAGGGTGAGGTGGTTTTGGTTTCCCCGAATGGTGGCACAGAAGATGAAGGAATATCCTCTGTCCGGGTGGCTTGGGTAGGGTTCGGACTGTGCGGTCCTGTTTCAATACCCCTCTGCACTAGAACTGTAGGGGTAGAGATGTGGGTTGCACTGGGAGTTGGTTTTGGTGGTGTGCCAAAGGCATCTTTTGTTTCTAAATACTCTGAGATTTTGTTACCCTCATCATCTGAGCTTGAAAGCCCTGTAACGTCTTGCACTGTAAAATCTGCGAATTCCCCTAAGGTTCCAGAGTGCAACTTCTGTATCTCCTC
The DNA here is from genome assembly GCA_954870635.1 of Arctium minus. Classification (NCBI taxonomy): domain Eukaryota; kingdom Viridiplantae; phylum Streptophyta; class Magnoliopsida; order Asterales; family Asteraceae; genus Arctium; species Arctium minus. Next base: position 102,110,028 of record OX941080.1, on the reverse strand, counting down.
AACTATGGCCAATGCGACTCGGAGAGGGCTGGATGGCCTTTCCTCAGAGCTTTCAATGACTTGGGCTTTTCTTCTTCTCCTCTGCAGAGGTTGTTTGGACTCTGTAGGTTCACTCACGTTTGGAGAGGGTACAGGTTCAGAGGTTGCTGCCTTGGTCAGTTTCTTAGCCTTCTTCTTTGGCTTGGCAACTTCTGTTGGGGGTTTTGGAGCCTCTTCTTCTGCGACTCTCTTTTTGGGAGTTCTTTTCTTTTAAGCTTCTTTGCCCGTTTCTCAACTACAGCTTTTGTCTGCACTTCAGCTCCTTCACCCTCCTCTGTTCTAACTTCAGCTCCCTCACCTATCTCTGTCCTAAGGTAAACCGCTATCTCACCCACTTGGAATCCTACACGTGGGGGGGGGGGGGTTGCAGTACTCGGTGCAGGAGTCCTGTGCCCACGAATGTAAGTTCTCACCCCATCTTCACTGTTTAGGTAGGCCAAAATTCGGGTTGGCAGAGGTCTTGCACCCGGATACCCAGATTTGAGAACTGTGGGCTTGTGCGACTTCATGTCATAAACCTTGATCATCTTACCCTCTGTAGGTAACTTCCCTTCTCCTATCAGAGCATCTCATAGTAGAATGGCAAAAAATATGTTGAAGACAAGGTTTTTGGGCTCTGTGCCTCGAGCTTGGTCCTCTTGCTTGGCTATGACCGCGTTTCTGATTTCCCTGAATATTAGAGTTGCATAGTCCAGAGGCAAATCGTAGTACATACCATACATTATTGCAAGTATGGTATGACTAGATTGGTCAGGACTGCCTACCTTGCAAGTCAAGCAGCGATTTAGGATAGAGAAGAGAACGTTCCACAGAGGTGGAAGGTTCTGGCGTCTGAAGTCGGTCCTTTTGGAAATTGGTACAGCGTACCCTATGAACCTAAGGAACTCCAGAATCTCATCGTCAGAGGGCTCGTCAGAGTATCTTTTTAGGTTTAGCTGGGTCTTGGTGGGAAGCTCGAATACCTCTGCGACCCTTCTTCGGTTTATACCAAGGTCCAAAATTTGAGTAGTGGAGGGATGGGTGGCATATCCCATGACACAGTAGCCATAACGGTCCAGTTTCTCATGCTTAGCACTCAACCAGAATTGTTGAATGTAAGTTTCAGGAATATCGGTTCTTTTAAGAGTTAGGGCTTTTGTGAGAATGTGGTTCTTTAGGATTTGAATTAAAGGAGCAGTGTCCTCAGGATATCCCTTGGGTTCCAAGACAACATAGTGATTGTTAGGCTTGAGGTTCAGTTGTCTGGAGTGATAGTCATGGTGTGTGAAAGAGAGCATTCTGCTTGTTAGGACATGTTCTTGTTCAACAGAATGGGAATCGTCCTTTTTAGCTTCAGAATGCATCGAGTGATTTGATGCAGAAGATCCCTTGGAGTTCTTGGGAGAAGCAGAATGAGATGCCATGGAAACAAATGGAGAATGAGAATTCTTTGCAAAGGGATTCTTGAAGGAAAGAAGATAGCAGGTAAAAAGATTTTTAGGGTATGAGAGGGGTTTATATATGAAGAGAGAGGGTAAAAAGAATGAGCGGTAAAAAATAAAATTTTCAAATCTGTGATGAGTGGTAACGGATAAGAAGCCGTTTTAAAAAACGACGGTACAGGTTACGAACCAATCAAATATTGCCACGTCAGATGATGGCGGTGCATGATCTAGGACGTGCGCCACCCTATTCTCACGTGCATGGCATTTACTATTGTCACATGACAGTGACTTTCAAAAAATAACCCGCAGCACACGACCTGAATTTTTCAAGTGATGAGAATGACAGAAGCTCTGTGGATAAGAGGCTTCTGAGATCACAGATAAGGTTGTTATCAGAAGAGCTTTTTAAGAGGGAGAAAAGTGCGATGAAATGATCGAGTTTCTTTTAAAGTGCATTTGGTCAGACCTCCTCAGTTTAAAGGCGTAGAGACTCTGTGATAGATCGCAAAAGCTCTGTGGTCGACCGCAGAGGTTCTGAGACCAAAAATTTCCTTTTTAGGAAAGATTTTCAAAGATTTGATCATTTCAAAGTTTTGACAGAGAAATTGGTACAAAGTGGGATCTTTCTGAGGGTATAGATCTCGAGAAAGAGTTTTGACCCTTGGTTCAGATGGACTAACCTCACTCTGTAGTCTGTTGTGCAGAACTGTCTTGCTCCCCCTTGAATAGTCAAGATTGGTCTTTGATGGTTCGGTTTGCTCCCCCTTCAACTATGCTTGGATCATATAAAGATAAGACTAGCACAAGACATAGATTCGCAAAAAAGAATATATGATAAAGAAATCCGAAGAGAGTATTTACAAACGAGAAATAAGTTGCATACAGATATGTACAACAGAGGCTCTGTGCAGGAGTACAGAGGCTCTGTGGTCAACTCATGTTGAGCATACCAATCTTGCCAACTAGAAAAGTGAATCTTTTCTCATCCAATGCCTTCGTGAAAAGGTCGGCAAGTTGGTAGTCTGTGGGCACAAAGTACATCTCTATTGTTCTATGCTCCACATGATGTTTCAGAAAGTGATACCTGATATCGATATGCTTGGTCTTTGAGTGCTGCACGGGATTAGCAGAGATCGCAATGGAACTTTTGGAGTCACAGAGTATGGGGATTTTTTCGATATCAAATCCATAGTCTCTGAGTTGGGTCCTCATCCACAGAACTTGTGAACAGCAACTTGCAGCAGCAACATATTCTGCTTCTGCCGTAGAGGTCGAGACACAGTTCTGTTTCTTGGAAGTCCAACTTACTAGTTTCCCTCCTAGGAATTGGCAACTCCCAGAGGTACTCTTTCTGTCGAGCTTGCATCCTTCGTAATCTGAATCTGTATAAGCCATGAGATCAAAGCCAAAGTTCTCCGGATACCAGAGACCAAGATTTTTGGTCCGTTTTAGGTATCTGAAGATCCTCTTGACAGCATGAAGATGAGATTCTTTGGGGTTAGCTTGAAATCTTGCACATAGACATGTGGCAAACATTATATCAGGTCTACTCGCGGTTAAGTATAGCAGAGATCCTATCATTCCTCTGTAGAGTTTACACTCCACAGATTAGCCCTCTGGATCTGCATGGAGCTTGGATCCAGTGACCATAGAAGTTTTCATTGGTGAAGAGTCAGAGAGCTTGTATTTTTCAAGTATGTCAGAGACATATTTTGATTGGTTTATGAAAATACCCTCTGTGGTTTGTTTGACTTGCAATCCTAAGAAGAATGTAAGTTCTCCCATCATGCTCATCTCAAACTCACTTTTCATTAATGACTCGAACTTTTTTCAATAAAAATCATTTGTAGACCCAAAAATAATGTCATCAACATAAATTTGTATAAGCAGAATCTCACCTTTTCTCTTCTTATAGAATAAAGTCGTATCAGTAGTACCTATTTCGAAACCATTTGCAAGGAGGAAGTTTGAAAGTCTGTCGTACCATGCTCTGGGGGCTTGTTTCAGTCCATACAGAGCCTTGTCTAGAAAATAGACATGATTTGGTTACTTAGAGTTCTCAAACCCTGGTGGTTGTTGGACATACACTTCTTCTTGAATCTGCCCATTCAGAAAGGCTGACTTGACATCCATTTGATATACTTTGAAACCTTTGTGGGCTGCGAAGGCAAAAAAGATTCTTATTGCTTCGATTCGTGCCACAGGGGCAAAGGTTTCTTCATAGTCAATGCCTTCTTCTTGACAGTATCCCTTGGCTACCAGTCTTGCTTTGTTTCTGATCACCACACCGTCTTCATCCTTTTTGTTCCTAAAGACCCATTTGGTCCCTATTACGGTTTTGCCTTTCGGCAGAGGCACTAGGGTCCATACTTCGTTTCTGTCAAACTACAGAAGCTCATCTTGCATAGCTTCTACCCAGTTTGGGTCTTTAAGAGCTTCAAATATCTTTTTAGGTTCGATGATACTCACAAAATTTGTATAGTAACAAAAATTTGCAGTACTCGATCGAGTTTGGACCTTGTCAGAAGCGTCACCAATGATTTGGCTCTGTGGATGACTCTTGGTCCACTTTGTCATACGGGGCAGGTGATCATTGGAAACTTCTGTGGTTAATTCAGGAGCACGTTCGTCCTGATGTGGATCATTTTCTGTTGAGAGAAATTGATCATTTATACTTGCCACAGGGCTTGGTTGTTCATTATGAGTTGAGGTAGAGAGCTCTATGGAGCCTTGATCTGGTGTTGACCCTTCAGAGAGATTTTGAAGATGATCATGATCTTGATTAAGCTTGGGGCCTTGATTCGTATTGTCCTCTGAGTGCTCCCCCTCGATGGTTGCACATGCAGCATTACTGGAAGAGGGTGAAGCATTACTGGGACCAGTTAGGGAAGTACCTGTTTGGTCCTCAGAGGGTTCGACTTCAGAGGCTCTGCGGTCACCTTTAGAGGGTTCATCATCATTGAACATCTCTTCAAATAGATGATGAAGATCATTTGTTCGTGATGATCCACCAGAATCTTCATCCTGAAGTTTGAGTCCTGAGCTGATTTGCTCAGAAGTCACCTGAAAAGAATCATCAAATGAAACATTAATACTTTCGAGTATATGCTTAGATTTGAGTACATAGATTCTGTATGCCTTGGAGTTTGATGAATAGCCAACAAATTTGGCTTCATCGACTTTGGGACTGAATTTCCCTATCTGGTCTCTGTCGTTTAGTACAAAGCATCTGCAGCCAAAGACATGGAAGTACTTAATGTTTGGATTCCTCTGGTGTAGTAAGTGATATGGTGTCTTTGCATGTCTCTTCACGATCAAGGATCGATTTTGGGTGAAGCATTCGGTTGAAATGGCTTCTGCCCAGAAAGAAATAAGGAGCCCTGAAGCAGTGAGCATAGTTCTTGCGACTTCCACTAGTGTTCTGTTCTTTCGTTCAACAACACCGTTTAGTTGTAGAGTCCTTGCAGCAGAGAAATTTTGTGATATGCCTTCTGTCGAAAGATAGGCTTCAATGGTTGGGTTCTTAAATTCTGTCCCATTGTCACTTCGGATTCTCTGTACCCTGCAGTCATAAAGAACTTGTATTCTCTTGATAAGATTGATTAGTACTTCAGGAACATCTGATTTCTTTCGAACGAATTCAACCCAAGTATATCTAGAGAATTCATCTATGAGTACAAGGATGTACTTCTTGCCACCAAGACTCTGCACAGATATAGGACCACAGAGGTCAACATGAAGCATCTGCAGAGGTCTGGTGCAAGATATGTCAGACTTAGTTTTGTGGGCAGCCCTTTTGAGTTTGCCCATCTCACAAGCTGAGCATAGATGATCCTTGTCGAATCTAATACTTGGTAGACCACTTACAAGATCTAGTTTCACAAGTTTGTCAAGTGTGTGAAAGTTTAGATGACAGAACCTGTTGTGCCAGATCCAAGCTTCTTCATTCTTACTTGAGACTAAGCAGAGCTTTTCTTCTCTGTTAGTTGATTTAAAGTCCATGAGGTATAAGTCACCTTGTCTTTTGGCTCGCAGAAGCTCTGTGGCTGTATCTTCTTTTAACAGAGAGCAGTACTGTCTTTTGAACATCACATTGAGTCCATTGTCACAGAGTTGACTTACACTCAGAAGGTTGTGCTTGAGGCCATCCACATAGGCAACTCTGTTGACATCGATGTCTCATTTGGCAATGACTCCATAGCCTTTTATTTGTCCCTTTTTGTTATCTCCAAAGGTCACAGATCCTCCTCCATGTTTTTCTTTGTAGGAGGAAAGCAACCCTCTGTCGCCAGTCATGTGTTTTGAGCACCCGGAGTCTAGGTACCAGATAGGCACATGTTGTTTCTCCTGTGGACAGATTAGAGAGATTTAGGTACCCATTTACAAATGGGTCCATTTTTGTTAGGAGGCTGTGAAGATGCCTTAACACCTTTGGTTTTGGATTTATCCTCATTTGCAGAGGTACCAGATTGTCTTTTCTCACCCTTGAATTTTGCATTCTTGGATTTGGGGTGAGATACAAGACAGGAGGGCCTCGATAAATGTTGATTCAAAGTATGCATAAGATCAAAGCATTTACAATAAGGAATATTTGAGGCAAACTTCTTAAAAATCTCATTAAATTTGTCAAAGGAGGGTACAGAGCAATTTTTACTACAACCCATTTTAGATTTGGGTTTCCTTTTACAAAAAGCTTTGTCTAATCTAGGTTGAGTTTTTTCAAAAACTCCTCTTGAGTGGCTCTTTGGTTGTACTCTCCCTTGATCTTCTTTCCTTGCTTTCACTGCAACAGAAGCATCAAGTTTATCAATTTTAGGCCATTTATTCTTCTGTTGCCAAGTTAATTTTTCTTGAAAAGGTTTTAATGGTCTTGGAGCTTTTGAAACATGAGAGATCTTGCTCCTTTTTGATTTTTCAAGCTCTAGAGAAGTCTTTGCTTGCAAGCACATGTCCAGGAAATCAGGACAGATAGGTACACCTGTGGTTTTCTTTTTGGGAAGAACTGTTCTATAAAGAATGCCAGAGGTAAGTTTACTCTTCTCTGGACCACAGGGGAGTATCTCAAGTTCCACAGAACTTGTCCCATTGTCGACAGAAGACTCTAATTCCGACTCAGAGTCTGAATCGAGAAAGTCTCTGTGAATGAGATCCTGACCTGTAAGTGCCTTGCTTTGTCCATTGGTGTCCTCTGAAGTATTTAGAAATTTTGAAATACACGGAATGACCATAGGAACGTTAAGACAGTTTTGTAGATCTTGCTCAAAGATTTCTCTTATTTCAGAGGTTAAATCAGGATGGTTGAGAAAATGATTTTCATAAGTTCTTTTCAAGTCGTTTTCTAAAAACCTTTTAAATAGTTTTTCTTCCACAGAGGCAGGTACAAAATCTGGTGCTTCAGAGGATAGTTCCTTTTCAGGAATCATCATGCACACAAAAGCCATTTGAGTTTGCGTTTCTGGGTGACCAAATCTGAAGACCCCTATCTGTTTTTGAGACAGATATTTCTTTGGTATAGATTTTCCTTTTGATGAAGGTGCAGATGGTAAATCATTGTTTTCATACCATACATTTGCCATCTGCAGAGGTTTCCTCAGATGTGGTCCTTAAGAAGTTCTGCGCCTCTTAAATGTGGATAAAAGGTTTGGAAGACTTGGTTTTAAAAATTGTCCAGGGCAGAAGATGTTTGATAAAGATTTGTTTCTTTTATTTCCTGTGTAAGGGTCAATGTCCTCGAACCCTAATCCTCTTCTGCCGATCTGGGTGTTTACCTTTTCATGAACTTTTTGAGCATCCTGATACCTCTTAATTTGGAGATCTCTGTCGAATAGATCTTGATGAAGGACTTCTCTTTCTTTTTGAAAAAAGTTTTTCAAAGAAATGGCATTTAAACGATCACTCTCACATTTCTTTAGCTCTTTGACCTTATCTTTCAAAGCTTTGTCAAGATTTGTGATTTTCTCCTTGAAACCCCTTTTTGTTGAAATATGCTTAGAGATAAGAGATTTCTTTTCAAGGTAAAGTTTGTCCTTCTCCTCTATGAGAAGCCTAGTTTCTCTTTCAAAGAAGGCAAGTTTTTTTTCAAGATCCGAGCATGTATTTTTATAAGCTAGAAGATCATTTTGTATTTCAAGAAGATTGTTTTCAAAGTCCGAGTTACAAGAATTAGAAGTGGATACCTCACTCTCATTGTCAGAAGAGTGGACTTCTGCCATTCCACAGAAGAGTGCCTTGTCTTCTTCATCAGAGGATTCATCGGTTACAAGGTTCTCTTGTTCTGCCATTAGGGATCTCTGAGTGTAGTACTCTGCTTTCTTTTTATAGAAAGCAGCGTCCCTTGTGGGTTTCCCTTTGTTGGCAGAGGACCTGCACTCTGCGGCGAAGTGGCCTGGTTTTCCGAATTTGAAGCACCCTTCAGTTTGCTTTGGGAATTTTTCACCAGCTCTGCCGTCTGGCCTCTGTCCATTCCTTTCTTCTTGCCTTGGCTCCCCAGACTTTTCTCTTTCATGTCTTCTTGCTTCACCATATCCTCTGCTTCTGTCATCTCTTTCTTCTCTCCCTCTGTACTCCGGCTTCTTGTGACCACGATTGAATTGTCGGGTCATAAGTGCAAGTGTTTTGGCCAGAGCAGCCATGTCAATCTCCTCCTCAGAATCTTCTTCACTTTCACTCTCTGCTACAAGTACCTTCTTCTTCTTCTTCCCCTGTGCCTCCTCAGCTGCCTTATCCTTCTTTCCCTTTTCTTTGCCTTCTGAGGCACTTGCCACAAGAGCCAGAGGACCTCCAACAGAGGTTGTCAGTTTGGAAATTCTGTTCTCTTGGCTGATCAGTGTTCCAAAGAGATCAGATATGGACCATACATCAAGATCCAATGTGGCTTGCATGGACATGGTTAGATGAAGCCATTCATCATTCAGGCTCTGTAGAAATCTGACATTGTTTTCTTCGGCGGTTCTGTGGATCCCATACTGTTGGATCAAATAATTGTATTCAACATTAAAGTTAAAGTTAAGGGTTTAAACTGCAATTGTGCTAAAGTTAATTAGAGGGTTTAAAATGTAATAAGCTAATAGTTAATAGCTATTGGGCCTCAAGCCCGTTTAGCATTTAGTAAATCCCAATAGGCATTAGGCCTGGGTATTTAATGTTTTGTTTATTTCAGTTTTAGGGTGAACTCTCATTATTATTACTTTCATAATTATTGTTTAGAGAGAGGTTGCTGTAATCCAAGGGTATCAAGAACACTCAAGGTTTAACAATTTATACAAGGGATTGGTATGTTACTCTGATTTATATATCTCTTGATTATTATTGTGTTGCTTGATTACTTGATTGATTGTTTACCAACTAGATTAAACTGGGATATCAATTGGTATCAGAGCCTAAAGAATCAATTTTTTTTGTGATATTACTGTTCATCGAGAAAAGTACTGTTCATCGAGAAAATTTACTGTTCATCCTATTTCATGAATCTGTTATCAAAATCACTGTTAATACATCCGGTCGATTAGTATTTACTTATTTGTGCTTTTGTGCTTCATTCGATCGAAGGATTGCTTAGTTGTTGGTTTAATTGTGTTATCGGTCGAATTAATTTTCTGGGTTTGGTTTCGGTCGAACCCCAGATATTCTTCGTGTTCTTCGGTCTAGTCTTAGTGATTATCGGTCTTATATGTTAATCAATCATATCTGTTACTGTGGTTATCAATATTATTGTTCGACCGATAGTTATTCGACCTGTACCTTCGACCGGGTAGTCGTGATCTCCGGTCTTACACCTTCGACCGAATAGTTGTGATCTCCGGTCTTACACCTTCGACCGAATAGTTGTGATCTCCGGTCATTCCTTCGACCGGACCTTAGTATTCCCCGGTCTTTCCTTCGACCGGATAGAAGTATCGACCGGACCTTAGTGGTTTCCGGTCTAGCACTCGACCGGATACTTGTTACTCCGGTCTTGCCATTCGACCGGGTACTTGTTTACTCCGGTCTTCCCTTCGACCGGATACCTGTTACTCCGGTCTTGCCATTCGACCGGTGTCTTGCATATTCCGGTCTTTGCTTCGACCCCGTGCTAAGTCTGCGAAGGGGGACAAAAGTTTTGTGCTTGATCAAAATTTTCCTAATTTAAGTATTATTTCTTTGTGTGTTATACTGTTCAAATTATGCACTTAATTAATTTTGGAAATTTATTTTTCTGAAAATTTTAGAGTGTGGTTGTTATTTTGATTCTAACGATCTCATCTAGTTGGTTGTCTTGATTGAAAAGTCTATTTACTAACCGTACAGCTAAGATGTCGAATCAGCTTCTCTCGATGGGTTCTCAAGTCAAACCTCCTGTCCTCGTGGCAAATGAGTATCAACAGTGGAAGACAAGAATGATTCAGTTTCTGAATCACAAGAACAGAGAGTTCATGACAATAATCATTGAAGGTCCCAAAACTCCAATGATCACAGTAAAGGGTCAACCTGCTACAGATTCCTCTCCTGAAATCCCTGACAGAGATATTCCTAAACCTGTTCAGTTCTTCACTGAAAAGCAGAAAGACCAGCTCAAGTTAGAAGAAGAAGCTCTAATCTATCTGACGATGGCAATTCCAAACGACATCTACAATCGTGTCGACAGTCAGAGTACTGCTAAAGGAATCTGGGATGAACTAGCAAGGCAGTTTGAAGGAAGTGAAGCTTCTATTCAAGCTAAGCAGAATCTGTGCATAAATGCTTACGAGGGATTTCATGCCAAAGAAGGAGAGCTGCTTTTAGATACCTATAATAGGTACAACATTATTCTCAATGACTTGCGGAGGAACAAAATCGCCAAATCTGCTTCTGAGATAAACTACAAGTTCATCAAGAATCTGAATCCAGAATGGAAGAACTTTGCTATCAACCTCCAGATGTCGAAGAATATGGCTCGAGAAAATGTCACCGACATCTTCTCTACTCTTGCTCAACATGAGGATGAGGTGAGATCTATGAATAATGAGTCTAATCATCTGAAGGATTCTGTGGCTCTCATAGCCGGCAAAGGTTCTGTATCCTCTGCAAGGTCGAAGAAAAAGGCGTCTAAAGCTTTAGTTACCGAAGTTACTGACTCTGACTCTGATTCAAGCAATGAAGAACTGGAAGTTGATTCAGATCCTGATATTCAAAAGTTCTCTGAAGACTTGGCTCTCATTACGCGACGATTCAAGAAGAGCTTTGGCAAGAAAAGATTTTACTCAAAGCCAAAGTATGATGAATACAAGAAAGAGAAGTCTGAGATGCGATACAAGCCGAGGCATGGAAAGAGAGAGGAAGGACGAGAAGATCGGAAGGAAGATAGAAGAGAAGGAAAGAGAGAGGAGAAGCGAGAAGAGCGAAAGGATGAACCAGGAAGATGCTACAACTGTGGCAAATTTGGGCACTTCTCAAGGGACTGCAAATTCAAGAAAGTGAAGAACTCAGAGTACTACTCAAGAAAGTCATTGATTGCCAAGAAAGCTGAAGAAGGAAAAGTACTAATGGCTGAAGAAGAGAACTGGCTGTTCCAAAGTTCTGATGACGAGGAGCAAGCACATTTCACCCAAGTTTCTTACATGGCAAAGCTGGAAGGTGACGATGAAGACTCTGAGACACAATCCGAAGAAGCAAACTCTGAGGTAAGTGAAAATTCTGAACTTATTGAATCTTTAATGTCCCAAATACATGGCATGAAAGATGAATTTGCTTTACTGAAAGGCAAACTTAGCTCTGCACATCAATCTGTTTTAAGCTTTCATGATGAAAATGCTATTTTAAAAGTTGTTGTGGAAGAAAAGGAAAAGGAAAAAGATGATTTAAAGCTGAAAAAGAGTCTTTAAAAGAAAAAATATCTAGTTTAGAAACAGATCTTGTGAATCTTAATGCTGAAAAGGGTGAGTTTCAAATCAAATTTGAAGTTTGTTATAAAGAAAGAAATGAAGCTTTCACCAAAATAAAGCAACTGGAGGACATTAACATGAAACGAGGTCAGACTGAACAGACATTAAATCTGTTGACCAATAAACTCCAAGATGAAAGGTTTTACAAACTTAAACCAGGTTTGGGTGTGCCAATTAATGAAATTTTGAAAAAGGCACCGGAGCACCTATATAATTTTGATAAATTTGGCTCCACAATAAAACCCATTCCTGACATTCGCGCTACTTTTGTTGAAGCAAGTTCTCCTAAACCTTCTGAAGAGACCAAATGTCAAGAAGAAACGGGAAAGAACAAGTCTGGTGACACTGATTCTCAAAATCTTTTTAAATCTGTTGGTTTTACATATGGTGATTTGAACGAAAGCTATGCAACTCGAAAGATCGAATTTACTGAGTTTGAATCACTATTTACCACACCTTCTAAAGAATCAGTGAGCACCAACACAGTTCTACCTGAGACTGCATGCAAATTTGATGAGTATGAATCGGATGTTGATCCATCTACTATACCATCAGTCTCAACTCCCATTGCTTCTAAACCTTTACTTCCTGAAGAGGTTGAAGAAGTTACTGCTATCGCGGATGAATCTTGTGTTCAAAATGATAAAACGGAGTTTATTGAGTCCATGACTGAAGATACATTTTCTGAAATGATGAATGCTTCAGACTCTGATCCTGTTTCTAATTCAAAGGGATCAAATTCTGTGAATGATCATACATCTGAATTGATGAAGCAAATCGATTTGTTGCAACAGTCTCTTGATGAGGTTGAAGATGAAAACTTTGATCTCAAACATAAACTTGAAAAGTCTTTAAAAGTAAATCAAGAGCTTTGCATAGAGATCAATGATTTGAAAGTTACTATGTTTAAAAATGCTTCAAGTGATAAACAGATGTTCAATGATCCAAGATGGAAGGTAAGAACCAATCCAGAATTTGATGCTCCTGCAAAACCTACAGTTGTTTATTCTGACTGTCCTGAATATCCACCGAGTATTTTTGAAAAGGGTGGGACTTCAAAGAGCACTAGAAAAGAACCACCTTCTAAGTTAGAGACTAACAAGGTTCCTGTTTCTGTTTCAGATATAAGAGGAAATGGAGTTGGGAAGAGTAAGAAGAATAAAGATCTTAGTTTGAATAAAAAGAATAGTTTGAATTCTAGTAGTTGTCCTACAGACAGTGTTATTTTGAATAGTACTTCTTTTGATAAACATGAATGTAAGATTTGTTCCGATAAATCTAAGTTTATGAATTTTGATCGAAAGAATCTTTATTGCAAACACTGTTGGGATAATTCATTCAAATACTACTCCCCTCCTAAGTCCAAAAAGAATAAAAGCAAAGCTAAGCTGAACTCTAAGTCTAATTCTAATTCTGATTCTTCTACACAACCAAAAGTGTATCGTGCTAAGGTTGCCAATCCTACTTCTAAAAAGCACTTTCAGGAATTGAATGTTAAGATGGTTTGGAAATGGGTTCCAAAACCGCGTTATGAATGGAGAGTGAAAGTCAAACCAGATGATATTTCTGAGTTGCTTGATGCTAACCGCGAAGGACCCATCCTGATATGGGTGCCTAAGCAAAACTAATTGTCTCTTTTGCAGGCCTGTCGATTGTGGGTAATAGATTCCGGATGTTCACGCCACATGACAGGATTCAAGCACCTCTTGCATAACTATGTGGAGGAGCCTGCCGGAGCAGTTAGATTTGCAAATTCTGAAGCCGAAGCCCACGTCAGAGGATATGGAATGCTCGATAACGGTGTTGTGAAGATTCAAAAAGTGCTATATGTTGAAGGACTTGATCACAATCTGTTCAGTACCAGTCACTTCTGTGACATGCAATATCAAGTCCGCTTCACAACCACTCATTGCTATCTAGAAGATCACGATGGTTACGAAGTCTTCAAAGCTGAGCGCCATGGAAATCTATACTATGTAGATTTCCCTACACTGTCTGCCATACGTCCAGTATGTCTACTAGCCAAAGCTTCTAAAGCACAATCATGGACGTGTCATCGACGCTTGTCTCATCAGAATTTCCGATCTATAGCGAAGCTACAAAGACAAGGTCTAGTCAAAGGTCTACCAGAAATGAGGTTCGAAAAAGACTCACTCTGTTCCGCATGTGAGTTGGGCAAAATGAAGCGTAGCTCCTTCAAGTCCAAAGCTGAATCATCGACCTCATCAGCACTGGAACTTCTTCATATAGACCTTTGTGGCCCAATGCGCACAACATCTATCAACAGAAAGAAGTATGTGTTGGTAATGATAGATGACTACTCAAGGTATACATGGCTCGAGTTTCTTCGCAACAAGTCAGATGCGCCAGAGTTGATTATCGCTTTCATCAAGCGTATTCAAGTACGTCTTCAACTGCCAGTAAGAACCATTCACAGTGATAATGGCACGGAGTTCAAGAATGACACTTGAAGAGTTATCTTACTTCCGTGGGTATTTCACACAACTTCTCCACAGCCTACACTCCACAGCAAAACGACATTGTTGAACGGAAGAATCGCACTCTGGTTGAAGCAGCTCGTACTATGCTTGCTTACTCAGATCTACCCATCTACCTTTGGGCCGAGGCAGTCGCTACAACATGTTTACACAGAACCGTACCATTGTGGTCAAGCGATTTAATAAAACAGCATATGAGTTAATCAACAATCGTACACCTAATATCAAATTTCTTCGTGTCTTTGGTTGCAGGTGGAGCGTCAAGGATTATCAAAGTTTGATAAGAAAGCGGATGAAGGATATCTCGTTGGATACTCTCTGACATCCAAAGCTTATCGAATTTACATTATTCGAACTAAGACGGTTGTTGAGAGCATGAATGTCTCCTTTGATGAGAATTATACAAGGACTTCTGGACACAACAGTTCAGAACTCGGTCTTAACGACAAAGCTTCTGTTCAAGCAAGAATAGAACCAGCTATAACAGGATCATCTTCTTCAAACTCTAACTCTACTTCATCTGAGTTAGATTTATTGTTTATTGATGCCTTTGATGATATAGGTGCAGATTTTGAAAAAGGCATATCAACATCAATAACAAGTGGTACAAACTCGGAGGTCCCTACTATCTCTGAAGACATGCCTGGACCTTCCGACGAAGTCACTGACACTTCAACTCCATCAGGTACAACTACACCGTTAGTTTCTGACTCTACTAATACTGAATTTGTCTCTACAGATAGTTCATCTGGAAACGAAGTCCCGAGCACTTCAACCGCTAGTCCAGAAGCTTCAGTGTCAGAAACACCAGTACAAGATGTCCCGAGTACATCTGTGGAGCAACCTGTCGTACAAGATGACAACGATGCATCAAATACGCAACAAGCAGTTGATGCACTACCAAGCACACATCGTTGGACTAAGGATCATCCCCTGGAAAACGTGATAGGTGACGTACAATCTGGTGTCACAACAAGATCTGCAATAGCTAACTTCTGCATGTTTTCAAGTTTCCTCAGTTCCTTAGAGCCAAAGAAAGCGGCTGAAGCTCTACGTGATCCATTTTGGATTTCTGCCATGCAAGACGAGCTTCTACAATTCGAAAGGAACAAGGTATGGCGTTTGATCCCACTACCTAAAGGTAAATCCGTTATTGGAACAAAATGGGTGTTCAGAAATAAGAAAGACGAAGCCGGAGTAGTTGTGAGAAACAAAGCTCGTTTGGTCGCAAAAGGGTACTGTCAACAAGAGGGCATCGACTATGACGAAACATTCGCCCCGGTTGCAAGGATCGAAGCCATCAGAATCTTCCTAGCCTATGCAGCGCACAAAAACTTTACTGTCTATCAAATGGATGTAAAGTCGGCTTTCCTGAACGGCGTTCTGCATGAGGAGGTCTACGTGGATCAACCTGAAGGTTTCGTTGATCCTCATCACCCTGATCATGTCTATGTCTTAGACAAAACGCTATATGGTCTTAAACAAGCACCGCGAGCCTGGTATGAAACTCTCACTAAATTTCTACTTGCTTCTGGTTTCAAGAAAGGTACAGTAGATACAACCTTATTTCTTAAAAGGCAAGGTGATGACTTTATTCTTATTCAGATTTATGTTGACGACATAATATTTGGGTCGACAAATCCAAAATTTTGTAAGAACTTTTCAAAGATAATGGAAACAAAGTTTGAGATGTCGATGATGGGTGAGTTGAATTTCTTTCTTGGTCTACAAGTAAAGTAATTACCCGACGGCATATTTATTAATCAAGCTAAATATATAAAAGATATTTTGAAAAAGTTCGACATGTCAGATAGTTCAGTCATGAAAACACCAATGGCTACTGGTACACTCTTAGACGCGAATCCCTCCGGGAAGCCTGTTGATCAAAAGGTGTATCTTAGCATGATTGGATCTTTACTTTATCTGACTGCCAGTCGCCCGGATATAATGTTTGCCACATGTTTTTGTGCGAGATATCAGTCTAATCCTAAAGAATCGCACTTAACTGCTGTTAAGCGAATCCTTAGATATCTCAAAGGTTCTCCTAATCTAGGCCTTTGGTATCCAAAGGATTCTCGTTTTGAACTAACTGCCTTTACAGATGCTGATCATGCAGGTTGTAAGCTAGACCGGAAAAGCACCTCTGGATCATGTCAATTCATAGGTGACAAACTTGTGAGTTGGACTTCAAAGAAACAAAACTGTGTTTCAACATCCACTGCCGAGGCTGGGTATGTAGCTGCTGCTAGCTGCTGTTCTCAAGTCCTCTGGATGACAACACAGTTAAGGGACTTTGGATACAACTACAAGCGCGTTCCGATTTATTGTGATTCCAAGAGTGCAATATCTATAACTGCTAATCCGGTACAACACTCGAAGACCAAGCATATAGATGTACGCTATCATTTCATCAAGGATCATGTAGAAAAAGGTAATATTGAAATGCACTTTGTTCAAACTGACTTCCAGTTAGCTGATCTTTTCACCAAGCCATTGGATGAAAAGCGATTTCAATTTCTAATCAGCAAACTTGGTATGTTGAACATGTCTTAAACCTTACTCATGATTCAAGGAGGAGTATTCCAAATCTTGATAGTGTGATTATTTTCCAACTGTTGTTAACGAGAAAGGAATCATTTTCATAAATGATTACCATTGTTTCTTTCACTTATGCAGGTTGGTTCAAGTGACTATGGCTTCTAATCACATCGGATTATAACCCGCACTTCAGTGCTCTATCTATTTTTTATATGCTTTATTTCCTTATTTATTGTTTAAAAAAAAAAAAAAAAAAAAACCAATAGTGATTTAAGGGGGAGAATATCTGTGATATTAACAGATTTTTGGATCCTTAAATGCTTATCTGACCGTGTGTTCTTAAAGATAAATACTTGCGTTTTATCTTGTCAATATACTTTGTCAAGTATTCATACACATAACGGTTCAGAACATTCTATTTTGACTTTGTTATTACCATGTATCAAAAGTTAAATCTTTCTATGGTAATACTCACGTTAGTTGTATTCACTGTTGATTGAATCAAACGTCATTTCATGTGCTTTCATTGAAAATATGTTTATATATTGTTCATATAAACAACATTCGTTTTTGATTCTCCAAAATCTTATTCTTCATGACAAAATGATATGAGCTTAATTGTCAAACTCTTTTAGTTTGAGGGGGAGAATTGCATCGTCATACATAACTGTTTTGACATCTCCGAAAGTCTTATTTCTCATGTAACAAGTGGTATTTGTGCTTACATGTACAATAGCCTGTTGAACAACATGTTTCTTTTAGGAAAATACATGGGATTCAGTGTGTGAGCTTAACAGAACTTCCATGGATTCACGATAACCAGTGTTTCCTACCCAAGAAGTATTCCCTGAGTGATTGAGGGGAGAGGGGTCAAAATAATTGAGTGATGGTGTGTGAAGAGGTAAAATGAAAAAGAAAGATTGGTTAGACGTGAGCATTAAAAGAAAGAGGGTGAGAGATCAGAGTAAAAGAATATTAAACTCTGCACCAAACTTCTTTCTGAGCTGGGCAGCCACATAATCTGATTGGTTCACATTCTTTGGTGACCATCATTGAAAAAGGCAACTAGCCCATGCCATCTCTTGCATTAACCCCACCAGCTACTCATTCTTTTCTCAAAAAGAGAATGTTTCACATTTTCTGGGGACGCAGCACATACGCTATTGGTTCTTCATTTGGAAGATACTAATATTGAAAAAGAAGGAAAGTTGTCCCACCTTCGAACCTTTCTCATGCACATTGAGTCTTTGTATAATTTGTTGCTGTCTCAACAAGTTTACATATTTTGAGCCTAAAATGAAAAGCAATCATCTATGCTTAATTCTTTCATACACATGCACTAGCACACAAAAATTTGTTTTCTGTCAGAACGTTCATAGATAATCATGTGTTATTCGATGATTGAATGGAAGACCTGGGGAGTCTACATCAAACCAGCTCCTTATATAGTAACTTTGTGTTACTCAGTGACTTTGTGTCATTGACAGGCATTCTAACTGAGTCATTTGTTGATTCAGGGTTACACTTATTAACTGTTTGAATTTGAAAAGATTTGAATGGTTACTACTTTCTATTTTAATCTGAAAAGATTGAAATAATCACTCTTTCCATTTGGAGAGACTGCTCTTATTTCTAAACAGGGCTCGTTACATGATGAAGACTATGCTTACATGATGATCATACACAAAGGGGGAGATTGTCTTGAAAAGGGGGAGATTGTTTTGCCAAGTTTTGATGATGTTGATTATCACCACTCATCAAAAAGGGAGAGAAGATATAAAAAGGGGGAGAAGATACAAAAAGGGAGAATACAAACTGAAGATATGAAGATATTCAAATTTTCAAAGATTTTAAAGATTTGAAGATTGTTTAAAGATATCAAGTTTTGAAGTTTTGAAGCTATCAACGTCATATCTGAAGAAAAGAGAATACAAGTGAAGACCCGAAGACAATTGCAAAAAAAATTTTAATCTTGAATCCAAAGGGGGAGATTGTTGGATCAAATAATTGTATTCAAGATTAAAGTTAAAGTTAAGGGTTTAAACTGCAATTGTGCTAAAGTTAATTAGAGGGTTTAAAATGTAATAAGCTAATAGTTAATAGCTATTGGGCCTCAAGCCCGTTTAGCATTTAGTAAAGCCCAATAGGCATTAGGCCTGGGTATTTAATGTTTTGTTTATTTCAGTTTTAGGGTGAACTCTCATTATTATTACTTTCATAATTATTGTTTAGAGAGAGGTTGCTGTAATCCAAGGGTATCAAGAACACTCAAGGTTTAACAGTTTATACAAGGGATTGGTATGTTACTCTGATTTATATATCTCTTGATTATTATTGTGTTGCTTGATTACTTGATTGATTGTTTACCAACTAGATTAAACTGGGATAACACATACCTCTTACACTTGTTTATCAATGAATTGTATCTATTGTAAGTGCTTTGAATGGATTCACCCGGCAGAGCTTTGAATGCAAAATACTTATTTATGCATAAGGCTCTGTTGTTCTTGAGGGTTTTGGCACCACCCTGAAGTTGTTTTTCTAGCTCTAACCATAGGTCCTTTGAAGTTTCAGATGAGTCAAGAGATTGAAAGATATCGTTTGGGATAGCCATTATGATTAATCTTTTGGCTTTCATTGCAAGCTCATGTTGTGCCTTTTCTTCTTCACTCCATTCAAGGACAGGTTTGGGATGTTGATATTCAGGGATTTCAGGAGTATTGGCAGTGGCTGGAACACGAGGAACAGTTGTCATTGGGATGAAAGGAGGATTGTGAAGAAACTCAACCAGACCAGGATCCACACCCTCAAGGAAGTGCACCATCCTGATCTTCCACTGAGGATATTCATCCCTTAGAAGAGTGGGAGGTTTAGACTGAGATCCAGCACTGAAGTAGTTAACAGTGTTTGCCATTTTAGTTTAGAGAGGAAAAGAAAAATAAAAAAAAAGGTATGGCACGAACCAGAAAGAGTATAACAGTAATGGTTTTAGAAATGATGAGAATATGAATCAGTAAGAACAGATGACCAACCAACTAGCTTTGAATCTGTCTTTGAATGAAGGACACACTTGTACCTGTTTCTATACCAAACAGGTTGAAATAGCTTCAGAAAACAGAGTGTAACTGTAAATGGAGTTTGAGACGAAGAACAGACTCAAACTACTACCTTGAATACTGGAAACAAGTATAAAACAGGATCCTTTGATATTGAAAATCAAAGTTTGCTCTAATACCAATTGTTGATCCCAGTTATGATGTTCTTTAACTTGATTTAACCTTTTTCTACACACAGATTAAAAAAATATAGTGCGGAAGCGTTTAAGATGTGTAGAAAAGATTGAACATGAAAGATAGTAAACATACAAGTAATTAATGAACAGGAAGTAAAGTATTATATGAAAGTTACTCAAAGAACTGTTTCATTAATTACTCAAGAACACCAAGAACACGCACTGGTATGTGCAAATATGCTCAAGGATTATACAGACTACTATTTTTGTGTGTGCTCTCGTGTTTTGTGCTCTAAGGTGGTGCTCCCTTAATATAACAGAGGGATGCACCCCTTAGTACAAGACAAAAAACTGACATTCCATAAACGGAATGCCACCTGTAAAGTAAACATCGTGGGACACCCATTACTTTGATCTTGAGGATCTTCGTACAGCAGGCCTCACGTGTTTTGCATGTGGTCTTGTCTTGAACTCTAAGAGAGGTTTCAACATTGATCTCCAGAGGTTAGCCTTCACAGAGGCTCTGTGAGTGATCACAGAGGCTCTGTTATCTGAGTATCATTATCAGGTTTGACCTCGGGTGCATCTTCTATGGAGTAACTTCTGAGCTTTGCACCTTATGTGGTGTACTTGGGTGTTCAGCGGCTGACTTCTGCGATTTCCATACTTAGCCTATTTTTCAATACTTCTATACAATAAGAGTGGAGCTAACAGAGGCGTTGGCCTCGACCCACAGTTCTAAATGGCTTGGAGCCATGCAAGAAGAGATGGAAGCTCTCTCGAAGAACAGCACTTGGGACTTATGTCCATTGCCGAATGGCAGTCGTGCTATTGGTTGGAAGTGGGTTTTCAAAGTCAAAGATGACAATCGGTACAAGGCTCGTCTCGTTGCTAAAGGCTTTGCACAACGGAAAGGTATCGAGTATGACAATATTTTTGCTCCCGTTGTACGCCATACATCTATTCATGTTCTTTTGGCGATCGTGGCTATTCACGATTTGGAGCTAGAACAGTTAGATGTGAAGACCGCCTTCCTACACGGAGACTTGGAGGAAACTATCTATATGAAGCAACCTGATGGTTTCGTTTCCGAAATCAAACCAGAATATGTATGTAAACTCAAGAAGTCCCTTTATGGACTTAAACAATCGCCTCGTCAGTGGTATAAGAAGTTCAATTTGTTTATGCTCAATCTAGGATTTGAGCGTAGTGAAAAAGACGCTTGTGTCTATCATAGACAAAGCGGTGGCGTTTTCACTTACTTACTTCTTTATGTAGATGACATGCTTATAGCCTGTAGGGACCGGTCAGAGATCGAACTTCTGAAAGATAAGTTGAAGTCAGAATTGGAAATGAAGGATCTTGGCACGGCGTAGAAGATTTTGGGCATGGAAATCGTGCGGGACAGAAAGTCCCGAACACTTAGATTGACACAACGGGCGTATATCCAAAAGATATTGAAGCGGTTTAATCTTGATGGTGCCAAGACGTCTAGCACTCCGCTACCGAAGCACATCAAGATTACAAGTGAATATTGTCCGAAGGATGACAAGGGAAAGACCAAAATGTCAAAAGTTCCATATGCTAGTGCGGTCGGAAGTCTCATGTACGCCATGGTGTGCACTCGTCCCGATCTCACACATTGTGTCGGAGTGGTGAGTCGGTTTCTCGCGAATCCGGGTCGATCACATTGGGCAGCCGTTAAAACGGCATTCCGATATTTGAAGGGAACCGAGACACATGGTCTTATATTTGGTTTGCACAATGACTATGAAATTGTTGGATTTTGTGATTCTGAATTTTTGCAGGTGATCGAGTAGGTTGGAGATCCACGTCCGGTTATGTATTTACATTAGGTGGAACAGCCGTTAATTGGAGATCACGTTTACAGTCCATTGTTGCATTGTCAACCACAGAAGCCGAACTTGTTGCGGCAGTTGCAAAGGAAGCAGACCATTTAAAAGAATTGATGAATGGCTTAGGCTTCGAGCAACCTTCCGTACGCATTTTCTGTGATAATCAGAGTGCCATACATTTGACAACTAATTTGGCTTTCAGCTCCCGGACAAAGCACATAAATGTCCTTGATGCATATCTTGTGAGATTACATGAAGCAAAGATTTTCTATTTGAAGAAAGTCCTGACAGACGACAATGCCGCTGATATGTTCACTAAGTCGCTACCGCCAGCTAAGTTTGAGCATTACTCAAACTTGATCCAGCTCCGTTTGTGTTAGTGCCGTTGGGCACTTTGCTCGAGAGAGAGAAGATATTACCACAGGTGACAAAATGACATCTTTGAAGGAATTACATTGTTAAGTGCTTAGAGCTTTGCTTATGCTCTACCTTGTTTAAGTGGATTGTGCATTTGAGGTTATTTGTTTGGTTGTCACTTTGACGGGTGATGGCCATGCCGAAGCTCGTCACGGTTGGAATGCATTTTGCTACCTCATGCCAATTTACTTTGCTATCTACTTGCTATGATCAACCGTTGGAAGAAACCGTATTGGTTGGATTGGGATTCGTTTCGCTATCGAGGATCACGTGCATCATGGTGGAGTGTTATAATATTTATTTTATATTATATTTAGATGATACACATGTGATGGAAATGCCAAGCTTGGCCTCCAAGCTTGCCAACTTCATACTTGGTCACCACTCATAAGACTTGGTCCCTACTCCTCCTTCATCCTATAAATACCCCCTCCCTTCCAACCATTTTCTTCATCCCTTCCAAGATTCTCTAGTTGCTATACACCAAATACTCTCCCTAGTATATCCTTTCGATATACTTAGTTTATGTGAGGTCGAGAGTGTTCTTGATATTCGGTGGTGTTCGTGAAGTTTTGTTAGGTGATCGTGGATCTCAAGATCCTTGTACAAGCACTTTGTAATCTCCTTGGTTGATAATACTATTCTTGCTCTCTCTCTCTTTGGTGGATGTACACTATCAAAAACCGATAGTGGAACCACGTTAAATCACGGTGTTATTTGTTTTGAACTTGCTATAATTATAAATAATAACGTATTTATTATTATCTATATTTCGTGGGTTTATTTTTCTACGTTAGAGAATTATTGTGCAACATCTAGATTATTGTTATCCGCATTTGTTGTTGGGTTAATTGTGCACTTGGATTTCTACTCGTTTGGGACCTTAGAAATCAATTCGCTAGTTTTTGCATTTGTGAGGCACATTTTTTCCTAACACTTTTATGGTTGGAGGTGCTTGTGGATTGATCTCCATGGGTAGCTGTTGTTCTTCCTCCTCAAAACTTGCTTAAATTTGTTGATGAAGACCATTATCCATTACTGCTCCAGTTCCAAGCTTCTTCATAAAAATATCATATCGGTCAATAACACTTGTTTTGTTTGTAAACCTTTGACTCATCGCTAACATCAAGAAAATTGTATTTTCCCTTTGTCATCAAGTTTATTTCTTGTTGCATTTGAAATGTGGGCATAAGTATAGCATACGAAAATTTTGAAGTTAGAAATCGTTGTCTTGCCTTCACTCCCAGTTTCACGAGGGGCCATATTAACAGAATATGCATGCAGGACGTCTGTTCAATATATGGATGATGCAAATGACTGCTTTTTGCCAAAAGGTTATTGGCAAACCTCTTGTCTTTGAAGGACTTCACACCATATCAAGGAATTCGCCATTTTTTCCTCACATACACGGTTCAGTGGTGGTGTGTGGGCTATTCTCAGTTGTCTTCTGATTATTATATGACTTGCAGAATTTTGCAAAACCTTGTCTTGTAATTATATGAGACACAAAATTCTGCAAAACCTTGTGAGCCATATTCTCCTGCATGATTGTTACAGAAGTTTTTGATTCGATCTCTTTTCATCATGTGCTTTCAAATTTCTATAAGTTCGAAATGCTTCAAATATATCTGGCAAGAACTAGATCCATGCGTTTCTACTAAATTCATCAATGAAATTGTTGAAACAGATTTTACCTCCGCTAGATGTAGGACTTATAGGACTGCAAATGTCAGAATGTATAAATTACAATGACTAGGCATGTTTCTACTAAATTAGGCCCTTGTGTTGCAATGATACCTTTGACTGTGTAGTTTGACATAGAATATTTTGGAAAAGTGTAACAACCTTGACAATAAGCTATATATGTTTATCGAGATTGGTACCACAAAGTTTTTACTCCTGGTGATGTTTACACATATTACATACGGGTTTGGCATTTTCTATATAAGGAGCAACACCTTGGCAGACTTTAGGCCAGAATATCAACTTGTTCTTTAGACCATGTAAACTCCAAACCTCAACATTTATCTTTGAGAACAAGTCCATCCATGTCGATTATTGTTTTCTCCTGTCACACAAATTTAGTGGATTTTTACGAACAATTTCATCTCAAACTTTGTCTAAACAATAAGTTCTAATCAAATAACATTTCGTTGGTGCTCATTAGTCTAATGCTTGCAAACTCTTCACAACGGCTCGATCAAGACAATCTAATCTAACAGTTACAATAGACCTAGCTACCGTAGTTTAAATGTGAACAGTATTCCACCACTTTTTTTCCCTTGACTACTATTCCCATGCAAACTCGATCAAGATTGCATTAACTATTGAAAATAAACAATTTTTTACAACATAAATCATAAATTAACCGTATTTTGAAATAAAATCATAGTGTTCAACCAATCAATGATTACACATTATGACGGACACATAACTATAATCACCTAACAATATCCTGCTTGTCCATTTTAACTGTTTAGTTCTTACAACCTGAAAAACCACTTAGTTAGTCTTGCACTTCCATCCTATAGAACCACTAGTCAAATCTTAAAGTCAACATAGTTGAAGTAACCCATTGACATGCTATACAAGTACATATGTACTCAAGATATGCTCATGATCTTAGATTTGGTTTTATTCGGTAATTTAAACAAAATCAAATAACAGTAGATTCACTATTATATAAGTTTAAAATATTTATTTTTCCACACATGGAATAAATTTCGTTAAAAGAAAAGTAACATAACAATTACGATAAAAAAT
The DNA here is from genome assembly GCA_954870635.1 of Arctium minus. NCBI lineage: Eukaryota > Viridiplantae > Streptophyta > Magnoliopsida > Asterales > Asteraceae > Arctium > Arctium minus. Next base: position 102,085,362 of record OX941080.1, on the reverse strand, counting down.
GAAAAATAAATAAAACACATGCTGTAAATGATTTGGCATCACGTGCTTCTATACTCACCCTATTTTTTGCATGTATAATATAGTATTCTTACGGATGGGATATATTCTTCATCTGAGTGGCAACTATAAGACTACAACATCTCTCCTTCCTTTTGCAACATCGACCAAATTCTGTAAACCATACAATTTCTTGTGTTATACTTAATTCATCATGACAAAAGTGTACCCCAAACCCATCACTCTGTTTGCTGCATTAATGCTACCCAAATCCTCCGCCGCCGGTAAGGTTTTCACCGTTTGGAAGAAGTCTCTATTCTTTAATTGTGATGGATTTACAGTGTTCGACTCCAACGACAACCTTGTATTTCGAGTAGATAACTATGTCGTCGGAGGGAATGGTGCGATTGTTCTCATGGATGCCTCCGGCCACCCTCTCCTCACTATTCGCCGCAAGGTACATCTATCTCGTCATGCATGCAAATCAGTTTATGATTTACGTACACCACACATATATAGAAGAGAAGAAACACAAATTTATCTCGCGTTGAATTGCATATTTATAAATGAAATGCTTTACTAATACGAGAGGCTAAGTCTTTCGCACAACTGGCAAGTGTATGACGGAGAAACAACAGTAAATCCACGGTTTTCGGTCACGAAACACGTGAGCGTTTTCAACACCAAGTCCCTGGCTTACGTTAGCAAAGTAGGATCATCGATGAACAACACGAGAATCCCAATGTATGAGATCGATGGATCATATGCCCAGAGGTGTTACGTTGTATATGATGATACATGACGGTGTGATGCTGATATCAGGACCAAGGAAGCCAAGGGAGGTACTGTTGCTCTTGGCATAGATGTTTTCTGTTTGGTTGTGCAACATTTAATCGATCCTGCTATCGCTATGGCTCTCGTCATCGTCCTCGATCAGATGTTCGGTTCGTCTAGACGTGTTCTTTAAGCTAATGCGAAATGAAAATTTTAATTACAAGTAGTTGCTATCTATAGTTTTTGCTTTTGATAAATTTTTATGTTACCTTTTTGGAGTAACCATGCATTATTCTTTGGATATTGCAAAAATAGTCAGGAGTAATTAATACAACTCACAATCGACAAGTGTTACCAAGGAGTAGCTCTTAATCGTTTATCAACTAGTGTTTGTTGGTTTTCGACTAACTTTACTTGGTGTTGTGAAAACATACTATTTTGGTAACCATCAATAGCTTATAAGATAGCTTTTTAAAAATTATTTTAGATGGTTATTTTTCAATAAGTTTTGGGAGATTTTCTTTATTAGATTACTAGTTAGTACCCGCGCAATGCGGCGGGATGTAGAACTCAAACAAATGTACGCATGAATGTGAGTACAAAAACAGAAAAAATTAGTGCCATAACTATGAAATACATATTTCTCTATGTGATAAACATTCAATGGTCGTTTATCAAATAAATGCCTACCGAGAAGAGCCACCACCCCCATTTACTTTAACGGATGACATTCATGGCAATCCAACTATATTGTTACCTAATAACGATCATTGGATCCCTATTATACCTCTTACCAGATAAGATAATAAGTTCTTAGAAATGTATTTCAAGACCCTTTTACCTTCTCAGTGGGGTAACAAATTTTTAGAGGTTCTCAGTAATTGGCTTGATACAATTAACTAACACCCATTCAAATCTAGAACTTTTTCCCCCATAATTGGCTTGATAATTATGCATCAAAACCTTGAAACATTTTATCGTATTCCAAATTACCTTAAAAGTAATAGATTGGCGTCTTTCAAATATCATTATTTATAAAAATTAAAGAAAATAACTACATATTAAAAACTAATTGGAATCTAAACTTTTCAAAAAGATGATCAAAATCATTCTAGAAGATAAGCACATACATAACATTATATGCTAAGTCTATGGTAGTTAAGAATAATTAATTGCATTATCCACTATTATACGACATTACAAGCATATAAAGCAAGATCAAACAGAGCAATGTCACTTGGTATAGCAAGCACATATATATAAACAATAAATTCTATGAAGCAAAAAATATATGAAATACATGATAAAGGTCTCTACCTTGATGGTCTCGTAGTGATTCCATCGAACTTCAGATGAGAGGCAACCAAGCAAATGGGAGTGTTCTTACCAGAAGCAATCCAAAATGGGTTCTTTTCGATTGTAGTTTGTGTCTTCAAAAGCAAACCCTGATAAGAACATATATGTAAATGACCAGATTACCAAACAACATATTAACAACATATATTTGAGTTAATGATTTTGCAAATTCAAAGAAGTTAAAAAAATAGAAAAGTTAGAGACCAACTGAGCTATCATGTTCGGTAAGATTTTAGTCCACTAACATGTTCGGTAAGATTTTAGTCCTCTAACATGTTCGGTAAGAGTTAAAGTTTTGAAGAATTAAGAGCTGAAGACTGCTGTCAATTTTTTTTTTCAAATCTTGAATGCAAAGGGGGAGATTGTTAGTGCATTATTGTATTCAAGATTTAAGTGTAAAAGTCATTTTAAATGAAAAGTCAAAGAAAGTCAAAAGGTGTCAAATGTCAAAGTAATGTTAGTGAAAGTCAAAGTAGTTTACTTTGTTTAGCCTTTATTATTGTAATGTATTTGGTATATGTGTTTGCTTAGTGATTAAGCATTAAGAGAGAGAAGCTTTCATTGTCATATTTGTAGAGAGAGAAACTACAGAGAGAAAGCTCCACATTTCATATAGTTCATGTAATTCTTCAAGATCAATGAGAATCAATGTCATTTACCTAATAGATCTGGTGTTTACAATTGACCATTTAACTAACTCACTAACAATTAAATAAATCTTAGTAGCTGATATGTATCTGGATGTACATATATGTATATATCTAGTTCTACTAGGACTCTAACAATCTCCCACTGGACTAGATATAATACTATAAGCATCTCAACAGATCGACCACTCTGAAGTCTACACAAGATTTATTGTTTGTTGTTTGATCCTCAAAGTTCTATCGGAAAAATATGTTGTACCAGACTATATAAGTTTAATGCACAATGAAATTGTACATGCATCTATAATCATAGTACTGCACAGATAAGAACACATGAACTACCTCAAATGTATATCATTTCATACTCAAAACACCTAATGTTGTGATCCGCAACCTTCAAGTATTAATCTTAATGATCTTGATGTTAGTGCACAAATATGCTGGATACAAGATCATAAAAGTCAAAGTCAAAGCTCAAGTCAAACCTTTAAGCAAAAGTCAAAATCTTTTGTAATTAGTAAAATTCAAAGTCAACTTGTTTTAGATAGTTTTGTCTGGTAATTGTTAGTTGGTATAAATAGAGTTTTCTTTGTTGTAATCTTGTAAGTACGCGGACAGAGAGAATCTTAGAGAGAGAAATATTGAGAGAGAGAAATATTGAGAGAGAGCATTTTGTGTAATCGAATTGTAAACTGTAGATTGAAAGATCAATGACATATGACTTTCTGAATTGAATTTGTTGTTGAATCTTGATTAGAACTTGTATTGTGGGACACACAATTGGTATCAGAGCAAAGAGTTCGACTGAAATTTTCAAGATAAATGTCTTCGCACCCTGTTCACTGAAGTTCGACTTTTGTGATTTACATTGTAATTTTGAGTTTAATTGGTTCCATAGTAGTCTTTTGTTGACATGGATTAATCTTGTATTGATTTGAAACACATTTGCACTGTAAATTTTGGTAAATTTGTTGTTTTTGTGAGTTTTGAGTCGTATGAGTCGAAAGCACTGTATCTCAATCAAATTGTATGTTTGAGTGAATTTATTTGAAATTCATTGTTTGTAATCAGGTCTAGGTGTGATTGAGAAGAAATTGACAAAGTTTCATGGTCTAATTCAAGGATTTGGATTGATTTTAGGTTGAATTTGTGTTTTTTGGAGTTAAGATCTGAAGAACTCACATAATTTCTGAAGAACTCGCAAGATTCAAGGATTTCGCATAAAGTTGATTCCTGAAGTTGACAAGTACAGAATTCGCATAAGAGTGATATACGAATTGCACATAATTCGTATATAGTCACATACGAAAAGATCAGATTTTGCATACGTTAGTGTACGAAAAGTTGGAAGATTAATTTTCTAAGGACAGATTTCTCATAAAGCTATGTGCGAAAAGTAAGGATTTCACTTATAGTATCGTACGAATTCCTTGAATTCACATAGGTTTTCATACGAATTCTTAGGATTTCGCTTGGAAATTTGGAAAACTTTCTAAGTCTAGAATTCGTATCCATACGAATTGTTTGATGTTGAAATAGATTCTAAGTATAGAATTTGTATCTTCTTGGTGTGTGAAAAGCTCATGTGAAAAGTTGTTTATCTAGAATTTTTCTAAGTCTAAATTCGCATATAGTTGTGTGCGAATTCCTCAGAATTCGCATATAGCAGCGTGCGAATTCCTTAGAATTCGCATCTAGTTACATGTGAATTGTGTTGTGTGTGAATTCATTCTGTGTGCGAATTGTGGAAGGTCTGCGAATTCTGTGGTGTTGTGCGAATTGTGTAGTTACAGTGGTGTGAGAATTCTTGCCTTAGGATTTTTTTTTTGGAAATTCTTTCTGAAATTTTTTCTAAGATTTTTCTGAATACTGATTTCTTTCGAACTAACGATCATTTTAAGTTCTTATTCTAAAGTTTATTTGTCAGGATGACTTCGAGGGATGCACTTTCTATCGGAACAGATGTCATACCACCAGTGTTGTTCAAAGGAGAATACGAACAGTGGAAAGACAGATTTCTGGACTTTTTTGATAGAAATGAACTTAGTGACTACATCAGATTATCTTTGAAAGAAGGAGTGATGAAACTTCCACAAAGATTCATTCTATTGAAGCTGATGTAGAGGAATATTCTGATGAACAGAAAAAGAGACTCAAAGCTGACAGACTAGCTAGATCTTTTCTACTCCAAGGTATTCCCAATGAGATCTATGTGAAGATAGACAACTACAATGCTACTGGAAAACAAATGTGAGATCAACTGGAGAAGATGATGTTAGGATCAAAGATAGGCAATCAGGTGAAAGTTTCAAACAGCCTCAACAACTATGAAAAGTTTAAAGCGAAGGAAGGTGAAAGTCTAGAGGCTACTTATGATAGATTTGTTACTCTTCTGAATGAACTCAGCAAAAACAGAGTAAAGAAATCTAATATTGAGTTGAATGTGAAGTTTCTGAGTATCTTACAGCCTGAGTGGAAAAGATTTACTCGTCAGATGAAACAGATGAAAGATCTTAATGAGATTCCATCACATTAAGTTTACGAGACTTTACGTCAGAATGAGGAAGAGGTAGAGGAAATAAGAGATGAAAAGAAGAAAGTTGAGAAACCGATGGCTGATCCAGTTGCCTTGGTGATTAAGAGAAAGGAGAAAAGATCAATGAGTCTGAAGAAGAAGAAGGTGATGGTGTCTGAATCTGATGAAGAGATTAGTGATGATTCTGATTCTGATGATGGAGAGAACCTAAAGCAAGCAATGCTACTGTTGACCAAGGCTTTCCAGAAAAAGTTTTACAAGAAGCCAAGATTAAACAGTCAACGATATTCATCTAGATCAAAGAATTTTGAGCACAAATAGAGAGTGGAAGGCAGAAGGTTTGAAGAGAAGATGCCTGAAGCAAAGAAATATGGGAATAGATATGAGAAGAAGAAAGAGGCTGAACCAGTCAAGTGCTACGACTATGGAAAAGTAGGCCATTTTGCTAAAGATTGCCGGAAGCAAAAATTTCGCAATTCTGAGTACTACAAGAACAAGATGCTTCTGGCCAAGCAGAAAGAAGCTGGAAAAGTATTAATGGCTGAAGATGACTTTTGGCTGGATCACTCTGAGCCTGAAAGTGATAAGGAAGAATCTGCCCATATGTGCTTCATGGGTCAGATCGTAACTGAAGAAGTTTCTGATGAAGAGGATACTGAAGAGGTATGTGATATGTCTGAATCTGATTTCTTAACTCAAATGCAATCCATGATGGTTGAACTTCAGGATTTGCAGTCTAAACTTAAACGTGAAAAAGGTATCATTGAAAAGAAAAACCAAGCAATAATGAAACTCAACAATGATATTGCTGAGAAGAATGTATTGATTGAGACTTTACATAAAAATATTGATACCAGTGCTAGACAAAAGACTGTAATCCATAATCAATTATCTGAAACATCTTCAAAATTCAAACTGTGTGAACTTGAGATTAAAGAGGCTGCTAAAAAGTGTGTATCTTTAAAGAAAGAAAACAAGTATTTGGTTGATAAAGTGAGTGTTTTGGAAGAAAAACTTTATACTAGAGGTCAGACCGAACAAACCATTCATCTTAATAAACCAAAAGAGAATCCTGATTGTTGGGGTATTGGTTACAATAACCCACATTATTTGAAAAAGGGTATTTCTAAAGTGCCTATTTTGTATGATTTTGGTTTTCTAAAATTGGCACCTAAATATCCTGAACTCATAGTTAAATGGACAAAATCATTAGATGAGGAAGAAGCTAAGGAAGATGAGAAAAGGAAAAATAAAACTAAAATGCAACTTCCATTTCGTTATGAGAAGTTGAACTCTAGTTACAGTTCCAAACAGTCAAAATTTCTTTCTAATGATTATTTTCAAAGCTATCCTATAGAGGAAATGGAGGCAAAACCGATTAAAGGCAAAATTTACGTTCCTCCACTCATTTTAGAAAGTAAAATTTCTGAACTTGAGAATACTCTTGCAGAAGAGAGAATTTTGACTGGACTAGAACAAATGGTATTTTCAACTGTTTTTGTAAACAATGATTTCTCAAAGTCTTCCAAAGTTTCTAAATCAAATGATGTTAATGGTCTATTAGATGAAGAGTTTAATTTTCTAAACTTTGATGATTGTTTTAATGAATGTGTTGATCAATTTGATTTTAATGCAAAACTTCCAGATCATTCTCAATTTATTGTTAATTCCAAAGGTTTACCAAGTGTATTTGAAAAGGGTGAATCATGAATGAAAGTTGATAAACCAGTTTCTGTGAGTACCAAACATGCTAAAGGTAAGAAGAAAAAGAATAGACATTCACAGAAACATATTAACACTGGTAAATCTAGGAAAAGACAATCTTTTAAATCTCACAGTTCTAACCTTCAAAATTCATATGTTTCAGATGTGAAAAAGAAAAAGCCTGGAGTGAAATTAGAATGGAGACCAAAGCAGAAAGTTGATGAGACTTCAAAATCATGTTCTGATATTGAATGTAATAGGATTGCTGTTTGATATTGATGTAATTGGTAAAATTGCTTCTCATATAACAAAACTTGTATCTTCTTACAAGACTTACTCAATAAAGCAATTGCTCCAATTATCTCCGTCTACTAATAAGTCTTCCACATATCGTAGAAATGATTTTGTATCTCGACAATATTCTGATAATTGGTTTGGATCATATCATGTCTATTCTAATAATTTTGTTTCAAAAGGTTTTCAAAAGCTCAAAGGTTCCAAATTCAAATGGATGTCAAAATCTTGTGCTAACTTGCTAGGACCCATCTATAAATGGGTACCTAAACCTGTTGTTCGTTGATTTCTCCTATGCAGACCCGTCATATGTGGTACTTAGATTCTGGATGCTCCAAGCATATGACCAGGAAGAAAGATATTTTATCTAATTATACAGAGAAATTCTGTGGGAACGTCAAATTTGGGAATGATCAGTTTTCACCAATCTTGGGATATGGAGATGTAGTACAAGATAATATAACGATAAAGAAGGTGAGCTTTGTTGAAGGATTAGGACATAACCTATTCAACATTGGTCAGTTCTGTGACAAGGATTTGGAGGTTAACTTCAAGGCCAAGCGATGTTGTGTGAGAACTGAAGATGGTAAAGAACTCATGGTCGGAACGCGGAAGTCAAACCTCTACACAATAAATCTGTCAAAAGTCAAGACTGATAATGCGGGTGTGTCTACTTTCTAGAGCCTCTATGCAACAAAGCTGGTTATGGCATATAAGGTATCTCATCTCAACCTCAGATACATCAACAAGTTGGTGACTGGTAATCTGGTTAAGGGTTTACCTGAGCTGAAATATGTCAAAGAACATCTGTATGATACGTGTGAGAAAGGTAAGATGAAAAGAGCTTCTCGTAAGCCTAAGCCTGAACCGAGCACAAGTACTCCTTTAGAACTACTTCATATGGATCTCTGTGGTCCAATGCGAACTCAAAGCATAAACGGAAAGAAATACGTGTTGGTGGTTGTCAACGATTATTCAAGATACACTTAGGTCAAATTTCTAAGATCGAAAGATGAGACGCGCGATGTCATCATCTCATTCTTAAAGACCGTTCAAGTGGACTTGCAGAAGACAGTTAAGCTTCTCAGAACTGATAATGGTACATAATTCAAGAACAAAATTTTTGACGATTATCTTGAATCGATCGGGATAACACATCATTTTTTTGCTGCCAGAACTCCGGAACAAAATGGGGTAATTGAACGACAAAATCGGACTCTTGTGGAGGCTGCACGAAGGATGCTGAGCCAGTCCGATCTACCTTTATTTTTGTGGGACGAAGCTTTTTCTACTGCATGTTATACGAAAAATCGCTCAATCATTCACCGCTGGTTTGGTAAAACACCATATGCTTTGATTAATAATCGAATACCTAACATTTAACACTTTCACATCTTTAGATGCTGGTGTTTTGTTCTGAACGACAAGGAGAACTTGAAGAAGTTCAGTCCGAAAGCTGATGAAGGCATTTTTATTAGATATTCTCAGACATCTGCTGCATACAAAGTTTACATGAAGAAATACAAGATAGTTGTGGAGAGCGTAAACGTTACATTTGATGAAGAAATGACTTCTGATCAAAGCAGTTCAGAACCCCTTATAACAAGAGTTTTAGCTTGTAGACAAAATAGTCCAGAACCTGCGTTTAAAGTTTCTAATTCTGATAAAGCAACAACGTCTACATCTCATTTAACAAAATTAGATTTATTGTTTGAATTTTTCTATGATGAGTTTCTTGGTTCTAAATTGACTAAACCTGTTGTGATTGACAGATCTGAAGATTCAAGTAATAATCATCCAATCACTTCAGATGTCTCAACTGAATCCAATTCCCTGATTCAGGAAGAAACTCAAATTCAAACACCTACTCACTCAGTTGCAGTTGTTAATGAAACTGCTGAGCCAGAAGTTACATATTCAGTTGGATGTACGGTAATGCCTACTCAACAGACCTCAAATGTCCAATCCACTGAAACTTCTGCACCGATTACTTCCACTGAACCCCATACTAAACAAGAAGAAGAAAGTGAATATCTGGATGTTCAACATGATCAATCTGCATCTAATCCACTTCCTCATGTATACAAGTGGACCAAAGAGCACCCGGTTCATCAAATTATTGGAGATCCATCAAAGCCGGTGCAAACTAGGTCTGCAACAGCAAATGAATGCTTATTTGATTCTTTCATGAGAAAAATAGAACCAACAAAAGTTTCAGAAGCTCTTCGTGATCCAGATTGGGTTATAGCCATGCAAGAAGAGCTCAACCAATTTGAAGCGCTTAAAGTCTGGCGATTGGTGCCCCAACCTGATGGAAAAACAATCATTTGCACCAAGTGGGTAATAAAAAATAATAAGGATGAAGATGGTGTTGTTATTCGAAACAAAGCAATACTTGTAGCCAAGGGATACAGACAAGAGGAAGGCATTGATTATGATGAGACATATGCACCAGTTGTGCGTATTGAGGCGATTAGGATGTTCCTAGCCTATGCTGCACATAAGAACTTTACGGTCTATCAGATGGATGTGAAGACAACCTTTCTGAATGATTATTAAAAGAAGAGGTGTACGTTTCTCAACCTGAAGGATTCATAAGTGCCATCAAACCTGATCATGTCTATATTTTTGAAAAGCACTTTATGGACTGAAACAAGCCCCTCGAGCCTGGTATGACGTATTATCCAAATTCCTTGTCAATTCTGGATTTTCAAAATGTAAAATCGACACCACTTTATCCATTAAAAGGAGAAAGTTGATATCATTTTAATTCAAATATATGTGGATGATATCATATTTGGTTCAACTAATCCAAAGTACTGTAAGAATTTTTCTAACCTCATGGTGTCACGTTTTCAGATAAGTATAATGATGGGAGAGATGATTTTTTTTCACGGATTACAAGTTAAACAATTTTCCACGGGGATTTTTATAAATCAAGCGAAGTATATTGCTGACATTTTAAAGAAATTTAATATGTCAAATTGTACTCCAATTTCTACCCCGATGGCACCAGGAACTAAAATCAGAGTTGATCTTTCGGGAAAAGCTGTTGATGTTAGAACCTATAGAGGAATGATTGGTTCTTTAATGTACTTGACAGAAAGTAGACCATATATTATGTTTTCTACATGCTTATGTGCTAGATATCAAGCTTCGCCTAAAGAATCCCATATGTCGGCTGTAAAGCGTGTATTTATATATTTGAGGGAACTGCAGATCTTGGTTTGTGGTATCCTAAAGATACATGTTTTGAGCTAACAGCGTATTCAGACGTAGATCATGCAGGTTGTCTGCTAGAAAGGAAAAGCATGTCGGGTCACATTCAATTTCTTGGAGACAAGCTCGTAAGCTGGGCATCAAAGAAACAACTTTGTGTTTCCACTTCGACTGCTGAAGCAGAGTATGTAGCTGCTCCCAGTTGCTGCTCTAAAGTGTTGTGGATGAGAACACAACTTCGAGACTTTGGATTATAATTTAACAAAATTCCTATATATTGTGATTCGAAGAGCGCCATTACAATATCAGCTAATCCTGTTTAGCACACAAAGACTAAACATAGATTAGTCTAATATCAGCTAATCCTGTTTAGCACACGAAGAGCGCCATTACAATATCAACTAATCCTATTTGATGTGCGGTATCATTTTATCAAAGATAATGTAGAAAAAGGTACAATTGAACTTTACTTTGTAAACACAGATTATCAAATTGCAGATTTGTTTACCAAGCCGTTAGACGAAAAGAGATTTAATTTTATCGTTTCGAAACTTGGCATGTTAAACCTCTGTGTGTCCCACAATCAGTGCAAACTCAATCAAGATGACTCAATTCAATCAATTTCCATTTTATTTCAATTTCACTTTGGTACACAAAAAACTCTCTCAATACTTTCTCTCTCTAAAACAGTATGTGCTCAAAACTCTTAGTCATAAGAGTCTACAAACGAAAAACTCTTATATACTAAAAATACTTACAACACTAAAACATACTAACTTTGACTTTGACTTTATTACAAATGACTTTGACTTTTAGCATGACAGTTTACTTGAGCTCTTTGACTTTGACTTTTATCTTCAGTCTTCATGATCTTGTATCCAACATATATTTATGCACTAACAATCTCCCCTTTTGGATTCAAGATCATCTCCAAAAAGATTTGCAATACAATCTCCCTCTTTAGCACAAAGTTATACAGTCTCTTCCTTTGTAAACTTCTTTCAACAAGTTTAATCTCCCCCTTTGATTTAGAAACAAATCATCTTGATAAACTCAATTAAATCAATATCCATATTTCAATTTCACTTTGATACACAGAAAACTCTCTCAATAATTTCTCTCTCTAAAACAGTATGCGCACAACACTCTTAGTCATATGAGTCTACAAACGAAAAACTCTTATATACTAAAAACACTTACAACACTAAAACATACTAACTTTGACTTTGACTTTATTACAAATGACTTTGACTTTTAGCATGAGAGTTGACTTGAGCTCTTTAACTTTGACTTTTATCTTCAGTCTTCATGATCTTGTATCCAATATATATTTATGCACCAACAACCTCAAGAAATAATTTGTAGTTACCTAATACAGTTTATTTTTGTTATTTTTCTTCATTTCTTTATTTATAATCTGAAAAATATCTACACTGAACGGTTCTGTTCATATTTTCAAGGAGTGAGATATATCTTAGATGATCTACATTATAGGGGGAGTAATAAATTTTGTTTCATATATATTTTTCACTGACATATCTTATGATGCATATGTTCAGAGGGAGTAAGGATATTGACTTCTGATTACATCTGATCATAACTCGTTCTTAAAAGTATTATTGCTTTCATGTCTTTATTTTTCAATAAAGTTTGTGAATAAGACTTTGTCCTTTGACGACTTTTTGACTATTTGCAGATTTTGAGAGAGAGCTTACATGATCAAATATATCATGACTTTCGAGCTGACTTTATGAGATTTTAGATAAGCGTAAGGCATATTCTATTCTTAATCTCATTGTGTTTGAAAGAAGGACAACTTTCAAATATGAAAACAATTTACTTAAACATTCAAACCACTTCTCGATTCTTAAATAATTTTCATGAATACAGAAGTTTGATTTTAAATGTTTTCATTTTATACACTTTATTGATAACAAACTATGTGTTTACAAAGATAAATACTTGTGTATTATCTTTTCCATATAATGTCAAGTATTCACACACACCGGTTTAGTACTTTTATTGACTAAGTTCTTACCATGTCTCATATTGAACATAATTTTCGATGGTAAGACGCCCCGTTTGAACTTCATTGATATTTGAGCGTGATTTCATTCAAAACGTTTCTTTCAAGAATGTATATAATTGTTCTTATAGACAACATCCAATTTTTCATGACCTAAGTTTTTAATGCTAAATCATTCATATTTGATCTTTTCATACATTGTCAGATTCTCAAACAAGTCTTTTGTATTCATTTCATTCATTCAATATCCTTGTTTGGAGAAAATCTTTCATGATTTAAAACGCTCAAATCTTCATGATTATCTTACTGAGCATATATATATATATATATATATATATATATATATGACATGTATTTCATACTGTGCTTTAACTGAAAAGTTAAACCAATTGAGCAACTTTTTGCTTATAGGACAATATACATGGGGATTGTGTGAGCTAAATAGAACTTCTATGGATTCACGTTAACTAGTGTTTCCTACCCAAGAAGTTATTCTTGAGTGATCGAAAGGCAAGGAGTCAATATATGAGTGTGGGTATGTGTTGAGATAAAATGAAGAGATATTGGTTAGAAGTGAGCTTAAATGTTAAAAATAAAGAGGGTGATAGATCAGAGTAAAAGAATATCAAACTCTGCACCAACTTTTTTTGAGTCGGGCAACTACATTACTGTTGTTTCACAATTCTTTCGTGAACATCATTGAAACAGTCAACTAGCCCATGCCAACTATTGCTTAAACCCCACCAACTACTCATTTCTTTCTAAACAAAGAGATGTTTCAATTTTTCTTGTCTTCATTCGAAAGATGTGGATATTGAAAAAGAAGGAAGTCTGCCCCACCTTCGCACTTCGATTATGCATAATTGAGTCTGTGTATTACTATTGTTGTCTCAATGGTTTACACATTTTGAGCCTATTATAAACATTCATTTTTTAATTCTTTCATACACAAGCACGAACACACAGAAAATTTGTTTTTCTGTCAGAACGTTCATAGTTTAACCTTGTGTTATTCAATGATTGAATGGAAGACCTGGAGAGTGAACATAAATAAAACTCCTTGTACAGTACATTCGTTGTACTAAGTGACTTTATGTTACTTACAGGCATATTAACTGATGCATTTGTTGATTCAGGATTACATTCTTATTTGTCTGAATTAGCAAAGATTCAGATGAATACATTATGAATTGACGGATGGTCAGAGGCTCATATGAAAGGATCATGGTCAGAATATGTTGACATATCTTGAAGAAGTTTTGATGATTTCTATGCTAAATCATCAAAAAGGGAGAGATGATTAAGAAATGTTTGGAGTATGGGAGAAATAATTTCAAGAAATGTTGTATGGTGAAGAAGTTGCAATAGTTTTGGGGAGATTGTTTAAGATTTGAAAGAAAGTTCAAAGATTCGGAAAGTCTGATTAATATTTGCTGAAATTTTCTTTGAAGATGAATTGCTGAAGCAAATTGAGCTAAATCTGAAGATGATTTCTTTTCTAATGTCTGGAAGAGGTTTTTATTACCTTCGAGAGATTGTTAAAGATTCTTACAAAAGACATTTACAGACTTTGGAGGAGATTACAAAAGGAATTTAAAGAGAGAAAATGTTCTTGAAAAGAGGAGAACGTGCTTTAAAGATGAAATTCATTTGAAGTGAAGTACAAGTTTATCTGAAAGAGGGAGATTGTTATTTGATGTTGAAATTTGTTTTTGCTTATCCAAAGGGGGAGATAGTTTGTTTCTGATTCCAAAAAGGGGAGCTTCAATGTATATCTTGTTGAAGATGATCTTGAATCCAAAGGGGGAGATTGTTAGTGCACAAATATGTTGGATACAAGATCATGAAAGTCAAAGTCAAAGCTCAAGTCAAACCCTCAAGCAAAAGTCAAAATCTTTTGTAATAAGTAAAAGTCAAAGTCAACTTGTTTTAGATAGTTTTATCTTGTAATTGTTAGTCGGTATAAATAGAGTTTTCTTTGTTGTAATCTTGTAAGTATGTAGACAGAGAGAATCTTAGAGAGAGAATCTTAGAAAGAGAAATATTGAGAGAGAGCATTATGAGTAATCGAATTGTAAACTGTAGATTGAAAGATCAATGACATATGACTTTCCGAATTGAATTTGTTGTTGAATATTGATTAGAACTTGTATTGTGGGACACACACTTGAAGATATGAATATCACCATTTAAGTTTATAACAATTACTGAGGTTTATGTCAGCATCATATGTAAAACTTAATAAAATTATTACTTACTAAATCATAATACCTTGATCATCAATGCAACTTAAAATTCCCATGTTTCTGACATGCTTCTTAAAACACTCTACGGGCAAAACCTTTGTCAATGGATCAACTAGTTGTTCTTTTGTACCGATCTTCAATACTTCAATTTCTTCATCTCTGACATTTTCCCTTACGTAGAAATACTTCACGTCTATATTTCTTGAATCCGAACTTCTCTTATTGTTCTTAGTAAAGAAAACTGCAGCAGCATTGTCAAAATATATGGTTAATGGTTTCTCAATAGAGTCTAAAATCTTCAAACCAACAACAAATTTCCTAAGCCAAATAGCATGAGATGTCGCTTCATAAATTGCAATGTATTCAACTTGGAATGTTGAATTGCCGTCAGTGTTTGTTTACTTGTCTTCCATGAAATTGTACCTCCAGCTAACATAAAGATGTATCCTGATGTAGACTTCAAATCATCATGATCTTACTTATAAAATGCATCAGTATAACATTCTATCTTTAATTCTTGATCCTCAAGTTTCTTATTAGTCAATACATAATCTTTAGTGCCTCTCAAATATCTCAACACTTTCTTTCCTGTTATCAAGTGTGGTCAACCAACATTGGATTGAAATATGGATAACATATTTACTACAAAAACTATGTCGGGTCTAGTGCAAACCTGCGCATACATTAGACTTCCCACTAGCTTGGCATATGGTATTTTCTCCATTCTATTTTTTTCAAAATTATTGTGTAGACATTGTCCTTTATGTAACTTGTCTCCTTTTGAAATTGGAGACTCCCCACTTCTACAGTTTTGCATGTCAAACCTTTGCAACACCTTTTCAATATAATGTCTTTGTGATAATCCCAAAATACCACTTCACCTATTCCTTAAAATCTCTATGCCTAACATATAATGTGAATCTCCCATATCCTTAATGTCAAAGCTCTTCATTAAAAAGGTTTTGGTAGTTTGTAGCAAATTCATATTATTAGTGGCTAACAAGATGTCATCCAAATATAGAATTAAGAATATCAAACTAGTCCCACTAGTCTTGCAAAATATACATTCATCTAATTTATTTTCCTCAAAACTAAATGCTCTTACTACTTTGTCAAACTTCAAATACCATTGTCTAGATGCTTTCTTTAAACCATATATGGATTTCTTCAGACGACATACCTTACTTTATTCTTTGGCAAAGCCCTCAGGTTGTAGCATATGAATTTCTTTGTCCAAATCCCCATTTAAGAACGCCGTCTTAACGTCTATTTGATGTAATTCTAAGTTGTAATGTGCCACCAAGGCCATAATGATTCGAAAAGCATCTTTAGTTGATACTGGTGAAAAGGTTTCAATGTAGTCTACTCCTTCTCGTTGATTATATCCCTTTGCGACTAACCTAACTCTCAAAACCAAAAGCTCTTATTATGTTTTCAAACTTCAAATACCATTGTCTAGATGCTTGCTTTAAACCATATATGGATTTCCTCAAACGACATACCTTATTTTATTCTTTGGAAAAGCCCTCAGGTTGAAGCATATGAATTTCTTCGTCCAAATCCCCATTTAAGAACACTGTCTTGACGTCCCTTTGATGTAATTATAAGTTGTAATGTTCCACCAAGGCCATAATGATTCTAAAAGCATCTTTAGTTGATACTGGTGAAAAGGTTTCACTGTAGTCTACTCCTTCTCGCTGGTTATAGCCCTTTGCGACTAACCTAGCGTTATATCTATCTATTTTTGCATTTACATCTCTTTTGGTCTTAAAAACCCATTTAGATCTTATTGGTTTCATAGAGTTTGATTTTTCAACCAGACTTCAAACACCATTCTTTGACATTCTTGTTAATTCATCTTCCATGGCTAATAGCCATTTCTCCCTATTCGCAGAGTCCATAGCCTCTTTGTAACGTCTTGGATCATTATCTTCTCCCAAATCAAACTCTATCTTAGTCACATAAACATAGTAATAGCTAGGAATTGTTGATCTTCTTTCTCTGATTGATCTTCTAATTGGCACTGGTGATTTCGGTGGCGACGAGTCTTCTGCAGGCTGTGTTATATCCTCAACTCCAGCATTATCAACTTCATTATCTTCTTGTGTTGCATCTTCAGTCTCAATTATATCCATAGGAAAGTCCGTAATGTTTATATTTATAGTGATGACAGGATGCTGACTGTCAAAATCAGGATATACAAACCATTCTTCCATATTTTTGGTAGTCTGAAAAGTCTGAAAAAGGTTCGCTTTCATCAAACAATTTATCAAATAATACAACATTGTTTGTTTCATTTATTCTTTGACCTCTGACAGAGTTATAAAAATTATAACCTTTGGATTTTTCTGAATAACCAATAAAAGAGGCTGATAAGGATCTTGAATCCAACTTATCCAATTTCTCCGTATGGCATATCCTAGTTTCAACTTTGCAGACCCATACATGCAAATGATTCAGACTTGGTTTATAACCGTGCCACTGCTCAAAGGGCGTACCTGTTATATCTTTGGTTGGAGATCTATTTCTAATGTAGTTAGCAGTATGCAACGCTTCTCCCCATAAAAACTTTGGTAACCCTGATCTAGCAAACATACTTCTTACCATGTTCATTAAAGTTCTATTTCTTCTTTCTGAAACACTAATCTGAGTAGGAATGTAAGGTGTGGTATATTGTGCCTTAATACCACATTTTTCTAGATAAAGAGCAAAAGGTCCTTTATGTTGTCCCTTTTCTGAGTATTTTCCAAAATACTCACCTCCTCTATCTGACCTCACAATTTTGATAAGTTTTTCAGTTCGCCTTTCTACCCTAGTCTTGAATTTCACAAAACAACTTAAAACCTGTGATTTTTCTAATATAAGGTAGATATAGCAAAATCTGGAAAAATAATCAATAAACGTGACAAAATATGAATTGCCACAGATGGTTTCAACCGGGAATGGTCCATACACATCTTTGTGTATAAGTTCAAGCAAACATTGACTTCCTTTGGAATTAAAATTTCTAGAATTGGTCATTTTTCCTTTCAAACAATCAATGCAATTTTCAAAATCATTGAAATCTAATGCTGGTAGAATCCCTTGTCTAACTAACTGATGCAATATTGATTTAGAAATGTGTCTTAACCTTTTATGCCAAAGAAAAGAAGAAATATTTTGTTTAAATTTTCTTTTCATTCCGGTCACTTTGTTTATAGAAAACACTGTTTTTGTAAGACCTTTGCTAAGGACTTCATTGACACAATTAACGTGTCAATGACCTTTTATTAAAGTAGCATTTCCAAAACAAACATCACCATCATAAATAACATAGTATCTTTATTAGCATAGAAACTTATATATTTTTGTTTAACACAAATTGAGAACGTGATTTAAGGTTTCTCTTTATTTCTGGAATACAATACACATCATATAAGAAAAGAACATAATTTTTCTTAAACAGAAGCCTACATTGGCCTACAGCTTGAACTTTTACTAGTTGACCATTTGTTGTGCAAATTCTCGATTCACGCACTTTTGGGATTGTTGTTCTTGATAATCCCTTTCTTGTTGAGCCAATCCTTGAACCCTTCACAATCCTTCTTAAAGTGCCCTACCTTCTTACAGAAGAAGCATTTCACTTCCTTTGGATTCTTTGTAAATTTTCCCTTATTGCAGTCAGATTTAACAGAATTATTAGAGGTATTTCCCTTATGAAACTTACGAGAGAACCTTTATTCTTAGATTTAGCCATGTAATTGATCATCAATGTCTTTCCTTTCTTATTTATGTCAAATTCTTCTTGAACACATATTGAAATCAATTCATCCAAATTCCATTTCTCCTTTTGGGTATTGTACAAGCTTTTTAGATGGTTGTATCCGGTAGTGAATTCAGCAACAGATGGACGAGAAAAGATTCATCGATTTCAACTTTCATTTGTTTAAGTTTGTTGGAAGTGTCAATTCCTTGCAAAATGTACTCCCTGATGCTTCCTTCTCTATTGAAGTTCATTCTAATCAGTTTATTCATCAGAATACCAGTCTCAGTCTTGCTTGATACCTTATACTTCTCTCCAATTGAAGTGAAGTATGTTTTAGCAAGATCTGAATCTGGTATGCCACCTTTTACATCATATGCCATACACTTCTTCATGTAGATGAGAGCCATTCTGTTGTGTTTATGCCACTGTTGATGTTTAAACTTGATTTCCTTTGCAGCGTCTGGTGCTGGTTCTTCTAGTCGGTCTTCTTTCAAGACATGATCAAAGTCCAGGATCCCCAAGTTTAGTTCAATGTCTTCCTTCCATTTCTTATAGTTCACACCATTAAGCGGTGCAAAATTGACAATACTCATAGGGTATTGTCCTGCATATAAATGCATTAATGTACATCAGATCATATATATATATATATATATATATATGTATAAATATCTAAAAATTCTTAAGAGTCCAAAAATCCTCATTATATGCATTCATCATGCATATATGGTAATTTGGTAAATCATATACCATTCTCTTAAGTATATGTTCTGCCAATCCATATATACCATACGAAATTATTGAAATAATTGTCTTAGCTTTCGTGGAAGCATTTGCAATTCAAACTTAGCATAGTTATCATATCCATACTTATTGAATTATTGATAATATGCATTATTACGAATATGTTCTGGTCCAAAATCCCAAATATGAAATTTCTTTCTTGATTCTGTTTTGTTCATGGACCATGGTTACTGTGGTAACACTTGAACCTGTCATGTTCATGGTTACTGTGGTAACACTTGAATTAAATCCAAAAGAAAACAACATATAACATGATATACCTGTTTTTGCAAGTAATAAAAGAGATACAAATATTTGAATATATTCAGCATTAGAATACCAAGTGTATGAACATCATAATATGAAATTACTAATCTAAATTGATTATAGTTTGATCTCATACCACTATTAGATTATATGTTTATGTTATATCAATTATAGATTAAGTAATTCTTATAGAACAATCAATCATGTGAGCAAATATATGATAAGTCTAACCAGTAACATATGTAGATTGTTGATCCATCTCTTCTCCAAGATCCACACTAGATATTCTCTGCAATTGATGGGACTAGCAACATATGAGAATAAGATTTGTGTTCCTACAGGGAGATGAAAACAGATTTCACCAATTGATGGGACTAGCAACATATATATATATATGTATATATATATATATAGACAAACAGTTGGTAGTTGTGACAGTTTCTTCCATCAAGAAACCATCTTAACTGTTTTCTTATCCAAATAAGAATTTGACTTTATTTCATATAACTCTATACACAATTTGAATATTAATTCAGATCAAACTGCATTAGTCAAACTTATCTATAGTAATTGACCATTTAACTAAGTCACTAACAATTAAATAAATCTTAGTAGCTGATCTGTATCCGGATGTAAATATATATGTATATATCTAGTTCTACTAGGATTCTAACATTCTTTTCTCAATTATAACCCTTACATATTCGAATCTTCTCTCGTATATCCTCTCTCAATATCTCCCCGACCTACAACAACCACAAATTGTAATCTACTAATCTAATGTGGAAACGGTCAATGGGATAACGGAATATGAAATCGAAATGAAAGAGTTAGAGACGATCTTCAACATGCATTGAACCAAAATTAAAATATCCTTCATCTTTTGTTGTTAGGATCTATTGACAGATGATGCTTGATAGTTGCTCAATAGGGCTTGATTTATAGCTTATGTTTAACTCGTTTTTGGATGTTCTTGGTAAGGTTCATAAAAATGATGGCCAATTAAGTATTATTGTTAATTTTCTTGGTAAATATTTATAATCTTAAACCAACGACAAATTTTGTGTTTCTGGAAGTACACATCCAATAATTTGTACCAGTGCTTATAACTTTCATTTGTTTGTGAATTTTAGTGTCAAATCTGTTTCTAAAAAAATAAAAGGAAGCTTTTTTATTATTAGCCCGCATTGTGAAATGAAATATGGAGTTGATAACTTCCACTCCCCAAGACAAAATCCCATCGACCACCATCTCATTAAAGTAAGACCATCGATCATCAACGTGATCACCATTGAGCTCCTAAGGAGCATCGAGCATTATCGAGCTCCTAACGAGCATCGTGCATCATCGAGCTCCTAACGAGCTCATATCGTCTTGAACTTAAGTTTAACATATATATTTGGAGAAAAGTTCAATTGAAAACCTATTTTCGGTTGTAAACCGAGGGACAAAGGAAAGTGCAACATGTGTTCCCGGGTGTCCACATTCGGTACGAATAACGAAGATGAACATTCATGCACTATTCATGATGAATAATATAGCATCCATGATGAATAATACAACATTCATAATATGAATCATAGACGAATTCATGACTGTTGTATTATTCATCATGAATAATACATGAATGGCCCGTGACGGTGTGGATATGTGGCGCGCTCTCCTTTATCCTATGGTTCACAACAGAAAAATTGGTTTTCATTTGAACCCGCTCCTATATATATATACACACATACTCACCTTTTGGGGTTAATTCCACTGTAAGACCCTTAAAAATAGATGTAAATTTGAACCTGAATAATGACGTAACAATAACAATCTTTATAAAAGATATCACCCAAAAAGGGAAATAGTGTGAGCGTTTACAAACAAAGAATGAAGGCGATACATAACAACCTACTAATCTAAGTTATGCTAAGCGTAGATTATGCATGGGTGTCACTATCGTCTCCCAAAAGGAACCGTCAAGTATCAATACGCCAAATCGACCAAAAGTCGCCTATCCCAAAAAGTGCCTCTAACGACCATCAACTCTCTGTTCACGATTTTGGAGCCCTGCCGTTAAAGGAACCTGATATACATGTCATTTAAGAAAAAATGTTAGGCTTTACGCCTAGTGAGAATAAACATTTATAATTAAATAAATTGAAATTGATACAACTGGAATCTTCCAAATTATAAAGTAAGGTTCATTTACACATAAATCACATAGCAACCATATGGTCCAAAATTCATCTTGCGATGACGGGGTAGACCCGATTTTCGAGGATTGTAGCGGAACACAACAGTAAGCTACATTCCAAGTTATTGAGCTCATACTAGGATCAATGGTCACGAGCTCTTTGACTCGCACTTTTGATGTAGATATGTGCCCCCAATGATCCTAATCGTACTCATTCACTAGGATTACATTTACAGTTAATGTCTAGTATCTGGCTCCACATAACCGTACCAAGTTGCCTCGATGACCCAATGTCTCAACTAGTTACAAACGAGAATCATTCCAAATCAAATAAGCTGAGTCTTATACCTATGGATCCAATAGTATTAGTCTAATGCTCGTCACTTTCACATTGTGATCAAACTATAATCGGACATATAGTTTCAACATCAATATAACCATAAAATCTCTTTATTGTGCAACACTACCATGCGAAACTTAATTCATATAGAAAACTATTATATGACCATCTCCAAAGCTCATACAATATGTTTGCAAAATAAGTTTCCAACAGTTTATGCACCTCAAAATAAACTTAGCTGTTAGGTCCATGATCACAGTTGAATTAACTAAACAAACATAACAAGGATGATTGGGAGGGAAATTTGTAGTTTTATTCACAATATTAAACACACACTACAGAGAATTTAAGATCTCGTACAAACTACATTGTGACAGAATGAAAAGTTACAAACAATAAACTAACAGACTCCTATTTATACCCCTCACACCCTTGTGTACAATTTAGCCCAAACCCAAAGCACAACGCCCAAATACAAAATACAAAAGATTACTTTACTAAACTTCTAAATAGAACATTTATGTTCTAACATTATCCCCTTAAGTTTTGTAAAGTAATCATCCTTTTCAGCTTCAGCTCCGCTCCCCCTTGATTTCTTTAGAAAACTTAGTGTTGCATAAACTTCAAAGCCTCTCTAGCTCCCCCTTGAAAGTAGGTCTTATTCTTGATGTTTCAACTTTAATATCATATCTGATGTAGATAATAATCTCGACTGAGTGCACATAAAGACAACTTTTGACTCTTGTAAACCCAACACATTCGTTACGCCCACAAAAATGAAATGTGCGGATTATGAAATGACAAACAAAGTGCATCTTCAGTATATAACATCTTATCTGTTTTTGAACCACGAGTTGAATAAGAATTTAGCTTAAGAACTTATTCTGATTCAGCTCACAGGAGGAAACATCCGGTAGCAAACACTATAATGCAAGGGTTAGAAGAAAATTCCAAGGCTGTTCAACAACTGAAGAAAGACGCTCATTTTCTAATTGCTTCTCAAAACACTGAACGAACAAACTCATACCTCCTTTCTTCACAAATCAGCTCGATGATTATAAGCACTCAGGATTCTGAATTACAACTGAAGCATCAGAACAATGATTGTATTAGCACACACTCCTGATTGATCAGGTCAGAAGAATGATTAAGAGCACTCAACGGTCTAACAACATAAAGATGCACTCCAGACTGATGATTGCAGATACTCAAGCTGTTAATCCAATCCAATCAGAGACTAAATCCAAACATCGAGTACCTGAAAATCTTGACAAGCATGAGCACTCGTGAAAATTTAGATCAGTTGCTCAAAATATGTGACCAACGGAAGATAGGAATGTTGTCACATATGCATTACGCGAAAAATCTCGGGAACAGGGCAAACTTGTAGCAAAATGGGTTCAGAACAGTCACTTTTCGCATAAGGATAAAAATTTTCGCATAACCTTCACAATTCGCAGAACACTATTCATTTAAGAAGAAATCGCATGAGGCTTAGCTGAAATCCTCATAATTCGCATAGGCCTATATGCGAATTCCTACTTTTCGCATATGCCTATGTGCGAATTCTTACTTCTCGCATGAGACTGCGTGCGAATTATTCACAATTCGCATAAGGTAGGATGCGAGTTCTCAAAATTTCCCACACAACTACCTGCGAATTCTTCACTTAGAATTTTCTCGATGCGAATTCTGCACATTTCGCATAACACTGACATGCGAATTTTGTCCTTAAAAATTTCATCTTCAAAGAACTTCATCGTGCAAATTCTTGACATGCGAAATCTTCCATGCGAGTTCTTCATGCGAGTTCTTCAAGAGTCATGCGAATTTTTTCGATCTGCGACTTATTTTCCAAAAATATTCAATTTCACCTTCAAAACTTCGAATTTGAGTCTAGAAATTTGAGAGCAGGTTCGAAACAAGCACTGGGGCATAATTATTGTTGATGATCATGTCTAAAAACACCTCTGTAGTCCAATCGATCTCAACACAGTGAAGAATAAGTTTCGAACAAAAGTTTCTCAAAATCGACCAATTAACCGAAATAAGCTGAAATTAAATCTGGTAATTGATTCCATAAGATTCGACACTATCCTCTGAATCAATTTAGCATCAAAGATCATTCAAATTAGCATCAAATCATCAAAATTTGAAAATCATATAAACTTTGAAGGTGCGACAGTGAACTGTTCAAAATCAAAACAACTTGATCGATCGTTCGTAGAATAATTCTTCGTTAGGCTCTGATACCACTTGTGAGGTCCATGATCACAGTTGAATTAATTAAACAAACATAACAAGGATGATTGGGAGGGAAATTTGTAGTTTTATTCACAATATTAAACACACACTACAGAGAATTCAAGATCTCGTGCAAACTACATTGTGACAGAATGAAAAGTTACAAACAATAAACTAACAGACTCCTATTTATACCCCTCACACCCTTGTGTACAATTTAGCCCAAACCCAAAACACAAGGCCCAAATACAAAATACAAAAGATTACTTTACTAAACTTCTAAATAGAACATTTATGTTCTAACATTATCCCCTTAAGTTTTGTAAAGTAATCATCCTTTTCAGCTTGAGCTCCGCTCCCCCTTGATTTCTTTAGAAAACTTAGTGTTGCATAAACTTCAAAGCCCCTCTAGCTCCCCCTTGAAAGTAGCTCTTATTCTTGAAGTTTCAACTTTAATATCAAATCTGATGTAGACAACTTTTGACTCTTGTAAACACAACACATTCGTTACGCCCACAAGAATGAAATGTGCGGATTATGAAATGACAAACAAAGTGCATCTTCAGTATATAACATCTTATCTGTTTTTGAAGCACGAGTTGAATAAGAATTTAGCTTAAGAACTTATTCTGATTCAGCTCACAGGAGGAAGCATCCGGTAGCAAACACTATAATGCAAGGGTTAGAAGAAAATTCCAAGACTGTTCAACAAATGAAGAAAGACGCTCATTTTCTTATTCCTTCTCAGAACACTGAACGAACAAACTCATACCTCCTTTCTTCACAAATCAGTTGGATGGTTATAAGCACTCAGGATTCTGAATTACAACTAAAGCATTAGAACAATGATTGCAGTTTCTCACACTCCTGATTGATCAGGTCAGAAGAATGATTAACAGCACTCAACGGTCTAACAACATAAAGAAGCACTCCAGACTGATGATTGCAGATACTCAAGCTATTAATCCAATCCAATCCAATTAGAGACTAAATCCAAACATCCAGTACCTGAAAATCTAGACAAGCATGAGCACTCGTGAAAATTTAGATCAGTTGCTCAAAATATGTGACCAACGGAAGATAGGAATGATGCCACATATGCATTATGCGAAAAATCTCGGGAACGGGGCAAACTTGTAGCAAAATGGGTTCAGAACAGTCACTTTTCGCATAAAGATAATTTTTTTTTTGCATAACCTTCACAATTCGCTGAAAACTATTCATTTAAGCACATTTAGCATGAGGTTTAGCCGAAATCCTCACAATTCGCATAGGCCTATATGCGAATTCCTACTTTTCGCATATGGCTATATGCGAATTCTTACTTCTCGCATGAGACTGCGTGCAAATTCTTCACAATTCGCATAAGGTAGGATGCGAGTTCTCAACATTTCCCAAACAACTTCCTGCGAATTCTTCACATAGAATTTTCTCGATGCGAATTCTGCACATTTCGCATAACACTGACATGCGTATTTTGTCCTTAAAAAACTTTCATCTTCAAAGAACATCATCGTGCGAATTCTTGACATGAAATCTTCCATGCGAGTTCTTCATGCGAGTTCTTCATGCGAGTTCTTCAAGATTCATGCGAATTCTTTGGATCTGCGACTTATTTTCCAAAATTATTCAATTTCACCTTCAAAACTTCGAATTTGAGTCTAGAAATTTGAGAGCAGGTTCGAAACAAACACTGGAGCATAATTGTTGTTGATGATCATGTCTAAAAACACCTCTGTAGCCCAATCGATCTCAACACAGTGAAGAATAAGTTTCGAACAGAAGTTTCTCAAAATCGACCAATTAAATAAAATAAGCTGAAATTAAATCTGGTAATTGATTCCATAAGATTCGACACTATCCTCTGAATCAATTTAGCATCAAAGATCATTCAAATTAGCATCAAATCATCAAAATTCGAAATCACAGAAACTTTGAAGGTGCGACAGTGAACTGTTCAAAATGAAAACAACTTGATTGATCGTTCGTAGAATAATTCTTCGTTAGGCTCTGATACCACTTCTTAGGTCCATGATCACAGTTGATTTAATTAAACAAACATGACAAGGATGATTGGGAGGGAAATCTGTAGTTTTATTCACAATATTAAACACACTACAGAGAACTCAAGAACTCGTACAGACTACATTGTGACAGAATGAAAAGTTACAAACAATAAACTAACAGACTCCTATTTATACCCCTCACACCCTTGTGTACAATTTAGCCCAAACCCAAAGTACAAGGCCCAAATACAAAATACAAAAGATTACTTTACTAAACTTCTAAATAGAACATTTATGTTCTAACATTAGCTCATGAATTCAATGCTCCGTTTATTCCTTTCCATAAACCCATTTTTACTAATTACATTCCAAGATATAGTGGAAAATCATAAATATGCAACAAATAGATTTACTCAAGTATTGTGTCATAAACATGTATAATCACATCATTTTATAACACCTACATAAAACTTCCCATCCTTTACAGAAATGGTGAAAACCCTAAAAACTTCTCAAAATGTCAAGTTAGGTAAAAAAAACCCATCCAAATAGAAAATATAGTTAGAAGTTTAAGAGATCAAAATATAAGGTTTTGACATTTATAAAGTTTGAAAGGGTAGGATGAACTCACAATAATAGTGTAACGCCCGGATTTTCGGTATATAAAAGTCATCTTGTGGTCTTTTGAGGTTTCTAATTTATGGGTTTTGTGTTGGGTATTTCGAGTGAAAAATGTCAGATTTTGGGGCTCGATATGGGCCCGATGACAATGCCATGCGACTATAATAATGTAACTGTTGCATTGGCAAATTCGCAGGAGAGAAAGCAACTTTTGTACATTGACTGCGACAATGACATGTTAATGTTGCCTGGAAATGTCGCACATCAGTACTAGAGCACTTTAAAGTCGTTTTTCGACCTATTCTCATTTCTCACTTCTCCTACTTCTCCCTTTCTTTCCCAAATCGATTCCCCATCATCTATGACGAACCCTAGCTCATTTTCGGCCATTTCCTTGGGTTTTAAGGTGTTCCATCATCATCAAACCTTGTGATTTCAACCTATGGTGCAAGACCAAGTGTTCTTCTTCACTTCTTGAGATTTCTAGGTTTTTGGAGTTTTACCAAAACCTAAGTGGTGAGTTCATCCTATTTCTTTATAAATCCTTATACAAAGTTATAAATACTCCATTCTTGGTTTCCGAATGTTTTTATTTCACATATTTCGGTTTGGTTGATTTTAGGAAAAAGTTTGGTCAAAATTAGGGTTTTGGTCAAAATGGAGATTTTGATAATAGGTGTTTGGATAATGATTTCTAAGCACTTGGGTCTTTTTGTATATGTTTTGGGAGCTTGTGGATCTATGATTTGGAAGGATTGCTTGTGGATTCAAGTTTCTTCAAGGGAGCTCAAGATTGGGGTAAAATCTGGATTTATCCAAAGGGATTGTTTGGCAGTTGCTGAATGGTTAGGTACAAAATGATTAAGTGGTCAGAATGATTAAGAGGCTCTTATGATATAATGCGAAATGAAATATGGTTGTTTGCTAATTGTTCAGGATGAAATCAAGGCTCTGAATAGTTAAGGTAGGGTCAAGACACTAAATCATTCAAAATGTTTTGGAACCATTAAGAGGCAAACCTTTTTTTTTGCCAAACAAGATTTACCTCTTAATGATTCAGAGGTTGCCTCTTAATGGAACCATTAAGAGGTAAACAAACAACCCCTAAATCTAGAACGGTGAGTTCAAGTTACTTTGTGAAAACTATGTGCATTCCAAAATGTGTATTTTGAAGTAAAAATGTGTTTTACTTGATATATATCAAATGTGTTGAATATTTGACAAGGTTTTCGTATTCGGTAAATTTGGATTGATAAATCTTGTAAAGTGCCTATATTTAGGTTTTTGAATGTTTTGATGAGTAAATCTTAATAATATTTTCTTTTGGTGATTTATTGCACAAATGGAGTTTATTTGATGATTAATGCATTTTTGGTGTAGTTGATTTTATAAACCGTTTGGAAAATGCGTTTTATTGTGTTATGAGGCATTTTAGAAATATAAGAGTATGATTTCATTTGGAAAATGGTTTGTCTCAACCAATGATGAGTTTTGAGTTAATCACATCATTGAGATATGTGTTTGTGTAAACACTGGTTAAATGCATTTTATTGTTTTGATGACCTTTATTTGATGGCCAATTGAGTTTTCGAGTTTTTGGCTCAGTTTTGACTTAAACGAGTCTTGTGGACATTAGTCCGGTTAATTTTTCTCTATGATGGACTTTTGGAACTATATGCATTTGAGGCATATTTATTTGTTAATTATATGATTTGAGAGTGTTGGACATTCTTTTGGAATTATATGCATTTTAGGCATATTTATTTGTTAATTACATGTTTTGAGGATGTTGGACATTCTTTTGGAGTCATGTAATTTAGAGTCTGATGCATTGCATCCATAGGCATGTGAGTCAGTCTTATTTAGATGGTCGAATGGGTATTACAAGGTTGGATTTCGGGACTCATGTTTCATGACCTTAAACTTTTCAAGTAGGCAATATGAGTGTTGAATCTGGAAGTGCTACCTTGGAGATAGGCACTAGGACCTCCGCCCCTTGAGGTAATGCCTTGGAGGTAGTCCTTAAGTGTGCTGGGCCTTGAGGTGAAATTCGTGGGAATAGACACTAAGGTCAACTGACTCCTGAGGTGAAACTTGTTAAGAAGTCGTAGGGACACTTGGACTTTAAGTCGTGAAGTGTTATGCGATTAACATTGTACGAGTGACATACTTATGTGTTCCCTTGACTCTCAACGGATACGGGTCTCCCCCATTGTTATTAAACATGATTTCTGGATATTATAATATATATGCTTTAATATTGTTTGGGTCATGGTGAGTAACCACATTTTATGACTTTGACTTATTGGATTCCCCCCCCCATATATATCAAGGTTTTGAATAAATGAATTACTTCCATGTTTTGGTATTTGGATTTTAACCCTAGGATATTTCGTGTGAGTATTGAGTTTGGTACCATGATTATGCGGTGTCTTTATTCAAGTATTTTATCACGAAAATGGGGTTTTGGGAAAGATATCACTTTCTATTCTAATCACTTTGCATATTGATAATTATGATTTAAATAATATTATTTCCGTTTTTCCATCTTATATAATTGATAAAACTCTTGAGCTCACTAGGCGTTAAGCCTAACTATTTTATTTGTTGGCATGTGTATCATGTCCTTATTGGGGAATGGTACTAGCGAATGATGTAACTATTGGGTGATGCCTTCCGTGCATTTGGAGATAGCAATTGTTTATGGGTTTAGTAACCCCCGTCCATTACTTAGTCTTTATATAAGACTTGGTTTATTATTTGTTGAAGTTAAATCTAGAATTCTATTTGAGGAAATTCAAGTATTGATTTGTAGAAAGGAATTTTATCCGGTATTTGTTGTATCATTAAAAAAATTAATTAGTTCCTCTTTTCAAATTTGAGGGTGTTACAAATAGGTTTTAGCTAAAACCTAGAAATCTCCAAAACCATAGAAACGGATGAAACTCTTGAAGCTTGGTCAAGACTTGAGGTTCTTCACTCCTAGATGCTAGCATAACTCTAGAGATGGGAACTTAATGCACTTGATGACCTTCAAGTTGGAGTAAATGAGGAATGATGGAGAAAGACGGAAAGTCATCTTCAATGCAGAGGAAAAACGCACCAACTATGATTTTGAAATGAACTCTCTCCCAAAAATCGGCTTAAAGAATTTAAACCTAGAAATTGCCCGACCGTGGTAGTGATATGTGAGAGTGCCCTTGGCACAATCGCTAGCGCTCTCACCAAGAGTGTACCGCGAGTTTCCCTAGGTGTGCGATAGTGACACATACATAGCGAGAGTGACATCTTGTCACAATCGCTGTCATTATCGCCGAGTTAGTACCACGAGCATTCTGCTCCCAGCGATAGTGCCATGGCGAGTGTGACACTGTCACAATGACTTGGTCACTATCGCCCCAACAACCCATGCCTAAAAATCCTCTTTTTCCAAAATGAAACGTTCTCGGTTCGATAAAGGCTTAAAGAATACATGTAACTATCATTAACCATCAATTATAACTTACTAGAAAGAAAGGAGAATAACTTTTACTTACCGAAAATTTCGGGTGTAATTACATCAACTAACAATAAGGCTTTATCCTTTAGGGATTTTTCTTAGTGGTCATCGGTTCGAGTCCTACAAGAGTTCTTACGACTAGTCACAATATGCACAAGTCGGCCCGGACAACCATAGTTAAAAACACTCAAGAGAGAAATTCAATGGAAAGAGGGAGATGTAAAATCTATGATAAAAGATTAGGATAAAAAAAGTGGATAATTTGGGAGATTTTGTATAACAAACATTATATATCCATTAGTTAAAGACTAACGCGTATTCCAGTTATATGGACGTACATTAAGCTTATAAAATTTTACTGGTATTATTTAATATTATGATCAATTATTTTTGCTCATAATTAAAATCATGTTACAAATTTTTTTTATATATACATACATACATACACACATAGGGTTGGGTTCACATGAGACCAACCTGTTTTTGTGAGACCCCATGAGACCACGATTTTACACTTGAAAATTCACAGCAAAACACTATGAAGGTAAAAAAATCCGAACCTTCAAAGTGTTTTCATGTGAAGGTTTCACAGTGTTTTGTTGTGAAGTTTCAAGTGTAAAAACATGGTTTCACAGGTTTCACGAAAACAGGTTGGTCTCACGTGATCCCAAGTCTACACACACACACATACACACACACACACACACACACACATATATATATATATATATATATTATAAAGGGAGAGAGAGAACCAGAGCGAGAGACAATCATTTACAAACTCAATAAATCGTACAAACTTACACAATCAGTTTTCATGTGTTTTTTCACATATGAGACAACATGTGTCAAAATGCAATGTTGTACGTTTCATATGTGAAACGTTAATAACTGTTTTGTATGCGTAAAAAATAGTCCTGAACTTTAACATATGAAACAATCAGTAACGGATCCAAAAAAATTTATAGACTTGGGGCACGTAAACTAACAAGTACTATATCATTTGAATTAATAAGAATTAGTTACACGAGTTGATTTCTACGAGTTTTCACCATCTATAATCCAATCATTGCATCTTCATTTGTAACCTTAGCAAATACTTCTATTTCTACAACACAAATTACAAAAGTATTCAAAAAATCATCACAAATTCGATTGTGCAAACCTGGCTTCACAAGCTTCATTGCATAAAAGTATATCTGAATTGTTGCGGTTGCAACACGCAAAACCAATGCAAGCTTCAATAATCGATAAACCAAAGGAAACACAAGTTGTTTCCTTATTTCGATCATCACTCTACTAAGCTCGGATATACCTTTCAAGTTAGCAAATAATTTATCATGTTGGACATTGTCAATGTAGAGTTAAAGTTGGTGCTCAAGAGTCGTTCTTTCGTCATCGATAAACCTCTGTTAACCTTAGGAACTTTCATGGGTTAAAGTCATAAAATAACTCATTAATGAGGATTCAAACTACCATACAAATGAGCAATTCAGGACTTGCTTCATCAAATCTGTCACCATACTCATGGATTTGCATATCCATAACCGTGTTAAACAATCGTAGTCGTATTAACGTCGATACGTGATATTTGTCTTGTGTCTTAGATTATTTGGATTGACATAAGATTCCTCCATGTTTACCGTTTCGTTATCATGTTTTTCACAAAAAGAAGGGATATTCTCAAGAAGCCGACAAAATCCATCAACTCTGAACTGTTGCAATTGTCACTTAATTGATTTCACCAATGAAACAACATTCAAGATATCTTGATCTTTTCTTTGAAGAGCCTATCACAATGCTTTTGTGACCCCCAAAATATGCAACATCAAGTGCAAATAAAAGACAAAATCAAATGATTGGAAATATATTTGAAGACCATTTGCTCGACGTTGGCTGCAAGAATTCTCGTACTCATCTTCAACATACTGAAGCACCTAAATAGCAGATGGAAAGAAATTGACCAAATGCTTAAGTGTTTTGTAGTGAGAATCCCGTCATGTATCTCTAGGTATTTCAAGAGAAAACACTTGATCTAACCCACTAATAGTTTCAGTTTCACCGCTATCGATGGCTTCTTGTACTTTCTTTTCTTGACTCTCTTGAACCATATATGTTCACTTGCAAGAAGCACATGCCACATTCATCACAACTGCTATCATGGTAAATAATTTTCCAACCTCAATTTGTTTGTTTGCAACTGACATAACAACTAAATGAAGTTTGTGAGCAACACAATGGACATAATGTAACATCCCCCGTCCCCGTGGTCCAGAATGATTGATGTCACGAACGGGACATAACACAAAATCACAACTAATTCAGAGCTATAATAAAGTCTAAACATATATTACAGACTTCTAAAACATATTTTACAATCCAAGCTATCATACCTCAGCAAGTCTTTATAAACTTAGAAAGTTATAAAATAAGGTGAGTCTAAGAACTCCAAAATATCACGCTCGATGTCAAGTCCCATCCCCGTAAACATCACTTCGAACCTCCCGCGTCAGAAAACAAAAATATAGCTGAACACAGGACTCGGTGAATGGTTTATAATATAAATTTGTAAATAATAATGAAAACATCGATAACGAAGTGGAAGACTTAAAAATTCATTTAGAAGATTGTTCTTGAAACTCAACTTCACATCAAAAGAAATGTTCAATAATATTCAAAATCAAAATCAAGAATTTCAAGAATGGTTTACACTTTAATTTCAAAACGTAATATAAATAAAGTCCGTCAATTCCTATTGTGTTCGTGGGGTGGCCAAACCACACGAACTAATGGGTCGACGTGTGGGCACACACACACGAATCCCCCATGAATTTAACCACGGTCACATATTCTATGGGTAAAAGTTCTAGGATCGATCCATTTGCCCTAGATCCAACAAAGTTGGCCTAGTCCCCAGAGTGGGTTCACGTAAGCCACTAAGGCATAACTCTGGTGGACCGTCATCTGTAGGACGCCATGACAACAAAGCCGTCATAGAAGGCATCCCAAATAATGTGCCTATTTATTGGGTTATTCTAAAATCAACGAAAACTAAACATATGCCACATACCCGAATGGCGTTCATAAAAATTAAATTCAATATAGTTCACATTTTCATAAACAATCTCATACGATACACATTTTAATAAAACATCAAAATGTTCAAACAATTGATTCAATAAACCAAAATCAATGTGTATGTGTGTGTATAATTTCACATTTGTTGATCACGTTCGGTTGATCAATCACAAGGCGGTGAACCACGTTTAAGAAAGGTCAACTACAACAAATAGTTGCCCACGATTCAAAAGAAATGGAATACATACCTTAACCAAATTGAGACGTAACACGCGATCAACCGAGACTCACAACGAACTTTAACTCGTTCGATTGCCTATTTAAACCATAAATAATTGAATTATTTAAACCATTGAATTATTTAAACCATTGAATTATTATTACTCGTTCGATTGAATTATTTAAACCATGGTTATTATCCTAATCTTAATCACGAAATTATATTCTCTTATACATTAAATCGAACACTTGGTGTGTGGTAAAACATCTAGATACAAATATCACTATTTTAATTCTAAACTTTACCCTTTTGTAATTTTGTTAAAAACAAACATTCCTAAACATGTAAATGATTATAATTTTGCAATATCCAATCATAATCTACCAACCAACTTCAAATACCCTAACTTACCAACTTAATTAACATAAAAAGAAATTTATACCTCTAAGAAGGGCTCGAAGAGTAGATTCCGAATATATAATTGTTTCGTCGATTACTTCAACGGATTGAGAGCAAATCTAGAGAGAAATAGAGAGTTTTTAGAGAGAGAAAGAGATGATGGTGGTGGTATGCAACTTGAAGGAGACGATGGGTGATTTTACTCTTAACATGATTTTGTTGTTTTATTCTTTTAACATATATATATATATATATATATATATATATATATATATAATTAATTAATAGAAGTTTAGTTAAATGACGGTTTTAACCTTTATCTATCTTTAGTTGTCTTATTTAATTACGGTTAAATTCGGGTAAGAATAATTATACGTTTAAAAAAACGGAGTCTTACAATTATTCCCCCCCTTAAAAAATATTTCGTCCCCGAAATCGAATTTAGACAGGAAACTTACATCGATTAAAGAACTCAGGGTACTACCGTTGCATGTGTTCCTCAATTTACCACGTCGCCTTACATTTCGAGTGATTTTTCCAAAGAACTTTTACAAAATGAATCACTTTCTTCTGTGTACCTCTCTCATCATGATCAATAATCGATTTCGGTTCCTTGCGATAAAAAAGATCAGGTTCTATGTGTTCCAAGGGATATTCAATGACGTGTAAGGGATGATAGTTGTGCCCTCGAAGTGAAGAGACATGAAACACGTTATGTATATGAGATAATTGCGGTGGTAAAGCTAACCGATAAGCCACAACTCCAACCCTTTCTAGAATTTCGAAGGGACCAATGTATCTCGGGGTCACTTTCCTTTGAGATCGAAACGTCTGATGTCACAAGTGGGGAAACCTTTAAGAAAACTTTATCTCCCGGTTGGAACTCGATAGGTTGTCGTCGCTTGTCGGCGTAGATCTTTTGACGAGCTTGAGCCTCTTTCATCATTTGACGCGCAATCTCGACCTTTTCGGTAGTAACTAGCACCATTTCTGGGCCTTCGAGAATATGTTCTCCGACTTCATTCCAACAAGTCGGTGTTCGATACTTTCGACCATAAAGTTCTTTATACGGGGCCATGCCAATACTCGACTGACAACTATTATTATATGAGAACTCTATAAGGTACAAGTAACTATACCAACTTCCATGCCATTCCAACGCACATGCTCAGAGCATATCCTCTAGTGTTTGAATCGTACGTTCAGATTGCCCATTAGTTTGCGGATGAAAGGCTATACTAAAATTCAAATGTGTGCCCCAAGCTTTATGTAAACCTTCCTAAAATCAAGATGTAAAACGTGGGTCTCAATCGGATGTAATCGATATAGGAGTGCCATGGAGACGTATAAGCTGACGTTGGAATACTTCTGTGAATTTATCAATTGACAAAGTTTGTTGTATTGGAAGAAAATGAGCCGATTTCGTCAGTCGGTCAACCACTACCCAAATTGCATCGTGTTTCAAGGTAGTTTGGGGTTGTCCGGCTACAAAATCCATAGTTATGTGCTCCGATTTCCATACGGGAATGTTCAGCGATTAGAGAAGACCACCCGGACGTTGATGTTCACTTTTAACTTGTTGACAAGTGAGACAACGGGCTACAAAATCAGCGATATCTCACTTCATTCCAACCCACCAGTAATGGGTCTGTAAGTCGCGATACATTTTTGTTGTTCCCGGGTGAACAGAAAACATAGATTTATGAGCTTCGGTCAGAATCTGATCTTTAAGCTCCGAGTTATTTAGAACACAAAGACGATCCGGAAACCACAACACGTGATCATCATCGATCCTGAATTCCGAACTAACATTTTCTTGTGCTTGTTGGAAATTTGCCAACAATTCACTGTCGGTTTGTTGGGCTTCTTTGATTCGAGAGATTAGAGTCGGTTCTACCATTAGATTCGATAGAGTTTCCGTTTGCGAACTCGGATAAATTTCCAGTCCGAACCGTTTGATCTCCAAAGCCAACTCTGTAAGAACAAGTAAAGAAGAAACCTGTTCCACAGCTTTACGACTTAAGGCGTCGGCAACTACATTAGCCTTACCCGGATGATACTTATACCAACATCATAATCCTTTAGAAGTTCGAGCCACCTCCGCTGACACATATTTAACTCTTTTTGAGTAAATATATATTTAAGGCTCTTGTGGTCGGTGAAAACTTCACATGTCTCACCGTACAAATAATGACGCCAAATTTTGAGTGCGAAGATAACCACAACTAATTCGAGATCGTGAGTCGAATAATTGACCTTATAAGGCTTTAATTGACGAGACGCATATGCGATCACTCGTTCATTTTGCAGAAGAACACAACCGAGACCTTTCTTTAAAGCATCACTATAAACTTGAAACCCGCCAACCAATCGATGCTTCAATTCCTCGAAACTAGATTCTTGTTCGGAACCCTAATTGAATTTGACTCCTTTTCGAAGTAAACGGGTTAATGGTAGAGATATTTTAGAAAATCCTTCAACGAATCGTCTATAATAACTGGCTAGACCTAGAAAACCACAATCTTCAGATACGTTCGTAGGTCGAGGCCATTTAGTGACGATTTTAGTTTTTGTTGGATCGACTTTAAAACCTTCCGCAGATATTACGTGTCGGAGAAAAGACACTTGATCAAGCCAAAATTCACACTTCGAAGGTTTTGCATATAACTTTTTCGTTCGAAGAGTTTCCAAAACGATGTGAAGATGTTGATCATGTTGTTCCCTTGACTTTGAGTATATTAATATGTCATCAATAAACACGATAACAAAGTCGTCGAGATAATATTTGAAAACCCGATTCATAAGATCCATAAAGACCGCTGGAGCATTAGTTAGCTTGAAAGGCATTACTAAAAATTCGTAGTTCCCATAGCAAGTTTTGAATGCGGTTTTCGGAATATCACAATCTCCGATACGAAGTTGATGGTACCCGGACCGAAGATCAATTTTAGAAAAGTATCGTGCCCCTTGTAATTGATCGAACAGATCGTCGATTCTCGACAACGGATACTTGTTACAGATCGTTACTTTATTAAGCCCCCGGTAATCAATACAAAGACGCATTGTATCGTCTTTCTTTTTGACAAAGAGAATCGGAGCTCCCTAGGGTGAGACACTGGGTCGAATGAGACCTTTCTTCAATAGATCATCGAGTTGATTTTTGAGTTCCTTAATTTCAGTTGGAGCCATTCGGTAGGGAGCCTTGGAAATAGGAGAAGCTCCCAGGACTAGATCGATGGTAAATTCAACTTCCTGGACTGGTGGTATACCCGGTAGATCTTCGGGAAAAACATCAAGATATTCGAAAAGAACAAGTATGGGTACAGAAGTAGAGATTACCTGTTCGGGATCTTGTAACGAGGCCAGAAAACCTTCGTTACTTTGCCAAGTATACTGCTTCACAGTAATAGAGGTTAAAGTGCTAACATCTTCTTTTGGAGTACCTCCTTGGAAGATTACCTCTAGTTTGTCAATATCCCCAAATAATATTTTTTTGGCGTTACAGTCTATAGTTGCACGGTGGTGTGACAACAAGTCCATCCCCAATTTTAATTGAAAATGGGACATATGCATTGGAAGTAGAGTGACCTCCCGTATGCGGTCTCCAATAAATAACGGATAGTTCGAAAATCGAGTTAACACACAGATTGAACCACCCATAAGAGGTAGATATCACAACTGGAAATTTGGTGGACTGCTCATAAGGTTTTAACCGGGATTCTAATTGTTCATAAACAACAGAGTGTGTTGCCCCGATATCAAACAAGGCATAAACAGATAAATCAATTAAGTTAACATGGCCTGAAATCATACCCGCTTGAGATTTCTCGCCAGGTAATGCAAAGACTCTCCCACTAGTAGTTGCTTGTTTTCATTTTTCTTTACAGTTGCGGTCTGAGCTTTAGGACAATCTTTGGCCATATGTCCTTGTTCTCTACAATTGAAACACGAACCGATCATCTTTAGACACGGACCCGGCCGATGTCGAAGATTGCACTGATTACAAATATTAATTGGGCTCGAAACATTCCGACTCCCACTGCTAGACAATATCGGAAGTTGTGGCGTGAATTGACTTGAGCTTTTATGTGGTTCAATGCTCGACTTTGAATTTACGAAACGAGGGTTGCTTTCAAAAGATTCAGGTCCACGTTTCTTATTGTCAACGCGTGAAGCTAACTGTTGTTGTTATGACTGATCAATATTCTTTGTTGCGTCATGCACCTCAGTAATGGTATTAAAAGGAAGGTTCAAGAGATTATCCTTATACTTCAAGTTAAGTGTCCATTTAAACTTATTGGCTTGTTGCGCTTTTGTGCCTGCGGTATTTCCTGCAAAACGAGAAAATTTAAGAAAATGAGCCATGTAGTCGGCAACGCTTTCTTCCTCGCCTTACTGGATTGTTGAATATTCTCGTATATAAGCATCGCGATCTGCCGCCGTAAAATATTGATTGAAGAAAAATTCTTTGAAGTTATCCCAAGATAAGTTCTTAACAGATGGGTCAGTTTGAACGCAAGCTTCCCACCAATTGTTCGCTTCTTTCTCTAACTTATAAGTAGCCAAGGGAAACCTGTACTGATCTGGAATATCTAAAACATTAAAAATCTTTTCGATGTGCCGAATCCAGTGTTCGGTGTCTACTGAATCTACGACCATTGAGAAAGATTGAGGTTTCTGTTTATTAAACCTCTCCAGCCATGTATGCATTTCTCCCGTTGGATTACCCGAACTTGATCTATGGTTTCCAGTATTTGTTGTTGGAACAGAATTTGGATTTCGATTCATATTTGAAGGAAGATTTTGTGCTCTCTGTCGCATAGCCTGGATGGCTTGCTCAAGATATGTAGGCATCATAATTGACATGGTTTGACGGAACACATCAACAATATTAGGTTCACTAACACCCCCACCAGGTTAGGATTTAGGTTATCCTTAGGTTGAGACCTGGACTTACGTGGGAGACCACGTCTCGACATTGTAACACAAAACAATATCAAAATCTAAATTCAAAATAGTAACGGATTGAAAATCAGTAAATATAAATAAATTCTAATCTACCTATTCTAATGTCTACCCAATCCTCACAGGTCAAGCCTAGTTAATCTTCAAGTCAATACCTATGCTATGATACCACATTTGTAGCATCCCCCGTCCCTGTGGTCCGGAACGGTTGATGTCACGAACGGGACTTAACACAAAAACACAACTAATTCAGAGCTATAATAAACTTTAAACATATACTATAGACTTCTAAAACATATTTTACAATCCAAGCTATCATACCTCAACAAGTCTTTATAAACTTAGAAAGTTATAAAACAAGGTGAGTCTAAGAAGTCCAAAATATCACGCTCGATCTCAAGTCCCGTCCCCGTAAACGTCACCTCGAACCTGCCGTGTCAGAAAACAAAAACACGGCTGAGCACAGGACTCAGTGAATGGAT
The DNA here is from genome assembly GCA_954870635.1 of Arctium minus. NCBI lineage: Eukaryota > Viridiplantae > Streptophyta > Magnoliopsida > Asterales > Asteraceae > Arctium > Arctium minus. Next base: position 102,045,732 of record OX941080.1, on the reverse strand, counting down.
TCTAATATAAATTCGTAAATAATAATGAAAACATCGATAACGAAGAAGAAGACTTAACAATTCATTTCGAAAAATATTCTTGAAACTCAAGTTCACAGCAAAAGAAATGTTCAGTAATATTCAAAATCAAAATCAAGAATTTCAAGAAATGTTCACACTTTAATTTCAATATGTAATATAAATAAAGTCCGTCAATTCCTATTGTGTTCGTGGGGTTTCCAAACCACACGAACTAATGGGTCGGCATGCGGGCACATACATACGAATCCTACGTGAATTTAACCACGGTCACATATTATGTGGGTAAAAGTTCTAGGATCGATCCATCCGCCCTGGAGACAAAAATATTCGGCGTATTCCCCCTGAGTGGGTTCACGTAAGCCACCAAGGCTTAACTCTGAGGGACCGTCATCTGCAGGATGCCATGACAAAAAAGCCGCCATAGACAACTAAACAGATGCCACTTATCCTAAATAATGTGCCCATATATTGGGTTATTCTAAAATCAACAAAAACTAAACATATGCCACTTACCCGAATGACGTTCATAGAAATCAAATTCAATATAGTTCACATTTTTCATAAACAATCTCATACGAGACACATTTTAATAAAACATCAAAATGTTCAAACAATTGATTTAATAAACCAAAATCAATGTGTATGCGTGTGTATAATTTCACATTTGTTGATGACGTTCGGTTGATCAATCACAAGGCGGTGAACCACGTTTAAGAAAGGTCACCTACAACAAATAGTTGCCCACGATTCAAAAAAATGGAATACATACCTTAACCAAATTGAGACGTAACACGCAATCAACCGAGACTCTCAACGAACTTTAACTCATTCGATTGCCTATTTAAACCATGAATTATTATTACTTGCATAACATAAAACTTAATGGTTATTATCGTATGCCTAATCACAAAATCATATTCTCTTATACATTAAATCGAACACTTGGTGTGTGGTTAAAAATCTAGATACAAATATCACTATTTTAATTCTAAACTTTACCCTTTTGTAATTTTGGTAAAAACAAACATTCCTAAACATGTAAATGATTATAATTTTGCAATATCTAATCATAATCTACCGACCAACTTCAACTACCCTAACTTACCAACTTAAATAACATAAAAAGAAATTTATACCTCTAAGAAGGGTTCGAAGAGTAGATTCCGAATATGTAATTGTTTCGTCGATTACTTTAATGGATTGAGAGCAAATCTAGAGAGAAGTAGAGAATTTTTAGAGAGAGAAAGAGATGATGGCGGTGGTATGCAACTTGAAGGAGACAATGGGTGATTTTACTCTTAACATGATTTTGTTGTTTTATTCTTTTAACACACACACACATATATATATATATATATATATATATATATAATTAATTAATAGAAGTTTAGTTAAATGACGGTTTTAACCTTTAACTATTATATATATATATATATATATATAATTAATTAATAGAAGTTTAGTTAAATGACGGTTTTAACCTTTAACTATCTTTAGTTGTCATATTTAATTACGGTTAAATTCGAGTAAGAATAGGAGTCTTACACATAATATGTCGAACTATTTTCTCTCATGATTAAATATTTCAAACCTTTAAAGTGGCGACGCCTATTGCTTGTTCCATCATAAACTTAGTCTCTATCATTCTTTAAACTCAAATCATGTTCAACAAATAAGAATTCAATCGCAAATTTATGAGATAAAACATTTGCCTCATTCACATGTATAAGACCCAACAAATCTTTCCTTAACAATCCCATATGTAACATATTGCAAAACGACAACCATTTTCTCATTTTTAGATATGTCAGTCGACTAACTAACAAGGAGAACACATCATCACCATCTTATTGGAAAAAATGCTCGAGTAATGTAACCTTAATTATAGCTCGTTTTGATCTCAAATTAATTTTTTTAATTCCAACAAATTTCCTCTATGTAGAGATGTTTTTGACTTGTCATGACCATATAAAGGTAATGCATTCTACAAAAATCTAGGAGCATCAACCGAATCCTTTATTCAAATACGATATTATTCTTCTGAATATCACTTTGTTTATGACAGGCGATGACAATTGATTGATCTTGTCTCATTTAATCATCACATTTCTTAATTGTTGTATTGGTGAAACTATTAGGCCTTCTTTGTTTGTTTTTTACATTTTTACCTCTTATCAGTTACGAAATAAGAGGTTAGTGTTTGTTTTTTAAGAGATAAGAGCATCTCCAACAACTATGCTATATTTTTTCTAAAATAGATTATCAAAGACCAAAATCTCTAAAAAAATTACTTCCAACTCCAACAACTATTCTATTTTAGAGATTGTAACATTGATTATATTATTAAAATAATCAATACATTAATAAATTATTATTTCTCTCTCCTAAACATTTCGCTCTATATCTGGTGGTTCTCTCTCAATCGCTCAATCAACCTAAATTGCTTATTCGGTTAGCATGCACTAGAACTTTACTTTGATTTCACAAGCAAACAATCGTTTAAGGTATGTTTTTAGTATAGTTCTTTTTTCTTTTCTATATATCGAACCCTGTTTCTCCATCTCACTGTTTTTTGCTTGTTTGGGTACCTTTAGAATGCTGCTATTGTGAATCTATTTCTCTATATCACTGTCATTTTAATCAAGTTTTGAGTAAGATATTTGCTTGTTTTACGTGTAAGAAACTCCAACTATCATGGGTTTGATTTAGTTTACCACTATTGCAATGGGTTCTTGTTAGAAAAATGGGTTTTTTTTTTCATGGGATGATGGTCTGTCAAGAGTGGAAATCAAGATTTTGATTATGAGAAAAATTGAGGTGTTAATATTCAGTAAAGTAAACATTAATGATTTTTTGCAAAACGGGGTTGATCATTTGCTGGAATATCGTGTTCTGATTTCGGTGCTTCGAGGGTACATTCAAAATGGAGAAAATGAGAGTGCTAGTATCTACTTTTTTCTTTTGATTAACCTAATCGATCCATCTCTATCACGCCTCTGCTTCGACTATGACTTGTGTAATCGATCCAAGTATTTTTCAGCTTTCAAGTTATGTTCTGTCTTGCTAGAAACTTGTGAAACTTTGATTGAAATTTGTGAAAATTCCAAGGTACACATTCCTAAAAGACTAGTTCATCCCAAAACAAAAAGGGTATTCAAACTTGTGTTGGGATGTATAAATAGGAATGGAAAATAATTCAACAAGGATGTGTAATAGGAATGGGCAATTACCATATATCTCTTTTGATGCTATGTATTAGTTATTTGGTGCTCAGTATTCTTGTTTTTCTTTGTGTTACTTTTGTTTGGTCAGGGGAAATACTCTTACCTGGTAAGTTCAAACATGAGTCCTACAATTACAAAATATCTTCGTAGACACTCAAATTGAACACTATAAAGAAAGATTATTGTTTGGGTAAAATTTCACAAGACACGACCGAAGTAAGAAAACCAAACGCCTCTAATCTAACGACCATTGTTGTATTAAGATAAGGTCCTGACGATCGCACACAACGAGGTTCGTAGTCGTTACATGTGACAATGGTCGTGAGTTTCTCTCGACCGCCACGAGGAAGCTGCTCGATGACTCCTATCTTACGACCTATGTAACGTAGAAAACGATTATGTCATTTACTGCATACGACCGTTTTTTTACGGTTCTTTATTACAGGTTTTAAAGCACATAAATGCCAACGGATATAACAGACGAACAATCATCAAGATCAATCTTGTCAAGACCATTGGACATTCAATGCTCATTTATGTCGATCAAAAGCTATATATACAAGACTTGAAGAATAATTAAGGGACACAGAACAACACGAATCAACTTTACTTCATCTACATCACTCAACTTATTCTCAACTAAAGAAAGACTCTCGACGAAGTGCTCCAATCACACGACGAATAACTGGAAGCGTTCGATTTACTTATTTCTGTTTGAAATATTTTCATTTGTACTTACAATCACTTCTTCCAAAGGATGACATCACTGTTTGACGTCCATTGTTCACTTGACGATCTCTGCTATCATCCGCGGTTTTTACCCTCGATGGGGTTTTCCACATCACTAAAATCTGTGTCTCTTATTTACTTTTTATCATTATTGTATGATTTGTCGATCGATCGCTTAATTTAGGTGATAAAGCTCCACACCGACCTTATATCTTCCTTGGGACAATTTTTGGCATTAACAGTTTGGCGCCCATCGTGGGGCCCCATCTTGTGTAAAATCCTCGACAAAGAGTACGTCTTACTAAAAGTTTCAGTGCAGTATTTTTGATTTGCAGGATCATGGAAGCTCAGGGAACTTAAGCTCATATTATTGCTCAAATGCAAATGGACCTCGATGCTACTCGAAGTCGCATCAACTCCTTAGATGAACAAAATCGCAGGGCAACTGAAGAGCTCTCAGCAATGAGAAATCATAATGTGGGAAACCAATTTGGACCTTAGTATGGTCCAAGAACACCTTTCCACATGCCTTTTGTAGGTTTTCAACCGCCTCTACCTCAGTACCCCAGGCCAACGCAAGGTACTGGAGCGACCACCGAAGTCGCCACTTTCTCCATCCCAATGAATCCAACGATGCCACCACCAACAACCGTATATCCATTCACGTATGTGCGTCCCATGCACGTGCCAAACAATGGAGACGTAGGGGAGACATCGCAATGCAATGGGTTTCTTCCTAATACAGGTGTCAGATCTCAAGATTCTGGATTTGTTCCAGTCTCACTCCCGACGAGCAATTCCTTCAATCTAGACGACCCTGTCGCACGACGATTGAACTAGTTAGAAGAACATAATGAGAAGATGTTGTCGCTAATAGCAAAGCTTCCAGGAGCTAGTGTACCAGTGGACGTTCCACCAAGGACTGGATTCAAAGTATCACCTTTCGTTGACGAAATCGCCATGGTCGATGTCACAAAAAAGTACAACATCCTCACATTCACTCTGAAGTACTTTTCGAGCATATTGCGCAGTATAAACAGTTGATGTGGATAGTATCGATATCCCATCAATACCAGGAAGTCTGCATGTGCAAAAGCTTTGGTGTGACTCTCACGGGTGTTGCGTTTCAATGGTTGATTAACTTGCGACCCAAGTCAATTGGCAGTTTCGCAGAACTAGTCAACCACTTCTTTCAACAGTTTGCTAGTAGTCGTAAGATGGAAAAGCATACTAGCGACCTCTACTACATCACACCGGCAAATCAGTTCGAAACTACTTTAACCGCTTTAATTCTGAGATGATTAGTGTACGAAATTGCGACATCCAGACCGTTATCGAGGCTTACAAGCGAGGTCTCGGTGACAGTTCAGACCTATATATGGATCTGACCAAATATCCACCGGAAAATTTAAAAAATGTCCGAGCTCGAACGTTGGCTTACATGTGGATCGAGGACTGTTAAACCTAGATTATAGTTGATAGATTAACACAACACAATAAAGATCAAGAGATGAATAAATCAAAACAACATATCGCAGATCTCTTGATTAATCAGATAAAACGTGTGTGTGTTCTTGGTACCTTGATGCGTACAATACAGAGAATACGACTACCTTTATTTTTCTTAATTCTGAGGATTTTTTTTAAAACTAATAAATAAAACCTATTTATACTTAGGTCAACATGACCTAATTATTTTTAACTTATTGCTAAAATACCCCCTAAGGTATTAAACACTATTACAAACTAGACCCTTTATTAACTTTAATCTTGAATACAATTTATGATCCAAAAATCTCCCCCTTTGGGTTCAAGATTAAAATTTTTTGGCAATTGTCTTCAGGTCTTCTCTTCTCTTGAAAACTGTATCTGATATTACATTAGTAGATTCAGAACTTGTAGCTTTACACAGTCTTCATCTTCCTTTTTCTTTAAATGAATTAGAAAATGATAAAAATTCAAAGAAAGTATTTGGTGTAGAGTATGATATTCTTTTACTCTGTTTTCTCACCCTCTTTCTTTTAAACATTTGAGCTCACGACTAACCCATCTCTCATTTTCATTTACCTCTTTTCACACACCGACACTCAATGCTTTTGACCCCTCTCCCCTCAATCACTCAGGGAATACATCCTGGGTAGGAAATACTGGTTATCGTGAATCCATGGAGTTCTGTTAAGCTCACACACTGAATCCCATGTATTTTCCTAAAATAACACGTTGTTCAACAACCTTTTGTACATGTAAGCACAAAGGAATAAACATGAAGAATAAAATTTTGGAGAAGTCAAAACATTTGTGTGTTTGACGATGCAATTCTCCCCCTCAACTAAAGGTGGTTGGAAATTAAGTATCCAAAAATCATTTAAAATCACACTTCACAATTCATGAAAATCTTTGAAAAATAGGAAGTGGTTTGAACATTTAAGAAACCATTTTTCACACGTGAAAGTTGTTCATCTTTCAACAAGTGATAGAGTGTAAGGATTAGAAAGATATACCTGTAAATCAGAATCCTTAACTTCCCCTGAAATGAATATTTTCATTTAAGTGTTCTCCCCCTTTATATCTGTAAAACAACAATTCATCAGAAAAATATGACAATGATAGTAAAAATCATATTTATCTCCTCCTAAAAGATATAACAGTTAACTCCCCCTCAAATCAAAAACTTCTATAAAAGATTTTATCATTTAAGAATCCTATTAGAAGAAAACATTTGAGTACGTGTTTTGAACATTAGTATTCAAAAGCCATGATTACTTATTCTCCGGTGAGAATAGTATCATTCATTTTTACCAATGAAGAACGAGTCCTATGTTGTTATACTTAGAAGTCATCTTTTTGACAATGAGGCAAGAGTCCTGATCTGTAGTAATCAGAAGTCATTGTTCTTTCTCCCCCTTACACTTTGGGTGCCTGCAACATAGATTTAGCTTTTGGTACCCACTGGTAATTGTGTCCTAATGGGTTAGTTGCAGTTCTAGTGGGAGATATAAAGTAAGAACCATACCAGTTATTCACATAATCTTTTCTTACAAAATCATTTGAGCCACAGTAGGAACAATTAATATTTTTTGTGCTAACCTGATCAATTGATTGATTCTGTAAACCAGATCAGGTTTGCCAAAAGTTTTACCTTTTGGAGCATTGTTCCTTTTAGCATTTGATGTATGTTCAAATGATTTTTCTTTCTTCTTTTCTTCTGAAGATCCTTTCACTCTCCAGATCCAATATTCTCTATCTTTTTCTTCATCTTTCCTTCTCCAGAACCTTTTCTTCCGAGACTTGTTCTTTTTGAAATTACCTGAACCGTCAACATTTTTGTCAAAGAAAAGGTTAGAAGGACGAATCTGATCTTTATGTTCAAAAATATGATCATCAATTACATCAAACAAAGGATTATTATAAACATTAGTAAAAATTGAACTTGCTGCTGAATTGAATGAGCATTCGAATGCAGTTAGATCATCTATCGGTGATTGAGGTATTGAGTTTGGCGTCTTGTGCTCAGTCAACTTCACTTTGAATACGATCTCTTCAAGTTCTTTTATATCTGACGACAAATTGTTTCTTTCCTTTGCAATCAGATCAAACTTCTTATGCAACTCAGATTTTACATTCTTCTCCTTCAAGATGTTTGTTGACAACTCAGATAACTTTCTTGTCAGCTTAGCTATCTCAGTCTCTAGATCTTTCTTTTCTTTAGAAAAGTCTTAATTTACATCCTTCTGCTAAGCTTTCTTCTTCTCATTCTCAACCTTGTCTCTCTCCAGAATGATAACTTTCTCAAAGTCTGAAACTTGTTGAGAAAGCTTAACACATTTAAGCTCTAAGGATTTCTTCTCTTCAAAGGCTTTTCTTGAGAAATCAGAGAATTTCTTAGCAAATTCTTTTCTTTCTTTCTCAATCTTTATCATCTCATCTTGAGCTTTTGTGTTGTTTTTGTCTTGGGTTGCCTTTTCTTTCAGCATATTAATCTCAACCTCAAGACTGAAAACTTTATCTTTCAAAGAGTCTCTTTCAGCAAAAATTCGAGAATTCATCTTTCTAAGCCCTTCGGATGTTTCACTAGCATTATTTGGTCTTCTTCTAAGCTCATCAAGCTCTTTTTGCATTAACTCCTTCTTTGACCATGTAGATCTTCAATTAAGACTTTCAGATTCTTTTAATTTAGCTTGAAGATTTAGAATCTCTTTCTCTTTTGACTCAATAATTCCCGCAAAATTAATTTTAGAATCATTAATACATTCTGAGCAAACAAAATATTTCTTTAGGCATTTATCATCTTGCAACTTATCAATCTGTTCAAGAAGAGATGAGTTCTGAATCTTCAGATTTTCATTCTCAGCTTCTAGTGCTGGAATTTCTGGCATATATGCTAAAGCACAGTCTCTCTTGGTCAACACTGTATTTCCCTTCTCGTCTATGTAAGGCATGATGATCTCTGTACCACTTAAATCAACTCGTAAGATCTTAGAATCAAGTATTGGATAAAAACTACACTCAAAATTTTTCAGAAAAAAATTTCCAAAAATAATCAAATGCATAATTCGTAAACAGTATAAAACAAAAAATAAATTAGCTTGCAGAAAATATGGCGCAAATCACAGATATGCGCTAAAGGATAGAGGCGCAAAAGACAACTTTGCGCTAAGTGAACCTGGCGCAAAAGAGTTTTGCGCTAAAGGAGTCTGGCGTAAAAGTCAACTCGTGCTAAGAGAGGCTGGCGCGAAATCTGAAATTTCTCAAAAGCAAATATAGTTTTGCGCTAGAAGGTGGCGCAAAGAGATGTTTGTGCGAAGAGGCGACGGCGCAAAACTGAGGTTTGCGCGAACAATAGATGGCGCAAAAGAGACCAAGTATCACGACCGGTATCTTGCTTGACCGGTGTCTTGCTTCGACCGGTGTCTTGCTCAACCGGGGTTCTGCTCGACCGGGGTTCTGTTGACCGGATCCTTCGACCGGATCTAGTATCGACCGGACCTGACCGGTGTCTGAGTATCGACCGGTGTCTTGCGACCGATATGGTGCGACCGGAGTGGATAGACCAGGGTGAACCGGGGCCCTCTGACCGGGGTGTTGCTTGACCGATGTAGTGGGTGGCGCAAAGAACATATTTTGCGCTAAGGGACGGTGGCACAAAGTACAGTTTGCGCTAAGAACTGATGGCGCAAAAGAAAACTTTGCGCGAAGAACTAATCCTTGAATCTAGCGCAAATATATTATGAATTGGCGCAAACCTGAGCAATTTCTCGAGTTCTTCACCAATTCGACCCAGAACTCGATTTTCAGCCCAGAAATCCACTTGAAACACTCAAACTCAATGCAAAAAACAAACTTTTGTATCCATAAACATGTATCGATCAAATCCCAATCAAAAACAACTTTTAATCACTCAATTTGATAGAAGCAGTACTCGACAGTTTTATGAACTTGTTGAACACAATATCCAAAAATCATCAAAAATTCAATCGATTAATGCTTTAAAGTGCAATTAAAGTATCAGGCAACATTCAATAACATAAACTGCACCTAAATCAATGATTTTCAGCTTCAAAAACTCTCTAAATCGAAGAATCGATTTTCACACAGATAAGGTGTCGATAATACTATTTAATCCAAAAAAATCTTGATTCTTTGGCTCTGATACCACTTGTTAAACCCAGTTTCTAGTTGATAGATTAACACAACACAATAAAGATCAAGAGATGAATAAATCAAAACAACATACCGCAGATCTCTTGATTAATCAGATAAAACGTGTGTGTGTTCTTGGTACCTTGATGCGTACAATACAGAGAATACGGCTACCTCTGTTTTTCTTAATTGTGACGATTTTTTTTTTAAAACTAATAAATAAAACCTATTTATACTTAGGTCAACATGACCTAATTATTATTAACTTATTGCTAAAATACCTCCTAAGGTATTAAACACTATTACAAACTAGACCCTTTATTAACTTTAATCTTGAATACAATTTATGATCCAACAAGGACGATGCAGCCTTTTGACGTAAGAATTCTAACGACAAAAGGAAATTAAGCGTCAAGAAGCCCGACTTCAAGACCAAGCCAACCCCAAAGGTTGAAACGTCCAGGCAGATCTCGAACATGAGATTTGATAAAAAGAAGAGTGTATCGACGAACAAGTTCCCCCAACACCCTAAACTTTCGTCTTACAGATTCAAAGGAACGTCTAAAGATGTGGTCGAGGCCCTAAAGAATGTCCATACTAACGTCAAATGGCCTCCAAAAAGTGAAAGAGACGATGCCAAGAGAGACAAATCCAAATGGTGCGACTTCCATAGCGACCATGGCCACGTAACAGACGATTGCATTGCCTTACGACGAGAATTATCTTGGCTCGTACCAAATGGCCACCTGCAAAACTTGCTAGGCGAGAACGTACGACCATCCTCACAAGAACATGCAAAAGTCGTCAATTGTTTGACTGGAGGTTCGGATATATATGGATTAACTTACTCGGCAGCCAAACAACACGCTAGTCGAGGACCTGAGGAACTTCCGTCTCACAATCATCGCGACCAAAGCAGTAATTGGAGTTCGAGGCCATGCCTATAACTTTTGATCAAGAGGACCTCCTCGAGCAATGGCAGAAACATCATGATGGACTAATCATTTAGCTTACCATTGGGAATTGCTCGACTAAGAGAATCTTGGTCGACGGAGGAAGTTCTGCCAATATTATTTTCCTTAGAGCGACCAAAGCTATGGGAATCGACAAGTCAGAAATTGTACGACGTTTGATGGTCCTTGTGCATTTCAATGGAAACATGGCTAACACCATCGGGGAAATTACTCTCCCAGTATTCGCCAAAAGAGTCAAAAAGCAGACCAAATTCAACGACATAGATTGCTCGTCAACATACAATATTATCCTAGGGCGACCTTGAATTCATGACCTGAAAGTTGTTCCATCGGTATATCGAAGACGATCAAGTTCCCCATGGTTAGCAAATTTCGTGGTCGTACAAAAGAAGAACGGGAAATGGAGAGTATGTATCGATTTCACTGATCTTAATAAGGCCTGTCCTAAAGACCCGTTCCCACAACCTGACATTGACGCTATGGTCGACGCAACTACCGGACATGAACTCCTAACGTTCATGGATGCATATTCGGGATACAATCAAATACTGATGCATCACTACGACCAAGAGAAGACGACGTTCATAACGGACAAAGGGATTTACTGTTATAAAGTCATGCCTTTTGGTCTCAAGAAAGCAGGATCAACGTACCAGCGAGCGACTGGTAAACAGAATGTTCAAAGAGCATCTTGGAGACACAATGGAAGTATATACATCAACGATATGTTGGTGAAATTAAAATAGGCGATCGATCATATCGATCATTTGAAGCAATCATTCGATATTCTCAGAGAATATCATATGAAACTCAACCCAACGAAATTCTCCTTTGAGGTTAGCGTAGGAAAGTTCTTGGGATACATGGTCACTCGTCGTGGGATCGAGGCCAATCCCGACCACATAAATGTGATCATGGACATCAAGTCCCCGCGTAACCTTAAAGAAGTCCTACGACTTACGGGACAAGTTGCGTAGTTAAACATGTTTATCTCTCGATCCTCCGACAAATGCCATCTATTTTACAATGTTTTCAGAAAAAATAGGGGCTTCGAATGGACGAGCGACCATGAAAACGCGCTCCAAAAACTCCAGGAGTACATGTCATCACCACCTTTACTATGAAAGCCTGAGGACCATGATGTCCTCCAGCTTTATCTAGCCATCAGCACGACCGCTGTAAGTGTCGTTCTAGTCCGAGTGGACGAAAAAGAGCAACTTCCAATTTATTACGTAAGTAAGTCAATTCTTGACTCCGAAACTAGGTATTCCTCTATGGAAAAACTTTTGTTGGCTTTAATTACAGCGGCACAAAACTTGCGTCATAATTTCGAGTCGCATCATATAATTGTCGTGACTAACTTTCCTCTTAAGTCTGTCTTGAGGAAACCTTAGTTGGCAAGTCTATTGGAAAAGTGGAGTATCTACCTTAGTAGTTACGATATTGATTACAAATCCAGCACAACGATCAAATCGCAGATATTGGACGACTTCATTGCCGACTTCAGCCAAGAATTAGATTTACAGCCAGAACCTGTGGCCACTCTCGATGACACAACCTGGAATTTACACGTCGACGGATCATCTAACATCCGGGGGGCAGGTCTTGGAGTCGTCCTCAAGTCTCTACAGGGGGGAAAGATGGTGTACTCCATATTGTGCGCTTTCAGAGCTACACACAATGAAGCTGAATAGGAAGCTTTGATCACAGGAATGAATATGACTCACGACTTGGGGGCAACAAGACTTCACGTCAAAAGAGATTCCCTCTTACTCGTAAATCAAATGAATGGGGAATTCACAGCCAAAGATTCCAGAATGACAACTTATCTCAGAAAAGCAAGGGCCAAGTCCAAAGAATTTCAAGATTTTTCTATTTCACAAATCCCAAGGGATCAAAACACACAAGCTAACGCATTAGCTAATCTTGGATCATTACTCCGACAATCCCCATTTGATGTCATTGCAATAATTCATCTAGCGATGCTATCCATTGAGATTGGAAACAACGTCCAAACGATAGAACAGGAAGACAATTGGTCGAGCCTCATCGCAAGATTCTTAACGAATGATCAACAACCTGAATACAAAATGAAAGCCTGAAAAATCAGATTTAAGGCATCCAGGTGCATTATGATTAGAGGACAACTCTACAGACGGTCGTCGACAGAACTAAATCTACGATGTGTTACCAATGAAAACCAACTTCAAAGAAGTTTGCAAGAAATGCACGATGGTGAATGTGGTAATCACTCTGGTGGACGTATCCTGGCAAATCGTATCTCTCAACAGGGATACTATTGGCCGACCTTACGACAGGACGCTATATGGTGCGTCCAAAGTTGCGACGCATGTCAGCGACATTCAAGCATGTCACATAAACCATCAGAACCCATGCACTCAACTTTAACTCTGTGGCCCTTCATACGATGGGCAATGGATATCGTCGACAAGTTATCTCCAGTCCCCGGGCAAAAGGTATTCCTTCTGATTCTTACAGATTATTTCTCAAAATGGGTAGAAGTGGCTGCTTTCTCCCAAGTTCGGGACAAAAAGGTCATATCTTTTATTCAAACAAACATCATCTGCAGGTTTGGAATCCCATCTGAGATTGTATGCGACAATGGATCTCAATTCATAAGCGACAGAACCCAGCAGTTCTGTGATGATCGTAACATCAAACTTACGAAAACGGAGTTGTCGAGTCAAGTAGCAAAAAGATCGACAATTCGATCAAGACAAGCCTCAAAGCAGCAAAAGGCAAGTTGGTAGAAGAACTTCCGACAGTTCTTTGGGCCAATTGTATAACACCTCGTACATCTACAAGACAAACTCCCTTCTTTTTGGTCTACGGTTGCGAGGTGGTCTTGCCTGTCGAGACCCAACTTCTGACCTCACGACATTCATCGGTCGATCATAACTTAGTCGATTTAAGTTACGACCTTGACGCATTAGAAGAACTAAGAGAATCGACCTTGATCAAAATGGCATCTCAAAAACAGGTGGTCGAACGACATTTTAATCAAAATGTCAAAGCCAAAATCTTCCAAGTAGACGATTATGTCTTACGACGAGTGTTCCAAACACTCAAGAACCAGGTTCAGGTAAGCTATCCACCAAATGGGAAGGTCCATACTAAATAAACGAGGTTGTTGGAAAAGGAGCCTATCGATTACAAAGCCTCAATGGTTGTGACATCCCTCGAAGTTGGAATGCGGTACATTTAAGGAAGTATTTCTTTTAAATCCATTTCATATTTTCTTACGATTATCTTCTTATAACCATTACTGACTTAAGCATCGGAGCGTCGGTGGCCTAGCTAATGACCCATTCTAAAGTAGCTTTCGAGCAGAATATACATACCTTTCTTTTAGTAGTGAATGAGATGCTTGACAATAACGCATTGGGTATTCCTTCATGACAAATGGATAGAGAGAGTTTAGATTGTTCCGAAGTCTGATTCAAATCCAACATAGCACCCATAGGGGGTCGCAGTGACTAGGCCCGGGCGACTGTTTACCAAAAACACAGGTCTCCGCTTATTTCGTTACGGGATCGGTAGATCATTCGACTACACTTATGGTTCACGATCATTTCACGACTAAGCCGTACGATCTAAGGACTTGAGGTTAAAACTTTACCTCAACCTTAAAAACCTTGCTCTATTTTCTGAGTGCAACGTTCACATTCATTCCCTCACGACATAAGGAGTTTGGTTGAATCTTCTTTGGATTTATTTATGAATGCTTAGATTTAATCGATTAACATATTATGACTTGCCCAGTCGCAAGGCCTAAATCTATCGGCAGGTTTGTTGTTTTCACTGATTGCAAGTTCCTTATGAATTATCTCAACATGTCCAGCTTTAAGTTTATTTACTTATGATTGATCATGCGTTTCTGTCGGGTGTTGCTTGGAACAGTTTCCATTGATCTTTTGATGTTTGTCATGAGTTACTTAGAGAAATTTCTGTTAATTTCTATTATGGTTGTCATGAATTATTTATGTAAATCCTTCAATGGATTGATTCTTACGACAAAGTAAAATTGAGACAATTCAGTTTGTTCAAAAATCCTTATATTGATCGAAAGGATTACAAAACACGGCACGACTACCAACAGTCGCCCTATTTAAAAACAAAAAATTACAAATAACATGAACTAAGGAGTCATCGGCTGCTCCTGCTCCTAATGCTGGGGGTCAGTAGTAGCATTCCCACCTTCGGGGGCAAGCTCCCCCGACTCGACCTCCTGCTCGTCTTCAGAGTCAAGGTCCATCTCCGCCCCGACGAACTCCAGAAAGAAGGCTACTTCGCCTTTTGCCAATACCAGGGAATTCTGACCCATCAGGTGGCATCTCATCATAGCCGTCAAACCTTGAGATGGGTGAAAACCTCGATGGACTTCACCTTTTCCTAAAGGACGGCGATCTGCTGCTTCGCCACCCCCATTTCCTCCCTAAGGTCCTCGACTTCTTTTTCATTCACAGTCAAGGCTTCCTTAGACGTTTTCATCTCCACCTCAACCGCGAACGCGCGATCAAGGGTCATCCTTCACTACTCCGGAAGCTCCCCTTTATCTTGATCAGACTCTTCAAGATGGATTAGGGTTGTGTCCAGACGTTTAGAGTATTCCTCACGCTGGGCTTCGGTTGATTTTGCCCTCACCTCCACCTCAGTGGCCTTAGTTAGAGCGGCTTGCTCTTTGGCCAGAGCAGTCGAAACCGTCCTCTTCACCTTCTCAAGGCTGGTATTGAGGACGAGTCCCACCTCGAGTGTCTGCAAAAACGCACGACAGACATCAGGTCGTAAGATTTGGAACAAAAATAAAAAGCTAACAAATGCTTACCATGAAGGAGAGCCCTGGGACGTGAGCTCCTAAATCGTCGATCGATACATCCTAGTAATGATCATGAAACGTCGGCAGTAAGAAGTTTCCCAGATGTGGGAAAAGCGCCTCCCGACTCAAATTATCAGAACACAAAAAATCGCCTCGTAAAGAGAAGTTCACTAGCATTTGATTTGGGTCCACCTCCACCTGAGGGCCTTTCCCCTTATCATGCGACAGAAAAGGTTAGCCTTCCACCTTGGCAGGTGGGGCTTACGGGATCGGCCCCGCATCCACGACCTAAGGCACCTTCGCCTCCTCTGAAATAGTGGCATTGGAGCCACTATTCTTTGAAGACGGTTCCTTTGAGATCGTGTTCAGCTTCTTAACCCCCGAACCAGATGTCGGGGGAGCTCCTCTCCTGATTTTCCGTCTTTTACAGGAGAGCTGGGCAAGGGCCTCTCTTTTCGAGAGACCCGCTGTTGGCTGCTTGGGGGTCGATTCTCCTACAAAATAAAAACAGTAAGTAACTTCCATGACTAAAACTTACTTCGCAAGTAAATGACGTCTTTCATAAAGACTAGACTTTACAATATCTCACGATGTAAAAAGCAATGTCTAAACGACTAAACCCTAAAAAAACGATCTCACAATCAAGAGGTGACGTCCGACGACTACCTTACGATTAAGTGGCGACGTCTAAAAAACGACTAGACCCACTAATCCCACGACCTTCGGCTGACGTCTTTCTCGACTAAAATCCCACAAAATATTATGACCCATAGGTGACGTTTGGACGACTAGACCCTATAAACAAAGCTAAGGTTGGAGAAACTTACCCGTCATCTCATTCTCAGGAATCTCCTCGCTAAACTCCTCCTCCTCGATTGGTGGATCGATAATAGTCCCGAGGAACTGTATCTCCTCGTCGTCGTCGTTGTCTATAAACGAGCGAGTAAAGAACGAACGCTCCTCGATTCTATATTTGAGGAACCTGTCAATCTTCTCCGACGAATCAAGAGAAGGAACGAGAGAAGAGAAATTGATTTCTAGAAACAAACAAAAAACATTAGGCACTTCGCAACTACAATAAAAAACAAAACAACTAAAAGACTTCACATTTTACCCTCGGTATTCCACCCGGTGGTGATCCAACAAATGTCCCCATATACTGACGACAAGCGACCAAACACGTACCGCACCTTCAATCCGCGGTCGTTAACGGACATCCCCTGAACCAAAGTACGAGCCCCCTATACTTTAAATAGAGGTTGTATCTATGGTTCACCTCCATCTTGACCGAGTAGGCCAAGAGGAGGTCCTTGACTTTAAAAGGCGATGCCCATTTAGACGTCAACCATTCGATGACTTGAATAATACGCCAAAATTGGGCCATCATTTGCCTCGGCGAAAGGTCGAAAATTGATAAGAGTGATCTCGACAGAGGTGAGAAGGGCCACGAAAACCCAATTTGGAATGGTTACTCGTGCAAGACGAAGTACCCACTTGGGCATTGCTCTGGTCTCAAGAGAACCGAAGGACACAGGAAAACTTCCCCAGGCACCTGGGCCAGGGACCTAAGGGTATCAAGTTCTTCATCATCGGTGATGACACTAATGGGATCCGACGACATTGTGGACTAAGGACCAACTACTGTAGCCGTGTAGAACTCAAACGCATCTGTGTTTTTCCTAGGCTTCCTAGACGAAGTCTTAAGACGTATGGGAGAGTTAGAAAATCATACCTTAAGAAGAGTTCTAAACCTCAATCGTCAAGGGCAAATATTCGGCTCTTTGAAGGATTCGAAATTCTCTCTCTCAAAAAAACTTGTTCACGCAAAAGGGAAAGGATCTGGTCGGAGTCTATATTTATCCTTGATTCGCTGTCAGGTCGAGTCGATAGATGACTAAACACCTGTCATCGACCCTTCGTGTGCCAACCGTCGGATAAACGACACCTGTCCCTACGCCTGACACCATGTGTCCCACGTCGCCATGACATCACGACCGTTATGCGGCTGCACGCTTTCCCTCCAAACTCTTCGGTTTTTGTGAAACCGATTCAGTTGCATTTTTCGACACGTGTCCAAATCAATTACAAAAATTCGAAAAGTCGACTTGCCGCCTAATTTTCGAATATTGGGGGTAAACTATTTGGGTAAAATTTCACAAAACACAACCGACGTAAGAAAACCAAACGTCTTCAATCTAAGGAACATTCTTGTAAATAGATAAGGTCCTAAAGGTCACACACAACGAGGACGGAAGTTGTTACTTGCGACAATGGTCGTGAGTTTCTCTTGACCATCACCAGGAAGTCGCTCGATGACTCCTATATTACGACCTCTGTAATGTAGCTAACGATTATGTCATTTGCTTCATATGACCATTTTCTTTTATGGTTCTTTATTACAGGTTTTAAAGCACATAAATGCCAACGGATATAATGGACGAACAATCATCAAAATCAATAATTGTCAAGACCGTTGGACATTCAATGCTCATTTATGTCGATCAAAAGCTATATATACAAGACTTGGAGAATCATTAAGGGACACGGAACAACACAAATCAACTTGACTTCATCTACATCACTCAGCTTATTCTCTCCTAAAGAAAGACTCTCGACGAAGTGCTCCAATCGAACGACGAATAGCTGAAAGCTTTCGATTTACTTATATCTGTTTGTAATATTGTCATTTGTACTTACAATCACTCCTTCCAAAAGACGACGTCCCTGTTTGACATCCATAGTGCACTTGACGATCTCTGCTATCGTCCGCTGTTTTTACCCTCGATTGGGTTTTCCGCGTCACTAAAATTTGTGTCTCTTATTTACTTTTTATCCTTGTTGTACAATTTATCGATCGATCGCTTACTTTAGTTGATCAAGCTGCACATCGACCTTAGATCTTCCTTAGGACGATTTTTGGCATTAACAATTATCTATTTCTCAAAACATAGTTAGGGGAAGAAGATCAAAAACAAGTTATAGATTTTCAAATGTTGTTATCCAATCTTGCTTGTAAATTTTGAGAATAAAATAATTTAATTAGTACTAAATTTTGTGTTGCTTGTGATCAATCCCCGATCCACTACTTTTGTACTTAGCTTAAAATTCATGAAATATATATCAGAAACAGACACATTTGTATCTAGAGTATTACAAACTAAATTTTTGGTTGTTTTGTGTTGAATCAGATGAGTTGTGGTAGGTCAAAAGGGAAGACTATTTATTAGGAAGAGACTGATTAGTATGCATTTGAACCTTGTGATAATATCCTGATTACATGGCCAAGATGAGGAAGAAGTGTATGAGGGGATGATGCTTCCACCAAATCCAAGTCATTTAAGGTAGCGTTTGGTACACAAACATGATTGGACGGGACTGGACCGGACAAAACTAGATAGGAATGGACATGACACGATGCTAGGATTGGACTGGACAGGAGTGGACAAGACAAATGTCTGTCTTCGGTTTGGTACGAATATGACTGGATAGGATTGGACAAGTTTCCCCAAAAGTTGTTTGATGATTTTATATGTCATATAATAGTTTTAAATGACATAAATAAAGTACATCTTTAAATACTTTAATTAAAAAGCAGTATTATTTTTTTACACAATTTTCATACATATAAATACATACAAAAACAATGGTACAAAATTTGAATGAAGAATTTGAAATAATTGATGCTAGTTAGAACAAATCTTATTCATACAAAGAAAAAAATATAATATTTGATTCAATTTGGAAGATCTTTATGAATTGGTGAGGCATAGTTGCAGTGATAGGTAAAGATAAAAGCGATGGGTGGTTGGTGAAGGACGGTAACTGTGAAGGACGTGAAAGATAGTAGATAGTGGTGGTATAGGAGGTAGTTGTGGTTGATGTGGCATAGGTATAGGTGGTTGACGATAATAGTGGTGGTAGCGGTGGACAGTGGTAAAAGAGGTTGTTGTAGTGGAGGAAGAGGCAAAGTTGGCCGATGGTGGTTGGCGGTGAGCGTCGGTGGTAGTGGCGGCAATGGGTGGTGGTGATAGGTAGAGGTGGCAATGGGCGATGTTTGTCGAGGTTGTGGACGAAGTTATAGTGGAAGAAGAGGTGGAATTGGTCGACGATGGTTGGCGGTGGCTACCGGTGGCTGTCGATGGTGGTGGCGGCCATGGGTGGTGGTGATCGATATTAGTGGAGGTGGTCGACGATGGTAGTGGTGGTGGCGATAGCCGATGGTTGTGGATGTTGGGTTACGGGATCTCAAGCACAGCGAAAAATAAAACCGTAACCCTCTAAGAACCCATACGAACCGGAATAAATCAGGTGTTTCGAAATTATACCTCACAGTTAACGAGAATTTGAATCACAACAACAAACAAAGGTTGATGCCTCCACAGTATCCACGCGAACAATCCGAATCCTTTGCCTTCTCGTGATGCTAGTCACAGTTTCAAAAACTTAGAAAGAAAAGTAAGCAACAGTTGTAGGTAATTTTACAGAGATTTGCAAGACCAAAAAAATTGCATACAATGTCGTACATTATATATGGTGATGGAAGTATGTCCTAAAAGATCACCATCATCTCCACACCTTACTTGAGTGTAAGAGTGGCCATGCACCATCACTTTCTTACATAACCATACCTAGTCACCTTTATTTATGTCCAACATAAATAATATCTGATTTTATTTAATCAGATTAAATCAATACAAATCAGATATAATAATCAATCTTTTTAATTATTAAAACTCCTTATTCGAATATGTTCAATGCGTGTGACCTAATGGGTTCTCGACATGTTGGTAATAAATATAAATATCATATTTATAGTTATAAACAATGAGCGGTATCTAGCAATACATCATCATCACCCAAATGACGAGAATTGGTGATACAATAAATTATCGGTTTGTAGTCAATTTTAGTTTACATGTTTAATTATTTTGTCCTTGAAGTCCAGATTGAACATGAGACATTCATTATATCCAATCTCTAGTTTCTTGATTCCCTAATATACTAATTAAAAATAGAAATTGATCTCATATCATTTATCTGAGCATGCATGAATTTCCTTGGTATATATTTATCAAGGGTCCCAGAGACACCACTCTCGTCATAAAGGAGGAACAAATCCTATCTCGATACATGCTAGTTCTACCATGTGATTTATAACATACCCAATAATAATTCTGTCACCCAGTTACGGAATGATTAGAACAAATGTCAAAAGATATTACTCACACATAACAAACTCCATATTTCTCAAGTCAAAGAATTACATGTACATTGACCACATGAGAAACACTTATGACACTCACATGACATCCAATGAAGTGTTCTCATAGCGAGTCACGTCCGATACACAAAATCTCCATTTTGTACCCATATGCAGATTCAATATCTCTATATGAATCCCTACATATGCTAGTCATGATCATATTACTTCAACCATAAAACCCAAAATAATATTTAACTAGGGACATTTAGAATACATTATTCTAAGGTTATTTATTAAGAATAATTAAAAACACAAAATATAACATAGACATAATAAATTGTGTAATGCCTTTTTTTTAGTAATTTCATGAAACAAAACTCAAAATTACAATCATTGTATGATTAGCTTATGGGCATTCACTAACAGTGGAGGTGGTGGAAGAGGTTGTTATAGTGGAGGAATAGGTATAGGTGACCGACGGTGGTTGGCGGTGGCTATTGGTGGCCGCCGATGGTGGCAGCGATGACGATGAGTAGTGGCGACCCTTAAGACTAATACCATATTAGGATTATATATCAAATGGCGGTAGATCAGTAATTTTTAGTTTCTGTCTCCCTTTTGTACCATGTTGTTCCACCAATTTTGGTGGAACAAGAAAAGACCATTTTTTTCCCATCTTGTCCAACCCTGTCTTGTCTTTGTCCCTGTCCCATGTCGCGCCAAACGTGGGACAGTGAATTTTTGTCCTGTCCCATGTCGTGCCAAACGTGGGACAGTAAGTTTTGTCATGCCCTGTTCAGTCCTGTCCCATGTACCAAACGCAGTCTAAAGGAATAGGGTGAGGTGATGTTCAAGGGATTGTATTATAAATTATGTATAGAATGGTTGTTTTGTTGATGTTTTTACAAGATTTAAATGTATTTTAAACTGACGATGGTATATTTTGGTTAAACTGAATTGTCAGTTTATAATTTAGATGTAAATTATGTGTTGATGATGAATAAGCATATGAAATTATATATATATATATATATGTATATATATGTATGTATACATATAATCAACATTATAATACTTTGAAGAGTAAATTAGACAATTATCAGATTCATTCGTTTGTCAGTTTAGGAAAAACAAACTATATTCTTGATTCTACTTTCAGACTTCAACACCACCTCTTATCAATCAAAAGTGAAATAAAACTTCAGACTTCAACACCTCTTAAAAACACAAACAACGCATTAATGTGGCCCACATGAATAGCCAACCTCTCAGTTTTATCCAGCTACTAAATCCTTCTGTCAAAAAAACAACATTCAGTTCCCACCATGTCCACCACATTGATCTCTAAAGAAGTAACAATATAGGCAAAAATCTTTATCCTCTTTTAAATATACTCCAACCAATTACCGTATTGATCAAATCAAGTCGAGTTAAAACGTTTTACCTTGTCCTTATTAATTTTCTTGGAAAGTCGTGACCACGTGGTTGACATGGTTCTTTATTCAAATACTTTCGTCTTATTTCATTTACTTGATTTGGGTGGTTTTATGAAATTCTTTTCCTTTCAGATGGATTCGAAGGAAGATGATTCAAATCAGCCTCCGTAGGTAACAAGGAATATCATTGAACGAGTTGTTTCCATTTAAAGGTTCTCCATGATTATTGGACCCGGACGTTGAGACCTTTCTTTTCAGAAACATTTCCACTTTCTGAAAAATCAAGTGAATAAATCAAAACCAAGTGAAAAAGAAACATATGAAAATTGTAATATAGAAACAACATCCTATCAAATTGTTTTCAATTTTCCAGCATTCTTCAATCAACATCATTTCAAATTATAAGAAGTGATGCTAAAACACGGGTTAGGCACTGATCCTGAACTTAGGTAAAAGTGAAGTTAAAACAAGCATGATGCTCAACAGAAACATAGGAAAATTAGATAACACGGTAGATGGTAAAATTTTAAGCTACTTAAAACGTAAAACTAAAATTTGAAAGCGTAAAATAATCTAGCAAATAAATGAAAGCATATAATAGCCTTTGTCTAACAATTTGAAAGCATAAAACAATCTCCTTTTTAAACCTAGGTTGTCTAGCAATATGTAAAAATCTTAAATCAGAAAACTAAAATCGAAAATGTCTAATTGAATGTAGAAGAACATCCTTTGAATCAAACATGATTACAAGAACATGAAGAAAGAAAGCCAAGTAGAAAAAAAACATATCACCAAGAACAACAAGGAACTGAGGTTTAACTTTGGGGAAGAATTCTAAGGATAAAAAAGTTGAAGCAATCAAGACCAATGAATAAGAATTCAAAAACCAACCTGGCCCTAACCAAAGAGATCTAACTATAACTCTGTGAGGAAAAAGTATAAATCGAATTGTTGTAAGATGAGAGTTGAAATCAAAGTATCGAACAGTGGTAGACTCGTGGCTGCAGAAGGGCGATGGCTCGTGGTGGAAGCCAGCAAACGGTGGTTGCTAGAGATTGTAGTCGTCTGAGCTAAGGGATTGATCGAGGTTAGGGGATTCGCCAGTGAGGATGGGGGCAGCGGCTAATTTTACTAGGGGGAACAAATGGTAAGTCGTGGAGGTTTTTTTTAACCTAGGTAAAAAAATTGACTTTTGACTTGGGCCCCTTCCTCCCCCCCCCCCCCCCTTTATACACTAAGTTCGCCCAACTAAAAACAACATTGTATAAACACTGCATTTTCACACGTGTCGTTTCACATTAAAACTGAAAACCCGTTTGTAAGTTTATTGAGTTTATAATAGAAGAGAACTATATATATATATATATATATATATAGGGGTGGGTTCAAAAGAGAACACCATTTTAGTAAAATGTAGGAACACTTATATCACATGTGATAATACATGCAAGGGTACATGGTGGTGTGCGAGGAACTTGACCCATGACCCATGACCCAGGTTGCGCCAAAGGTTACTTGTGTCTCTGATTTTGTATGACATGTGATGAACTATAGTATTACATTTGATAGGGGTGTCGTGTTTTCGTAAAATGATAGTGTTCTCTTTTGAACTCACCCTTATATATATGGGATCATATATGAATTTCAAATTTCATGGGAACAGTAGGAATACCTTTGTATCCTTTGGATGAAGTTTGCCTCTAGAATCGACGCTTCTAAAAAGAGGTGGCATGATCATAATTAAGGGAAACTTCGATCACAATGTTGTAGGTAGACATAAAGTTTAACATACTTAACATACCTTAATATAAGTTAACATGAAAAATACTTAACCGTAACATACATCAACATACCTTTATCAAATTTTCATAAACATAGCCTAACATACCTCATAACCTTAATATGTCTTAACATGAAAAAAATAATACGTCTTATCATGCAATCTTAACAAACCTTCACATGTAAACAATGAACATTAACATACCTTAACAAGAAAAACAAAGAACATTAATATAGTTCGACAAATCTTAACATTTTAACTTATGTTAAGGTAAGTAATGCACCCATATGTGAATGAACAAATTGTCCCCCACCTTTACAAACACTGCCTGCATGCTCCTGATCCATGACCGCGAGGTATGCTATGGTTCCCACAAAATTTGGAAGTCCCACCGTAATCCAACCATAAGATTATATATATATATATATATATATATATATATATTTCACACCTAATAATACATAAACATATACATGGTTAGGCCAACATTTTCTTGATTCCTCTACTTTGTTTTGACCCAAACATTGAGATTACAAATACCCAAAGTTAGGTTTTGGATTGTTATCCAAATACGAGATCCAGAAAATACAAATCATGTTGTGGATTGTTTTTCAACAAATGAGAGTAATATATAAATTTAGGGAAGTGTTGTATGTATATTACAATTGGTGTTTGTATATTGTATTCATAAAATAAAATTCACAAAGAAATGAAAAGGAGACAGACATGATATAGATGATTTCCTTTATGAAATGCAGTATGATGTGAATGCAATATGGGAGCTAAGAGTCCTATATACAATGAAGCCTAGGTCTAAGATCATTCCAATGATAAGGTAGGGAGCATACACAAGACTATGGTACAGGGTCAGGAGTCACAGTTGTTAGAGCAGAAATATGTTGGATACAAGATCATGAAGACTAGAGGCCAAAGTTCAAGGAAGTCAATGCTGAAAGTCAACTCTCAGTGAAGTCATTTTGTTAATAAAGTCAAAGTCAATACAGTTGTAATATTGTGAAGGTATAAATAGCCTTGTCCTTGTTGTATAATTGAGGTGGTAACAATTCAGATTGTAAGTCATTGAGTGAAGTAAGCAGATTAGAGAAGAGAAAATTAGAACATTATCCTAGTGAGAGAAAGTAGAGAGAGAAAGTGAGATTTGTAATTGTTGAGATTTGATCAATGACATGTGATTACGATTCTTGATCATATTTCTGTTTTACAATTAGAACTTGATGAAATTGGGAATAACAATTGGTATCAGAGCAGAAGAAATTCAGAAATCAAAATTCAATTTGAAGAATTTTGATCAACCTTTTCAAGCACTTTAAAGTTTCTGTGACAGATTCGATTTTGTTGTTTTGTGATGTTTTTTGTTCTGAATTTGACTCATGTGTAATCGTTTTAGTATATAGAATAGTTTTGATTTGAGTAACTTTGTTCAATTCACATCAGATTGTTTGAATTTTGGATTGTATTGCATTTTTTGTTCGAAGTCTGAAAACGAACTGGTATAGATCGATTTCAAATTTTGATGTTTTAATCTGAAATTCTTGGTTTGTAATTTGTTCGTGAGATGGAATAGACACAATCTGCAAGTTTTCAGAGGGATTGGATAAGGTTTGATCGAAATCCGATGGAAAAATCAAGTTTTTGTTCGACAGACTGAAGAACACACAAGATCTACAAAACGCGCAAGCTTCATCAGAAGAACGCGCAAACTGAAAGACTTTTGATTTTGGCTAGAAACGCGCAAAGTGCTATTTGCGAGTTCTAGAAAAGCGCAAATCAAAGTTTGTGTATTTGGTCTTCAGTCTGCGAGTTTGAACATCGTTCTTTCTGCGAGTTTAGCTTGCG
This sequence comes from Arctium minus, assembly GCA_954870635.1. Taxonomy (NCBI): domain Eukaryota; kingdom Viridiplantae; phylum Streptophyta; class Magnoliopsida; order Asterales; family Asteraceae; genus Arctium; species Arctium minus. The sequence continues at coordinate 102,020,031 of OX941080.1, read as the reverse complement.
AGTTTGGTAAAACACACAAGTAGGAATCTGCAGATTCTCCAAACGCGCACGACTCAGTCTACGAGTTTCTTAGTGAACAGTTATCTGCGAGTTTAGCTTGCGAGTTTGGTAAAACACTCAAGTAGGCATCTGCGGATTCTCCAAACGCTAACCGGGTAGCGGGACCCCCGTGCTAAGTTTGCGGAGGGGGACAAATTTTTGATTGTGATCTATTTTTTTCTGAATTTCTAACAATCATTTTCAAGTTCTTTTTCTAACAGATATTCAAGATGAGTTTTTCAGCTAAGGAGGTAACGGATTTTACTGAAATTGACTTCATGACCAAAATGGAAGCTATGATGGTTGAAGTTAACGACCTTCAAAATAAATTGAAAAAAGAAAAAGACAGAGTTGCTAGGAGAAATCAAAAGATATTTTAGCTCAATACGTCAGTTATTGGAAACAAAGATCTAATTGATTCTCTACGTAAATCTGTTTCGGATTTTGAACATGAAAAGGAGTGTTTTAAAAAGAAGATTTCTGACTTTGAATCTACACTTCTAAGTCTGTTTTAGAAAATAAAGACTTTGTACTAAACGTTTATAAATTGCAGGGTGAAAATGAGAGCTTAACTAAAAAGGTTAATGATTTGGAAGCTAAACTCCATGCGATAGGTCAAACAAATCACACCATTTTTCTAAATGCACCCATTGAAGAGGCTAAAGTTAAAGAGAAATGGGGACTTGGTTACGATAACCCCCGTTACTTAAAGAAAGCCATCAGAAAACAATGAGCGTTGTATAACTTTGATTTTCTTGTTATTGCTGATAAATATCCTCATTTAAAACCCAAATTTGTTACCAAATTACCAGAAGAAGTTGAGGCCAAAGAAACTGAGAATAGAAAGAATGGAAAGAAAATGCAACTACCATTTCGCTATGAAAAGCTAAATGATAGTTACCGTTCTGACACACCAAAAGTTCTTTCAGATGACTATTTTGTTAGCTATTCTGTTACTGAGATGGAGGCAAAACCTGCAACTGCAAAAGTTTATGTTCCTCCACTCATTCTAGAAAGCAAAATAGTTGAGCTTGAAAATGTTTTATTTGAAGAAAGAATTTTGGTTGATATAGAACAAAGTGTATTCTCTACAGTTATAAAGAACAATGTTTTTCAATCTAAATATACAGAGTGTTCTAAATTTTCAAAGGCACCTCAAACTTCAACTGATAACTTTGATGACTTATTTGCATCTGAAAATGATTTTCTTAACTCTGATAATGGGTATGTAGAGGAAATTGATTTGCTTAAATTTAATGTTTCACTTCCAGATCATTCTCTTTTTGTCATTAATGATGAAAGCATTGAAGACAAAGAACAAAGTCTGATAACTGAGAACACTGAGCTTCAGAAGAAAATATCAGATTTGGAGATAAAAATGTCTAAGGACAAAGATAAGTTTGAAAAGAAGTTCTCAGACTTTTCCAGAAAGAGTTGTGAAGAAAAGAAGGTGATTTAGCTTCAGTGTATAAAGCTTTCTCAGCAAGTTTCTGATTTTGAGAAAGTAATAATCTTGGAAAGAGAAAAGTTTGCCAAGGAAAAGAAGGCCATTCAACAAAAGAATGTTGGATTCTTCAAAGAAATATCCGGCCAGAGAAACAATGCTTTTGAAGAAGAAAGAAGCATGTTTGAGGCTAAGATTAGAAAGCTGACTGGAAAGTTATCTGAACTATCTGAGAATGCACTGAAAGAGAAGAAAATGAAGTCTGAGTTTGAGACGAAGATTGACCTTCTTGTCAAAGAAAGAGACAGTTTCGCTTCAAAAATAAAAGAGCTTGAAGATATCATTTCTAAGATGATGGTGGTGACTGAGTACAAGGCTCCAGAGTCAATTATCCACACACCTAGAGATGATTCAGCTAATTCGGAATGCTCATTCAAGACAACTGCAAGGTCACATCATAAGACTGTTTCTTCCAAAAGGTCAGTTAAATATTTAAATCAGATTCGTAGTACTAACCTTTTCTATGATAGAAATATAGATGGTTCAGGTACACATCAAAGAAGAAGGAGATACAAAGAAGAAGAATTGGTATGGAAGATGAGAAGAAATATGAGAAGAAAGATGAGTTGAAAGGAATGAAAAAGTCATGTGTACATGCATCTAAAGCCAAGAAGAACAATGCACGTAAAGGTAAACCTGATCATATATACACGAAAGATCAATTAATCAGCTTGTCAGGTAAGAAATACTATTGTTCTTTTTGTCGTACACATGATCTTGTTCACAAAACTAGTGATCATTACTAGTATGGTTCTTACTCAGTTACTCCTATTCGAACAGCAACTAAGACATATGGACCCAAATACCAGTGGGTACCAAAGCCGAAAGTTGATTCTGTGTTGCAGGCACCTACAGTCAAGGGGGAGTAAGAGAACCGATGAAAGGTTTCTAAGTAAATCAACTTAGAACTTGTACTTCAACGAAGTTTGAATTCTAAACACAACAGTTTAGGACACGTACTTCAGTGATCAAAAGACCTTACTCCTGTGCTGATAAAAGATTGTACTCCAATACTCAAATGAGGAAATCAACCATCAAGGGGGAGTACATATTTTTCTGAAAAATTTTGCATCTGATAGATATGATGAACTACATTTTAAAATAGAATTGTAGATCTCTATCTTATTCTTTTTCACTGACATATTTTAGATGCATAATTTCAGGGGGAGTAAAGGTGATGATTTCTAATTATTTCAGATCAAAACTCGTACATTCAATGTTTTACTGCTTTATGTCATTTTATTTTCAATAAATTTGTGAATAAAGTTGCTTTGACATGACTTTAAGACTTGTGCAGAATGAGAGAAGCTATCAAGATCATATCTTTATGACTTCCGCTGACTTCATGAGATTTAAGAATGCATAGAAAGGTTAATTTCTTATCTTAATCTCATGTGTGGTTGAAAGAAGGACAACTTTCAATCATAGAAAACATATTCTTAAATGTTCAAACCACTTCCCGATTCTTAAACAGATTTCATGAATTGGAAGTGTGATTTTAAATGTTTTCATTTTACTTGTGCTTCAAAAATTAACAAACCGTGTGTTTTCAAAGATAAATACTTGTGTATTGTCTTTTTATATATTTTCAAGTATTCACACACACCGGTTTGAATTTTTATTCAATATGTTCTTACCATGTCTCAAATTTGAAATATATTTTTTGATGGAAAGACACCCCGCTTGTACTTCAATGAATATTGAGCGTTATTTCATTTCGATAGGTTCTTTCAAGAATGTCTATATTTTTTATTCATATGGGCAATATCCATTATTCTTGACCATAAGCCTTAACTGATATATCATTTCTTATCTATTCATTTTTCATACAATGTCAGATTTTCAAACAAGTCTCTTGCATTCTCATCTATTCATTCAATTTACTTGTTTGAAAATATTTCAATGTTTAAAAAATGCTCATATCTTCATGATTATATTTTGAGCATACACATATTTGACTTGTATTTGAGCTTTAACTGCTATAGTTAAACCATATTGAGGAACATTTGCTTCAAAGGAATATGGGTTCTTTGTGCTAGGAATTAAAATGAACTTCTATGGATTCACGATTACCAGTGTTTCCTACCCAAGAAGTTACTCCATAGTGATTGAGTGTGAGGAGTCGAAAAGAAATGAGTGTGGGTTGTGCGTTGAGGTAAAATGGAAATGAGAGTTTGGTTAGATGTGAGCTTAATGATTAATAGAAAGAGGGTGTGAGATCAAAGTAAAAGAATATCAAACTCTGCACCAACTACTTTCTGAGCCGGGCAACCACATTACTAATGTTTCACATTTCTTCGTGAACATTATTGAAACAGGCAACTAGCCCATGCCAACTCTTGTTAAAACCCCACCAGCCACTCATTTTCTTTTTAAAAAGAAAGTGTTTCATATTTTAAGGGGACGCAACACATAATCTATCTGATTTTCATTTGGAAAATCTAGATATTGAAACAGAAGGAAGTGTGCCCCACCTTCGCACTTCAATCATGCCCATTGAGTCTGTGTTTATTTACTGTTGTCTCAGTGGTTTACACAATGTTGAGCCTTTATTAAGAGCAATCATCACGCGCTTAATTCTTTCTACACTTGCACGAACACACAAGGAATTTGTTTTCTTGTCATAACATTCATAGAAATTTCCTTTGTGGTGTTTCGATGATTGGATGGAAGCCCTGGGGGAGTGAACATCAAAAAGATCCTTTCCTATGTGTATCCGTTACACACAGTGATTTCGTGTTACTGACAGGCGCATTAACTGATTCATTTGTTGATTCAGGTGTTACATTCCTATTTTGTCTAGATTTGAAAAGATCTGGATGAATACATTGTTCGAATTGGCAACGAATCAGAGGCTCTTGGACAGATCAGAATGGTTCAAGACATTTCTTGGAGAAGTTTTGATGTTATAGATGCTCTATTCATCAAAAAGGGGGAGATGATTTAAAGAAATGTCAGAATCAGAAATTTCAAAGTGAAAGATTTGAAAAAGATAAAGTTCAATGTTTGAAAGTTTGAAAGGTTGTACAAGCAAAGTCAAAGATGTTTGAAGATGTGCTGATTTTCTGAAATTTTCTTTGAAGATTATTTTGCTAAAGCAAGTCGAGTTAATTCTGAAGATAATTTCTTTCCGAAGTCTGAAAGAGTTTTGTGATAATTTTGGGAGATTATTGAAGATTGTTTCTACCATATTTGGGGGAGACTGTTAATTTTGTTCAAAGACAGACTTGAGAAGAATACAGTCAAAGGAAGAGATTGTCCAGATTGAACCAAAGGGGGAGATTGATTTGCTAAATCTTTCAAAGATGATCTTGAATCCAAAGGGAGAGATTGTTAGAGAAGAAATAGGTTGGATACAAGATCATGAAGACTAGAAGCCAAAGTTCAAGGAAGTCAATGCTGAAAGTCAACTCTCAGTGAAAGTCAAAGTCATTTTGTTAATAAAGTCAAAGTCAATATAGTTGTAATATTTTGAAGGTATAAATAGCCTTGTCCTTGTTGTATAATTGAGGTGGTAACAATTCAGATTGTTAGTCATTGAGTGAAGTGAGCAGATTAGAGAAGAGCAAATTAGAACATTATCCTAGTGAGAGAAAGTAGAGAGAGAAAGTGAGATTGTAATTGTTGAGATTTGATCAATGACATGTGATTATGATTCTTGATCATATTTCTGTTTTACAATTAGAACTTGATGAAATTGGGAATAACAACAGTAATTGTGGGGACGAAAGGAGGGAGACGACACGGACGGAAGGGGGACACGTGGCAACACCTAAATGGGTCATGTAAATGATTTTTTAATTAATGAGTAAAAAGATCAAAATGGTCGTCACTTAACATATTTTATAACGGAGTTAACGGGAGGGCCCAATACGTAACAAATTGCAAACCATGTTGACCTAAGTGAATTGTGGGACCCAAGCTGTAACTAACACTAAAACACATGACCGAATATATATAATTTTGCTTTAAATATAGAGTGAATTACATTCTTGGTCCATACACCCGCTTCCTGAGATGGAAAAGGAGGTCACCTTCAAACTTAAAACAAACCACCAACAGAAGTGTACAGAACCTATTAAACCATTTTGAAAAATAAAATCATCAAATTTGACAAATGCCTTGAACAACACTTCATCTTTTGTTAATAATAGCTTTACAACATGATAAGCCTAGACATGCCATCAACAGACTACTTTGGATAGAAGGACACACTAATGCCTTACTCTTTAGTTTCCCTTTAAATACCTACCATAAAATAAAGAAAAGTGGTTGAGCCAAACGCTTACTGCATGAGTACAATAAATAACAAAAAAAATAATTGAACAAAACAACGAATATTATGAAAATATGAATTTAGAAAACAAATACACTTTTAACACGAAACTCGAATTTCATAGTTTGCAGGAAAAAAGGATTGATTATAGCACATACCACATCCAACTTCAACAACGACATATCTAAATACCCACAAACAAAGGAAATAAAACTAAAAGAAGTCAGACAAAACAAATCAATTTTAACATGCTTAATCAAGCCATAACAAAATGAACATGTCTAAATTCATTATATCAAAACAATAAATCTTGACTAAGATCAAAACCGTCAAATCAGAACAAATCTGCCCACTACATAGCAAACGAATTTGAGAATTTTAAATCAAAATCATAACATAGGTTTGCATAACGAGCTCAAACAAATAATCACATACACTTGCATTTCATGTCACACAAAGACAAATTAAACAAGTGTCAGACATAAGCCACACAGGCATGTACATTGGACATTTACATTCAACTGTACGAAATAACGTGAGATGTAGTGTTGGGAACTATGTTGCCATCTATCCTACAAACAAATCAAGTATGTTAGTCCTGACCCATACGTCTCCTATAGAAATCCTCGTCACATTAAGGTCAGCTCTCAGCATATCACAAAACAAACGGAGACATCTGGATTGATCACACCACCACAGGTGGTGTCACATCATTAGTGCCATAATGACGTTCCTATAGTATCCCAATAGATGGTTAGTAGCTCGGTATACCCTAACGCATAAACTACAAAGGTATGTCACAAAACATGTGATCACACTGAGATGAGTAACAAATCATACTAATTACTAAACAAGTCAAAATGGGATTTGACTATACAAAAATATTAAAAGGTTTATATTTTGGAACACAATTATCGAACGAGTTACGAATCAACAAGAAGTTTAAATGACACTAGTTTAGTAATCTATTAACATGACTTCGTGTATGAACTTTTAGGGTGACTGAATTATAAAAGATTTAAAACCAACAACATGGGGATTCAAATCCAAACCTAGAATAGGAATTTCACACTTATTACTTTTCTAAATCGAGCATACTTGTTTCAGCACTTTACACGTTTAAAAATAAGACATATTCTCATACTTCAACGAGGTTTTAGAAAAATATATCTACACAAGAGGTTTAGATAAATGTCTTATAATTTCAAATAATCAAGAACGAATTAAATCAAGTTTAAAACAAATTTTACACGAATTTGTGAAAATCATTGCGTTGTTGTTGTCTAACAACAGACAGGTTCCAAAAATCCTGATTTTAGCCAACTTAGGTCGAGAATAACAATTTTCTCTTGTAGACATCTCCACATTTTGGAAATCATATTGTATGTATTAATCCAATAAACGACCAATTTGTTATGAGGTTCACAAATAAATGAAATTTTTGTAGTGAAATTGAGCAAATTTATAAATAGAGTTTGATGTTTCTAGCATATTCAAATCTCGAGTTACTATATGTAAAACCAAAAGAAAACAATCCAACAATATACACGATCAAACGATTTACAAATCAAATGGAAACTCAAATTAACTTTGGTAGATGTAAGAACACATTATTCACCAAATCGAACAACAGGAGTCAAAGAAAAACAACGAAATTGTACACATATGCAATGAATTAAATGAATAAAATTGGAATTAAGAATCCATACAAGTAAATAATAAGTCGAATAACACAGACGAGGAGAAATTTAGGAATTCATACCTCTAACTGATATATGAATTTGCTAATGACACTTCCCATAGATGCTTTCAACAAATTTGATGTCCTTTAAGATCACTCTCAAAACTTTAATCTAGAGTCTTACGTCGAATCTTAAGATTTTATCTTTTTACTGTAATTTTTATCTTTTACCTAATAAAAAATGATAAACATAATATCCAGTTATTTTTTTTATTGGTATTAGTATGTTATTATTATATTGAAAAGCTTTTGTTGCTTTTGTGGACCCCACCTACAGTCTCATCTCCTTCCCTCCCCACACCCATCTTTGTCTTTCCTATAAAACCCGAACCCACCTGCACCAGCATCGACACCATAGCCCCAAACTGACGGCTCCTACACCCCTACCAGCCTCGTTCGTTTTCCCATAAAGTGATGAGAAAGGGGTAGCTTTAAGGTGGTATCTTGGTAGAACGGTAAAACCCCAAAAAAATTGACGGAAAAGCAACCTACAAAAAACATGGTATCTAATATCAAAATACAAAATTTCATCCAAAAGGGGAAATATAACGCAAGTTAACACATGTGTAAGGGATAATTTATGGTTAACTACCCCATCATCTAATTCATACAAGAACGAGATTATAACTGGGTGTTCCTAAACCTCCAAAAGTTTCTATCTTCAAAATGTAAGGCATCCAAAAAATGCTACACCCTACCTGCCTCTATCAAGCACCATGTCATTTATCTCTAGCCACCCTGCCACTAGAACCTGATATACATGTCGAGAAAAAGGAGGGCCAGTCTAACAAGCCTAGTGAGTTCCAATGCTTATAATAAGAAATAGTTTCGTGTTGGAAATATGAGTGTGAGGTTGGAATGTTTCCATCCCACATTGGTAGAAATACTAAAGATGCTCAAGTTTATAAGCCTAGAGTCTCAAGTGGGTATTGAGTAAAATGGTGGGCTTATGGTGGGGGTACCAAAGAAGTGCAACGCACACGCGCGCGCGTGTGGCCGTGGCCGAGGCCGAGGGCGCAGTTCTCGCGAAGAGCCGCGCACTTCGCACGCTGGCATCGGAGCAGAGGAGACTCACCCCGAGCTCCAAGTTTCTTTTTAGATCTCGAGTTTTTTAGAGTTGTAAAATTAGTTGATTAATTTACCTGTGTTAATTAATTAATTAATTTTAAGCATATAAGTTTAACTTTAATTGTTTTGAGCAGATAATTTCAACTTTTCAGCTTAATAAAAACATGATTAAATGAGTTGTATTATCAGTTGGAGACTTAGTCTCCAACTCTACCCATGATCTCTTAATTTGAGGAGAAAAACGTGGGAGAGAGGAGAAAAACATGGGAGAGATCAGGTTGATACTTGATCTCTTTAACTATAAATTAAACCCTCTCCTCCCTTTGTTAAACACAAGTAATTAACCTGCTCTCTCTCTCTCTCTCTCTCAATCTGCTCTCTCTCAATCTACCCTCTATCTCGAGTTCTGTTCTTACGCTTTTTTCTACTACTTTCTGTCAAATATTTGCATTAAATAGTTAAACACTATATCTGTTAGTGTTTGCTTGATACTGTATCAAATCCTGGGTTAAGCGATAGTAGACTCACAGCTTTATAGAGTGTCGCCAAAACCTTTAACGATAGGAAACAGTTCCATGCAGTTCGATCGGTTGGATTCATCATCTACTTCCAGGTTGGTTTTGTTGGATCCCAGATTTAATCTCACAATAATGATATAAACAATAAGAGTAATAACAGCGGAAGCAATATAGTTTAATATCAAAGGAGATTCAAATATCACAGTTCATAAAGCAGATAATAGATAAACAAGATATTCTTTGAATAAAATATTCAACTTATATTATCAGTTATAAGACTTCTTAAGCACACTTTGAACAATAAGGTGATGGTCCTATTTATAGGACCATAAAGTAAACAGTGTACTTATCTGACAAATAGAAGCATGCTTGAACAGTGTCTTACCTAAGAGGTAAGATCAAGACATGCTTGAACAGTGACCTACTCTAGAAAGTAAAATGTTAGTGTATTATTGTATCCAAGATTTAATAGGAAAAGTCAAGTAAAGATTAGTCAACAAAGTCAAAGTGTGTTTAGTCAATATGAGGTTACTTAGTCATTAAGCTTGTTGTTTTAGTCCTTGGTATAAATACCATGTTGCTTTGTAAATCATGTAACTAGAACATTCACTGTCATATCAATATCAGATTACTCTCTCTCTCTCTACACTCTCTCTCTAGAACTTCATATTGTCAATATCTAGAATGATTGTTTGATTGTTTGATTGAATAGGACAATATCAATTGGTATCAGAGCCTCACGAAGAAATTTTTCTCGTAACGATCGGATCTCGACATTTTCAAGCGTTTTGAGCCCGATCTAATCGTAAGTTCATCGAATTCTTAAATCCTCTTGAAGTATTGTTCTTAATTGTATTCCAGATCTAGGACCTAACAATTGGTATCAGAGCAAACCAAACCAATCAGAAGGATCATTACATCAAAATTTGATTAAATTTTTCGAAATCTTGATTTTCACTAACTGTTTTCTTGAAAGTTACTGTTTGATCCGTGGTTTCATATCTCAATTCCTCTTGAAGATTTGTTCTTGATGAGATTACAGATCTACTACAATTTTTGGATTCAAATTTCGTTGAGTTTTGAAGATTTTTTGAATTTTCGTTCGAAATTTTCTGTATTCTTCATGTCAAATTCTTTGATCCGAATTTTTCTTGCATGAAGCAATTTGATTTACCTAGATCTGTTCTTTGTCGATTTTCGAGCATTCTACAATTTTCAGAATCGAAAAACGATGAAAAATGAGTGAGATATGAGCTTTTGAAGAGAGTTCGCCGGAAAATTTAGAACTGACCGGAATCTGACCGGAATTTGAGGTTTTGAGCGTTGATGTTGTCACATCTCTTCCAGATATGTTATTCATGTCATTCTCAATTGTTTGAAGTATTTTTGAACAAGAAAATTGAGTTTTATGATTTGTTGAACATCACCTCGTCGAAAAAACGAGTTGCCGGAAAAATCACTATTCACTCGCCGGAAAAACGAGATTTGTGCTGTGATTTTGTCAAAAATTCGTCCAGATCTGGTTGTGTGTTCTTGTCAATCATATTTGCAAGGTAATTACATGAAGTGATCAAGAAATTAGACGATTTGTGAGCTATTGGAATGAGTTCGCCGGAAAATTGTAGTTGGCCGGAAAGTTATTGTATCGTCGGATTTTCTTTGCAATATCAGTCCAGATCTCATTTGGATCATCATGTCGATATGTTTACAAGATTTTTACACATTTTCCAGCAAGAATTCGAGATTTTGGTTGTTTGAAAAAGTTCGCCGGAAAATGGTTGTTATCGCCGGAAAAATTTGTTGCATTGCCGGATTTTTGTTGATACTTCGTCGGTGACAAATTGTTTGATGTTACTTAAAGCTATTGGATGCAATATTAAGGTGGATTGAATGTTTTTTGAAGAAAAGAAAAAGTGAAGAATATTAAAATTGTGTGATTTCATGTGTTTTGTTGAAAGAGAAGGTGAATAGTTAACTAACGGACATCTCGTTAGTCCAGTTAGTTTTCTAACATTTTTGGTCCAAAAGTCAGTTAAGTTTGGCCAAATTTGTTCCTCATCCCTTACCATTGTAGTGTATTCCTATCGTTCCTTCTTCGAGCATCTCGGTTCCGACTCTCAAGCCGAACTCCTACTCGACTCACGGTTAACGACGGTTCCTTTGTTAAAAACTAAGGATGCACACGGTTTGTCACGTCAAATTCACTCGTTATTTTTCTTGTGGGCTTATTAGAACAAGTTGGGTTTCTACATTTTGAGATGTGTTATAGTGCACTTAGTCGAGCTTACGGTGTACATCGGATCCGGTTTTAAAGTCGAAAACAAAGAATGAGAGCAACTTTCAAGGGGGAGCCAAGCCTACAATTGTCAATGCATGCACTAAAGTTTTTTCAATAAAATCAAGGGGGAGAGAATCTTGAAGGTTGAAGATGATTTACTTTCCAAAACTTTAGGGGGAGAATGTTAGTGTATTATTTTATAGAAAGTGTTGGAAAGTAAATGTAATTGTAAAAGGCCTTGGGCCTATTGGGCTTTAGTGATTAAATGGGCTTAGGCTTAATGTTGTAACAAGGGTAGAGAATGTAGAGGACTATAAATAGCCTTGTAATTGTAATAATTCATTTTATATTTTGCAATACAAGATGTAGTTCTCTAAACACATTTGCTCTCTCTAGTTTAGGCTTACTTTCTCTCTCTAGAAAATAAAGTCCTTCTACTATCCTAACCTAGTTACAAACATGAAATGCTCCAGATCTCGGACCTAACATAAATCTTATCACTAGGTGACGTGTCATCTGTTCTTCTTTGTCAAGAAATTCAGAGTGAACATCTTCAGAGCTCTGAAGTAAGATCTCTGATGAGGAGCTCTCTGATGTCTTTCCGTGAGACTGTCTCTGAACTGACTTCAGAGACAGACATGCTTTCTCCGAGACTGACTCTGAACTGACTTCAGATACAGACTTGCTTTCTTCAGACTGACTCTGAACTGACTTCAGAGACAGACTTTCTTTCTTCACTGTTGTCTCTTGAAAGTCTTTAGTTGAAGACTGAGTTATTTTCAATACTTTCATTGGTTCAGATTTGGGGCTAACAATCTCCCCCTAAGTACTGAAAATAAATAAAGAACACAGAGAATATTTAAACTAGAAAGTGAAGAGGAGAAAGTCATCCTCTGTAAATATTACTTCTCATAAGAATTTGGAATTACAAAAGAGAATAATATTCAAAAATAATTAGAACCTATCACTTAAACATATCCTATGAAACTTCATGATTAGCTCTCTGAAGTTAATCATTGAGCCAATTTCCAAGTCTAGTTTCGCCAGTAGGTCTGCTCTGTGCCATTCTTGCTTTACATGAATCATCTTTTGTACGCCTTTCAAGGTTTCATCAGAATACTTCGCTACTTGCGAAGCTAGAAAGATTCTCTTCTCTTGGTTCACTCTGTAGATAAAACCCAGAGGTTCTTCAATGATTGATCCAGTCTTTTGTTTGTCCAGGTTTCGATGGTTTCCACTGGTTCAGTCACTTCGAGCTTTTCTTCAACCAAGTTTAGAGCAATCTGAAAGTCACGTTTGGCTCTGTGTTTGATGTAAGCTTCCATTGCCCGTCTTACTTCAACCATGCTCATTCTTATCTCCCTTCTGCCTGAATCGTATCTCGCAGAGCAATAGGCATATAGATGAGTGAGATTATATGGATTTAGATTTACGAGATCATTATCATTGAACTCATAAATCTTCTGATCAGATCGAATCACCACATAATGCCTATATATGACTTTGTTGAAGGCGAATGTTTTTTCAATGATTTTCTCAACTTTTATTATGGGAACATCGTTGAGAACCGCCTTTCTTGGTGATGTCTTTGCCTGTATGAATCTTCGTTCGTAGTCTGGCATATCCTCTCTGATTCTTGGATTCAGAGGGATTACTTGAGTGTCTTCCATATTGAACTCACAGTATATATGCCGAAAGTGATCTTCTATCGACGCTTCAGGAGTGGATTCTAAGAATGTGGGAGGTTGAGTGAAGACCTTGGCTGGTAAACCGATGCTTGTCTTCTGAACAAGATTCTCTTGAGGAGCCTGTTCATCAACAACCATGGTTTCTTTGTCCTTGGGCTGTGACTGAGTTATCTCTGAAGGCTGTTCAGAGATATATCAATCTATCTCTGGAGATTCTCTTAATTCTGAAGTTGTTGAGGTATGATGAGGTTGAGCGTGTTTGAAAACATACTCTTCGACATCAATTACTTCGATCTGATCTCTAGCAGCTTCTTCCGCTCTGTCAGAATCTGAGTTCTGTTCTTTCTCAGATTCTGAGTCAAAGACATCTCTCATCACCATTGGTTGTCTTTCGGGTGATGAGAATGCATCTTCAGAGGACGTAGAGAAGTCTACAAGTTGTTCGTTTTTTCCTCTTCCAGAGCTCCAATTTTCTCTGGAGTTACATCGGTAACTGGAGTGATTGGAACACCTGGTGTTGATGATGCGAAAAGTATTACCGATGTTGTGAATGTTTGCAAAGTTTGGTTGTCATCAGAAGAGGTGGTGTTCCTCTTTGGTTCCTTCTCTTGAACTGGTGCAGAGGGTGCAGCTTTATAGGTGTGTTTGGTTTTATCTCTGATCTCCCTATCATGTGATTCAGAGGCCTCATCATCATCTGAGTCCTCAGAATCATTAAATATGGCTTTCTTTGCTTTGTATTTGGGAGAGTCTGGTTCAGCGATTCCTTTTCCTTTGGGATCAAGAAGAGCCTTCTGAATTGATTCAATTGCTTCTGAAGTCGCGATTCTGATTTCAGCAACCTGGTCCTCTGATTTATAGTGATGAAGTTCCAGAGTAGCTTTCACCTGCTTCATAGCAATAGTAGAGATCTTTGAAGAACATGTTAACATTCTGCTCATAATTGCGGATTTGAAAGAGGCCAGATCACTTTTGGTGATGAGGTCTTCAGTAGTCCGGGGTGGCGGCTGTGGTGTTGCTGATGGTGCGCTGAATGCTGGTACAGAGGCTTGAATTGTTGTTTTGATGAGGTCAGAGATAGAGGCCATTTGATCTGTTGAGAGTGAAGATGATCTGGCTGCTACTACCTCGTCCCTTAGTTCTTGTAGAGCCTTCTGGACATCGATGGTTGTAGATGCTTGATTTTGAAGAGCATCATTCTGAGCTTTAAGAGCGGCTACCTCCAGGCATGATTCAGCCTTCTGTTTGAATAGTTCTTGTTCCAACTATTGGATTCTGTTTGAGGAGTCCAAAAGTTGGATCTGCAGAGTGGAAACCTCTGCTCTGAGGTTGGTGTTTTCAGAGCGAAGAGCAGAGGTCTCTGAACCGTCAATTCGCTGAAAGTTATGCTCTTTCATGGAGCCTCTGACTTCCTCACAGAATCTCTGGAACTCAGATTTTGTGAGAAGTTCAGAGAGGGTTACATTGGTTACAACACATGTAGCCAATTTTTCCTCGAGTTCAGAGGAGCCTTCGTTCAGAGTTGTTTTGATGTTATCTCTGGAAGGACTTCCACTCAATCCTTGATGTTCCGGAGAATCATCTCTGAGTGTTCTGTTCTCAACCAAGTCCTCCTCCTCAGATTCAGAGGACTGGAAGTGAATGTGGGAGTTGAGCTTGCGATCCAGGCAAGTCAATCCTTGTTCTTGTAGGGCAAGCCATTGTCCCTGAGTTGGACAACTACTTCTGGATATCCTAAAGGGTGAGAGATGAGCCACAGAGGCATCATTATGTGTAGGATTTTCTGATGTACTCTGAGCCAACTGAGTACTTAAAGTATTGGCTAAGTCCTGTGAAGAGGGCTTATCCAGAAATTGAGTTTCCTTAGTTATGTGAACTTCAGAGGTGGAAAAAGGTACCTCTGAAGTGGCTGGCTGGTTTGGGTTCGAGGTGTGCACCTCTGATTCAATAACAATTACCTCTGGATCAGGTTTGTTATATTGTGTGGTTGCACTGGGAGATGGGGTTGGTGTCCTAAAATATATGTGCCTTGGGGCATCTTTCTGTGTGGAAGGGGAAGAACTCTCAGGTTTCTCTAAGTCCTTAGAAGACTTGCTCTCTTCTCTCTGAGAATCTTCAGAGCTAGTCTCTGAAGATTCATCCTCACTTTCCTCAGAGATAGTAGAGCTATCCTCTTCACTAGCAGATGAGGTTTCTTCCATAACTCCCTCATTGACAGCCCTTTCAAGTGCTCTGTCATCTCTCTCAACTTCGTTTTCTCTAGCAAGAGTACCCTATGGTTCACTCTTGTGAGAGCTCTGAACTTCACGGTCCTCAGATCCCTCTGAAGCCGAGTTGCTCTTACTCTCCATTCCAGGTTCAGGACCTAAGTGTGTTGGGGTTCCCAGAACTGGTTCTAGTCCTTGGGCAACACTGAGATAAGAAGCTAACGCTAAAGATTGAGGATTTACCTGATTCAGCATATGGTGAGGGATCCTCCTTGCTTCTGGATAGCTTTTAGATAGAATCATCGGTTTGAAGTTGTTCATTATGTAGAAAGGAGTTTTGGGTTGTTCAGTGGAGATTAAAATATGAAGCTTCTCGATCGCCGCATGGATGATTAGAAACAGAAATCTAGGGAATATTATTGAAGGAACTTTGGATGATTGGGTCGTTTGTTCAGGGTCCTTTGACAAGCATTTGTTCTTCTTCTCTATTGATGTCAGAATCATATAAAAAATTATGCCGGCCACGTCCAAGTTGCGATTGAAGAATAGGGCATACATGATTGACAGAATTTCGGGTGTTGCTTGATCCATGCTCCCAGTTTACAGGTGAGAGTGCGGTTTAGTACAGAAAACATGAAGTTGCAGATTGGTGGTAGATGTTGTCGTCGGAAGTTGCTCAATCTGTTGATTTCAGTGTTGTAACCTAGCATTCGAATGAACTGGAGGAGGGTTTCAGTAGTTGGGCGTTTTTCAAAACGCGTGATTTGAAGTTCCTCAGTTGTTAGGAGTGGGAGAACTTCTCGTAGAACAGTAGGAGTGATCAGTATCCGACATTTTACGACTTGAGATATGTCGAACTCACCGATTATTCCGTTATGTGTATCGCTGTAGTGACTGGAAGAATACCATTCTTGAACAAACGAGAGTGGGCATTCATTGGTAAAAGCAGTTAGGGCTTGAGTCAGTTCACAGTTGGAGAAGAACTCGCAGATTACTCCGTATTGTTCCTCAAATTTGGGAGAATCAAGCTGAATTATATGATTGTTGTCTTTGATTGGAAAACGATACAGTCTTGAAGATTCGCCAGATTTGGGAAAAAGCTTGCACCATTCATTTGAAGACGCCATTGTTGAGTTGAAGTGAAGAAGATGAAGCTCAAATTCTATTTTGAGAGAGAGAGATAGTGCTCGAGAGTAATTTGTAAAAATGAATATCCGGATGTAAAATTGGTTTTGTATCCAAATTTAGAAAAAGATACACTTGAGTACATAAGGTGAAACGGCAGTGATTTGACCCTTTTGATAAAGTCGTTTGGCCTTTCACTCATCCCTCTTGTGACATGTGGCCTTGAAAATTGTTGTACCTACGGATGTAGGTTCCAAGAAAATATGAATGGGGCGCCATTTTTCAATATTAAAATGAATAAACCTTTTTTTTTGCTGACTAGACAAACCTTTCGCCTTGAGAAGTAATTTAAGATATCACTTGTAATAAAAAGCTTCAGTTATTCTGAAATTTTAATTTCAAATGATATAAAAAATTGCTAATTAATTAAAAAGTTCTTGTTTGAGGAATGACTGGTCTGAAAGTTGTTGACTCCCCCTTGACAGATGATTTGTATCAAAAATCCTCAATTTCAGAGACTCTGAGATGAATTTCAGAGACTCTAAGATGAATTTCATTGATTCTGAGATAAAATTCAGAGACTCTGAGATGACATTTGAAAAGTTATTTTTCTCCCCTTGACAAAAGAACAACCTTTTATTTTTCTCCCTTTGTCATGTGTTTGGAGAACATTCAGAGACTGATATTGACATATGCTACTTGGTTCAGAGGCTCTGATAATTTGATCAGAGACTCTGAGTTTCGTCCTTGTTAGGTAGTCATATTCAACATTCCTAACATGCTAATTAAAAAATTGAACCTTCGTTCATCTAAAGCTTTTGTGAAAATATCAGCAAGTTGGAGATCAGTTGGTACAAAATACATTTCTATTGTTCCCCTTTCAACATGATCTTTTAAGAAATGATACCTTACATCAATGTGCTTTGTCTTTGAATGCTGTACTGGATTGGCAGAGATGGCTATGGCACTTTTTGAATCACAGAGAATGGGTATTCTTTCATATTGTTGGCCATAATCTCTAAGTTGAGTTTTCATCCATATTACTTGAGAGCAACAACTAGCAGCAGCAACATATTCTGCCTCTGCAGTTGAAGTTGAAACACAGTTTTGTTTCTTTGATGACCAACTTACCAGCTTATTGCCCAATAACTGACAGCACCTAGAGGTACTTTTTCTGTCAAGCTTACATCCTGCATGATCTGCATCAGTGTAAGTTGTTAGATCAAAACTAGAAAGTTTTGGATACCAGAGACCTAATGAGGGTGACCCTCTCAGGTATCTGAAAATTCTTTTGACAGCAGATAAATGAGATTCTTTTGGATTTGCTTGATATCTAGCACAAAGATATGTTGCAAACATTATGTCAGGCCTACTTGCAGTTAAGTATAATAGTGAACCTATCATGCCTCTGTAGATTTTTATATCCACATATTGTCCTGAAGGATCAGAGTCATGTTTGACTCCGGTGGCTAGAGGCGTTTTCATAGAAGTTGAATCATTGAGTTTGTATTTTTTCAAAATTTCAGAGACATATTTAGTTTGACTTATGAAAGTACCTTCTGAAGTTTGTTTTACTTGTAAGCCCAGAAAGAAAGTTAATTCTCCCATGAGGCTCATCTCAAATTCACTCTTCATCAACTCTGAAAACTTGTCACAATACTTTTGATTTGTAGAGCCAAATATAATCTCATCAACATAAATTTGTACTAATAGCATCTCATTTTTGTACCTTTTGATGAATAATGTTGTATCAATTGTGCCTTTGTCAAATCCATTTTTAATCAGAAAAGTGGACAGAGTTGCATACCAAGCTCTTGGAGCTTATTTAAGTCCATACAGAGCCTTATCCAAATAATAAACATGATTAGGAAACTCTGTACTTTCAAATCCAGGTGGTTGCTGGACATAAACTTCTTCATTTAATTTACCATGTAGAAAGGCAGATTTAACATCCATTTGATAAACTTTGAATCCTTTGTGTGCAGCATAGGCTAAGAAGATTCTTATTGCTTCTAGCCTAGCTACAGGTGCAAAGGTTTCATCATAATCAATACCTTCTTCTTGGCAATATCCTTTAGCAACCAACCTGGCTTTGTTCCTGATTATTATTCCATCCTCATCCTTTTTGTTTCTGAAAACCCATTTTGTTCCAATTGCAAATTTTCCTTTGGGAAGGGGAACTTGGGTCCAGACTTTGTTTCTTACAAACTCTTGAAGTTCATCCTGCATTGCAAAAATCCAATGAGGATCTTCAAGAGCTTCTTTTACCTTCTTTGGTTCAATAATACTCAAAAAGTTTACGTAGAAGCATTCATTGATTGTGGCAGATCTTGTTTTAACTCCTTCTGATGAGGATCCAATTATTTGATCAATTGGATGATCTTTTGTCCATCTTGAGATTGGAGCAAAAATTTGGGGTGGAGTTTGAGCTTCAGAGATGACAGTTGGTGACATCTCTGTTGTGTTGTTCAGAGGCTCTGAAGTTGGTTCCAGAGATGGTGAAGCAGATTCTTGAATTTCTTCACTATTTGTTTCTGAAGTTACTTCAGACACTCCTTGATCATCCTCTTTTTGATCTTCAGCTTCTTCTGATTCACTTTGCTGATCTGAATTTGGTGAAGCAGAAGGTGTTAATTCAAAGGGTCCAGAAAGGGTTGTACCTGTTTCTTGAGGTCCTTCTGAATTCTCTCTTGGTCTATCTCTGAAGATAACTTCAGAGTTATCTTCATCATCAAAGAAATCTTCAAATATTCTGTTTAACTCAGATTCCCTTGATGATTCAGAGATAGGTGTTGAGAAACTTTCTTTTTGTTCAGAGCTTCTATTGTCATCAAAAGTGATATTGATGCTCTCTTGGATGGTCCTTGTTCTAAGATTGAACACTCTAAAAGCTTTTGAGGCTAATGAATATACAATGAATTTGCCCTCATCAGCTTTCTTTTCAAACTTTCCAAGAGATTCTCTATCGTTCAGAATGTAACATCTGCATCCAAAAACATGAAAATATTTAACATTAGGTTTCCTATTGTTAATGAGTTCATATGATGTTTTCTGAAATCTCTTGACAATTGTAGCTCTATTCTGAGTAAAGCAGGCTGTTGCCACTGCTTCTGCCCAGAAATTTGTTGAAAGATCAGATCCAGCAAGCATTGTTCTTCCAGCTTCAACAAGTGTTCTGTTTTTCCTTTCAACTACTCCATTTTGCTGAGGGGTTCTTGCTGCAGAAAAGTTAGGAGTAATGCCTTCCTCTAATAGATAAGAATTGATTTTGGCATTTTTGAACTCAGTTCCATTATCACTTCTTAGTTTATGAACTTTGTTGCTGAATAGAACCTGTAATCTTTTCAACAATCTTATCAATATATCAGGTACATCAGATTTGACTCTGATGAATTCTATCCATGTGAATCTGGAAAATTCATCAATCAGAACCATAATGTATTTCTTACCTGCTAGACTCTGTACAGAGATAGGACCACAGAGGTCCACATGAAGCATGTGCAGAGGTCTAGGACAATTGTTTTCACTTTTGGTTTTATGGGAAGATCTTTTCATTTTTCCCATTTCACAAGCAGAACAAAGATGATCTTTGTTAAACTTCAGAGATGGTAATCCCTTAACCAAATTAAGTTTAACTAATTTATCAAGTGAGGAAAAGTTTATATGTGAAAACTTTTTATGCCAGAGCCAGACTTCCTCACTATTCAGAGATACAAGACAAAGTTTCTCTGAATCAATGTCTTTGATTTTGGTAAAATTCATCCTGTAGAGGTTACCTTTTCTGTCTGCTCTGAGTAATTCTTGACCTGATTCTAAGTGAAGAAGTGAACAATATTTTCTTTGAAATTTCACATCAAAACCATGATCACAAAGTTGACTTATGCTGATCAGATTGTGTTTTAATCCATCCACATAAGCAACCTTTGATACTAAAACATTTCCTCTTGATAACTCACCATATCCTTTAATTTGTCCTTGCACATTGTTTCCAAAAGTAACTGCTCCTCCAGATTTTGCTTTGAATGAGGATAGCAGTTCCTTATCTCCAGTCATATGCCTTGAACATCCAGAATCTAAGTACCAGATTGGCATTGACTAACTCTGCAAGACAGATTATTGTTTCTTAGGTACCCATCTCATTATGGGTCCTTTTATGTTAAACTTTGGTGGATTTGTATGACTTTTTGGCATCTCATCTTTTGATGTCTTGCCGTTACTTGTCTTCTTTTGAAATTTTGTCTCTGAGATATTTTTTAGAGATTGATTCAGAAGACAATGTGATCCTCTGAAATGATTTTTAAGTTTGATCAAGAGATGAATGCAGTTGCAATTAATAGAACAAGAAGAAGTAGGAGCAAAGTTTTTCTCTTCATTAAAAGCATTTGTTACATTTTCACTTCTTTTGAAACTAGCACTAGGAATATTACATGTATCCCTAACGACTTCTTTCCTTTTTGCTTGAAAGACAGTCTACTTTTCAAGTTGCTTTTTCTTGATCAAAAACATCTTCTTTTCTTTGCTGCTTACTGCACAAACAGGATCAATATGGTTAATTTTTGTCCATTTGCCTTTTTGTTCAGGAGAGAATTTTATTGTTTTATAGGTGTAAGATTCAGAAGTGTTTGTTTTATTCTTTGCCTTTTCTTGTAACTCTTTTTCAAGTTCCAGAGACGTTTTTGCTTGTAAACACATATTTGCAAAATCAGGACTTATTGGTATTCTGGTTTTGGTTTTCAAAATTGAAATTGGAACATTCAAAATACCAGAACCAACAGTTTCTATCTTTTTGTGAATTACATTCCCTGGTTTACAAAAAATATGTTCATCAATCTCTTGATCAGATTCTGAATCAGAGTTAAGAAAGTCTCTTTTAATTTTAATAGAGATAGCTACCTCTTTTGGTTTTTCAATTTCTTTTGTTCTAGAGACTTTAATGATATGTTTCATGCTTTCTTTTCTTTTTAAGTCCTCCATGACATTTTCTTTCCATATCTTTTTAACATCATCTTCAAATGTAGTTCTGATGTTTTCATCTGACTTTGGTAAATACAGAGGGGCATTCGGATTAAGTGAACTCTGAGATTCATTTTCACATGTACTTGTATCAGAGGTACTTGGTTCAGATGTCTCTGATTCATTTGAGATGAAAGCATCAAATCTGAAAATTTCTTTGGGATCATTACTTTGAGGTTTTGTGAAGAGTACCTCTGAAGTTTCTCCTTTTATCTGTAACACAGACTTTTGAAGGTTTTTTACTTCAGAGTATGTAGTATTTTTGAAATTCAAAGCTCTTGTTTTTTATCCCTCTGATGTTTTCATTCTTTTGAAATTATTCATAGATGTACCTTCAAAGCTTTGGACCTTTCCCATACGGAAAGTGGAAGAAAGTGAAGTTTTCTCCAATCCAGTGAATGAATTCAACTCATTGAATCCCAGGCCTTGAGAGTCCATTTGAGTTTTTATTTTGTCGAAAACACCTTGTGCTTTAACATAGCTTTTGATTCGAAGATTTTTTCTATCTAGAGATTGATGTAGGATTTCTGTTTCCTTTTGAAAAAATTTGGTTAAGGCAATAGAATTGAGCCTTTCATACTCAGATTTCTTTACTTCTTCTTCTTTTCCTTTTAAAACTTTCTCAATTTTTCTTATTTCTTCTGAAAATGATTTTTCTTTTTGCTTGTGAGTTTCTTCAAGTTTGGTTTTTCAAGAAAAAATTCTTTCTTTTCTGATTCCAGAAGATTCTTTTCTCTTTTGAAAAAGATGAGCTCTTTTGTCACTTGCTCTCTTTTCTTTTTCTCTTCAAGAAACTTTTGCTCTAGATCCTGAAGTTCATTAATTAGTTTAAAAGCATCTATTTCAGGATCACTGTCAGAGGTGTAAAGAGAGTTTACCTTTTCAGAGTTGTCTTCTGATGCTCCATCAGTTTGATTTCCCTCTGAAAAAGCCATACCACAGAGATTGGTAGGCTCTTCCTCGTCGTCGCTTGTTGAGTCTGATAGCCAGTCTTCCATTTCTGCTACAAGAACTCTTTCTTTTACGTTGTACTTGTATTTGTTCTTGTAGTAATCTTGATCTTTGACAAGTTTTCCTCTGCAGTTTGCAGAGAAATGGCCTAGTTTTCCACATCTGAAACATCTTCCATCATTTTGATTTGTTGGAAGAGTGGCAGTACTTGTCTCTGGCTTCTGTTCTTGAGGTTTGAAGTATCTCTGTGGCTGTGGATACCTTGGTTGAAATGGTTGTTGAGGTCTTGATTGTTGTGTTGCATCATTATTGTTGAAGTTTGTACCCTTTTGATCACTATATGGAGTGAATCTGGGTTCTTGTTGAAATCTGACACCATTTTGTTGAAATCTTCTTTCAGGATTTCTTCTTTCTTTATTCTCTCTCCTTCCTTCAAATACTTTCTTGCCAAATTTCTTGTTAAATTGATGAGTGATTAATACAAGAGATTTGGCAAAGGCATTTATATCATCTTCTGAGTCTGAATCTGAATGATTTTCTTCTGCCATTAGGACCTTTTTGGATCTTCTTTTTGTTTCCAAACCTTTTTGTGACTCTTCACAGTTGTTTTCTTTCGAAATTTGTTTTGAAACAAGTGCAAGGGGTCCACCTAAAGAGGTTTTTGATTTTTGCTTCATAACTTCCTTTTCATGTGCAACAAGAGTGCCATAAATGTCAGTTAATGACCATGACTCAAGATCTTGATTGGCTTGTATAGACATGGACAGTTGTGACCATTCTTCATTTAAGCTTTTCAAGAAAAGAACGTTGTTTTCCTCTTTTGTTCTTATCACTCCAAACTTTCTGCATTTGTTGATAAGAATGTTGAATCTTGAGTAAGTTTGGTGTAATATTTCTTCTGGTAGAGCATGAAAATCATGATATTCATTGATGCATAGATTTCTTCTATTTTTCTGGGTTTGTAGGCCTCCTTCAAGTTGATTTAACAACTGATCCCATATCTCTTTTACAGTTTTACAAGAATCAAGTTCTTGAAAGATATCATTGGGAATGGCCATTATAAGTAATGTAACAGCTTTTGAGTCATTATCCATCATATTAGTTTCTTCATCAGTGAAGTTTGTGGTTTTCTTTTCATAATATGCAGGTATTTCAGCAGTATCTGCTGTTGCAGGAACTCTTGGTACCAACACCATTGGAATGTGAGGTCCAACGTTCACTGATCTAAAAAGATCCTTGTCCATACCTTCTGAAAATTTACCATCCTTATCTTCCATTGGGGATATTCATCCCTTAAAAGTGTAGGAGGTTTTGTTAATGACCCAGCTGTATAGATGACACTTATGCTTGAGTTTGCCATTTTTGAAAAAAGATGAAGATTTGAAGAACTGATGCTTTTCGTATTGAACAGTGATTTACTATCAAATCTTGAGCATATGGTGTTCTTCAATAAACCAGGTTTATATGAACATGCACAGATATTGAAAGTTAGAATCAATGAGATGTAAATCTATCCGAGTATGCAGATGCGATCTTTCTTTGTTTAGAAAACAAAGGAGGCTCTGATACCAATTGTTGGATCCCAGATTTAATCTCACAACAATGATATAAACAATAAGAGTAATAACATCGGAAGCAATATAGTTTAATATCAAAGGAGATTCAAATATCACAGTTCATAAAGCAGATAATAGATAAACAAGATATTCTTTGAATAAAATATTCAACTTATATTATCACTTATAAGACTTCTTAAGCACACTTTGAACAATAAGGTGATGGTCCTATTTATAGGACCATAAAGTAAACAGTGTACTTATCTGACAAATAGAAGCATGCTTGAACAGTGTCTTACCTAAGAGGTAAGATCAAGACATGCTTGAACAGTGACCTACTCTAGAAAGTAAATCTTATCACTAGGTGACGTGTCATCTGTTCTTCTTTGTCAAGAAATTCAGAGTGAACATCTTCAGAGCTCTGAAGTAAGATCTCTGATGAGGAGCTCTCTGATGTCTTTCCGTGAGACTGTCTCTGAACTGACTTCAGAGACAGACATGCTTTCTCCGAGACTGACTCTGAACTGACTTCAGAGACATACTTGCTTTCTTCAGACTGACTCTGAACTGACTTCAGAGACAGACTTGCTTTCTTCACTGTTGTCTCTTGAAAGTCTTTAGTTGAAGACTGAGTTATTTTCAATACTTTCATTGGTTCAGATTTGGGGCTAACAGGTTTTATATTTATTGTCGTGCAATTTATTTTTCGTTCACTGAGTGAACATGTTGTCTTTAACTCCTTTCTTGAACGATTCTATCGCGAAGGATAGAATCAGTTGGTTTATTTGGTTTGGGACCGAATTACACTAATAAACAATCTTTGTTTAACGATCTCCATTAATAAAGTCTCCGTCTTTATTAATAAAGTTGTAACCTTTATCAATAAAGACTTGATTTTTTATTAACGAAAGAGCTTTCTAATATTCTTAGTTTTATTATTAACATAAAATTTCAACATTCTTAAAGATTTTGTTATGGATTTCGGAAGTTCTACCAACATTCGTGTAATGAATCAAGAGATCGTGAAACTTGACCGTTTCGACGGGTGTAACTACACTCATTGGGCTGAAAAGGTCAAGTTCATGCTGATGGTAATAAAATTCTATCATGTTATGGACCCGAACCTCCCACCTATCCCTGATGATCTCATTCCTGATAAAGGAAAAGAGCCAAATAGGGAAAGAATATATGAACATAATAACTTAAGGCTAATCCGCAAGGAGGAGACATCCTTGGCTTGCGGACATATAAAAAATGCCCTATCCGATAGACTCTATGACTTATACTCTTCGATTACCGATCCAATAGAGTTATGGAATGCACTTGAATTCAAATATAAAACACAAGAAGAGGGCACCAATAAGTACCTCGTGTCTAAGTTTTTACGTTTTCAAATGATTGATGAAAAACCAATCCCAGAGCAGATTCACGAGCTCCAGGTTATTACAAATAAATTAGAAGCACTTTCCATAACTCTTCTAGAAATTTTCTAAGTGGGAGCGGTGATTGATAAATTGCCCCCATCTTGGAAAGATTTCTCAAAAAGAATGATGCACAAATCTGAAGACTATTCTTTGGATGACCTTCTTAAACATATAAGGATCGAAGAAGAGACTCGTAATCGAGATAAGAGGGGTAAGTCTGTGATGGTTGCAAACAGCATGCAGGCTGGCAACAACAAAGGGAAGGGAAAGGCTGGAGGTCCAATAAGAAGTGGAACCTGGGTCCACAAAAGAAGAGTTTAAAAAGATCCGGACAGCAATCCAAACCTATGCAACACTTCAAGAGAACCGGGAAATGTCACGTCTGCGGAGAGACGGGACACTATGCCCGATAATGTGAGGAAAGGAAATCTGGACCACCAGTAGCCAACACTGTTGAAGGAATCCAGAATCTTGTTGCAAACATGCAAATAGAGGAGATTGATATGATCTCGGAGGCAGCTACAAGAATCACTGCTAATAGAGGAGGTTGGTACTTAGACACGGGAGCTACAATTCATTTGTGTAACTCCCGATCCAAGTTTCTTAAATATGGTCTTGTTCGAGAAGGAAAACTGATGATCGTGGCTAATAATGGCAAGGGCGATGTTGTGGGAATGGGTACGGTGCTACCCAAGTTTACTTCCGGGAAAACTATCACTTTGAGGAATGTTCTTCACGTTCCTTCCATCAATAAGTGCCTCGTTTCTGGGAAGAAACTCGATGAACATGGGTTTGGACTCAATATCGAGGCAAGGAAGCTAGTGATCTACAAACGGAAGACTTTCATAGGAAAAGGATACAACCAGTTGGGTATGTATCAGTTAAACTTGAATGATGATGAGTATGGTGTTGGGCCGAGTGGGGGTAGTAATGTCTTAGCCATTTCTGATGAAGTTTTTGTTTCTACTATCGATGTAATTCCTTTTGATTTCAATAAAGTTGATTCTATTGAGTATTTCTCTTGTTCAATATCTTTATGGCATAATCGTCTAGCACACACCAATGTTAAAAATATTGAAAAAATACAAAACACAGGATTAATTAAAATTGACAACAAAGATTTTGGAAAATGCGAAACGTGTGTAAAATCGAAGTTTACAAAAAAACCTTTTCCATCAGTTAAAAGGGATACTACTATTTTAGAGTTGATTCATTCTGATATCTGTGAATTGAATGGAATACTTACCCGTGGTGGTAAACGGTATTTCATTACATTCTGTGATGACTTCAGTCGGTATTTATACGTTTACTTATTACATTCAAAAGACGAAGCTTTTGATGCTCTTAAACTTTATAAATCTGAAGTGGAAAATCAACGTGAAAAACGAATCAAAATACTTCGATCAGATAGAGACGGAGAATACTTTAATAGAGAATTTGATACTTTCTGCAAAGAGAATGGTATCAAACATGAACGCACCTCACCGCTCACCCCTCAACAGAATGGTCTGACAGAACGAAAGAATCGTAATCTTGTTGAGATGGTCAACTGTATGTTCAACAAATCAGGCCTGCCAAATAACCTATGGGGAAAAGCCCTATTACCGTTTGTCATATTCACAACCGAATCACTAGTTATGTGATCCCAACTAGCCCATACGAGCTATGGAAAGGAAGAAAACCCAATCTAAACTATTTTAGAGTATGGGGTTGTGTTGCCTACTATCAAACTCCTGATCCAAAAAGATCCAAGTTGGGAGCCCGTGCCATTAAAGGCATATTTGTGGGATATGCTAATAATAGCAAGGCCAATTGAGTAATGGATAAAGAATCAGAAGTAATAGTAGAATACAGGGATGTGGAATTCTTTGAAGACAAGTTTTCAGAAGATGCTGAAAACTATGAAAGATATTTTGCTTCAAATCTTCCTAGTACATCTCATGATAGTTCGAAAACCTCAAACAAGGTTGACGAACCACATAGAAGTACTAGAGTAAGAAAAGAGAAAAGTCTAGGAGGTGATTTCTTCTCCTACCTAGTAGAAGGAACACTAAAGAAAGTGACTAGAGAAGTCATTTTATCGATTAACATCGAAGATGATCCTAAAACTTTTAAAGAGGCCATGTCTTCAAGGGACGCTCCACTATGGAAAGAGGCAATAAATGATGAAATGGATTCTATTACAGGGAATGGAACTTGGGAATTGGTTGATTTGCCTAAGGGAGTGAAACCCATAGGTTCCAAGTGGGTATTCAAAAGGAAGTTGCATCCAAACGGATCAATATCAGCATTTAAGGCAAGATTAGTGGCTAAAGGATATAGACAGAGAGAGGGAGTCGATTACTTTGACACCTATGCTCCGGTTGCTAGAATTAGTTCTATTCGAACTCTTATAGCAATTTCAGCCATAAAAGGACTGTACATTCATCAAATGGTTGTAAAGACAACCTTTTTGAATGGCTATCTAAACGAAGAAGTTTATATGGAGCAACCTGAAGAGTTTGTGATACCCGGACAAGAGAACAAGGTATGTAGACTTGTCAAATCTCTATATGGGTTGAAACAAGCGCCTAAACAATGGCATGAAAGATTTGATACGACTATCACTTCTTTCGGGTTCAGACATAACGGAGCTAATCAATGCATTTACTCAAAATGCACAAAAGAATCCATTGTTGTAATCTGTCTTTATGTAGATGATATATTGATCATCGGTACTAACCTTGAGCGTATCCTTGAAACACAGAACTGCATTTCCTCTGTCTTTAAGATGAAAGATCATGGAGAAGTAGACCCTATTCTTGGAATAAAAGTAAAGAGGTCAGGATCACAAATCTCTTTAATTCAATCACACTACATTGAGAAGATACTGACAAAGTTTCAACACTTGAATATAAAGAAGTTTAACACACCTTTTGACTCAAGTGTAAAACTTGATAAAAACTCTGGATGAGCAATGGCTCAACTAGAGTATGCCAGTGCAATAGGATGCATGATGTATGCAATGCATTGCACTAGACCGGATATTGCTTTTGCTGTGAGTAAACTGAGTCAATATACTAGCAATCCGGGTCCATATTACTAGAAGGCAATTAGTAGAGTATTAGGTTACTGGAAAAGAACTATTAATATAGAATTGACATACTCTACATATCCAAGAATATTGGATGGATATTCAGATGCCAGTTGGATAGATCACTTAGGTGACTCTAAATCCACAAGTGGGTGGATTTATACTCTAGTTGGGGGAGCAGTTTCCTGGGCAAGCAAAAAACAAACTTGTATCGCCCATTCAACCATGGAAGCCGAATTCATTGCCTTGGAAGTTGCAGGAAAAGAGGCTGAATGGATTAGAGATCTGTTGACAGATATCCATTTGTGGCCTTGACCAACTCCCTCGATTCCCATGTATTGTGACAGTGAGGCCACACTGTCAAAAGTGTACAATGCCGTGTATAATGGGAAATCTCGACACATAGGTCTTCGGCATAACTATGTGCGATAATTGATCGAAAATGGTACCATTAGTATGTGTATGTCAAGTCATGTGTAAACTTGGCAGATCCGTTGACTAAGCCTCTGACGAGAGACTTAGTAGGATCAACTACCAGAGACATGGGTTTGAAACCACTAGAATCGGTTAGTGATGGAAACCCAACTTGAATTTAGTGCTCCTATCTATCAAGTTTAATGGGTAACAACAAGTCACTTGACTGATAGAAGGTACTATCAACTGATAGACCCATGTAAGGTACATGATAGTACGTCGTTGCCAAGAACTAGGATGAGGACAATCTCTTAACAAAATTTAGAGTCTTCTTAGCAACGAAGATGTTATAGAATTTTGCCTATATGACTGAGAGGTCGTGTCGCTACAAATGGAGAGTTATGGTGTCTTTTCTAAAAGGTCATGAAATAGGATTTTAGCGCATGGCCATATTCGCGCTCAGTGAGAATGCAAAGACAAAAGATGATGTGTGTGAATTACCCGAAGTAGTTACAAGATTCAAAGTTTAAATCCTAAGGATACTTCTGAATTGATTCCTTCTTGCTTATTCACATTAAACGGGGTTTAATCTTAGTGACACTGCTATGACATCCTTTTTTTTCTTGAAAGGCAGAAAACTTCCGAACCTGGTGGGGGATTGTTGGAAGTTTGTGTGTGAGGTTGGAATGTTTCCATCCCACATTGGTAGAAATACTAAACAAGCTCAAGTTTATAAGCCTAGAGTCTCAACTTGGTCTTGAGTAAAATGGTGGTCTTATGGTGGGGATATCAAAGAAGTGCAATGCATGCGCACGCGCGCGTGGCCGAGGCCGAGGACATGGGCGTGGGCGCGGATCTCGTGAAGAGCCGCACACTTTGCACTTCGCATCGGAGCATAGGAACCTCGCCACGAGCTTCGAGTTTCTTTTTAGATATCGAGTGTTTTAGAGTTGTAAAATTAATTGATTAATTTATTTGTGTTAATTAATTAATTAATTAATTAATTATAAGAAGATAAGTTTAACTTTAATTGTTTTGAGCAGATAATTTCAACTTTTCAGCTTAATAAAAACTTGATTAAATGAGCTGTATTATCAACCTGATAAAATTAATTTGTCTCCAACTCTACCGATGATCTCTTAATTTGAGGAGAAAAGCGTAGGAGAGAGGAGAAAAACGTGGGAGAGATCACGTTGATCTCTTCAACTATAAATTAAACCCTCTCCTCCCTTTGTTAAACACAAGTAATTAATCTGCTCTCTCTCGAGTTCTATTCTTACGCTTTTTTCTACTACTTTCTGTCAAAGATTTGCATTAAATAGTTAAACACTATAGTTGTTAGTGTTTGCTTAATACTGCATCAAATCCTGGGTTAAGCGATAGTAGACTCACAACTTTATAGAGTGTCGCCAAAACCTTTAAGGACAGGAAACAGTTCCGTGCAGTTCGATCGGTTGAATTCATCATCTACTTCTAGGTTGGTTTTATATTTATTGTCGTGCAATTTATTTTTCGTTCACTGAGTGAACATTCTGTCTTCTACTCCTTTCTTGAACGATTCTATCATGAATGATAGAATCAGTTGGGTTATTTGGTTCGGGACCGAATTACACTAATAAACAATCTTTGTTTAACGATCTCCATTAATAAAGTCTCCGTCTTTTTTAATAAAGTTGTAACCTTTATCAATAAAGACGTGATTTTTTATTAATGAAAGAGCTTTCTTGAATTCTTAGTTTTATTATTAACATAAAATTTCAACATTTCCTTTTGTTCCAGGAGGAATAGCCTCTCATCATATTGCAGCAGGGACTTTGGGCATATTAGCAGGCCTATTCCAACTTAGCGTCTGCCATCCACATGGGGGTGGTGAAGGAAGGGCCCCAATTGGTAGAAAAAAACCCACAACCCCTTGGTACGTATAAAAACTACATCACACTTCAATTATGTTCCCTCAAGGGCCGAGAAAAAAAGAAAAAAATATATTTTTTCTAGTCCAATTCCATTCAGTATGCTAACAAGCCTAGTGTGTTCCAATGCTTATAATAACTAATAGTATCTATAGAAGCTTATTTGGTAATATCATTTCTTTTGACTTTCCTACACTAAGGGGGTGTTGTAACAACCCAACAAAAATACCAACAGGAATAATTAAGGTAAGATCAAATATCCAATAATAGGTCTCAATAAAATATCAAGTAATCAGGAATTAGATATTTAGAACTTAGTCTATTACAACCGAGAATCTATAGTATCAAAAAATAACGCAACTATGTCGCACTAAGGCCCGAACTCCAGCATACTAGCCTCTAGAACTTCTCTTTTCCTTTAACAGATCCAGAAGCAGCTCTGTTACCTGAAAATGGATTTTAATAGAAAAAAAAATGGAAACGAGGATTAGACCAAAAGGTCTAGTGAATTACCAGCCCCGTCCATTTAATAATAACAACATACAAATAAGTTTTTTTTAAAAGAAATAACTCATCATTTTAAGTCGCAAGAGACGATACTTTACACGGCAAAGGACTTTCGTCAAAATCCAGGACTGAATGTCCACGGGCCCCCAGTATATCCCCATACGGCCCCCCCATGTCGATGTCGTTTCCATGTGTAGGGAAACAAATTCCAAACACACGGATCAACCATCCCCGATGGTTATAAGTTTATAGCCTTGGCCATACACAATCAAATATTCCATCACAATAAGTTAGATTATACCAGAGAGACGTAAATGAGACTTACGCAACCATAATATAGTAAGGTTGATAATCACTTTATCATGAGTAATCGAAATCATTAAGAACAACTTAATAAAGTCCATTTCCATTTCGAAAATACATCTATTTAGTTGAAAACACGGGAACTCACCTGATGTCGAAATCTTGGTACACAATGAACACTAAACTTGCGATTGAGTCCTACAATCCAAGGTGATACAATAGGGGTTAATCATCAAGATTTTCTAGGTACTGGTGGAGTCGGTCGCTAGACCCCGGTCTGATGATTTTTTCTCAAAGTGATAAAACGCTTAGGGTTTTAGATCCCTAGATACACATATTTTCATTATGCCCCCTTCACTTCCTTACTTTTCTCATATTTTCTCCACAATTTTTCTTAAAAAAAATTTACAAATTTTGCCCCCAAATTACAGGTGTTACAACTACCCCCCCCCCCCCCCCTCAAAAGATTTCCGTCCCCGGAATTTCCTCGCCAAACAGGTGTGGGTGTTTAGCCCTCATTTCCGATTCGAGTTCCCACGTAGCTTCTCGCCCTTTGTGAAACTTCCATTGAACTTTCACTAGATTAACATCCTTTGTCCTTAGTCGCTTAACCTTACAATCCACGATAGATTCGGGTTCTTCAGCGAAATTCAATTTCTCATCCACTCGAACATCTTGCAACGGTATTGCCATATCCACATCTGCGAGACACTTTCTCAAGTTTGAGACATGGAAGGTGTTGTGAATATCTCTCAGCTCTTCGGGTAAGTCTAGCTTGTACGCCACGGCTCCAACACGTTTAATAATCTTAAACGGTCCAATAAATCGTGGACTTAATTTCCCTTTCTTCCAAAAACGGATTACACCTTTCCAAGATGATACCTTCAGCATTACCGTATCCGCGATCTGAAATTCTAACTATTTTCGGCATTTGTCAGCATAACTCTTTTGACGGTCGCGCGCCACTTTCAGTCTCTCTCGTACCTGAACAATTTTATCCGCAGTTTGTTGCACTAATTCCGGCCCAACCAGTTGTCTTTCCCCAACCTCATTCCAACACAGGGGAGTCCGGAACTTACTACCATATAGCATTTCATACGGGGCAACCTTGATGCTCGCATGATAGCTATTATTATATGCGAATTCAATCAACGGTAAGTGACTTTCCCACGAACCTTGGAAATCCAAGACACACGCTCTCAGCATATCTTCAAGAGTCTGAATAGTCCGTTCGCTCTGGCCATCGGTTTGCGGATGATACATTGTACTCATCTTGATTTTCGATCCCATTTATCGTTGGAAGCTCTTCTAAAAGTTTGATGAAAATCGGCTATCCCGATCGGAAACAATTGACAAGGGCACCCCATAGCGGACGATAATCTTGTCGATATACAACTTCGCGAGTCTTTCCATGGAGTACGTTTTTTGATGGGTAGAAAATGCGCTGATTTGGTAAGTCGATCCACGATGACCCAAATCACATCGTACCCTTTTGGAGTCCTAGGCAACTTAGTCACAAAATCCATCGTGATCTGTTGCCATTTCCAGATAAGGATATCTAACGGTTAGAGTTTCCCGTACGGTCGTTGATGCTCCACTTTTACTTGCAGACAAGTCAAGCATTTCTCTATGTAATGAGTTATGTCATTCTTCAAACCCGGCCACCAATAGTCTAGTCTTAAATCTCCGTAAATCTTGTTCGTCCCTAGGTGAATCGAATATTTTGACTTATGAGCTTCTGTTAAGATGACTTTTCTCAAATCCCCGTATCTCGGAACCCAAATCCTCCCGTTGTAGCACTTCAGTCCCCGACTGTCCTCTACCAACGATCCAGTAAGGCCTACCACTCTTTCACTCTTAAGGTTCTTGGGCTTCAGGGCTTCCGTCTGACATCTCTTGACCTCCTCTAGAAGAGTTGGTGTTACTTCAGCTCTGGTGGCTACCATCATCAAGTTTTCACTCCTTTCCTTCCGACTCAGTGCGTCAGCGACTACGTTGGGCTTTCCGGGATGGTATTCGATCTTACAGTCGTAATCCGTCAACAATTCCATCCATCTTCGCTGGCGCATGTTCAATTCTTTCTGGTCAAACAAATGACAGAGACTTTTGTGATCCGTGAAGATTTGGCATTGAGTTTCGTAAAGATAGTGCCTCCAAATCTTCAGAGCAAATACCACGACGGCCAACTCTAAATCATGGGTAGGGTATCGCGATTCGTGACCCTTCAACTGTCGAGACGCATAAGCAATCACTTTCCCTCTCTGCATTAAAACACATCCCAGACCCATCCTAGACGCGTCACTATAAACTTCGAAATCCGCTGTGCCGTCCGGTAGGGCCAAGATTGGAGTGCTACTCAACATATCCTTCAGTTTCTGGAAGGCTTCCCTCTGAGCTTCAGTACAAGCAAACTTTACATTCTTTTTCGTCAGTGAAGTCAACGGTGTGGCTATCCGAGAAAAATCTTTAATGAACTTCCGGTAATATCTTGCTAACCCTAAGAAACTTCGGACTTCGGACGGTGACTTCGGTGACTCCCATTCGCGAATTGTCTCCACTTTCGCCAGATCCACCTTGATTCCGCTTTGAGACATGACATGTCCAGGGAACTGCACTTCTCGCAACCAGAATTCGCATTTCGAGAATTCCGCATAAAGTCTCTCCCTTCTTAGCAATTCTAGCACCGTTTACAAATGCTCTTCGTGCTCCCCCTCGGTCTTCGAGTATATCAATATATCGTCTATAAATACTATTATGAACTTGTCCAAATAGGGTTGACATACCCTATTCATCATGCCCATAAAAGCAGCAGGGGCGTTAGTCAACCCGAATGGCATTACAAGGAATTCGTAATGTCCGTATATAGTACGAAAGGTTGTTTTCGGTATATCTTCTTCCTTCACCTTCAGTTGATGGTATCCCGACCTCAAATCTATCTTGGAGAAGAAGTTGGCTCACTAAAGTTGATCGAATAAGTCATCTATTCGAGGAATCGGGTACTTGTTCTTGATTGTCAACTTATTAAGCTCCCGATAATCTATGCACATTCGCATAGACCCGTCCTTCTTTTTCACAAAGAGGATTGGCGCTCCCCACGGTGATGTACTGGGCCTTATAAACCCCTTACCCAACAATTCTTGCAATTGCGACATCATTTCTTTCATTTCTGAATGTGCTAATCTGTAGGGTGCACGCGCTATTGGAGCGGCACCAGGCACCAGATCAATCCAGAATTCGACTTGTCGATCTGGAGGTAGATCTGTTAAATCCTCCGGAAACACCTCCGGATATTCACATACTACCCGAAATTCCTCCAATTTACCCTTCTCTTTCTTAGCATCTATCACATATGCTAAGAATCCCCTACACCCCTTCCTCAAGCTCTTATTTGCCTTGATAAAGGAAATTAAGCTAGAATTCCTCTCCCGTCTATCCCCATAAATCACTACCACTCCTCTTTAAGGTAAAATCATAAGGATCATCTTCTTATTGCAAACTATGCTAGCATCATTCCTAGCCAACCAGTCCATTCCAAGGACCACGTCGAACTCTCTCATCGCCATAGGATATAGTACCACCGGTACTAAACTCCCTTCGATCTCTATCATACAACCCTCAAACACCTCACTAATCGGCACCTGATTAGCGTCGGCAGTTTCCACATCAAATCCACGGCCTAAACGCTTAGGCTTTAATCCCAAACAACGAGCAAAGGCGTGGGATATGAAAGAGCAAGTCGCTCCTGAATCAAAAATACTCTAGCACAAGTAGAGTTTACCAGAAACGTACCTGCTACCACATCTGGAACCTCCTCCGCCTCCGCAGTTTTCATGTTAAAGGCCCTCCCTTTAGGACGGGCCGACTCCCACTTCTTTTCTTCCTTTCTTCCTCCCCCACGCTCTCCAGATTGAACTGACCCACCTGTCTTGACCTGCGGGCACTCGGACCGAAGATGATCTGGCGACCCACACTGGTAACAACTTTTCTTGTTCGGGCAATCCCTAGACATGTGCCCCGGCAACCCACACTGAAAACAAGACATTTCCCCCGAAACACATTCTCCCCGGTACACTTTGTGACATTTCCCTCATGGCTTCTCTCTAAATCCGCGAGCCATTCTCGGCTCCGGTCTGAAGTTCTTACCCTTCCTCGGGTCTGTCGCCGGTCCGTCCCACTTCCTCTTATCGCCTACTCTGTCAGTTAGCTGGCGATTCTTCTCTTTCTCTGTCATTTTGTCCGCATGCACGACAGCCTGAAAAGTTGTTGGTTCCCTTGTAGAAACCCATTCGCGCAAGTTGCTCTTCAGCCCAAAAATAAATCGTTCTACTCTACTCTCTTCGTTCGGCAAGTATGTTTCAGCAAAACGAGACTTCTCGATGAAATTGTTGGTGTAATCTCTTACTGACATACCTCCTTGTTCCAATCCCAAAAATTCCTCCGGCCACTTTTTCACTACCGCCAGAGGGCAAAACTGTGCTTTGAACTTACCCACGAAAGTTTCCCAAGACATGCCTTCTGTGGCGGCCACTCCTAATCCCCCTGTTTCAACGTCCCACCACAAGGTGGCTTCAGATCTCAGCATGGATAGAGCATACGTTACCTAATCCTCTCCGACACACTTGCTGGTAGCAAATACCAGCTCCATCTCCTTTATCCATTTTATTACCAAGACCAGGTCACACTCTCCTTTGTAAGTAAGAGGTTTGCAGGCTGTAAGTAAGAGGTTTGCAGGCTGCAAACTCCACGTGGGTCGTAGCACTTTGGGTAGTCTGGGTCGGACCACGTCCTCGACCACGTCCCCGTCCCCCAGCGTTCGACCTCCCAGCAGGGCCTCTCGGTAACTCAGTTCGAATCTCATCTGCCTGTACATTCTCTTCTACCAGCACTGCCCTAGTTCGCAAAACCCGATCCTCCATGACGACACTGAAACAACACAAAGGTAAACTTAAATTTACAATCCTATATGCAACAAGATGTCATAGATATGCACATGTACCTGTAAATTTGCAATTACATTGGCCAATTGTAATCCCAAATTTACCTTACATGTTAGTCCCTATCTCTCGTTACACAAGTTCCTAACGTGGCAGTCCTACGGTCCCCTAATTCTCGGTTGTGTCCCACTGGCAGTTTAAGTTTAGGTCCAACAAGGCCACCTAAATCGATTAAACTAATGCTCTGATACCAAATATAACAACCCAACAAAAACACCAACAGGAATAATTAAGGTAAGATCAAATATCCAATAATAGGTCTCAATAAAATATCAAGTAATCAGGAATTAGATATTTAGAACTTAGTCTATTACAACCGAGAATCTATAGTATCAAAAAATAACGCAACTATGTCGCACTAAGGCCCGAACTCCAGCATACTAGCCTCTAGCACTTCTTTTTTTCTTTAACAGATCTAGAAGCAGCTCTGTTAGCTGAAAATGGATTTTAATAGAAAAAAAATGGAAACGATGATTAGACCGAAAGGTCTAGTGAATTCCCAGCCCTGTCCGTTTAATAATAACAACATACAAATAAGTTTTTTTAAAAGAAATAACTCATCATTTTAAGTCGCAAGAGACGATACTTTACATGCCAAAGGACTTCCGTCAAAATCCAGGACTGAATGTCCACGGGCCCCCAGTAGATCCCCATACGCCCCCCCCCATGTCGATGTCGTTTCCGTGTGTAGGGAAACAAATTCCAAACACACGGATCAACCATCCCCGATGGTTATAAGTTTATATCCTTGTCCATACACTATCAAATATTCCATCACAATAAGTTTGATTATACCAGAGATACGTAAATGAGACTTACGCAGCCATAATATAGTAAGGTTGATAATCACTTTATCATGAGTAATCGAAAGCATTAAGAACAACTTAATAAAATCCATTTCCATTTCGAAAATACATCTATTTAGTTGAAAACACGAGAACTCACCTGATGTCGAAATCTTGGTACACAACGAACACTAAACTTGCGATTGAGTCCTACAATCCAAGGTGATACAATAGGGGTTAATCATCAAGATTTTCTAGGTACTGGTGGAGTCGATCTCTAGACCCCGGTCACCACCCTTACCCCGGTCCCCGGACAGTGAGACACCGGTCGCCCGGACCGGTTGTGAGCCATCCCGGTCGAGACACACCGGTCGAGAGTCGCCCAAACCATGACTTGGGATGACAATTAACAGGTAAGACCTTCGATTCTCTTTTCCATTTTAGAGTCAAACATCTAACTATTAATCCTATTTGCTAATCCCCTTCTTCAGGTCACCAAGGCCCCAGGCGTTTTCTACCCTAGGGACTCCGGTCCCCGAACCTTCATCTTCAACAAAACATCGAAGCCAACCCTAGACCAGTCTATCGAAATCCATTATAACCGTAGCCCCCCCTTTTTAATTTCGATTGATTAATTAAAACTCCACACAGTACAAATTCCTAATCGGGTCCTTAATCCATTACGCTTACTCCCCACCCCAGCCCAGAATCAATTCGTCTGAATCTCTCGATGCTTTAATTAATAGAAGAAGAGATTGTTCTGATTAAGACTTACCTCTTGAAGATGAAATCCAACGAATACCGCCCGAGCTCCTCGAACCTCTGAACTTTAAATGCTTCAATCGATCCTCTCTTTCTTTTCCTTTGAGTCGCCGCACACACAAACCCTATACCAGTCTGATGATTTTTTCTCAAAGTGATAAAACGCTTAGGGTTTTAGATCCCTAGATACACATATTTTCATTATGCCCCCTTCACTTCCTTACTTTTCTCATATTTTCTTCACAACTTTTCTTAAAAAAAAATTACAAATTTTACCCCCAAATTACAGGTGTTACAACTGTAATTTACAAATTACAATTGTTACTTGGGGCTTAATGAACTTAATGACAAAACCGGCTTATTCGCGCAGACGTTTAGAGTGTTTACTTGGGGCTTAATGACAAAACCGACTTATTCGTGCAAACATTTCCAGCTTATTCACTAAGTAGGGGAAAGATGTGTTATCCCCATTAAGACACATCTTTGACATTTCTACCCTTTAAAAATAAAGACATGCCTACCCTCCTACTCAATAAGCACGCAATAAAAACCTAGCTGCTCGATTTCACCTTCACCGCTCGTTCGATTTTACTGCTTCGAGTTCATTGTTGGTTCGATTACACTATTTCAATTCACTGCTGGTTCAATTTCAACCCTAGACAATAATTTCATTTGGTCGATTTCTCCAAAGGTAATGATTTTACTGATTGTTCGATACTTGTTTCTTCTCCATACTCGATTGTTGTTCCATACTTGTTTCTTCAGTCGATTGTTACTCCATACTTATTTCTTAAGTCGATTGTTGTTCCATACTTGTTTTCTTCAGTCGATTGTTGTTCCTTATTTGTTTTTCCAGTCGATTTTTGCTCCATACTTGTTTCTTCTCCATAGCTGCTCGACATTCTACAATGTAGATTTTTGTAACCATGATTTCTACAATGTTGATTTCATACTTGTTTCATACTTGCTACTTTTTGTTTGAACTTGACTACATTGTGTTTGAACTTGGAAGTTTAAGTACTTAATGAAATTTTGTTTTATTTTTGGATTATATCAATGAATTTATGAATATATGGCTTAAAAGTTAAACAACAATTTATAAAACAACTTAAAATTCATATTCAGGGGTAAATTGGTCATTTCTGTTATTCAGACTGTTAATTCAGATAAAAAAGTAAACAACATCAATTTATCCAGACAGACACATTTATCCATACAGGAGTTAATGGAAAATTTGGTAAACAGCCCCTAATTTGTTTCTATCCGCAGTAATTCTTTACATTAACTAGAGGTAGAAAACATATCACATAATAGCTTAAAGGTAGCTATAAGTTTATACATGTCTCATTGAGTGTGTTCTTGGTAACTTTGCAGTTTCTTTTTATCCATGGATGGAGAAGAGGGTTTGCTTGAATCCACATATTTTGATGTGGAAAATGTTTAAGATATATGTGCAGATGACTGATGTAAGGAGAATTGTTAGGGAAGAATCACCAGGCTATATATGTAGGGACAAAGCACTAGTGCATATGTTAAACCAGAAGCTCAAGAACCTCACAGTATACTGCAGTCGTAGTAATAAGAATAAGAAAGGTGTTTCATGTGGAGGGCAATGTCCATTTGCTAATTGTGATTACTTCTATATGTATTTTTGATAGACGATATTGATTAATAATTTGATCAAATATAGTAGACCAAGACAAGATATAACTCAAGTTGGTCCGGCCGTTGTTGGATAGAAAAATATATATATTATTCTATTTAGTTTTAACATAATATTTTTTTTATAATAAGTTGTATTATTTTGTTATTCATGGTTTGGTTGAAAAGTGCACATCCCACTAGATAGTAGATTGTATGGATACAGAATTAGCATATTCAAAATCAATTTGACTTAATCAATTATCTTGTACTAGAAGCGTATTCACGCAACGCAGCGAGATACATCACGATTTTAATGTTTCATTTTATTTTTTGTTTTTTTGTCGATTTACAGTACGACTTTGGATGGTTTTGAGAAAGTAATAATGTTTTTTATAAAATTTTTTAATTTAGGCTTATAATATAATGTTTTTTATATAAAAAAAATTAAATATTTTGTTATAATTCAATGATTATCTTATATATTTTAATGACATCTAGAAAAATAACCAATTACATATTTAATAATATAACTAAAACAATTTTATAGTAATATAATATATTAAATAATAATGATATATGGAAATGTCTGCATAAAAGGAAGGTCATGCACATATCAAATTGGTGGGTGTTAGAAGTCTGCAGTAGTAATATGTATCTTGTGCTTTGATACTTGTAAATTAAGAGATTTTTAAAATCTTGCATAAAATGATGGTACCTTGTGCCTAATAATTCGTATTTAAGAGTTTTTTATCCGTGCTTTATAATATAGTATAGATATATGTGTGTGTGTGTGTGTGTGAGAGAGAGAGAGAGAACAAGATTGATGATTTTGGCCCCGTTAACATGATATAACAATTGTAACTCATAATGATGACTAGTGATTATAGCCTTGAACATAAATAATAAGTTGAAAATTGTTGTGGTTGAGTTTCAAATGGAAGAAATTGTATGAAGATTTTTTTTTGAACGGCAATTAAATACACGTACACGTTTTCCGAGGTATCCGGGCTCCCACTTAAGGGTGTCATCCGACTAATCCCCGTCGAAGCCCAATTAAGGGTACCACTATGTGGTAGGCCCATGATCATGGATGTCACAGAATGCTCACCACGGGGTTCGAACCTGGGTAGTCAGAGATACCATCCACTGACCCTCCCAGGATGTTACCTTAACACTAGGTTACAACATGAAGGTCAATTGTATGAAGATTATCTAGTTGGTTCGATTCCCAAATGCTGGAATCTTTGGTAAGAATGGTCTGGATTCCTGTGTACAAAAGTGGAGGGTGAGGTATAGCTCTTCAAGACATCAAGGTTAGTAAGACATCAATTGTTGTGTTTTTTGCTTCTTTAATCTCTTGTTGATTTTATTTTAAGTACGCCATATGAAATTTATTTTTTAAAACCTTCACTATAGTGTTGAAATACAGTGCTATTTATTAATCAAACCGTTATCGTAGCATTATATATAGTGAAGTTTATTTTTCAAAATCGTCATCGTAGCATGACATAAATCAACATATAATTTTCAAAATAGTCATTAT
This sequence comes from Arctium minus, assembly GCA_954870635.1. Lineage (NCBI taxonomy): Eukaryota > Viridiplantae > Streptophyta > Magnoliopsida > Asterales > Asteraceae > Arctium > Arctium minus. Next base: position 101,978,708 of record OX941080.1, on the reverse strand, counting down.
AGCATAGCATACAATGACTTAATTTTTCAAAACCACCATAGTAAAACAGATTGACGTTTATTATTTAAAATCATCATCACAGCTTTACATACGGTGACTTTATTATTCAAAATTAACAATGTAGCAAGAGCATAATGACGTTTATTTTTCAAACCGCCGCCATAGCATGACGTTTATTTTTCAAAGTTGTCATTGATAGCATAACGTGTACTAGGGTGTTCATCCAAATCGTTAAACCGCACAAACCGCCCACACCGCACCGCAAAACGTGGTTTGGAATTTTCACGGTGCGGTTTGCGGTTTGCATTTTTACCAAACCTCACTATGCGGTGCGGTTTGAGTTTTGAGTTATCAAACCGCGGTTCAAACCGCACCGCACCGCATACTTTGTATATTTTTTATTTTTTAATTATATATATATATATATATATATATAGATTTCGTTTTTTGGCCCAAAGTCCCATCTTGAATAAACAATTGGCCAATTGGGAGTAGGGAGTTAAGGATCGAGATGAAAAGTTGGACACATCAAAATTCACATGTCTAATTCGGTTTGAGGTTTATTATTTTTACTTCTTAAACATTTTTAATTATGCAATATGTATTTGGAATTTGATGTATTGAAATTCTTTATTTTTTTGGATTGCGGTCACTTTATCGTTGATTTTATAATGTATTTTTAAACGTATAATTATTCGATTTTAGGCATAAAGTACGATAGGGACCCGCATAAACTGCACAACACCGCCCTGCATTTTGCGGCGCGGTTTGGTGCGGTTTATGAAAATGCTCAATGCGTTTTGCAGTTTGACCTCAAACGGCACCAAACCGCACCACGAACACCCCTAATTTGTAGTGACGTTTATTTTTCAAACCCGTCATCGTAGCATATGACGTATGGTGACATTTATCTTTTAAAACTGTCATCGTAGCATGACGTACGATAACATTTATTTCTCAAAATCATAGCACCATATTTCATTTTATGGTAACAGTTTTGATTAACAAACGTCATCAACTGCGATATTACGGTAACGGTTTTAATGAATAAACATCACTTCATGTCATATTCAGTAACGGTTATAATTATTAACCGTCATGGTATGTCTTGTTACAATGAAGATTTTATATAATAAACGGCATTGTATTTCATGTTACAGTGACGGTTTTATATATTACACGTCATTGTATGTCATGTTACAATGACAGATTTGTATAACAATGTCACTGTGAGTCATGCTACATGATGACTTTGAATAACAATGTTATAGTGACGATTTTGAAAATATATGTCGTTGTATCTGATTATTTAATGACGGTTTTGAAATATAATCGTCGTCGTACGTCATGGTATGATGACTTTTTGAAAATAAAAACGTCACTGTATGTTATGCTACTGTGATGGTTTTGAAAAATAACTCACAAGACGTCATGCTACGATGATTGTTTTGAAAAATAATTGTTATCGTATGTTCGGTGACGGTTTGAAAAAAGAAATGTAATCGTTCGTCATGTAGTTACCTAGTACAGTTTATTTTTGTTATTTTTCTTCAATTCTTTATATTTTTAATCTGAAAGATATCTGCACTGAAGGTTGTTCATGTTTTCAGGCGGAGTTAGATTTATCGTATTTGATCTACATTCTAGGGGAAGTTATAAATCTTGTTGCATATATTTTTCACTGGCATATCTTATGATGCATATGTTCAGGGGGAGTAAGGACAATGATTTCTGATTACATCTGATCAGAACTCGTTCTTAACAAGTTTTATTGCTTTATTGTCTTTATTTTTCAATAAAGTTTGTGAATAAGACTTTGTACTTTGACGACTTTTTGACTAAATGCAAATTTTGAGGGGGAGCTTACATGATCATATCAATCATGACTTTTGAGCTGACTTTATGAGATTAATACTGAGCGTAAGGATTATTCTATTCTTAATCTCATACGTGTTTGAAAGAAGGACGACTTTCATACATGAAAACTTATTCTTAAATGTTCAAACCACTTCTCGATTCTTAAACAGATTTCATGAATACAAAAGTGCGATTTTAAATGTTTTCATTTATGGACTTCATTGTTTAACTAACCGTGTGTTTCCAAATATAAATACTTGTGTATTATCTTTTCCATATACTGTCAAGTATTCATACTGTTGGTCCCAAATAGCAGTAAATAAACAAGATAAATATTGTAGAAGGGGGGGTTGAATACAATACACACAATTTTTCACTTAATTTAATTCTTATTGATTTAAAATCAAGAATTACACATAAAAACTTTTGATTGTTGCGGAAGAGAACATATGAATTTGTTCAAACAATCTAACACTAAGAGAAATGGAGAACAATTGTAAAACACTTAGAAAACAATAAGAACTTCGTAGAGAGAAAATTCCAAACACTTAGAGAGAAAATTCCAAACACTTAGAGAACTTGAAGGTTGTAGAACTGGTTCGAGTGGGTATCTTGCATGTTGAAGCATCCATCATATTTATAGTGCCTCATCCATTTAATGCATGAGACACCTGTTGAGCAATAGATGGACACAAGTCTTCAGCATGGTACAGGATGTACCTTTTGTCTTGAGGTAACTTTGTCTTGAAGTGTTGACCTGCAAAGGATGGTGTAGACCTTTCCTCAAAAGAGTGTAGGAGACAAAGCTTACTTTATCTGATCTTCATATGAGGTCCACGTCAATGCAAGATATCACAAATATACTTTGTCAGAAAATTACAATGTGTTTATGAGAAATCTTCAGGCTCCTGAAGATTTAGAAAACTCTTCGGCTCCTGAAGATTGAGAAATCTTTAGCTTCTAATGAGAAATCTTCGGCTGCTGAAGATTGAGAAATCTTCGGCTCTTGAAGATTTCAGAAATCTTCGGCTCCTGAAGATTTGAGAAATCTTTGACTCCTGAAGATTTGAGATCAGCACCATCCTGGACAACGGTGTTGATCAAGTAGTCATACTTGGCTTTAGGCTGAGAATTTTATCTTCAATCCGCTTTGAGAGATATACTTCTTCTTTGTCTTCTTCGGCTAATCTTCGACTTTGCCGAACATTTGTATAGAAACCAAGTTGCTAAAAGAACCTCAAAATATTCTAAGTATGATGATACAAAATGGAAGATCGGGAGGTCATCTTCAAATTTTCAGATGACCCAACAATCTCCCCCTATTTGAGGATGACATCCATACATAAGAATAAAACAAAGAGTTTACTGAATAATTCATTTTGACCCATATTTACTCTTTTTGGGTTCTTTTCACATAGTCCATTCTTTTTGTTCTTTTTTTTTTGGATTTTTTTATAAAGTATATCTGACATTTACAAAAGAATAAAAGAATGAGTATAGCTATACAAACGAATAAATAAATACAAAAAATAAAGAATGAGAAAGAAAAAAATATATACAAAGATACAGAAAATAGTAGTCGGGATAGGGGAGGAGTATGGTGGCTTTGATCACATTGGTTGCTCCATTCAATCCTTTTCCTTGGTTGCTCCCCCTCAATTCATACTCCCCCTCAACTAATGTATGGTGGCTTTGATCACACAGTCCATCTCAGAATTAGTTTCAACAGAGTTTAACTTTGAGTGGTCAGTTGCTTCCCCTCAACTCAAACTCCCCCTCAACTAATTCATGGTGTCGGAAAGTAAGAAGTCAGAAAGTTTTTGGGATCCTCCGAACCTGCTCATGGAAAGGCAGATTCATCCTTAGATCGTGCAGAATCATCGGGACTGAGAATCCCGGGTGATAGGCTGTGAGGTGGAGAAGAGGCACCTTGGATAGGGGAGGAGTCCAAGTCATCCTTATCAACCAAGGAAAAGGTTGATGAGGGAATAATAAGGGTCCCCAATTTTACAATTGTATCATTTTGTGAGGGTACAAAAGAGGTGGCTTTTGATGATTTTTTTTTGCTAGCCGGCTTCACTTGGGACGGGGCAGATGGGGCCACTACAGATAAGGGAGCCTTGTACACCAGAGTGACTCTAGCATCACCTCATTGTAGATCGGGAGAATTTATGAAGGAAAACATACCTGGCAGTGGAGGGCGGTCGATGTAAGAGAGGCATTGTTCAAAGTGGTCATCATGACTTTCTAAGTGTTGGTTGGAGAGTCATCACCAAATCAATTAGTGACACAACAAATTTTCTCCCCCTATTTGATGATGACACCAACACATAGAAAAAAAATTGCTACAGACACAAGACAAGAAGAACTCGTAAATTCAGTGGCCCATTTTTTTTATTTTTTTATTTTTGGCTCTTTTCCGGATTTTTTTGGGCTATTTTCCGGGGTTTTTTTACAGGAAAGAAAAAAACGGGAAGAGAGAACCGGGAAGAACTTTGTGGGAAAAAAATTAGGGACGAGTTTTTTTTTTTGAGAGAGATGAGAGGTAAGGATGAGAGGGTTTGAAGATTTGGAAGTGTGGAAAAAAATGAGGGAGAGAGTAGATATAGGAAGGGAAGGGGTGAGGTGATGATGGGGGTAGCTGATGGGTTCAAAGACTAAAAGAGAGAAATGTGGAAGCGGTTGGGAGATGAAAGCCCAAAGAAAATTGGAGGGGAGGGTGGAGTAGGGGTTCGGCTAGTGAAAGGGGCCGAAAGGGGAGTTTGGTCGGCTAGAGTGAGGGCCCGAAAAAAAAAGAAAAGAAAGGAGAAGTGAAGGGGGGTTCGGTGGAAATATTGGAGCCGAAGGGGGTGTGTATCGACTCTTAGGGGAGGCCGAAAGAGGGAGTGGTGGGTGTTTGAGGAGCCGAAAGGGGGAATAAGGGGGTGATTGGGATTTTCGGTGGAGAGGGGGAGGGTAGAGAGAGAGGGAAACCGAAGGGGGGGGGGTTAGAGAGAGAAACAGAAGAAGGTAGGGGGTAGAGAGAGAGGCCGAAGGAAGGGTGAGGAGTAGAGAAAAAAGGGAGCCGAAGGAGGGGGGAAGAAGGGGTGTCTTTGGTGGCTTATGAGAGCCGAAGGAAAGGATTGATAAGGGGTGTTGTCGGTGGGGTTTAGGAGCCGAAGGGTAGGAAAGGCCGAAGGTGGTTTCGACGGGTGTTCGGTGTGGGCCGAAAGAAAAAGGGCCGAAGAAAGGAAGAGGCCGAAAAGGGTAGAAAGGAAGGGGACGAAAGAGGGAGGTGTAGAGAGAGGTGAGGCCGAAAGTGAGAGAGGCTTCGACCTTGGGGGTTTCGGTGTGGTGAGAGTCGTAAAAAAAAATTGAGATGGGTGTGAGGTTGGTGAGGAAAAAATTGAAAGGGATGTGGGGGTCGACTCCTTAGAAGCCGAAAGTGGGGTTAGGGGGGGTGTTCGGTGGTGTGAAGGCCGAAAGAAAAGAGACTGAGGGAGAGGTAAGGTGATCAAAGAGATAAAATGAGGAAGTGTGAGAAATCGGCTAGTGAAGAAGTTGATTGGAGGTGTAAAGGTTTAGGTGGCATGTTTAAATAAAGAAAATTTTCAAAAAAAAATTAGAACCAAAACGACAGGTTTGAGTTTTTTAAAATAGATATATAAATATATATATATATATATATATATATATATATATATATATATATTAACTTTCAAATGTAAAGGTTAAAAATATTTAAAAATTCAAAAAATTCAAAAAACCATTGGCATTGGTTTTATTTGGTCCAAAAAAAATTATTATTATTATTTTTTTTTTTTAACTAAAACTAAAACCATCTTTTTATGAAAACAAAAAAGTAAATATATATATATATATATATATATATATATATTAAAAACTTTCAATCGGCCTGCCGATTTGAAGTAAAAAAATATATTTCTTTTTTTTTAATAACCAAAATCAACCTTTTTGAAAAAAAATTTAAACGTCGACCGGAAGAAAGCCACTTTTTTTTTAAAACGTCTGCTGGAAGGAGGCCGAATTATTTTTTTTTAAAGAAGAAAAAGGATGTCATTGGAGTTTTCATATGAGAGCAATTTTCAAAAAAATATTCATTAGGAGATCAAGAAAATAGTTGATTTTTAAAAATCCCTTCATAAATTTGTTTTACTTGTACACTCAAGAAAATTGTAAGCTCTCCCATTATGCTCATCTCATATCAAATTTATGAGAGAGACAAACTCCTGACCAAGAGATTCAACTATGACACCAAAGATGATTGATGTCATCTACATAGATTTGAACAAGAATGATATTACTTGTCTTCTTGAGGAACAAGATGTTATCGACTTTACCTTGAGAGTACTTATCTTCTAGCAGAAAACTGGACAAAGTATAATACTAGGCTTGGGGAGCCTGTTTGAAGCCCTGGAGCTTTGTCCAATTTATACACATAGTCAGGATGTGAAGAATCTTCAAACCCATGTGATTGTTTCACATAGATTTCTTCAGGAACAAGTCTCCACACTTTATTTCTCTCAAAATGAGAAAGACCTTCTTGCATGGCTCTTCTGGTCTGAACACCAACTTATTGATCACCAATGGTTTGATCAATGGGGTGATCTTTTGCCCATTTTGTGAAAGAATATCCTACGAAGATTTATTCATAAGATTTGTTAATGCTTAAACATCTGCAATCACAGATAAATCATTTCTTTGGTACCCATTTGGAAATGGGTCCTTTTGAGTTAGAAGAAGATGGAGAATCCTTAGAAGTATTTTTGTCAATTCTTTCCACAAGGACAATCCTTAGCAAGATGAAAGGTATTACCACAGTTATAGCATTTTCTATATATAAAAACCTTTTTGGAGCTTTGATCAGCTTCCTTGTGATGACTGGTCACATTGACTTTTATGGCCTTTGAGGATAGAGAAGAATCAATAGGCTTCGGACCCAAGATACCTTTGTCAGAGTTAGCTGAAGGAATAGAAGAGGATATCTTGGAATTTAGCTTTTTCAACATCACGGGTCTGGGGATAGGAAGAGAAAATGATTTCTTAGAGTCTTTCTTGGGAAATTTTCTTTTGGAAGGAAGATCGGCAACCGATTTTCCCTTTTCAGAGGAAGAAAATTTTCTTGAAGATGGTTGAGGATCTATGGTTGGGATCCTAGAGGGTTTGGGTTTAGAAGGGGAAGCGTCATTAATTTTCAAGGATGTCATGGACTCAAGAATGGGTTTAGGAGGGTCATTTGAGTCTTGAGCTTCCTCACTTTCATGAGATGAACCAATATTCTTGGCTTTGATGAACATCCCAAACATGAGATTTTCAGAAGGATTAGAAGAGTCTAGAGGTTCAGAATTGTCAGAGTTCTCTTTAGAGGATTCATAAAATAAAGGAAGAGAGAAAGGAGCATGGGTATCAGAAGGAGGTTCAAGGTCAGATTTCCCAAAGCCTAGTCCTGATTTATCATCACAAGGTATTTGATCATGAAAAATCCTTTCTAAATTTTGGGAGGAGCTTGTCCACCTTTTCACAATTTCTTGCTCCTTTTTGAACTTTTTAAAAAGTTTATTTTTCTCTTTAGCAAGAGTGAAATTTATGGTTTTCAAATCTTCAAGCTCAGCCTTGATTTTGTCGAAATGCTTAAGCTGAGAAAGACAAATTTGAAGTTCAGAAGAAAGAGATTTTATCTGAGCATTTGCCTTTTTCTTTGCATCTTTGGCTTCATAGAAGTCAATGGTCAAAGAGTCAAAGGCTTCAATCTTTTCAGCATGTGAGAGAGAGGAAAAGGGATGTACCTTGGTGGATGAGGTAGAGCACTCAACAGACAAAAGGGCCATAGAGGAGGATTGAGCTTCACTGTCATCAACATCATCTATTTTAACCATGAATCAAATGTTGGCCATTTCTTTGTCACTTTCAGAAGTGGGTTCATCTGCCTAATCATGGGTTTCAGTCATTTGACCTTTTCCCTTTTTGAGCAAGGTTTCATTTCTCTCATTCTCTCTCTTATATTTTGCCTTGTATTTCTCAGTTCGATCAGAGTTTGAGGAGACAAGACATATTTTAATTTTGAATAGAGGGTTGGTAGGAATTAGACTTGGTTTTGACAGACCTATAGAAGGTACGATTAGAGGAGGGTGGTCTGAATTTATCAGAATGTCTACTTCTGGACTCAGAAGCAAAGTGTCCCTTCCTCCCACATACGTAACATTTCTCATTGGACTTGTTAGAAGAGGTGGTTTTTGAAAAAGTAGAAGAGTATTTTCTTGAAAACTTGGATTTTCCAGAAGAGAATCGAGGGTTACTGTAAATTTCCTCACCTTCATCATCGGCCTCACTAAGGTAGGCTTCTGAAGGGTCATTGGGGTCTTCTTGAATATTATTGTCAGAATTAGAGGGATAGGTGATTCTAGGAGTACACACAACATTTTTGGAAGAATCACTGACAAGAGCTAGAGAATAGCTTTTAATGTCTTTTGTGATAGACTTCCTAAGCAGTTTAGTCTGCTCATAGTTAAAGAGAGTGCCATACAAGGCAGTGAGAGGCATGGAATCAAGATCCTTGGTAGACTTGATACAAGTACAGATATTTTCCCAAAACTCAGGAAGACAGTCCATGAACTTGCACAAGACTTCCTCATTATCATAGATGCGACCCACAAGCATAAGATCGTTGAGAAGACTATTAAAACGATTGTAGTAGTCTGAGAGAGATTCACCCTTTTCGTGAGAAAAGAGTTCATACTTTCTTACAAGAGCAATCTTTCTGCTCTTTTTCACTTCAGACGTACCTTCATAAAGAACACACAGAGTGGACCACATTTCTTTAGCAGTAGAAAGGTTAACAAGGGAGTGATAGAACTCATCAGGCAGAGAAAGGGCAATGATGGCTCTGACTTTAGTATCAAGAGCTATAAGACGTTTGTCTTCATCATTATATTTATTGGGATTCTTTACAATGAATCTCCCATTTGCTGGAGTTCTTTCTGCCTCAGAAGAGTCCTCATCAGGATTTCCCTTATCTGCCTTTTTGGCATTGTACCAGTCCCAAACTCTAGGAATAAAAGGACCTTCATTTAAGATAGTAGGATATATGTTGTCAACTCATTCTAAGAAGAGTATCATACGACTTTCCACAAGAAGAAGTTATTGGGGTTAAACTTTGGTGGTTTGGCTATAGAGCCATTGTCGTATGAAACAACAGTGGTGTTTTGAGAAGAAGCATTGTTCAAAGAAGAAAAAGAAGAAGAGGATGCCATTACGGATCTAGTTTATTAAGTTAAAATAAACTGCTCTGTTACCACTTGTTGGTCTCAAATAGCAGTAAATAAATAAGATAAGTATTGTAGAAGGGGGGGTTGAATACAATACACACAATTTTTCACTTAATTTAATTTTTATTGATTTAAAATCAAGAATTACACATAGAAACTTTTGATTGTTGTGGAAGAGAATAGATGAATCTGTTCAAACAATCTAACACTAAGAGAAATGAAGAATGTTAAGTCCAAATATTGTATACAAGATTTAATAAGAAAAGTCAATGTCAAAGTCATAAGCAAAGTTAAAGTTGTATTGTCAAAGTCAATATTGATTAGTTTTACATAGTTAAGTTTTAGTTTAGTCTTATGGTATAAATAGGATTAGTCTTTGTTAATCTTGTAAGAACTTAATTGTAATATTTCAGATAAGTGAGATATATGACAAGAGCTTTCAAGATCTACTTTCTCTCTCTACTCTCTCTACTCTCTCTACTCTCTCTCTAGATTTCATTGCTAAATCTTGTTTGTATTGAGAATTGCTTGATAATATGGATTAACATAGAACAATTGTAAAACACTTAGAAAACACTAAGAACTTCGTAAAGAGAAAATTCTAGACACTTAGAGAACTTGAAGGTTGTAGAACTGGTTCGACTGGGTATCTTGCATGTTGAAGAATCCATCATATTTATAGTGCCTCATGTATTTAATGCATGAGACACCTGTTGAGCAATGGATGGACGCAGGTCTTCAGCATGGTACAGGATGTACCTTTTTTCTTGAGGTGACATTGTCTTGAAGTGTTGACCTGCAGAGGATGGTGTAGACCTTTCCTCAAAAGAGTGTAGAAGACAAAACCTACTTTATCTGATCATCAGATGAGGTCCATGTCAATAGAAGATATCACAAATATACTTTGTCCGAAAAGTACAATGTGTTTGTGAGAAATCTTTAGGTTCCTGAAGATTTAGAAAACTCTTCGGCTCTTGAAGATTGAGAAATCTTTTTCTTCTAATGAGAAATCTTCGGCTCCTGAAGATTTGAGATCAGCACCATCCTGGCCAACGGTGTTGATCAAATAGGCATACTTGGCTTTAGGCTGAGACGTCTATCTTCAATCCTTTTTGAGAGATATACTTCTTCTTTGTCTTCTTCGGCTGATCTTCGACTTCTCCGAAAATTTGTATAGAAACCAAGCTGCTAAAAGAACCTCAAAATATTCTAAGTATGATGATACAAAATGGAAGATCGGGAATACACACCGGTTTAGTACTTTATTGACTAAGTTCTTACCATGTCATCTGTTAGAGCACATAATTGTTGGATTCAAGATCATAAAGATTGAAGACAAAAGATCAAGAAGTCAAAGCTGGAAAAGTCAACTCTCAAGCAAAGTCAAAGTCATTTGTTAATAAAGTCAAAGTCAATGTAATTGTATTTTGTTTTTCCTTTGTAATTGTCAAGGGTATAAATACCTTTGTTGTCTTTGTAATCAAGAAGTATCAATCAGTTGTAAACATACACACATGAATTCAGAAGTGAAAGAGCATACTGTTTCATTATTCTAGAGAGAGAGTAGTGAGATAAAGTTTGTAATTTGTGAATTTCATCAATGAATATGATTTGGAATTCTCATCTTGATTGTTTGTAGAAATTAAAACTTGAATCTGGGAATAACAATTGGTATCAGAGCCGAAAAGTGAATTTGTGTTGCAGGCACCTACAGTCAAGGGGGAGTAAGAGAACCAAGGCTTCTAAGTACATCAGCTTAGAACCCGTACTTCAACGGCATTTGACTTCTAAACACAACAGTTTAGGACTCGTACTTCAATGATGAAAAAGAGATGTTACTCCCGGGCTGATAAGAGAGTGAACTCAGATACTCTTAAGAGGAAATCAACCTTCAAGGGGGAGTACATAAATTTTTCTGGAAATATGTATTCGGAAGATATGACGAACTACACTTCAAAGAAAGTTGTAGATCTCTATCATGTACTTTTTCACTGATAAATCTCCGATGCATATTTTCAGGGGCAGTAAAGGATTTGATTTCTGATTATTTTAGATCAGAACTCGTACTTCAATCGTTTTACTGCTTTATGTCTTTTACATTCGAATAAATTTTGTGAATAAAGTTGCTTTGACTAGACTTTGAGATTTTTTGCAGGATGAGAGAAGCTGACAAGATCATATCTCAATAACTTCAACTTGACTTCATGAGATTTAAAATTGCGCGAAAAGGTAAATTTCTTATCTTAATCTCAAATATATCTGAAAGAAGGACAACTTTCAGATATAGAAAACATGTTCTGAAATGTTCAAACCACTTCCCGATTCTTAAACATATTTTATAATTTGGAAGTGTGATTTTAAATGTTTTCATTTTATTTTTTTGTGCTTAATCGTTAAATAAACCGTGTGTTTCCAAAGATAAATACTTGCGTATTGTCTTTTTTACATACTTTCAAGTATTCACACACATCGGTTTAATTTTTGATCAAATTGTTCTTACCATGTCTCTAAATTGAAACAAATTTTCGATGGTAAGACACTTCGCTTGTACTTTAAAGAATTTTGAGCGATATTTCATTTCGAAACGTAATTTCAAGAATGTCTATATTTTTGTTTCGTATAGACAATATTCATTATTCTTGACCTTAATCTTTGATTGTTATATCATTCATTTCTGAACATTTTTCATACAATGTCAGATTTTCAAACAAGCCTTTTGCATTCATATTCATTCATTTCATATACTTGTTTGAAAATGCTTCAATGTCTAAAAATGCTCAAATCTTCATGATTATATTTTATGAGCATACATTCATCTAACATTTGTATATGAGCTTTAACTGCTAAAGTTAAACCATTTGAGCAACATTATGCTTTCATAGGATTATATGGGTTCTTTGTGCTAGGAATTAACTGAACTTCTATGAAATCACGTTAACCAGTGATTTCTACCCAAGAAGTTAATCCATAAAGATTGAGTGTGAGGAGTCTAAAAGAAATGAGTGTGGGTGTGATGAGGTAAAATGTAAATGAGAGTTTGGTTAGTAGTGTGCTTAATGATCAAAAGAAAGAGGGTGTGAGATCAGAGTAAAAGAATATCAAACTTTGCACCAACTACTTTCTGAGTCGGGCAGCCACATTACTAATGATTCACAATTCTTTCGTGAACATTATTGAAACAGGCAAATAGCCCATGCCAACTCTTGATAAAACCCCACCATCTACTCATTTTCTTCTTAAAAAGAAAATGTTTCATATTTTTCTGGGGACGCAACATATTATCTATCTGGTTTTCATTTGGAAAATCTGGATATTGAAAAAGAAGGAAGTCTGCCCCACCTTCGCACTTCAATCATGCACATTGAGTCTGTGTTTATCTACTGTTGTCTCAGTGGTTTATACAATGTTGAGCCTTTTAAAAAGTAATTATTCGTGATTAATTCTTTCTACACGTGCCCGAACACACAAAGAATTTGTTTCTTTGTCATAACATTCATAGAAATTGCCTTTGTGGTATTTCGATGATTGGATGGAAGCCCTGGGGGAGTGATCATCAAAAAGCTCCTTTATATTGTGTATTCGTTACACACAGTGACTTTGTGTTACTGACAGGCATTTTAACTGATTCATTTGTTGATTCAGGAGTTACATGTTCTTATTTTGTCTGGATTTGCAAAGATCTAGATGAATACTTGGTTATGGATCACAGAATCAGAGGCTCAGTTTGACAGATCAGAATGGTCAAAGACATTTCTTGGAATAAAAGTTTTGATGATATAGATGCTCTAATCATCAAAAAGGGGGAGCAGATCAAGAAATGTGTATTTCAAAGAAATGTGTATTTCAAAGAAATGTTAAAGTTGAAAGAATTATCCGGAAAGAAGTATTTGTATTGGATATGGAGAGAGATATTTCAGAATTGAAGTTTGTTCAAAGTTGATAAGCGAAAGTTCAAAGAATTTCGAAAGCAAGCAGATTTTGGAGAAAGTTTATTTGAAGAAAGTTGGATAAATCATTCAGAGCTGGAAATGAAGATAATTTCTTTCAATGTCTGAAAGAGGTTTGTTTATAATCTTGGGGGAGATTGTTACTATTTTTGAAGATCAGACGTTGGGAAGATTGTTGAAAGTTTTTGAAGACAAAGCTTCTCAAAGAAGAATTTCATCGTGTTAAGGGGGAGTTTATAAATCATATTTGTATAAAAGGGGAGATTACAAGAGAAGATAAAGGTTGATCAAAGGGGGAGTTACTTCAATCGAGCTTAATTAGAGAAGATCGCATTGCTAAATCTTTTAGTAATGATCTTGATCCAAAGGGGGAGAATGTTAGAGCACATAATTGTTGGATTAAAGATCATAAAGATTGAAGATAAAAGATCAAGAAGTCAAAGCTGGAAAAGTCAACTCTCAAGCAAATTCAAAGTCATTTGTTAATAAAGTCAAAGTCAATGTAATTGTATTTTGTTTTTCCTTTGTAATTGTCAAGGGTATAAATACCTTTGTTGTCTTTGTAATCAAGAAGTATCAATCAGTTGTAAACATACACACACGAATTCAGAAGTGAGAGAGCAGATTAGAGAAGAGCATACTGTTTCATTATTCTAGAGAGAGAGTAGTGAGAGAAAGTTTGTAATTTGTGAATTTCATCAATGAATATGATTTGGAATTCTCATCTTGATTGTTTTTAGAAATTAGAACTTGAATCTGGGAATAACATCATCAAATTTGAAACTAATTTTCAATGGTAAGACACCCCGTTTGAAATTCAATGATATTCGAGCGTTATTTCTTTCAAAACGTTTCTTTCAAGAATGTCTATATTTGATTCGTATAGACAACTTCCATTTTTTCTTGACCAAAGCTTTTAATGCTAAATCATACATATTTGATCTTTTCATACATTGTCAGATTCTCAAAACATTTCATTTGAATTCGTTTCATTCATTCAATTTCATTGGTTTGAGAGATCTTAAATGTTCAAAAGCTCACACATTGATAATGTGAAGCATACATACACTAACTATGATATCTTGTGCTTAATTGTCAAGATAATCGTTGAGCAACATATTCTTTTAGGACAAACTGCATGGGATTCAGTGTGTAAGTTAAATAAAACTTCTATGTATTCACGATAGCCAGTGTTTCCTACCCAAGAAGTTAATCTTGAGTGATCAAGAGGCGAGGAGTCAATATATGTGTGTGGGTGTGTGCTGAGATAAAATGAAAAGAGAGTTTGGTTAGAAGTGAGCTTAAATGTTAAAAAGAAAGAGGGTGAGAGATCAGAGTAAAAGAATATCAAACTCTGCACCAACTTTTTCTGAGTCGGGCAACCACATTACTATTGTTTCACAATTCTTTCGTGAACTTCATTGAAATAGGCAACTAGCCCATGCCAACTCTTGATTTAAACCCCACCAGCTACTCATTTCTTTCTCAACAAAGAGATGTTTCAATTTTTCATGGGATGCAACACATAATCTATCTTATCTTCATTCGGAAGATGTGGATATTGAAAAAGAAGGAAGTATGTCCCACCTTCGCACTTCGATCATGCACAATTGAATCCGTGTATTAGTATTGTTGTCTCAATGGTTTACACATTTTGAGCCTATTAAAATCAATCATTATGCTTAATTCTTTCATACACAAGAACGTACACACAGAAAATTTGTTTTTTCTGTCGGAACGTTCATAGAATAATCTTGTGTTATTCAATGATTGAATGGAAGACCTGGGGAGTGTACATCAACAAAACTCCTCGTACAGTACATTCGTTGTACTAAGTGACTTTACGTTACTTACAGGCATTTTTAACTGATTCATTTGTTGATTCAGGTTTACATTCTTATTTGTCTGAATTTGAAAAGATTCGGATGAATACATTATGAATTGACGGATGTTCAGTGGCTCAGTGGCAAAGATCAATGGTCAAAAAAGATTCATGACATTTCTTGAAGAAGTTTTGATGATTACTATACTACATCATCAAAAAGGGGGAGAAATAATTTCAAGAAATGTAGTATGGTGAACAAGTTTGTAATAGTTTTGGGGAGATTGTTCAAGATTTGAAAGAAAGTTCAAAGATTTCGGAAAGTTTGCTGAATTGTACATAAATTTTCTTTTAAGTTTGATTTATGAAGAAAAGTGAGCTAAATCTGAAGATAATTTCTTTTCTGAAGTCTGAGAGATGTTTTATTACCTTGGGGGAGATTGAATTTTCAAAGGAAAGGTTACTTGAAAGAATCAAAGAAGAAGATTGCTCGAGAATGCTGAAAGTTGATTTTCCTTATCCAAAAGGAGGAGATAATTTTTTTCTAAATCCAAAAGGGGAGCTCAAGATCTTATTCTATGAACATGATCAGTTATCATAATGAAGGAGAGGTTAAATGTGTTAAACATCAATCAAAGGGGGATAATTCTTATCTTTGCTAAATTTTTTTTTGAAGATGATCTTGAATCCATAGGGGGAGATTTTTAGTGCACAAATATGTTGGATACAAGATCATGAAGATGAAAGTCAAAGTCAAAGCTCAAGTCAAACATTCAAGCAAAAGTCAAAGTCTTTGTAATAAAGGTCAAAGTCAAAGTGTTTGTATTTGTTTTTCTAGTTTTGTCTTTTATTTGTAATAAGGTATAAAGAGTTTTTCGTTCGTAGACTCATTAGGCTAAGAGAGAGTTATTAGACTAAGAGAAAGCGTATAATTTTAGAGAGGGAAATTTTCAGAGAGCCTGTTGTATTCTGCATTGAATTGAAATGAAATTGAATTGAATTGTTGTCATCGTGATCTAGTCTTGATTAGAACTTGTTATTGTGGGACACACAAGCATCGATTACAAACATACAAACATATATATAATACATGAACCATCACATCCTTTCATAATACCCTTTCAAGGATGGCGGTTGATTCACACACATAACTATCAACCAATAATTAACATACTTCCTAACTTCTAATACGATAACTGATTTATATGATGACTAGCTTATATTCCAATATTCCCCCATAAGCTAGACATCGGTAACACCCAACTCATTCTTTAGTTTGCTGAAACTTCCACTTTGCAAGGCCTTGGTGAAAATGCCAGCCACTTTATTCTTGGATCCACAGAAAACATCGTCAACCTCTAGATTTTGAACAAGTTCTCTAATGAGATGAAACTTGATACGGATGTGCTTACTCTTGCTGTGAAACACCGGATTTCTTGTCAAGGCTATGGCAAATTTGTTGTCACAGTATATTTTCGTAGGAGAACTTTGAGAAACATCTAATTGTACTTAGATGCCTCTTAGCCATATAGCATGACAACCCGTCGATGAGATGGCCATGTATTTTGCCTCTGTTGAGGATAGTGCAACCACCTTTTGTTTTCTCGATTGCCCATGACATGACACCTGATCCCAAACTAAACAAGTAACTTTTGGTACTTTTGCTATCGATCATGCTCCCCCATAATCGCTATCACAATAACCCTTTAGACTTCGATCCTGAGTTTGAGAGTACACGATCCCATGATTTAAGGTTTTCTTAACATACCTTAATATTCATTTAGCCTCCTCCCAATGACTCCTTGTATGATTCTCCAATAAATGACTTACCAAACTTACCCCAAACATGATGTCGGGTCTTGTTGCCATAAGGTACATAAGGCAACCAACTAGACTTCAAAATAATGTAGAATCAACACTTTCGTCTACATCATTTATAGTCAATTTCAGACCCACTTCCATGGGAGTTGAAGTAATACGAGCATCATTCATATTAAATCTAATAAGAAGATTATTTGCATACCTTTTCTGAGAGATGGAGATCTTTCCCACTGCGTGCTTCGCTTCAATTTCCAAGAAGTAATGGAGAAGACCTAGGTCCGACATCTCAAACTCCACTTTCCTTGATTTTTTTAATTCATCGATCAATTGTTGAGTTACCCATGAATACTAAATCATCCACATATAAAGAAAACACCAGTATCAATCCTCCAGATTTCTTTATGAATAGAGTATGTTCATAGTTTCATTTCTTAAACCCATTCCTTGTAAAATAACCTTCGATCCGACTGTACCAGGCCCTTGGAGCATGTTTTAACTCGTAAAGTCCCTTCTTTAAGTGACATACCATGAATAGAGTATCTTCGAGAAACCGGTTCAAAAAAGCCGACTTTACGTCCATTTGATGGACACTCCAACAATTTTGTGCGGCAAGGGCTAAAATAATTCGTATGGTCTCAAGTCTAATAACGAGTGCAAACACTTCTTGATAATTTTTTCCATATTGTTGCTTGTATCCCTTAACTACCAACCTGGATTATGCTTGTCAATCTCACCTTTCTCGTTAAGTTTTGTTTTATAAATCCACCGTACTCCTATAGCCTTTTGCCGTTTGGGTAACTCGACCAACTCCCATGTATTGTTTTTCACTATCTAGTTTATTTCACTATCCATGGAATCTCTCCACTTCTTGTCAAGACAAGCATCCTCATAGTGTAGAGGATTCGCGTCCGCAAACAGTGCAAAGTCAACTACATCTAACCTTTGAGTATTTTCATACAAATCTCTTAAGCTTCTTGTTTTTATGTTTTTCCCACTCGATGATGATGACTCTGCTGAACTTGCATCCATAGAACTCAAAGATGGCTCCTCATTTATTATAGGAGAGGGAGTATCCAATGAGGACTCGGGGATGTTATGTTCATTTTCACTAATTGAATCGTTTTGCTCCTGAAAATCATTAGTGATAATGCACGTACTGTTGTTATCGCATGTGAGTCCATTCCATGCTTTGTTTTCATCAAAAATCACGTCCATGCTCGTAATCACCTTCTTGGTTACGGGATTGTACAACTTATATGCTTTGGCGTTGTTGTTGTATCCTACAAACACTACTTTTTCAAACTTCTCATCAAGTTTCCCTCTCATTTGACTTGGTATATGGGCATAGGTTAAACACCCAAAAGTTCTTAGGTGTCTTACGCTTGGTTTGTAACCACTCCAGGATTCTTGGGGGGTTTTCTCGGACACACTTTTTGTTGCTATCCTATTGAGTACATAAGTTGTACATACGACTGCTTCAACCCAGAAAACATCAGGTAAACCTTTACCTTTTAGCATGCATCTAGCCATCTCGACAAGCATTTTATTCTTTCTTCGGCGACCCTATTTTATTGGGGCGTGTAACTTGTTGTAACTTGATGATGTATCCCACTTTCCTTCAAAAAAATTATGCATGTTGTGTTCAACGTACTCTCCTCCACGATCAGACCGTAAACACTTGATCTTGTGATCACTTCCGTTTTCAACAAAGGTATTGAATGAAACAAAACAATTAAAAGTTTCTGATTTTTCTTAGAGAAAATGGATCCATACCTTTCAACTAAAGTCGTCAATGAACGTAAGGAAGTATCTACTTCCTCTGATAGGCGTCGTTCTCATGAGTCCGCAAATATTAGAGTGTACTAATTCAAGCAGTTTTGAGGCCCTCCATGTTTTGTCATGAGGGAAGGATTCTCTTGAATATTTCCCCAAAGAATATCCTTCACAATCCTCATTTAACGAGGTAATAGTTGGTAATCTACGCATCATCTCTGTTTTATGCATATAGATTAAGGCACTAAGATTGACATGCCCGAATCGGTGATGCCACAATACCTAGGCATCCTTTGAACTCATGCTAAGAGTGAGAAAATCATTACAATCAAACCTTATAGGAAATAGCTTCTTTGAAGTTATGTTTAGCTTTCCAATTAAGCCATTGGTGGTGTCTGTTATCTCACACATTTCGTCTTTAAACCGTAGGTCGTATCCTAGGACAAGTTGCCCCACACTTAAAAGATGATACTTTAGTCCAAGTACATAAAATACATTAGAGATCTTCTTTTCTTGATTTCTAATTTTAATGGAAATTTCTCCATTACCCAACACACTGAGTTTTTTATCATCCCCGGTTTTGACCTCCTTTTTAATAGTATCTTCCAATCATAGAAATAGGCTTATGTTACCTGTCATGTGGTTACTACATCCGTTGTCGAGATACCACAGTTTATGTTGTTGTGAGTCTTGAACGTTGAGCATCATGAACATGGAGTCATCTTCCTTGCTTTCTTCTTTATGCATTAAACTGGATCCTTTGTCTTCTTCTACAATTCATTTTCTGCAAAACTTGATTGTGTGACCGATTTCATCACAATGATAGCACTTTAACTGAGAGAATGATTTTCCTCGACCTCCACCCTTAAACAATCTTGGGTTTTTCTCCTCTTTATTTTGTTCAAAAGATCGTTGTCGATTGCTTGAACTTGCTTCCCATGGTGACTGTGTTTGGAATGCATGTTCTAAAGTAGGAGATTCGAACTGCTTCATCTTTAGTTCATGGGACTACAACGTTCCCAGAAGTGATTCTACGGAGAAAACGCCCAAGTCTTTCGACTCCTCAATCGCCACGACCACGTATTCGAATTTACGAGTCAGACTTCGTAAAATCTTCTCAACCACCCTCCTATCTTCGATGGTCTTTCCATTTAATTACATCTGGTTTAATAAGATGATAACTTGGTTGTAGAATTCTTCAATTGATTTGGTGTCTTCCATCTTCAAGTTGTCGAATTCACACCTTAATGTCTCTAATATCGCGATCTTGACTCTTTCTTCCCCTCTATATGATTTTAACAAAATTTTCCAAGTTTCTTTCGATGTTCTGGAAGAGGAGATTCTTTCAAGGATGCTTTCATCAACTGCTTGATGGATTTACAATGCCCGTTTATCCTTCTTCTTTGCATCCTTACGAAAATTCGTTTGTTGTGTCGATAAAGTCGTGGGGCTGTCTGGTTCCCTTACGTCATCCTTTACGATTTCCTGTTGGTCCCGAAGGTGCTTAACAAGTTTGTATAAAGGGGGGGAGTGAATACAAACACATAATTTACAAGTTTGTTGCGGAATAAGATTAAGTAAAACCTAATCTAAACAAACTTAAGAATCACTAAGAAGGTTGCACTAGAAATAGAGAATAGGGGATTGGGAGAATATAGAAAATAAGGGTTTCTATATATTTAGAAAGATGAAGGCTACACTCAGATGGAGTGTTGATCTTTCTATTTATACCACATACATTAAATGCATGGCAGATTACTTTACACGTGTCCTTCATTGATTCTTCATTGATTGGTTATATGAGTCTGACTTTAAGAGACATGCTTTTTGGTCGTTTGATGAACAGTGTAGTTGACAGAGTTGTTGTACGAATTGCTGCAGAGGTATGTCTTTTATGACAATCGTACTATGTGTGCAAGGACAAGACAAAAGAGACTTGAGGCATAAGCTAAGTGATCATTAATCGCTGAATATCTCTTCCTTCAGAGATATAAAAAAGTTCAGCTATGGCTGAAGCTTTTCCTCACGTTTCTTCGCGTGTGTAGACTTGTCTTGGCTTTACTGATATCCGCATCAGGTCATGAGTAGATTTGTCTTTCTTCAGCAGCTTTGTCTTCGATTCAGCAGTGAACATCCTATGTCACGAAACTTGTCTTCAGAGATTACGTCTAACTGTTTACATTCGAAATCATCAGTAATACTGAACATACTTAGTATTAGATCGCTGATGGTGAAACACTAATACATATGAATGTTTACAAGAGAGATCATCAGCGATAACTGAACAGACTCAGTATGATCGCTGATGATGAAACACTAATACATAATGTTAAACGTAATTTTCACTATGTGTAGAAAGGGATCATTATCAAATCACTGAGAGAGTTTGGATCAACAATCTCCCCTATTTGATGATGACAAAGTACCTATGAAGAAAATTACTTTTAAGTCAAAATAAAGGATAATCATGACTCATAACATACATGTCCCAATTACTATTTTGAGGGATCTTTTACAGTACTGATAGAGTTAAGTACTTCACTGAAGTTTTCATTAATTCAAAGAAAGAATTACAAGTAAGATGAAAATTGTAAGTACAAGTGAAGATCTAGTTACTGTAAGTCTACTAACAGATTACAAGAAAGAAAAATCTATTAGCTATCTAGATAGGATTTCAGGACCTTGATCATATAATCTGGTACTTCTTCTCCTTTTTGTCTTCGATCAGCTGATTCTTCTTGGATGAGAGTCTTGATCGGTTCAGCTGAAGGAGAGTAAGTACACCATAAGCACAGAAGGTCCTTGAGATGACTTAGAGGGCAGAGAGGGATTTCATAGACTCTTTGAAATCTTGGCTGACCTTCATCATCTCTGAAGAAGATTCCAAAAGGGTTCTTCAAAACTTGCCCTGTAATGAATTGACCACCAGGAGGCAGGGATAGATCAAGAACTGAGAGATCAAAAGGAGGCCCGAACAGTGCTTCTTTTGAGAACTTGATGGAGGTGTCATTTTTTATCACTGCGACATTATCAGAGGAGGAGGAGGCAAGCTTTCTCTTTACTTGTTTTTGCTTTGGAGGAAGATCTGAAGGCACTTTCAGAATAGCAGCAACTCTATTAATGAAGGTTCCAATGATTCCTCCGACATAACCTTTGTACGTTGATTTAGACTTCTTCAGTGCTTCCTTGAAATCTAGCCATTCAAAGTAACCAATATGTTTCAGTCTTGATACGAACATAACTTTGACGCTTCCATCCTCTCTATTTATCTCCATAATCACTGAAAGTCGGTCCTTCTTCTTTTTCCCAGAGATAGTGACAGCGACGATCTTCATTGGGTCAGAGCGATAGTCTATCTTCTGTTTACACCAATCTAGAGTTTTATCACTGACCTCTTTTTCTTTTGAACTCTCCTCTTCAATCTCTTTGAGCAAAGAAGCTTGAACCTTCACTGGATTCTTCTTCATCTTGTCATCTTTGAATACAGATGTAGAACCTCAAGAGCTAGATTAGCATTTTTTTGGCATTCAACAATAAGCTTTTTAGCTCTGACAAATTCTTCGATTTCAGCTTGGGTCAGGAAGTCAATCTCTTTAGTTGAGGATTGAGGAGGGATCGTTAGTCACTGACTCTCTAGGTAAGAGATCATCTCTATTCTTCTTTTGAGTTCATCCTCTGACCATTGAGCTGGTCGAGAGGGCCTTCCTGGATGGAGCAGGGTTTCTTCTTCTTCTTCTTCTTCTTCTTCTTATTCTTCTTCTTCTTCTTCTTCTTCTTCTTCTTCTTCTTCTTCTTCTTCTTCTTCTTCTTCTTCTTCTTCTTCATCAACCTCATTGAAGGAGATTGGGATTATTTGATCATCAGCTATGAGAGTTGGGATTATTTTCACTGAAGTTCCCTTAAGCAGGGGAGAAAATTGACTGAGAAAAAATTGAAAAAGGGAGTTAGTGTTTATTATAGATGAAGAAAGATAAAGGCTAGAATGAGAGAGGGGTTTGGCAGGAAAAGAAGGAGAGAGGGAGAATGGATAGGCATACCTGAGAAGGATGCTCCCCCTCAGATGGTGATATAAGTTTCAGGTTTCCCTCGGCAGTTATTCCCTTCTGCATGCCTTGGGATGGGGTACCTGAAGCTTTATCCTTTTGTCTCCCCCTGCTTCAGTGATAACAACGCTTTTCATCGCTGGCATTGATGAGACATTTGCAGCTGAGAACCAGAGAGACTAATCCTCTTCATCATCATCATCATCAGCGGCATTGTTATTCTCTTGATCAGGGGAGATATAGTTCTTCTTCATCATCTTCTTCTTCTTCCTCATCCTCTTCTTCTTTATCATCAACTAAAGCAAGGGAAGAAGAGGGAGGGGCTTGATCTTCAGCGATCTTCTCCCCCTCAACTTGAGAGGGAGTTTCTTCCGTCTCCTGAACCTCAACTGCAGTGTTATTTTCATCATTTGATCTCTCCACTCTTTGTCATTATCAACTTGGGGGAGTTCAGTAGTAGGCTTTGGACGGGCATCAACCTCCAACTTATCCAGACGACCTTCAATAATGGGGACCTCTGAAGTGGCCTGATGAACGAATTTAACAGCATCATTCAGCAAGGTACAATCGTTGTCAATGAAGGAAGGCGTCGGAGTAGGAGCTGGTTCATTCAGCTTGGCCAACAGCTGAGAGAGCAGCTGATTAGTAAAGTCCATCTTGGTGTTGAGACCTCGGACTTCACCATTCAAGTGTTCAACATGGCCGGTGAGGAGTTGGAGTTGACTCGTGTTGCGGGCCACATTGTCCTTGAGCTGATGGACTTCATCCTGAAGAGCGTTGACTTGAGAAGCTTCAACCTTGGAGGTAGAAGCAGTAGTGAGTCTTTTCAGCTCCTCACCAGCTTGGTGACAGCGCTGGTGGTGGTGTTGAGTGAGGTGGAGAGAGAGTCCGCTTTATCAGCAAGTTTGTTAACACTGGTGTCAACAGTTCCCAAAGTAGGACCTGAAACAAAAGTTAGTGGTTGAGCAAAATGATGCTCAGGCTTATAGGGAGAGGTGGGAGAAGTGTATATTGGGTTAGGAATACCTGGTAGATCAAACATATTGAAGAATTTCATATCTCCTTAAAAATTTGGAGGTGTTTGAGTACGATGTCCTATGGATGAAGTGGTATTAGGTTGTTGCGATATATTGGGAGGGTTAATGACCAAAGAAATAGTAGAAGAAGGAGGTGTAATATGGATAGAAGTAGAGTGAACACTGGTGATAGTGGAAATTACCTTTGTTGGTTGTTCTTGAGGAACTGAGGAAAGTGGGGTTGTCACCGGTGTGGTATCAGCGATTGATGTCACTGAAACGGTTGTTGTTGTGGTAGCTGATGTGAAGGAGCGACCTACAAATACATCCAAAGTAGTTTGTTGAGAAACTAACTCAGGGAAGTTACCAGAATGGGTTGACTCCTTGGTTTTTTGGCCTTTTAAGCAGGGCCAGAAAGAGCTGTAGACTGTCGCTTGGAAGGGGTTGTAGCGGCAGGGATAGTAGAAGAAGGAACCTCCTGTGTGGCGTCTGAAGTCGAAGAATAGAGAGAGAGAGACGAGATCGTAGAGTAGAAAGACTTACCTCCTTTTCAACCAGTTTGATGTCCAACGCTCATTGACCAACTCGTGAGAAGCTACCATCATTTGTTGTGGGGTACTTCTTGTCGAGGAGAAAATGAAGATAAGCACAAATGAAATGAACATAGGGAATCTTGGGATCCCTTTCAGGATTCTCGATATTTGACAAGAGATCGTCAAAGATCGCTCCAACATAGTCATAGTGTTTTCCAACAATCACTGAATATCCCATTTGTAGTTTCATTTTGCTGGCCTGGTCCAGCGATCCTATCTTGTCACTCATACTCTGAATAATATGAGTGAAGATGTAGTTGATCTCTGAAGGCATGTTTGCCTTCAGGATCTTAGTCAGCTTCTTGTTGGGAATCTGGGAGCGAGGTTTGTTGTCCCAAGTGTACTCCATGTCCTCTAGAAATCGGATGAGTTCAACATCAGTGGGAATAGAGTCGAAATCGTGGGTAGTCTTGGCAGGGAATCGAAGAGCCTTGCGAATACCAAAGGCAGTGAGATTTCTGGGGCCATGTTTAGTCTGGAAAGAGATAGCAGGGACCACTTCACCCTTTTTGTTGGTCACTGATCTCTTATCAGCAGTAAACCAGAATTGATGAAGTAGAGTTTTTGATGGCTTGGGGTCAACAGTCAGAGCATATGCTATGCATGATTGTTTCAGAAAGGCAACAACTTCCACCAGATGTGGGTATTTTTCAGCTTCAAAGTCAAAGTGAGCCAGGTGGTTGTTCTTAGGGATTTTAGAGTCAGTTAGTGCGAACTTGACAGTCTTCGAAGCAATAAGTGTAACTTGGGCCATTTCTGGAATAGAGAAGTATAGTAGAATAAAGGGTTTAGAGTCTAAAAACAATGAAAATATTTTACCAGTTTCTATTTTTGGAAAGAAACATAGAAAAATAAAGTTGTTTTTAGAGTAAAACAGTGTTCTTTACGAAAAGAAAGAACAATCTTAAAAACCAAATGTTTTTGAACAAGTTAAAATCAAAAGAGATGATTTTAATATAAGAAACACATTTAAATCCAAAATAAGAGGATATTTAAGATTCAAGAGTGTTTTTAATAGGAAAGAATGTGAAGAAACAAAAACCTGATGATCTTGAAGATTTGAAGATTGAGGTGTGTATTTTTGTTTGCTTGAATACCGAGAATGCCTTTTCTTGCCTTAGAAGTTTTCAGAGTGTAAAAGGCAAAAATGAAAATGGCATTCCTTTTATATGAGGAGAGAGAAGGAATTTGGAGCGGGAAAAGGAGGTCATCATGACACGGACACGTCCCACGAAATTGATTGGACATGAAGTGCAACGGACAAACGTGTCAGAAAAAGGTGTGCCATAGATTATCGTTTAGAATGACATCATAGGAGAGAGAAAACGTTTCGTTTTCAGAAAGTATCACTGATAGAAATTCAGAGATAATTTTTCTTTTCAAAGGATCACTGACGAGAAATATTAGTGATAAGATTTATTTATCAAAAAGCTTTTAACTGTAACACCCTAAATTCTGATAACCAGAAAAATTAAAATTTTCGCAATATGACGTCTAAAATAACAATAAATCCATTTTACCTGCAAATTAACAACTAAAACCCAAGAGTTCGGGGTAGTTTGTAACAATTATAGTAGCGGTGGAAATAAGACATACATTACAACAACCTAACCGATCTAGACCATAAGACACAACTAGATTAATGCGGGTGTTGCTATATCTTCAAAACGCTCTTCTCAAAGACATCCCAAAAGCCCGGTCCTCCGATGTCCTAAACTCGAACCGGAAATCAAGGTGCCCTTTGCACACCACTAGAGGAACCTGAAGATAACCATAATATCAAGTGTTAGGCTAGGAATCCTAGTGAGTTTTCAAACATATAAACGTGATTAAATTAGACAAAGAGTGGTAGAAAAACTCCCATAATACCGCACCACGTAGATCATCCGAGTATAGTCCAACAAAGGGTAACGACACAACCTGTACACATTATAACGTGAAACATAACAAGTCCACAAGGGTGGGAGTTTACACCTCAGGCTCTCACTTTAGTGCACACCGTCACCAGTGTCACCTCAAGTGAATAAACCACCTTCAGTGCCCACTCCGTCGAGATGCACCTCAAGGATAGCCGAGCCTTAGTCTCTATCCCTTGATTCAGAAGGTTTCACCTCAAGGATGTCGGTCCTTTATTGTCCACCCACAAATCATACATCACGGTTCCGACATCACCCAAACTCCCGTGCACAAGAGTTGGGTCCCAACAAGATAATTATCACATATGACACTATTTCACTATTTCTCATATAGACATCATAGTATACTTACTAATCATAATTTCATGGTCATTTAACATCTTTAATAACAATATTCCCAAACCATTTTAGGATGATATGCATTCTTATCAGTAGTTAGGTCAAAATCAACATATTAGAAATCATGAGAAAACTAATATATATAATAGTAAGCATTAGCATGAAAGAGTGGGTAGAAAAATCACCTTTAGGGTTTGTGGAGTAAAAACCCTAAAATGAAGAAACCCTAGGTTTGAAGTGAAATTCCTTGAAGCTTTAATGTCAAAAGAGTTGCAATAAGTTGAGATGCTTGAGGTGGTTGAGGGTTAATCAATGATGAGAGTGATTGTAGGTTAAGAATTTAATGGGGTGGAAGAAGAAGTAGGGGAAAAATCGCAGGTCTAGAGAGAAAGATAGAAGTCTTGGTGTTAAATGAGAAAAATGGTGTTTTAAGTGAGAATTTCGGCCAAAAAGGTGAACTGTACCTCTCTCGCGATTGTGCCCTCCGCGATAGTGCCATGGCACTCTCCCGAGGCACTCTCGCGCCGAATATACCATAAGTCCAACACTCCCCACGCGGTTGTGCCCTTCGCGGGCACTCTCGCGCCCAACCTCAAATCCCAAAATTCATATTTTCTCCCAATGATTAGCAACTAAACGATGTCTAGCTTCGATAGAATAGTTCCACAAATAAAGAGATCACATTAAGGATTACTAATAGGGTCTTTAAGGCTCAAAATCAACACATTCAATAGAAAGAACATAAATGGAATTTATAGAGGTTAAATCATGAACTCTAAATTTCGGGGTGTTACAATCCTCCCCTACATAGAAGGATTTCGCCCACGAAATCTATTCTATTCAAAGAGTCTCGGATAACGTCTTCTCATGTCTTCTTCGGCTTCCCAAGTTACGTTCGCTCCACGGTGATGCTTCCATTGAACCTTCACCATGACTACTTCCTTGTGTCGTAACCTCTTCGATTTCTTCTCGAGGATAGCTTTAGGCTCTTCTACACAACGGTTGTTGTCCACTATAATCTCCGACAATGGAATGATGCTTTCCTCCTCCGCCAAGCATTTACGTAAGTAACAAACATGAAAGGTGGGATGAATTCTATCTATCTACGGTGGTAAATCAAGTTTGTAGGCTTGAAGTCCTATTCGTTCAATGATGGAGAAAGGACCAAGAAATATGGGGCTAAGCTTTCCTCGTTTTCCAAATCTAATGAGTCCCCTCCACGGCGACACCTTCAACATCACCTTGTCCCCCACTTGAAATTCGATTGGTCTCCTTTTCTTATCCGCATAGCTTTTCTGACGGTCTTGAGCCGCCTTCAACCGCTCTCTAATGCACTTCACCTTATCCGCCGTCTCTTGCACTATTTCCGACCCAACAAACTGTTTCTCTCCTGCCTCTAACCAACACACGGGTGTCCTACATTTCCGACCATATTGGGCTTCGAAGGGTGCCATGCCGATGTTGGAATGATAACTGTTGTTGTAAGCGAATTCCACTAACGGGAGGTGAGAGTCCCAATTTCCTCCAAAATTGATGACACACGACCTTAACATATCCTCCAGGGTTTGGATGGTTCTTTCACTTTGACCATCCGTCTGTGGATGATAAGCGGTACTTAATTTAATCTTAGTGCCCAATTCTTTTTGTAAACCATCCCAAAAGTTTGACTAAAATGGCTATCGCGATCCGATACTATGGACAATGGCACACCGTGCCTCGAGACGATTTCGTCAAAATAGTCTTGCCAACTTGTCCATTGGTAGCGTTTCTCGCATCGCCAAGAAGTGTACGCTCTTGGTCAATCTATCTACAACAACCCAAATGGCGTCGTGCCCTCGCAAGGTCTTGGGCAACTTGGTCACGAAATCCATGGTAATATGCTCCCACTTCCATTCCGGAATCTCGAGTGGTTGCAAACTACCATAAGGACGTTGATGCTCGGCCTTGACTTGCAAGCAAGTCACACATTTCTCCACGTATTTTGCCACGTCGAGCTTCATTACTGGCCACCAGTAATTCATCTTCAAGTCTCGATACATCTTCGTGCTTCCCGGATGGATGGAGTACCTAGACTTGAGGGCGTCTGTTAGAAGTAATTCCCGACACCCTCTTATCTTGGGTACCCACACCCGTCCTTGAAATAGTTTAAGTCCCCGGTTGTCCTCTTCCAAGAGGAGGTGATGCTTCAACATGGTCTCATCCTTGAGGTTTGTTTCCAGTAACGCTTCAACTTGTGCCAATTTGATCTTCTCTAGGAGACTTGAAACCACATCAATGCGAGATATAGATGTTCGCATGCACCCACTATACTCCTTTCGTCTCAAAGCATCCGCCACCACATTCTCTTTGCCCGGATGGTAAAGTAACTCGCAATCATAATCCTTCAGTAGCTCTTGCCACCTCCGTTGGCGCATATTCAACTCCTTCTGACCGAACACATACTTGAGGCTTTTGTGGTCGGTGTAAAGCGTACACTTGGTCCCATACAAATAGTGTCACCACAACTTCAAGGCGAAAACAACCGCCGCTAATTCAAGATCATGCGTCGGATAATTCTTCTCATGCTCATTGAGTTGACGCGACGCATAAGCAATGACCTTCCCTCATTGCATCAAAACACAACCTAAACCCATTTTAGAAGCATCGTTGTAGACGACAAAATCTTTCGCTCCTTCGGGTAAAGACAGAATTGGTGCTTCACACAGCTTTGTTTGCAAAGTTCGGAAAGCTTGCTCTTGAGTTTCTGTCCATAAGAATTTTACATTCTTTCTCGTCAACGCGGTCAAGGGTGAGGCAACTTTGGAGAAGTCCTTAACAAATCTCCGGTAATACCCGACTAGGCCCAAGAAACTCCAGACTTCGGTTGGGCTCTTAGGTGGTTCCCAATTCATCATAGCCTCGATCTTCGAGGGGTCCACCTTTACACCGTCCTTCGACACCACGTGGCCAAGGAATTTTACTTCTGAAAGCCAAAAGTCACACTTTGAAAATTTAGCGTAGAGTTTCTCCCTTCTCAAAACTCCCAGTATTTCACGCAAGTGGTGCTCGTGCTCTTCTTTGCTCTTAGAGTAGATAAGGATATCATCAATGAATACAATGACAAACTTATCCAAATAGGGGCGACAAAATCGATTCATTAGGTCCATGAAGATCGCGGGCGTATTGGTTAATCCAAACGGCATCACGAGGAACTCGTAATGCCCATACCGAGTTCTAAACTCCGTCTTCGCTACATCCTCTTCGTGCACTCGCACTTGATGATAACCCGACCGAAGGTCTATCTTTGAGAAACACCCCGCTCCTTGCAACTGGTCGAAGAGGTCGTCGATTCGTGGCAGAGGATATTTATTCTTTACCGTCACCTTGTTCAACTCACGGTAATCAATACACATGCGCATTGTACTGTCCTTCTTTTTGACGAACAGGACTGGGGCTCCCCAAGGCGAGGAACTTGGTCGTACAAAACCCTTCTCTACAAGCTCTTGCAATTTCTTCATCATCTATTGCATCACGGTCGGCGCTAAACGGTAGGGAGCTCGAGCGACCAGTGTCGAGCCCGGGACAAGGTCGATACGGAATTCCACTTGACGGTCGAGAGGTAATCCCGGAAAGTCCTCGGGAAACACATCGGGAAAGTCACAAACGACCTCTACATCTTCCACCTTTCTCTTTTCAGCCTTGGAGTCCACTACATAAGCTAAGAACGATTGGCACCCCTTCGTTAAGCATTTTCGTGCTTTTATGGAAGAAATGATCACCGTTTCTCCCTTTCGTTTCTCACCGTAGATAAGAATAAAATATCCATCATCTAACGGAACCCGGATAAGTTTCTTTGAACAAAGGATCTCGGCTTGGTTGGCCACCAACCAATCCATTCCGATCACAACAACAAAACCCCCGATCGCCATGGAAACATGTCTACCAAAAAGTGTTTCCCATTGATTTCCAATCGACACCCTATCACAACTTCCCTCACAACAATTTGGTCCCCATTTGCCACCTCCACAACTAAGGCATCGCTAATAGTGGTAGAAGGTATAATCAAGGATTTACAAAAATATTATGCTATAAAAGAACGGTTTGCGCCCGAATCGAAAAGTATTCTAGCGGGTAGAGAATTGAGTAGGAACGTACCCGATACCACATCCGTGGTCACCTTTGCCTCTTCTGTCGTCATTTGAAACGCCCTCCCCTGAGGCCTTGCAGCGACCTCTTTCTTGATTATCGGTACCGAGTTAGACCCCTTATGATCTCCTTTCAACTTGGGACAATTGAGTCGCACGTGCCCCACTTCCTTGCACTCATAACACACTCTACCCCGGATGGGGCACACTTGACTAGTGTGACACAACTTGCCGCACTTGTAACATGTAAGAGGAGAAGGGCTACAAGCTCAGAAGTGCTTCCTCTTGCACTTCGGGCACCAATCCGGTTCTCGCCGCGGTTCCGTTCTAGAGTTTCCCACAAACGGTCGTGGGCATTGAGGTAGCATTGGGCGATTTTCAAATTTTCTCTTCTCACCGGCTCGCGCCTTATCCTTTCGGTCTTGGATGATGTCGTCTTCCACTAATTGCGACTCTTCAATCGCATCTTGAAGAGTAGCCACTTTGGCGTTCCTCATAGCAGTCCGTATCTCTGCCGGTATCCCCTTCTGATAAGCTTTGATTTGAGCCCTCTCATCCGGAACCAGATGTCCCACAAAATTCAACTTCTCTACAAACAGCTTGAAGTATTCTTCCACGGTTCGGTCCCCCTTTGTCAAGGTTCTGAACTCGTCTTCAATCTTGTCCAATGCCCTCTCATTACAATACTTATCCATTACCTTTTTCTTGAACCCCCCCCCCCCACGAAAGTCGATCCATGATCGCGGGGTCAACAGTGGATCGGACAACATTCCACCAAGTAAGGGCATCACCTCTGAACATTTGAAAGGCAAAACGGACCTTCTGTGCCTCCCCGCACTCACAGGATTCGAAGGCCATTTCTAGTTCTCGAAGCCAATTTACACAGGCTACCGGGTTTGCAGCCCCCGTGAACTCCTTAGGATTACATCCAAGAAATGCCTTGAAGGAACAAGTCTTTTCCTTTGGCACAACGTTGTTGGCTACCAACTCGATCTTCTGAACTCCATTCCCAGTTCCCCCGGAACCCGCAACCACTACGTTTTCCGCCACTGCCTCGTTCCTACGGTGACTAGCATCCCTGTCCTCCAAAAGCTTCAAAAAGAATTCCTGTTTCTTGGTCATAGCCTCACTCATGGCCCGCATCACATTATCCATAATCCTTGTTTCGGGAGTGTTTTCCGTTAACACGGGGTTTGGGTCTGCCAAATTCATCCTTGAAATGTGCTCTGGCCCTCCGCCTAACAGATTCGTTTGGGGTTGCACTTCTCTCGTAACCACGTTTTCCGGTTGATCGGTCGTTAATGCGGAGGAATCATTGCCATCCGGCGGAGTCCACGCTCTGTTCCGCGTGTTAACCATTTAGTCTGTCACACTATGCACACAGGAACATAGTGAGAAACTAACATTAAAGATTTTCTAAGAACGTACTAATACAAATATTGATCATCATAATCATAGCGAATTAAGCATGCTTACGTAGTGATATACTCATAATATCAGTAGCTAATTGAAATTATGAACATACTACACATAAGGATTCTCAATACCATTCTCACAATTTTCAACAATGTAGCTTCCGTCAACTATACAACTTCCCTTTACATAAGACCTACCCCATCTCACAGTTTATAACTTAACAGTCTCTACTTAAGTCAAGATATCTTAGTCATACCTAGTTCACTTAAACTACTGCTCTGATACCAACTTGTAACACCCTAAATTCTGATAACCAGAAAAATTAAAATTTTCACAATATGACGTCTAAAATAACAATAAATCCACTTTACCTGCAAATTACCAACTAAAACCCAAGAGTTCGGGGTAGTTTGTAACAATTATAGTAGCGATGGAAATAAGACATGCATTACAACAACCTAACCAATCTAGACCATAAGACACAACTAGATTAATACGGGTGTTGCTATATCTTCAAAACGCTCTTCTCAAAGACATCCCCAAAGCCCGGTCCTCCGATGTCCTAAACTCGAACCGGAAGTCAAGGTGCCCTTTTGCACACCACTAGAGGAACCTGAAGATAACCACAATATCAAGTGTTAGGCTAGGAAGCCTAGTGAGTTTCCAAACATATAAACGTGATTAAATTAGACAAAGAGTGGTAGGAAAACTCCAATAATACCGCACCACGTAGATCATTCGAGTATAGTCCAACAATGGGTAACGACACAACCTGTACACATAATAACGTGAAACATAACAAGTCCACAAGGGTGGGAGTTTACACCTCAGGCTCTCACTTTAGTGCACACCGTCACCAGTGTCACCTCAAGTGAATAAACCACCTTTAGTGCCCACTCCGTCGAGCTGCACCTCAAAGATAGCCGAGCCTTAATGCCTATCCCTTGATTCAGAAGGTTTCAACTCAAGGATGTCGGTCCTTTAGTGTCCACCCATAAATCATACATCACGGTTCCGACATCACCCAAAATCCCGTGCACAAGAGTTGGGTCCTAACAAGATAATTATCACATATGATACTATTTCACTATTTCTCATATAGACATCATAGTATACTTACTAATCATAATTTCATGGTCATTTAACATCTCTAATAACAATATTCCCAAACCATTTTAGGATGACATACATTCTTATCAGCCAATTTGGTCAAAATCAACAGATTATAAATCATGAGAAAACTAATATATATAATAGTAAGCATTAGCATGAAAGAGTGGGTAGAAAACTCACCTTTAGGGTTTGTGGAGTAAAAACCCTAAAATGAAGAAACCCTAGGTTTGAAGTGAAATTCCTTGAAGCTATAATGTCAAAAGAGTTGCAATAAGTTGAGATGCTTGAGGTGGTTGAGGGTTAATCAATGATGAGAGTGATTGTAGGTTAAGAATTTAATGGGCTGGAAGAAGAAGTAGGGGAAAAATCACAGGTCTAGAGAGAAAGATAGAAGTCTTGGTGTTAAATGAGAAAAATGGTGTTTTAAGTGAGAATTTCGGCCAAAAAGGTGAACAGTACCTCTCTCACGATTGTGCCCTCCGTGATAGTGCCATGGCACTCTCACGAGGCACTCTCGCGCTGAATGTACCGTAAGTCCAACACTCCCCACGCGGTTGTGCCCTTTGCGAGAGTGACACTGGCACTCTCGCGCCCAACCTCAAATCCCAAAATTCAGATTTTCGTCCAATGATTAGCAACTAAACGATGTGAAGGTTCGATAGAATAGTTCCACAAATAAAGAGATCACATTAAGGATTACTAATAGGGTCTTTAAGGCTCAAAATCAACACATTCAATAGAAAGAACATAAATGGAATTTATAGAGGTTAAATCATGAACTCTAAATTTCGGGGTGTTACATTAACCACTTGAAGAAATTCAGGGATTGAAGATTTGATTTTTGAAAAAACATCTTACTGAATGAGATATTCAGTGAGAGAGAATGAGAAAACATACCTAAGAGTTAGAATATTTAGTCATAGATTACATGATGAAGTGTAACATATTATCACTGACATAATGCATGAAATCTAAAGATTTAATCTTCAAGATTCAGCATTCCAAGCTCACTAATGAGAAAATTAAATATTGTCTCATCAAGAGGTTTGGTAAAAAGATCAGCGAGTTGATAGTAAGTAGGGATAAAGTGAAGTTCAATATCACCATTCATCACATAATCTCTGATAAAATGATATCTAATCTCTATGTATTTCGTCTTTGAAATTAGTACTGGATTGTTTGCAATAGTGATGGCACTAGTGTTGTCGCAATAGATTGGAATCTTTGATAGTTGAAAGTCATAGTCTAATAGTTGATTTCTCATCCATAAGACTTGAGCACAACAACTTCCAGCAGCTACGTATTCAGCTTCAGTTGTGGAAGTGGACATAGAGTTTTGCTTTTTACTTGTCCAACTTTACAGCTTTCCTCCTAGAAGTTGACATCCACTAGTGTTGATTTTTCTATCAAGTTTGCAACCTGCAAAATCACTATATGAATATCCAGTTAGATCGAACCCTGAATCTTTGGGATACCAAAGACCGAGGTTAGGAGTTCCTTTCAGATATCTGAAGATTCGCTTTACAGCGATCAGATGGGATTCCTTGGGTTCAGATTGATAGCATGCACAAAGACATGTAGAGTACATGATGTCAGGTCGGCTCGCTGTAAGATACAGCAGGGAGCCTATATTTCCTCTATAGGCAGTGACATTAACAGGTTTTCCTGTTGGATCCTTGTTTAATGTCAGAGGAGGTGCCATAGGAGTTTTCATCGCTGAAGTTTGAGTAAGATCAAACTTCTTCAACATATCTTTAACATACTTACCTTAGTTGATAAAAGTACCTTTTTCAGTTTGCTTGATCTGAAGTCCAAGGAAGTAAGTTAGTTCACCCATCATACTCATTTTATATTCTTTCTTCATTCTTTCAGCGAAACGAGTACACAGAGATGGGTTAGTAGAACCAAATATAATGTCATCAACATATATTTGTACAAGAATAATGTGACATTTTATCTTTCTGAAAAACAAGGTATTATCAATTTTACCGCGTTCAAATTTTTTAGAGATAAGAAAAGAGGAGAGAGTATCATACCAAGCACGAGGGGCTTGTTTTAAACCATAGAGAGCCTTATCCAATTTATATACATAATTTGGATGCTTAGGGTCGGAGAACCTGGGGGTTGTTCAACATAGACTTCCTCATTCAGCTTTCCATTTAGGAAAGCTGATTTTACATCCATTTGATATACTTTGAAGTCTTTGTAAACTGCATAAGCTAAGAAGAGTCAAATTGCTTCGATCCTAGCCATAGGGGCAAAGGTTTCATCATAGTCTATGCCTTCATCTTGCCTGTATCCCTAAGCAACAAGTCTAGCCTTGTTGCAGGTTACAATCCCTTGTTCATCTAATTTATTTCTAAACACCCATTTAGTGCCTATAATAGTCTTATCAGATGGTCTGGGAACGAGATTCCAAACTTTGTTTCGAGCAAACTCAGTCAGCTCTTCTTGCATAGCGCTAGTCCAGTTTGGATCTCTGAGGGCATCATCAGTCTTCTTTGGCTCTAAAAAGGAAAGAAAGTTGACAAAGAGACAGATATTACCTGAACTTCGTCGAGTCTGAATACCTGCATCGGAATCACCAAGGATTTGATCTATGGGGTGATGTTTGGTCCATCGCTGAGCAGGAGCATGATCGCTTACTTCAGGAGTTGGATCAACAATAGGGATCTTCACTGATGAAGAAGCTTGAGGTTCATCAGCTATTAATTGTTGAGTGTCAGACAGACCATTGTTCAATGAGAGGTTGTCAGACGAGGGAAGATCTGATGGAGGGAGTGTATAGGCTCAGCTGAAACCTATGAGGTGGATTCAACATTAGGTGGTATGATGTTTGGATCATCATCAATGACTGAATGATCTGTGTGCTGATGGTTTGTGAAGAAAGGTTATGTTTCTCTATAATGAGAGAACATCTAAACATTTAGTTCTTCATTGTCAACGATAGGTTTAGAATTCGCTGAATGGGATTCGTCAAAGGTGACATGAATTGTTTCTTCTATAGTTTGTATTCTCTTATTGAAGACTCTGTAGGCCTTAGAGATAGAGGAATATCCAAGAAATATTCCATCATCAGCTTTTGGGTCGAACTTTCCAAGAGCATCTTTGTTGTTTAAAATGTAACACTAACAACCAAAGATATGAAGAAAACTAATCGAGGGTTTCCTTCCATGAATAGTTCATAAGTTGTCTTTCCAAATCACTTTACTATCAGAGATATGTTTTGAGTAAAGCATGCAGTGTTTACAGCTTCATCCCAGAACCGAGTAGGGAGATGAGAATCGCTGAGCATAGATCTGGCAGCTTCAATGATCGTTATATTTCTTCTTTCTGCGACACCATTCTGCTAAGGAACTCTTACAGAGGAGAAGTTGTGAGAAATTCCCTTACTCTCAAAAAAATTGTTCAGGGAACTATTTTTTAATTTAGTTCCATGATCACTTCTTATTGAGCGAACAGTAAGATTATTCAGCACTTCCATCTTTCTAACAAAATATATCAGTTCTTCTGGAGTGTCACTTTTGCATCGAAGAAAGATAACCCAGGTGTAGCGAGAGTATTCATCTATAATGACAAGTATATATTTCTTTCCATCTATGGATTGGATATTGACAGGGCCAAACAAATCCATATGCAATAGTTGAAGAAGACTTGTTACTGAGGAAACTTGTTTAGATTTGAAACTAGCCTTAGTCTGTTTTCCTTTCTCACATGTTGAACATAGAGATTCCTTGGCATATGAGTGATGAGGAAGACCAGAGACCAGTTCCTTAGTAGAGAGAGAATTCAGGGTTTTGAAATTGAGATGAGAAAGCCTTTTATGCCATAGCCAGTTGACATCAACGGAGGCTTTAGACAGAAAACAAACATTTTCAGTTGTAGACTTGTAGTAGAGTCCATGTCTATTACATAGACATTTTCCATACGGTAACCACTGAGAGAAAGTTTTCCATTTTCACTCATCACTGAACATGCTTTCTTATTGAAACGAACTTCGTAGTCTTTGTCACATAGATGACTGATGCTTAAAAGATTGTGCTTCAGTCCATCTATGTAAGCGACTCTTCTGAAGGTAGTTGTCCCATTGTTGAGGACACCAAACCCTAGGGTATATCCTTTTCCATTTCCACCAAAGGTCACTGAGGGAACTTTCTCTTCCTTGTATTCAGTAAGCAGGTCTTTTTGTCCAGTAATGTGTTGGGAGCATCCTCTATCTAGATACCAGATACCCTTCGATCCCTGCAAACATAAGGAAGATTAATTTTTTATTGGTACCCACTTTTCAATGGGTCCAACAGTGTTAGTGGAGATGGAAGGTTCAGCAATCTTCACGGCAAATGAAGATTCAGCTTCAGTGGTAACCTTCACTTTGGTTAATTGTTTAACCTTAGTGGTATTCTTCACCTTGGTTGATTTATCATCTTTGGCGACCTTCTCAGCCTTGGGGGCATTCATCTTCACTTTATCTATCTTATCAGCTATTGTTGCAGTAGAACATTTACTGGCAATATGGTCAGTGAGCCCGCAATGATAGCATTTTCTATATTTAATGGTTGTTTTAGGACCATGAGCAGTAAGATTAGAAAACTTGAGATGAGTAGGACCATCTCCAAGAATATCTTTTGCATAAGATATGGGAGGAACTTTCTGTTCTTCAGATCTGCATTCACTAGCAAAGTATCAAATCTTTTCACAGTTATAGCATGTAGTTGTAGCCTTATCAACAGGGGTTGATTTTGGCTTGTCAGATATAGAGAGAGGCTTATTTCTTCTGAAATTGCTCTTTCTTGCAAATCTCTTAAAAAGAGTTTGTCAAGAGTGCTAAGGATTCATCAAACTCTAAAAGATCAGTGTTTGATAATTCCTCAGAGTTAGAATCTAACTCAGTGATAGTAAGAGTAGATCACTGAGATGGAATGATCTCTGAAGAGACTAAAGCAACAGGAGTGCTTTTGGAGTCTTTAGAATCTTTTACAAGATTCTTCTGCAGGAGATTAGATTGCTCATAGTTGAGCAATATTCCATATAAGGTGCTAAGAGAGAGAGAATTTAAGACTTTTGTTAGCTTAAGACACATTGAGTAACTGTCCCAGCTTTCAGGAAGACATTCCAAGAATTTAGTTAAGACCTCAGAGTTAGAATAGGTCCTACCAGCAGTCCTTAGATCAATGATTAGACAATTAAATCTCTGGTGAACATCAGATAAGGACTCATTCTTACCAACGATAAAACTTTCATATTGTCTTACCAAATTAATCTTTCGAGTTTCTTGGACTTTAGTGGTACCTTCATATTGAACACATATAGTGTCCCACATTTGTTTGGCAATTTTAAGATGCATGATGGAATGGAAGGCTTCATCAGGCAGAGCCATAGAGATAATGGTTTTTGCCTTAGCATCTAAATCGACTTTCTTTTTATCTTCATCACTCCATTGTCTTATTTATTTAATAGCATATCTTTCAGGGACAGCAGTAGTGGTGGTGGTAGCTGGAACTACAGCTATAATAGTAAAGGGTTCATAAGGGTCATTTGTTACATATTCAGGTATAGTGGGATCTACACCTTCTAAAAATAACATCATTCGATTTTTCCAGAGAGCAAAGTTATCTCTGCTAAACCGAGGAGGTTTTGAGAGTGAACCATTATCATAGTAGTTTATGTTTGTATTGAGTGCCATATTAAGAATATCAAGGAAGAGAATTAAGCAAGATCTTGTTTATTAGATTAAACAATTCGCTCTGATACCACTTCTTGGTCCTGAAGGTGCTTAACAAGTTTGTAGAAGGGGGGCTTAATTACAAACACATAATTTTAAAGTTTAATAAATTGTTTATTGATAAATCAAATCACAATTTACAAGTTTGTTGTGGAATAAGATTAAGTAAAACCTAATCTAAACAAACATAAGAATCACTAAGAAGGTTGCACTAGAAATAGAGAATAGGGGATTGGGAGAATATGGAAAACAAGGGTTTCTATATATTTAGAAAGATGAAGGCTACACTCAGATGGAATGTTAATCTTTCTATTTATACCCTATGCATTAAATGCATGGCAGAGTACTTTACACATGTCCTTCATTGATTGGTTGCATGGGTCTGACTTTAGGAGACATGTTTTTGGTCGTATGATGAACAGTGTAGTTGACAGAGTTGTTGTACGAATTGATGCAGAGGTATATCTTTTCTGAAAATCGTACTATGTGCGCAAGGACAAGACAAAAGAGACTTGAGGCATAAGCTAAGTGATCATCAATCGCTGAATATCTCTTCCTTCAGAGATATAAAGAAGTTCAGCTATCACTGAAGCTTTTCCTCAGGTTTCTTCGCTTGTGTAGACTTGTATTGGCTTCACTGATATCCGCATCAGGTCATGAGTAGACTTGTCTTTGTTCAGCAGCTTTGTCTTTGATTCAGCAGTGAACATCTTTTGTCGCGAAACTTGTCTTCAGGGATTACGTCTAACTGTTTACATTCGAAATCATCAGCAATACTGAACATACTCAGTATTAGATCGCTGATGGTGAAATACATATGAATGTTTACAAGAGAAATCATCTGTGATAAATGAACAGACTAAGTATGATTGTTGATGATGAAACACTAATACATAATGTTAAACGTAAATTTCACTAAGTATAGAAAAGGATCATTATCAAATCACTGAGAGAGTTTAGATCAACATTTCCCACAAGTCTTGTGTTTCGAATAAGACCTTCATCTCAATACCCCAATGAAAGTAATTCTTGCCATTCAATTTCGGTAATTGTGGATGAGTTTGTAATCCACTTTCAGAACTCGAAGCCATGAGATGTGGCTCTGATACCAATATGTTGTGAAGAGAGGATAATACACACCATAAATATTCACACTTATTATTGAATATCAGATTCAACAGCACCGATTACAAACATACAGACATATATATATATAATACATGAACCATCACATCCTTTCATCATACCCTTTCCAGGATGGCGGATGATTCACACACATAACTACCAACCAATAACTAACATACTTCCTAACTTCTTATACGATAAATGATTTATATGATGACTAGCTTATATTCCAATATTTTCTTCTAGTGAGTTGTGTATATATATGAATTAATATGTCTTTTATTATTACCAGAGGTTAAGTCTGTTGGACAACTACCTGGTGTATGATGGAGAAATGGCGGTAAATCCCCTATTCACGGTGGTGAAACAGATGAACCTTCTAAGCATGAAGTTATTGGCTACCGTGAGCTTACCAGAACCATCGTTGAAGAGAAAGTTGATGTATACGATTGAAGGATCATACACACAAAAGTGTTGCATCATGTATGATGACATACAGCAGTGCGTTGCTGAGATCAGACAGAAGGAAGCCAAAGGCGGTGTTGCTCTTGGCGAGGACGTTTTCCATCTTGTTGTACAGCCAACAATGGATCCCACTGTCGGTATGGCCTTTGTTGTCATTCTTGATCAAATGTTCGGTCCTTCCAAACATTTTTCGTACATAAACTTGGACACATAAAAATAACAGTATGTGCAGAAAACATGTTAAAGTACAAGCCTTAAACAACATATTACACTGTGTTATTTTGTTTCACATGATCAAATGTTGATAAGCATAAGGTTACCGTGCAAGAAATCAATAAATTAAATAGTTGAAAATGCAATTTGAAAATCGTTTTATTTTGTTTGTTGACACGTATCCTTGAATTGGATGCACGTACTAGTGTTATCAGTAAGAAAATGATATAATTGGAACTTATTATATACAAATGCATGGCTATTATAAAGATCGCAAAATTTAACTTCACGAACTACGAATAAGTCATTCCAGAACTTTTTGCTAGAAATGGTTGAAAGTTATTTAGGCTTTATGCAATTTAGACCCAAAAATATATATACTTGAATCCATTGATCAGAATGGGAATATATTTATGGGTTTATAATGGCCTTAGTAATACCTTCAGCATGATATACATGTATAAAATGGAGTTGGAATGGATGAGAAAAATTAACCACCAAAATGGTTTAAGGTTCTAGATCCTCAATTTTAATGATAACCACAGATTAAACAAGTGTAGCAAAAGCATATTTATCACAGTCGATCAACAAAACAAATAGTATATAGGACAATAAACTAGAATTGAGGATCCATATTGCTCATTGAGTCACATATCTATTGAAGTGATCGAATTATAATTGTAGATAATAGATTACTCTAAGAAATCACGTAGTAAGCTCTACAAAATTTCAATTCTCAAGCGTTCCAAAGCATTACAAATGAAAGATCCACGTGTGAACTATGAACCAACAAAAAAAAAAGATTCAGCTCCAAAAAAAGGATTGTTTGCATTACTAAAATATACAAATTTGTTGGTCTGTTTTTATAGGTAGTTAGGAACCAAGAAGGTCATGAAGGCATGCTCCAATAGGAAAGAGACAGGTGTAAAGGTGAATAACCAATTTTAAAGGGACCACCTCAAATATCTTTAATATTCTTTAAGTGTTGGAGTTGCTCTGAGTTACCAGACTCAGAATGAGCTGGATCTCTTATTGGTCTACTCAGAAGCCACATATGCTTCTGAGTCTTTTGATCAGCGGTCTGAGTTGCTTCAATTCTGCTTGACTGGTTCAGAAGCCAATACCTAGCTTTTCTTCATGAAAGAAATTCTTTATAATACTTTTACATTATGAAGAAATAGGGCTTTTAGATCTAATGGTGGTGAGTATAAGATAAAAGTTGGAAATGATGGAAATGCAAATGGGTTTGTCTGACAGGTGGGAAATAGAAACTTTGATTCCATTATTTGATGGAATAAGACTCATTAATAAAGGAAATGTTCTCTCTCCACGTGTGCTTTGGGGGGGGGGGATAAAACTACATCGAATTGGGCTCAGACAATTGAACTTGTGTATGAGTATGCATCCCACAAACACGAATGTAGCTCATAATTGACCGGAATTCAAATGAACGTCAAATATATATATTGATACTCATTTTGAACTTCTTTAGTTTATATTTTTGCCCGATATTATTAAAATCGTTTGCCAAAGGTAATATATGACAACGGTTTCGAAAATAAACGTCACCATATATTATATATGCTACGGTGACCGTTTTGTATAATAACATCACCGTATGTCATGTTAGGGTAACAATTTTAAAAAATAAACGTCATCATATGTCATGTTACGGTGGCGGTTTTTGAAAAATAAACTTTACCATGTGTTATCCTACGGTGACAGTTTTGACAAAAAAAACATTATCGCATGTCATAATACTATGCTGACGATTTTTTAAAAAAAATCTCACCATCTGTAATGCTACGATGACGGTTTCTGAATATAAACGTCAACATATGTCATGCTACGATGACAATTTTGAAAAGTAAACGTTACCGTATGTCATGTTATAGTGATAGTTTTGAATAACAAAGGTCACTGTATATCATGATTTGATAACGGTTTTAACAAATAACGTCACCATACATCACTTCACAGTGACGATTTTGACAAATAAATGTCACCATGTTGCTTTATAATGATGGTTTTAAAAAATAAATGTCACTGTACGTCATCCAGTGGTGACGGTTTTGAATAAAATGTCACCTTATGTTACTCTACAATGACGATTTTGAAAAATAAAATCTCACCATATGTTGTGCTATGGTGACGGTTTGAAAAAATAAATGTCACCCTATGTCCAAATACGGTGACAGTTTTGAAAAATAAACATCACCATACGTCATACAACAGTGACGATTTTGAATAATAAATGTCTTTGTATGTAATTCTATGATGGTGGTTTTGAAAAATAAATGTTACGGTATGTCATGGTACAGTGACGGTTATGTAAAAAGACCGTCATAGTACATATGATTATGGTGACATTTTTCAAAAATAAATGTCATCGTACGTCCTACTACGGTGAAGATTTTGAAACATAAACATCACCGCACGTTCTACTACAGTGAAGGTTTGAAAAATAAACATCACTGTATGTCATGCTGCGGTAACAATTCAAAATAAATAAATGTCACCATATATATCAAGCTATAGAGACGATTTTAAATTATAATCATCACTGTATGTCGTATTACAGAGACAATTTTGAAAAATAAACGTCACCTTATGTCATGTTATAACGACAATTTTTGAATGTAAATGTCAACATATGTCATGTTGTGGTAACGGTTTAGAAAATTAATGTCATCGTATGTCATGTTATATTGACGGGTTTTGAATAGAAACGTCAACATATGTCATGTTACAGTGACTATTTCAAGAAATAAACGTCAACTTATGTCATGCTATGGTGACAGTTTTGAAATATGAAGGTCACCGTTATCATGCTACGGTAACAGTTTTGACAACTAAACGTCACCGTATATCATGTTATGGTCACGATTTTGAAAAGTAAACATCACCATATATCATGCTATTGTGATGGTTTTTAAATACAAACATCAATGCATGTCATGCTACGATGACAATTTTAATAAATAAACGTCACTATACGTCATGCTATGGTGATGATTTTTAAAAATAAATAGCACTGTATGTTATGCTATGGTAATGATTTTAGAAAATATAAACAATTTTTTTGTACATGTAAAGGGACGGTTTTAGCCTGTGGTGATGGTATTTGATATGATTTGGTAAAGATTTTTAAACGTAACCAAAAGTGTATTAAAATGAAGGCAAAATAGGTGATGATTTTTAGGTCCACAAAAACAGTTACCATAGGTTACATGTTTTAACCATTATTCATGACCATTTTTGTACTATTGGAATTTTACTTAAGCATTAAATAATCCAGGTATAAGAACATAAACACATATAAGAAATCGATTCCACATGATACTTTAATAGAGTTTAGTAAAACTAACCTGGAGCACTCGAGTTGTGCGCAACGAAGTTCATTGAAGCGGAAGAAGTCATCGTTACGTGTAGATTGAAGCCTTCTAAAGCTCTATACGGTTTGATTTAGAATGAGGTTGAAC
This sequence comes from Arctium minus, assembly GCA_954870635.1. Classification (NCBI taxonomy): domain Eukaryota; kingdom Viridiplantae; phylum Streptophyta; class Magnoliopsida; order Asterales; family Asteraceae; genus Arctium; species Arctium minus. Next base: position 101,934,656 of record OX941080.1, on the reverse strand, counting down.
TGAATACAATATCATTTAGGCAATAGGGACTTGATCTCCTTTATTTATAGGTCATGGAAACCTTAGTTTAACTTTAGATTTGATTTTCAAATAATAGAAGATATACACTTACCTTAATCTTAATCATATAATTAACTTAATGGTTATTCTACTCATATTAGGAGATATATATATCCACATATGCATTGGATTATAACTGATATAGAATTATCTTGATAAATAAAATAATTTGAATCAATTATCCTTTAATATTTATTATTGATAATGTTAAAGTTCAATTTATTTCTAACATGTTTTATTGCTTTATTCAAATAAAATATATATTAAAAAGGTAATTAACTTAATGATTTTCCTACTCATATTAGGAGATATATATATATATCCAAATATGTACCAAATAATATAAGACTGATAAATATAATAATTTAAATGAATTGTCCTTTCATATTTAATAAAAATAATGTTAAAGTCCAATTTATTTCTAACATTCTTCCACTGGACTTATTATAATCTGTAAGGACAAGAGAACCAAAAATATTACACATATCAAATGAAGGGTCTGCTGAGAAATTCTAACAATTGTGAATTCATTCAAATTGGGTTAGAATAGACACCATATGTCATACTACAGTGAATGTTTTGAAATATTTACGTCATCATCTATGGTGACGGTTTTGATTACATCACCGTATGTCATGCTACTATACGATCTTACAACATTTGAATCAGTTATCATGCCTGTCAGTAGCACGGAGCCACTTTGTACAACGAATGTACATTGGAAAGAAGCTTTTGTGATGTTCACTCCCCCAGGGCTTCCATTAAATCATTGAAAACCCACAAAGGAATTTTCTATGAATGTTAAGACAAAGAAACATATTCCTTGTGTTCTCGTGCATGTGTAAAATGATTGAAGCAATTAAAGCTTGAACAGGCTCAAAATATGTAAACCATTGAGACAACAATAGTATTACACGGACTCAAAGTGCATGATAAAGGGTCAAAGGTTGGGCAACTTTCCTTCTATTTCAATATGCAAATCTTCCAAATGAAGATCTGATAGTAGATGTGTTTCTTCCCTAAAGAAATATGAAACATCTTTTTGTTGAGAAAAATATGAGTAGCAGGTGGGGTTTATGTAAGAGTTGGCATGGGCTAGTTACCTGTTTCATTGAAGTTCATAAAAAGAATTGTGAAACGACAGATAATGTGGCTACCCGGCTCAGAAAAAGTTTGGTGCAGAGTTTGATATTCTTTTACTCTGATCTCTCACCCTCTTTCTTTCAATCATTTGAGCTCGCTTCTAACCAAACTCTCTTTCACATTTTACCTCAGCATACACCCACTCTCTATTCTTTTGACCCCTCTCCCCTCAATCACTTGGGATAACTTCTTGGGTAGAAATACAGGTTAACGTAAATCCATAGAAGTTCTTTGAAGTTCTCACATTGATCCCATGTATTTTTTCCTAAAAGTGATGTTGCTCAACAGTTTATCTTGACAGATAAGCACAAGATATCATTATTAGAAAATGTATGCTCATGAAAAATAAGAATGAGATTTAAGCATTTTGAACATTTAAGATCTCTCAAAACAAAGAAATTGAATGAATGAAATGAAGTCAAATTAAATGTTTTGAGAATCTGACAATGATTCGATCAGATCAAATATCATGAAGAAAAATATTGCGATATCAAAGAATTTAGATGTGTTTATATTAACAAATATAAACATATGAACAATGAAAGCACAATTATTAAGAAATGACGTCTGATACTCAAACAATTTAGAATAGCAATCGAGAGTATTACCATCGAAAGATTTATCTTTTTGAGACATGGTAATAACAAAGTCAATAAAAGTACTGAACCTATGTGTGTAAGAATACTTGACAGTATAGAGACAAGACAATACACAAGTATTAGCCTTTTAGAAACACACGGTCAGATAATCAAGAAAACACTGATATGAAAAACATCTAAAATCGCACTTCTAAATTCATGAAATCATTTAAAGAATAAGAAGTGGTTTGAACATTTAAGAAACCGTTTTTCATACCCAAAAGTCGTTCTTCTTTCAAAGTATGTAAGATAAAGAATAGAAAGTACTTACATTCAGTATAGGATTCTCCCTTTGACAAAAACATCAGATATACTCCCCCTCGATATCTGTAAAAAGTCTAATCATTAGAAAAGAACAATATGAATATGACAATGAAAATTATAACTATCTCTCCTTAAAACAGATACCAAAAACTTTTTGAATAAATTGAATCTTGTCAACTCCAGTAATAATAGAAACAGTTAAGTACGGGTACTGAACAGAATTATCCAGAAGCCAATGTCACATTCTTTTATCCTGCAAAACAAGAAAGATTTTGGTAATCATTTAAAATGATTTCGCCTTCGTCAGTAGATCATAAATATATAAGCAAATATTCTAACTCCCCCTAGACATATGCAAAAGTTAATATCAACCCCCCCCCCCAATCATGCAAGAAATACCAACAGACTTAAGAAGACATGTTAAGCATACCAAGTTTGTTGATCAGAAACTTAAAACGTTTTTCATCTAAAGGTTTACTAAACAAATCAGCTAACTGGTAGTCAGTCTGGAAAAAATGCATTTCTACGTCACCTTTCTCGACAAGATCCTTGATGAAATGGTAACGAACATCAATGTGTTTTGTTTTTTAGTGTTGAACCGGATTAGTTGTTATTGCTATGGCGTTCTTCTAGTCTCAATAGATAGGAACTCGTTTGTAAGTGTACCCAAAGTCTTTTAATTGCGTCATCATCTACAACACCTGGGAGCAGCAGCTTGCGGCAGCAACGTAATCAGCCTCGGCGGTTGATGTGGGCACACAGTTTTGCTTCTTTGAGGTCTAACTTACGAGCTTATCACCTAAAAATTGACATGAACCCGATGTGCTCTTCTAGTCTAGCTTGCAACCTGCATGGTCAGCATCGGTAAAAGCAGTAAGATCCAATCCGAATTCCTTTGGATACGAAAGACCTAACTCTGTAGTGCCTTTAAGGTATCTAAGGATCTGTTTTACGGCTATAAGATGGGATTCTATCGGATTCGCTTGATATCGCGCACAAAAACAAGTAGCGAACATAATATCCGGTCAACTGTCTGTAAGATAAAATAATGAGCCGATCATACTATGTTACGTCTTCTGGTCAACAGATTTACTGGTTAAATCTGCGTCTAAGAGAGTTCCAGTAGCCATGGGCGTCTTCAATACTGGACTATCAGTCATATTGAACTTTTTCAAAATATCTCGAATATACTTAGACTGGTTGAAAAAAATACCATCTAGGGACTGTTTTACTTGAAGACCAAGAAAAAATGTTAGTTCGCCCATCATACTCATTTCAAACCGAGTCTCCATTATTTTTTAAAAGTTCTTGCAAAATTTTGGATTCGTAGACCCGAATATAATGTCATATACATATATTTGTATTAAAATCAAATCCTCACCTTGTTTCTTCAGAAAAAGGGTAGTGCCAATTGTATCTTTCTTGAAACTTGAGGCAAGTAGGATTTTCATTAAAGTTTCGTACCATGCTCTTGGGGCTTGTTTGAGACCATAGAGTGCCTTGTCAAGAACATAGACGTGGTCAGGATGATGTAGATCAACGAATCCTTCAGGTTGTTTAACATAAACCTCTTCATGTAGTACCCCATTTAGGAACGCAGATTTCACGTCCATTTGATAAACCTTGAAATTCTTGTGGGCTGCATATGACAGAAATATCCGAATTGCTTTGATCCTTGTAACAGGGGCGAAAGTTTCATCGTAATCGATGCCTTCCTGTTGACAATATCCCTTTGCGACCAACCTCGCTTTGTTACGAACAACAATTCTAGCCTCATCCTTTTTATTTCTGAAGACCCACTTTGTGCCTATGACAGATTTATCTTTGGGTCGTGGTATTAGCCGCCATACCTTGTTCCATTCAAATTGGAGTTGTTCATCTTGCATATCAAGAATCCAATCTGGATCTTGAAGTGCCTCCGACACCTTTTTGGGCTCAAGGGAACAAAGGAAACTGGAATACAAACAAAAATGTGTCGATGCAGCACAATTTTTCACACCACTGTTAACGTCACCGATGATATTATGTAAGGGGTGATCTTTAGTCCACCTTGTGGTACTAGGCAGAGGTTGAATATTAACTTTGTTGTTTTGCTCATTATATTCATCTATAATTGCAGGAAAAATTTGTTATGATATTGGAACTTCTTCAACAGGTTATTTTGGTTGTTGTATTTCTGGTACGACTGAAAAAGTGATCGAGACTTCGTTACAAGAATTTGAATCTGCAGAAACAGTACCATGTTTAGATTGATTAGAATCAGTAGGTAGTTTAGTACCTGAAGAAGTTGTTGTGACAGATTCAGATGGTCCAGAGATATCTACAGTTGTATCAGGGACCTCTGAAGTTTATGTTGATTCATTAGATTTATCAAAATCTGCACAAATGTCCATAAAAGCATCATAAAATAATAAATCTAACATAGATATAACAATTTTAGAGTTAGAGGCAGAAGACTTAGTCTCTTTTGACACGGGTTCTATTATGTCTTGAATAGAAACCTTTCCCTTCAGTTTGAGTCCTGAACTGTGTTGTTCAGAAGTCAAAGTTGAATGTTCATCAAAAGTTACATTGATGCTCTCCATGACAGTCTTGGTGCGTCTGTTGTAAATACGATAGGCTTTGGAAGTCAAGGAATAACCAAGAAAGTAGCCTTCGTCCACCTTTTTGTCGAACTTCCCAAGATTGTCATGGTCATTCAAGATGTAGCATCTGTAACCAACGACATGAAAAATTTAAAATTAGGTTTTCTATTATTAATTATCTCATACGCTGTCTTGTTTAACCATTTATTGATGATTGTCCGATTATGAGTAAAGCACGCGGTGGCAACTGCTTCTGCCCACAAATACAGAGGTAGTCCTTAGTAAGCCAACATTGTTCTAGCAGCTTCCACCAGAGTCCGATTCTTGCACTCTATAACTCCATTTTGTTGCGGTGTACGAGCGGCAGAAAAATTATGAGATATTCCCACAAACTGAAGATAGCTTTGTAGAGTCTCATTTTTAAATTTCGTGCCATTGTCGCTTCGCAGCTTCTTGATTAATAGTTGTAGAAAGACTTGCACTTTCTTGATAAAGGCAATAATTAGCTCTGGTGAGTCTGATTTGACTCTCAGAAACTCTAACCACGTGTATCTGGAATATTCATTAATCATGACTAATATGTATTTCTTACCACTGATTGATTGAATACGCATTGGACCACAAAGATCCATGTGTATCATCTCGAGTGGCGATTTACAAGAAGATTCCATTTTAGCTTTGTGGGAACTTTGTTTCAATTTTCCCACGCTGAACACAAGGAATCCTTATCAAACCGCAGTTCTGGAAGACCTTTGACCCTGCCTTTGCTCGCTAGAGTATTTATCGCTTTAAAATTCTGATGAGAGAGACGACGATGCCAAATACAACTTTCTTCCTTTGAAGCTTTAGCAATTAGACAAACTGGTCTGGTGGTAGATAAAGTCAGAAAATTGACCGCATATAAGTTGTCGTATCTCTCTGCTTTAAATATCTCAGAACCGTCTGGATCCTCTACATGACAGTGCATAATTGTAAACCTGACTTGATAAAGGCTATCACAAAAATGACTTGTACTGAAAAGGTTGTGATCAAGCCCTTCTACATACAAAACCTTATGTATTGTCACAGTGCCATTTGTAAGCATCGTGTACCCTCTGACATAACCTTTTAGCCCAGAATTAGCAAAAACAACTGTTCCAACAGGATGTTCAACGTAATTATGCAGTAGATGCTTGAACCCTGTCATATGCCTTGAACATCCGGAATCAATTATCCACAGATGACAGGCCTACAAAAGAACAAATTACTTCGCTTTAGGTACCCATATCCAGATGGGTCCTTTTGTGTTAGCACTTTTTAACTTTTGGAAATCGTCAACCATGCCTTTAATACGCCATTCATATATGGGCTTAGGCAACCATTTCCAAACCATATTAACATTCAAATCACAAAATTCTTTCTTCTTTGAAAACTTGTTATGTTTAGCCTTGAATATATGAATATGTTGAGTCGAGGCTTTGGAAAAAGATTTGGCTTGAGAAAAGCTTTTGACTTTCTTTGGTTTAGGAGTGGTGGGGTGAAATGAGAAAGAAAGGCTACCACAGTGATTGCAAATAATGTTCTTTCGAGAAAATGTCATGACTTGTGATTTATCAAACGTTTTACAATTATTGAAACAAAACTGACATTTATTTTCTCAGAAATATTAAAAGCAAAACTACAGTCACTAGCAGTTACAATACAATCCTATTTCGGTACAGAAACAAATTTTTCAGAAACATTTTTAACAACTTTCTGTTCAGAAACTTTTCTTCTCCACTCTCCCTTCACCTTTTCATTTAAATCTGAAAAAACCAAAAGAAACTTTGTTAGTTGAATTCTTTGAGAATTAATTTCTTTTCTTAACACCGGAAGTTTCACCCTTTTCGAACACACTCGGTTGTTTTTCAAAACAAGAAGAATAAACAACTGTTGGTTTTGCAAGTATCTCAAACTCCGGGTTAGATCTTACATTCCATTTCTTATCATCAAACTCTTTCTGATCAGACAAATTCTTTTTGAATAAATCATTTTTCAATTCATTTACAAAGCTCTCGGTTTTCTTCTAAAAATTTATCAAGTTTAAAACGAAGATCAGAGTTTTCATCTTCAACTTCCTCGAGAGTCTTCTGTAATTCAGATATTTGCTTTTCAAAATGAGATGCTTGATGTAACACGGAGTCAGACTTAAGCTTGTTCAAATAGGGACAGGATCTGAAGAGTTCATCATTTGATCAAAAATTTCTTCAGACATTTTCTCAACAAACTCATACTTTTCATCAGAATCTGTGACATGTGAAAACTCTTCTACCTTTGCTCCATTTGGGGATTCAGAAGTAATTGATTCTGAAATAATGGTCTGATCACAAGTATCAGTATCGGATTCATACTCGTCATACTGACACTTGGTCTCAGGTAAACCTTTATCTTCGTTGACTGATTTAGTATTTTTAAAAGGTGTGGAAAATAATGATTCGAATTCTACGAATTCCAGCTTTCTGGTTTTGTAGCTTGTACTCAAATCATTATATTTAAACCCCACATATTTGAAACTTGATTGTGAATCAGTACAACTTGATTTGTCATCATCAATCACTTCCTTACCTTTTTGTGGAGTGTCAGATATAATAGTCTCAGCTTTGACAAACGTGCCACGAATGTCCGGAATCTTCTTAATAGTTGAACCCAATTTATCAAAATTATATAAATTTTCTGGGCTCGTCTAAAAATATCATTTTCAGACAAACCTAACCCCAGTTTTGGATTATAAAATCTAGCATCTTGGAGTTTGTTTGTAAGAAGATTCAGAGTCTGTTCATGTCACACCCCGCTAAAGCGGAAACACGGAATATAACAGTTCGATAAACATAGCACTAGGAAATGATAAAATACCACCATACATTTCAACCAAAAGTTACATCAAGTTCTCAAAATAAACAACTCAATACATCCAAAAGCTTGTTTACAAGATCACTTATTAAGTATTAAAAACACGCGGTAACATGATTCTAAAATCTTAATCATTTCCCGTATCCTTCTTGTTCCCTGAAAAGCATTTTCAAATAAAAAGGGTCAACTACGAGAGGTGGTGAGTTCACAGGTTTTTAAATATGCACAAAACCATTTTATATGCAAGTTATCATACGTAAATCAAATTATTAATCCAAACTTCAAAACCATTAATTCACGAGTACCAATCTTTAAATTATATGACATAAATTATGCCTTCAAAATAACCAATACATTTGTATGTTGGATCTCTACTAGACCATCCCTGACAATCAACATGCCCCAAAAAGAACTACATGTGGCCATTAATCACATGGATAGTCCCTACTTCTCTAGAATTAGTGCACCTTTACCCGTCAGTATAAGGTGGGCTTGTCACACCAAATAGCGCTATCCACTAAAACTATAGGCTCCTTTATGAGTTAACTAGTAGAGTCAGCCGGGGACTTAAAGAAACAACCCAACATACCATTTTTGCATATATGTCATATAATATCCAAAACCAAACGCTTTATAATCAAAGCTACCAAAATTATTTATAACAAAGCAATCTCGTGAATTATTAAAATAAACACTTTAACATGCTTTTCCCCCAAATTCAATTAGAAACAGTAAAATAGGGGTTGTGATTACTCACCTCGGATGATGATGATGCTAAGAAATAAGACAATGCAATTCTCTAGCCCGAAACCTTTATCCCTATAGAGTAATTTGCATAAAGAAGCCAAAATGTCAACATCCATCTATAATCTAACTTAACCATTCCTACATCTCAATATATGCCTTTATGTTTATTTTGTTGTCTAAAATAGAAATTTAGGATTAAAATATCAACAATGATCACCAAAACATAAACCTTTAAGGTTTTAAGATCAACTTTCGGGATTCAGTACTTGCTGTCCAGAATTTGTAATCACAAAATGAACTTCAAAATAACTCTTCCCAAATATAAAAGATAACTAAATTTTTATGAGAATTAATATATTGAGTTAAGAACATAAAGTCAAATTTTCATGCATTTTGGAGATGTTTTGATGTCCCAAAGAATTCCCACAAATCAGTAGGTCACTGATTTTTCTATCAGTTGCGCACTTCTCTTGTAGCATGCATTTGGGACACCAAAAATCAAAACTACTCAATGAGCCATATATGGTTGCAAAGATAACTCAAAAATAGTTCATATGGAAAACGATTCACTCAATTTGGATGATTTATGAAAGAGTTATGGCCTTTAGATGTTGAGTGTACCAATCTGTCAATTTTGGACAGATTGCACTACTTTCTTCTAAAATGCAAATGGATGACCAAAACTTCATAATTTTGAGTGATTCTTGATTCTATGAATTGCTAATACCTTAAATTAAAGTTTGGTAACAAAAATCCCAAATTTTTATGGAGTAATAAAGGATTTATGAAGCTTGAAAGTGAATAAAAATCTGTGACAACAAATTGTTGATAAAATGAATCTTGCAAAACATAATAAGATGATCATTTGGCATGGTTTTTATTAATAACATATGGTTTCACATCTTAAATCAATATAAAATGATTCTAATGAGACAAATATGTATCATGGATTCATAGCAACTACAGGTGCTCATCCAATCCCATGCATGACAACAAAATCACTAAATAAGTGATATTACATCATTTTAGATGCTCTTAATCATATGAGATTTGAATAATCTCATCCTAAGAGTTTCTTTATACTCAAAATTGTTGTAAATAAATAAATTTCAATCCAATATTATCAAAATTTCGTGGTCCTAAGAACCATTCATCATAAAATTGACATTTTTGACATCTCAAAATTTTCACTTAAAAACCCTAGTTTTATTGGAAGATCATTCAAATGTTCATTTGCAAATGTATTATTTACCAATTGCATCCCATTTCACTTCCAAAACTAAGATTATACATTCCTACATGCAATGATGTGAAAACATTCAAAATCTTGAATAAGAACTTGAAGAAAAATGAGGATATAAAATGTTTACCTTCTTAATGGAAGATGCAAACTTGATTCCTTGAAGTAAAATGATGCTTTAAAACTTGGTTTCTCCTTGGAACTTTTCTGAAAATTCGGTGGTGGTGGTGTGTGGTGGTGTTTGGCCGAAAGTGAAGGAGAGAGGAGAGGGAGATGAGAGGTCTCTTGCAAAATTTTGAAATGAGAAAGATGTTTCATAAATTTTTGGTTTTTAATTAAAATTAAAGAGAGAGAGGAGTCATGAAATTCAGCCATGTGGCCTAATGACTCACCAAAATATTTTAAATTAAATTAGATTTATAAACATGACATAAACTTGGTTAAATAATCAGATAAGTTTAAGAACCGTAACCCTCAATTCTCAGATTATGCTAAAAATGAAAATTATAAATTAATAAATATATTTTATTTTGAAAATAATGGAATCCTATTATTTTATATATTTTAGACTTCCAACATAATTTCTGGCATTTCTGAGATGTAATGGTCAGTTATCAGTCTGAACCGGGTATTGTACGTGACTTCCGAAATTTTTCGGGTAAAATTCTAATCTAATCAATCGAGTTAAATACTAAAGAATTTAACTTTATAATTAGATCCTAATAGATCAAAGATTGCTAACCTTAAAATTCTGGTTAATGGGCGGTTGTCACAGATTCCGCCCGTTAAAGGAATTTCGTCCCGAAATTCATACTTTATTTCCTTTCGATCAAATCTTTTCAAATAACTGAGGGTATTTGATCCTCATAAAATCTTCTCTTCCCCAAGAATATTTCGGACCGTGCTTTGAGTTCCAACGAACTTTTATGATCGGGATTCTGTTGTGCCTTAATCGTTTAACGTCTCGATCAAGTATTTCAATGGGTTCTTCTCTAAAATACAGACGCTTATCAACTTCAATTTCTTCCAGAGAGATAATCAATGATTTATCGGTCAAGCACTTCTTTAAATTTGAAATATGAAAAGTATTATGAATGGCACTCAATTCTTGGGGTAACTTGAGTTTGTATGCCAATGGTCCAATTCTTTCCGTTACTTCAAATGGACCAATATACCTTGGACTCAACTTACCTCGCTTCCCAAAACGTATGATTCCTTTCCAAGGCGATACTTTCAACAATACTTTGTCACCCACTTAAAATTCTAATGGCTTTCTTCGATTATCAGCATAACTCTTTTGACGATCTCTTGCTGCCTTAAGTCTATCCCGAATAATCGATATTTTGTCGATGGTTTCCTGAACGATGTCGGGTCCGATCAATTTACTTTCTCCAGTTTCTATCCATCCCAATGGATATCTGCACTTTCGGCCATAAAGAGCTTCATACAGTGCACATTGGATGCTGGTGATAGTTATTGTTGTAAGAAAATTCAACCAATGGTAAGTGTTGATCCCAATTACCGCCAAAATCTATTGCACATGTACACAACATGTCCTCCAAAGTCTGAATAGTCCTTTCAGTTTGGCCATCTGATTGAGGATGATAAGTTGTACTTAGATCCAATCTAGTGCCCAACACCTTTTGAAATATCTGCCAAAATCTGGAGGTAAAGCGACTATCTCTATCGGAGATGATAGAAATGGGTACTCCGTGTTGAGAAACAATCTCATCAATATACAATTGCGCTAGCTTTTCAATTTTATAATCTTCTCGGATTGGTAGAAAGTGCGCAAACTTTGTAAGTCGATCTACTATTACCCAAATAGCATCATGACCTTTCTTCGTTCTGGGTAATTTGGTTACAAAGTCCATTGAAATCTGATCCCATTTCCATTGGGGTATTTCGGGTTGTTGAAGAAGACCTGAAAGTTTTTGGTGCTCTACTTTCACTTTTGCGCATGTCAAACACTTACTTACGTACGTGGCGATGTCTCGTTTCATTCTTGGCCATCAATAATGCTCTCTTAAATCTTGATACATTTTGTCCGCTCCTGGATGGATTGAGTACCTTGATTTATGTGCTTCTTCTAAAATTTTGGACCGCAGATTGTCAGCCCTTGGTAACCGTACCTTATCCTTAAAATAGCGTACTCCATCTGATCTCATCTCAAATTCCTTTTCCAGATGATGAAGAGTTTCATTGCTTAAATTATCTGGTTTAATGCTTCCTCTTGAGCTTCAAGAATTTGCGCCTTAAGACTTGTCTGTATTATCACTCCCATAGCTTGCGTCCTTAAGGGCTTTACTCTTTCTTTTCTACTTAACGCATCCGCTACTACATTAGCTTTTTTTTTCCTGGATGGTATTTTATTTCACAATCATAATCATTAAGCAATTCCACCCATCTTCGCTGCCTCATAATAAGCATCTTCTGATCAAAGATGTGTTGAAGACTCTTGTGATCAGTAAAGATGGTACATTTAGTCCCGTAAAGATAATGTCTCCAGATCTTCAGTGCGAATATTACAGCTCCCAACTCCAAATCATGAGTGGTATAATTCCTCTCATGAACTTTTAACTGTCTAGACGCATATGCAATAACTTTATCCTTTTGCATTAATACACACCCCAATCCTTGGCGTGATGCATCGCAATATACCACAAAGTTGTCAGTACCCTCAAGCAACGCTAAGACTGGAGCATTGCAAAGCTTTTGCTTGAGTGTCTGAAAAGCTTCTTCTTGTTTATCTCCCCAGATAAACTTCTCATCCTTTCGAGTTAATGCTGTTAAAGGTTGCGCAATCTTGGAAAAGTTAGAAATAAATCGCCGATAATATCCCGCTAAACCAAGAAATTGACGAATCTCCGTGGGTGTTTTCGGAATCTCCCACTTTTTGATGGCTTCCACCTTTGTTGGGTCGACTTGGATTCCTTTCTGATTGACTACATGACCAAAAAAAAAATGAACTTCACGAATCCAAAATTCGCATTTGGAAAGTTTTGCATACAATTTCTGTTCCTTGAGTAATTTGAGCATCAGCTTCAGATGCTGCTCATGATCCTCTTTGCTTCGGGAGTAGATGAGTATGTCGTCAATGAAGACGATTACAAACTTGTCTAAATACGGTCTGCAAACTCTGTTCATCAGGTCCATAAAAACTGCCGGTGCGTTTGTCAAACCGAAAGGCATAACTAGAAACTCGTAATGTCCATATCGAGTTCTGAATACTGTTTTGGAAATATCGTCTTCGCGAACTCTCATCTGATGATAACCGGATCGGAGATCGATCTTTGAGAAATACATAGCTCCTTGCAACTGATCAACCAGGTCATCGATTCGAGGAAGTGGATATCGATTCTTGAGAGTTAGTTTATTAAGCTCTCTATAGTCGATACACATTTGAAAGGTTCCGTCTTTCTTTTTGACAAAGAGCACAGGGGCTCCCCATGGCGAAGAACTTGGTCTGATAAATCATTTGTCGAGAAGTTCTTGAAGTTGTTCGGACAATTCTTTCATTTCTAACGGTGCTAAACGATATGGAGATTTTGCTACTGGTGTAGCTCCAGGGATTAGATCAATATGAAATTCAACTTGTCTTGATGGAGGCAATCCGGGTAATTCATCGGGAAATACTTCCGGAAAATCTCGGACTATTGGGATGTCCTGGATGCGCTTCTCTTTTATCTCCTTATCTACTATATGCGCCAGATATGTAAGACAATCCTTCCTTAAATACTTCCGCATCTTCAAACACGATACTATTTTTAAGCTTCTCCTTGACTTCTCTCCATGAACTAGATGCATTCCTCCTTCCAGTAATGGGATTCGAAGTATCTTTTTAGAACAACAAATTTCTGCTCGGTTTTTGGATAACCAATCCATACCCACTACTATGTCGAAACTTCCTAATTTAATTGGAATCAGATCTATGCTGAACTCCTTTTCCGCCAATTCTAAGGTACAGTCAAGAATTTAATTATTTGCCTAAACCGGCAATCTATCTATGCGTCGCGCATTAACAATACCCATCTAATAATTAAATCATGCATTCGACGTAATATACAATGATAATATACATTTAAATCATACAAAATACTAATAATTGCAATTTGAACTTTATCATAATCATCAAACTTTATAATTTCCAAAATATTAACTATCAAATATAAAATATTTTTAAATCCATGGGTTATATCCCCTCAAAAAGAAATAAGTTTTAAAGTTACCAAATATCATCCAATAATCAACATTTAACTCATGAAAAAAATAAACCATCCCGTAATGACTACTAATGCTCCTAACACTAAGGCTAAACCCGCGCATAGCCTCTGAATAGCCCTTCTAGATCGACCAGTGACGTATCCAGACTCGTCAGGGGACGACTCAGAGTGTGATGATGAGTGAGACATGATAATTGCAATAAATGATAAACTTTTAACCATTAGAATGCTAAAATAAATATTGAAATCACAAAATGCTTATGTGAACTCACATATTAACCATGCTTTTTATTTTTGGAACAAAAAGTTTCTATATTTAGCAACTCATAATATAACCATTTCAAGTCCCTTCTTATGCATACAAATTAGACATAGGTGATCAAGCTTTGCCTAATTTGTAACATGCTAAGCCGACACTCGTCTTAGTTATGCTAGTAGTGTGCTCAAACTCAAGATTTGTTTATGCAAATAATTTTTGAAAATAGTGGTTATAGTGTATGGTTTTATAGTTAAAACCGGTATTCTCTATAACCTATGGCTCTGATACCAAGTCTGTCACACCCCGCTAAAGCGGAAACACGGAATATAACAGTTCGATAAACATAGCACTGGGAAATGATAAAATACCACCATACATTTCAACCAAAAGTTACATCAAGTTCTCAAAATAAACAACTCAATACATCCAAAAGCTTGTTTACAAGATCACTTATTAAGTATTAAAAACACGCGGTAACATGATTCTAAAATCTTAATCATTTCCCATAACCTTCTTGTTCCCTGAAAAGCATGTTCAAATAAAAAGGGTCAACTACGAGAGTTGGTGAGTTCAAAGGTTTTTAAATATGCACAAAACCATTTTATATGCAAGTTATAACGAATTAATTTAATAGCTCAGATATTGTTATTCATGATATTGATCCGATTCAAGATCATCGATTAATCCAAACTTCAAAACCATTAATTCACGAGTACCAATCTTTAAATTATATGACAGAAATTATGCCTTCAAAATAACCAATACATTTGTATGTTGGACCTCTACTAGACCATCCCTGACAATCAACATGCCCCAAAAAGAACTACCGACGTGGCCATGAATCACATGGATAGTCCCTACTTCTCTAGAATTAGTGCACCTTTACCCGTCAGTATAAGGTGGGCTTGTCACACCAAATAGCGCTATCCACTAAAACTATAGGCTCCTTTATGAGTTAACTAGTAGAGTCAGCCGGGGACTTAAAGAAACAACCCAACATACCATTTTTGCATATATGTCATATAATATCCAAAACCAAACGCTTTATAATCAAAGCTACCAAAACTATTTATAACAAAGCAATCTCGTGAATTATTAAAATAAACACTTTAACATGCTTTTCCCCCAAATTCAATTAGAAACAGTAAAATAGGGGTTGTGATTACTCACCTCGGATGATGATGATGCTAAGAAATAAGACAATGCAATTCTCTAGCCCGAAACCTTTATCCCTATAGAGTAATTTGCATAAAGAAGCCAAAATGTCAACATCCATATATAATCTAACTTAACCATTCCTACATCTCAATATATGCCTTTATGTTTATTTTGTTGTCTAAAATAGAAATTTAGGATTAAAATATCAACAATGATCACCAAAACATAAACCTTTAAGGTTTTAAGATCAACTTTCTGGATTCAGTACTTGTTGTCCAGAATTTGTAATCACAAAATGAACTTCAAAATAACTCTTCCCAAATATCAAAGATAACTAAATTTTTATGAGAATTAATATATTGAGTTAAGAACATAAAGTCAAATTTTCATGCATTTTGGAGATTTTTTGATGTCCCAAAGAATTCCCACAAATCAGTAGGTCACTGATTTTTCTATCAGTTGCACACTTCTCTTGTATCATGCATTTGGGATACCAAAAATCAAAACTACTCAATGAGCCATATATGGTTGCAAATCTAACTCAAAAATCTTTCATATGGAAAAAGATTCACTCAATTTGGATGATTTATGAAAGAGTTATGGCCTTTAGATGTTGAGTGTACCAATCTGTCAATTTTGGACAGATTGCACTACTTTCTTCTAAAATGCAAATGGATGACCAAAACTTCATAATTTTGAGTGATTCTTGATTCTATGAATTGCTAATACCTTAAATTAAAGTTTGGTAACAAAAATACCAAATTTTTATGGAGTAATAAAGGATTTATGAAGCTTGAAAGTGAATAAAAATCTGTGACAACAAATTGTTGATAAAATGAATCTTGCAAAACATAATAAGATGATCATTTGGCATGGTTTTTATTAATAACATATGGTTTCACATCTTAAATCAATATAAAATGATTCTAATGAGACAAATATGTATCATGGATTCATAGCAACTACAAGTGCTCATCCAATCCCATGCATGACAACAAAATCACTAAATAAGTGATATTACATCATTTTAGATGCTCTTAATCATATGAGATTTGAATAATCTCATCCTAAGAGTTTCTTTATACTCAAAATTGTTGTAAATAAATAAATTTCAATCCAATATTATCAAAATTTCGTGGTCCTAAGAACCATTCATCATAAAATTGACATTTTTGACATCTCAAAAATTTCACTTAAAAACCCTAGTTTTATTGGAAGATCATTCAAATGTTCATTTGCAAATGTATTATTTACCAATTGCATCCCATTTCACTTCCAAAACTAAGATTATACATTCCTACATGCAATGATGTGAAAACATTCAAAATCTTGAATAAGAACTTGAAGAAAAATGAGGATATAAAATATTTACCTTCTTAATGGAAGATGCAAACTTGATTCCTTGAAGTAAAATGATGCTTTAAAACTTGGTTTCTCCTTGGAATTTTTCTGAAAATTCGGTGGTGGTGGTGTGTGGTGGTGTTTGGCCGAAAGTGAAGGAGAGAGGAGAGGGAGATGAGAGGTCTCTTGCAAAATTTTGAAATGAGAAAGATGTTTCATAAATTTTTGGTTTTTAATTAAAATTAAAGAGAGAGAGGAGTCATGAAATTTAGCCATGTGGCCTAATGACTCACCAACATATTTTAAATTAAATTAGATTTATAAACATGACATAAACTTGGTTAAATAATCAGATAAGTTTAAGAACCGTAACCCTCAATTCTCAGATTATGCTAAAATGAAAATTATAAATTAATAAATATATTTTATTTTGAAAATAATGGAATCCTATTATTTTATATATTTTAGACTTCCAACATAATTTCTAGCATTTCTGAGATGTAATGGTCAGTTATCAGTCTGAACCGGGTATTCTACGTGACTGCCGAAATTTTTCGGGTAAAATTCTAATCTAATCAATCGAGTTAAATACTAAAGAATTTAACTTTATAATTAGATCCTAATAGATCAAAGATTGCTAACCTTAAAATTCTGGTTAATGGGCGGTTGTCACAGTTCAGTATATCCACGTTTTAAATTTAAGTCCTCTAGTTGCTTAATTTTACAATAAGCCTCGTTGCGTTCTTGAAAGCAAACATGGAATTTAATTTTAAATTCACCCTTTTCAAAATTCAAGTTCACCAAACTTTTCAAGCTTTGAATTTAATTTCAAAGCTTGAAAAGGACTTTGAATTTAATTTTAAATTCACTCAAACTTTTCGCACACTATGCCTTATGCGTATTCCATAGCCAATTTCACAACATCAAACTTCACGTATCGATGTGTTTTAGACTTAGAAAAATATCAGCTCTTTATATGCGAAATCCTCATAATCCGTATGAAATGGGATGCGAATTCCCAGATTTCGTATCCTTCATGATGCGAGTTCTGTCCTTAGATTCTTCAGGCTTTACTTTTCGTACGATGTAGGGTGCGAATTCCACCTTTTCGCATGTAGACCGATGCGAATTTTGGTCCTTTCATACAATGAACTAAGCGAGTTTCTCCCTTATACTCTTTCAAGCACCAAGTGTAATGAGAATTCCATCAAGATCATGCGAAAACTTTGGATCTTGCGAGTTCTTCTTATTTTCGGCCAAGAAACACTCTGATCGATCACAAATCAATTCAAAACTTTGATTTGGCTTCTGTAATTGCACCAATTTGACCACAAACACAACTAGAACAAATTACAAACAGTGAATTTCAACAAAATTACCACAAAAATACATCTTGATCGTGTATACAGTGCCGTCAGACTCAAAAACTCGAAAAACACAAATTTGAGAAATTGAATCTATTAATCCCAGTTTTTATATCAAATTCTTATCTAAATCAATCACAAACAAGAATTATCAATCTACCTGTTTTGATTAATCACAAGATTCGATTACAAACGATTTGAACCACTTTCTCTCTCTAACCACAGTTTTCTCTCTCTAGTTCTGCTAATACTTCTCAGTTCAAGTTACAAGATTCTACAACAAAGACTTCTAAACACAATTCTATTACAAAAACAAAGATACACACACGTATAAACACGTTACAAAACAAATTACAAAGACCTTTGACTTTGGCTTTATTACACTTGACTTTGACTTTGCATGAGAGTTGACTTTTGAACTTTGACTTTCTTGAACTTTGACCTTCAGCTTTATATGATCTTGCATCCAATAAATATGTGCACTAACAATATTCCCTTTTGGATCAAAATCATCTCTAAAAATATTTTGCAATTCAATCTTCTCGCTTTAAACTCAATTTGAACAATCTCCTCTTTGATCAACTTTATCTTGTTCAAAGTCTGTCTTAAAAAAATAATAACAATCTCCCCCAAAGATAATAATATAAACCTCTTTCAAACACTTGGAAAGAAATTATCTTCAGAATTCAACTCGGTTTGCTTTGTCAGATTATCTTCAAAGAAAGTTTCAGGAAAATCAGCTTTCTTTTAGAATCCTTTGAACTTTCACTTTCAGCTTTAAAAAATCTTCATCAATCTTTCTTGAAATTGTCATAAAATTCTTCTTTAAGCTCCAACTTTTCTTTGTCATCCAACAATTCTTGATCACTTTACAAACATTACTTGATCATCTCCCCATATCTGATACAAACTTTTATTTCCAGACATTTCGTAAACTTTATCTTCTCCCCCTTTTTGATGATTAGAGCACTGAAATCATCAAAACTTTGCAAGAAATGTCTCTGACCATTTATCTTTGAACACAAGAGCCTCTGATTCGCCGTCGATCCAAAAATATATTCATCCGAATCTTTGCAAATTCAGACAAATTATGAGTGTAACACCTGAATCAACAAATGAATCAGTTAAAATGCATGTCAGTAACACAAAGTTACTGTGTGTAACGAATACACATTGGAAAGGAGATTTTGTGATGTTCACTCCCCCAGGTCTTCCATTCAATCATCGAAACACCACAAAGATATTTCTATGAACGTTATGACAAGAAAAACAAATTTCCTTGTGTGCTCGTGCAAGTGTTAGAAAGAATTAAGCACTTGATGATTGATTTTAATAAGGCTTAACATTGTGTAAATCACTGAGACAACAGTAATTAAACACAGACTCTATTGTGCATGATCGAAGTGCGAAGGTGGGGCAAACTTCCTTCTTTTTCAATATTCAGATTTTCCAAATAAAAATCAGATAGCATATGTGTTGCGTCCCCTTGAAAATATTGAAACATTTTCTTGTTAAGAAGAAAATGAGTAGCTGGTGGGGTTTTATCAAGAGTTGGCATGGACTAGTTGCCTGTTTCAATAATGTTCACGAAGAATTGTGAAACACTAGTAATGTGGTTGCCCGACTCAGAAAAAGTTGGTGCAGAGTTTGATATTCTTTTACTCTGTTCGCTCACCCTCTTTCTTTTAAACATTGAGCTCACATCTAACCAAACTCTCAATTACATTTTACCTCTTCACTCAACCACACTTAGTATTTGACTCCTCACACTCGATCATTCAAGGATTAACTTCTTGGGTAGGAAACACTGGTTAACATGAATCCACAGAAGTTTTATTTAAGTCCTCACAAAAGAAACCCATGTTTTCCTAAAAGAACATGTTGCTCAGGTTTAACTTTGTAATTAAAGCACAAAATATACAAGTCAGATGTTGGTATGCTCACATAGTTAATCATGAAGATTTGAGCATTTTTAACATGGAAGATATTTCAAACAAGTATATTGAAAGAATGAAATGAATACAAAAAACTTGTTTGAAAATCTGACATTGTATAATAAAGATCAAAATATGAATAATTTATCAACTAAGGCGTAGGTCAGCAAAAATTGGATTTTGTCTATACGAATCAATATATAGACACTCTTGAAAGAACGTTTTGAAATGAAGACAACGCTTAAACTTTGAAGTTCAATCGGGGTGTCTTACCATCGAAAATTGGTTTCAATTTAGAGACATGGTAAGAACAAATTCAACAAAAATATTAAACTGGTATGTGTGAATACTTGAAAGTATATGGAAAAGATAATACGCAAGTATTAATCTTTGGAAACAAACGGTTTATAGGCATTTAAGCACAAATAAAATGAAAACATTTAAAATCACACTTCTAAAATTCATGAAATCATTTTAAGAACAAGAAGCAGTTTGAACATTTAAGAACATGTTTTTCATATCTGAAAGTTGTCCTTCTTTCAGATACGTATGAGATTAAGATTAGAAATTTACCTGTTAGCTCAATCTTAATTCTCATCAAGTCAGCTCTAAGTCATAAAAGATATGATCGTTTAAACTCACTCTCATTTCTGCAAAAGTCACAAAGTAGTCAAAGTACAAAGTTTATTCACAAAAACTTTATTGAAAAGTAAATGACATAAAGCAGTAAAACGTGTAAAAGTACAAGTTCTGATCAGATATAATCAGAAATCATAATCAATACTCCTTATCTTTTACTCCTCCTGCATTTTTGCATCAGAAAAATTTATCAGTGAAAAACATTCAAACTCCCCCTCAATTGAATATAGATCATCTTTTCATCTTCTCTCACTCCCCCTGAAATCATGAACAGACTTAAAGTGCAGATATCTTTCAGATTAAAAATAAATAAATGAAGAAAAATAACAATAACGAAAACTTTAGTTTGTAATCACCAATTACGTCTTGAGATTTAACATACCAAGTTTAGAAACGAGAAAATTAAATCTCTTTTCGTCGAGAGGCTTGGTAAATAAATCTGCAAGCTGATAATCAGTGTTTACAAAATAAAGTTCTATTGTACCTTTTTCCACATTATCTTTAATAAAATGATATCGTACGTCTATGTGTTTAGTCTTTGTATGATGAACAGGATTTGTTAATATTGCAATGGCGCTCTTAGAGTCACAGTATATCGGGATCTTGTCAAAGTTGAAGCCATAATCTCGCAGTTGTGTTCTCATCCACAAGACTTGAGAGTAGCAGCTTGCAGTAGCAACGTACTCTGCCTCAGTCGTTGAACTGGAAACACAGTTGTTTCTTTGATGCCCAACTTACGAGTTTATCTCCAAGAAATTGTATATGTCCCAACGTACTTTTCCTGTCTAACATACAGCCTGAATGATCTGCATCTGAGTAAGCTGTCAGTTCAAAACTAGTATCTTTAGGATACCACAGACCAAGATTTGCAGTCCCCTTCAGATATCTAAATATGCGCTTAACTACAGACATATGGGATTCTTTAGGATTAGCTTGATATCTAGTACATAAACATGTAGAGAACATTATATCTGGCCTACTAGAAGTTAAATACATCAAAGAACCGATCATCCCTCTATAGGTTCTAACATCAACAGGTTTTCCCGAAGGATCCATGCCGATCTTAGTTCCCGGTGCCATTGGGGTTCCAATTGTTGTACAATTTTCTATTTTGAATTTACGAAGAATATCGAAAATGTACTTGGATTGATTTATAAAAATCCCCATTGAAAATTGCTTGACTTGTAATCCGAGAAAGAAATTCATCTCTCCCATCATACTCATCTGAAAACGTGACACCATAAGGTTAGAAAATTTCTTACAGTATTTGGGATTAGTTGAGCCAAATATAATATCATCCACATATATTTGAATAAGAATGATATTGGCTTTTTCCTTTTTAATAAACAAAGTGGTATCTATTTTACCTTTCGTGAAGCCCGACTTGACCAAAAACTTTGGTAAAACTTTGTACCAGGATCGAGGCGCTTGTTTTAGACCGTAAAGTGTTTTGTCGAGAATATAGACGTGATTTGGTTTCTCGTGATTGACAAAGCCTTCAGGATGTGAGACGTAGACTTCCTCCTTTAATATGTCGTTCAGAATGGCAGTCTTCACGTCCATCTGATAGATTGTGAAGTTTTTATGAGCAGCATACGCAAGAAACATTCTGATCGCTTCAATGCGTGCCACTGGAGTGTAAGTCTCGTCATAATCTACTCCTTCCTTTTGCCGGTAGACTTTTGCGACAAGTCGTGCTTTGTTTCTTATTACAACACCATCTTCATCCTTTTTATTCTTGAATACCCATTTTGTACCAATGATAGTCTTTCCTTCCAGTTTTGGTACAAGTCTCCAGACCTTTAAAGCTTCGAACTAGTTCAGCTCCTCTTGCATTGCAGTAACCCAATCCGAGTCAGCTAGAGCTTCTGATACGCGAGTAGGCTCTATCTTGCTCAGAAAGGAATCATGCATACACATGTTCAAAGTAGTAGACCTAGTTTGCACTGGCTTTGATGGATCTCCAATTATCTGGCTTATCGGGTGCTCTTTGGTCCATTTATGTTCGTGAGGAAGTGGATTTGACTTAAATTGATCATGATAATCATGTAGATATCCACTGTCAACTTCATCAGTTTGCTCAGGAATTGATGGGGGTACAGTTGAAGTTTCTTGTGTAGAAGCTTCAGTTGGAACAGCAGTTTCTGACTGTTGATTTGTCGTTACATTACAACCAACTGATGCAGCAACTTCTATCTCATCCTTAATGTTCACAGCTTCAACTTTTGGAGTAAGTGTTTGAACTGGAATTTCTTGTTGAACCGGAGAATTAGATTTAGTAGATAACTTTGAAACGGTTGGATGATCATGTGTTGAATTTTCCATCCTGTCAACCACAACAGGTTTAGTCACTTTAGATCCAATAAATTCATCGTAAAACAGTTCAAATAACAAATCTAAATCAGATAAATGAGAATTTGACGATGATGCTTCATCTGATTTCTTTTCAGTAGATACAGGTTCTACACTAATCTGCCCAGAAGCTAACACTCCAGTAATGACGGGTTCTGAACTGCTTTGTTCAGAAGCCATTTCTTCGTCAAATGTGACATTTATGTTCTCAATCACCATCTTTGACTTCTTCAGATATACTCTGTAAGCTGCAAACGTTTGAGAATATCCAATGAAGATGCCTTCATCAGCCTTCGGTCTGAACTTGTTTAAGCTCTCTCTGTCATTTAAAACGAAACACCTACATCCAAAAACATGAAAGTGTTTAATACTAGGTGTACGATTATTAATCAAAGCATATGGAGTTTTACCGAACCGGCGATGTATTATGGATCGGTTTTGCGTGTAACAAGCAGTCGAAACAGCTTCGGCCCAAAGAAACAAAGGTAGATTGGATTGACTCAGCATAGTACGAGCAGCCTCGACTAGCGTTCTGTTACGTCTTTCTACTACTCCGTTCTGCTCTGGCGTTCTGGCAACAGAGAATTGATGTGTTATCCCGACCGATTCGAGATAATCTTCTACAGTTTTGTTCTTAAACTCTGTACCGTTCTCCGTTCTTAGAAGTTTGACATGCTTTTGCAGATTCACTTGGGTAGTCTTTAAGAATGTGATGATGACTTCGGGCGTCTCATCTTTTGACCTCAAAAATTTTACCCATGTGTACCGCGAATAATGGTCCACAATTACTAATACATATTTCTTGTCGTTAATACTCTGCGTACGCATAGGACCACAGAGATCCATATGCAACAACTCCAATGAAGAACTTGTACTAGTTTAGGCTTTGGATTGTGAGCGGCTCTCTTTATCTTACCTTTCTTGCATGCTGCACAGAGATGTTCTTTCACATATTTCAGCTCAGGAAGTCCTTTTACCAATTTTCCCGTTACCAATTTATTGATATAACAAAAATTCAGGTGAGAAAGCCTTCGGTGCCATAACCAGCTTTGTTGCAGCAAGGCTTTTGATAGTAGACAAACCTCATTGTCAGTCTGGACTTTGGACAGATTAATCGTGTAGAAGTTAGACTTTCTCGTGCCGACCAAGAGTTCCTTACCATCTTCAGTACGAACAGAACATCTCTTGTCCTTGAAATTTACCTCTAGATCTTTGTCACAGAACTGGCCAATGCTGAACAGGTTATTCCCTAATCCTTCAACATAGCTCACTTTTGTAATCGTCACATTGTCATGAATCACATCACCATATCCTATAATTGGTGAGAACTGGTCGTTGCCAAATCTAACTGTCCCACAATATTTCTCTGTATAATTAGATAAAATATCTTTATGTCCGGTCATATGCTTGGAGCAACCAGAATCCAAGTACCACATATGACGGGTCTGCACATCAGAAATCAGGGAACAATAGATTTAGGTACCCATTTAAATTTGGATCCTACTGTGTTAGCACAAGATTTTGGCATCCATTTATATATGGACCCTTTGACCTTTTGAAAAACATTTGAAGCAACAGATTGATAAGAATATACATGATATGTACCATACCAAACATCAGAATATTTACGAGAAGCAGGATCATTTCTTTTATAATTAGAAGACTTTCTAGCAGACGGAGATAATTGGAACAAGTTCTTTATTGAATATTTCTTGTAGGAAGATACAAGTTTTGGTTTTGAAAAAGCAACATTCTCAACTACATCAGTTTTATTAGTAGGTCCACTATTATAATCCAAATCAGAATATGATTTAGCTTTCTCGTCAATCTTCTGTTTCGGTAGCCATGTTGATTTCACTCCAGTCTTTTTCTTTTTCACATCTGAAACAGTTGAAACTTTAGAATTAGTACTATGAGTTTTAAAAGATCGCTTCTTCTTTGGCTTACCAGTGGTTTCCGGTTTCTATGAATGATTATATTTCTTTTTCCTATGTAGATCCCAGTACAGTGCAATCAATAATAAATCTTCAATATAGAACAATAATCAAGCCACAACTACTAGTCATATGATTAATATTAAATCAAAGGGTTACAGGTTTACAGAAAGAATTTCTGATCTGAGAGAGTAAACCTATAGACTAGTGTTATGAAAATAATTAGACTTGAGTAACCTGAAATATGAACTAGAAACGCCTTTATATACATAGGCTTACAGGCCTAACGGGCTTATGGGCTTTTAGGCCAAACAAGCTAAAACAACTAATAAAGAATTACATATTGAACCCTTATAAATACTTTATTCCACTTTCAATACATAGGACTTTCAGTCCTAACAATCTCCCCCTAAAGTTGAATAAAGCATTTATCAACTTGAAAACTTCACGCCTTGATCTTCTTTCCCTCTTGAATCTTTGAAGAACTTTGGTGTTGCATGTCTTCATGTCTTTCCACACTCCCCTTGAATAAAGCTCTTGGTCTTCATAGTATCAACTTTGTAACCAGATTCAATGTACAGTAGCCTCGACTGAATGCACTATCACGCAGCTTTTAACTGTAGAAACTCAATCACATCAAATCAGCACACAAGAAAGATAATGTGAGAGTAAGGTGACTTTCCACGGTGCATCTTCAGTTTAAAACAAAGAATCCGTCTTTGAACCGCTAATTGAATAGACTTTCAGCTTAAGAACTTGTTGTAATCAGCGCATAGGAGGAATGATAAACAAACTTTTAGCAGACACCACATGATACGGGATAGAAGAAATATAATCAATAAATCAAATCTCTAAAAAAATGAAACAGCATCTTCATCTCTTTGATCTCTAGACTGTCTTCAGAAATATCTTTCTTTCTTTAAAACTTTGAAATTGAACTTTGTAAGATTTCTCCCCCTTTTTGATGATTGTGAGCATCATGAGCATCAAAACTTCTTCAATTTCAGCACTTTCTTTGATCTCCCCTTTATGATAATTTGACATTCTCCGCCCTTTGATCTGAGTATCCGTCAATTCATGAAATGTATATATCCGAATCTTTTCAAATTCAGACATAATGAACAAGGTAACCCTGATTCAACAGATGAAACAGTTAGTATGCCTGTAAGTAGCACAGAGCCACTTTGTACAACGGATGTACATTGGAAAGGAGATTTTGTGATGTTCACTCCTCCAGGGCTTCCATTCAATCATTGAAAAAACCACAAAGGAATTTTCTATGAATGTTATGACAAGAAAACTCATTCCTTGTGTGCTTGTGCAAGTGTATGAATGATTGAAGCTACTTAGCTTGATCAGGCTCAAATTTTGTAAATTGTTGAGACAGCAACAGATATTACACGGACTCAATGTGCATGAAAGAGGTGCGAAGGTGGGGCAACTTTCCTTCTTTTTCAATATCTAAATCTTCCGAGTGAAGATCAGATAGCATATATGCTGCGTCCCCAAAGAAAAATGAAACATTTCTTTGTTAAGAAAGAAACCAGTGGTTGGTGGGGTTAATGCAAGAGTTGGCATGGGCTCACTGCCTGTTTCAATGATGGTCACCAAAGAATGTGAACCAATCAGTAGATGTGGCTGCCCGGCTCAGAAAGTGTTTGGTGCAGAGTTTTCATATTCTTTTAACTCTTTTCTCACACCCTCTTTCTTTTTAACATTAAAATCACTTCTAACCAAACTCTCCTTTTCATTTTTCCGCTCAGCACAATGAGAAAAACTCAACCGGATGAGTTATCTCCCCCACTCTTTGATTTAAGACCCATCACCCCTCAATCACTCAAGGATAACTTCCTGGGTAGGAAACACTGGTTAACGTGAATCCATGGAAGTTCTGTTTAAGTTCTCACACAAATCCCACGTAAGTCCTATAAAGAATGGTTTGCTCAACAGTTTAACATGAACAGTTAAGCACAAAATGTATGATAACACTGTCAAAAATGTATGCTCATAAGATTTGAGCAATTGAACTTTGAAGATTTCTCAAAACAAAGATATTGAATGAAATAAATGAAATCAAAAGAGTTGTTTTGAGAATCTGACAATGTATCAATCAGATCAAATAAACTGGTTAGGGTATCAAAGAATTAGATATTATGTTTATATGAACAAATATAAACAATTTAGCAATGAAAGCACAAATTTAGAATAATGATAGATGCTCAACAACATTGAATATCAAACGAGGGTATTACCATCGAAAAATTGTTTTGCTATGAGACATGGTAATAACAAATACAAATGAAGTACTGAACCTGTGTGTGTGAATACGTTACAGTATAATGATAAGATAATACGCAAGTATTGATCTTTAGAAACACACAGTCAGTTAAACATTAATGCGCAAAAAGTGAAAAACATTTAAATTCACACTTCTAGATTCATGAAACCTTTTGAAAATCAGAAGTGGTTTGAACATTTCAGAAACTGTTTTTCATGCTGGAAAGTTGTTCGTCTTCCAAACAGTCAGAGATCTAGAGTTAGAAGATACTTACTTTTAAGCTCCCCCTCAAATCATGATAGAATGATATAGATCATATACGCTCCCCCTAGATATTTGCACAATATCCAAGTCTGAACGTTGAAGAACGGGTCCTGATCTGTCATGTGATCAGAAGCCAAATTCGTTGAAGTCTGGGTTCTAAGCTGATTTACTTAGAAGCCATCGTTCTTCTACTCCTCCTTGACAGTAGGTGCCTGCAACACAGAATCAGTTTTCGGTTTTGGTACCCACTGGTATTTGGGTCCTCGAATGTTAGTTGCAGTTCTTGTGGGGGATATAGAATAAGAACCATACCAGAAATGATCACTGGTTTTGTGAATGTGATCATGTGTACGACAATAAGAACAGTGGTATTTCTTACCTGACAACCTGAGTAATTGATCTCTCGAGTAGATATGATCAGGTTTACCTTTACTCACTTTGTTCTTCTTGGCTTTAAACGCATGTACACATGATTCTCTTTCTTTCAGCTCATCTTCAACTGGTTTCTTCTTCCAGACCAGTTCCTCTTCTTTGTATCTCCTTCTTCTTTGATGTGTACCTGAACCATCTATTTTGCTATCATAGAAAAGGTTAGTTTTACGAATCCAATCAAAAGATTTAACTGACCTTTGTGAAGAGACAGATTTCTGATTTGAACTTGATACAGTCTTTTCAAGCACTTTAATCGTCGAAGCAAAGTTGTCTCTTTCTTTAACAAGCAGGTCAATCTTCTTCGTGAATTCAGACTTCGTTTTCTGCTCTTTTAGTGACTTCTCAGATAGTTCAGATAACTTGGCATTAAGCTTTTTGATCTCCGTCTCAAACATGCTTCGTTCTTCTTCAAATCCCTTCTCAGCATCATTTCTTTGGCCGGATATTTCTTTGAAGAATCCCACATTCTTCTGTTCAATGGCCTTCTTTTCTTTTTCAAACTTTTCTCTTTCAAGGATGATTACTTTCTCGAAAGCAGAAACTTGCTGAGAAAGTTTTATGCATTTCAGCTCAACTTCTTTCTTCTCATTAGCACAATTTCTGGAAAAATCTGAGAACTTATTTGCAAAAGATTTCTCTTTATTCTCAAAATCGGATTTGTCTTTTGCAATCTTTTGCTCTAAATCAGAGATTTTTCTTTTTAGCTCAGAGTTCTCAGATTCCAGTCTCAGTATTTTCTCATCATTCATCCCAGAAGTCTTTGTCAGAAGATCTTCATTAATTGTCTTTAATGCACTAACTTCCTCTTTCAGTGTGTTGTTCTCATCAGCATATTGGTTTGCCCTCTTTACGTAAAAAGTTAAAGATGATTGGAGATTTGTGTTCTCCAATTTAAGTTCTTGAACTTCAGACAAAAACCCCATTTTTTTCCAATAGATGAAACTTGAAAGTGCAGGGACCAAAAGTGACAGAGTGTGAAACTTGAAAGTTTAGGGTCACAAATGACAAACTTTGAAACTTTGAACTATGGGGGCGAAAAGCGACACAAACAGAAACTTAACACTAGAAGGACTGAAAATGACGCAAACTAAAACTTAAAACTAGAAGGACTAAAAATGACAAATACTAAAACTACTAACTAGAGGGACTAAAAGTGTAAAATTGAAACTTCTAACGGACTTAACTGAAAACTAACGAAAATGGACCAAAAATGAAATAAAACTAACCAAACTAACAAACTAACCGAACTAACGGAGACTTAACGGAAAAGGACCAAAAAGTAAGAAAAATTAACCGTCACTTAACGGAAACACTATTCATCGTCTTCCTCGTTGAGCCAACTTGCAAAGCTTCGAAACGGTTAGAAATTTTCAATGCAAAACGATCGTTAAAGCTCCCTGATCAATCCTTAACAGATTAAAATTCAACCGGTCAACCCACGATCACAAACGGACCAACCGAAAACTTTTCGGAAAACGATCGAAAAAATAAAAATTCGGTATGGGTTAAAACTTTTCGACCAAAAATGATCGTTTATGTTCCCTTAAGCTCCCTCAACTGATTAAATCTCGAAAAAAAATCTCAAACTCTCGAACGAAGCAACCGAAGATTTTTTCGGAAACCGAACGAGAATTTTAAAGTTTGATATGGGTGAAAATTTTACGATCAAAATCGATCGTTTAAGCTTTGTAAACAACCCTTACCAGTTTAAAACTTGAAAAACTTTGTTCACGGTCGCTACCGAATCGACCAAAATGATTTCGAAAACCAATTGAAAGCCTCAAACTTGTTCGATGTTGGTTCGCTGGACACCGGGAGCCGCAAGGGACCGGTTGATTGATGGTCCGGTCAAGACACCGGGAGTTAGCGAGACACCGGTCGATTTACGGTCCGGTCGATGCTAGACACCGGGCGAGGACGTATCGGTCGAGATGACCTGGGAGAAGGGATACCGGTCAAGCTATAAGGTCCGGTCGAATGACACCGGTCGCAACTTTGGGTTGATACCGGTCGAGACTTTTGGGATGATACCGGTCGATTTATGTGGTCCGGTCGATAGACACACCTAGATACCGGGAGTTTAGTGGTACCGGTCGAATTAAGGTATCGGGAGAGGAAGGTCAGGCGTTGGAGTCCCGGGCGAGTGATGGTACCGGGCGAGGAGGTTGATACCGGGCGACCGGAGGTGTACGGTCGAACCACAAACAAGAACAGCCGAAAACAATTTTGAAATCCCACTCACAAAAAGACCCAATCACAAACCTTTAATCAAAATAATAGTATAAAAAATTCATGCATGAAAACCTTAAATGTCGTTCATGAGAGAGAAGTCCCCATTTTTTTCGGTATTCACTATCTTGGGTTCTTGGGTTTAAACGCAAAAACCATCCTCTGCACAAAATTCACGCCTTCGTCTCTTTTGCTGGACACCCCTGTGGCTTAAGCCATCCACGACCCACGATCAAATTAGAAGCCAACACTTAATGAAAAAAAAATCCAGAAGGTGACCGACCCACACTGGCAATACAATTTACTATGAGATGCGAAGAGAGGAAATTAAATCTCACTTTCTTTCTTGTGTTTAAACGCAACCTCCAGCCGCTGCAAAAAAATTTCACATCTCCGGTCTCTCTCACTCCACCCACGATTATTGGTAGTGAGAGAAAAAATAATGCGCCGCCACTCTCTCTCTCTGCTTTAATATGATCGAAAAAAAAACAAAGGAAAGAAAAACAAAAGAAACACCTAAAAGAAACAGTTAATAGAAAAAACTTTTTAAAACAAAACTTTTATTTGACAAGAATCTGTCAGATCCACGCCGACAATCAATTTATTGAATCCCTAATAGATGCGAACAACTCAGCCCAGAACCGATATGAAGAATTGAACTCAGATCAATAAGTCAATCGAAAGAAAAAAATTCACAGAATAAGAACCCAGATTTCAATCACTTCAAAGAACTCAAATCAACAATTAATCACAGTATCGATTGAACCAAAAGTCGATTAAGTCGACTAAAATTAAAATCGATAAGCAAGAAGGGTTTTTGACAAACCTTTTGATCGTATCGAATAAAATTAATTCGATTCTGCTCTGATACCAATTGTAGATCCCAGTACAGTGTAATCAATAATAAATCTTGAATATAGAACAATAATCAAGCCACAACTACTAGTCATATGATTAATATGAAATCAAAGGGTTACAGGTTTACAGAAAGAATTTCTGATCTGAGAGAGTAAACCTATAGACTAGTGTTATGAAACTAATGAGACTTGAGTAACCTGAAATATGAACTAGAAACGCCTTTATATACATAGGCTTACAGGCCTAACGGGCTTATGGGCTTTTAGGCCCAACAAGCTAAAACAACTATTAAAGAATTACATATTGAACCCTTATAAATACTTTATTCCACTTTCAACACATAGGACTTTCAGTCCTAACATCCTACCTTTGGCACTCTTGGAATTCACATAAATTGATTCATCAACTTTCGTTGATGTTTCACCTTTCTCGTACACACTTGGTAATCCAAAAGAATTTATAACAAATTGTGAATGATCAGGAAGTTTAGCATTAAAATAAAATTGACCAACACAATCATCTAACGCACCTTCAGAGTTTAAAAAATAAACCCTTCATCAAATAGATCAGAAATATCATCGAATTTTGAAGCTTTATCAGATTTAGAAAAATCAGAAGTTTTAAACACAGTGAAGAACACAGTTTGTTCTAAATCCATCAAAATTCTTTCATCGACTAGAGTATTCTCGAGTTCAGAAATTTTACTTTACAACACGAGAGAAGGTACGTAAAGCTTACCTTCGATAGGTTTAGCCTCCAACTCTTTTAAAGAATAACTCCGAAAATAGTCATTAGAAAAAATTTTTGATTTATCAGAAATGTAACTATAATTCAACTTCTCATAACGGAATGGAAGGTGCATTTTAGTTGTGTTCTTCCGTTTCTCTTTTTCTTTAGCTTCATCCTCGTCAGATAATTTGGTCCACTTAACTTTGAGTTCAGGGTATTGTGGTGCCAGTTTTAAAAATCCAAAGTCATAAAGCGCATGCACTTTTGAAATACCCTTTTTGAGGTAGTATGGGTTCTTGTAACCAAGTCCCCAACACTCACTACTCTCTTTAGGGTTGTTCAGATGAATAGTATGTTCAGTTTGACCTAAGCTGTAAAGCTTTTCCTGCAAAACATTCACCTTGTCAGTTAAAGATTTATTATCTTTTGAAATTGATGAACACATTTTAGCAATCTCTTTTGATTCAAATTGACACAGTTTATACTTTGAAGTAGTTTCAACTAATTCATTGTGAAGTATAGTCTTCTCTTTCGCGCTGGTATCAATATTTTTATGTAAAGCTTCAATTAATACATTCTTCTCAGCAAGATCCTTGCTAAGTTTCTGTATTAATTGATTGTGTTCTTTCATAATACCTTTTTCACGTTCATGTTTAGACTTTACTTCTTGGAGTTCAACCATCATAGCTTTCATAGCATTAAGAAAATCAGATTTAGACATATCACTTACCTCTTCATTTTCCTCTTCTTCTAAATCAGCTTCTTCTTCCACGTCTATCTTACCCATGAAGCACAAATGGGCTTTCTCTTCTTCCTCGTCTGAATGATCAAGCCATAACTCATCCTCTGCCATGAGTGCCTTGCCAGCCTCTTGTTGCTTGGCCAAGAGCATCTTGTTCTTGTAGTGCTCGGAGTTTCAGACTTTTTTCTTTCGGCAGTCCTTAGCATAATGTCCGAGTTTGCCACAGTTGTAGCATTTTGTCAGTTCTGGCTGTTTCTTCTCTTCAGCTCTATACTTCTTCTCATCAGACCTCTTTTCCTCTATTCTCTTTCCATCAATCCTCTCTTTGTGTTCATAATTCCTGGATCCAGAAGAATATCGCTGACTGTTTGAACTAGGCTTTTTGTAGACCTTTTTCTGAAAGGATTTCGTCAGCATCAATATAGCCTGCTTTAAGTTCTCACAATCGTCAGAATCATAATTATCTTCACTCTCTGCCTCCTCGGACTCAGAAACTATGACTTTCTTCTTTTTCTTCAAGCTCACAGACTTTTTCTTCACTACAAGAGCAATCGGTTCAGCAATTGCCTTCTCAGTCTTTTTCTTTTCCTCTTTGATCACGTCCACCTCTTCTTCGTTCTGCCTGAGAGTCTAATATACCTCATGGAGTGGTATTTTATTCAAGTCCTTCATTTTCTTCATTTGCCTAGTGAATCTTTTTTTATTCTGACTACAGTATGCTGAGGAACTTTACATTCAGTTCAATTTGTGATTTTCTGACCTTGTTCTTGCTTAGTTCATTCAGCAAGGTCACAAATCTGTCATATGTTGCCTCTAGAGATTCTCCTTCTTTGGCTTTGAACTCCTCGTAGATGTTGAGGCAGTTAGAGACCTTGAGCTGGTTGCCAATCTTCAATCCAAGCATCATCTTCTCCAATTGATCCCACATTTGTTTGCCTGTGGCGTTGTAGCTATCGATCTTTACATAAATCTCATTCGGTATGCCTTGTAGAATAAATGATTTTGCCAGTCTATCAGCTTTTCTTCTATTTCTCTCCTCTTCTGTGTATTTATCTTGTGGTAATGGATACTCTCTTTCTTCCTGTTCTCCAGATTCTCCTACAGTATGAGTCTTTATTGGAAGTTTCATGACACCTTCCTTCAAAGATGTTTTGATATATTCCCCCAACTCATGTCTTTCTATGAAGTCCATGAACCGGTCTTTCCATTTCTCATACTCTCCCTTAAAGAGTACAAGTGGCTTTACATCAGTTCCAATCGCGAGAGCTTCCCTTGATGACATCTTGTTTTGAAAAATTACAATAAGAACTTGACAAACTGATCGTTAGTCCAAAAGAA
The DNA here is from genome assembly GCA_954870635.1 of Arctium minus. Classification (NCBI taxonomy): domain Eukaryota; kingdom Viridiplantae; phylum Streptophyta; class Magnoliopsida; order Asterales; family Asteraceae; genus Arctium; species Arctium minus. The sequence continues at coordinate 101,901,037 of OX941080.1, read as the reverse complement.
ATCAAGTAAATCAGAAAAACTTAGACAGAAAATCAGAAATGAAATTTCCAAAATTCTCTAAGTATGGAATTCACAGGTTGCACTGAAGTACAAGGAATTCGCACAACACTGTGATACACACAGAATTCGCACACAGAATTCGTATAACACCAAACTTCAGAATTCGCATGTGAAAGAAATCAAGAATTCGCAAGCAATACAAAATCAGAATTCGCAAGATAGAAACTTATGAATTCAACACTTAGAAAAATTTAAACACATTTCATAAAAACCACAAGAATTCGTAAACCACTCTTCTGCGAATTCAAAGGAATTCGTACAATAGTCTTATGCGAATTCTAAGATTATGCGAATTCTAAGAATTCGTATAAGAAGCTATGCGAATTCTTGTCTAAAAAAATTTCTCAACAACTTTTCGCAAGACAAAGATCTGCGAATTCTTTCCTTGAAATTTTTCTAACAACACACTTTTCGTAAACAAAACTTATGCGAATTCTCAGAACTTTTCTCAAACAAGACTTATGTGAATTCTTGGCAATTCGCAGATAATGCGAATTCTATGAGATTCCTTAACACACTGAAATGCGAATTCTATGAGATTCGCAAGAGTCACACTTGCGAATTCCTCACTTATGAAATTTTCAAAATTCAAAAACTATGCGAAAACAAATATAAATCTGCGAATTCTTCGTTCAGACTGCGAATTCTATTGAATCTGCGAGTTCTTCATATAGGCTTGCGAGTTCTTGGAAATATTTGCGATTTCTTCAACTTTTTGAAGAAAAACACATCTGGATTCCTCAAAAACCTATCTATGCCTCAAATTTCAACCTGAAACTTTGACAATACGATCTTCTACACTTCTAGAATCAAATTCTACCACTGAATTTCGATAAGAAACACTAACAATTACAAATTTGATTCAATACAGTGCGATAAAACTCGTGAAACTCGAAACTCTAAAACTCAACAATTGACAATCAAATACAGTGTAACATTTGAATTAACCTATACAAACTCAATCTAATACTCAATTCGAATACAAAACAATCAATTACAACTCGAAAAACAAACACAAATTCAAAATAGATTCTGAACTTCTATGAAACAGTGTCAAACTTTGATTTTCTTGGTTTCAAATCGGATCTGCTCTGATACCAATTATTAATCCCAGTTTTTATATCATATTCTTATCTAAATCAATCACAAACAAGATTTATCAATCTACATGTTTTGATTAATCACAAGATTCGATTACAAACGATTTGAACCACTTTCTCTCTCTAACCACAGTTTTCTCTCTCTAGTTCTGCGAATACTTCTCAGTTCAAGTTACAAGATTCTACAACAAAGACTTCTAAACACAAGTCTATTACAAAAACAAAGATACACACGCGTACAAACACATTACAAAACAAATTACAAAGACCTTTGACTTTGACTTTATCACTTTACTTTGACTTTGCATGAGAGTTGACTTTTGAGGTTTGACTTTCTTGAACTTTGACCTTCACCTTTATATGATCTTGCATCCAACAAATATGTGCACTAACAGAATCAAAATTACAGTGCAATTGTGTAATTAAATCGAATAGGATTTGTCTAATACATCAATCGATCACTATGTTAACAAGAATTTGACCAATACAACAACAAATCTATGAATTTGATCACAACACAGTGACAGGGTGTGTGTTCTTCATTTTGGTTAATTTGATCCGAATTCGCTCTGATACCAATTGTTTGTTCCAGATCCAAGCTATCAAATCATTCACACGAATGTAGAAATCATCTTTGTATTGATTAAACAAAGTATTACAATGATTTCTTTATGCCACATATCTCACAGTGCCATATATCTAACTTGTTTTTCTCTCTAGAACTTTTGGCGTGTTCTTGAGTGTTTTCTAATTTGAACTCTTAACAGAATTAACAAGGACTAAACTATTTATATGGTCAATAAGACCTTACAACTCAATCTATTGTCAAAGTCAAACACTTTGACTTACAAGACATTTACCAAACAAACGCTTACACTTTGTAACATTTTACACTTTGATCCTTCTTTTAATCTTGAATACAATCTTGACTTAACACAAACAATATCAATCACCTTAGCGAGCTCAACTCCTCTAAGTCTATTGCTCGAAAACATCAAGTCACCCCCTCTAGCTCTATCCTTGAGAAGTTCCAAAATGGGAACTTACGCACAATAGAATTACATCTTACTGCCCATGGGACGTTGCCCAACCATATAAGTCCACACCTTACTTACCATGGTGACCCGATGCCTATTCCGTGCTAAAGTAGTGAACTTGTTAAGTCTAAATATTGTATCCAAGATTTAATTAGAAAAGTCAAAATGTAAAAGTCAACAATGTCATAGTCAAAGTTTGTTTTGTCAAAGTCAAGGAAAGTCAATGTGTTAGTATTGTTTAAATTTCCTTAGCCTCTAAGTCTTGTAATTGCTAGTTGGTATAAATAGGGTTTAGTCTTTGTATTGGTTGTAAGAATCTTGTAACTAGAGTTGTAAGAATCTTGTAACTAGAGTTGTAAGAATCGTATTGTAATATTCAGACGTGTGACTAATGGATTCAATATCTACTTTCTCTCTCTAGTTTCTCTCTCTAGTTCTTGATCATATTGTGAGAATTGCTTGATTGTTTTGGATTTTATGATTAACAATTGGTATCAGAGATGATTTGATCAAAGATTTGAATTGAAATCTGGAGTTTTGAGTTCGAAAATTTGATTTTCTGAAAAAAAAATTCAAGAACTCGTGTTTTTCACTGTTCATCCGAATTCTATTGGTAAAATCGTTTTTGTTGAAAGAAAATGGAATCATTGAGTTCGATTTATGTTTAGGATTGATTCTTGTTTGGATTACATCTCGTAATTTGAACAAAATCGATTTCAATTTTCGATTTTTTAATTTTTCTTGAAACTCGAGTTCGAACACTGTTCTTGAATGAAAATGTGTGAATTGTTGTTTTTAATCGAAATTTGATAGTAAATTTGTGTTTTGTTGTGTTTTTCGATGATTATGATAAATTTTTGAGATCAAATTTGCAGATTTGGATCGATTTGAGATAGAAAGAGCCAAGAACTCGATTTGCGCGAGTTCATCTTCGATTTGCGCGAGTTCATACGTTTTGCGTGAGTTCATAGACATTTGTGTGAGCTTATACGAGCTTCAAGGCAAATTCAGTTTGCGTCTTGCACTAATAACGCAAAGCTACGTTTGCGTCTTGCACTAATAACGCAAAGTATAGTTTGCGTATCTAACCATTCACGCAAAGCAAAGTTCGCGCAATCAACGACTCACGCAAAGCCTCTCACGCAAAGTTCAGTTCTTAATTCAAGAATCTCTAAGTTTGCGTGACAAGACTCTCACGCAAAGTCACATTTGCGCATCCTTCGGCTCACGCAAAGTTCACTTTGCGCTTCAAGACTATCACGCAAAGTTCACATTGCGCTTCAAGGCTATCACGCAAAGTTCACTTTGCGTTACAAGGCACTCACACAAATCCTACTTTGCGTCTTCCACTGGTGTCTCACGAGAACCTTCCTTTGCGTCACACGCTGATCACGAGAATCTACCTTTGCGCCATACACAGTTCACGCAAAAACTCGACCTTGCGCCATATCAAGTGTTGTTCAAATTTTAAAATTTTGTGCTAGATTTCAATTTAATCTGATTTTTGATTTTCTGATATACAGTTTGGAACGATCATTCTTATCAAGCTGTTTTCTTATTCAAAATGTCAATTTTGTACATGTCTGAGATATCTGATATTGAAGTTGAACGAAATGATCTGAAAATTAAAAATTCAGAATATCTCAAAAGGATTCAGGAGTTGCAACTTAGATTGTTCAATTGTGTTAAAACTCCTGAATGTATAAAGTGTACTAATAATATTTCTAAATTTTCAGGTATCGTCTATGAAAAGGAGAAAGAGATAAAAGAGAAAAAGAGAGAGATTATAAATCTTCAAAGCCAACTAAAGATTACTGAACAGAAATCACCTGAGCTACAAGCAGAATCAGTTGAGCTTCAAAACAAGTTGAAGGATTTCGAAGATAATATATATGTCTTGAAAAGTTCAAAAGAGGATATCTGCCTTGTTATTAGAGAATGCTGAAAATAAAACTAATTTTGAAAATGAAAAGAAAAATTTTTCAAAGAAGTTTTCAGATTTCTCTACAAAGTGTTTTGAAGAAAAGAATTTAGTTGAGCTTAAATGCATAAAACTTTCTCAACAAATTTCCGATTTTGAGAAAGTACTTATTTTGGAAAGAGAGAAGTTTGCTCAAGAAAATAAGGCCATAGAACAAAAGAATGTGGGATTCTTTAAGGAACTATCCGACCAGAGAAATGATTCAGAGAAAGAGTTTGAAGAAGAACGATCAATCTTTGAGACTGAAATCAAAAGGCTGACTTCAAAGTTATCTGAACTATCTGCTAATGCACTGAAAGAGCAGAAAACGAAGTCTGAATTCTCGAAGAAGATTGACCAGCTTGTGAAAGAAAGAGAAAATTTTGCTTCAAAGATCAAAGAGCTTGAGAAGTCTGTCTCAAGATCAAATCAGAAATCTGTCTCTTCACAAAGGTCAGCTAAATCTTTTGATCAGATTCGTCGAACTAACATCTTCTATGATGGATATTTAGATGGTTCAGGTACATCTTCAAGAAGAAGAAGCTTCAAGAAAGAGAAACTAGTGTGGCAGAAGAAACCAGTTAAAGATGAGATGTCAGTTGAGCTGAAAGGAAAAACATCATGTGTACATGTACATCAAGCAAAGAAGAACACAGAGCATAAAGGTAAACCTGACTTTAAATACTCAAAAGATCAATTACTCAGGTTTTCAGTTATAAATTTTATTGTTCTTACTGTTGTACATATGATCATATCCACAAGACCAGTGATCATTTCTGGTATGGTTCTTACTCGGTAACCCCTACACGAACTGCAACTAACATTTCTGGACCCAAATACCAGTGGGTACCAAAAAAGAAAACTGATTCTGTGTTACAGGCACCTCAAGTCAAGGGGGAGTAAGAGAACAATGGCTTTTGAACATAGCAGTTCAAAACCCGGACTTCAATGTCAAGATTATGGCTCTTGAATACTACAGTTCAAGACCCGCACCTCAATGTCAAGATTATGGCTTCTAAGTACACAGCTTAGAACCCGTTCTTCAATGGAGTTTGACTTCTAAACACAACAGTTTAGGACTCGGACCTCAACTATCAAAAGACCTTACTCCTGTTTTTGTATCCGATGGATATGATGGTCTACATCCCAAGAGAATTGATCTGATCTCTATCCTGTATTTTTTCACTGATAGATTTTACTGATATGATGGTCTACAATTCAAAAGGGAGTGTCTGATCTTTATCCTGTTTTAACTGACATATTTCAGATGCCTAATTTAAGGGGGAGTAAAGGTGATGACTTCTGATTATTTCAGATCAGAACTCATACTATAAAACTGTTTTACTGCTTTCTGTCATTTTATTTTTTTAATAATAATGTTCTGAATAAAGTGGCTTCTAATCACATGACAGATCAGGACCCATTTTTCAATGATCAAAGAAGGATATTATGCTAATATCCAGGGGGAGCTTAAAAGAAATAAATCATTATATCATGATTTGAGGAGGAGCTGAAAAGGTAAATATCTTCTGTCCTAGATCTCTGATTGTTTGAAAGAAGAACAACTTTCAAGCATGAAAAACAGTTTCTTAAATGTTCAAACCACTTCTGATTCTTAAAAGATTTCATGAATTAAGAAGTGTGATTTTAAATGTTTTTCATTTTTGAGCTTTATTGTTTAACTAACCGTGTGTTTCCAAAGATTAATACTTATGTGTTATCTTTTCCATATACTGTCAAGTATTCATACACACCGGTTCAGTATTTTATTTGAATTTGTTATTACCATGTCTCTAAACGAACCAACTTTTCGATGGTAATACCCTCATTTGCTTTCAAAGTTGTTAAGCATTATTCACCTTTTTCATATTTGTGCTTTCATTGATAAATTGTTTATATTTGTTCATATAAACAAATTTCCAATTCTTTGATACCCTATCCTTTTCATTTGATCTGATTGATTCATTGTCATATTCTTAAAACAATTCTCTTGATTTCATTTCTTTCATTCAATTTTATTGTTTTGAGAGATCTTAATTGTTCAATTGCTCAAATCTCATGAGCATACATTCTGACACTGATATCTTTTTTAGCTTAACTGATCAAGATAAACTGTTGAGCAACGATTCTTATTAGGAATAACATAGGATTCGTGTGTGAGCTTAAACAGAACTTCCATGGATTCACGCAACCTGTGTTTCCTACCCAGGAAGTTATACTTGAGTGATTGAGGGGTGAGGGGTCAATATCAAAGAGTGGGGGAGATAACTCATCCGGTTGAGTTATTCTCATTGCGTGGAGCGGAAAAATGGAAAAGAGAGTTTGGTTAGAAGTGAGCATAATGATAAAAAGAAAGAGGGTGTGAGATCAGAGTTAAAAGAATATCATAACTCTGCACCAACCGCTTTCTGAGCCGGGCAGCCACATCTACTGATTGGTTCACATTCTTTAGTGACCATCATTGAAACAGGCAGTGAGCCCATGCCAACTCTTGCTATTACCCCACCAACCACTCATTTCTTTCTCGAAAAAGAAATGTTTCATTTTCTTGGGGACGCAGCATATATGCTATCTAATCTTCACTCGGAAGATTTAGATATTGAAAAAGAAGGAAAGTTGCCCCACCTTCGCACATCTTTCATGCACATTGAGTCTGTGTAATACATGTTGCTGTCTCAACAGTTTACACAATTTGAGCTTTATGAAACACAATCATTGTGTTAAATTCTTTCATACACAAGCACGAACACACAGAAAATTTGTTTTTCTGTCAGAACATTCATAGATAAACCTTGTGTTTTTCAATGATTGAATGGAAGTCCTGGGGAGTCTTCATCAAACCAGCTCCTTAAATTGTACATTCGTTGTACACAGTAACTTTGTGTTACTGACAGGCATTCCTAACTGTTTCATTTGTTGAATCAGGGTTACCACGATCATTTTATCTGAATTTGAAAAGATTCGGGTATATACAGTTCATGATTCAGTTATTCAGATCAAAGAGCGGCGACTGTCAAATTATCATTGAAAGGGGATGTTAATCAATAAATCCCAATTACATCAAGCAATTACTCAAGATTTAGACATTAAAGATCAAAAACTAGAGAGAGAAAGTAGATCTCGTATTCATATGTCTCTGAATTACAAGTATGAGTTGCTCTCTAGAACCATATTACAAGATTACAAGACACACCCTATATATACTACCTATCTATTACAAAGCCTTAAAGGCTAAGGAAACTAAACAATCTTTGACATAGACAATGTTGACTTTTACATCATTGACTTTCCTATTAAATCTTGGATACAATATTTAGACTTAACAATCTCCCCCTTTGTATTCAAGATTTAATAAAAAAATTGATACAGATCTTCAGCTCTTGATTCTTCAGCTTTTGTCTCTTGAACGTTGAACTATGAAGCTTTAACAGACTTTAGTCTTCCAGCCTTTGAAGAATCTCGAAAAGTCTTTTTCACTTTGAAGCTTTGATAGTCAACATGCCTTGAACGCGAAACAGAAATCTTGAAACTTTTGAAAAAACTTCTTTGTTGAAACAAGAAACAACTTTGAACTTCATCACTTTGAAACATCTTTGAAATGTTGACGGTAACAGACAAACAAGTATCTTCATCACTTTGATCTCTGAACCATCTTTGGAAGAACAAACTTTCACAAACCATCTTGATTAAACTTTGAAAATTCTTCCTTCATAATCTTTTGGCTTTGAATTTCTTTATCAGACTTGAACTTTAAATCAGCGGAAGCATTTTGAAATTCTGACTTGGACTTTGAACAAGAACTCTTTGAAATTGAATCTTTATAAAATTATCCCCCTTTTTGATGATGTGAGCATCATTATCATCAAAACATCTTCAATTTCAGCACAGACTTTGATTTCTCCCTTTTTGAACAACTAACAATCTCCCCTTTGACAGATGTTGTACTTTGATCTGAAGAGCCGAATCATGAACTGTATATATCCGAATCTTTTCAAATTCAGACATAATGAGCATGTAACCCTGATTCAACATATAAAACAGTTAGGAATGCCTGTCAGTAACACAAAGTTACTATGTACAACAAATGTACATTATAAGGAGCTTACTTGATGATGACTCCCCAGGACTTCCATTCAATCATTGAAAAACACAAGGTAATTCTATGAATGTTCTGACAGAAAAACAGATTTTCTGTGTGCTCGTGCTTGTGTATGAAAGAATTTTAGCACAATGATTGTGTTTCATAAAGGCTCAAAGTATGTAAATCACTGAGACAACAATGATTATACATAGACTCAATGTGCATGAGAAAGGGTCGAAGGTGGGACAACTTTCCTTCTTTTTCAATATCAGTATCTTCCAAAAGAAGATCCGATAGATTATATGTTGCTTCCCCATAAAATGTGAAACATTCTCTTTTTAAGAAAAGAATGAGTAGCTGGTGGGGTTGTATACAAGAGATGGCATGGGCTATTTGCCTATTTCAATGATGGTCACCAAAGAAATGTAAACCAATCAGTAATGTGGTTGCCCGGCTCAGAAAGATGTTTGGCGCAGAGTTCTGATATTCTTTTAACTCTGTTCTCACACCCCTTTCTTTTAAACATATAAGCTCACATCTAACCAATCTCTCATTTCCATTTTACCTCAGATCACTCCCACACTCAATTCTTTTAGACCCCTCTTCCCTCAATCACTCAAAGGATTTCTTCCGGGGTAGGAAACACTGGTTATCGTGAATCCATAGAAGATCTATAAAGCACTCACACTGAATCCCATGTTCCTAAAAGTACATGCTGGTCAATGATTTTCTTGACATGTAAATCACAAGAAATCATATGTCAAAACAAGAATGTTGGTCAGTGTATGTATGCTCATCAGAAATCAGAAATGAAATTTGAGCATTTGAACTTTGAAGATTTCTCAAAAACAAGAATATTGAATGAATGAAATGAAGTCAAGAGAATTGTTTTAAGAATCTGACAATGAATTAAACATATCAAATCAAATGGTTAGGGTATCAAAGAGTTGGATATTTGTTTATATGAATAAATATAAACAATTTATCAATGAAAGCACAAATATGAAAAAGATGAATGATGATCCACAACTTTGAATTTCAAACGGGGGTATTACCATCGAAAAATTGGTTCTTTTAGAGACATGGTAACAACAAATTCAAATAAAATATTGATCCGGTGTGTGTGAATACTTGACAGTATATGGACAAGATAATACACAAGTATTGATCTTTGGAAACACACGGTCAGTTAAACATTAAGCTCAAAAAAAATTGAAAAACATTTAAAAGTCACACTTCTGAATTCATAAAATCTTTTGAGAATAAGAAGTGGTTTGAACATTTAAGAAACTGTTTTTCATGTTCGAAAGTTGTTCTTCTTTCATACAATCCGAGATCTAGGATCAGAAGATATTTACCTTTTTGGCTCCCCCTCAACATGATTAAATGATTTATATCTTTTAAGCTCCCCTGGATATTAGCAAAATATCCATACTTCTGAACTTTGAAGAACGGGTCCTAATCTGTTATGTGATCAGAAGCCACTTTATTCAGAACATTTATTAAAAAAACATAAAAGAAAGCATTAAAACGTTTTTATAGTATGAGTTCTGATCTGAAATAATCAGAAGTCATCACCTTTACTCCCCCTTAAATTAAGCATCTGAGATATATCAGTTAAAATAGGATAGAGATCAGACACTCCCTTTTGAATTGTAGACCATCATATCAGAAAAATCTATTAGTGAAACAGTATAGGATAGAGATCAGATCAATTCTTTTGGGATGTAGACCATCATATCCATCGGATGCAAACATACAGGAGTAAGGTCTTTTTGATCGCTGAGGTCCGAGTCCTAAACTGTTGTGTTTAGAAGTCAAACTCCTTTGAAGACCGGGTCCTAAGCTGATGTGCTTAGAAGCCATATTCTTGACATTGAGGTGCGGGTCTTGAACTGTGTTATTCAAGAGCCATAGTTCTCTTACTCCCCCTTGGCTTGAGGTGCCTGCAACACAGAATCAGATTTTGGCTTTGGTACCCACTGGTATTTGGGTCCAGAAATGTTAGTTGCAGTTCGTATAGGGGTAATCGAGTAAGAACCATACCAGAATTGATCACTGGTTTTGTGGATATGATCATGTGTACAGCAGTAAGAACAATAAAATTTATTACTTGAAAATCTGAGTAATTGATCTTTTGAGTATTTATGATCAGATTTATCTTTATGCTCTTTGTTCTTCTTTGCTTTATGTATATGTACACATGATGTTTTTCCTTTCAGCTCATCTGGTATCTCATCTTTAACTGGTTTCTTTTGCCAGACCAGTTTCTCTTTCTTGTAGCTTCTTTTCCTCGGATATGTATCTGAACCATCTAAAAAATGATCATAGAAAATGTTAGATCTACGAATCTGACTAAAGGACTTAACTGACCTTTGTGAAGAAACAGATTTCTGATTTGAACTTGAAACGGATTTTTCAAGCTCTTTGATCTTTGAGGCAAAGTTATCTCTTTCTTTCACAAGATGGTCAATCTTCTTTGAGAACTCAGACTTCGTTCTTTGCTCTTTCAGCGCAGTAGCAGACAGTTCAGATAACTTTGAAGTCAGTCTTTTGATTTCATTTTCAAAGATTGAACGTTCTTCTTCAAATCCTTTCTCTGACTCGTTTCTCTGGCCGGATAATTCTTTAAAGAATCCCACACTCTTCTGTTCTATGGCCTTCTTCTCTTTAGTGAATTTCTCTCTTTCCAAAATCAATACTTTCTCAAAATCAGAGATTTGTTGAGAAAGCTTAATGCATTTAAGCTCCACTGACTTCTTCTCTTCATAACACTTCTTTGAGAAATCTGAGAATTTCTTTGAAAAACTTTTCTTTTCTTTTTCAAAATCAGCTTTATTTTCAGCAAGCTGTTGATCCAAGCCAGATATATTCTTTCTAAGATCAGCATTCTCAGATTCCAATACAGAGATATTTTCTTTGAAAGCCTTCAACTTGTTTTGAAGCTCAACTGATTCTGCTTGTAGCTCAGGTGATTTCTGTTCAGTTGTCTTCAATTGGCTTTGAAGAGTTATAATCTCTCTCTCTCTCTCTTTTATCTATTTTTCCTTCTCATAGACGATACCTGAAAATTTAGAAATATTATTAGCACACTGTATACATTCAGGAGTTTTAACACAGTTAAACAATTTAAGTTGCAACTCCTGAATCCTTTTGAGATATTCTGAATTTTTCATTTTCAGATCATTTCGTTCAGCTTCAATAACAGATATCTCATATTTGTACAAAATTGACATCTTGAAAAAGTAATCAGCTTGATATGAATGACCGTTCCAAACTATATATCAGAAAATCAAAAATCAGATTGAATTGAAAATTTTTGAAAAAAATATTAAAAATTGAACACTTGAACTTGCGCAAAGCAGAGTCTTGCGTGTGCTATGTATTGTGCAAAGCAAGCTTCTCATAATCAATGAGAGACGCAAAGTCAGGTTCTCGGAACCAGTGGGATACGCAAAGTATGATTCTCGTGTCACGCTGAATACGCAAAGTATGGTTTTCGTGAATCACTGGAAGCGCAAAGTAAGCTTTGTGAATGCTGAAGAATGTGCAAATATAACTTTGTGTATTTGCCTTGATGCGCAAAGTGATCTTTGCGTACACCGAAGGATGCGCAAATGTGACTTTGCGTATTTTCCTTGATGCGCAAAGTACCCTTTTCGTAAAACAAAGGATGCGCAAACTAAGCTTAGTGATAATCAAAGGATACGCAAACTGGACTTCTTCTTAAAACTCGGAAAAGCTTGCGCAAACCATCTAAGAATCTTGCGCAAACCGTCTATAAATCTTGCGCAAACCATGGATCTTGCGCAAAATGGTAATTGATTTGAACATTTCGATCCAAATCGATTCAAACCTGCAATTTTGATCTCAAAAACTTATCAGAAACTTTGACAAATAATACTAATCACACAAATAAAATCAATTTTCGATTAAAACAACAAATCTCACGAATTTGAACAAGAACAGAGTTCAAACTCGTTTTCAAGAAAAACTCAAAAAAAAACCGAAAATTGAAATTGAAAATGAACGAATTACAATATGAAATCAAAACAAGAATCAATCACCAACATAAATCGAACTCAATGATTCCATTTTCTTACACTAAAAAACGATTTTACCAACAAAAATCAGATTGAACAGTGAAGAACCCGTTTTCTTGAAAAAAACTTTCAAAAAAATTCAAAAATTTCGATCCAAAACACACAGATTTCAATTCAAATCATGATCAAATCATTCCTGAAAAGTTTGGTTCAGCTCTGATACCAATTGTTAATCAATAAATCCCAATTACATCAAGCAATTACTCAAGATTTAGACATTAAAGATCAAAAACTAGAGAGAGAAAGTAGATCTCGTATTCATATGTCTCTGAATTACAAGTATGAGTTGCTCTCTAGAACCATATTACAAGATTACAAGACACACCCTATATATACTACCTATCTATTACAAAGCCTTAAAGGCTAAGGAAACTAAACAAGCTTTGACATAGACAATGTTGACTTTTACATCATTGACTTTCCTATTAAATCTTGGATACAATATTTAGACTTAACAGGGGAGATTGTTACAAAGGGGTGATCAAAGACTGTGTCGAAATTGAAGATGTTTTGATGATCATGATGCTCACATTCATCAAAAAGGGGGAGGCATTTATAAAGATTCAATTTCAAAGCCATGAAGAGTTGTCAAAGATGAAAAGACTTGTGAAGAAATTCTGAGAGTTCAAAAGTCAATTCAAAATGCTTCCGCTAATTCAAAGTCAAAAGATTCTAAAGAAAGATTGTTCAAAGATAAATCAAGATGATTTGTGAAAGTTTGTTTCTCTGAAGACAGTCAAGAGATCAAAGAGATGAAGATTCAATATCAGAGATTCCTCAAAGTTGTTTCATTGTTCAAAGACAGTTTTCAAAGAAGGTTTCAAAGATTTCAAAGATGTTTCAAAGATGAAGTTTCAAGTTCAATGAAGTTTCAAGTTCAAAGAAGTTTCAAGAATTATGTTTCCTGTTCGAGACATGTTGACTTTCAAAGCTACAAAGTGAAAAATACTTTTCAAGATTCTTCAAAGATTGTTAAAGTTTCAAAGTTGTCAGAGACAAAAGCTGAAGAATCAAGAGCTGAAGACTAGTGTCAAATTTTTATTAAATCTTGAATACAAAGGGGGAGATTGTTAAATCTAAATATTGTATCCAAGATTTAATTAGAAAAGTCAAAATGTAAAAGTCAACAATGTCATAGTCAAAGTCTGTTTTGTCAAAGTCAAGGAAAGTCAATGTGTTAGTATTGTTTAAATTTCCTTAGCCTCTAAGTCTTGTAATTGCTAGTTGGTATAAATAGGATTTAGTCTTTGTATTGGTTGTAAGAATCTTGTAACTAGAGTTGTAAGAATCTTGTAACTAGAGTTGTAAGAATCGTATTGTAATATTTAGACGTGTGACTAATGGATTCAAGATCTACTTTCTCTCTCTAGTTTCTCTCTCTAGTTCTTGATCATATTATGAGAATTGCTTGATTGTTTTGGGATTTTATGATTAACAGAAGTCAATGTCAAAATCAAGACATTAAGAACATCGTGCATATGGATCCATTGCACTAAAACCAAGACTAAAACACATTCTAATACAACAACATTGGTTTATGTATACCAATTTCATACAAATAAACATCCATAAACAATGTACCAAATTAATGGGTGGAAACTCACATATGAACCAAATACACCATATTTCGATATAAAGCTTGTCTCAATAATCAAGTCGCAACACATACCTTTAAATAAAAAACCAAACCTTCTCAAAACCCTAATTTTACTTAGGTTCATCAAAATTCCATAAAAACAAGGATGATGATAATAGAGTATGTAAATACAATAAACATCCATAAATCATAGGTCAAATACATTACCAAATATTTTTATCCACGCCCAAATCCCTAAAATCCCTTAAAATCAATTTTAGGTCAAAGTTTGCCAAAATCCAAAACCCCATAGTTTGAGAGTATGTAAGAGTTTAAATACAAGAAGGTTACCATGTATGAAGTTTAAAATGTGAATGTACTCACCTTGGTAGGATATATGAACATACCCTAGATGAAGAGGACATGATAGAAGTGGAGGTGAACTTGGACTCTTAACCACTTGGTTCCTTAAATTGATGTCACCAAACTAAACCAATCCCATTAATGAGAAGTTTTCAGCTCATATGAGAAGTTTTCCTAGTGGTAATGAATGAGGATAGAAGAAACCCTACCTTTCCTTCAAGAGGAATTCGTCCAAAAATGAGCTGAAAATCGAGTTTGGGTCATTAAATGGTCTGAATCCCGCTCGCAATAGTGCCTCGCGACTATGACAATGTCATAGTCGCTTGTCATTGTCGCTGCTCCCTTCCAACTCTCGGTACCAACTTGGAGACTTTGCCAAGCGAGAGTGACAACATGTCACAATCGCTGGCATTTTCGTCGGCGCACCCAAACTCTTGGTACATCCTTGGCGACTTTGCCAAGCTAGAGTGACAGGTGTCACAATCGCTGGCACTGTCGCCAGCACTGTACTAGGCTTGAATTTTGACTTCGATTCTTCCTGCGCCAAATCTCGAAACATAACAATTCCCAAGGTTGATACTTTACACTAAAAGTGGGATAAGACTTGGCCAACTACTTAAATCTAAGCATTGGAAAGCATAGAACACGAAGGGTACTTATCAAGAATACAGGTGTTACATAATACCATATGAAGCCACCTGCCCCAATCTAACGATCTTCAGTTTTCGTATAACATATACAAAATGGTTTCATGACGCCAAATCTACATTTTTCCCAAACAATCACTCACGATGTTGTCCAATCACAACTAATTAGCAACGTTAGATTTAACTGTCCAATCCTACGACTTCCATCACATCATACCTATCAATAACAATCTAAAGTCCACACTTGACAATGGCATACTACCTTATTGCCCTTTAGACCAACTACAAGTATACTGTAGCACCCTTGCATGACTTCAATGCATAATCCCTTTTACTTCCTTTACCGACATAATTTCACCAAAATGTCGTACTGCTACTTTATAGCATCTACTTAAAGTATCTTGCACTTACAATTTATTGGCAATTGTAAACGTTCACTGTCAGCCACATCTAGACAACTCTGAACCATTAAAAATCAGACAAAAGGTACAAAAAATGAATCTAATACCTTGCATCCCTATTATGTGTCGACCACTCTCAATCTGAGATACTAAGATCATAAATCAACCCCGAAAGACTCCACCAAAAATTTATGACTCTTGAGACCTTTCCTTGCCATTATTTGTGATATCCTCCTAAAGGAAGGTTAACCCAAAAGCACAACAAGTTCATAGCATCCATGCATGTTGACACATAATAAAAACATTGCTTTGCACTTATGAAAATTTTAAAAAATAAGCAATTGTGTAATAGCCCCATGCATGCATGACACAACACTACTACAGCATAGATAATCATGCACATTGATCTCCAAAACCACTCACATATGACTAAAAGATATAACACAGATCTGTTGGTCCAAAACATTGTCGAAAACAAACAGAGATGCTTACAATGAAATCTTCTCCCCATTTGGGTTATTAACGTTCTTGACGCAACCACACTGTTGTGTCGAAAAACTCTCACACCAACCAATGAAATGACAATACAATTATGCATGATTTAATAATAAAGGTGATGTAACATATTTTCACACTTTCACCGCGAAGATTAAGTCAACATGAGATATAGATACATCTACCCAAAAGCAATATGCTACCCATCTGCAAT